>JANFAM010000007.1:5072500-6322500 GCA_024362665.1 Prunus padus | reverse complement strand
CCTAGTCTTGTTGCAAGCGCCCACCAACCACGCAATCAACTTCAATTCATGCTACCTAGCATCACCGATCCAAGCCGCAAACAAGAATTCAAAGGAAGAAAAAAACTCAAAACCAACCTTGAGGATTCGGTGATCTACTTGTGGAAGGTTGATGAGGCAAATTTCAGGTGTGAAAAATAATAAAGAGGCACCCCATACTTATAACGGTCGAAGGTCCTTAACCCGCAAGAGTCTCAAACTCACTCCAATTGGGAGTCTAATCTGCAAGAGTCTCAAACTCACTCCAACCGGGAATTTGATCTCGCAAAGGAGTCCAAACGCAGCTTGGAGAGCCCGAAAAAAATAATTCATCTCCTACATGCCACGCAAGCGCCATGCGTAAGCCGGGGCATTTGTGGGAGCAGATATTTTCCGTCTCCAATCACGACACGCCACGTGGAAAAGAAGAATATCCTTTAAAATTAATTAATTGAGCCCATTTAATTGGCCAATTAATTAATTTCAGAAAATTGAGATAATATCTTAATTAAATGATATTATCTTCATTTACTAAGATAATATCATTAATTCGGATATTATCCAAATAAATTGAGATAATATCTTAATTAGATGATATTATCTTAATTTAATAAGATAATATCATTTATTCAGATATTATTCAAATAAATGAGATAATATCTTATTTATATGATATTATCTTCATTTAATAAGATAATATCATTAATTTAGATATTATCTAAATAAATGAAGATATTATCGATGCAATCTCTACAAATCTGGGACTCACAAACCCTAGCCCCGAGGCTCCTATAAATAGATGACTTCATTCATCATTCAAGGTAACTCTAAACCTACTGACTAAATTTACTTCAAACCCGAAGCTCTCTCCCTCTCCACTCTCCCTCTCCATATTTTCTCCACAAGGCTCCGCCACCACACACGCTCACGGCCACCCGGTTCTCACCCTAGAGAAATCTCCGTACCCTTTTTAGCTATTGTGTCGCCTGCATTCAATCGAACTAATTTAGGCATCGGAGGGCCTTTGGCCAACACCCCGGTGTGGTCTGCTTACTCCACTGCTTTACAGTTTCGAGGAAGAGAGAGAAGGAAGACCAAAGGTTGAAGAAGCATAAGGCGAATATTCTCCCGCGAGGATTTTTGCACAAACAGCAACCATCACCACCCCAACCCCACCCCGCAAAGTCCACACCTCCTGAATTGCCATTGAAACCTACAAACAAAATTTAGAACGAACATTTAATCATAACATGATCAAGATCGATTCGAAGCACATTTTGCACAAACAGAGGCTCAACACCAACCATCACCATGTTATTACATCATTGGTATTTGCTTCTATATAGTAAACTGGTGGTGGCACAGCAAATAATATACGTTTGTAGCTAGTAAGTAACTGGCACGTGTACATCCATGACTGGCACGTGCGTTCCGCTCAGAATCCTCAAAACACACACTGCAATCTAACGTGGCAACTCATATCCATGCAAAACACCACATTCCTGCACGTGCCTCTCCCCCAAAACACCACAGCCCTCCACTTTTAACCACCGCCACCTTCAAACCACTCATTTTCAACTCTCTTTGATATTTTGGTTTCAAACAAAACACCGAACAACACCTAATATATAACATTCTGCGAGCACAGATTTTCATCGTCACCATGGCTCCATGGGAAGTCCTTGACCTAGTTTGTCACCATCTTGACCCCAAATCCCTAGCCGTAGCCTCATGTGTGTGCAAGTCATGGCTCATTTGCATGTCCTCTGATCACCTTTGGAAGCCAATTTGCACATCCAATTTCCCTTCTCTCTCTACCCTCAAAATCACAAACCCTACCGTCCCCTACCGCCGCCTCTATGTCATTGGCTGCTCCGCTGCCAAACGCCGCCGACAAATGCCCCCGAAACCCCGCCTTCTTCTAGACAACCTCATCTTCACAATCAACATCTTCCCCCACAACAATTCATCATCAAACAGCTTCTGCACTCTCGCAAAACCCAGAAAGGAGCTAACCCTCGATCCCAATGGCATCTTCAAGTTCGACATCGATGTTGATAACTACGATGTGTTTGAGGCATTGGAAGATGAGGAGGCGGTGAGAGTGACGTGGAATGTGGTGTTGGAAGGGTGGAAGGGTGTATTTGGGATGATGGAAAATTGTAAAGGGAAAGGAGGGGTGGAGGGTTGGTTTTCGGAGGAGCTTCCTTCGCCGGGGTGTTGTTGCGGGTCGAGTGCGGTTGCTTCTAGTGGGATTGTGGCGGATTTGAAGTTGGGGTTTTGTGATGGGAGGAGGAAGGTGAAGAAAGTGAGTGTGGGGATTTTAAGCGTTGTAAATTGGAGATATGTGAGCGTTGATGATGCTCTGAGATACTTGCAACATTTTCTTCTACCTTGTGCTGTATGAACTAATTACATCATTTTTTTTTTAATGTAATTTGTAGTTTGGCCTACGAGCTTTTTATTGGTTGCACCTGGATAGGGAGAGGAGATTAATTTTCAATTTTTATTGGGTGTTTGGTGTCCGAGAAAAACAAATCGAAACTGATATATACAAGCACGGACTATGGCTCAAATTCCTTTTTTTTGGGGGGGGGGCTTTTGAAACCCAGGAGAAGGTCAACCTGGGTCCTGCCATACAGATACAGTCCAAACAAAACATGTTAGATTGACCTATATCTTTAATAAGATCACTTCCAGTCAATAAATTAATAATTATGTTTTATTATAATTAAAAATGTGTCATTAACATGTTTGTGTGTGTGTAAAAGATGATATGATATGCCTAACTTGCCTAGGGCATGGGACAAACTTAAGGACATGGCTTGGTGCAAAAGAGGTACCTTGCTGGGACAAAACAAGACATGGCTTTAGAGCTATATGATGTTTCACGACATTCTGTTTTTCTTACAACTTCCTTTATATTTTTGTTTCAACAACTTTGTGCGTTTAAGCATTGTTTTAAGGCAGGACCAACAACAAAGTAACATTTTCTTTTCGCAAAATGCAGGACCACGTTATAGAATGAGGACACACCAAAAGCAAGAAAAGTTTGGCGCCATTCCAAGGAGGACTAACGCAAAGACATCCAAGTCATTTCTAAAAACCACCAAGAAAATCCAAAATTCCGTCCAAAATACCCATCAACGGAAGAGACACATCTTTATTCCGTTAAGATATTGAACGTAAATTTGAAAGTATTCTTAAATCGCAAATTCGTAAATCGCAATAAAAATCAAACTACATGGTCAACTTACTAGTTTTCTTGACGTAAACATGAATGTGTCCTTAAATTGCAATAAAGGGTCAACTTACAAGTTGAAATTACATGTATGAAAGTGGAAATTTCATCAAGCTACAGAGGGTGAAAAGTGACTTTTTGTCAATTAAAAAAACAAAAACAAAATTCCCCTAAAATCTATAGACACGTGTGTATAAAAATCTTTATTTAGTCTGCAACCGCGTTCAAGCCTGATCCATTGAAGTGCGCATCCCTGACTTGTTTCAGGCCCAGAAAACACGACATGAACTTGAATGGCCGACCCGACCCGGACCGAACTCTCTACCCGCCCTTTGCCATCCAAAGGCAAAGCTTAGGCACACAACTTGGTTTTCTTCTTCCCACTCTCTCCTTCCCTTGAACAAAATGACAACTTTGTTATCTATAGCAACTCTTCCTTCAACAGCAAAGCTGAGCTTGAAGCTTCTCAACAAGGGCAACATACACGAAAACCCAATTCCGAAAGCTCACCTTTCAGCAGGTAAACGCACTCTACTTCTCCGTTTTCATTCACTTTTCTTTTCTTTAGCTAGAACTGCAACCGCGTTCAAATAACACTGTTTTTTTGGTTTCTTAGGCTTTAATTTAGACAAAAACAAGCATGGCAACAAAGTTTCATTTATAAATTTTGCTGTAAACAACCAACAAAGCATAGAGACAGCCCAGAAAGTTCATGGGAAGATTACACGAAGAAAAGGTGGTGGAATTGGAAACCCATTTTTGAGTGAAGGAAGAGATGAGGATGAGAGAAATGGGCCATTTTGCCCTGGCTGTGGGGTCTTTATGCAAGATAAGGACCCAAACCTTCCTGGGTATTATCAGAAAAGGAAGCTTACTGTATCAGAATTGTCAGATGGTGAGGAGGGTGTTGAGGATGAATTTGAAGAGTTTGATGAAGAAGAAGAAGAAGAAGAAGAAAAAGAATTTTTGATGGAATTGAGGGTAAGTATGAAGAAAGTGATGAAGAAGAAAGTGAATTGGAAATGGGGGATGAGTTTGACTGGGATTCAGATGATTTGGAAGCTAAGTTGTTGGGGAAGGAAGAAAATGATTTGGATTTGGATGGTTTTACTCCTGCAGGGGTTGGGTATGGTAACATTAAAGAGGAAACTATAGAGAAAATGAAGAAGAAGAAGATTCCTAAAGCAGAAAAGAAGAGAATGGCTAGAGAGGCTCAGAAAGAGAAAGAAGAGGTTACAGTGTGCGCGCGATGTCATTCGTTAAGAAATTATGGGCAGGTGAAGAACCAAGCAGCTGAAAATTTAATGCCTGATTTTGATTTTGATAGGTTGATTGCTACCCGGTTAATTAAACCTGCTGCAAGTGCCAATCCTGTCGTGGTTATGGTTGTTGATTGTGTTGATTTTGATGGGTCATTCCCTAAACGAGCTGCAAAGTCATTGTTTGCAGCATTAAGAGGAACTGAAAATGATCCTAGGCTTAAAAAAAGACTGCCAAAGCTTGTCCTTGTGGCCACAAAGGTTGATCTCCTCCCATCACAAGTATCACCTGCTAGATTGGATAGATGGGTCCGCCATCGTGCTAAGGCTGGAGGGGGACCTAAGCTAAGTGGGGTTTATATGGTCAGTTCTCATAAGGATTTGGGTGTCAGGAATTTGTTGTCCTTCCTCAAAGAATTGGCTGGTCCTCGAGGGAATGTATGGGTTATTGGGGCTCAAAATGCAGGCAAGTCTACTCTAATAAATGCATTGGCAAAGAAAGAAGGTGCAAAGGTTACAAAGCTCACTGAAGCCCCAGTTCCTGGGACAACACTGGGGATCCTGAGAGTTGGAGGGATTTTGTCGGCTAAGGCAAAGTTGTTTGACACTCCAGGACTTCTACATCCCTATTTGGTGTCCATGAGATTGAATAGGGATGAACAGAAAATGGTTGAAATACGGAAGGAGCTTCGTCCTCGGACTTATAGGATAAAGGCAAGTTAGTTGTTTTCATTTTGTTTTATTTTTTGACCATTTTTTCTTTAAATATGTTTATAGTTGTTATGTGCTTTCATCAGTATTTTATCCTTATGCACATTTTGACTAAAGCTAGTTTAACACTAAGTCTTGACACTTCTTGTTGAAATCCTAATAGTTGATCATATTAATAACATATGAACATTTCCAATAACCTCTTGCGCACAGGCCCCCACTTTTCTGCCCTAATCAAAAGACATGTAAACTTGACCGCTTCTGTAAGCAATTAATCCTTCGTCTGGTTTCTTATTTTAAGTTGCAGATTATGAATGATTTGTGAAGCGTTAGTTGAATTGTTGTAGTGGATTTATCTTAGAATGTATGAACATGCTTTTTCAGTGGCAAAAGAGGCTTTCAAAAATTCAGTAGATATTAGATTATTTTGTTTACTTGATATGGCAGGAACACGTAGCTTTATTCTATAATGAAGCAAGGAGTGAACATTAGATTAATAGTTTGGGTGTTTTTTACTATTATGTCTAGTGTTTCCAGTTTTCATAGTTTTTGTTTCAATTGCTTTAAGTTGTTAAGAGGCTTTTTGGTGAGAAAGACGTTTATGGTTTTTATTTTTAATTAAATATAGGGAAAGACAAATAACTGTACAATAAAATGATTCATGAATAAAATGCAAAAGCCAATAACAAGTTTCTCTAGTTTCTTTTAACGTATTCTCCTTCATTTCTTCCTCACAGCACACCTCCCTCCCTCCCTCCCTCCCTCCTTTCACCCATATGTTTTACCACTATCTCTTTAACCTAGCACGGAAGAGAAAGACTAAAAACGAAAATCATAAGCGTCATCAAGCAGGCCCCTAAGTTATCAATTCAATATTCTATTTAGATTCTACTTTTAAAATTTTAAAATGAGAAGAAAGTCCTTAATGTTTCCATGTATATACTATTTGCCAATGCATGAGCATGGACTAGTAAATTTTGAAGGTGAGGGTTTGACTCAACCTAAGTGCTATGGGATTTAATAATTCATATGTTTGATATCTGCAGGCAGGGCAAACCATACATGTCGGTGGTTTAGTGAGACTAGACCTTATTCAAGCTTCTGTGGAAACAATTTATTTAACAGTTTGGGCTTCGCCAGATATTTCTTTACATATGGGGAAGATAGAAAATGCTGATGAGACATGGAGGAAACATGGTGGTGTTAGGTTGCAGGTAGTTCTTTATCCCAGTTAGATACATCTTTGCCATTATTATGCATTTTATAGCATAGATAGCTCAATGCAATTTAATTTTGGATCTAAAAACTCATAAGGATATTATAGCCCTGACATATGCAGGTAATATAAAATGATTGTTACTGAAAGCTCATCTAGAAAATTGTCTTGTATATATATATATTATGTGTGTAAGCACCAATGGATTCATCATTTGAAACTTAGTAAGCAGTAAGAACTTAGTCATTAACTTAGAAAAGGCCCACCAAATGTTTGACCGGATTCTTTGGAATCTGTGAGGGGGTGTAGCTTTATAGTGCTCTGAATCCACTGAAGATTCCAGCTTACCCTATAGTCATGAAGGACCAAACCTCTCCTAGAATATGTAATGTTGACAATGAATCTGATTGATTTGTTGGAAATTTTCCACTGCCTTTGCAATTTAAGACAAAATGGGCTCCCCATGCATACTGATGCATCACCAAACAGAAGTACAATAGGAAGTAGTATAGAAAAGTTAGATGCTCAAACATAAAAAAGAGACAATAAGTCTATAAGTGGGATCCTCAAGCTCAAGCATACTTTAGTTTATTTCATCTGGCACAACCGTATTTTGTGTCCAGGACTAGTCTATAAGTGAACCTAAATGCTCAAACATAACGAAGAGAAAATGTTTTCAGTTGTCTGCCTGACTGTTTCAAAGTAGCATTGAGATTGCAGCATAATTTGGAGCAGAAGAGACCTGCAATACCTATTTGCAGTTTGTTTTGAAACGGTTTTTCTTGTAACATAGTATCATTTTTATGATCTACTGTAGCAAATGTTGTCTTGAAAGGTTCTTGTGTCTGCATTTGTGACATGCTTTGCACTAAAGTAAGCTATGTTAATGTTTGATTAGTCTTCAAACTCAAAGGCACTTTACTATCGTGAAAAGGTCAAATGGACGGTAGCATCCTTGGCATCCTTCCAATTGATTGATAATCATATATATGTATAAATTTTTTTTTTTTGCTCAAATTGATAACCATCAATTGAAGGACACTGTTAGTCCTATGTTTGGTTGCCACCGATCTTCATTAATTAGTTTCTTTTCCCCTTTGAATATTTCAAGAAATAACATGAAAGGGCTCTTTGGTTAAGTGTACTTTTACTGACTGTACACGGCTTATACTTTTGCAGCCTCCAATTGGTGCCGACCGTGCTTTTGAGATGGGCACATGGGAAGAGAGGGAAATCAAAGTGTCCGGAGCAAGTTGGGATGTAAATAGCGTTGATATTGCAATAGCTGGTTTAGGTTGGTTTTCTATAGGTCTCAAAGGGGAAGCAACCTTGGCATTGTGGACATATGATGGCATTGAAATCACTTTGAGAGAACCACTAGTTCTTGATCGGGCACGGTCTCTTGAGAGACCTGGGTTTTGGCTACCAAAAGCAATATCCGAGGCCATTGGAAACCAGAGCAAACTTGAAGCTCAAAGGAAAAAGCTTGAAATGGAGAGTGCAGATTTCCTTTCTGAGGCGTCCATTTGAAGAGAAGATAAGCATGATTGCTCTGCATCATTTTCCGCTGGAAACATGGTCAATCTCTTAGCTCTGAGAAGCGAGTCGCAGTGTTTAAGGGAATAGTTCCTCTAGTTTAATCGAAGGAAAAATGATTGTATGCCGACATTGTTTTGAATAAACCTATAGCGTTAAGTATGTTGGTGGGATTATATAAATCATGAATACTGTTTCCTGGTTCAGGAATTGAGAGGAGGCTTTTAAATGACAGCTCCTTCTGACATGATTGGTTGTAGGGGGTGCAAATTATATTGAATCATTCTTTTAAGCCAAGATTTTAGATGACCTAAGGAAGTTGGCGATGACTGAATTGCTTCTTTTAGGAGAAAATTTTCCCAAGCTAATGTAGAAGGAAGGGGAATATGATTGGTGTTTCTTATTTTTATTTTTATTTTTAATTTGAGAGAAATTAAATTAAATGTGGCACAATTTGTTATGATGAAAAAATTTCTTTGGTGGAGTATGATGAACAAAAATTATGGGTCTAATTAGAGATTAAAATGCTTAATTACACTTCAAAAGATGCTAGTAAAAACCGTTGTCCAAAAACTCATTAGCGGGAAACTCCTAAACATGTTAAATGTTGCGCAAGCTTCCTAAATAAGCTTAACAATTGCCAAAACTTAAATCTAATACACATCAAGAACTATAAAATTTTCTCCTTTTACTTCTGCTGTTAAACTTTTTTTTTTTTTTACAAGTTTCGTACCCCAAGGGTATTTTTAGTAAACTGAACAGAAAGAGCATCCGAATGAACAAGGATGGAAGCAAGTGTTTCAACCTTGCTCTATACAGAAATTACAGAGAGCGGAAAAACTACAAATTACTTGGGTTTTGCCATTGGCTAAACTACATAAGGAAGAAGTCACGACAAGCTTAGCTGCTTTCAACGAGGCTGCTGGATGAAGCGGGGGCTGCATTTCGGGCTCACATGCTTGGCAGGCTTCTCAGCATACCTCTTTGGCTCCACTGGGGAACGTCTGCCTTCCAGTGATTTCAAATTCTTCAAGACCGCAGTACTTGTTTCCAACCCTGTTGTTCCAAAAGAAAATTTGAGTCCCACAGTCTAACAGCATTTCGGAAACTGCATCAAATTTTTACATCCCAATTGCCAATAATCTACATTCTCCTGGAGTAGTTGTTCATACCATTTTTACCTTCAGTTTGAGACAATTGAAGGAACTCCTCAAACTGAGCTTCAAAACTGGAGAAGTCCTCGCCAGCATCGAGATCAAAGGTCTCTGGAAGCAAATCTGCGACATTGTCAACATCACCCTGGGCATTATCATAGAAGCCATCCTCACCCTGTTGACTGAGCCAGTAGTCGTGGTACCATGTGGAAGTGGTAACCAGTTGCCACCATTCAGGGGAGAAATCCTCCACCTGCTTAAGAGCAGCAGGGATAAAGAGAGGGGCATTCGGGTTCAACGTTGATCCTCCTGAAACCAGTGCCATCTTTGGCTACAGCGCAATTCAACTGTAAAGGAAAAATGCAGTAAATGAGATACTAAATCTTCTCCCATACAAGTACATGTCAAATTGAAGACGGCAAATGCAATTCATAAGATCAACACGTTTCTAGGCAATGCACTTTTTTGCATACTCAATTATTAAAAATCTCCAACACCACCATGGTTTAAATCCAGATCAGCCTTGCGAAACTGATGGCTTAAACCATTATGGTGTCCCTTTGAAAATCATTACAATTGTTGATTTTATATAAATCTAATAAATTTCCAACCAAAAGTTTTTAAAATCTAGAAACACTGACCAGAATCTAAACATTTCTATATGAAATGGATAATTACATAAACCAAAAAGCCCATCCAATTACAAAAATTAAAAAAAAAAATCTTTGATCTTTAAAATTAAATACGAAAAAGTTCTTCAAAGATCATAGTCATGAAAAGCCATAGATCAAATAAATTAAAAAATCCGATTTTCAAATCTTCAAATTCCTTCACCAATTTTGTGCTTTCTGAACAACCAGATCTACCAATCAGAAAAGGTAAAGACAAACCATGCCCTAATACAGCTAAATCATTCACTCAACAGCATCTTTTACATAATCACTTGAACCTTCTGGCGTTCCGACACGAAAACCTAGTTTTCTATCGTTCAAGATTCCATTTTTCGTTTTCTCCGCAACCAAACACAAAGTAAAATCATGTTCGTAAACCAAGAGATCCATTAATTAACAAAAAACAAGCGATAAAATTTATCAAGAAGAAAATTGGAGAACTTGTTTTCATTACCTCTGCGAAGCTTTGAGCGAAGAAGAAGATAATATCTGCGTGCAAAATTTGAGGTGAAGGTAATTGACCAGAGGGCGAGAAATACGCGTGAGAGAGAGAAAGAGGGGAGGGCGGTTTATATAGAGACGGAAATCCGAGCCTCTGTGGTTGGGACTTGGGAGTTACGAACCTAAGGTTCGGGTATACCGAGCCAGCCCACTGGTTTGTGCTGTACGGACTGCTGATTTTGGAGCTGCTACAACTGTTTTCAGCCGTTGATCGCCTGATCGTTGTCACACGGTAACTAGCTGTTGTTCATTGACTTTGACTGGATGGGTCAGGACTCAGGACCGACACGACTACGCCACGTTGCCACAAAATCCACCGTGAAAAATGTGAGCCCGTTGTTTGGTTTGTTGCCCCGATCCGGTATTCCAAATCATGTTTAGCACCAAGTTAATAAAATTAGAAGGTTTTCTACTCATGTGTTTTTTTTTTTTCGGTTGAAGTACTCGCGTACTAGTTTAAACATATCATTTTGTTTCAAGTCGACCAATATCCGAGTTTTTATCAAATTTAGCCAAAATTTAGCCCCAAATTCATAAATGTCAATTTAAAAAAAAACTTTCAAATATAGCCAAAAACTCACTTAAATTGACCCAAATGCCCTTTAATTTAAATCTCAATTACACCTAAAACCCAAAATAGCATGAGCACTAAAACAAAATTGGCTTCGTCAACTCGGTCATATGCTTATGAATCCTATCATATATTTATAATAAATAAAAAAGTTAAAAGGCAGTTTCTTGACATAATAATTTTTATTTGAAAAATAGAGTGGAACTTTCTTGCAAAATTCGTATCATAAATGAATAAATTTGTTTTTGCTCCGCATTTGATGTGGGGATTAAACTTTCTTGCAAATCAGCATATGTGCTTCTGCCTTCCCTCAGCACAAGAACTCCGTAAAATTTGCAAGGCAAACTATCTTCCCACAACAGAAACTTGCATATATTAACTTTGCTTTCCCTTATACCTTTATCAAACAAATAATAATAAAATGAAATGAAAAAAAGAGAGTAAAAAACAAAAATACATCTAGTGTGGGTGCATGTAAAACATGATGTTGTCGATAATTGTTTTCCATGAAATGTATGTATCCAAACCCTTAAAAACTGCTGCAAAGAAAATCCATTAAGGGCGATTAACGAGGAGGTGTCCTTGTGTTTGAGGGTAGGGTGGGGGAGAGTGAGGCTTAGCCCACTTAAGGGCGTGCCCTTATGCTCGATGCCGTGACTATTAACTCTTTTTGTTAGGTTTTAATTTAGAGGGCATTTGGGACAATTTAAGTGAGTTTTGGGTTATATTTGAAAGTTTTTTAAAAACTCGACATTTATGAATTTGGGGGCTAAATTTTGGCTAAATTTGATAAAAACTCCCAATATCCCTCTTATGTTCTTATGTTGCACATCAATGTTATCTTTTATGTAAATTTCGTAAAAACAGATTACGTGTGATTAGGGTTGGGCACCTAAATCCGAAATACCGAAACCGTACCTAATCATATCATACCATACCGATTTCATACCGTTTCATTTGAGATGAGGAGATATTCGGTACGATACCGTATCGTACCAAGGGAGTATGGCATGATAGCGGTACCAAGTATTTGGTACCGGTCAATACCGTACCGTACCGAATACATGAATTGAAGTATATATATTTTTTTGTATGTTATGTTGTTGTTGTACGGTCCTTCACTGCAACTTCATTTTTGAAATTGTTTTTATTTTTTATTTTTAAAGTGTTATGAAAACTAGAGAGAACCTGTTCTCATCATAAAGACAAGAACAAGAATCTTTATGTAAAAATAAACCAAGCATGCAACGTTTGCTTTGTTACTATTTTAATAGTTTCCATTCTCAGCTTTGTTAAAAATTGACTAAGCTTTGTTATTGGGTGATTAGGATTTGGATATTGAATTAGTTGAATCTTTGAATCTATAACTTAGGCATCACTTATTTTGGTGAATGAATATGTTGAATATTGAATTGGTTCATTTTTGAGTTGTGTCATTTTGGTACCGAAATGGTACCGTACCATACCGATACCGATTTGGTACGGTATGGTACGGTACCAACTTTGGCAAACGATAATCACATACCGTACCATACCGGTTTTAATTTCCGGTATCGGTATCGGTACGAGCTCAATACCGTACCGTACCATACCGTGCCCACCCCTACGTGTGATATACGTGACTAACATAAATACTCGCTAATGAGCGTATAAAGACGCATTTATTCTTAAGGAGTTGATTATGCGCCTCACATGTGATCAATTTTGGCGTAAAATTAAACTAAATTGATGTCCAACATAACAGTTTATGCGCGGCAAAAAAGGATAGAATAACATTGATTGAATTGAAAGAATCGAGACGAAAATGATGTGATTGAAATGGTAGATGAACTACTCGTCATTAAAAGACAAACTAAAATATATCTCTAATTTAAATCATTAACATTATGAATTTCAAGTTGTTATTTAGATTAGGGGATCGATAATTTAGTTTAGTGATATTTGGTTAATTATGTTCTCATAGATGATAGTAGTCCAATAGGTTAAAACATGATTATAAATTAATAATTTAAACTTGACTCAATAGGGAAAAACCAAATTTAGGGAACCATAATTTACGTAAAATGTAGAAAACCGAATTTTAGTTGGGTAAGAATTTGAAATCCATCACTCACTTAAGCCTTGGGTCTTGATTTTTTATTTTTTATTTTGGTCAAATTGTTTAGTGGATATGATGATACGAGTCTTGTTGGCCTGCATGTTGATATAGCCTTTTGGCCCCTCGGCGCGGGCACAATGCCTTCATTGAGAAAGACAAAAGAGGTAAATCTCTCATGTGCAGACGGTCCATCGTCATGGTTTTGACAATCCAATCACAGCCGTTGGTTCAAAATGGGGCCTACGCAACGCAGTCTTGAAGGGTCAAGATTGCACCCTCTCACTCATCATCAAAAGTTCTAGAAACTTGTATTTTGAGTCGTAACACCCCGGATTATTGTATTATGACTCGTTTAATGACAGGGAGTGGAAGTGGGACCCGTTCATGTGAGCCATGTTAGACTTTTCCATCACAAAGCACCTAATCGACGGCCGAGAGATATGCTTATTTTTATCAACGGCCGATATCATTTTGTGAAAGTGATGACGTGTCATTTTTTGGTGGGACAAGGCTCGTACTGTGTTTTCTCCGATTCCAGATAAAGCGCGTATAGCACATGGGGTGTAGGTTTGTTAGGTAAAAAGAGCGGATATGATCGTATGAGAATGACGTAAGACATATCCTGCCAAGCAAAACGGTGAACATCTCAATCATGCCCTCCTCCCATCATTATCACTAATCTAATTATAAATTTAAGATGTCACCACAAATAATACTAATTTAATTGTTGTAGCAACTTCATTATGATTTGGCCTAATTACATAATTGCAAAAAATCGCTTTGGATTCTTGTGTTTCTGGTGATTTATTTATTAGAAAGATGCTTCATTGACTATAAAAACAATCTCAGGTGTCAGGGTACAACCAAACGGGTATGATAATAAAACTAGAGCAGCATAAAAGTAACCTCATTAACACCTTACCTTAAAAACTTATGAGGGTAATTCGATCAAGGGGAAAAAAATACCACATTTCTTCACTACCCATAAAAGCAATTAAACATCCCCCTTCATGTCCTTTTCTAATAATGGTGCTAACTAGGCCGCGCTGCATCCTCTCATACGAAGAGCTTCCTCTAGTCAGTGACGAACCCAGGATCCAAACAACCTGTAAGGTATAGTGTAAATGTTTCAAAAAAATTTAAGAGTGGGTTATTTTTCCTATCTATTTTTTCTCTTCCAAATTTTATTCCTTTCTTGGACAAATATACTTTGAATGATTTCACTTTGTCATTTTTTTTATGCATGTTTTTTAGTGATTTCAATTCGTAAACCAAACTTATGCCAATTAACCAAAAAACCACAACCACCTAATCAACATATCAGCAAATACTTCATCCAATAAATCAAACTAATACATGTAAATCATAAATTTCATCTAAGGAATTATAAATTTGATTTCCATTAAATTAAAAACAGCATACATCATCCTTATTTTGATATTAGGATTTAGAACGAACTTGAAATCAGAAATATCGCAATAATAGTGGCACCACAACATGTAGTGGATGGTGGCATAACTCCGACGACAGTGGCAATACATCGGCAGACTACGACAGGTGGGGATTGGGGAGCTTGGGGTTAAGGTTTGAGAAAAGAATAATAGAAATTGGGAGATGGGGTTTAAGGGTTTTTGGGGTGGGGGAAGATTGGCTGGGTAGGGTGGAAGAGTGAAGGGATATGGAAGGGTTTTTTTTTAATTTTAAATTTTGCCTGGGCAAAAACGACATTGTTTTGCCCAGGGTGTTAAAAAAAATAGAAGTGCGTTGTGCTGCTTCTTCTTCCTTCTGCCTCTTCCTCTCACAGCCAGCTTAGGTGGACCTCCAAGCCTATTTCCACGGCTTCCATGAGGTCGTTTGACCCCAGTGACCCCACCGTGAGTCCGTCCCTGCCTCTATAGCACAACCCAAATTGAGCCAAATGGTCTACACCATGCCTTGTCTAGGGTGATAAACAACTTTCAATACACCTAATTCCTCCATTAATCGACGAATGTCAACAACTACATTGATCATTGACACGTCCAAAATTTTATCCAAATTTGTGACAGAGTAAGCACGTGTCCCTAACATAGAGAGGTATTTTGAACATAATTTTGGTCAGAATTTGAAGAAATATGACATAATTTGTAACATGCTCTATTGTGAAGGATTTAAAACTAAATGGTAAATTGATAAAACTGAAACAATAGGGACCAAAATGGTAAAACCAACAAACGACAATGCCTAGAAACAGGGATTATGTTGGGATTAATGTTCAACGTGTTCTATTCGTATTTGACAGAAACTAGGATTATGCTGGGATTGAACACACATTAGCATATTGCAAAGACATGATTACAAAAATGGGAATAATAGTGACAAGATTGAAAATGAAACCAAATAGCGGGGAAAAAAAAGAATTTAGACTACAATAATTGGACGGAAGGCATACTACGCGGTTCTTGCATTCTAATATGGAATCCAAATACTATGTTTTGGCTAATCAAGTCTATTTTATTTTTCTCATATTCTTTCATAACATAAATATTGTTAACAATGGAATAAGCACAGAATCATTTACTTGGAAAATTGAGAAACAACAAAACACTAATTCTGAATCTGATTAACAATGGAATAAGCAAACACCCGAATGAGCATTCTGCTACAACACAAACCCAACTGATCCCAATTAGAACATTTACACAAAAGAAAACTATTCCGGCTAACAAGTTATCATCTCATACAACAAAATCCAAACAGATGGGAAGGAAGGCAAGCAAAGCAAACCCTTCTTTCTCTTATGCTTTCTACTTCACGTATTAGTCATACGGAATTTGAATATATGCAGCATCACAAACGAAGGGGATATCTGCATACATGCCAGCAAGAGCACAGCGTATGGACTCCAACACTGTAAATAGGTAAGCAAATGCAACGGCTGTCCAGAAGTGCATCCCTACTTTACCCCAGTAGACAGCAAGTGGCATCCATCGGCTCACAGTTCCTATGACCTGCAAGGCAATCTCCAACAACATGCCCATCACCACATGAAATCTGAAGAAATGCGGCCATTCCTTTCTCCTCACTATTCCAAGATATGCAACAAAAAAGTATGCCATCAAGAACCAGCTGGGCAACCTCCCAATGGCCCCCAGGAACGGGTAAGTAAGGAATTCAAAGTCTTCCAGGAAAGGGTGTAGATGATAGGCTGTCTCAGCATACATCCATGTCTCATGTAGGGGCATTAAATAGGGGAGGCATGCTAATGTTCTCCACCACCACTTTGGCTTCTTAGTCATTGGAGGGAACCGAAAACTGTATGGGACATCCTTGGATGCTTGAGGGGCCATACGAGTTCTGCATCGGCTTGGCAACAAGGGGATTGTACGTAACAGGCTACCTTGATCCCCGCTTAAAAATGGGCTTGATACAGTACAATGGTGCAGAAGTGGCATAGCTATAATCAAGATAACATTGAATGAATAGGTGGAGTGTTTGTGAAACACATCAACAGATGCGGCCTCAGATTGATAAATATATATAATAACATATTTTTCATATAGGAATTAAAACCATGGAAATGCAAATTGAAGGCCTAGAACATTAAGAGTCCAATATACAACCAAGACTTACCGTCCTGATGAGCTCTCCATGAACTGATGCATGGAGAAGCCGCCGCAGTTTGAAAACGAGGAATGCACGACAAGACAAAACCACCAGTATTTGATGGCTTACATGCTCTGGAATTCACAGAACTACACCCAACAGGCATGGCGCATCCATTTTGAATCATAGCCACTACCTGAGATTAAAGCAATTTCATAAGTGGAAAACATAGAGATTAACAATTGTTGCACGGGTTCGAGTTCAGGTATGCTGATACGATACGATACATAAGTCAATTAACATAAATACATTTAAAAATAATAATTGAAATAGAAAATTGATGGTACATCTATCATGTTACCACTATTACTAACTCTTGCCAAAATCCCCCACACTACTCATTTCCTGTTCGAAAATATCGTTTTGATACAACAATGAATTCATCTAATCAACAAGAACCAATTCTATGACCACTGGTCTCTATAGTTTTCACTTTTCAGAAGCTATTTACAATTTACAAATACAGAGAAATAGCAGTCATTCAGTAGTCAAGTTCAAAAACTTCAAAATCCAGTTACGCTACCCGTTCCTTGCTATTGAATATCAAAACACAACCAATATAAGCAAATCGTCTTCCCATATATTTCCATCACACAAGTCTGTAATGTCAAAATCCAAAAAACCCATTTTTTGTTTCTCCTTTATAAGAACCCTAAATCCCTAAATAGGAAAGAAGCAGGACAAAAAATTCAATTCAACGAAGAAAACTAATAGAATTGAAGAAATTAAAAGAAGAAGAAGAAGAAGAAGAAGAAGAAGAGAAGAATTGAAGGTGTAAACGAAGAAGAAGATAAAGAAGAAAAGAAGAATTTCGAAGAAAATAGGAAGAATTTCGGAGAACTGTTGAGAAGAAGAAAAAGAACTTACAAAGGTGGAAGTGGCAGCAGCGGCCACTGGCTGTGGCAGATGGTGAGGACTGAGGGGTGAGGAGATGGGAGCGGCTGCAAATCGTAGGGAGGGAGGGATTTTGAGGTGACCTTTCTTTTATTTTTGTTTTGGTCTGAACGGGCTTGGATGCGGGGGTGCTTAAGAGCATTGGGCTGAATGGGCTTGAATTTGGAGAGGGTATTGAGTGAAGTTTCTAGCTGCTGGTTTCCACTTGCATTTGTGTTTTGTGAAAAAAAAAAAATTAACAATAAAGTTGTCAGCTATATATGAGTAATAGGAAAGAGAAGATAAGTTAATTAAGAGAGTCAAGTCATGTGAGAGAGACGAGATATTATTACAGCATATTTATTTATTAGGAATGAGTATTGGAATGATTTCAATTCTTATTTCTCCTGTGTTTACACATGAGTATTGGAATGATTCTAATTCATGAATTCCCTTGTGTTTACTAACACATAATGAATAAAAAATTATGTGGATTTCAAGTTAAAATGCATAATCGAATACCCTTAAAATCAGGAATGAGATCAACTAGGGGGGAGTAGTTGATCTGATTCCTATTCCTTAGGCCATCTCCAGCCAGTGGCGAATCCAGGAATTTTCATTCTAGGGGTCAACATGTAAAAGGTTAAAAAAAATTATATACAAAATAAACCCATCGAAATAAAACGATAATATTATAATTCACGGTTAATATATATAACCATACAAAATATTCATGTTCATTATCAAAGAGAACTGCATCAATTTAAAAAAATAGACACACTGCAATAAACTAGAAATATCTCTAAGAATGTGATAATAAACAAAAAAAATTAGCATAATCCTCTTCGCCTCCCAAGACGTCTCGTCCTATTTAACGTAAAAGCTGGTATATATTAGCGCAATCCTACTCATTTTAGGGCATTTATATCATTTTTGAGGTCCATCGTCGTTTTGATTTTGGGCTTTATCTGCATTTCTTTTGGGCTCTAGCTCTCAACCTTTGGACCCTTATGAGTACTGTCTTAAGGGGAGCTTATTCAAGCAAATATTTCTTTAATACGTAAGAGTTAGGTTATTCTTGTAAAACTATTTGTGGATTGAACATCTAAGGCTTTTTACCTCGACCTTAGGTCCCTTCATGCATTCATATCATACATGAAAAATTGTTTTATGTAAAAATATTGGCCAAGTATGAAAAATGGTTTTTTGGAATAATCATTTTCTCAAGGTAATTTTTGGTGGCTTTTATTCCTTACACATCAAATAAGAAAACTTGATTTTATGGGATTTTAGTATGAAGTATATATTGATTTAATAAGCCATCATTTTTATCCTAAATCGTATTTTGCACTAAAACCGATTTTTCATATTTTGATTTGGTGGGAATTTGATTTTCTAGTATTTTTATTTGAATTCAAATGAGGGGTACTTCCTTATTTACATTGTAAACTTAAGTAAATGGAGTAATAATAAAATAAATAAAAGTAAAAGGACAAAGACATTTACTTAAATGTTAAAAATGAAAATAAGGTAATCTGTACTGCCTGCTGTGCTGTGCCCTATGGAGCATTTCATCAAGCAGTTTGTGGGCAATTTGCAGGGGTCAACATCTTCGCCTCCAATGGTGGATTTCGGGCTTGCAGAGGTCAATTAACCCCTCTTACCCCTATTTGGATCCGCCCCTGTCTCCAGCTATGGGCTATATCCCAAATATAGCTCTAAAATAATGAAAAACCCATATCTAGCCATGGGCTAAACAAAATTTTGGCCAAATGTGGACAAAATTTTGGCCAAATTTGGAGGGCCACATTTGGCTATTTAGCTCTCCAACCGGGCCATATGTAGCCCAGCTTTGGCTTAGGCAAAATTTTTTGTGGGCCCCATGCATGTGCTTTTTAAGAAAAAAATTATAAAAAATTCTTGGTTATGACCGTTGGAGGTCAGACCATTGAAACCCATCCATTTTTTTATTTTATTTTTTAAATGTGGTCACTTTTTAAAATGTTTTCAATTCGTATTGTTTAAAAAAAATTAAAAAAAATTCTTGGTCGGACCATTTAAACGCATCCAATTTTTTTAATTGCCTTTGTTGGCTTTATTATTATTATTTTTTAAATTTAAAAACCTAAAATTTGTCTATAAAAACCTCAAAATTTCTTCAAAAATTTTCCCACTCATTTCATTCCACATTCCTTACAAATTCTATCACATTCTTTACTTATTCACAACTTTCCACACTCTTTCTTGTTGTCAAATATTTTCCACACTCATTTCCTACAAATTTATTTTCTTTACACTCTTTCTTGTCATATATGAAATATTGTCTCTCAATAGTAGTTTAATTAAATTAAAAAATACATAGTTGTGGAATGTATGAGTGTTGTACCATAGGTTTTCTCAAAATAATAAAATATGAAGGACCCTAAAATATAAAGACTGCATTTAATTTGGAGATGGAAAAATTTAGCCATGCACTATTCTTTAAAAATTAATATTTTGGAGGGGTAAATTTTTAGCCCTATGACAGGAGATGTCCTTAATTATCCTATCTAAGAGCATCCACAATGGACTCCCTAAACCACCTCCTTAGACAAATTTTAGGGAGGAATTGGCAAAATACATCTCCAACCATGCTCCCTATCCACCTCCTAAAATAGGGAGACCTCTAGGAGCTCCTAAATCTGAGGAGAGAGAAGGGACTCCTAGTGGCTCCCTATAATTTAATGTTGCTTTGTTTTATGCATAATTTAAATTTTTAATTAATGCTAACTGTTTTTATATTATTTTTTATAAAGATGGACCAATCATATTGAATTTAAAAATAACTATAGTATTTATGACTCCCTAAACTAGAGAGTATGATTGGAGTTCAAATTTTATAGAGAGCTCCTAAAATAACTTTTGTGTGTTTTTAGCTAAATTTTAACTAAAAAATAGAGAGCATGATTGTGGATGCTCTAAGAGCATCCACAATGGGCTCCCTAAACCACCTCCTTAGCTAAAATTTAGGGAGGAATTGAAAAAACCCACCTCCAACCATGCTCCCTTTTCAACTCCTAAAATAAGGAGACCTCTAGGAGCTCCTAAATCTAAGGAGAGAGAAAGGACTCCTAGTGACTCCCTATAATTAAATACTTCTTTATTTAATATTATTTTAAGCATTTATTTAAAGCCAACTATTTTTTATTGTTGCTTTTGTGTCTACACTTTATTCAAAAATTGAATTTAAAAACATTAAAAATATTTATGACTCTTTAAACTAGGGAGTATGGTTGGAGTTGAAATTTTATAGAGAGCTCCTAAAATAGCTTTCTAGTGTTTTTAGCTAAATTTTAACTAAAAATAGAGAGCATGACTGTGGATGCTCTAAGTTCCCCGATTTATAACTTCTTCCATTTATGATAAGTAAACACATGCCATTTAATTTCTGGTTTGGTTTCCGTATCAGCTTAAGTACTATCTTATTCTCTATTACACTTGTTGATGCGAAAAAGTGGTTTCGGACCCTTGCGCACAACTTTTAGGGATAATGGACCTTCTTCCGAGCGTGACTGCAAAATGTAACGCAATCGGTAAGACCTAAGGTACCGGTGCGATCGGCCAAGGCTCTCCGATGCTTAAATAAGTTCGGATTTTAGTAACTTTGATCCTGTAGATCAATAGGCAAGATGCCGTTTTTCTCCTTACCTCCACGTTGGGTTGGTCTTCTCCCTTTATACACCTTGGGAGGTGTGCATGTTGTTTGAGGTTTCGATGTGGGACCGTGGATGTTGGTCGTGAGCATGCCATGTGTCCTGTGGAAGGCGTTGCCCTAATGAACGGATCGGTAGGTTAGGTTCAAGGCAACCATGATCAAGCTCGGTTTTGTCCATGTGTCTTCTTCATATTGGTTGTTTATTCTGGTGTAAACAGGAGTCTCCCAAGTTCTTATTCGAGAGTTCTCGGATGAGGACTTGATATCTTCTTCGGTAGAGATTTGATTAGAATACCGTTCGGTGGATGGATAGGAAGCAAAGGCCGGGTCCCTATATCTACGTACTTCCTCGTTCAGAACCTCTATCCAGGAACTCAAGAGTCACCACTTTGGGGGCCACCGCTCGGCATTTGAATGATACGCGGAATGGGTTCCGAGCGAACCCCTCCGATCGCTTGTTGACTTGGACAATTTTGATCTCTTGTTGAGGCACTCGAGTTGGGTAGAGAAGTGATGGAACAGAATGATGCTTCGTCTTACGTGCTCGAGCATTGTCAGGAACCCCACTCCGCGGGTGACACGTGGTACTCACTCTCACGCGGGCGGCGCCATTAATACGTCGTTTGGTTTTTCGAGGCGTGCCGTTACAATTCTTCGCCCTATAAATAGGAATGACTCCGGAAGCGAAATTCACTTTGTGTTTGTGAGTGAAGCGAAAGCTCTGTCCAGGCGATTTCCGGCGTGAGTCAACGGGAGGCGAGGCATTTTCTGACCAGCCTGATCGGTTGTATAAGCGATCTCCGGCGAGACTTACGGTACCCAAAGCCGTCCATAACTTCCTACAGTATTATAAGGTACCATTCGGCACCTTAGTAAATGTTTTTATTTATTTCGTATGTCCTTGGCACGAACTAGACTTTGAACTTGCGCAAGTGGGGTTTTGTTCGGTAGCCTAGTCACATTAGGTAATGATGTAAGGTCCCAGAGGCTAGTCCCCCTCTGTATGGCCCTTAGTCTCCTTTTCTCGTGTTTTTGTAGATGTCCGATAGCGAGTCTTCGTTCGAGAGGGAACCCAACACGTTCGATGAAGAGTCATCGGACGGACAAGGGGATTCCAAAGAGCGAAACCTCGAGTCTTGGTGCCGACGGTGAAGAGGATTCCGATGTCGAGGTCATCGGTGAGAGGAGTAGTTCCGTCCCCATTCATGGGGTAGGAAAGGGGTTGATGACCAGCCAGCCAATGCCATTGGCGGTGGTGTATAGTGACGGTAGTTTTGCCGACGGGAGCCAAACTTGTGGGTTCCGGATGGGGGACGCTTAGGTGCCCAATCGGTATCCTAGTCCCCCACCGGAGACTTCCACCTCCGGTCGCGGAGAGACTTCACCGAACCCCCCTGCGACCGAGGGTTACAATAGTTCATCTGGGAATCCTGTGGTAGCCGTAGGGGTACCGAAGGAGCCTCTGTTTGGCGTAGATTACCTGGAGCCCAACAAAATTACCGTTCGGGATTTGGTCAAGATCCGCGCTGAATTTAGGATCCCTGATTCGGTAAAGATGAGGATCCTGTGCTCTACCGAATCCTTGAGCGATCCCAGAACGGAGAAGTCGTCTTCTTTACCGACGTTCTCCAACAGGGTGTTCTACGCTGCCGTTACAACCTGCCGTCAGAAAATACTTGCCCAGATTGGGTATGCCCTGGCCGTTCAATCCCAATTTCTGGGTGGCCTTGATGGGGGTGATTATTGCGTTCGGCCTTGCCGAGGAAGGCGAGCCTTCAGACGAGCAGTTCTCTTATGCATGCAGCGTCACCAAGTCCAAGAGTGCCGACCACGGGGGCTGGGTTCGAGCCAATTGCCTCGTGGTCATCGAGCGTGGCCATTTCGTTAGCGCCGTGCCGACTTCTCGAGAAGTCCTGGAGGAATCGGCGGGTACTCCTATCGGGATGTTGGGAATCACCTTTGGGAGTGCCGGTCGATTTACTATTCCCACCACGTTTCAAATTGCCGGTAGGTCACTTGCATACCGATCGGTAAGTCACTGTGTTCCTTATTTTGAGATTTAACTTTTACCGATGTTTCAGCAGTAAGTCAAGCAGCCGATCCCCTCCCAACTGAGATTCGGCAAGTTGACAGGTGAGGCTGAAGGTTCCCGCAACCGAGAGGTATATCCAAGTTTCTTTTTACCGAGAACCTTATCGAGCCCGTCTTGTCACCCCCGCCGAGAGTAAGTGCACTTTGTCCTTGTTCCGTTGAGAGTGATGTCCTAGATGGCTTACTTACACTTTGGTTTGTGCAAAGGACCGAGGCCGAGCATCTGCAGAGACCAAAAGGATGAACGAATCCTCAAAGAGGCGACTCATGATGGGTTTGAGCGCCAAAGCGTAAACGGCACCGATGTCGCTTCGGTAGGGACAATGGCTGCCGTTTCCGAGGGCCAAGGCTCCGATCGGCGCGGGAGTCTGGGTGCCGAGGCCCTAAGCCGACGCGCACCGGTAGCCCAAATCGTGCCAGGAGCGGCCGAATATCGGGTTGCTTTTCCCCAAGCTTCGGGAAACGGCAGTTACCGATTGACCTGAACGGTGGAGACGGCGCCTAAGCGCACTCGGCATCTGAGCGCTCAAGGCCGTCTTAGGCTGCAGAAGACGATGAGGGGCTGCAGAGCCTATCACCATCGCCTGCCCGTCGAAGACGGTTCAGTTTGCGAACCATATGATCCTTGGTTCGCAAATGGAACTTTCTCGAGATAGAGGAGCTTCCAAGAGGTTGCCGGGAGGAGGCCGGACGTGCCTTCCGTCTCCAAGCTTCGGTAAGTTCCGTTGTCTCTCCACTTTCTACTCCCGCTTGTTGCGTTATCTTGCTAACCTTTATTGTTTATTTACTGTAGGCATCTATGGACATGTGGCTCTGTATGAACCGAGCCATATCCTCCGCCGAGCGTGCGAAAAGGGCTTATGAGGAAGGCCGTGCCAAGGTTGCCGAAGTTGGGAATGCTCGCAAGATCACGCCAATCTTTTTGAGGATAAGGAGGCCGCAGAACGGCAGGTCAAAGCCTGCGAAGCCAAACTTGCCGAAATGAGAGCGGCCCTATAAGCTTCGGTGATGGCAGCAAAAGATGCCGAGGCTGCGAAGGAGGCGGTGCAGTGGCCTTGGAGGAGTCCGAGCGATCCAAGGCTGCGGATATTGAAGTCGCTGCTCGGGAGGCGGTGAGTGGTTACCGTTCCTCCGAGGAGTTCACCGTCTGCTAGATCGGGAAGTGGGCTTGGAAATGGCGGATCTGCTTCACTGCTTTCAAGCGGTTTAATCCTGGCGAAATTGAATTTGAATTTTGCTGCCGATCCTCCCCCATACCTAAGGTATTACGGAAGAAATGATTGAAGATTATGAAGGGGAAGATGCGGTTGAGGCTGCCGTTGTCACCGAGGACGCCGACCTGCAGCCGCCGATGCCGATGCCTTGGCGTAAACTTTAATTTATTTTTGTAACCGCTGCCATAAGGCAGTCCTTTACGAACATCTTGATGCCGAGGGCATCTTTTTAATATATATATTTCGTTTCATTTTAGTACTTTTGTGAGTGTTTTTTTTTTGGTTATCGCCGTGGGTTGACAACGGTATAGGTACCATCATAATTGCCGATTGGCACCAATTTAGTGGGTCCAATGCCGAAGGCTAAAGGCCAAAAACTTCTGCTTTATTTTTTAAATAACCAAGTGATAATGTCATCGGTAAGCACGTACTTAGGCGATTAATACCGAAAATATCGACCGAAACAAGATTGATAATAATAATAATTTTTATATATGAAATGCCGTTGGCAAAATACAAAATCTCCCCTACCGTTGGTTAGGGGGGGGCTACTTAAAATAATTCTTTAAATGCTCCACATTCCATGGGTGACCAAGGGTCTTTCCGTTCGTATCCCGCAGTCTATATGTTCCAGAGCGAAGGATGCCGATGACCTCATAGGGTCCTTCCCAAGAGGCCCCAAGGTTCCTTCGGTAGGATTTTTGGTGGCGAGGAGACTTTGCGCATTACCCAGCCTCCGATCTTGAAAGAACGCGGTCTCACCCTTGAATCATAGTACCGAGCGACACGCTGTTTGTATGCTTCGTTCAAGGTTAGCTTGCGCTCGACGTTCTTCGATTAAGTCCAGGCTTAACGCTAGTGCGGTTTCGTTCGCCTCGGCAGCGTAGCTTTCCGTTTGGTAGGATGGTTCACCAATCTCAACTGGGACGACGGCCTCTGTGCCGAATGCAAGGCTGAAAGGTGTCTCCCCTTTGGAAGTTCGGTAAGATGTCCGGATTGCCCAAAGGGCTTCGGGAGCTTTTCCGCCATGCCCCTTAGCTTTGTCGAGTTGCCGCTTTCAAGAGCTTCTTGATAATTTTGTTAATTGCTTCAACCTGACCGTTCGACTGGGGATGAGCAGGGGAGGCGAAGAGTATCTTGATCTTTAGGCGAATGCAAAATTGCCTGAAGACTTCCGAATCAAACTGCTTGCCATTGTCCGTAATAACGGCATAGGGGATGCCGAACCGACAAAGAAATGTGGGTCCGGACAAAATCCTCAATTCTTGCCGCCGTGATGGTGGCTAGGGCTTCGGCTTCTACCCACTTCGTGAAGTAGTCTACGGCCACGATCACAGATTTAACCTCGCCCTTGCCTTGTGGCATGGGTCCAATTAAGTCCAGTCCCCATCGGGCGAACGGCCATGGGCTTATGATCGGCGTAAGGGGTTCGGGCAGGGATGTGCGGGATATTACCGAAATGCTGGCATTTGTCGCACTTTTTACCATCGTAATTGCATCCCGATGCATTGATGGCCAATAATAACCTTCTTGGAAGGCCTTGTGGGATAAAGATCCGGAACCCGAATGGTCGTCGCGAGACACCTCTGTGGATCTCCCGAAGGACATACTCCCCTTGTTCTTCGGTGATGCATTTCATGTAAGGGGTCGTATAGCCGCGTTTGTACAGAGTGTCGTTGATGATGATGTACCTTGCCGATTGATACCGCAGCTTCCTGGCCTTGGTCTTATCCTCTGGAAGGGTGCCGTTCGTTAAGTAGGCGAAGATGGGTGCCATCCAGGTGCCGCCATAACCTATAGCATGTATCTCGGCGGTAGATGTGCTCGGTAGCGCCAGTATCTCCACAGGGACTTTTCGTCCCACTTTATCGCTGATTGCCGAAGCCAGCCTAGCGAGTGCGTCGGCATGGCTGTTCTCACTCTAGGTATCGACGAATCTCGTAAGCCTGGAATTTTCGCAGCGATTGGTGTGCCGACGTAAGATATGCCGACATGGACATGTCCTTTGCCGCGAAATCGGCAAACACCTGGTTTACGATCACCGAGAGTCACTATAGATGCCGATCCGATCGGCACCCATGCTTCCGCTAGCCGAAGGCCGGCCAAAAGCGCCTCGTATTCGGCATCGTTGTTGTACGTTCTAAGCTGAATCGGAGGGCGTACTCTATTTTTGCTCCATCGGGAGTTGTCAAGATGAGACCCGCGCCACAACCCCGTTGGTTTGCCGAACTATCCACGTGCAAGGTCCAAACGGCATCTTCGTGCCAAAGGTGTTTGTCTTGAGAGGGTTGGCACTGCAGAGTCGGTATCGACAACCCGGATGGCATCACGGTGTTAACTCGTAAATGAAATCGGCAACCACTGACCCTTCTCGGCAGGCCTCGATTTGAATCGTACGTCGAACTCTCCCAACTCGATTGCCCATTTTACCAATCTCTGGACGTTTACGGCTTTTGTAAAACCTGCCGTAGCGGTTGGTTTGTCGAACCGTGATGGTATGAGCCTGAAAATAGAGCACGAGTCTTCGGAAGAGATAACTAAGGCCAGTGCCAACTGCTCGAGTGGGGTACTGAGCCTCGGCGCCTTGTAAGGCCTTGCCGACGTAGAAGATTGGCAACTCGCCTTTTCTGGTTTCCGAATTAATATCGAATCGACGCGGCGATCGATACCGATAGATATAGAAAGAGAATTTACCTGTGAAGGGGTTTTGACAAAAGTGGTGCCCTTCCCATGTAGTCCTTCAAGTCTTGAAATGCCTTGTCACATTCGGCGGTCCACTCTATATGATGTTTCCCCCTTTCAAAGCTTTGAAGAACGGTGCACATTTGTCGGTAGCCTTGGAGATGAAACGGGTGAGGGCTGCGACTCGTCTGTAAGGCTTTGGATGTCCTTCTCGTGTTTCGGTATCTCCATGTCGATTATGGCCTTGATTTTTTCAGGGTTTGCCTCGATACCCTCCGATCGATCATGAAGCCGAGGAATCTTCCGTAAGATACACCGAAGGCGCACTTTCCAGGGTTGAGTCTCATTCGGTATTCCTTCAATATTCCGAACATGAGGGCCAGATTTCTCAAATGCTCCTCTGCCGTTCGACTTTTCACGAGCATGTCATCCACGTAAACCTCCATCGTGCTACCGATCCGCTTAGAGAAGATTCGGTTGACTAGTCTTTGGTAGGTTGCACCCGCATTCTTCGAGACCGAACGGCATGGATGATCATGGGATCGTCGTGTGGGTAGAGGATCCCCTCCTCCTCCTCCTCCTTAGAGAAGGTAATGGGTTCCCATCAGACCCTCGGTATCTTGGAGTGCCGACTCCCATCAATGCCGAGGACCTGGGGGTACTGTGCTGCCCTTTACGCATCGCTTTCTTGATCGGTTTGATGTTCCCGCGAGGATTGGGCCTCCGCTAATCGTCTTGATCATATTGATTTGCCGATTAGCATTGGGCATCGGTACCGCTCTGCCTGGCTATATCTTGGTCTAGCTTTCCCTCCCGAATGAGCCTCTCGATAATCTTTCGCAAGCTTATGCAGTCCTCGGTATTGTGGCTGTCGTTGGTGGTATCGGCAGAATTTCCCCGTGTCCCGATTATCCTGTCGAGCAGGCTTTCGAACGCCGGCTTGGGGATGATCTCATTCTCGCTCATCAGCACCGCTTCGTATGAAGTGTTGAGCAGGTGAAGACCTCTGTCTCCTGGTTTTGGGCTGGCAGTGGTGCCCGGTAGCTATCCCCGCCGTATCTTCGCTTGTGATTCTCGGGGTATCCTGTAGCCTTTTTCATTGGCGCGCGACGACGGCCCCTGTGCCGTTGCGGTTCGGCTGTAAGGACTCATCTTGCCGTGCAATTGGCTCGGTTTTTGAATTGAAGTACTCGCCTTCGCATGGACTGCCGCTTGTTTCATCAGTTCATCGTACGACGCCAATTGCTGCTATGTACCAAATACCGAAGTGCGAGTGCCGTAGGCCACTCTTAAAGGCGCCGAAAGCTGCCCTATCGTCGAGTCTGGACATCTCGAATATTCGTGGCTAAACGCGCAGCGTATTCACGCAAAGGTTCGTCGTCCCTCCGCCGAATAGTGTATAGGTCGTCGGCGGTGTATAAACGGTGCATGTCTGGATCATGAAGTGATTGAGGAAGATTTGCTTCAGCTCATCAAAGGAATCGATTCCTCGCTCCAATCGGTAGAACCAGTTCAAGGTCGCCTCAGGAGCGAGGAAGGAAATAGCAAGTATTGTCCTTCGTCAGCCGAGGCCCTTGCATCCGATGGCAGATTGGAAAGAATGCAAGTGCGTCGGGGGTCTTCAACTCCAGTAGAATTGTATGCGCAATGGCTGCACCTCCCGATCTGCCGCGATCGCCTTATGCGTTCGGTAAAGGTCCTGGCCGAAGCTTTCCCGGTCGGGTTCCCCGAGACCGAGTTACGTCGTCCTCCATCTTCTCGTACCCGCTGAAGGAGGAGGCGAATGACAGTGGTCCCCTGTTGGGTATTTCCTCCGAGGTATGGTGTTCTGAGTGCCATGGGGTTTTGATCGGGTTAACCTCAGAATGCCTCGTTGGTGTTGCCGAACGGTGTGATGATGACCGACTCGCAGATGGGTCATACTCATGGTCGGATTCTGCCATTGACTCCATACCCTCTATCCTTCGTGCGGAGACTTACTCCCCAGGACCTTTAATCGGGAATCGCTTAATCGCGCATTTATCCTCACCGGTGACCTTTGTCGCTCGCTTCCCGATCCAGCAGTCTATGCCGACAGTCAGTATACACTTTCTTCGGCATATGGGGTCTACCCTTGGGTGCCGGGACCACTAGTTCTTTTGAAGGCGCTGGCGTTGCTTTTGCCCCTGTTTTCCTTTCTTACGCCGACGGGTGTCTGCGCTCTGAAAGGATTGATCGATCTGAATGTTTTGCGTTCTTTGATGGTTAAGCAATTGTTGCGTTTCGTCTACTTTGGATGAAAGAAGATTGTTATGCTCTTGCAACTTAGCCATATCCTGCCGAAGTGCGGTGATTTGAGCTAGGAGCTCGGCTTCGGCGGCGGTTTGGATCACGGGTGAATTGCCGGTGCGTGTATAAGGGGGTAGCGTCGGGCTAGCTCCGCCTTGCCTACCGAACGGCAATCCCTCCTATGGTAAAATTGTGGATTTTGACGTGGTCCCCATATGGTAGGGATAAAGGGTAGATATTATCGCTTCCCACAGACGGCGCCAAAGCGTTGATGCGAAAAAGTGGTTTCGCATCTTGCGCACAACTTTTAGGGATAATGGACCTTCTTCCGAGCGTGACCTGCAAAGCGTAACGCAATCGGTAAGACCTAAGGTACCGGTGCGGTACCGGCCGAAGGCTCTCCGATGCTTAAATAAGTTCGGATTTTAGTAACTTTGATCCTGTAGATCAATAGGCAGTATGCCGTTTTTCTCCTTACCTCCACGTTGGGTTGGTCTTCTCCCTTTATACACCTTGGGAGGTGTGCATGTTGTTTGAGGTTTCGATGTGGGACTGTGGATGTTGGTCGTGAGCATGCCATGTGTCCCAGGGGAAGGCGTTGCCCTAATGAACGGATCGGTAGGTTAGGTTCCGAAGGCAACCATGATCAAGCTCGGTTTTGTCCATGTGTCTTCTTCATATTGGTTGTTTATTCTGGTGTAAACAACACTTATAAGCCAACACATGTTTACATATACACATATCATATATTGAACAATTCCTACTTTTTATATTTTTTTATATAAAAATAATTGGAGTTTACAGACTTCTATTTATCAATTATTTTTCCAAAACATATAGTCAATAATTTACTAATGAAGACTGCCAAATTTAACCAAGTAATGTGAATTTTTAAAGAGTGTAAAAAGCTATTTTGGCTGTTCAGATTATAACGAATCTGTGTTGGGCTCACAGCCCAACCGATCCACCTTGTCTTCCTAAGTTACTTTGGTCTCAAATTTTGTATTTACTGTACCTAGTCAATACTTGCCATATTGGCTTCACGGTTTAGTTGCATATGAACAATGTAACAAGAAAACAATTCAAAGAGAGTTGGTAGAAGAATTCATGTCATAGAGATGATACCTATTATTATATACACTTGATGAGTCTATTCTAGAAACTATTAGAATCTATTATGTTACAAATCCAGTGTGTGATGACCTTGATCAATCAACTAATGTTTGCTATGCAATTATATAGAAACAGTTCAATAATATATTTGGGCAAAATGTTTGGGGACTGAGAGGAAAGTGATGACAGCGTAATAGCTAATGGGATGATTTACATACCTAAAGTAAGAAATGAGGATATACCAAAAGTTGGGATGGAGTTCGACTCGCTTGACCTCGTTAATGATTTCTATCGGAGATATGCATTCTTGTCTGGCTTTAGTGTTCGACGTCATTCTAGCGAGAGGGAAAAATACAGAGATTATAAGGAAAGAATTTGTGTGTTCCAAACAAGGTGCATTTAAGAAAGAAGAAACTAGGGAGATAAAAAGACAGTGGGGATAATTAGATGTGATTGTAAGGCTAAGGTTGTGGTTGTGAAAGACTTATGGGCGGAAGAAGTATTCCTTCTCTCCCGTTGTAGAATTACCGGAAGAATGACTAAAAATGCCTAGGGGGGAGTGGGGGTAAAACCCCACCTCCTGGGAAAATCCACGGGACTCCTCGGTCAAAATAAATCCACTATAGTATGATGATTACAGCACACACTTATCCTAGACACATTCTAGATAATGTTTACCGACTTCTTTGTAACTCAACCTCTATCACGGGCAGGCGGACGGATTAAGGGACAAGAGGGGTCGCTTGACCCCATGAACTGGCTGGAAAAATGGCTATGGATAGCCTGTGGAGGTCTGAGCAGACCCCATGGCGAGCAGAAAGACGACCCCAAGAGATGCACGCAAGGTGCTCGACGAAAGGCCACAACGAGGAGGGAGGGAGCTGCCTGCGTTACTTGCTCTGCGTGCATTGCGTTAACTTAACACCAACGCAACTGTGGACTGTCCCTCATCGCGTGCATTCCGTATCTTTACTCTCTACTCATCTCCACCGTCGCTCTACCAACCAAGCCGGAAGGTTACCATCAGCTACGGCCGGGTGCACCGTTCAAGATCGCTATGTTTTTGCTGACCTGCATTTTGGAGAGGCGGAGTCCACTGATTGGGGCCCACTCCAGGACGTGAACTCTACCAGGGTCATGTCCTCTGTACTCGATGATGAAAACCCAGGTGAGTTTATCAAAGATTGTTCCCTTTTTTATAATTAAAATTGAACCTGAACTTTTGACCACATTTAGTTGCTTCCGTAGAAGTTTCAACCATTGAATGTTCTAGTAACCACATTTGATAGCTTTGGAAGAAACCCAAAAGACTGATATTTGACTTCTCTCACTAGCTATCATATTAAATTCATGCATTTTGTTAATAAGATTTTTGGGCTTCCTACAATGTGATAAGGCTTTGTCTTCAAATCACTGCACCCTTCTTAGAAGGTGCTTGGTGCAGCTTGTTCGCCGATTTAGAATTGATAATGTACTTTTGGATCCTACCAATATAGAGGTCATTCGGCAGTTCCTCCATACCATTTAATAAAAATCATTAGGTTAAGTTGAGATTAGTCAATTTGCAAAAGGCTGGCTGTTACTGTTGGTCTTAGACATATTTATAGAGTTGAATTTGATGTTATATACAATGTTACGACCACAAATGTCAACAATTGTTGCGATGAATATAAGAGCTTGGTGTCTTTGTTTTTTCTAATTTTATGCGTCCTTCACACATAGGAAGGGGGAAAGTTTAAAATGATATCTAAATATATGTTCATTTTTCACATTTCTGGTTGTTTTGAAGCTAATAAGAGATCGAAATTCTTATTTAGTCTAACTTGTATACTTGCCTGTTTCAAGGGAAGATGGAAACAAAAGTATTGAACTTTTTATTTTTGCTTGTATTGAAGACAAAGGTATAATGCAACGTTTTTAAACTATGAAAACTTATCGTGGACAATTATTGTAGCTTGTATTGTTATTTTGACAGAAATTATGAATGAAAGTACTATGTTCATGCTTTTTAGTGTTATGTTCGGATGAATTTTTTTTTGAGACTTTTACACTATGACCCTACGAGGTCACCATCCTGCGTCCGCCACTGGTCACGGGATGATCTTTCGACACTCCTTATGTTGAACGCAATGCTGGTCACGATTGCTTTAAGCTCGCAGGAGGAAAACCGCCACCACGGTCTTGGTGCCCTCAATCGTGTGAGTAACAGAACATGCAAATGAATGCAATATGAATGATGAAAGTGTTTGATAAATCACCAAGTAAACATGGAACACTTGATGACTTATCACAACTATATACACATAAGCTTTTCTAGAGAAATTTAGATGATCAATCAAAACATGTAAAAGCTGTACAAATAAGGACATGCATGCCTTGGCTTTATACAGACATGTTGTTATCTTGTACAAGAAAATTCATAAAGCCAAGATATCAATATCTTGCCTAATTAGATTTGATTCTATAAAAGTCCTATTCCTTATCGTCATCTTATTCACTCTTCAAGATTAACTTCCAATCCCATCAATTGTTATACAAAGAAACCATATATATCAATGAAACCAACTTGGATATTAAAAGAAACATGCTCTCCAAGTCAATTATGAAAAAGGATATTTTGTCCAACTAGGAAAATAATCTCAAAAGATAAAATCTAATCCTATTAAAAATAGGACTAATATAAAAGAACTTGAGTGAAAATAACTCCAACTAGGAATCCTATAATGAATGCATGATTATGTCATGATTTACCTGAATCAAGTTCCTCATATCGATCAAGTCATGCTTCGAAAATCCGGGATTGAATGTGTTGCGCCAAAACTTCCAGTGAAAGATATTCACACCCTAATTCCCGACCTATGCTAGAGTTTAGGAAATGCCAATACAATTTTCTTACTAACAGAAGGACATAATCATACGATATGCCTTAAAAAAGAGTACATTTTATGAAATCACACCGTCATGTTTCAAATTCTACAAAATTACTCACAAAACAACTTGGTTCAATTAATATCCCCATTCATAAGAAGATATAAATTTCATCATGTCGGGTCTATATGGGTTCATAGATAATAACATGACTATTAACAAGGTGAGTAATTATTCATCTGGAAAACATGATAGCGACACGTCACATTATTTTTATGAACTATGTTTTTAGATTTTTTTTAAAATTTTTGAAAAATCCTTTAACTTATAACTTCTTTTTTTTTTCGAAAATTCAATTATTGTAATAGGTCGAATTTAGTTATATTTAATCATAAAATTTGTGGTTTTGTTACCTTAATTTACAGCTTGTTGATTTTTTCTTTATTTCTAATGAGTCTTTTAATCTCAATGCAGCAAGAGTAGTAAATATGATTAACATTTTGTCCAACACCATCATAATTTTGTAAAAGAGCATGTTGTTTATAGGGTTGATTACAATTTTGATCACTGGGGTTTGACCCGATTTTAATTTTGGTCACTGCACTTTTAATTTTTCGATTTTGGTAATCACATTTTGCATCATTACAAATCAAGTCCAATTGGGAATTCTGTCAATTAAGACGCACATGGTGCGTGCGTGCAAGGGTATTATTGCCCTTTTGCCTCAGCCCCTTAATCAAAACATCATTCTCGTGCGTTTTCCCCAAAACAATTTTAGGGTTCGGGATTGGGGAAAAGGCGGGTCGATTTCAAGGTTTAGGGTTCGATTCAGATTCGCAAGTAAGAAGCGTACAATTTCTGGAATATTTGGGGTTTGAATTGGGTTTGATTCGGCTCTATTGCTGCCGGGGACTGTCATGAAGAAGCAAACATAGTAGGTTTCAAAGGTGTGGACCCAAAGAAAGCTCATCCAGGTGAGTTTCTGTGTTAATATACGACTTTATTGTTGTACTTTATATGCATTCATCACGAGTGAAATGGACCGAGCTTGGTGGATGAATAGTTTAAGGTGGAAAAAATATGTGGCTTTTAGAGAATGTTGTTTGGTAGTGCTTTAGGAATATAATATGGATATTTTTAATTTTTTTGTCACAATATAATATGTCTGGTATTGTTAACCATATGCCAAAAAAGTAAATTTTCAGATGATGGACATTTCATTATGGAGTTAAGATATGCTGGTAAATTTGTGAACAATGGGAAGGATTATGAGGGAGGCACAATAGATGTTTATGATAATATTGATCAAGATAGGTTTTCTACAACAGAATTAAGGGAAATTATGAAGCAAAGTGGGATTCAAAATTGCAAAGGATTTTATTACACTTTTGCTGGTAAGGGAGTGCATGAAGGGGTATTAGGGTTGAATTCATATGCTAAAATTTTAGATATGTTATCTGTCACCTGTATGAATCCGCATATCGTGGTATATGTAGATCATGAGGTTGATGTACCTGACATTATTGAGGAGAATTACAGCTAATCACAACAGACTAAATATGAGCAATTCTTTAATGATATTCCACATGAATGCTTCAGTCAAGTAGATGAGAAGTTTGTTAAAACATAGTGTAAAGATGATGTGAATGATGGGGGTAAAGCTATTAAAGGGAAAGGACCCATGTATGATTCAGATTATGTTGAGAAATTCTTTCACTCTAGTTGTTGCTAGCACATGGGATGCCTAGATTGATGGATCCTTCTGAGTGCCTAGGTTGTCACGTAGTTGTCTTTTAAGCTTACAAGTTCTTATATTTGATTTGTGATGAATTTGTTTTGGGCTTGTTTGTTCATAGGTCTATGACTAGTCATATTGTTACTAGGAACAATTAATTAATCATTGTTGTCTTAGATATGTCCATTGGGGTTTTAATTTACCCCCTTCACCTAAGTACCAATTTCACAAATCCTCTTCTACTCTTTGAGTTCCTAGTTGACAACTCTTGATTTGAATTTTATTTTCTCCCAAACACATACTCTGCTTAATTCCCAATTGACAACTCCTGATTGGAATTAAATTGCGATTGTTTGTAATCTTAATGCTCTGCCAACATCAGTGCTTGGTACGATTTAATAAGTTGGTTACCAATTCCAGCTTCTTTAAAATCAAATCTGTGTCTGGATTATTTTCTTGTGTATTGCAGATACTGTTGACAGCTTCTCATCGGACACATTGCACTGTCTCAAGTATATTGCAGTCGTGTTTGGGAAGAATTGTTTATGTCTGATAGGGTTTGTTAGAGCCTTGTCAGGCCTTTTAATGCTTTCATTTTGGTTTATTTAAGTCTATTTGGACTTCTATTTGCTTCCTTATAATTGTAATATTGTGTGCATCATACACTTTTTGTCTTTAAACTTTTATTGTACTTTATTTTCGATAACAATTTAAAGTCATCATTTCTTTTGAGTTTTATTCCATAATAAGTGAAATAATGAAGTCCTTTTAGTTGAGGCATAGAAAAGAACCTATCCAAGCCAGATTCCCCACTTAGAGTACAATGGCTTCGATTAGAAGTCAAGATTAAAAAAGCGCATAAGTTCACCACATCACTTCATCACATTTCACCTCTTTCTAGTAGGAGAGAAAAATAATAGTAGTGGCACGCCTAACACACTCTAAGAGAAAGACCAGTATTGAGCCCATTCTAGGGCCCAATCTGTTATTTCTTTACCAACAAGCAACCTATAGCAGCCACAATATAGCCTTCTAAAAACCTGGGGCATTGCAGTGTTCACCAAAAGCCCATAAACACTTTTAGCACGTACAATTTCTTAATACCAATACTACTCATATATGTTATGTTAGTACTATCTTCATTTCAATACGATGCTAATCACTACAATAACAGTACAATAGCCATGCATCTAGCATTAAGTTCCTTCTTAAGCAACATGGCATCTTTCATTTTTTTTTTCTTTTTCAATATTCACATAGATACTCACACTGGTGGGCCTAAACATGAGCAAGGAGGTGCAGTTGCACCTCTCCTCGTAGGAAAACCCTTTGGGGTGTACGAAATTTGCTCCTCTGCTGGTGCCCACCATGTGTTCGATTAAATGTCTGAAAGAGACTTTGTAATATTCAATTTGATTTATGCTGCACATAAATTTGTTGTCTCCCAAAATTCCCTTAATGGTGTATCTCTATTTAATAAATATCCATGAGCTTTAATCCCCCTTATTTGTCATATGTCATTTCTTAGTTTCTCAACTTATAATTTAATTTTGTTTTTATGCGGATTTCACCTTTATTTATTCTAAGGATCACAACAAATAAACTTGTGACTGCAAGTGTCAAACATACTCATACACTGTGGGGCTTGCTTCCTCGATTTAGGATTGTAGAAAATTTAACTTTCCCTCTTCAAACTAATTTTTTCTTACTTACAGCCCATCCTTTCATTTTTTTTGACAAAAATTCGATGACTGGGATCCAACTACGCAAATTACCTAATCAAGCTTAACCTGTTAACTGTTATAATTAAAAAAATTTAAACGTTTTAATTGCCTCACTTTACTGTGTTGTTTTTTTTGTTTTCAACAAATTATTTGCAAATATTGCACATTAATAGTGTTAGTGTTCCAATTTTGCGTAGATTTAGAGATTTTTGTTGGGTCAATTTTTTTTTCTTCTTTTTTTAATCAAATTTTGGTCTCCTTATTCCTTTAAAAAAGGTAAAGCCACTCTTACCACATGTTTATATATTCTCATACCACCCTGTGGCAGCTTAGTTGAACAATCACATTAATTAAAATTAATAAATAAGGTGGACAATCACATCAATTTAAATTATTTGTACTTATTTATTTATTTATTTATTTTATATGATTTATTAATTAAAAAAAGATAAAAGGAAACAGAAACCCTATAGCCAACGTCAAAATTGATTCTCCCACCTAGCCAACGTGACTCATCCCCTCTCTCCTTCCTTCCACCACCATCTCCTCTCACCTTCTCTACTGGCACTCCACTATCCATGGACGCTCCACTATCCCTCCTTTGGTTATTGGCGAGTGTGTTTTTTTCCGTATCAATTTCTTTTTTCTTGTCAAATCCTTTTTTTTTTTGTGAAGTTTCATACTTGCAGATTCAAATTTTCAGAGAGAAAAAAATTAAAAAACAGCATGTAAAAAAACAATAAACAATGGCTATAAGTCTGCAATGGCGGAGAACAAACCGATCCAAGGCCCAAGGCAACTGGGAAGCCACAGTGTAACACCTGGCAACATTTTTTGGTTTTTTTGTGTGTTGCCTTCGATTCTTGCCTAAGCAACGACAATCATTCACGAGACCAAACGAACATACCAGCCAACTGCTCATCATCTCAACACCATCTCTCTCTCTCTTCCAAGAATACAAAAAAGAAAATGGAAGCAAATACAAAATTGGTCACGGGCATTGAGTTGAGAGAGAGCAAAAGAAAGGGCTCTTACACTGGCAATGGTTTCCCTTTGAGGACAGACAGCAGATAAGTGATTGTATGGTTCCCAAGCTCTATAAAACATTATATTTTTTGTGCTTTAGTGGTACATTTGTTGGGCATTAGAAACCCAACATTAACAGGTCATGTGAATGTACATGTGTCTTGTGGGAGGAGTGGTATGCGATCGCTTTCACATGACCATTATTTCACATGCATGAGAATCGAAAGAAGGAATATATACCAATCCCTATATCCTATCCCAATTCAGGTCATGTCAATTTTCATATTCCTTTACTTGGATTGTATTGTATTAGACACCGAATTTTTTTTCTTTATACAAATTATATTGGAGAAGGGGGATCCGAACACAGGATCTTAGGTGCAAGGATAACTGCTCTTAACCACTTGAGCTACAAACCCTTTGCTATTTGACACCAAATTTTATTCACTGAAGTGTTTGATTGATTCAAATTTAGGTTCATTTTAAACTTTGTTTTTTTAATACTAGCATACTAGCAAAATTGTAACATCCATAATGCTATAATTGTTGCTTGCAAATATGGTTCTCAACTTCTCATCACATGTGACTAGGTCATAAATTCAAAGACAATTTATTTTGTCTTTTCTCCTCCATAGTTGATGCTACCTCTGCCACAGTATTTACTAACTACATGGTGAAAACAACAAAATTCTGTAGTTTGGGCCAAACTACAAGGACAAAAATGTGATTTGGTCTCTAGACTAACTTACATGGCATGGCAGTATGTCACACCATATACCTTTCAATGTTTACATCCATAGAATTCTCTAGCTAAATCTATCAGTTAGAGAGATGCAAATTTAACAATCCTGTATATAAATAGTCCTATGTAGTCCTAAGGAAAACATATAACTCTCTCTCTCTCTCTCTCTCTCTCTCTCTCTCAAGTTGCTTCTCGAGTCATAGTAGCCAGCACTTCTCTTTTCTGATATATACAGTAGGCAATCATGGCAATGGCAAGGACTCTAATTATTGTGATGCTCTCCCTTGTTATGCTTCATTTCTTAATAGTAGAGAACCATGTAAGCAATCAATTACTCTCTCTCTTATATATATGTTCATTTATATGCTCATTTTCATCTGTATATATATATTATACATGCCTGCATTCCTAATCACCCTATGAAAATTCAAGTCTCTCATTGAACTGTTGAAGTACTTGCATGTTGTCCTTTGAAGAAGAGATATATAATTGCAGTAGGATTATTTAAAAGAAAATTAAAACAAGAAGATTGTGTTATTCAAATGGTATTATTGAGTGCATGCAAGTCTATTATATGCTAAGACACTCACAAATTATGTGGTCAAATTTTTTGAAAAACTTGAACATTCTTTCCCATCAGAACTTAAAACATTTTGAAATTTCTCCCTAGCTCTATCTGCTTTATTCATTTGCAAATTTCGTAAAAATTTATGTTGCAGGCTACTACCACTACTGAGGCTCCAGCACCACAGCCCCAAGGCAGTAACAACCACACGATGGTAAATTATATATCTACTGGCATTTTCTGCTTCAATTTTTGATATGTTTTTGTGTGATATTTAATTTAAATTCCCAATTTAATTAATTACCTCTTATTTCTTGAAAAATTCAGAATGGAATCACTGAAGGCAGCCTTCAACCTCAAGGTAAAGATCCTAATTAACCATATAAATGCTTTTAAAATCAATTGTTTTATTTAACCAAAAAGAAAAAGAAAAGAAAAGGTTGATAGAAGTTTAACATGATATTGTACAGAGTGTGGTCCGCGTTGCTCTACAAGATGCTCAAAAACACAATACAAGAAGCCATGTTTGTTTTTCTGCCAAAAGTGCTGCGCAAAGTGCTTGTGCGTGCCTCCAGGCACCTACGGGAACAAGCAATTCTGTCCTTGCTATAACAACTGGAAGACCAAGAGAGGAGGCCCCAAATGCCCCTGAGCTAGTTCACTCCTTGTACATATAATTGTGTTTTATTCCTATTTTCAGGCTATTTTTCTTTAACTTAATAATTCAACTTAATTGTATTGCTTTATATGTTTTTGAATTTGTTGTTTGTAGATATATTAATAAAAATTCCTGTTCGTTTGGCTAAAACACCTCTAGGTGGATTCTAGCATCTAATTAACCCCTACAAAAAAACCTCGACACTATCTCTAACCACAGGGTGGATTCTTAAGACAATTACCAGATACTTTAATTACCTGTCTCTACTACAAACTTGCTAATAGACTACACTTCATAGCAATTGGGAAAACAAAGGGCATCGGTTTTTCCCCGATGCCTATTAGCGTTTTTTGGTAGTGTGTGCTCCTTGCATGCTATATACTTGATCAAGAAAAGTCTCAATAAGACTTTATCCATTGTGCCCCAAATTTTTTAGTTCCCCTGCAATTTCTCAAGATATTGAAGTAAATATTATAGTAAGATCTATTGAATTCAAAATATAAAGGTTATTTTTGGTACCTATAGTTTGCCGATTTTACTACTTTGGTCTTCGTAGGTTCAATTTTTTTAATTTTATCCTTCGTAGGTTCAACCGACAATTGGCAAAGTGGGAGATCCGTTTGTAGCATTCTGACCACCGTCGGTTTGGTAACCGAACTGAACCCATCTCATAGTAAAAAAACTCCAATTTCGGTCAACCCTCCATCACCTGTCTACATCCCAAAAAAGACTTTAATTAAATTTCGCAACTCCATAAGCTACAGTTCATATTTAAGTGACATGTAAAGTGTAAAATTTCGATTTGATTAATTAGATGGTAATTTGACACTCTGTCCATTTGCTCCCTCAAACACTCCTTTTACTGCATTCTGACTTTGGCATCGAAGATGGTTGGTTGGTACCACACCATTACCTCTTTGGTGACTCGTTCTATCCCATGTGCAGATAATTTTGACGGAGAGGAGAAGACCACTCTTTCAGTTCAGAACCAATAGAAGTCTGACTTTGACCCGATCAAAGTCCTTAGTTAATCATCTGAAATCAAGTGTTAACGGAAAGTAAATAATTGTAGGGCCCAACATATAAAAAAGTATTAATTAAACAAAACATTTGACATTTGATCCTTGTCTACATTGCCTTTGTTGCTTCCAAATCGATATAGAATTTGGCTACTAAACTGAAGTAGTTTTCTCCTTCAGTTCTCGTCATTCCATGTTCATATTACAATTATTTGACATATATAAGCTGAAGATGCTCTTACATGAGTAACGTTAGAGAAAATGCCTCTATAGAGGTGTTACTACTGGAGTTGTAATTACATGAGAAAACGACAGAAAAAATGGCCCTATTATATATGACCCTCTTTGATGTTTTGTTATTTGAGTCTTACACGAGTAAACTTAGAAAAAAAATGCCCCTATGAGCCTCTTTGATGTTTGTCCCAAAAAAAAAGCCTCTTTGATGTGTTATTATAACCTCAGTAGAAACTGAAATCTTACATTATTCTTTTTAAAGAACAAAAGGAGTACTGCAAATTATAATCCCTTAATTTAATAATTCAAAGTTCATTAAAAAAAATTGAAAATTTGAAGTTACAGCTTAAGAGTATTTTATTTTATTCTATTATTATTTCAATAGAAGACAGAGAACCTATCAAACAGAAGGATTATATATCACTAACAATTTTTGAACATACAAACGCATAAACATGAGCGCGAAGGCAATTCAATATCATCTATCTTCAGTAGTCTGTGAAGGCTCTTCGGTTGTATGAGCCACCTTCTTTGCTTTGGCTTATGGGAGTAATAGCTTTGAGTACCTTGTAGTGATGGAGGCTGTTGTTAATTTGACCAACTCCATGGCTTGTGGGCTTTAAGGGCTGTTGAAGATTTTCCACTACATGGCGATCGCTGTTAGAAGTTTGAAGAGGAAGAAGAAGTTGATCTTTGGGACTGGGACTGGTGCTGTCGAAGGCCATAGGCTTTGTGCGAGGGTAAAAGAAATCAGTAGGAAAGAAGTTGTAGTGCAGGCCAGCCATGGTTTGGTTGTGAGAAAAGGCCACAAATGCGACTTTTTAAAGAATTTAATGTTTTGGTTATATGGTGAAGTGCGCAATTGTATCTTTTATTTATAGGGAGGAAGGATTTGTTATTTGGCTTGGATTGTTAATTTGTTATTTTCTGGGATTCCAATTAATGTCATTATGTAAGTGCATTTTTATTTTATTTTATTTTATAAAAATATAGAATTTTATTAGATCAATAGAATAAAGAGTACAAAAGATATATACTGTACAAGGAGACATCCCAATAATAATATGGCAACCATGGGTAAAACTTCCCAATGACCTGAGCCAGCCGAAAAGCTAAACGACCTGTAGAGAATCAAACTTGAAAATAACTTTTCTAAACCCCTTTCAACGGCCATAATTTCCCCGAATATAGTCCAATGACTTCAAAGACAAAAACTAGCTGCTAACCGGCATGACTCTCTTAGCCACAACATCTCAAAGAGTAGCCTCACAAGATGAGGCACAACCAAAACCAGTCCAGATCTGCAATATAGATCAACCAAAAAAAGAGTAGATCGACATAGATCCACTAGAAGCTAAAAAACACCGAAGATTCAATGGGATCCTAGGGAAAACCCCCGAATCTGAAGCGTTCTTTATCTTTTTTTAATTAAAAGTTTAAATCTTCTTGACTCTTAATAATTTTGCGAGATTGCTTATTCTATATATGTTCAAAATTTAAAACACTTATGTAATGCATTTTAAATTTGACAAGTGTGTAAACAATACTATTCCTTTACATTAAGGCTCTGTTTGGTTCACAAAAAGGATTTGATGGGAAATCATTTCCCATGTTATTTCCCAAGAGATGAGAAATAGAAGATTCATTTCCCATGTTTGGTACTGTTGGGAAAGTAACCAGGAAATACCACTTTATTTCCTTTCCCATATTTGGTTGGTTCAGGAATGTAAAACAAAGTTTGTTTAATTTTCCAATTATATCAGTATGAAATCAAAATATAAAAGCATGCATTCGATGTTATATTGTAATTCTAAATTATTCATGGGGATAAAATGGTCAAGAAAAGTTTGCATTTAATGTTGGCTTGTTTTCCCAAACTTTCCATGGGAAGGGAAAATGAAACCCTAGGGAGGAGGAGGGTTACATTCCCCCCTCCCCTATTTTTCCACGTGCCACGCAACCATTTTCCATGCCTGGACTTACCAAACATGGGAAAGCAATCGATTTCCCAAATGGGCTTTAAGGATGCGTTTGGTTCAAGGTTTAGGAGTTTGAGAGTTTCAAATTGCATTTCCATCACTACAAGGAAAAACCCTTTTGGCGACCACCACCTTTGGTCGCTAAAAGGTTAAATTTCGTCGCCAAAGTGTTTTAGCGACGAAATTATTTCGTCGCTAGGTTGGTCGCCTTAGGTGCGTGGCTGAAAGTATCAGGCGACGAAACTTTTTTTTCGTCGCCAAAAACTTTACGCGACCAATTTATTTCGTCGCCTTACAGTCATAAGTTGGTCGCCTATAAAGATGAGTTCCCACGAAAATACCAAAATTTGCCGCGAAATGAGGAAGGATTGGGCGACCAAATAGATTTGTTCGTCGCCGATAGGTTCTGGTGACTACCGGATTTGGTCGCTAAAGCTTACTTAGTTGGTCGCTAAAATACGTATATTTTAAGTGTTTTTAATTATTTTATTTATATTTTGTTTTGTGATAATATTAACCTTTTGTTCATTAACATATTGTAATTTCGAAAAATAATAAATTTAGATAAATAGATCAATAGAAAATGACGTGAATAAAAGTTTACTTCATTCAAAAGTACATATGAGAATACTAGTTATTCAAGTGCACATAACATATCCAAAAATAGTAAAATAGTAGACATAACGAGTGAAGAACTCTCCCCTCAAACACAGGAGGCCAAGCTCCATATATTCTTGCCCTTGGTAAACCCAAGTTCTGCAGTAACTATTTCCCCACTCTAAGACTAGGTTTCGACTAAAAATGCATGTATACTATGCCTTTTGTAATTCCAAGTTTTGTAGTCATGATCTTTAACACCTGTGGGATAGGGACTGATCTAACATTGTGGAATTCCCAAACACTCTGTCAATTGTTGCTTGATCTTCTCAAACTCATCAATCATCTTCCTTTACAAAAACAAAACAAGGAAATGCCAATGGTCAAGAAGATGCCAAACCCAAGAAAATTTAAATATAAAAATACATATAGAGACCAAAACAAACAATTTTCGACAACACAATTATACAAGAAATCTTGCCCAAAAGCTGAAATTCACAATCTTAACTAAATAAGCCATTAAAAAGAGTTTTGATTTACATAAGAAAAATGATTATTGGTCATCAATATTTAAGAATGTTTGAGAATGGTATTTGAACAAACTTAATAAAATTCTCAATATCAACTATCCAAAGTATAATCCACACCTTAACCAACAAGGGTTGCATAACTTCTCAACACAATACAAAACATGTATGCCATTTTAATACCTTTAAACAAACAACACCACAATGACATTGACAACCAATATAGCTGTTAATAAGAAAACAAATGGAACTGAGGTGTAATGAGAAAAAGAGGTTCTTACCTCAAATGGTCCTCTGTCCAAAACCACAAACCAAATCCTTCCACCTCCTCAAATAATCTGACATGCAGAAACAGGATATTACCTCAGTAAAGTTTGACTCCTAAATGACATTGTTCTAAACACATTATAAGATAAAGAGAACCACAAACCCAAATCAGACAATCACTCATTGGTTTTAATGTTTTCAATGCAAATAGAAACACTGAACGACAACTTTTTCAGTTTCCACTAGAATACAATGAAGAATTGAAATAAAAAGAGATCTAAATGTAGAAAAAGAGGATTGAATTGAAATAAAATAACATGAAAAATTCTTTAAAATTGAAACACAAGCTAATAGAGGATGATCCTAGTGAAAAACTAGTAGTCTTGAAGATATTTATTTATCGTATTTTCAAGCCCAAGACACAGAGTTTGCTTAAGCACATAGCCCGGCATTCCTCATTTTCTAGGCACCTCAATTTGGTCTTCAACCATTGCTAAGCAAAAAGACAATTCAACAAAAAAGGTATGAAGTAGTTTTCGGTAAATCATAGATGACCAAATAAATATTTTGTTAAACAATTTGGGCAGGAACACTTCAACTTGGGAAATTCACTAAAAATTTAGTTTGAGTCGAAATAGTGCGAAACTTTCCAGATCAGAACTAGACACATAAAACTTCATCACATCAAAATTTCATGGCATTCGAAGTTATGGAAGCATGTCAAAAACAAAATCCAAAACAGACTGGGCTGAAGAGTTTTCTGCTTCCTGCAACATAACTACTTTGAAAATTTGCCAAAATCCAATTTAACTCCGATTTGTATGAAACCAGTTTTGAAATGCTCATTGAAATGTCTAATTATAAAAAATCCAAATCAAAATATAAATCCGAACTAGGTCTTCTGGTCCAGAACATAACAAAAGATCACAGATTTCTGCATAACCTCAGATTTCATCAACCAACCCAAATCTTTAAAAATTCACCTTTTATCATCTTTAAACATCAAAACACTAAATCATACAAATGTGGCTATTTACTATTTTGAAATACTATTGAAATAGTATTAATCTGAAATGACCAACTACAATAAAAAAAAACATAAGGGTAGAGCTTAAATTGAATAACCAACTATGAAATTTTTAAAACAAAAACCACAATGGCAGCTTCAACAATTACGCAGCTTCTCCTGCACTAAACAACATGGCTAAACTACAAAACTCTGAAAGAAATACAAGGTGTCTATAGAAAAATGGACAATTTGATATATCATTGAAGAAACGTACAAGAGTACAGTGCACAACCAATTAAAGAAAGGGAAAACAGAGGAAAACGCTACTACAAAAACAGAGAGAGAGCGACAAAGAGAGAGAGAGAGAGAGAGAGAGAGAGAGAGAGAGAGAGAGAGAGAGAGAGAGAGAGAGAGAGGTTGTCAAAACCTGACTCCATTCCACATCTATGTACCCAACCAATTCAGTAGAAAATTAAGTTCTAATAGGCAAGTGAGGCATACGTATAAAATTTGACTTGTAAATTTCATCACCATGAAAAACATAGAAAAGTACACATGAGTTTTCTGTATAAAAAACCCATTGTCAAAATATACGAACTCAACTACACTAGAATTTTTAACAAATAAAACCATATAAAGAATACATACCAAGAACGAGATACAAGTGGAGCATGCGCCATGACCTTGCTATTACAGTGTCTGAAAAACATCTAAGAAAAATCAGTCTCAATCTCCTTCAACCACCAAAAAACACCAATATGCACAATATTTTTGGAGGGCTTGAGTCCAAATTAGTCTTTAAACTCAAAATACTATATGCCTTCGCCTCTAAGTTTCACCACTCATCATTAAACAAAAACATTATTTTTATGAGTTAACTCAAAGCGGTAACATAATAAGACATCACAGAAGCACCAAATATCCAAGATAAAAGTCTCAACATAAAACCATATGTTTCAAAGTAATATTGTAATCAACACATCCAATTTATACAGTCATAACATGTACAATGAATAAAGTAAGGCTTAAGGTCACATGTCTCTCATGTAGTATATGAATTATCTGAAATTAGTAATTAGGTTCTTCATCTCAATTCCAAAACAAATTATTATTCTTTACAGTTCTTAATTATATATGCCCTAAATGATTTTAAAAACCATTTCAAATTAACAAAAATTTACCCTTAAAGCTAATTGAATGACCTTGCATAAAATTCAAGCTACCCGTGATCATCACGAAGGCCAAAATGGTTTGTTAAAAAAGAAAAAGTGACTGGAAGAGCTTGAAAAGGATTTCCAAAACAATCAAACCAACATTGAAGGATGATACTCCATCAGTTAAATTCTATTATCCAATTAAGTGGTACTACACTCAGACACCAAGACTAAGGGAAAGAAAAATAATTGCTAAACTGACCAGTTAATCTATGGGACCATGACCTTGCAGCTAGCTTATATATAAAATATAGAGACAACTCTGCAGCTAGCTTATATCTAAAATATAAGAGAACTCAATAAACTACATTGGCAAAAAAATCAATAATAATAACAAAAGCAAAACATAAGCTCACGCACAAGGGCAAAGGAACCTCGAAATGAATACACACCCACATGACCAACTCCAACTTCTAACTTTTACTTCAATTATATAAATGAATTGTTATATTCTTTCTTCCAACAAATAGTAAAGAAATTCAGATTTCATCCGAAGTATCAAGCAAACATTTAAGACTTGGAAAACAATAAATCAGACTCAAAGCATTAAAACATACAAAAAAATGAAATAACTACTGGGTACGTGTGCAAGTGAAACATCTCAAATTTGACACAGAACCTACATCAAATGCAAAACAGGGCATTCATATCGCATACGTAACCCTACTCAAATTTGACATAGAACCCACAATAACTACTTGAAAAAGAAGTCATTTTATTCAGAAAACTTGGACCGTTGAATGTTCAAGCATTTAAGATATCAAAAAGGAAAAATCAAGCACTAAAATTCAGTTTCGATTTAAATTCCTGGGTATCTATTTCCAATTTTCCCTTATTATTTTCTCAAAGAACCAAATGGAATATACAACTGAAAATCGTTGCTCAAAAGAAAATGAAGGTAAGTGAGACAAGGTAGACTCACCAGAAGCTTTCCGTTGAAACACGCAGTGAGGAGGACTTCAAAGATGGAGTTTTCAGATGGCCGTCGATTCCTGACCGTGGTAGGGAAAGATGTGCGAGATGGAGGATCGCTTGTCAAGTCGGTGGAGGATTGCTCTGCCGACGTCGGTGGAGGATTGCTTTGCCGATGTGAGAGCAAATGAGAGTGGATCTTAAGAAGAAATAACGAGTTGAGAACTTTTTATTTTTATTTTTATATTTATACTCTCTAGATCAGCCCCAAAACTATTTGGTCGCCCATATGCTAACATACATAAAACAGTTGTCGCTTTTATGGCTTAAAATTTTCAAGCACAATGATCTCATGACGAAAACCAAATGGTCGCCTACCCCATGAAATTTTTAAGCGCCAATTCTAACTTAGCGACAACACTTTAAAACTTAGCGACCCAATATTTTCGTCGCCACAAATTTTAGAGTTTCGCACAAGACAAAATTTAGTAAATCGCGACCAAATATATGTTTGGTCGCCAAATCCTTGCCTAACCACCAAAAATTTTCGTCGCCCTTTCAAATAAATTCGCCGCTATTTAGTTGACTCAAGTCATGACGGATGTCTAAAAATCACGAACTTTTGGCGACCAACTGGAAAATTTTCGTCGCCAATGCCCTTTTTGGCGACCAAAATATGGAGCGTCGCTAAAATTTTCGTCGCAAAGAGGTTTTTCCTTGTAGTGCATGTTTGATAAGTGCACTCTTGTGAATGAAATTATGGACTCATGGGTATGGACTTCCCATGTAAGGGGAATTTCATACCCTTGGTTCATCCTGAAACCTTTCCCCCACTTGGGGAAGTATTTAATACAATTTTTTTGGACTAACTTACACATGTTATTATTTTTAAATACTAATTTTGACCCTTAAGAAACTATTCATATTAATAACTTAAAGCCAAAAATAGGCCCTTATAACTCTTATATTCTAGACATAAACTCACCTATTTTTCAACTTATATGAAAAACCCAAATTTGAATATAGGTTAATAGTTGTCCTAGTATTATAAAATATTTACAAGTTATGCCATCTACCTTACTTGTCAAATCGCTTATTTTTAGCATTTATATTTAATTGCTTTTAATTTGAGAACCTATTCTTATAGATGGGCCTTTTTGTTTTGAACGTGTTCTTTGTGGGTTTAAATACTTAATGTCTAAGACTTGAGCATCAAAAAAGTCTCAACTAAAAATAAATTAATGAACACATCAATATACATAAATAATAATTTAATACACCTAATACATATAATAATAATATTATAGCTAAACAAACAATGATAATATACCTTCTCTCAAAAAAAGAAAACAATGATAATATACCTACTAGAAATTAATTTGTTTTCCCTAAAATCAGGTAATTTTTTGTTGGAAAATTATGGTGATACATGCCAAAAAAAAAAAAAAAAATACATGTGTAATATAGGATAGGTAAATTGATATGTACATATTTATGTTAGAAAAAAATAGGTACATTAAATATATATATATATATATATATATATATATATATATATAAAGATAGGTGCATAATTCATAAACTGAAAAAACGAAAGGTACATTACTTACATATATTAGATAGGTAAAAAGATATTGGTAAACTATTTACCTATATGCACCTGTATTTTTCAGGTCCCCAATTTACCTAGAGTAAATATGTAAATTATTTTAACTATAATTCTTTCTGTTTTTTGCTAAGACATACCTTATTTTTGTATATGCATTATGTAAGTGTATTTATATGTATATTAATTTACCTATATTTTTAAGTACAATGATTTACCTATATTTGCAAATACAATTTAAAATAAAAAAATTTTGAATTTAAAAGAATGGGTACATTAATCTATAAACAAAAGTTGAATTCTTGGCAAAAAAAGAAGAAAAGAAAAGTGGAATTAAAAAGAATTGGTAAGAATTGATGGAATGAAAATTGAATATATTGCCAAAAAGATAAATCCCACGCCAAAAAGAAGACAAAGAAACTATGAATTGTAGAACATTAAATGTCACCAATTTGGCAAAAACAAACATTAAATTTCACCAAATGAGTTGAATAATAAAGTCAAGAGTATAATAAGAAATTAGCACAATAAATTGAGGAAAGGTAAACTAAAATGAAGGGTACTTTTGGAATCCGAAAAATACAATAAATCTGTTTTTAAGCTTGATTTTGTAACTTGCTAAGTTGGATCATACTCATCGGGTTTTACTTATAGAAATCAGGTAGGCCTTGTTAATGGGCTAGGCCCGGCTAGCCTAGCCCAAATGTAACGGTTTTGGGCCGGGTAGAGCCGGGCTTCAAGGAGGAGAGAGAAAATAACGGGCTGGGCCGGGTTGGGCTTTTTAGAAAATTCAAAGCCCAGGCAGGCCTTGAGAAAGCCCATCAGGCCAAGGCGGGACAAAATGGGCCTACTTTTTTTTTTTTTAATATATGGATTTTTTGGTCAATTCTTTATTGCAAACATCTTCATAAACACATTTACAGTTCATTACTTGAGTGTCCATGAACATGAGTATGATTGTTTATGGTGGATTTCGAAAACCCTAGTGTTTGCCACATCTTAAGTCACATTTTGATAATCGCTATTAAATTTGTTAAATTAGCATTTGGTTACATTTAAGCATTAGAATTAGGTCACTTGAATCAAAACCCCCCATTTTGTATGTGTGTTGTTTGAAATCTTAAGTGTTCTTTCTACTGAATTCTGCTTACTTCTGTATTTGTTTTTAACTTTTGGTTTGCACTGGGTTCTTCATTTTTCTGTGCTGAATCCAACCATATAAATAACACAAAATTTGGATAAACGGTTAGAAAGTTATAGGTCAAAAATTGGACAGAGGTCGAACTGGAAAGCAGAGGAAGTTCATAAATTCGTCTCTGTCCATTAGGTGATAAACAGGTGATACCATAGTGATACAGTGGTGATAAAGGGGTGATAGACATTCCTAAACCCTTATTTATAAATAATTATATATATATGCGGGCCTAACGGGTCGGGCTGGGCCGGGCTTTCTCAGCATTCCCAAATATGGGAATTCCCCATCTCATGGGATTAGACTTGAGAAGTTTATTTCCAAGAAGTTCAATCTACAAATCAAATGAGGAGTGGAGCCTTAAGGTAATCAAATACTAAATTTTACTTATCTCATTTCTCAATATCACTTGTAAAAAAAAAAGGTACTAAATTACTAAAATGCTAAATATACTGTTAATATTAATAAAATTGGGGGAAAACGAATCTCTTCAATGTTAATTTAAGTTATTCGATGATGCCCCTGTAAGTTGTTTAAGGCCATGTTAGGTTTACCTTTTTTAATAATTTAGATGAACATTTTTTTTGAAGTATCAAACATATTTTGGTAAAAGGTGATTTTATTTGAACCTATCAATCCTATTTTTTGACCCAACACTAATTTTAAATATGAATAACCAATTGGGTAAATTACTCATTTGGTCCTCAAACTTGTACTCAGTTTACATTTTGGTCCCTCAATTAAATTATTCGTTCAAATGGTCCATCAATTTTATATTATTCATTCAAATGGTCCTACCATTACATTCTGCCAAAGTTTCCGTCAATTTTGTGGACGGTTATTGACGATTTTACCCTTACATTTGATGGAAACTTTGATGGAATGTAACAGTAGGACCATTTCAACAAACAAATATAAAGTTGATGGACCATTTGAACGAATAATTTAATTGAGGGACCAAAATATAAATTGAGTACAAGTTTGAGGACCAAATGAGTAATTAACCCTAACCAATTTTATCCCTATATGTAATTATTGTCAAGGACAAAGAACATTTTAAATAAAAAATACATTTTATCACTAGACTCAACATACGTTCCTACAACCCTAGTCAGACTTATTTCTCAAACTATCATGTTCTTACAACCCTAACAAGGTTTATGTACTTATATTGGTCAAAACCTACCTAGTATTACTCATTAAGGATGACAGTGAAGTTAGGGAGTCTTCGAATGTGGTATGAGTTAATTCTTTTGGCGTTTTTCAAGTGTTGAGTTGTATGATGGTTGCTGCTTACGTTCAGTAGACTAGTACCGAACATGACAGAAAAATTCAGTGGCGTTCCACTGAAAAATCCAAAGTATTTCGGTTTTATTTGATCGATAGTTAACTTAATATATAGTGGTGTTCCACCGTAAAATTGAATGGAGTCCGGTTGCATATGACCAATTTTACATATTATTCGGGGTGACCCACCGAAATATATTTCTTTTTTCAGTAACTTGTTATCGACCACAAATTTAATGCAAGTTATTTTGACTTTATTCCTATTGAAGGAACAAAAAAAAAGGTGACGTCGCTAGGGAAGGCAGCAATGTTGGAACATAATGTGTAAAGGACTATAATGATTAATTCACAAATTATGAGGTAATCATTTTTAGTATCGTTTTTTTTTTGGTCTGAAATCATCTTTAGTACCATTAACGTGGGTTTAAATTTTCAAATTTTAACTTCAAATAACATGAGTGTTATGTGTAGGTATTTTTTTATGATACTTTAATTAATGAAATCTTGTTTTATAGGTTCATTTGTCTCCAGATCATCCTATTTCACTAGTTTCTAGGATGTGGCATGAACAAAGTAACATATGAAATGTAACACATTTGTACTCGAGGTACCAAGTACGTGTGGATCAGTTTAAACAACTTCCGAGAGTGGAGAATGTATCTACGTACTACCAATAAGGTGGTCATTGATAGTGAAGAGAATATTGCCAATACGGATACGGTGGCCCTAATGACTGAAGAACATGTACCCACTACTGATACGTTGGCGCTTGGTACTGAAGAAGTTATAAATATATGACAATTGAGATACATCATACATATGATTTCAGTTATATATTTAGTTACCTTCAATACTTTCATTAAACATGTACCACATAAATCATCTAATCTCAGTTGGTAGCTACTCAAATATTAAATAAACACTGAATAAATCATTATGATTCGTGGAACAACACCGACAAACAATTCAAAATTCGGTAGAAAGCTATTGAAATCTTAAATAAATACCAAATGCATCATTATGATTCGGTGGAACAGCACCGATAAACAATTGAAAATTCGATAGGTAGCTACAAAATGCATCATTATCATTCGGTGGAACAATTTTGAATAACAATTCACAATTCGATAGGTAGATACTGAAATCTTCAATAAGCACTTAATAAATATGCTGACAATTCGGTGTATTGTCTCAAAACTGATGGGGTCAGCCTTAGGGTTCATCTCTATCACAAAGTCATGGGGCGCATAAGTGATGGGGTTTCCTAAAATGGGGGTTTTTTGTTGTTGGAAAATTAGGGTTTGTGGGGGGTGTGAATATAAAATGTATGTGTGATTGGTTTAGGTTAGTGAGGTTAATTCAGGAAGAAGTGATGGGTGCAGAGAATAAATTTAAATGTCACTAAAATTTTATGTGGGTGTTGCTAAATTTTTATAATAGAAATGATTCCTGAAGAAGTGCCAATAAAATAGGACTAGATAAATAGGTAAGTAACCAAAATCCTAACAAAGTAAAGAACCAAAATCCTAACTAAGTTAGGACTCACCAACATTCCCCCCTCAAGTTGGGGCAAAGATATTTCGCATGCCCAATTTGACAAGCGAGTCAGAGAACACCATACTTGACATTGACTAATCGAAAAACTGTAGAGAAGGCCTTGTCATAAACCACAAGTGAAACAACAGACAAACCTTAACAAATAGGGCACATAGAAGAACGCATAAAAGCAGAACATAGAAATCGTGTGAGCACGACAATAGGTAAGGTAGAACATAGAAACCCTGTGAGAACGACAGTAGGTAAGGCGAAATACGTAAAACCCTGTGAGCGCGATAGTAAATAAGGTAGAACACATAAACTCTGTGAGCACGACAATAGGTAAACAGAACACAGAAACCCTATGAGCACGGTAGTAGGTAAACTAGGTTCCATAGTAGCATCATCAATTTTTCACTTTCCAAATTGTGGATATTTGGAATCTGGGGCATTAGAGTCACAAGCTAGGCAACCCAATTTTCCTTATGAAGTAGCATAGAGTTCGATCATTGAAGCCCAAATTGCATAGTTGGATCCATTCAATTTGAATCCCAAGAGTAGGTTGGTGGAAGATTCAGTATGAACCACACAATAGGGGTAGGAGAAGCAGTAGGTGAAGTAGAGCCAGAAGCAAGTGAAGAAATAAAGACATCAACATTCAGCATGGTGATGGATGGCGGGGTGGCAGCAGCGGCGGCAATAACAAGGTAGGCGGTGGCGATGGTGGCAGCAGGCTAGGATTATAGGCTAGGTGTATAGTAGAACGGAAATAGGTAGTGTTTAGGGTTAAGGTTTTTATGCTGTAGAGACGAATCAAAACATAGCAACATCATCGGCAATGACCATAGCAATGGAAAGTGAAGCAAACAAAGGCAACATCAACAACGGCAGAGCGACAACGACAACATCAGCAGAAATGAGGTGAAAACGATGACAAATTCTTCCATATCAACTTTAGCTAATTCATGCAGACACAAATTCTCTTCAATCCTCCTTCCCCTGAAGAGAAGGGGTTGTCTCGAGTCAAGAAAGAGGCAATATTTTCATGTGAAAGACAAATAGATATTTTTCACTCCCCTCCCCCTTGAAGAGGAGGGGAGGAAAGCACTTAAATGACAAGGAGAATTCAAGCACAAGTCACAAGAGAATTAGGCTCGATACCATGTCAAACAAAGTAGGACAAATATTCAGATATGCTCACCTGTGCTCATATCTCGCTCATATCTGCTCATCTTTATTCTTCTCAAATATGAAGGTATTTATAAAGAAGTACAACCCTAAATAAAATAGGAAATACATCCAAATTACAATAGAAAATAAATCCAAATTACAATAGCAAATAAATATAAATTACAATAGCAAATAAATCTCAATTATAATAGGACTAGATAAATGGGTAAGTAACCAAAATCCTAACATAGTAAGAAATCAAAATCCTAACTAAGTAAGGACTTGCCAACATATTAGACTTCAAGCCGGAAGAAATTACAGTATGATAAAATTCTGACAGAAAAAAGGAGAGAAAAGACGAAGAAGAAGCTGCCATTGAGAAATTACAGGATTTTTTTCTTCTTTTTTCATGAGCTAATAATACCACACAATATTGTGCACTATATTAAACTGTTGGAATTGGAAAAATTATTAATAGAATTCATACTTTTAGTAGGCTACAAAGTGTAACAACTAAATGTTATTCATCTATAATGACAAGCTAAGGGCAACCATGGCGGAGCCAGGAATTTATGTGTTGGGGGCCAACATATAAACCAAACAAGACATTAAAAATTCAAATTTTCAACCTTAACAATATTTGGAAAAATAAAAGGCAGAAAATAATTGTTTATTCAATTAGGTATCAAAATAACACTCGTCGTTCTTTCATATCTCGAAAATAATTTATGATTGAGTCAATGCTAAATTTTTTGAAGCAGGAGCTTGGAGAGCAAACAACTAAATTCAATTATTTTCTCTTGTTGTGTGCAACTGCTTCAAAGTAAGTTCAGGTTGCTTTATATAGGAACAAAAAAATAAAATCCCAATACTTTATTTGATTGGGTATTTTTATTTTTTTAATTAATATATTGATGGGCATTAGATTTCACTTTTAAGAAACCAAAGCTATTATTAAGTTGAAAAACTTAATAGCCAAACCTGGCGTGTGGGTCTAGAAGTTCAATCAAGTGGTTATTATTATATATATATACTTAATTTGGGAAGAGAAACACATTTTTCTTTATTGTGAAGGGGCCACAAGCCAAATTAATATATATACTTTTGAAGATATGTAGGAATAAAGGACCAAATACCAAATATTGTAAAACTTTTGGGGGGGCCCAGGCCCCTTCAGGCCTATATACAGTTCCGCCGCTGAGGGCAACAAAGGATAAAATAAAACCAGTTATCTATTATGTATTTGACAATAAAGTTCAATAAGAAATCCATGAACCTTGTGATGATCGTAATTTAAATCTATTATTTACGTAAAGTTGTTGCGTACGTCAAGGTTGACAACAAGTTTTCATTATAAAACCTATAAAAAAATTACACGAGAGTGAGCTGATGCAGCATTTCTTAATCATGAATGGAGTCGATTCTTGTCATGCTCTTGGCCTTTTCATCTACTGTTGTTTTACTAAGTAATTAACCTCTCCAGCGGCGGATCCAAGAATTTTCATTCCGGGGGTCAACGTATAAAATGTTGAAAAAAATTCTGTACAAAATACTCATGTTCATTATCAAAGAGAACTGCATCAACTTCAAAAAATGGACACACACTGCAATACACCAGAAATATATCTAAGAATGTGATAATAAACCAAAAAATTAGCGCAATCCTCTTCGTCTCCCAAGGTGTCTCGTCATTTTTGAGGTCCGTCGTTGTTTTGATTTTGGGCTTTATCTGCATTTCTTTTGGGTTCTAGCTCTCAGAATTTGGACCCTGGCTAGGCATTCAAACCGGTAACCCGGTCAAACAGCCCAAACTAAACCAATGGTTTGGGTTGGTTTGGTTTTTTTCATTTTTTTGTCATCGGTTTTAACCCAAACCAAACTGAAATATATGGTTCGATGTATGGTTTGCAATATCCAAAACCACGGTTTAACCAAACCAAACCAATAGTATTAAAAATATTATATATAATATTATTATAAGAAATATATATATATATAATACATCTTTTTTCCTCCTTCTCTCTCTTCCTTTTCTCTTCTTCTTCTTCTTCTTCTTCTTCTTCTTCTTCTTCTCCATCTCTCCCTTTTTTCTTCTTCTCCTCTCCATCCCTCCCTCTCTTCCATCGCTTTTATTTCTTCTCTCTCTCTAAGAAAGCCAAAAACCGAAACCGAACCAAACCAACCCATCAAGTCCGGTTAACCGAAGTTGTCGGTTTTCATCAATTATGGTTTGGTTCCGATTTCCAAAATAGCCAAACCGAGGCTTATGATTCGGTTGCTGGGTTGAGCCAAACCGAACCAACCCAAACCGAACCCACCCCTACTTATGAGTATTGTCTTAGGAGGAGCTTATTCAAACAAATATTTCTTCAATACGTAAGAGTTAGGTTATTCTTGTAAAACTCTTTGTGGATTGAACATCTAAGGCTTTTTACCTAGATTAACCTTAGGTCCCTTCATGCATTCATATCGTACATGAAAATTTGTTTTATGTAAAAATATTGGCTAAGTATGAAAAATGGTTTTTCGGAATAATCATTTTCTCAAGATAATTTTTTGCGGTTTTTATTCCTTACACATCAAATCAGAAAACTTGATTTTATGGGATTTTAGTATGAAGTATATATTGACTTAATGAGCCATCATTTTTAGCCTAAATTGTATTTTGCACTAAAACTGATTTTTTATATTTTGATTTGGTGAGAATTTGATTTTCTAGTATTTTTATTTGAATCCAAATGAGGAGTACTTCCTTATTTACATGGTAAACTTAAGTAAATGGAGTAATATAAAAATAAATTAAAGTAAAAGGGCAGGACATTTACTTAAATGTTGAAAATGGAAATAAGGTAATCTGCCTACTGCGCCCTCTGCAGCATTTCATCAAGCAGTTTGTGGGCAATTGCAAGGGTAAACATCTTATCTTCTAATGCTGGATTCCGGGCTTGCAGGAGTCAATTGACTCCTCTTGCCCCTTAGTGGATCCGCCCCTGAACCTCTCTATCCGTCTCCAAGATTCTAGCTGGTATTTGATTTGCTTCACTTTGGCTTCTCATGAGGAGCCATAAACTTATGGAAAATAACTTTTGTTTTTATTTTTCAGATAATCTCTTTGTGTTGTTAAAAGGTTCGGATAAATACATCTTACAAATGATGTCGAGTGAAATTTTATATGAGTTCGAAACTCCGAATGAATAATTGTGTGTAAATCCCCAAATCGCTTGTACTAAAAATAAAATAAAACAATCTGGTGAAATTTTATATGAGTTCAAATGGCATGAAAAACATTGTTGCTCAATGCATAAACTCAAGGCCAAGCGCAAAGCCCACCATTAACCCTAGGTCCAGATTTTAGCCCATCTTTCATGCTGACTCTATTTTCAAACTTGGCTCCATCTCTGCTTGTAATTCTTTGAAAATAATGTTTTTCTCATTTGATAACTTATTTGAGATACGTACGGTTCTCCTTTAGACAGATGTTTCGTCAAACTATATACATTTATTTATTTTATATAAAGATGCACACCTACCCACCTGCATCTAATTTGGTGGGCCGGAATAACTCGTGATGAGTTGACCAAAAAAATTGTTAATCAAAAGAATGACTCGTGATTAGATTCCTAAATCATATTCCCCCTATTAGTTAAAACAAGTAAAAGATTCTATTTTGGCACTAATAATAAAACAAATATATATACATAAATTTCCTTATTGTAACTAAAGTGCACAGATCCTTCCTAGAGTTATTCAACAATATATTTCAACGATCGAAATCGTCTATTCTTAAATTATTTTTGCAAAAAAATTGTTAAGATATGAAGTTATTTGGTCATTTAAAATATAAAAAATGACCTAGTTTGTTACATGAAATTGATAAAAAATGTGGATAATCAAACGGCTAAACAATTTATAACTTAGCTGATTTTTTACACGAACAATTTTTTTAAAACCTAAAAACTGAACAGTTCCGATCATTGATTTACATCCCAGAAATAGAATTAATGGTATTATTATAAGGAAATAAGGACTATATATGGTGGAAGGCATTCACCATGACTTCATGTTAGCAAGTAATAAAACAAACATTTATTTCATGGCATGCAAGATGACTTGATAAGTTGATAGCAATGTGCTGGTATGGTAGTACCAAACCTCCCAAACAAAAGAAAGAAAGAAAGAAAGTCTTGGCAGTTGGCATGTGTTGTATGTGCAAAAACTTGGACTTCTCTACTTCACTCGGCATATTCGCATATTGATCTATGAGCCAATGCCAAGCAGCCACCGTGGCCTGCACGCCATGGATCATTGGAATATGCTCCTCCATTCTCTTATTATGTCAGTCAAGTTGGAAAAACTGTTCAAAATTAGACAGAAATGCATGTTCAATTCTGAAAGCCATTTTTTTATATTAAGTTTCTATCAATCTCCATGTTTTAAATTATTTCCACATGTGTCCACGAATATTGGCCCTACCAGAAATTCTCACACTGCTAATTTGGACGGCTTCACGATGTCCATATGAATTCTATGTCATGGGTGTTTAGTTATTTATGTTTTTCGGTCAATTGGTGAGTTTTTTTTTAGGATTCTTCAATAAGTATTTTATGTTAAGGATTAGAGTACATATTTCTAATCTCGATCGTTGGATTGCATATGTATGTTGCATATTAAATCTACTTACACATCTAATATAGCGCCCATAATTATTAGAGCCATTCTCAAAATCTAAGTCATCACTTTCCATTTTCTGCTGGCTGTAGGTCTCATCTTTTAAACTTTACAATCAAATTTTTTGGTAGTAAGATTTTTTATGCATAAAATAATTGTCAATGGGAACTTGGTTTAGCTACAATTAGCCTCCATTTTGTAAGAAGACATTTTCCTACGGTTGGGAAAAAAGTAAGCACAAAAAGTGAACTGAATAGTCAATCAATTATTTGGCTGCAATTATTCTTTTGGGCTCAAAGACGCGGTTGCTAGATGAGTAAGTCTGCAGGAGCAAAAGATCTTACAGTTGAGTTCTGTACAGTGATGAATAGGTTTGAAAAAAAAAAGGTATACAGAAGCAAACTTCATTTTGATAACTTATTTTTAAATTATTTTCTTTTTTTCATTTTGAGGAACAAACAATTTTCTTTTAACATTAAGTTGCAGAAACTGCATCACCATATCTGCTAAATATATTCATAACTTTCATAATAATCTAATCATAAAAACCGTACATATTCTGGATGATGCTAATACCATGGAACACCCACCATCTTGTTACATGGCTAAATTAAACTCTGTGATACATGACAAGGAAAGCAAAGTAACTATAAAAGGGGAAAGAAAAAAGAGCCCTTAAGCATATACAATAATACCCCAAAGTTCATTAGGTTGATCTTCATCAAATTATTGCATATTATTCAACCATGCATCGGGGGAGACTTGGCAACCTGGATGGCTTGAACTCCGCGGCGTTGAATGGCCGAAGCTTTGAGCTGCTCGAGATCGCCGGTGGCTACATGATCTAGTTTGGTGGTTTGGAGGGGAAGAACAACTGGTTTGTTGGCGGCCTGTGGAGCGGTGCGAGGGTAATAGAAATCAGTGGGAAAGAAGTTGTATTGAAGACCCGCCATGGAAAAGTAGGGAGCAGAAAGGAGTGTATTTAATAACTACTGAGAGATGTAGGTTTGGTGGACTTTGGCAGAGAGACTATCACATGCTCTGGTACCTAATACTTTGGTTTGGTTTATATACTGCAGGGGCTTCGCTGTTTATAGGGGGAAAACAAAAAGATAACGAAATGAGGGACGAAACGAAACTATTTTTTTTCTTTTGAAGAAAATAAAAAAATAAGGGATGGGCTGAGGGCTATGGACGCCAGTTGTTATGACCTTTGGGTTAGGTGGGCTTAAGCCCAGCTAGGTATATACAAAAGTACTCCATGCATGTTTGACGGTATTTATTTTGTATAGTTGACCTTAGGAGTTCATTACTATTTTTTTTTTCACACAATGTGATCTTATATATATTCCCCCCCACCCAGTGGAGTACATATCAGAATTTTATCCTAATTGATTTTTTGATATGGTATTCATGTGTTGGACTTGAATTACTTGGGCTCGAAATCCTAAATCTCTCCCAGTACATAGTGTTCAAGACACGTTGGAATGAAATTGGCTGCATGTAGGGCCTACTATGTGTTACAGAGAGCACCACATGACCAGAAAGCATGGCAAGCACCTAGCTAGAGTAAAGAGACCATACCCAGGGGGTGTTGGCCAAAAGCCCTCCGATGCCTAAGTTAGTTAAATGTTCTTGAAAAAGATATATACTAAGATAACATAAATGATGGAGGTCTTCTCTTATGGGGAGAGCTGGGTGGCCGGAGCCATGTGATCGGTGCATAATTACATATCATTTTGTACCCTTCTAACTTATGATTTGGTTATGTTTTTGAGTTAAACTTGTGCTTTTAATTTATTTTGTGTTTGTTTCAGTGTAATAAGCTTATGACTCACTAAATGCATTTTGGAGACAAGTTAGCTCAAAGCGGTGTATGCAGATCAGTCAACTTCACGGATTGGACTGTACTTGCTCAGGAAGAACCAGATAATGAACCATACGTCATTGGAAAGATACGGAAGTCTAGTTTCTGAAGAATTTTACGGTTCATGATTCCGATTCTTCTAGATGAAGTTATGCAAGTTTGGGCAACTTAAGGTCAAATTCGGCAGCATCTGCGTTACTGGGCCAAAAATGACTTTTGAAGGCCTTCCTGATTTTTCCTTGAGTTGGGCTGCATATGCTTAGAAAGATAAGACAAAGAGCTTCAAGATCCATATTTTTCCAGATTTGTTAGAGTGAAGGAACAAGCCCAAATTGAGCCCACAAGCTGACTGCAAATTGCTTGGTCATGATTAGCTATGCATGTGCTATTGTTGATAGTTCTTGGTTATGATTAGCTATGCATGTGCTATTGTTGATAGTGGGGAAGAAGCATGTTTATTTGTCATAATTGAAGTAGGTTGTGTAAGAAATAAAGAAAGCAAAAGCATCAAGTGGGAACTAGCCAAATGATGAAAGGAGATGGATGCTCATGTGAACTTGAGGTGGCTATGCAACTTATTGTCAAAAGAAGAATATTGGCATGTGAGTTTGATGCTTTCCTTCTCCTATAAATAGGAGGCTTGGCTAACCTTCAAACACACCCCAAGGGGGGGAGCTCTCAAACATCTCTCTAGAGCTCCTCTCCCTTCTCTCCCTCAAATTCTCTTAGTTTTCTTTTTAGTTCTCAATTGTTGTAACAAAACCATTTTGCTTTTTAGTTGTAATTTATTTTCCATTGTAATGTAATTTCTTTTCTTTAGTTTTCAAGTTTAATTAGCTTCCAAGTTTCAATTATAGTTCTTGTTCTTATTCATTATGCTTATAAGTTAATATGCTTGTTTGAATGAGTGATCACCATTAAAACTTGTATGTTAGCTATCTTGGTTTGAATTAAGAGTAGACACCATGCATTAATTCAAATTGAACTATGAATAGGAAGAGTATGTATGGACATTCGTCAACATGGATTAGATACATGCTTGGTTGTTTAAAACATTCTTCTTTGCTTAATGGATTTCTAATGCTTAATTTAGGTTCGACAAGAAGGATCTAATTAGGGAATTAGGAATACAAGGTTAGGACCAAACACCATGGCTTAATCATACTTTAGCTAGAATCAATCTAAGAATATAAATTGAACTTGGTAACTAATTTGCTTGAGTTAATTTCTTTTCTTTCTTTCTTGTTTTTTTATTCTCTTTTGGTTTTCTATTTTGTGCAGGGAATCAAATTGAAACAATCTATCATCAATCCTCGTGGGATCGACCTCGTACTTACACAAGCTATACTATCCAACGCCTCGTGCACTTGCGAGTCAACAAAATTTTGGCGCCGTTGCCGAGGATTGACGGCATAGTTTGGTTCTATTTTCTTTCCCTTTTTGTTTTACTTTTGTATTTCCTTTTTTATTTCAGTTTTTATTTCATAATCCTTTTAATCCCATTTCAAGTTCTATGTTTGTTTTAGCAATATGAGATAGCTCAATAAAAAGGAGAGAAGGCAACTTCAATCTTAAGGATAGGAAGTATGGAGTAGTGGGAGGAGTAGCGACCTCCAAATGCATCTATGCTCGACCTAATCGCATCAAGGGGGAGTATCCAATCCTTTCTCTTTTACTTGTATTGTTATTATTTTAGTAATTTTAATTTTCTGTTTCTTTTATAATTTAAAAAAATTAAAAAGATTTTTCATATGAGCTGACTTTTGGTAACTCCAGTAAGCAACTTCCGTCTATGCGGTGTCTAGGAGTTCTTTAAGGCGACACCTTCGGTGTCTAAGAAGTTTGGGTTTTAAGCGGGACCATTGTGACCCCTCCAACCTTCCGGAACCCCTGGTTGTGTTTTCTGAGGCCCTTAACTGGTCATCCTAGAGTTGCTTGTATAATTGTGTGTTCTTAAAATAAAATTTGTTTTTTTACAATAATAGTTTGGTTTAAATAAAAATTTAAGTTTGGGTATTGTATTCTTGCTTAAATAATAATGTTTTATAGTATGGGATTTTTTTAAATTATTATTTTAATTTTTATGTGGTGTGGTTTGTTTGTTTGTTTCTGAGTGTTAAAAAAAAAATTACTTTAAATAAGGCTGCATCACTAAAAACTTAAAAAAAAATTAAATTAAATTAAATTGTAATTTGGAACTTCTTTGTTTTCTTTTCTGTTTAGTTGTTTTCTTAAAAGTTAGTCTCTGTTTTTATTTTTTTATTTTTGAATTATTTTTAATTTTATTTTTAGTTTTAGTTTTGTGGTGTGGTTAGTTAGTATTTTTCTAAGTGTTAAAAATAAAATAATTTAAAAAAAAAAATTCACTTCAAACCAGCCGCATTACAACAAAAACAAAAAAAAATACAAAAATACAAAAAAACAAAATACAAATAAATAAAACTTCTTTTTCTTCTTCTTCTTTTTCTTCTTCTTCTTCTTCTTCTTCTTCTTCATCATCTTCATCAGCGTCAGCATCAGCATCATCATGGCACGCTTCCTGATTCCAAAATTGGAAACTTAGCCGTCTGGACGTCATCCTTTGGGTCTTCACGCATGACCTCTTGGGGCCCATCACTTGAGCTCCCAAAGATCGCACTTATGGCTGCACTCTTGGCTTGAGCACCACTTGTCTCGTGCTCGTTGCTTGCGCTTACCCGGTCGCCCAATAGACTCCGGCCGTGCGCATGTCTTTGGCGTACAAATCTACCATCGATGATAGCCGTTTATTCTCTGCCCGCAAACCTTCTAGCCGACGTCGATTAAACTCCACCATCCTTGTCCGCTCCTTTTTCAAGTCCCTTATAATGCCTTGACAATCCTCAACCACATTCTCGCGATGCTGCCAATCGAGCCTTTACTAGCTCCAACTCACGGGATTTCGCAATTAGGCGATAACCCACGATTGCGATAGTGGTCGTGTTTTGTGCTGCCAGTGCCATGGCATCACCGACGATTCGATTGTCACACTTTGCGCCGAGCACTCGTGCATCTCCGGGAGTCACTAAACTCCTTGCGACTCCAAGGGCAACTTCGTTGTCCATGAGTATTGTGTCATTCATCATCACGGGCCCTCGTCTTTGAGCCAAAATAGGGCATCCACACCGGTGTCGCTCCTTGACTCGACGTCCGAATTGGTTGAGCTAGGTTAAGATCGAGCGAAAATGGGAATGGAGACGACATTTTCTTTCTCGCTTTCTTTTCTTTTTCTCTCTTCTCTCTTCTTTTTCTTTTCTTTCCTCTCTCTTTTCTTCTTTCTTTTCTCTCTTCTGCGTAGGTTGTTTTTTTTTGTGTTTCCCCTCTCCTTCTAGTTTATAGACGCAGTTTTTGACAAACCCTAGCCACTATAGTTTTCTACGCGCTCCACGGCTTTACGGCTTTCCACCCATCCCCAATTAATTTGTAGCGACATGCCCTTTCAAAGACGCGTTCAACAAAGTCTTCGCGTCTTTCCATGGCGCCCGTAATTTCCGCTTGGGGAAGCGCAAAGCTTCTGCGGCGCCTCTATGCATCGACACGTTGCTCTTACTTTGTTGCCCGAGACGAATTTTGGACCCCGTTTGAGAATCCAATTCACGTTTAAAAAATAATTATTATTAATTTTAAAAGTTTTTTTAAAAAAAAAAAAATTAAAACGTGTGGGCTTGAATTCATTGTGGGTCGGGTTTCAAAAATTGTGGGCTTTGGGCTTCAAACAAATTTTGGGTTTCAATTTGCGTAAGCTTGTGTGTTTAGGGCTTACTTGTTTCGTTTTTTATTTTTATTATTTTTATTATTTATTTATTTATTCGTTTAGTTGTTTTGCAATTTTTATTTTGTATTTTAATTATTGTATTTTGTGGTATTTATTTGCTTTAATACCTTTCAATTATTGTTATGACATTACCTGTGCATAATTTTTAAACATTGAGGACAATGTTCATTTCTAAGTTTGGGGGTATTAGAGTTTAGCAAGTAAATTTGGTTTTTCTTAAAAAAATTTAAAAAGAAAAATCTTGTTTTTCTGTTTTATTTTAGTCTTGCTTTGTTTTTTTTTATTTTTTTATTTTGAGTCACTTTCCGAACACATATGATGAGATTGTGATAAATGTTTGCATGACTTAAATGAAAATTGGATTTCTTTTTATTTTTTTTTTTTTTAAAAAAAATTTAATAAAAATTTTAAAACTTTTGGCATCGTTCTAGCATGATATGTTCGAAACCCTCTTTACACTTGCCATTTGTTTCATAATTTTCTAATTAAAGGATTTGCATGATCCAAAGAATTGTATCAAGCATAAATTAAACTTGTATAACCATATAATGTGAGTTTTTGAGCCTTGTGCTTCATTTCATGAGTGTTATACACATATTCTTATTTTCTTGTCATCTAAGTTGTTGTTTGATCTCATTATTCATTGAATTGGTTGAGCACTTAAAAGTCATTCATTCATATTCAATTTAATTACATGACATTTAAGAAATGATATTAAGGCCCTCTTTGGATCGTTTGTGCCTTTCAAACTAACCTTATGCATGCTTAAGCATGATTTTCCATTGTTAACCATTTTGAGCCTACATGTAAACCTTTTCTTTCATTAAACCAATTATATTTCCTCACCTTAGCCTGAAAAACAATTATTTACCTTTCTAAGGAACTCTTGAGCTTTTATTGGGATGTGTTTTTCATACTAAGTTTTGGAAGAGGTGTTACATTTCGAAAAAAAAAATCACACAATTGGTGAAAGAAAAGAGAAAAGTTGTGATTAAGTGGTGGTTGAATGAAATTTCATTTTTGGGTTTCTTTATCAAGGCGTCAAAATAAATTGGTGTTTGTTCAATTAAAAGAATGGGGGTATAAGGAGTTTTGATCATGTAAAAAAAAAAATCCAATCATGATTATTCAAGTCGTGGAAACAATTGTTTTATGCTCTTACATTGTGAGTTCCTTGGACTTTGTTTTATCCATACCTTTCATTTCTTACTCACCTTACACCTTTGACCCCATTACAACCTATGTTAAAGACCTAAATTGATCCTAAATGTCATGTGGTTGAATTGCATTCATTTTCCTACTTTTAAGTGTTTTGCATCCTTCTTGAGATCATATTAATGCAAGTTCTTCATCTTTCTATTTCGAGTTAATTCCCTTATGGTTTAACTCTAATCTCATGTTTATAACTGAGTGATGCATTGTAGCCCTCTTCTAAGTGATTCATTTGTGAGAGGACAACTTTGGTGAGATTTGAAGTTGAATTTGTGCTTTGTATGATTTTTGAAATTGTGTGAAAACTAAGATTGGAGAATTTGTTGCATTTGGCTATCACACTACTACACTTTGAGCATGTTATGTTTTGAACTTTGCCACATTGTGAATAATGTCCAAAAATGAGCTTTTATTGTTAAAACTTTTGAGTCATGTGCATGAGTCATTTCTCTTGAGAAAATGTTCGGAAATATTTTTGTATTTGTTTTTGTTTTGTTTTTGTTTTCTAACTACTTTGTTTTTGTAGAGTCAAGAAAACGTTTGTGGGTATCGTATCTGTTAAACCCTCAGGAGACACAACTCCTCCTTCTAGGGATGCCTGGAGGTTTAAAGGCTTGTTGCATATGCTCAATGCAATCGAGTTACTGCGAAAGTGGTCTAATAAATTTATTTATTTATTTATTTATATCTTTGTTTTCCTTTTGTTTTGCTCGAGGACTAGCAAAATATAGGTTTGGGGGTATTTGATCGGTGCATAATTACATATCATTTTGTACCCTTCTAACTTATGATTTGGTTATGTTTTTGAGTTAAACTTGTGCTTTTAATTTATTTTGTGTTTGTTTCAGTGTAATAAGCTTATGACTCACTAAATGCATTTTGGAGACAAGTTAGCTCAAAACGGTGTATGCAGATCAGTCAACTTCACGGATTGGACTGTACTTGCTCAGGAAGAACCAGATAATGAACCATACGTCATTGGAAAGATACGGAAGTCTAGTTTCTGAAGAATTTTACGGTTCATGATTCCGATTCTTCTAGATGAAGTTATGCAAGTTTGGGCAACTTAAGGTCAAATTCGGCAGCATCTGCGTTACTGGGCCAAAAATGACTTTTGAAGGCCTTCCCGATTTTTCCTTGAGTTGGGCTGCATATGCTTAGAAAGATAAGACAAAGAGCTTCAAGATCCATATTTTTCCAGATTTGTTAGAGTGAAGGAACAAGCCCAAATTGAGCCCACAAGCTGACTGCAAATTGCTTGGTCATGATTAGCTATGCATGTGCTATTGTTGATAGTTCTTGGTTATGATTAGCTATGCATGTGCTATTGTTGATAGTGGGGAAGAAGCATGTTTATTTGTCATAATTGAAGTAGGTTGTGTAAGAAATAAAGAAAGCAAAAGCATCAAGTGGGAACTAGCCAAATGATGAAAGGAGATGGATGCTCATGTGAACTTGAGGTGGCTATGCAACTTATTGTCAAAAGAAGAATATTGGCATGTGAGTTTGATGCTTTCCTTCTCCTATAAATAGGAGGCTTGGCTAACCTTCAAACACACCCCAAGGGGGAGCTCTCAAACATCTCTCTAGAGCTCCTCTCCCTTCTCTCCCTCAAATTCTCTTAGTTTTCTTTTAGTTCTCAATTGTTGTAACAAAACCATTTTGCTTTTTAGTTGTAATTTATTTTCCATTGTAATGTAATTTCTTTTCTTTAGTTTTCAAGTTTAATTAGCTTCCAAGTTTCAATTATAGTTCTTGTTCTTATTCATTATGCTTATAAGTTAATATGCTTGTTTGAATGAGTGATCACCATTAAAACTTGTATGTTAGCTATCTTGGTTTGAATTAAGAGTAGACACCATGCATTAATTCAAATTGAACTATGAATAGGAAGAGTATGTATGGACATTCGTCAACATGGATTAGATACATGCTTGGTTGTTTAAAACATTCTTCTTTGCTTAATGGATTTCTAATGCTTAATTTAGGTTCGACAAGAAGGATCTAATTAGGGAATTAGGAATACAAGGTTAGGACCAAACACCATGGCTTAATCATACTTTAGCTAGAATCAATCTAAGAATATAAATTGAACTTGGTAACTAATTTGCTTGAGTTAATTTCTTTTCTTTCTTTCTTGTTTTTTTTTATTCTCTTTTGGTTTTCTATTTTGTGCAGGGAATCAAATTGAAACAATCTATCATCAATCCTCGTGGGATCGACCTCGTACTTACACAAGCTATACTATCCAACGCCTCGTGCACTTGCGAGTTAACACCATGTGTGAGGGTGGCCGGAGCAGTGAAGAAGAGAGTGGCGTGAGAGAAAGGGCACTTCAAGGGTCGAAATCGGATAACCTCATATTTGTGATGTAGCCATGTATTTATAGTGCTCCTTGTAGGCTAGGGTTTGAAGAATAATCCTTATTTGGTTAGGATTATTCTTACACATAAATAGGAGATTGGAATTAATCAAGGAGATTTGATGGAAATCTCATCCTTGATTTGGGGAGATATTTCCATCTTAATTCAAAGATAATTTCCCTAATTAATAGGATTTAATTAGGGCAATCAGTTGATCTAAGGAATATTCCTTTTCCACGTGTCGCCCATCTATTAGTTGCTGAATTATGCTTATATGGCATGAAGGAGATGAGAAGTATTTATCGAGTTTTCCAACTGCATTTGGGTTTCCTTCTGAAGGTTGGGCTCCTAACGGGAGGAGGCCTTTGAGATTCATTCTTGTTGCGTGGGCTAATCATGGGATTGGCCGAGCAACTATGCTGTGTTTAGGTCAGCTTGGACTGGGTAGCTGTTGAGCTGGCCGATTGGTGCAAGGTCTTGCTATGGTATGTCTCGAACTGTGCTGATATGCTTTACTCACATATCCAAAGCTTTGTTATATGTGAGTTATTGTGACCAATCGACTTTTGTCTTCTGCTTGCAGTTTGAAGAGATCAGTAAAAGGCTTGATCTCGAACCAGACATGGCCAAAGTTTGCCAAGCTATGAAAGCAGGAATGTGGTCAACCCCAACTGGAGATGTTTGAGAGATGGAAATATCATGGGCTCGACTCGGTTGATCAGCTTGATGAAAGGAATGAGTCCTCGACCGATGCGTCTGGAAAGATGAAGCATGTTCCCTATTAGTGTTTTCAAGAGGAGTCTTCGCTTGAGGTGAGCATGATACCGTCATGAACACAGATACTGCCGAGGAGCAAGTAGCTGGTGAGACGGTGGCTAATGAGCCTATAGTCGAGGAGGATGAAGCCAATAAGGGGGCAGCTGATAAGGCAGAGGCTAATGCTATGGAGCAGGTAGCCAAAGCTGATGAGCAGGTGGTCGGTGAGACAGGAGCTGAAGAGAAATGCGACTAATGAGATTGGAGTTGAAGATGGTGTCAACAAGGGGGAGTCTCCTACTGAAGTCTCAAAGTAGATGAAGATTTTTTCTTTTTTGTAGGACCACTTCATTTGATCTGCTAAACTTAGGCATGTCGGCTGCTCACTAATATTTTTGAACTTCAGGATATGTTGACCGCCTGTTTTTTTATTAAACTCTGGCCAGCGCTCAAAATTAGACGGATAGTAGTGGGCCCAACTTAAATATGAGGTGGATGATCGAGGGATCAGATCTGCCTTCAGTAAGGACGCGGCTTTGTCAGGCTGAGCATTATCTGCGCAGAGAGAGAAAAGAAAGCAGTAGGTAAGACCTAAGGCATCGGTGTAGTACCGGCCGAAGGCCCTCCAATGCTAAAGGTAACCGAATGAGAGATGGGTTAGCTATTAATAAAACAAGGGCATAATTGTCAAGTAGCTATTACCTTGTACCCTAGGTGCACGGGGCTCTATTTATAGAGGTTTTGAGTCTCTTCTTAATGTGAAGTTTCGATTTGGGACTCATGTGAGTAGCTTGAAAGGCTACCACATGTCATAGTGAATATACCAATGAGGAACCCGAGAGATTCCTGCAAGATACCTTCTGGGAGGCTGAATCAACAAGGGGTGTCGGGGGCACTTGCCAACTATCGATTGTTAGCCTATACGACTGGGCCAGCCAGGTTTGCGTACCTCCCATCGCCGCTCATCATTGAGAAGGCAAATCCTTGTTTTGAATGAGGACCCGCTATGATACCACTTGATGCAGCACGGAAATACGGGTTTACAATCGACAAACGTGTAAACCCAAAAAGATAAATTGAAATCCATCAGCGACTAGAATCCACCAAAAAATAGAGAAAATCTCTATATTTGATTAATAATGTGATTAAAGAAAACTGATTAATACAATGCGATAAGTTGGCTTAAATAGAAAACAAAGAAACCCTAAAATCTTAGGAAACCCTAGGTTCCAGAATATTCCTAAAACTTAACTAATAAGAAAATAATTTAAATCCTAATTAAAATAATATCAGGAAAATAATATCATGATTGATAATTATTCTAGAAATATAAATATATTATAGATCTTCTCAAGAAATCAAGCAACCCGAAAATCCCAATGATGCACTTTTCTTCTTTTCCTAGCTCCATAATTGATGTTCAAGCATGATTTTCCAATATTTGAAGCCCAATATTCTGATTTTGAAAATTTTCCCCTTTTGTAAATTTCCTTTGTAGGAACAAACCCATGATTTTTCCTATATAAGACCCCTTCACTTGTAAAGAACTCGACCTCGAGTTCTTCTCGAATTGAACTTAGGTAGACATAGAATTTGATGTGTGAATAAACCCTTCAATTCTTGTAGTCCAAACTTGCTCATATTTGTATGGAATAACCATACAATTAATTTCATAAACAATATTAGAATATGCCAATTGATAATCAAACTCCTTGAATAAATGTGTTTCCTCCTTAAATTCAGATTTATTCATACCTTCAATTTTTCCCTCCATCTTGTGGGTTACTAGATCATCAATTAATTCAACTTCCATTACAATTTCTTCTTCTTTGATGTCTTCCTCCATCTTTTCTTGGCTTACCATAATTTTGGGTTGATCAATCTTGTAACCATTCCTTGACAAATATATATCATATTCAAAAGGAATTTTTTTTCCCACAAGAAGCCTCTTCATCCTACACCAAGAAGTGATAGTATTTTTATCTTGTTGCTTAATAGATTTTAGCATCTGATCCCACCAAGAATCGACATCGCCTCCTAAACGGGACACAACAATTTTCACCATCTTCTCTTCTGAAATTGCTATTGTACATGTACCAAATATTTCCTTTATATCTGCAATCCATTCGAGAAATCCTTCAATGCAGTTGCTTCCCATAAAGCATGGAACATCTGCAACATAGGATTGATGAGGTTGGCTTCGGGCAAATCCACCAGCGCGTTCCCCTTTAATATTTGATATTTCCCCACGACCATCGTCGATGAGGTTTGTGTACCTCCCATTGCCTCTCATCATTGAGAAGGAAAATCCTTGCTCTGAATGATGACCCGCTTTGATACCACTTGATGCAACATGGAAGCATGGGTTTACGGATCGATAAACGTTTAAACCCAGAAAGATAAACTGAAATCCATGAGCAACTGAATCCAACAAAAATAGAGAAAATCTCTAAATTTGATTAATAATATCATAAAACTAATTAATACAATGTTATGAGTTGGCTTAAATAGAAAACCAAGAAATCCTAAAATCGTAGGAAACCTTAGGTTCCATAATATTCCTAAAACTTAACTAATAAGAAAACTAATTAAAATCATATCAGGAAAATATATACCATGATTGATAACTTATTCTAAAAAATATAAATATAATATAAATCTTCTCAAGAAATCAAGCAACCCGAAAATCCCAACTATACGCCGTCCTCCTTTTCCTAGAGCCATAATTGATGCTTAACTATAATTTTCCTCTCTTGCACAATGTCCTTCCAACTTTGAGCCACTTTATTTTAATTAATATTTCCCACATAAATAACCCATTTCTCGTCCTACATCACAACCCACGGCCAATTACTATTTATATGTGACTAATTTTATTTATATGTATGAAATTAATAATAAAAGAATTTGCTACGTATGTATAAAAAGAATTCTGAATTTTTTGGTATTTTTTCAAATTTTTTTGATTTTTATAATTTTTTATTTGCTAATGTCAAAGACCCTCGTGATCTTGCCTGGGCTTGGTGGACCCCAGCTTTTGCTTGGGCTAGATGTCTGCGCTGGAATCACTTTTGGAGGCCTAGGGGACCTTTTGCTTGGACTGGGCTCCTGTGATGTTAGTGCTCTAAGGAGTTGAGCTACAAATTTTCTACATTGTGAGTTAATTTTGGAGTGGGACGTCAACTTTCTTCAAAATGAAAATAGAGAAAATTTAAGTGTGGTTTTTAACTAAGGAAATATTTTTTTAGGGCCTGTCCTACTGAAATGGACGATATTCACATAAACTCACACACACATGCTAGGACTCGAATTCAGACCATCTTTGAGGAGCTTGGCTCCAAATCACTATACCAGTGGATCCTTAACAACTAATTATAAGGAGTTCTATTAAACGAGTGGATCCTTAGCAACAGAGGAAATTTTATTAAACTAGAGGATCCTTAGCAACTAAGGAAATTTTGTTAAGCTTGATCGAAATGTATAGTCTCAAATTCCTCCAAATTACCAGTCATCCCAAGATTTCATGATCAACTTGTACCAATTATAATAGCATGCACTTTAAGTGAGGGTCTTATCTAAAGCTCCTTTTAACTATTGAATTGAATTGGTTAATCGTTGGATCAAATTGGTTATTTTGATCCTATTGATCCAACAGTTAAGAGATATGGTCTCATCTAAGGGCGTTATCTAACACCCTCCCTATAGAATGACTCCTATAACATAGTGATCAAATAAAATATTATGGTCAGTTTAGCATAATAATACTACTACAATAATATTTCCCTATTTTAGACTAGAAGTCTACTTATAAAAGAAAAAAAGAAAACATAAACTTACTTAAATAATAATAGTGGTCCCTATTGAACTTTATTGCATATTGAAAAGTTAAGGGAACTGGCATAAGTTTATAAGGAGTTGAGCTACTCTTCTTCTGCATTGCGAGTTAATTTTGGAGTGGAACGTCAACTTTCTTCTAAACGAAAATGGAGAAAATGTAAGAGTGGCATGGTTTTTAACTAAGGAATTTGTTTTAGGGTCTCTCATATTGTAATTGACGATATTCATCTAAACCCACACACACATGTTAGGACTCGAATCCAAGACAATCTTTGAGGAGCTTGATAGTGAATCCTTAGCAAGTAATTATAAGGAATTTTATTAAACCAGTGGATCCTTGGCAACTAAGGAAATTTTATTGAACAAGAGGATCCTTGGCAACTAAGGAAATTTTGTTGAACGAGAGGATCCTTGGCAACTAAGGAAATTTTGTTAAGCTTGAGAGCACCGAAATGTATATGTACTATGTAGTGTTCCCTTGTTCTGAAAAGTATTGTAAAGTAATAAAGAAAAGGAGAAAAAGAGAAAAAAAGAAGATTTTTTTCTTCTTTTTTTGCCAATAAAAAGGAAAAGGTTCTTCTTTATCGGTCTCGGTCGGTGGAGGACAAATTTGAGGGACATAAGTGTCATATGCCAAATTGGTTTCGTCTCAATTTGTCTTTATGAAAATGTAGACTACCTGTTTAGGGGAGAGGTATTTTGAGTGCTTCCCTAACTTTTGCCGTTAATTTTTTTTTGGCAGACCCGAATAATTAATTTGAAATGTTTTAGTGAATTTTCTTCCAAGACTATAAATTGATAGGTAACCTAAGCCTCAACATTGCATCAATATAGTATCCAAAAAAAAAAACATATTGCATCAATATGGCAACCTCCAACACCACACGTGTGAGCTTGAAACTCCTGATCGACACAAGCGGTTACAAAGTTTTGTTTGCCGAAGCGAGCAAGGATGTTGTTGATTTTCTCTTCAGTCTCCTGTCTCTGCCTGTTGGGACTGTGATCAGGCTCCTCTCCAAAGACGGCATGGTTGGTAGCTGGGGAAAGCTTTATGAGAGTGTCGAAAATATCAATGACACATACTTGCAACCCAATCTTAACAAGGACACCTTGCTGAAACCAAAGACCACAGTTGCTGCTGGTGCCAATATCCTTCCTTTGCTGACCAACAATGTCGACTCGATTTCGAAACAGTTCTACATTTGTTCATGCTTCAATTCCAAACATATTTCCGATGTTTGTGGAACCCTTTGCCAAAATGGAAGCATTATGTCCACTAGGATGACTTATGTTTCCCCACAAGCTTCTTTTTCTAAACAGTTCTACGTGTGTGTACACTGCAATCCCCGCCATATTTCGGATGTCTGTGGAACCCCTTGCCCAAATAGTTCCAATTCCGCGTTCTGTGGTTCCAATTCCATGTCCACTAGGGTGACTTATGTTTCCCCACAAGCTTCTTCTTCTACGGTGGTGGCAACGCCCGGCAGCGAGGGAGGGTATGTCAAGGGAGTAGTAACATACATGGTCATGGATAACTTGGAGGTGAAGCCAATGTCCACCATTTCAAGTATTGCTGTACTTAACCAGTTCAAGGTGAAGGATGTTGGTGCTCTTCAAGAGGTGGTGGTTCATCTTGGGATGCAAGAGGTCTGAATATTATTCCTCCTAATAATCTCTATACTTTTACTCTATAATATATAGTGTAACTTGTTCTGTTTAGATTTCATCTTTCATTAATTATATATATACTTATTGGATTAATAAATAAGGCTTGAAGTCAGGCTATATATGCCGAATCATCATGCAACCCAACATTCAAACTAATTCCTCGTCTCTGCTTTGATTTAAAGCTTATTTGTTTGACATATTGTATGTTTTGTTTTTCCTCTTCGTAGGGTTTGAAGCTGCTGAAGGCATCGTTCGAGACCAGTGCAGTCCTTACCAAAGTGTTCCTGGGAAAAAGGCAGGCCTAAAACGTTTTCTGCTTTGTGAACTAAGGAGATTCGTATTGCTTTATGAGGTCATTTTGGAGGTTTCCTTATTTTGGATTTAAATGAAATGTAATGGCTATTTGGGATTTCAATCTTTTCTCGTTTCCCTTCGATTGAAAAAATTGTTTGCTTAATTTGATTGGTTAGCTTGCACATGCTCACCCCAAGGCTCGAGCCACGAGAAATGAATATAGTAAATTTAGCTTAACTCATCTCTTTATTTTTGTTTGAATAAAATCCTGTTTTTCTAAATGAAACTCAATAACTAAAATCCAACTTGGCAAGTTATCTAATCGAGCCAAAATCGAATTTATTGTACTTTTTCAATTCCTAAAATACCCCCAACTAATTTTATATATTAATGTAGGAACAAATATAAAAATAATTTTTAATTGGAATGCAACTAATGACACACGTTGAATTTGGAAAGATCTCTAAATGAATCTAGGAATTAATTTAGAATTTTTTTCAAAATTTAACAATAAATTCTTATTTAACATACCTAATTGGTTTATTTAATAAATTTTTACTTATTTATTTATGTATGAAGTATACGTGATTAATTATCTATTATATTTTTATTTTATAAATATAATAGCGTATATACAATTTTATGTTGAAAAAATTTATCTATTACTTCTTTTAAGAAATAATTTACCGAATATGAATTTACTTATTATTCAAATAATATACCCAACTTTTATAAACGCATTTTGGTTATAGTTTACCTAATTATTTCCTATTATGCAATAATTTGTAATTTACCTATTATTAGTATATTGTAGGTATATTAAAGCCATCACATTTATAGGTATATTGACAAGACCCGATCCAAATTCCACTTTGAGATTCGTGTCGAACCATGTGCGTATCTGACACCTGTCGGTTGTTGGGCACGATTGACCAAATTACCTTTTTTAAACCCAAACTCAAAAGAAAACTCTTATTTAAGGTTTGACTTCTACCGAAATTTCGGCAGAGTCTCCCCTAGAATTTGCTCGTTTCCCAAAATTTACACTTGTAACAGAGACAATTTTATAATCCCAAACGTTCAGCAACAAAATTTAAATTCGCACACAAACAAAAGCGGTTAATTTGAATGGGCCCTGGCCTTACAATAGCCCAGACTCAACATTATCACCATTTCAATCTTAACCTTCTTATCCAATGAAATCATCAATTCTTAAAATATCAATTTGACAATATCATCGTTTAGTAGAGATGATTATCGGGCATGCCTCATAACTTAAATAGCAATTGGCCTTGGGCCTACATATAACTTAGATTGAATTCAATTAAGATGTTCAATAGATTTCAAGTCCAAGCCCATAACCAAATTCCATAATATCCTTTCCCGTGACTGCACCTAGATTTATCTAGGTTACCTACGTACCCTTGCTAAAGGATCAAGCCACACGTAGTTCTTTTATCCAGAAAACTAAGTTCAAAAACATATTGTATATAAAGTCATATCTGTAACCGTCTACATAGGCACCTCCTGCTGTCACCCATCCAAGGGGTATACATATTTAAATCTGAAGGCAACCAAGAGAGGAAAACTGGCTCGCCACCTGTGTAGTTAAATCAGGCAAGTGGCTAGGGATCCTCGCCAACCCTGTGCAGAAAATAGAAGCAGGGTGGCGAACAATATCCTTTTACATCCTCGCATATCTCGAGGCCACAAAGTCAACATGAGAATGCAGTCCATCAATTCCATAATTTAACTATTAATTCGCACATTTTATACTGTCAATTCCAGGTACCACACATGTGGCCACATGTGTGATACATCCTCACAGGTCTCGGGTGCACAAAGTCAACCCAAGCAGCATTCCTCGCAGAACTCAGGGCACACATGTCAACCTGAGCCGTATTCCTTGCTCCGCACGGTCTGGATATCTCTAGGACTTGTGGGGAAAATGTCATACGCACGCAGACATATCCGAAGACAACAAACTGTTCGTAGACATAAATATTCCTGAAGGCATCTAGTTTCCGAAGACAACAATTTGTCCGAAGACATTTGTATTTCCGAAAACAACATTTCAGTTTCAAATCATTTAACAAATATATATATAAATAAACATATAATCATATCATTAATTAAATCCTTTCCCAAGTCCTTTCTTTTAATCATAACCACTTAACTTCTTTAATTTAAGTTAGACTATACATAACTTTCCACAAAAACATGAATTTTGAAATACGTACCAAGTAAATAAACTAGGGTCATTATATAATAGGCCCTTGCAACTCTAATAGTCTATACAAAAATTCATCTACATATTTACTTCCAACCAAAACCAATTTTGAAAATGGATGCAATAAAGGATAAAAGTTGCCCATTTCTTATTACTTATTTACAAAACCCTACCATTTTTGTTATCCAGCGATTTTTCCTAAACAATCCCTAATATCTAGCCTTTCCATTATTATGGTGTTGCTGGACTCAACAAATGAAAACATTCTTATAATACATATAATATATGTTCATTCATAAATAATATTTATATATAGCTATACATATAAACCATATACATATAAACCATAATTACATATAATGTAGGTATATTAAAATTAATGTATATTTTGGATGTCGTATAATGTAGGTATATTAAAATTAATGTATATATTGGATGTCGTATAATTGTAAGTACATTAAAATTAATGTAGGTATGTAGGTATATTGGAATAGATAATTATGTACACAATAAAAAGATTGTTAGTTATTTTTCATAGAACAAGTAATAAGTACATTAAATTATATTTTTCATAAAACAAACAATAAAAAGATTATTAGTTATTTGTCATAGAACAAGTAATAGGTACATTATTTTTTCAACATAATTAGTATGTATAGTATTATTCATAAACAATTATAAAATAGATTATTAGTCATGTATAATTCATAAAAGAAAATAACATAAACATTTTTATTAAACAAACCAATTACCTAAATCTGTATTTATTGTTAAATTTAAAAAAATGTTTCCAAATTAATTTCTACATCCATTACAACTACTTGAAGATCTTTCCAAATTCAACGCCTGTCATTATATACAATCCAATTAAAAATCTGTTTCCATATTGATTCCTACATTAATATACAAAATGCAATAATGGCTTAGTTGGGGGTATTTTTGGAATCTGAAAAGTACAATAAATCAGATTTTATGCTTAATTAGGTAACTTGCTGAGTTGGATCCTAGTCATGAGTTTTTACTTATACAAATTGGGTATTATTTATAGGAACAAAAAGTGAAGGGTTGTAGGCACGGAAAATTGAATTTGAAGGATGTAAGCCAAATTTACTAAATAAACTAAAATACTTGCAATGGCTAGTTAATTCTCATAATCTATGCATCAAAGAATATCGAGCACAAGTTATTTTGCATTCTTGCATAATAATTAGATACCATCACGAAACATTAAGCATGTTACAAGGCACACTGCAAGCCATCATCAGTTACACATGTAGTAGTTATCTAGCTATCCACATGTCAATTTCTACTCACACGCATGAATTCTACATCAGCCCATGTGAGTAGAGTACACAGAATCCTCTCACGAGCTGAAATCCTACATCACCGCGTGAGTGACGTAAATCCGTAATCCATAATTATAAACTCAATCTGTATATATATAATATAGTATAAGATACTTTTAACCGAAATCGGATCTCACATACTTAAATAATAATAATAATAATAATAATAATAATAATAATAATAATAATAATAATAATAATAATAATAATAATAATAATAATAATAATAATAATAATAATAATAATAATAATAATAATAATAATAATAATAATAATAATAATAATAATAATAATAATAATAATAATAATAATAATAATAATAATAATAATAATAATAATAATAATAATAATAATAATAATAATAATAATAATAATAATAATAATAATAATAATAATAATAATAATAATAATAATAATAATAATAATAATAATAATAATAATAATAATAATAATAATAATAATAATAATAATAATAATAATAATAATAATAATAATAATAATAATAATAATAATAATAATAATAATAATAATAATAATAATAATAATAATAATAATAATAATAATAATAATAATAATAATAATAATAATAATAATAATAATAATAATAATAATAATAATAATAATAATAATAATAATAATAATAATAATAATAATAATAATAATAATAATAATAATAATAATAATAATAATAATAATAATAATAATAATAATAATAATAATAATAATAATAATAATAATAATAATAATAATAATAATAATAATAATAATAATAATAATAATAATAATAATAATAATAATAATAATAATAATAATAATAATAATAATAATAATAATAATAATAATAATAATAATAATAATAATAATAATAATAATAATAATAATAATAATAATAATAATAATAATAATAATAATAATAATAATAATAATAATAATAATAATAATAATAATAATAATAATAATAATAATAATAATAATAACCCAAAAGGTCATTAGAAATCCCACATTCTCTTTAACCCAATTTAAATCAATCTCCTATCAATTCACATTAAAAAATATGAATAACCATATAGAATTATCTTTTCACTTTTCTTTTCACTTTTCTGTCTCTACCCATCGGCACTGTGATCTGGCTCCTCTCTAAGAAACGCATGGACGGTTGTTTAGGCAAACTCTACGACAGCTTAGAAAACCCATACGACACATACTTGCAACCCAACCTCAACAAGGATGTCCTTCTAAAACTTAAGAATAAGAAGGTGCCAATTGGTGGCGCCCATCAAATCCTTCCCGCGTTGACCGACAGTGAATCAAACGGTAAAGCATTGTACACATGTCGGTCATTCACGCCAGCCGTCAAGCTACTCCTACTCCTACTCCGGCGGCAAGGTATGCTATGTGGCCGCGACGACCCTAAGGCCATTTGTCCAAAGTGCCTTCACTTCATTCCAAACCCATGACTTATGTTGCTCTGCTAGGTGCAGCCCGCGGCAGGGGAGGTGGGTTTGTGAGAGAGGCTGCGACTTACATGATAACGGATAATTGCTAATACATTTTCAGTATCAATTAATTTTTTTAAGAAAGAAAAATGTCTAGATTATATTACAAAACAAAAGGCATTTGAAAGAAAGATATTTAATGGTGCATCAGTTCACAAAGATTCCGACACCCAAAATGCTTATTATATTTCTGACATCCAAAATGCTCTCGGAAAATGGTTTTCTCACCGTTGAAAATAGCTAATATTTGGAGGAAAATGTTGGCGCCACATTTATTTTCGACGAATCTCATGCGCATCGGAAGTAGTTGTGTTTTTTCTGAGGGCAACTTCACGTTGTCGAAAATTATAGCCTATTTCCGAGGGCAATTAGTGATCCTTGGAATTATTTTTTCTTTTTCAAGGGTAATTAGTTGTTGTCGGAAGTGATTATGTACTTCCGAGGGCAATCATGAGTTCTCGCAAGATTATGTATATTAGTGAGGAGTCATAATTCCTGTCGGAAATGATTGTCTATTACTGATGACATGTATTTGCTCTCATAAAAAGTTTAATGCTAAAATTTTCCGATATTATATTATGTACATTTACTTTCTTTTTATTAACAAAGGACTTCAAAGTTTGGCTCTCTTTTAACATTGGAGATATGAATACCATCAAGCAAGAGTTGTGTTATATGTGCTTACTTTATGTTTTGTTTTTTTGTACTAATTACTAAGTTAAACTTAAATGACGTATAACTTTTCCATTTTAAATAAATTATAGTATGCATGTGTTATTTATTTATAATTTTTTAAGACTACATTAGAAAGCTTAGAAATTTAGTATTAATAATCTATTTTGATTGATGTTTACAATAAATAGGATCTTATGTTAGTTGTTTCATAATTTTCCTATAGTTCAACTTAATGCTTTAATTTCATTTACATGCTAATTAAGTTTTACTTTAGTTTAACAATAGTGTTCTTTTGTCATGCATATATTGCAATAGAAATTGTGAATATGTACATTCCTAAAATAAGGTATAATATGTCACAACATGGAAAGAGAACATTACTTTCTGGGTTACATTCATTATCTAAGTTTTGTGGAATTCTGATTTTAGTAATTTTCATTCTTCAAACTATGAGATGTATCCTTTTAGTTTCGTATTTGAAGTGGTCCATTGATGTCAAGAATTTATTGAACTTCTATTAAGTATTGTGTTAATGCAAGTCCATGAGGTGTAAATTATATTATAGATCATGCAGAGGTTGAGGTTTTTTTTTCATCCAAGGTAAGAAAGTGAAAGAAGTGAGAAATAAATATCTCATCATGTCGTTTTTTATCAAATCATATATTCCACAAGATCAGCTTCACAAGCACTAGATGGTTCTAATTGGAAAAAAAATACTTTACACCTTTAAAACTATCTCCTCTTTCTTTCTGTCTCAAAAATACATTAGCATGATTTAATGTATACTTTTATTTCTAGAAAAACAATAGAATATATAAGTACAAAAAAAATATATCATTAGATTTTAAGCTAATAACTTTAGCTAGCCCACCCATTGAAAAATTTCTGGTTCCGCCTTTGTGTACTACAATAGTAGAGACCAAATTCTATTTTATTTTCACTTTTGAAAAAAAAAAAAAAAAAAAAAAAAAAAAGAGCTATAGATGCAGCGATATGGACATTTTCATAAAATTCTAGCTGCGAAGTTCTTGTTATAGAATTAGTGATATTTGAGAGCATTTTCGTTATTTATTATTTGATGAGTTTTAGGTTTTGTAAAAGTTACAAGTGTTTACGTACGCATCTAGGTCCTTTTCTATAATTCTTCCGTATTACGTTTGACAAACATTGGTACATTCCGATGTTATGAAGAAAAGAACAAGATAGGAACTTTCCAAAGATTGGAAGTCAGGATTTGTTGTGTCCTAGTAACCAACTGATAATACTAACGAACGAATATTATATGTTGTGTCCTTAAGGCACATGACATTATATGAACATTGGAATTTTCTCCATACAAGGCTATCATGTACGGCTTTACAAAATAAACTTCACATATTCATTTGGTGTGCGGCTTTAATATGATAAATAACTATCAAAAAACAAGACAGGACGGGCATCAAATTTCTTGGAATTCGGGATGGATCCTGTAGTTATTACGACATTTAATGAAATGCCGACCCATTTAACAAATTTAAATTTTCTTTTACAAGTTTTAGCAAAATAGTGGGCCGAGATTTCTGCCGAAAATCCTGCAGGCTCTCCCTTGAAAATAGTCGAAAACCCAAATCTTCAACCTGTCCAAACAAAGTAAAATCAACCACCACCAGCACACACAAATTTAAAAGCAAGCAGTTTACAATCATTGGCCTCCGGCTTTAAGTTTCAACCCTACTGGGCAGTATCAGAGCGTACTAGATTAAACGTTAAGTTTACAAACCAAGTTACAAGTTTACAAAACAAAATACAATAAGGCCCTACTCAAGTTCGGGCTCGGAAGAAGTGGCACGGCTCGGTGGCTTAGCACGATTCAACTATTGCCTGGGGCAAAACATAAAACATGTGAGTGGACAAACAGAGTTAGTTAATCTCAAAACAACATAATAAAAACACCACCGTTCTTTTTCGAAAAAATACAAAGTCAAGCATGCACGTTAACCAACAGTTCCACAAAACGAAAACTATAAAACAATTATGAAATTGACTCGACTTTTGCCTAAGTCCCGACGCGAATAAAAAACGCATGTCCGTAGGCATTGCGAGCGAGGAAGGATCCCCACCGGAGAAAATAAGAAAGCATTTGTATAATTTGATAATAATAAAAGTAATATAGTAATATATATATAAATAAATATATATATATATATAAGTATAAAAGAATAAAATTCTACATAATAAACTATATATATATATGTAAAAGTATGTAACACTGACAACAACACCAGGAGTTGTACCGGGGGAAACAATCCCCAGTTGTACTGGGGGAAACAATCCAACCGGGGCATTGTTTGGCTAGACCATGGGACAACATCACATCATCCTGTGACTAGGGTTGAGCCGTCTAACCGGGGACTAATGCTCGAAGGCATACATGCCAGCATCACATCGCACGTGCTGCCAAAACTAGTCCTACGAACGCAGACTGCCCATCAAGGGCCTTCGGTAACACCCCGTCAAGGGTGCCCGGGACAAATCAAAAATCTGATCCAAATCCATCATCCATAACCAAATCTAGGGGAGGTACATAGGGTGGTGTTCTCAACAACCAACTCACAAACTCAATTGTTTCCCAATAACCACAACATATTTTAACCAAACCCAACCCCACATACCATGATGTCCCATATAAACCCATAAGCACGTATAGAATAAGCATAAGTGGATAAACCCGAAAATAATTAAATAACATAAACAAAATCCCAAATAGAATTTCTCATCCAAGTAACCATATATTTAAGTAATTAAAATCATCCAATGATTATAAATCCAAAATATGCAAATTTAAAGTCAAGCAATATTTAAAAAGAAATGCTCTTGAAATCAAAGGTCCACTCATAGATAGTCCAAGTACGCCTGACCCTGGGAGGTTCCCGCCTGCTGAGTCCGAACAGCCTGAGTGCCTATTTTGAAAACAAAGAATCGATTAAGAACTGAATTTCGAACAAAACTTTAAAAATAACTTTCAAACGTTTTCCCGGGGGTTCTACGGTTAAACCAAGGCTTTTGAGAGATAAAACCACCTCGGAGGACTCACAATCAACCGAGGGGTTCCCAATTTGGTCAACGGGCCCGCGGGGCCCACGACCTCAAATTTTCGATCCGGAAGCTCCTATAGGTCCACCAAGTTTTACTAAGTTTGCCCTGCAAGTTTGGTCTCGATCGGACGGTCGGATTTCAAACTGATCGTTCGATCGGACAAATATCGATTCACTACCCTAAAATTATTGTTTCGGAACATCCAAGGCCCCGATTTTCGATCCACGAGTTACTACATGATCTTAGAGGTTCAAGGAACAACATATTTGAAATTGAAAGTGATCCAACGGTCCGAACATATCGAACCTGGATATCGCTTATTAGGCGAAAATCAGATCCATGGTCGAACGACAACCAATTTCAAATTCGAGCATACCGTAGCACTCGGGACGACGTGAGGAATGTTTTGGAACTGAAATGGGCCACCAGAAGTGGGCCCACGCTCCGCCACACGAGCTGGCAGCACGTGGGTGTCTTGAGGAATTTTCCGGCAACGGAAATATCTCAAGACAACCCGCAATACCTATACCAAACGACTTAGGACAGCTAGCGGGAGTTTTTTGTTCTGGGTGGCCGGCCAAAGTGACCGGATTTTAGAAAAATCCGAGCTCAAACCCTAGGTTCTAGAAATCTCTTCAAAACTTCAAACCAATTGAAATCAAAGCTCAAAACAGTTAGAACAGCTCACTAGGGTGTGGAAATTTACCTAGATCGACGCTTGGAACACCTGGTTTGGCCGGATTTTCGACTGAAAATTTGGCGAAATCTCTTTGTTTGAGCATGGCTTCCAAGAGTAGCTTGCAACAACATGATGAATAATATGGTGGGTGAAAAGGGAACTTTTGTTATCTACACCATTGACGGAAGCCGTTTCGTACTGCCATTATCCTATCTCTCTAACTGCATTTTCCAAGAGCTCTTCAAGATGTCTGAAGAAGAGTTTGGCCTCTCAAGTGGTCGTGGGCCAATTATCTTGCCCTGTGACTCGCTATTCATGAATTACATACTCTCATTTCTCCGGCGAGGAATGACTGGAGATTTGGAGAAAGCTTTGCTTGCCAACTCTCTCTTTAGCAGTAGCTGCTCAAGTTCTAAATTACATCAAGGACAAACAAGAAACCCAACTATTCCTTTGTGGTTACTGCTGAGCACATGAAATCATACTAGAAGTTTTGTAAATGAGCGATGGGACTTGAACAGAATGTGAATATATTTGTATATGATGTATTTATGTATCTTGGCTTTCCAATGTTTCATGACTTGTTCTTGTACGTTTGTTTTTAGTTTACGCCGCGATAATTTTGCTTCTAGAACTCTCAACCATGGAATTTACAGGAATATTGTAATTGGACACTCAACCATGGATGTGTAACTATAAACTCATTATACGTGTTACGTTTTACAATTTGAGTGAATTCAATACACCGTGCAGCAGACGATCTGATAATATTACCATCATTTGAAGTTAAGAAGACACTAGTGCCTCCTGAGGAAGCTACGTCAAAGGGTAATTTCAAAAGTTTAAAGAGTTTAATGTCCTCGAGTTAGCCCAGGCATTTCAGACTATATTGTATTATCGTACTGCTGTTGCTATGATTATAAATCGTAGAAATTGCTTTTTGGCTAACTTTGGTGGATCTAGAAATTGAAAGTTTTATCCTCTTAATCATTCAAAACCCTTTTTTTTTAAATTTGAAATGTGCTACTAACTAAGAGCATCTCCAACAGTCTCTTCAATAATTTTAGAATCCTATTAATATTTTCCAAAACTAAGGATTCTTATAATTTTACATCTGGATTAAGTTCACTTTGTTGTGTTTTTTGTTGTACATTAATTTATAAGGTAATGCTCTCAAACACCACTATTATACTGTAGCAAGTTCCCAAATAGCACTATTATTACACTAAATAGATCATATCGACAAAATATTGATATTTTAATGTCATATCAAGAGTCTATGGAACTATTTGCTATGGAAATAATGAGGCAATATTGACAGTATCGAGATAATATCTATAGCACTATTACTACTGATACTTTATTAATATTCTATCAGGAATATCACAATACAGTATAATCGGAACTATTCGCTAAAGTATTCGTACTATTTTATAATTTCTCCAATATTAGTTGCATCTGAGCCCATTTTTCCTAATTTATTTGGTGATTAGTATAAAACTTACAATTCTTGACGTACGTATAAATAATATTATATTTCAGATCCAATTCTTTTTCTAATTCATCCGTAGTAGTTTTGACATGGATTAGTGGCAAACAAAGGTTTTATGTTACAACTTATAACCAAAAGAAGGGTAGTTCGACGGCAACATTCCAAAGATTGGAACTCTTAAGATTTCTTGTGTCCTAGTAACTAACTCACGATACTAACCAACGGCTACAATCTGTTGTGTCCTTAAGCCACAAGACATTCACTACTACAAAAATCGAAATAGACGTCGGTAAAATGACGACGGACAAAATAAATACCGTCGTTAAATTTTAAACGACGACGGTAATATAAAAACCGACGTGGATCAGAAACTAAAACACCCAAAAATTGGAAATTCATTTGGGCATTTTTAAAACACGACGCATAAAACTTTAAAAGCGATGTCTTATTAAACATGCCATTTCGATCAGAAAAAAGACAACAAATAAACAACGACGGTATGTGTAAATATACCGATGTAGTAATTATAGACGACGTTTTACATATAATACCGCCGTTTTGAACATCCAATGAACACGACGGTAATTGTATTATTAGAGACGTATGAAGTACTATTTAATACGACCGTAATTTTATAAATACCGACATGTAAAGATAATTAACCACGTCTGTTGTTTATTATTTTACGCCGTATTATAAATTGGATTACGACAGTACTTATAAATAAAAGGTGGTGGTAAGCAGTTACCACGTCGTCATAATATAATATAACGACGTGGTTTTTTAGATAATACGGCGGTTCTATAAATTATATCGTCGTTGTAAATAATTTTAACGTCCTTTATAGGAATTATACCGTCGTTGTTATTTAAAAAAAGCGCGACAACAAAAGTCGAAATAAACGTCGATATAACGACGACGGAAATAATAAATACCGTCGTTGTAGGTTTCAAATTCAACTTTCAACTGAAACGTCTCGCTTTATCTGCGAATTGGAGACTGAAACGGCGGCTTTTAGGTTTCCAAGTCGAAATAAAGGCCCTTTTCGGTTTCCAAGTCTTAATTAAGTCACTTTTAGTTTTCCAATTCTAAATATTTCCTTTAAATTGTAGTTTTTATTCCAAACGTTCAGTCTCAATTCTCACATCTCTGAATGGTTTCAGTCATGCAAGATGTCTCTCTTTGGAACTCAGTTGTGTTTTCCTTTAAGACGTCGGTTTCAGAACTAATCGACGTAGTATAGTTTTATAACGCCCTGTTATTTAAAAACCGTCGTGTATATTTTAATTTATACACGGTTTAATTTTACTTTCCGTCGTTTATATCCAAGTTATAAATGTATCTCTAACTAAAACTTGCTTCTTTTTTTTTAATATTGGTTTTGCAGTGCAAGAAGGCAACGCTAGCTCATACCCACACAAGAACAAATTGAAGAAATTCGGATCGAATTATAGTTTAATGAAACAAATTATTTTGTATGTATAGGAATGGTAAATATTTTGTATGGATATATAGGAATGAAGATTGGTAAATATTTTGTATGTAATTATTATTGATCTTCAAGTTTTATGAAACAAATTATTCTTGAGTATATTTATTGTTCACAAAGCATTATATATGGTTGTTTTTTTAGCAAGAAAAAATCGTTGCAGAGAACCATTGGAAGAAAGAAAAAAATATAAAAATGTAAAATTACTAAATCTTTGGATATAAACGACAGTTCTTTCAAATAACCGTCGTCTTTACATTAATAGACGACAAATCTATCACAAAACCGCCTTCTTTACAAATAATAGACGACATTTCTTTCATAAAAATTGTCGTCTTTATATATAATAGACGACATGTAAGGTAATTAACCACGTCGGTATTTATTATTTTACGCCGTATTAGATGTTAGACTACGACAGTTCTTATAAATAAAAGGTGGTGGTAAATCATTACTACGGCGTTATAATATAATATAACGATGTGGTTGTTTAGATAATACGACAGTTCTATTAATTATATCGCCGTTGTAAATGATTTTCACGTCGTTTATAGTAATTATACCGTCGTTGTTGTTTAAAACAAGCGCGACAACAAAAGTCCGAATAAACGTCGATTACAACGACGACGGTAAAAATAAATACCGTCGTTATGCGTTTCAATTTCGAAACTTTCGAAATGAATCGGCACGCTTTATCTGCCAAATTGGGAATCAAACGGTGCCTTTTAGGTTTCCAAGTCGAAATAAAGGCCTTTTCGGTTTCCAAGTCTTAATAAAGTCACTTTTAGTTTTCCAATTCTATATAATTCGGTTAAATTGCTGTTTTTATTCGAACGTTCTGTATATCTCAATTCTCACCTCTCATGCAAGAATGTCTTTCTTGCGAACTCGATTTTGTTGTACACCCAACCCATCTAAGAACTTCGGTTGGGTGTAAAACAAGAACCGAGTTCTCAAGTAGGATTGTATATTTAGTTTCTTGTTAGCACAAATTTCTATTTCTCCTAAGTTTTTAGTTAAGACGTCGGTTTTGTAAATAACTGACGTAGTATATGTTTATAACGTCCGTATTATTTAAAAACCGTCGTGTATATTTTAATTTATACGTCGTTTTTATTTTACTTGACGTCGTCTTTAAAAACGCGGTCTTTTGAAAAATTTGACCGCGAAATGTAATTTTTTCGAATTTTCCCTAAACCCTATATATATAACATTTCGCTATCTTTCTTCAACTCATATTCTGACCTTAAGTTTTCTTTCTCCATCAGGTTGCTCCAAGTCAGAGGTACATTTCATTCCGGCTGCTCATATTCTAATCTTTCATTCCGGTTTTCGTTTTTCAGTTTCTCAAGTTATTCCCACTTCTGGCTTTTTTTTCTTGTTTCTTTTTTTTAATCCTGTTATATGTATCTCTAACTAAAACTTGCTTCCTTTTTCTTAATCCTGTTTTGCAGTGCAAGAAGGCAACGGTAACTCATACACACAAGAACAAATTGATGAAATTCGGATCGTTGTAGAGATATATAGTTTAATATTATGGATATGATATTTTGTATAGATATATAGGAATGAAGATTGATATTTTGTAATTATTATTGAATATTCAAGTTTTATGAAACAAATTATGGTTGTTTGGAGCTGAATTTATTGTTCACAAAGCATTATGGTTGTTTTTTAGCTAAAATAGTTGTAGAGAACAATTGGAAGCAAGGAAAAAAAAGGTAAAATGTAAAAATAAAACATCTTTGTATATAATAAACCTCAGTTCTTTCAAAAAAACCAGCGTCTTTACATCAATAGACGACTATTCTATCATAATAGACGACATTTTTTTCATAACAACCGTCGTATTTAAATATAATAAACGACTGTTATTTCATAATAGACGACATATTTCACAATAATAGACGACTGTTATTTCATAACAACCGTCGTATTTACATGTAATAGACGCATCGTTATTTCATAATAGACGACAATTCTTACAAACCGTCGTCTTTAATTATAATACACGTCATTTTTATATAAAAACGCCGTCTTTAAGTTAATAGACGCCTGTTTTTAGTAAAGTGTCGTTTTTATATAATATAGACGACGGTATTTTACCGACGTGGTTTTATGGGTAAAGATGTCGGTCGATTCCTCGACGGTTGAGAAAGTAAATTTACGACGGTAAATTACCGTCGTCTATTTCGATTTTTGTAGTAGTGATTATAGCATTGTATACGGCTTTATTAAATAAATACATGTTAGTTTGGTACTGTGGTTCATAGTATACGGCTTGATAAAATCTCCAAAAGACATAACTTGACATCATTTTGAACGTCCAAAAAGTGTCGGTTGCTACACATTGAAACTTTCACCACAAAGAAAACTAAAGGAATTTTCTCCACTTACAAGACTAGGCAATAACTAACTAACCGGCGAACAAATATAAATAGGAAACCAATCCCCATTGTTCTCCATCAATCAGTCTTTAGCATTCTTGAAAATACACAAAGTTACGTACTGTTATTGCTCCATTAGGTCAGTTTATATATTTCCATGGACAATATAATCATCAGCCCCAAGAGGCTCCTTAAAATTGCTAGCAAGTGGCAGAAGAGAGATGCTTTGGGGAGGAACAAAAATTCATCCCCAAGAGTAGTTGGCAACAGTTTGATGAATGGTATGGTGGGTGAAAAGGGAACTTTTGTTATCTACACCACTGACAACACCCGTTTCGTGCTGCCCTTAACCTATCTCTCTAACTACATCTTCCAAGAGCTCTTCAAGATGTCTGAAGAAGAGTTTGGACTCTCAACTAGTTCTGGGCCTATCGTCTTGCCGTGTGACTCGTTCTTCATGAATTACGTAGTCTCACTTCTCCAGCGAGGAATGACTACAGATTTGGAGAGAGCTTTGCAGGCCAAATCTCTCATTATTAGCAGAAGCTGCTCAAGTTATGCATTACCTCAAGGACAAACAAGCAACCCAACTATTCCTTTGTGGTTACTGCTGAGCAGCTAAAGTCATACTTTTAATTTTTGTAAAAATGTGTTCTCAATCTAAAACTTGTCTTTCATTATTTGTGTACAAATCATAGACAGCTCCCTTTACAGTGTTAATGGGACTTTGATTTGCAAGCTCCAAGGTAAATTCGCCCGTCTTGTAATAATTTGAATTAGCGTCTTAGAATCCCCTTCAACTTCTATTTTGGAAAGATTTAAATCAGAATCACCATTAGATGGAACTTATCCATCAAAATTAATTTTGTAAAACATTTTTTTAGGGCTCTCAATTTTGTGGTTACTGCTGACTCAGCTGAGGACATAAAATCATACTTGTATTTTTGTAGGCCTCTCAATCTAAAACATTTAAAAAAATTTGTGTATAAATGATACGCCCACTCCCTTGGCAGCGTGAAGGACCGAAGTATGCCCCAACAGAATTTGGTAAAACATTCAAAATGCCAAAAATACTATTTTTTTAATTAGGTTTATAAAACAAAATAACTTAATTAATAAGGGATAAAATAGTAAAAACAAAATAACCTAACATATATATATTCTTTGGGTAATGCTAGGTTTACCACATTTTTCATACCACATTTATACCACCTCTTTAATAGAGGTGAAGCCCACCAATACAATGGGCCTACCGAACCAATACAACGGGGCCCACCTCTATTAGAGAGGTGGTATAAATTTGGTATGCAAAATGTGGTAATCCTAACATTTTCCATATTCTTTTGGGTCCAAACTCATATGCTGTATAGGGTTGTGTTACTTTTCGAATGCGTGGGACTTAGGGCATGTTTGTTTTTTGAATTGGGGCTTACAAGACTTAGTCCAAGTCAAGCCAATCCTAGCTAATCCTTGTGATTAGTCCTGTCCTAACCAATTCCATGTAACAAACGAGACCTTAAAGTTTCCTCACATCCACAAGCCAGACTCTAGCCGTTACGCACAATCCTTTTTCTTGCGGAACAAATAATATACAGCTGTCAAAGAATTCAACGTCTAAACAAGAAAGATCAGTCAATGCCCAAATTAATTAACCAATGACTTATGCCCCAAGTCATGAATTAATATAAAAATACAGCCACTTCAACGACAAGGCTACCATCAGACACAAAACAAAACAAAACTTCAAAGAGCATTGCGACTGCGTTTGAGCCATATCCATCCATGTCTGGCCTCCTCCAATACAACTTCTTTCCCACTGATTTCTTCTACCCTCGTCTGCTACCTGTCAACCGTGATAATGACGCTACCAGTAAATCGCTCATGCCGGTTCAAAATCGTCGAAAGACCAGAGAAGATCGAGTTGATGATCAACAAAGGGCTAATGTAATGGTTCGTCTTCATTACAACATGGGCGATGATCACAATAAGTTTTGCCAAGAAGCCTCCTCTTCAACAGGGCTACTTTCTCCCTGCGTGGCGATCAAGAAGCGTAAGCCAAGGTTGGATGTGTAGATCGATCGACTATACTGCTGGGCTGTGCATTTGATTCTTTACTATTTACTAACACATTCGTCTTCCGTCCCAACAAAATATTTGTTATGCTTCAATGAAAATTTTCTCTACTTTGTAAATTATTTTTTTACTTTTTTTTATTTTATCAAATATAAACTTTCATTAGATAAACTTCAACAGTATAATCCAAGACATCAACATCACATATAAAGTACTAATCCCAAGAGGGCAACAAAATAACATGTCAAAATCAAAACTAAAGTTGACAAAAGCCGCATGAAAACTACTGGCTCACATCATCACAATTAAACATGAGCCCAAACAAAGCCCACATACCCAACATAACCGAAACCCTAAAGCAGCCCATGAACCTAAACAAACCCTACCACCACCACCTGAAGAAGCGTCATCGCGGCCACACCCACTACCGCATTTGTAACAGATCTAGGGAAAACATGGTTTCCAGCGATCAATCTGCGCATAAGAGCGGACAAATAAATGAAAACAACAACTTTGACAAATAACAATTGGGTGATTTGCAGCGACCTCCGTCAAAGACGATGTAGACCCAGGTTTAGATAACATATGCAGTGTTAGAGAACGAGTTTTGGGAGAATGATTTATTTGAGAACGCATAAAAGAGGTGGTGGGGAACTTCAATCTGAGCATGGCTCATAAGAAATCACCACAAAGGGCTTCTTATTCAAAACGCCCCAATGAACTTATTCACTAACCCAAAAAAAAAATGCACCCCCCCCCTTATGGAGATTTTCATTGGAACTCACAGAAGGAGGGAGCGGCTGTATATTTATTTTCTCATTCACCACGCCTAATTAATTGTAAGAAATTCGTAGTGGGGAATGTTCTGATTTCATACTTTGAGGGCTTCTAAAAAAAATCCATTTTCTTTAAACAAACAGAACTGCATAAGGAACTTTCATTGAACTTATAATATATTCTGCAACGTTCATATCGATTGATAAACCAAATAAACGTACTTCTTTTATGTGAATAGGCAATAATAATAACTAGCCTTTCCGCACCTGCGAGAGGTTTTTTTTTAATTTTTTAAATTTATTTTAGAATTAAAAAAGATAATGAGTAGTTGTGTTCTATAAAAATAGGATCCATTATATGATTTTTCTTTTAATTTTAATTTTTTTAATGTGAACAAATGTGAATTTACCATATTATCCTCATTTAATTAATAATTTCAATTCTTAATGTTTGTACTAACCAAGGGCATTTTCTGGTATTTTGAATGTTTTACCATTCTCTACCTTTTGCTTTATATATATAGATAAAAAAAACTTCAAATATATGTATATATTATGTATATATTTAGTCTATACTAATATTATGCCTTATGTTTAGTCAAATTTTTAATATATTTAATCTAAGATATACAGTTTTTTTACAAAAGTCCACTGGGCCCGTTTGGTATACACAATAAAGACTGTACATTTTTGCAGATGAGGGTGAGTGTGGAGGAGAGGATAAGGGCCTGTTTGGTATTCTACTCAAAAAAATGAATTCAAAAATCATGATATTAATTTTTTTTAAACATGAGTTTTTAAATATTGATTTTAAGATCTAAAAAGTTGTTTGGTATTAAACTCCAAACTATTTTTAAGATCTAAAAAAATTGAAATTAAATTCAGAATCAGAAACCCTAGATTCCCAAATTCAAATTAACAAAAGAAAAGTAGAGAGGGAGGAGAGAGAGCGTGGAGAGAAGGAGGAGAGAGAGATCTAGTGCCGATACGAGAGAGAGAGAGAGAGAGAGAGAGAGAGAGAGAGAGAGAGAGAGAGAGAGAGAGAGAGATTGTAAAACCTTGTCCTAAATACATAGAATGTGGATGACCACCATTACATCCATTACCTCCGCCTTTTGATATATTGTAACCTATGTTATTAGTATTGTAATTAGTAGCGCTTAACTCATAGTTTGTGGGTTAGCTTCCTATCATTGTAAGCCTATAAATAGATAATTATCAAAGAAGAAGACAACAAGTTTTAGAAACTAATTTCTATTGTCTTCCTATGCTCCTCATTTCTCTCTACAATTCCCTTAGTTATATAACAAACCTCACTTTTTTGTTATAAAAATTGGGCCTTTTTAAAGTTGTTTTTTAGTTGGGCTTTTGAAAAATGGGCTTTATCAAACGTGAATTATGAGCTTTTGCTCAAAAATTGTTCTTCAGTTTAAGAACAAATAAACTGAAGATCAAGGCTTTCAAACTTGAAACCAATGATCTTCAAGTTAAGGCCATTTTTCATTGGGTTAGACTCCATTAGCATTGAACACTCTGTTTTTATAAGAGTACATCCGGCTCTTAGGCTAACAGACTCTAACTAAGCCCAACTTATGAGATAACTTTCATAAGAGTTCTATTACTACAACATTTGACAGCCTTTCCCAAATTAATTCGGCAAGTTCAAGGTTGTAGTAAAATTTACAATTCTTGACGAACAAAATATTATATTTTACATCCGATTCCTTTTCTAATTCATTAGTACTACCTTTGACAAGAATTTTTGGCAAACATAGGTAAAATCTGATACTATAGACAAGAGGACAAAAGGTAGGTCGATAGGAACTTCCCAAGAATTGGAACTTCAGATTTCTTGTGTCCTAGTAACCAACTGATAATACTAACGAACGGAATAATCTGTTGTGTCCTTAAGCCACAACCACAACACATATTATAACATGAAATAATTTTAAAAAATTTCCAATATTTGGTTCTCTTCATGAACATTGGAATTTTCTCCACAAGGCAACTAAAAAGTACTAACGAAGTAAATAAGTACATATTAGTTTGGTACTGTGGTTCATAGCATTTCCGTTTTGTATGTTAAATAACTATCCTATTGATAACATCTCTTGTGTCCGTAAGCCACAAGACATAAACTTGATACAATTTTAAACATCTCTTATGCAACATTGAAATTTTCACCAGAAGCAACTAACAAAACTAGGCAACAAAGTGTTGGAAATTTGGCTCAGTTGAGTATGCAAGCCGGGAGAAGCGACCGGTCGCAGGTTTTGAGCGACCGGTCGTTTTGAAGCAGATTGGAGAGCTGGTGAAAACGCAGAAGCGACCGTCGCAGGTTTGGGCGACCGGTCGCATGCAGCAGATTGGAAGAGTGTTGAATCGGTGTAAGCGACCGGTCGCAAAGAACTGGCGACCGGTCGCATGCGATCTGTGCTGAATGGTTTCCACGCGTTTTCAAGTTGCTTTTTCACATGGGTCAGATCCCTACCCAACTCCATGTGCCTCCAAAAGTCTTAAATGAGTGCTAGGGCATATGGCAGCTACTAGGAAAAGTCTTAAACTACATTAAGTATAGAGTGGTGGGTTGTATGATTGCCTACCACTTATACTTTCCTTGAATCATGGATCTGGTTTTTAGGGGCTGGTTTGCCACATGTTAGAGGCTTTTACAGGGTGGCTAATGATGTTGGGAGGCTTCCCACTTGTCTACTTAAGTGGGAAGTGCAGACATTACAAGGAGTGCTTAGTATTTTGTGTTTAGTGCTCTTGTGCTTGAGAGCTTAAGTGCAAAGTGCTAAGGCCAAGAAATCAGAAATCTAAAGGAGTTCAAAGGGCTAAGGGCTAGAGAGAAAGCCAAGGAAGCCAAGGAGAGAGAGGGCTCAAGGGTTGGAGTCTTGTAAGTCTAGAAACCAAGGAGGGAAACACCAAGGGTGAGAGAGTGTTCACAAGTGCATCAAAGTGTTGAGCAAGGGGTGTGAGAGAAAAGAGAGCTTGGGAGAGAATAGAGTTCTAAAGGGGTTTTCTTTGTAAACCAAAGTTGTAACCTATTCTTTCATGAAGTGAATTTCTCAAGGGGATCACCAAGAGGAAGTAGGCAAAGAGTTGGCCGAACCTCTATAAATCTTGTGTCACTTGTGCTTGGTTATTTTCTGTGAGTGTGTGTATGTGATCCATCCATCATTGTGTGTGTTACAAAGTCCATCAACAACAAGATCATTAGGGGAGTGCATTTCGATTTGCACAACACAAAGTACTATGCCAATATATAACTACTTAATTTCTAGCGTTGTCTGGAGAACATATATATAAATAAGAAACCAATCCCCATTGTTCTCCATCAATCAGTCTTTAGCATTCTTGAAAATACACAAATTTACGTACTGTCATTGCTCCATTAGGTCAATTTATATATTTCCATGGACAATATAATCATCAGCCCCAAGAGGCTCCTTAAAATTGCTAGCAAGTGGCAGAAGAGAGATGCTTTGGGGAGGAACAAAAACCCATCCCCAAGAGTAGTTGGCAACAATATTTTGATGAATAGTATGGTGGGTGAAAAGGGAACTTTTGTTATCTACACCATTGACAACACCCGTTTCGTGCTGCCTTTAACCTATCTCTCTAACTGCATTTTCCAAGAGCTCTTCAAGATGTCTGAAGAAGAGTTTGGACTCTCAACTAGTTTTGGGCCTATCGTCTTGCCGTGTGACTCGTTCTTCATGAATCACGTAGTCTCACTTCTCCAACGAGGAATGACTACAGATTTGGAGAGAGCTTTGCAGGCCAAATCTCTCATTAGTTGTAGCGGCTCAAGTTCTACATTACATCAAGGACAAACAAGCAACCCAACTATTCCTTTGTGGTTACTGCTGAGCAGCTAAAATCATACTTGAATTTTTGTAAATGAGCTCTCAATCTAAACCCTGTCCTTCATTTGTGTACAAACCTTGTATTGAATGTATGTCTGTGTGTATGTATAGATATATAATGGAGACCATTCTCTATATAAGTTCACACTTTTTAATCTTTTCCTAACTTCAACTTTTACTTTTTTTTAAAGTTTTCACCTCTTCAACTTCTTCGACGTTATTTCCCCTCAGCAGCGAAGCAGCAAAGCAAAGAGTCAAAATCCACTCGTAATTCTCTCTTTATATTTCTTTGGTAATTTTTTTTTTCCTCAATCTTTTTCAATCTCATTGTTTCTCCATTTTCAGTTCACTTTTAATTTACGTTTCTTCAACTTTCCGTTTCGGAAAATCTCAAGATCGGAAATGGAGTTTTGCAGGTGGAAAAAAAATGATTTAGGTAATTGAAAAGTAACATAGCCAGTATCATGAAGGTTCCATTGAGTTCTAGGTATTAGAGAGCATGTCTCTATTAAGTTATAATATTTACTTTGTTCAAATACTAGCTAGTGGTATTTGAGAGCATTTCTCTAGTCGGTGAGTTCTAGGTTCTGGCAAAGATAGGTACAATTTCATGTCATGAAACAAAATAACAAAAGAGCAGTTAGACAAGAAAGATCAATTGATTGGAAAAGTTAAGATTTCTTGTGTCATAGTTGTTGTGAATTAAGACCAATTCACTCCCTTCAAGACCTTGTTGTTGATGGACTTTGGACAAGCACAAGGATGAACTTGTTGCACACACACACACACACTCAGAAATTTAACCAAGAACAATGAACACAAGTATTTATAGAGGTTCAGCAATTTGCCTACGTCCTCTTTGGTGATCCCCTTGAGAAATATCAATAATGAAGAAGGAGTTACAGATTTGGCTTCAATGGAAACCCCCTTAGAACCCAAGCTCACTATCTGTTTTCTCTCTCACCCCTTAGCTCACTCACTTGATACAAGATGCTCTCACTCTCTCTCTTGGCTTCCCAAATCTGAATGCAACACTTAGCACTTGCTCCAGCTCCTTTGTATCTACTTAAAGATAGAGAAAAGGAGCCACCCACATGCAACAAACCAGCCTACCTCAAAACATGGATCCCTAATTTCAGGAAAGCATAAAGAGATAGGCTATCATACAACCCACTAACCTACCTAATCAATGTTTAGGACTTTTCTGGTGGTTTGCCAACTGTCTTGGACTTATACCAACGTTGGGGTTGCATGTGAATTGGTAGGGACCAATTAGAATCCAAAGAAAGGGCTGAAAACGTGTTGAAAAAACAACACAAAGACGAGGCATGCGACGGTCGCCGTAACCTCGCGATCGTCGCTTATACCGTGGCTTCGCTTAACGGATCTGCTGCATGCGACCGGTCGCCCGTAACCTCGCGACCGGTCACTTTTATACCGTAGCTACCACTTCTCCTTCGCATGAAAACGACCGGTCGCCCAAACCTGCGACCGGTCGCTTCCTCCGATTCTTGTAACCTTAGGTGAGCCATTTTTCCAACAATCTCCACCATGGCGAGCCTAAGCTCCTTGAGAAGATTATTGCCTTCCGGACATCTTTAACTTCTTGAGAATCGTCCGGATAACTCCCAAGAACTCCACCTCAATCTCTAACATGGAACAAGATTGAGCAAGCTCAAGCAATGCTTGAACTTTGCAAATGTGATCGCTTTGTGAGACAATCAAGCATTCTCTCGATGTATGAACCTTCATTACCGTGATGTCTCCATCATTCACCCAATCCCTTATCCGGTGATATCGGACATCAATGTGTTTGGACCTTCCATGATACACTTGATTCTTGACCAAGCAAATTGCACTTTGACTGTCACTTTGAATCACCACCATGTCTTGGGCTATCCCGAATTCCTTTGCCAATCTCTTCAGCCATATCGCTTCCTTCGAAGCTTCCGTGAGCGCCATATACTCCGCTTCAGTAGTAGACAAGGCACTAACCGATTGTAGCACTGCTCTCCAACTAATCGGTCCTCCACCACAAGTGAAAACATATCCTGTGGTGGATCTCCTCTTGTCTAAATCCCCTGCATAATCGTAGTCTACATACCCCGACACACATGCTTTTCCTTGTTGTCTTGCAAACAATATTCCAAGCCTCTTAGTGCCCTTCAAGTACACGAGAATCCACTTCGCTGCTGTCCAATGAAGTTTGCCCGGATTCGCCATGTATCTTGACACCACACTCACGGCTTGAGCTAGGTCGGGCGTGTGCAAACCATTGCATACATGAGACACCCTACCAAGCTTGCATATGGAACTTTGCTCATTTCTTCCTTCTCCTTATCCGTGGAAGGACATTCCTGTGCACTTATCTTAAAATGCTCCGCCAAAGGAGTAGACACGGGTTTGCAATCCAACATATTGAATTTTTCAAGTACTTTGGTAATGTACTTACTTTGTGACAGCCATAGCTTGCCTCCAACCCTGTCTCTCCTTATTTCCATCCCTAGGATCTTTTGTGCAGAACCAAGATCCTTCATGTCAAACTCCTTTCCAAGCAATGTCTTCAATTCCTGAATTTTTGACATGTCTTTACATGCAATTAGCATGTCATCAACATAAAGAAGCAAAAGGATGAGATTACCATCCTTGAATACATGAGTGTATACACAGCAATCAGATTCACATCTTCTATATCCAATCTTCATCATGAAAGAGTCGAAGCGCTTGTTCCATTGCCTTGGAGATTGCTTCAACCCATAGAGAGACTTTTTCAGCTTGCAAACCAGATTTTCCTTGTTTGCTTCAATGAACCCTTGAGGTTGGCTCATGTAGATGTCTTCCTCCAAATCACCATGGAGGAAAGCAGTCTTCACATCCATTTGCTCCACCTCCATGTTCTCTTGTGCTACTATGGATAGTAGTAGCCTTATAGAGGTGTGTTTCACTACCGGAGAGAAGATTTCATCATAATCAACTCCCTCCTTTTGCAAGTACCCTTTGGCCACCAATCGAGCTTTGAATATGGTGGCTCCCTTCTCATGCATTTCTTCTTTCTTCCTAAACACCCATTTGCTGCCAATAAGCTTGCGATTCTTGGGTTTAGGAACTAACTCCCAAACTGAGTTTTGGTGTAGAGATTCCATCTCTTGCATCATAGCTTCCATCCAACTTTCCCGTTCCTCATTCTCAACAGCCTCTTGGAACGTGGTTGGTTCTTCTTCACTAGCATTCAAAGCATAGTGAATCGCATCCTTGTCCCATCCAAACCTTTGAGGTGGTTTGATGGTTCTCTTGGGCCTGGACCGAGCTATAGATGATGGCTCCACCTGCTCTTGAGCCTCTTCTTCTTCTTCTTCTTGAGTTTGTTGTTGTTGTTGCCCTGCATCTTCCTCCTCAATGTCGACTCCACCTCCTCCCGAACGTCTTCGTTGGCTGTTTTTGTGAAGTCTTCTTGAACATCTTCTTGAGTGGAACTTCAATGGTTGTTTCTTTCCCAACAACATCCTCCTTTGCCTCTGAATTCTTGACTTTGTTCATAGGCATGGTCTTCTCATCAAACACAACATCCCTGCTGAGTATCTTCTTTAGGTTCACATGATCCCATAGCTTGTAGCCCTTCACACCGCTCTCAAATCCGATGAAAATGCATTCAAGAGACTTTGGCTTCAACTTGGATCTTTCATCACTTGGAATAAGTGCATATGCACTACATCCAAACACCTTAAGATTAGTATAATCAATTGACTTATTAGACCATACCTCCTCTGCACATTTGAACTCAAGATTTTTGGAAGGAGATCGGTTAACCAAATAGGCTGCATGGTTAACGGACTCTGCCCAAAATGACTCGGGCAATCCTGCATGAATCCTCATGCATCTCTCACGCTCCATGAGAGTTCTATTCATCCTCTCCGCTGCTCCATTTTGTTGGGGCGTCTTCTTCACGGTAAAGTGCCTCTTAATGCCTTCATTCCTGCAAAACTCAAGGAACTTGTTGTCTTTATATTCACCACCATTGTCACTCCTTAGGATCTTGATCTTCCTTCCGGTTAGGTTCTCTACTTCCGCCTTCCACTCCTTGAACTTGGTGAAGACCTCAGATTTCTCCTTCATGAAGTAGACCCAAACCTTTCTGGAAAAATCATCCAAGAAAGTCACGAAGTAGCGAGCTCCACCCTTTGATTTAACCGGTGATGGCCCCCATACATCCGTGTGAATATAATCTAGCACCCTGTGCTTCCTTCCTCTTTGTTTCGCTGCTTGAAAGCCACCTTAGATTGCTTTCCCATGGTACAATATTTGCAGAACTCAAGCTTGCAACTTTGAACACCTTTCAACAACTTTCGGTTGTGTAGTTCCTGCATGCCCCTCTCACTCATGTGCCCTAGCCTCAAATGCCAAAGCTGAGTTTCATCCTCCGAGTCCTTGCTTGTGGATACAGCTGCTCCAATTGTTATTGTAGTACCACACAATCTATATAGACAATTAGGTTGAATCTCTCCTTTCATAATCACAAGTGAACCTTTTGAGATTATGAGTTTCCCTCCATTTGCTTTAAATGAATAACCATTCTTATCAAGAGTTCCAAGGGAAATGAGATTCTTACGCAACTTTGGAATGTGCCTTACCATTCCAAGCGTCCTAACAGCCCCATCATGCATCTTCACCTTGATTGTACCTGTGCCTTTGACTCTACAAACCGAGCCATCCCCATTATAACTTCACCACCTTCTTCCTTTTCATATGTGTCAAACCACTCCTTGTTTGAGCACATATGGTATGAGCATCCGGAATCCAAAATCCAATCGGAAGAGGAACACCTTGAAGAATTAGCAAATGCATTAGTTTTAACATTGCTATTAACACATAAAAGCTCACCATCACTTTCTGTGACTTCTTCCACCGTGTTGGCTGCATTCTTCCCTTTGTTCTTCTTCTCCTTCCATATGGGGCAATTTCTTTTCCAATGCTCCTTTGACCCACATTCGAAACAACCTTCTTTTGCCTTGGATTTGGACCTTCCTCTGTTGCCTTTCTTGCCCTCTTGCTTCTTTGAACGGCCTCTCTCTCCGGTCTTTGCAACTAGACCTTCACCTTGAGAGTTCTCTCCCGAACGTTGAGCCATCCTATGGTGTGTCATGATGTCTTGCACCACAGGCTCAAAATCCAGAGTGACCTTCCCGAACATAAGAGTGGTTCGAAAGTGTTTATAGGACGGAGGTAAGGATGTGAGCAACATAAGAGCCTTATCCTCCGAACTATAATTAACTTCCATTCTCTGCAAGTCAGCAACACATCTATTGAAACTACTTAAATGTTCCATTAGATTACCTCCCTCCTCCATCTTGAGATTTAGGAGTTCTTCCTTGAGGAAGAGCTTGTTGGATAGTGACTTCCTGCAAACATCTCTTCGAGCTTCTCCCATGTTTGCTTTGCCGTATCCTTCATCACGTTGATGAGCACCTCATCGGAGAGGTAGTTTTCGATAGCTCCTCTAGCTAACTCATCAAGTACACTCCACTCCTCATCTGTCATGCTTGTTGGCTTCCTTTCCTTTCCAACCAACACAACGTGGAGGTGTTGTTGTGTGAGGGCTGATTTCATCCTTCGTTGCCAAAGAGTGAAGTTCTCCTTCCTCGTGAAAGGCTTTAGCTCCACCTTCATGCTTGTTGCTTGTGGTTGCTTCAGCTGCTGTGAACTGCTACCACTCTCAACTTCCTTGTCACTTGCCATCTTCAACACACTAGCACTCCAAAGAAAGAACTAGCACAGCTGCCAACACAAATTGATACCACTTGTTGTGAATTAAGACCAATTCACTCCCTTCAAGACCTTGTTGTTGATGGACTTTGGACAAGCACAAGGATGAACTTGTTGCACACACACACACACACTCAGAAATTTAACCAAGAACAATGAACACAAGTATTTATAGAGGTTCAGCAATTTGCCTACGTCCTCTTTGGTGATCCCCTTGAGAAATATCAATAATGAAGAAGGAGTTACAGATTTGGCTTCAATGGAAACCCCTTAGAACCCAAGCTCACTATCTGCTTTTCTCTCTCACCCCTTAGCTCACTCACTTGATACAAGATGCTCTCACTCTCTCTCTTGGCTTCCCAAATCTGAATGCAACACTTAGCACTTGCTCCAGCTCCTTTGTATCTACTTAAAGATAGAGAAAAGGAGCCACCCACATGCAACAAACCAGCCTACCTCAAAACATGGATCCCTAATTTCAGGAAAGCATAAAGAGATAGGCTATCATACAACCCACTAACCTACCTAATCAATGTTTAGGACTTTTCTGGTGGTTTGCCAACTGTCTTGGACTTATACCAACGTTGGGGTTGCATGTGAATTGGTAGGGACCAATTAGAATCCAAAGAAAGGCTGAAAACGTGCTGAAAAAACAGCACAAAGAGGCATGCGACCGTCGCCGTAACCTGCGACCGGTCGCTTATACCGTGGCTTCGCTTAACGGATCTGCATGCATGCGGCCGGTCGCCCGTAACCTGCGACCGTCGCTTATACCGTAGCTACCACTTCTCCTCTGCATGAAAACGACCGGTCGCCCAAACCCCGCGACCGGTCGCCAAACCTCGCGACCGGTCGCTTCCCTCCGATTCTTGTAACCTTAGGTGAGCCATTTTTCCAACAATAGTAACCAACTGATAATGCTAACCAACGCATATAATCGGTAGTGTCCTTAAGCCACAATACATTATAACATGAGATAAATTCAAACAGTATCGAAGACTTGGCTATCTGATGAACATTGGAATTTTCTCCACTAAAAGTACTAATCAAGTACAGATATATAAAATAAATACGTATTAGTTTGGTTCATACTATATACGTACGGGTTTATTCGATAAATACATGTCCTTAAGCCTCAAGCCATAAACTTGACAACATTTTTAAACATCCACATGTGTCGGTTGCTACACATTGAAATTTTCTCCAAGCAGCAACTAAAGGAATTCTCTCCGTCAAGAAACTACGTACCTCTATTCCAATGTAACTAATTAATTCGTTATCGATAATCACTACGTCAAGAAAGTCATACGTACATTATAAATAGGAAACCAATCCCCAGTGCTCTCCATCAATCAATCAACATATAGGAAGTCATACCGCTCATCATATATAGCATTCTTAAAAATACAACTTCAACCTTCATTTTATATATATCTCCATGCACTACAAGGAAAAATCCTTTTGGCAACCGCCACATTTGGTCGCTGAAAGGACAGTTTTCGTCGCTAAAACGAATGGGCGACAAAATTGTTTCGTCGCTAAGGTTGTCGCCGAAAGGGCTTGGCTAAAACTATCAGGCGACGAAAATCAATTTTCCCCACATGATTCATGACTTTCCCATGTCATATCCCGAATGTCAAAACATCCCTCCAAATTTTTTGCATTGCTTCTTTTTTGAAAAACAAAAATTTACATTTTTGTATGATTGGCAATCAGAATATAACTTTACATTTGAAGCTAAGTTTTTCTCCATCACTTGGGGGCAGATATCTCAATCCTAGGATTGAATGGGAAAGGTTCTCCCTTTCGTGTAAGTTAGAGTAGTTTATAATAGTGCTTTATAAAAAACAATAAATTAATGTTTTAATGTATTCTAAAAATGGATGAAGAAATAGAAAATGTAGTGAGAATAGCAACAGTTTATCACAAAAACGCAACATTGCCCCGACTTATATGCTATGTATATATGTGTGTGTCAGAAAGCTTCAGTTGAGGGATTCCTCAAATAAGTATTTGAGAGTAACACTCTTGTGGGCCATTTTATATTGTGTTTCAAAAATCCGATCTTTTAGATATTCATTAAAAGATCATTTCCGTAAAAAATCATTTGAATCAAAAATTATTTGACCATTCAATTAATGGTTGTCATTTTAGTGTTTTCTTGAACCACCCTGTTCGTCTATTTTGTTTGTCACAACTAGAGCTAGGCATTTGAGATCCAAAACTAGCCGAACCAAACCGGTTTGTCTCGTTTGGTGAGATTTTTTCTTTATCTCTTTTGATTTTCAGCCTAGTCCACAACGTCCAGAATTGCAAACCACCGATTCACATGAATCGAACCGATTACAAAAATCTGACTTATTTAAAAGTTGGAACCAGGAATTTTCGAAACCCTGTAAGCTCCAACTTAGGCTTCCATCACCCCAACACCACACTAACATGTCTTCTTGTGTCATATTTGTAAAACAAATGTATTTAATACCTATTAATTTCAACAAAACTTTTAAAGAAAATATTAATGTTAGGGTTAACACTTATCTCTTGTGTTGTTCTTCTCTTCTTTTTTTATCGGACGCCTTCTTCTCAGTATTCTCTGTGTCTTCCTCCTCAGTCCTCTCTTTTCTCTCTCCCCCCTCTCTCTCCGTATTCTTCTTCTCTTCTCTCGATCTCTCTCTTATATGTATCTCTATCTCGCCATCTCTATCTTCTGTGCCTCTCTCAATCTCTGAAGCTCAACATCGCCGCACACTGCCTCGCCTCCTCAATGTCTTCATCATCTTCCAGGAAAACTGAAACCAAATCTAAACCAAACCGTTCGCTCGGTGCACCAATATCATCCATTTTCTGGTGTGACGGTTTGAAGTTGGCGCTGAGATTTTCTATAATGAGCGGTTTGCGCTCAAACCCGAACCAAACTAAACTGAGCCCAGCCCTAGTCACAACTATGTTCCTAAAATTATTTGAATGATCCCTCAATAGAATGGGACAATATATATACATACACACACACACACACACACACACACACATATATATAGTCCCCTTCTATTGAGGGATCCCTCAAACTTTAGGGTCCACTACGAATTTATTTCAACTATGCAAACCATTTATTTCTCAAGTCTTCATTCATAGATCATCCTTGCAAAAAATTAGATAAATCGGAAACTGTTAAGACATCTAGTTTTGCCCAAAAAAATCAACGAACACGGTGCTTGAAAACACTAAAATAACAATCATGTAACTGAGTAGTCAAATAGATTCAAATTCAAGTGATTTTTTGAAGAGATGATCTTTGAATGAATACATAAATAATAGACGGTTCGGCTTATTGCAATGCAATGTAAAATGGGCCCTACAAGGGTATTTCTCAAATATAAATATATAAAGCAAAAGGCAGATAACGGTAAAACATTCAAAATGCAAGAAATGCCATTTGTTAATTAGGTTTTATAAAACAAAATAACTTAATTAGTAAGGGATAAAATAGTAAAATCAAAATAACACATAACATATATATATATATATATATATATATATATATATATATATATATATATATTATTTTGGGTCCAAACTCATACGCTGTATAGGGTTGTGTGACTTTTCGAATGCATGATACTTAGGGCATGTTTGTTGGAGGGGACTAGGACAGGATTGTGCTATTTAGCATTAATTCCGCCATGAACCAAACATGAGCTTATTTAGAAGCTCACTAGCTAGGATAACACCCTCACTAACAGGGCTTATCTTAGCTCATTTAAAATCAAGGTCTTAGTACAACCCAAAACAAGACCCGCTAATAGAAAACACGCGACCTCAATCCAGCGCGCAAGCAGGTATGATCCCAAGAAAATGCTAACCTTGGCTATAGTCCATAGAACTTGGTTTTTTTTTTTTGACTATTAATACCCAAGCATAGGGAACCGAAATAAAATCTTATTAAGTATCCCACTAAACTGACTTTTCTTCTCTCTCTCATTAAAATAAAAATGAAGAGGCCTCATCTCCGCTCTGTGCTGGAATTATCAACACAATGGAAGTCCAAGTCAAGCCTATCTTTTAGACTAAGTGGCAAATTGGCAAATTGGCAATCACAATGAACTGAAGTACCTAATCTAATCCAGTTTACCACCTACAATTCTCAACTCTTTTTAGAATGTATTTACGTGAGAACATTAGGCCCCGTTCAGTAACGTTTTAAGGGGTTGTTTTCATTTTCAGAGAACAAAAATGAGGCAAAAACACGTTCGGTGGCCCAAAAACAGAAAACACTAAGAAAGTTCATGTGTACTCGTAAAACACTAAGAAAGTTCATGTGTGTTAACTATGGGGAAGAAGAAGTGACAGAGAGAAAAGTAAAGCTCTGTATATTCTCAGAAATTGTATTTTTACACACTCGATTAAATGAACCACGCACTCCAAGCTTATATAGTTGTGTAACGATAAGCTAACTCGCTTAAAAGACTAACTAATCACACTACTAAGCACGTGAAGGGCTAACAAACTTGCCACCTCACCAAGGACACGTGCCACTAGTAACATCGCCTAACATTCTCAATCTCGGTGGGTTTTGACCTAGCTCCGAGATTGGAACGATGTCGAATAAACATCGGACTATGAAGGCCCTTGGTAAGAATATCTCGCAACCTTTGACCATCGTGGGAATATATTGCACAACCAGATCTCGACATTGAACCCTTTCTCTAATAAAGTGATAATCGATCTCCAAATGTTTAATACGCGAGTGAAAACTCGGATTGACACTAAGAGCCAATGCCGACATATTATCACTATGAATAATAGGTGCCTCGCAAGGTCATATGCAAATCACACATTATCTCGTCCTAATCCAAGCAATGTCTGCTGCACAATTGGCTAGAGCACGGTATTTGGCTTCAAAGTGGAACTACGAGAGAGACTGCAGCCTTGTTTCTTCGATGACCATGAGATTGGATTATCACCAAGAAATACAACATAACTGTGGTAGAAACGGCCTCGGTGTTAGGATCACCCCGCCTAATCGAGTCACAATAGCGGATAAAAGCATAGGGCCTCGGAGAGAATGTGATCCCACATCAAGAGTACCTTGCAGATATCGCAAGATACGTTTGACTAAAGCAAAATGTGTATCGTGGGAGCATTCATGAACCGACACACCGTGTTCACCGCAAAGGCAATATCCGGTCGTGTAAAGGTCAAATATTGTAATGCTCCAACAAGACTTCGATACAATGTTGGATCGTAGAAGAAGGGTACTGCCATCCTTCAACACAGATCGATGAGGTTTAATTGGAGTCAAACATGGTTTACAAGTGTCCATGCCTGCCTTCTTAAACAAATCTCGAGCATACTTAGCTTGATTGACAAAGATATCACCATTGTCCCGATAATGAACCTCCAATCCCAGAAAATAGGTAAGACGACCTATGTCTTTCATATCAAATACCTCTCCCAAAGAATCAATAACAGATTGTACCACTTGTGGATCTGATCCAAGGATGATGATATCATCAACATACAATAATAGGATAACCACGGAGGTAGAATTCTGTCGACAAATGTACTAGGATCTGAGTGAGAAGATTGAAACCCCAAAGAAGGCGGATAACTCGTAAACTTGGAATTCCATGCACGCGGAGCCTGTTTTAAACCGTATAGGGATTTTTGTAATTTGCACACATAATCAGGATATGTAGAGTCAATAAAACCTTGAGGTTGCCGCATATAAACCTCTTCTTGTAATTCCTCATGAAGGAAAGTATTTTTTACATCCAATTGACATAAATCCCATTTAAACATAGCAGCTAAATCGAGTACTAATCTGACCGTGGTGTGTCTCACTACTGAGTGACTAAAGGTTTCGTCATAATCCAAACCATGCTCTTGATCGAATCCTTGAGCTACAAATTTAGCTTTGTATCATGAAATTGTTCCATCCTAATTTCTTTGATTTTATATATCTACCTACATCCTACAATATTCTTGTCATGAGGAGGAGGAACAAGATTCCATGTACCTTGCAATTGGAGAGCTTGAATTTCCTCTGTCATAGCCTCAAGGCTATTCTCGGGTTGAGTCGGCCGCTACCTTAAAATAAGTTGGAGCCTCGTGTTCTATGACAGAGTAAGCATAGTTGCAAAGCATGAGAATTCTGGAAATTGTCTTTTCCGAACAACTCTGCACTTGAGTCTTGTTTGCATAGGATGACAAGCTTAGTAGAATGAGGCATTGCATAGGCATCTCGATGACTCATGAATAGTGAGTCGTGTGAAATAGGTAACACTACCTCCAACTCGATTGGTTGAAGTAACAGTAATACAGAACCCGATGAGAACTCCAAGGACTCGTATTATCGTACATTGGAAGATTTGAATGAGTTTCCATAGAAGGCGAGCAGAAGAGGTAGATTGTTGGGAAGATGTATGAGGCAAAGTAACTCGAGATATTGACTGGCCTTGGATTAGATGAAGCAATCGAGTAGAAATTGGAGGCGACTTTAACAGCTTAAAGGGAAAGAGACTCTCATCATGAATCACATGTCTAGAAATGTGAAGTTTCTGATTGAGCATATTATAGCAATAAACTCCTTTATGACTCAATGAATATCCTAGAAAAACACAGGGGATGATCGAGATTCCAATTTATGAGCATTATACTTTTTGAGCAAAGGATATACAGTGAACCAAACACCTTCATGGTACTCAAAACTAGATGATGACCAAAGAACTTATAATATGGAGAAGTCATGTTCAAGCCTTTGCAAGGCATTCTATTGATGAGGAAAACAAAGATGGAGCTGCTGTATAATACCAGATTAGTAGGCAATTGAATAACCTGCGTAGGGAGTAAGGGCTTTCTATCACATGTCTATTCTTTCTCTCAGCAACTCCATTTTGCTGAGGAGTGTAAGACAAGATAGGTGATGACTAATACCTTTAGATGATAAGAACTCCTAAAAGGCTTTACTAGTATACTCACCCCTCCATCCGATTGAAAATCTTGATATGAGCTTGATATTGATTAACAACATAGGTATGAAACTTGATAAATGTTGGCAAAACATCAGATTTATTAATAAGTGGGAAAATCCACATGTATCTTGTACACCATCAATGATGGTAAGATAATATCGAAAACCTCCCATTGCTATACATGCTGAAGGTCCCCAAACATCAACTCAGGCAAAATTTTATGAAAAGGTACTACACAGGTGGATTGAGAATGAGAAATGGTAATCTATGCATTTTGCCTTGAATACAAGCAACACAAACTGCAATGTGATTCCGCATGACAAGGAATCCGAGAGGTCTTAAGCATATGATACAACACTTCATTGGAGACATGTCCCAATTGAAGATGCCATAGCTTTGACTTCCCCTGTTGTCCTAGAAAAGCCTTTGATGAAGGCTGAGAAACTGCTTTCAAATTTATTAGATTGAACTAGGGAAGTAGAAGAGGCATTGTTCTCAAATTGAGGGATAGGATAGAGGCCTTGTTTACTCGCCTGGTACGAATCTGATTGGTGTGCTTGTCTCCGCACATAGATGTAGTGTTCATCAAAGATAACCCCGCAAAGTTGATTGTCTCGACATAAGGTAAACAGATAAGAGATTGGCAGCAAGATGAGAAACATGGAACACATTATTTAAAATGTAAAGACCTGGGAGATCTGTCAACATAGAAGTACCAATATTAGAAATAACCAAACCTTCTCCACCCGCCACCGTCACTTTATTCTTAGAAGAGTATGGAGTAACAATCATAAGATTGGAGACATGTGGAGTCATATGATGTGAAGCGCCACTATCTCGCTATCCATGTATCATCGGGAGTATACAGAATGCACGTGTCGTCATAGCCTCAGTAGAGAAGAAGGTGGAGTGGCTTCCCGATAAGCAAAATTCGCCGTGATAGCAATTTAAAGCAATATGTCCACGTTTCCCGCATATTTGACATTCCACAATAGGAGGATGAGCAGAATTTTCAGGGATTCGATAAAAGCAATTTGTAGTCAGTGTGACCTCTCTTATTACAAATCGACATTCAGAATTGCATGTTTTTGGACCGTAAGAAAACTTGGGAACAAAGACCTTGGTTGAGAATTGAAACGGCCACTATTATTTCTATGAAAGCCTCGACTCTATTATTGTAGTGTGAATTAGTAGGCTAACTTGCTTGAGAATAATGCGTTGTTGGTTGAGAATGAGGCACGGATGAGGACTAAACTTGGCATTAAACCCCATAGTTGGTGAAGTATTTGATTGAGAACGACCAGTTATGGTTCCCACCGTAACAGATGAATTGGCTGAAGAAATATGCACATTATTAGCGAGATGAAGATCCCAATTCAAATGAGGTTACACCCATCATACCATGCATAGAATGAGACATTGCTACAATTCTAGCTTCAATATTACGCTCAGACAAATGAGATGAGCCTCAATTCCTTGAGATTGATTGGTGTTTTCCTTGCCACTAACACCGCTTTTAATCATGTCAAATTCAGGTGGTAAACCATTAAGTGTAGCAATGATAATGTCATCATCGATTCACGTGAACTCCGCCGTGCATAATTGATCCCTAATGTGTTTCAACTTAAGCAAGAACTTTTCAATAGAATCATCGCTTATGTATAGTATGCAATTCAGTCTTGAGTTGATTAACTCGCCTGAAACCGAGGCATATCATGCCGCTTAAATTCAACCAAGCATCCCTTTGCCGCTTACAACCTATGACATATTCCATAGCATCATCGGATAATGTGGCAATAAGAAGACTTAAAAGTGCCTTATCAACTTGAATCCAAGACTTATAATCTTCGTAATCTCTGTTGTGACTCCTCTCGACTCAGAGATTTTAAATTTTGGTGGACACAGTAGTGCCATCAAAATGCCCATACAAATCATATCCTTGTAGCACGGATTGCAATTGATACTCGCCATTTGACAAAGTTATCTTCTCGATGCCTTAATGGTTAGGACTCCTAATAAACCTTCAATTTTGGGCATCGTAAAAGTCATGATTGACAATCACCGATGATATGAAATATAAGCAAGAAAACCTATGTGCTTCAAGAAAACAGGCCGTGCCTCAAGAATGTACTTTGTGTCTCAATAAAAGCTTCGTGCTTTAACAATGGCGTTGTGCCTCAGAAAATGAAAATATCAGAAATTAAACAGTTTTTCGTGCTTCAATATAGGCTTCGTGCCGTAATAGAGCTTTAGGCCTCAATTCACTGAATCATTCGACCTAAATTCAATGTCGATGCAGAGAACAAGTTTAGAATTCATACCAGAGCTAAATTTATTGAAAGAAGAAGAAGCTCAAACACAAGCGAAGAATCGCATCCGTAATCGCAAGATTGTGCGTAAATATCTCCATCAAGCACGAAACTTCCATGAAACTCGCCATGAAAGGTACATAATCAAGCTTTTCGCCGGAGTGGAAGTGGAGATCAAGAACCTGGCTCTGATACCATGTTAACTATGGGGAAGAAGAAGTGACAAGAGAGAAAAGTAAAGCTCAGATATTCTCGTAAATTGTATTTTACACACCGATTAAATGAACCACAGACTCCAAGCTTATATAGTCGTGTAACGATAAGCTAACTAGCAGATCGCTTAATGTGCTAACTAATCACACTACTAAGCACGTGAAGGGCTAACAAACTTGCCACCTCACCAAGGACACGTGCCACTAGTAACATCGCCTAACAATGTGTACTTGTAGAAAATAGAAAAAAGTTGTTTTCATTCTCATGGGAAACGTTTTCATAAAAATATCTCACATATTATTATTTCAAATTGTACTACCAGACACGTTTTCATTGTTTTTGTTTTCTGAAGATGTTTTCTAATTAATCTACCAGACGCATTTCCATTTCTTGAAAATGCAAATTCTTTTTTTTTTTCATTCTTTGAAAATATTCTAAGAAAACATTCTCCAAAAAGGTTACCGAACGGGCCCTTATATTTCCTAAAACCTTCTTGACAAGGGTGTTATTTATGCAAATCAGTTGTATTATTTATGTAAAAGTCAGAAACTAGAATTTTTGGATGCACTCGCACACACACTCTCTCTCTCTCTCTCTCTCTCTCTCTCTCTCTCGGGATGGTAAATTATCAATTAGGGATTTTGATAAATTGATTAGTTGTTGAAATGTTGATTGAAGATGTGATAAAGGCCTAGTTTCTTATTTACAATTGATGACATTTTTTGGATTTTGATTAGATATTTAACTATTTAAGTATGTTTTTATCTACATATACTAGCAGTTTGAGGGGTAAGACTTATTATGTCCCCGATGTAGTTTTTTTGTCATTAATAAAATTCATTCATACCGTTGAGTTTTCAATAAGTTTGTACGTAAGAAAAATTTAACCCACACCATTTTCAAATCCTGGGTCCGTCAATGCGCGCAAGTGAGTCGTCTTCTTGGTATGAATGTGCTTGTCGTCCCAAATCACCCTTGCCCCAAATCAAACCATCAACTGCTATCTTCTTGTAAGCCTCCAATCTCTCTCTCTCTCTCTCTCCCTGAGTCTCTCTTCTTTTTTTATCTTTCTTTTTTTTTTATTATGATATTGGGTTATGCTTTGGAAAATCATATGGCATTCATATGGTTTTACCTTGTGGGTTGTTGGTTTGCGGAAAAAAGAAAAGAAGATGTGTTTCAGTATTGTATTTGTGTGGGTTTTGTTGAATTGGTGATTTGGTGATTTGGCTGTTTGATTTGGGTAGGCTTACAAGACTTAGTCCAAGTCAAGTCAATCCTAGCTAATCCTTGTGATTAGTCCTGTCCTAACCAATTCCATGTAACAAAGTTTCCTCACATCCACAAGCCAGACTCTAGCCGTTACGCACAATCCTTTTTTCTTGCGGAACAAATAATATACAGCTGTCAAAGAATATTCAATGTCTAAACAAGAAAGATCAGTCAATGCCCAAATTAATTAACCAATAACTTATGCCCCAAGTCCTGACTTAATATAAAATACAGCCACTTCAACGACAAGGCCACCATCAGACACAAAACAAAACTTCAAAGAGCTTTCCGACTGCGTTTGAGCCATATCCATCCATGTCTGGCCTCCTCCAATACAACTTCTTTCCCACTGATTTCTTCTACCCTCGTCCGCTACCCATCAACGTTGACGCTACCAATAAATCGCTCGTGCCGGTTCAAAATCGTCAAAGAAAGGCCGGAGAAGATCGAGTTGATGATCAACAAAAGGCTAATGTAATGGTTCGTCTTCATTACAACATGGGCGAGGATCACAATAAATTTTGCCAAGAAGCGTCTTCTTCAACAGGGCTACTTTCTCCCTGTGTGGTTATCAAGAAGCGTAAGCCAAGGTTGGATGTGTAGATCGATCGACTATACTGCTGGGCTGTGCATTTGATTCTTTACTATTTACCAACACATTCGTCTTCCGTCCTTACAAAATATATGTTGCGTCGTTGTCTCAAACTATAAAGTTATACCCACTCAAAAAAAAAAACTATGAAGTTATACTTCTATGAAATTTTCTCTACATTGTAAATTGTACAGTTATTTCCTCATTCGCCAAGCCCAATTCTAAGAAATTCGCAGGGGGAACGTTCTGATTTCATACTTTTCAGCTTCTCAGAAAATCCATTTTTTTTAAACAAACAGAACTACATAAGAACTTTCTTTGAACTCATAATATATTCCACAACGTCATATAGATTGATAAACCAAATAAACATACTTTTTATGTGAATAAGCAATAATAATAATAATAAACTTAAAATATATGTATACATTATGAATATATTTAGTCTAGTCCTGCTCACTTAAAGACCTGAAAATGAGGTCCTGTGAGGATCTATTTGATAAAGGGCCTTTATCAAATTCATTCAAGGATCTTTATCAAATAGGTCCTCACAGGACCTCATTTTTAGATTCTTAAGTGAGCGGGACTGATATTTAGTCTATATTATTATTATGCATTATATTTAGTCCAATTTTTAATATATTTAATCTAAGATATACCGTTGAATATTTATTTCATGTCGGACTTCACCAAGCTCGGCCCGCGTGAGTTCACTTTCGTTGAGACATATTTGAGGTCGAGACGTATTTCCTAACATGATTCAGCCGAAATTCCATCCAAGCTCGAAATTCCCAACCCGCCCCATTGTATATAATACACAATAAAGACTGTACGTTTTTGCATATGAGGGTGAGTTTGTGGAGTAAAGATTAAGGGCCCGTTTGGTATCCTATTAAAAAAATGAATTCAAAAATCATGATTTGTTTAAAAACATGAGTTTTAAATATTTATTTTAAGATCTAAAAACTTATTTGGTATTGAACTCCAAAATATTTTTAAGATCTAAAAAAAAATTGAAATTAAAATCAGAAAATAAAAAACACTAGATTCCCAAATTAAAATTAACAAAAGAAAAGTATATAGGGAGGAGAGAGAGTGTGGAGACGAGTGTGCCTACGAGATAGGGAGAAGAGAGAGACAGTTAGATTCCCAAATTAAAATTAACAAAAGAAAAGTATATAGGGAGGGGAGAGAGTGTGGAGACGAGTGTGCCTACGAGATAGGGAGAGGAGAGAAAATGGGTTTTACCAAACACGAATTATGGGCTTTTTCAATGGTTATTATTCCAAATTAAAAAATCCTCCATTTTAGAATATTATATATACTTTTTCAAAAAAAAAAGGTGGGGGTTTTACCATATAAGGACAAATACACTACTACAAAAAACACTTTGCGCGACGAAATAAGTTTGTTGCGCAAAGTACAATTTCGTCGGGCAAAACTTGCGCGATGTAATTTTGGTCGCTCAAGATCCGTCGCGCAAAGCTCGTGAAGAAAGGGTTTGCGAGACCAAAAATAATATTCGTCGCGCAAATCTACTTTGCACGACGAAACCTAATGTCGCGCAAATCTACTTGGCGTGACGAACCCTAACGTCGCGCAAAGTAGATTTGTGCAACGAAAACTAATGTCACGCAAAGTAGATTTGCGCGAAGAAACCTAACGTTGAGCAAATATTCTTTGCGCGACGAAACATAACGTCGCACAAATATTCTTTGCGCAACGAAACATAACGTCGCTCAAATCTTTGCGTGACGAAATATTTCAAATTTTTTAATTAAAATAAATTAATGGCTTTATATCACAAAACGTCCTTAAGGTTTATGAAACTATCAAATTGCATCCTCAATGTTTTTTTGTGTCATTCATGGTCCTCGATGTTAGTATGTATGATCACGAATGATCCCTGCCGTTAGGTTCCGTTAAAAACTCCGTTAGTTTGCTAACATGACATATATATATATATATATATATCACAAAACATCCCTGAGGTTCACGCACCTATCACAAATGGTCCCTACGAAATTTTTTTTATTTTTTCGTTTAAAATTCATAAAATTTTTGTTTTCATTTTTAAATTATTTAAAAATATATATTGTATTTTAAATACACGTGACACTATATTATTGGAGATGTGGGCTCCACATATATGCCACATCAACAAACTAATAGAGTTTTTTAAAAATAATTTAAAATTCATAAAATTTAAAAATGAAAACACCAAGGGTTTAGGGTTCATAAATGGTCCTCAAGGTTAAAATCCTTCTATAAATGGTTTTTTAAATTTTATATTATTTATTTTAAAACTTCATTGTTGATGTGGCATATATGTAAAGCCCACATCTTCAAAAATATAGTGTCACGTGTATTTAAAATACAAAATATATTTTTAAATATTTTTAAAAAGAAAGCCAAAAATTTATGAATTTTAAATGAAAAAAAAAAATTTCGCAAGGACCATTTGTGATAGGTGCGTGAACCTTAGGGATATTTTGTGATATATATAAATGCCACATCAGCAAACTAACGGAGTTTTTTACAGAACCTAATGGCAGGGACCATTTGTGATCACACATACTAACCTCGAGGACCAAGAATGACACAAAAAAACATTAAGGATGCAATCTAATAATTTCGTAAACCTTAGGGACGTTTTGTGATATTAAGCCTAAATTAATTTAATAGTTTGGGCGACGAAATATTTTGTCGCGCAAGGTTTTTTGACTTTTTTAAAAATTATTTCTCTTATATTAATTATTTCAAATTTTTACTTTTTAAATTTAATTTAATTGTATGATTTTATTTTTTTAATTACTTTAATTTAAATAGACATATTCAAAATAAAATTACATATGAAAAATAGTCATCAAATTATCCAATATATATATAATATTCAAAATGTACACATAAATTAACAAAGTACAATAATAAAATCCTAATACAAGCCTATTGTGATGGTAGTGGCGAAAGATATGTTTCAATAGCGTCATAATCCTCAACTTTAGCAGTCAAAGTCTCGACGATTCCCTACAAAAAAATAAATATGGTCAAATAACATAAAATAATAACAAAAATAAATTTGGAGAGACTATACCTTTTGACAAGATTGAGAGTGAGTGAGAATGATAGGGAGAAGTGAGTGTGAGAGAATTAGAGTGAGAGATGAGAGAGTGAGTGAGTGAGAGTGAGAGATAGTGAAAAGAGAGATGAGAGAGTGAGTGAGAGTGAGAGATAGTGAAGAGATAGATGAGAGATTAAGTGAGAGGAGTGAGTGTGAGAGAAAGGGTCGGATTTGGGGAGAGGGAAAGAGAGAGGAGAGGTAAGAGTAGAGAAAGAAATTGAGAAAATGGTGGAGGAGTTATTTTGGTTTTAAAAACCGTAAAGACTTTGCACGATGAAGTTATTGTTTGGTCGCGCAAAGTCTTAAAAAAAATTCCCGCATCCCATTTTTGGTGCCCGCCCAAATTTTCAGAGTTTTGCGCGATGAATTCTTGGTCGCGTATCACTTTGCGCGACGAAGATCTTGTTTGGTCGTGCAAATTCTTTTAAAAAAATTCCCGCGTCCCATTTTTGGTGTCCGCCCAAATTTTTAGAGTTTTGCGAGACGAATTCTTGGTCACGTATCACTTTGCGCGACGAAGAAATTGTATGGTCGCGCAAAGTCTTAAAAAAAAAATTTAAAAATTCCCGCACCCCATTTTTCATGCACGCCCAAATTTTTAGAGTTTTGTGCAACGAATTCTTGGTTGCTTATCACTTTGCGCGATGAACAAATTGATTGGTCGCGCAAAGTTTTGATAGACAAAAAATTGGTTCGTAACACAATATTTATAAAAATAATTTTTATGAATAATAAAAAATAAATAAATAATTTAGTTTAACAATATAAAATATAAAAATAAGTAAGTAAGGGTTAGGCGACGAAATATTGATATTCGTTGAGCAAAGTTTTCAAAAATTAATAAAAACTTATGAAAACGACTATATCTTAAAATTTATAATGTATAATTAAATAAAAATATTAATTGGTTTGCCCAACACATGTTTACAATATGACGTCGTGCTATTGGTTTTTGCACAACGACCCCATTGTTATATTTTTTATAAAAAAATTTATTATTATAAAGTTGACTGAAAATGTCACTTTACGCCAAAAATCGGAAAAAATAAACATTCAGAGATCAAGTAATGGGACAAAACTTTTCGACGGTTATAAACGAAAAATCAAGATTTAACGGTTATTTCAACTCCGATTTTGATGATTTTTTACGGCTACACTCCTTGACCCTATATGAATACAATGACTGAATTTGATCTTCAATTTAAAATATTTACACTAGTGGATACCACAAAATCTTATGTTATATTTAACAAAAGTATAAATAAACTTTTAATTGTTAGTGAATAAATTGTTTTGATGGCATATGCATTCTACGAAACTAGTTTCAACGATCCAACCGTCAAACTTGTTTCTTTATACTTCGAGATCATATACACCAAAAATCGGAAAAAATAAACATTCAGAGATCAAGTAATGGGACAAAACTGTTCGACGGTTATAAACGAAAAATCATGATTTAACGGTTATTTCAACTCCGATTTTGATAATTTTTTACAGCTACACTCCTTGACCCCATATGAATACAATGAACTAATTCGATCATCAATTTAAAATATTTACACTAGTGGATACCACAAAATCTTATGTTATATTTAACGAAAGTATAAATAAACTCTTAATTGTTAGTGAATATATTGTTTTGATGGCATACGCATTCTATGAAACTAGTTTCAACGATCCAACCGTCAAACTTGTTTGTTTATACTTCGAGATCATATACGCCAAAAATCGGAAAAAATAAACATTCAGAGAAGAAGTAAGGGGACAAAACTTTTCAACGGTTATAAACGAAAAATCACGATTTAACGGTTGTTTCAACTTCGATTTTGATGATTTTTTATAGCTACACTCCTTGACCCTATATGAATACAATGAACTAATTCGATCGTCAATTTAAAATATTTACACTAGTGGATACCACAAAATCTTTACAAAAATAATTTTTTTACTTTATTTATTTTTGTAAAGACTTTGCGCGACGAAGTTATTATTTCGTTGCTAAAAGTCACTTTGTGCGACGATGTTGTGTCGTCACACAAAGTCAAAGATTTTTAAAAATAATTTTTTTTATTTTTGTAAAGACTTTGCGGGACGAAGTTATTGTTTCGTCGAGCAAAGTCACTTTGTGCGACGATATTTTTCAGTCGCACAAAGTCAAAGATTTTTAAAAATAATATTTTTTTTTTTGTAAAGACTTTGCGAGATGAAGTATTGTTTCGTCGTGCAAAGTGTGCGACGATGTTTTTTAGTCGCGCAAAGTCAAAGATTTTTAAAAATAATTTTTTTATTTTTGTGAAGACTTTGCAGGACGAAGTTATTGTTTCGTAACTGTCGCGCAAAGTGACTTTGCGTGACGATGTTTTTTCGTCGTGTAAAGTCAAAGATTTTTAAAAATAATTTTATTTATTTTTGTAAAGACTTTGCGCGACGAAGTTATTTTTTCGTCGCGCAAAGTCACTTTGTGCGACGATGTTGTTTCGTCGCGCAAAGTGATTTTGTGCGACGATGTGTGTTTCGTTGCGCAAAATTTAGTCGCGCAAGATTTTGAGCGACGAAGTGTTGAATTTCGTTCCACAAAGTGACTTTGAGAGATGAATTGTGTTTATTGCACAAAATTTGGTCGCGCAAGGGTATTTTTTTACTAGTGATAGCCACTAAGACAAAATGGTCTAGTCCCTCAAAAATTGGACAAATCGATCCGGTCATTGTCATACAGTGACGTGAAATAACTCTTATGTCACTCGATGAGAGCAACAATGACATAAGAGTTATTTCATGTTACTGTCGAACAACGACTAGACTGAGTTGTCCAATTTTGGAGGAACTGGACCATTTTAATATAAGAGTTATTTCATGTTATTGTCGAACAACGACTAGACCGAGTTGTCCAATTTTGGAGGAACTGGACCATTTTAATATTTTGTCTTGTGTGAATGACCTTTTATCATTTTCTGAAGAGGTTTTTATATATATATATATTATATACGTCCTCCAAAATGCAACCACCTATGAAGAAAACCAACAAAAAATAGAAGCAGACAAAATTAATTATTACACAGCTAGCATGGGAACATAGCACGTCCTAGGTACATCACCAATCAAAATCCCAAAACCTATGGCGGTGGCTCCCGGCACAAACGCAACCTGCAAATCTAAACACTGTGGGTTCATGATCACGCGTTGCGCCGACCACCCCCACACACTCCTATACGTCGCCCAAACTGCCATCTGGACACTAAATCTCACACCCCCAAGCTTTCTATCCCTCTTCATCTTCTTCAACATCCCTTCTTTAAGCGCCGGTTGATCCCCTTCCCAATTCGCCATTCTAAGCCTGAGCCGCACTTGGTTCTTCGTCTTCATAGGTAGACTGAACGGCTCCACCTGCTCGATGGCCAGCGTTCTGTCCTCATACAGAACAAAGCCTTCGAGACGGTCGAACCAAATTTGAGAGACAAGATTAGGGTTTCCAATTTTCAACTTGATGTCCCATTCGGCCGTCAGGTTTGTTTCGGAGACGTTGAATTTGTGGATGGTTAAGGCGGTAAGTTCGACCACCGGGGCTTGGGGGCCTAAAGTAAGCTCCTTCCGTATTAATGGCAAAAATACAACAATGGCAACAGCGACAAGGGAGAGAAAAATGACAAGGGTGAATTTGGCAATTGTTGGTACAGAGGAGCCCTTGTTATTACACCTTGTAGGAACATGAGATTTTGAATAAGGGTTGTGTGAAACCGGGAGCAACGGAACCTTGGCTGAGCGCTCAGCTTTTGCATGCTTAGAAATCGGAATCTCCATCAACAACGATGTTGAAGCCATGTTGATGCAGCTTTATACAAAGCTGATCAATATTTAGGGTAAATTGGTGGTCGCATGCATGCAAGAGGAGAGCTCCTTTTTGCAGCGGGCTGCGGCGTCAGGTTTCCCCTGCAAGCGAACCACTATGGCGGAGGCGGTTTTAGTCCTTGCATATGTCGCTAGAGCAAGTCGGAGAGGATGTGCCCAGCTTGGTGTTGGGTCACGGATCTCCAATCCTGCTCAGCTCATGCATGCATGCGGGCGTACGTTGAGGAGTGCTGGTCTTGGGTTTGCCTGGACCTTGTGCACAAAAACAGCCTGGGAGTTGGATAAGGATCACACATTTGTCTGGTGGAGATTTTTTCCAGCTCCTTTTGGTGACTTTAAGGCCAAAATAAGATTGGATTTAGATTGAAATTTGAATGGCTTTATAAATCTAATTTAGCTCTTTATGAGAAATATTTTAAAGTGATAATCATACCAAAATATTACTCTACCTTTATGACCAAGAAAAAGACCTAGCTTTTTAAAAAGGAACTCCACCTCATATGAAAGTACTTAAAATCAGTACCACTTTCCTTATTTACAAAAGTTGCCACATATAAAATTATCATTCAAATCCATGAATTAAACTAACTAACCTTTGGTTTATGGTATTTGTCTCAATTTGGTTTGAGGAGGTCTCAGTTCGACTCACATGACGATATATAATTTTGATATGTTCAATACTTGATTGTGGCTAGTCCCATTGTGGGGACGTAACTTTGTTGTAGAGGTGCATTGATCGTTGTAAAATTACTTTGTAAACATCCTGTTATTTGTCAAATATAAATCCATAATATTAAACCTTTAAAATACGAATTCCGAAATTGAATTAGACTAAGATAATAATAGGTTTAATTAGTCATTCTAATAGACTGGTTGTTACCGTAGAATATTCAGCAACATGGGTGCTTATAAGATGTGTGAAGTCCAGGTATTTTGAAGAGATAAAAACAGAGGAAGAAAACAAAAAGAAAAAAGATGACAAAAATTTCGAATTTTTTTTCTTTCATGTTTATATGACTAGCTTGGAGCACTAGACATCTGCATTTGTATTGTTTCCTTTTTTGGGGACTATTTCTTTACAACCATCTTGTTAATGGTGTCATTTTCGGGCCGACACATATAATTTCTCTATTGGCAGCCAGCTGACCCAATTGTCAATTCACACTTTGCTAAAACTAGGACATTTAAATTGGCATGTCTTACAATTGGGGTTTAAGTAAAAACAATTCCTTTCTTTGTGTGGGTTGAAGTCTTCCCCTATTCGAAGGGGAAAATCTGGTGTTTTAAGTTCACATCAGGGACCCAAGGAAGCTACATCTTTGGCTTATCCGAAGGATCGGCCATGCTCATAGAGGACAAGCATTTTCATATGATCACTTCAATAAAAACATACGACACCCATCCGAAATGCAAAACCAAATGTCACTTACCTTATTAATTTCATTGTCAGAAACAGCCCTTTTAACCCAAGAGACATGCATGCATATAAAAGCAGTCACTTTACTATTCTTTATATATATATATATATATAATTATTTTAGGCTAACTTAATGTTTAACCAAAGAATAACATGCATCGGAAAGCTTCTCCCGTATTGAGATTCTGCCTAGCTAATTAAGAAATAGTTAAATAAATAAAGACCTTCCTTAGTTTTTCTATAAATAGTATTTTTTTTTTTTTTTTTTTTTTTTGGCAGTAAGGAATTAAGGGTGAAGCCATGGAAATGACTTACAGGGAGAGACTTACAATGATGATAATAATTATTGTCATTGTGCTTAATCTGTATAGTTCAATGGTTGTGGAAGCTAATGAGTATCCTGTTCAGAATTTCTCTGCACAATCCAACCGGATTTTGCCTTCCCTTTCTTTTAACTCCATGAAAGACTTTCAAATTGACAATTTTATCTTTAAAACTTTCAAGAAAGTTGGCAATAATATTCTCCACGAGGTGAAGGAAAAAGTTGGGTCAGGTTCTAACCTGGAACCTTATGTTCAATTAAGTTAAGGTTCAAAATCATCATATTTTCCGGCAAATGAAAGAGGTATTCCACACCAAGTATCATCATATATTCCTGACTCTGGAAAAGAAAAAGGGAAGATGATGTCAAACGACTCGGGTCTTGTAAGGGTAAGATTTGGCTTTGACTTGGTACAGGGAGTACATGAGCATCTTATGTATGACTATGTTGTTGCAGAGACTATGAACATTAAAGAGCATGAGGTAGGACTATTAGCCATATTCGATGGCTATAGGAGCAATGAAATTCCAACGTACTTGCAATTTCATCTTTTTACCAGTATCGTAGTAGAGCCCACTTTTTTTTTAGACCCAGTACATGCAGTGACGGAAGGATATCTTAAAACCAATACTAGAATTCCATCGACATCTAAATCATTTCTAAATGCTTCAAGTGTGCACTTACGGCAAGATTAATCAACCATCATGACCAGTCAAGGCTTGTGAGAAAGCAATTAGTTGTGAACCTGATGTGGTGGTGGAGATGATATCTGATGAATTGGAGTTTTCTTGTGTTGGCAAGTCGTCCACTTTGGAATGTGATGTCCAACCAACAAGCTATATATTCCATTGCACAAATAAAGGATGCCCAGGAAGTAGCACAACACCTTATTCAACAAGCACGCAACATGCCGGGCTATCGTCACGATGATGATATATAATTCCTCTGTAGTTGTAAGATTTCATTGATTAATGAATGCAAGGCATTTATGATATGTGATTGATGTTAAACATTTATATTGTTATCTTTCAACTCATATACTATTATTTTGCCAAATTTATAAAGGGTGATTTTATTAGCACCCCATTATTTGCTCTTTACACCCCATACTAATTTTAAACATGAATAACATATTCTAACTTTGTACATAACTACCGTTAAGGACAAAAAATATTTAAAATAAAAATAAAAATTGCTCACTACACCCCACATATGTTCCTGCAACCCTAGTTAAACTTTTTTTTTTCTCAAACCATCACGTTCATGCAACCCTAACAAGGTTTATACGCTTATATTGGTGAAAAAAATATCTTGTTTTTATTCATGAAGGGTGAGACTTAAGTTAGAGGGGGTTCGAATGATGTATGAATTTATTTTTTGGCGTTCTACAAGTTTAGGGTTTCATTCTGGTCACTGGTTACGTTCAGCACACCAGTACCGAACGCGACAGGATATTTTGGTAGAGTGCCACTGAAAAACGGAAGCAGATTCGGTGGACAGCCACTGAATAATGGAAACAGATTCGGTGGACAGCCACTGAAAAACATACACAAATTCGGTGGTAACCCACCAAAAAATAGATCTAAATTTGGTGGTAACCCACCGAAAAACAGCTCTCTTTTCGGCAAACCAGGGTCTGATAGAAATATTAGTAGTCTGATATACAGGACCTATAGCTTTCACCAAAAAGCCTGACAATGACGTTTGACCTCAATAGTAGCTATGGAAGTTGAAGTGAATTTCTTGATGATCTTGTTTTCTTGGAAGACCCTTTTTTTCGGGTTTTTATTGAACTCTCTTAAATCTTTGTAACTAGCAGATTAATATTTTTGGTAAATAGAAATTACTTAATCATCAAATGCCATGTTATTAAATAGTGCTTGAATCAAAGATGGCTAAAGAAGGAAACAAGAAACTAATTTAGCCGATTACCACTGAAAGAAGGAAACAAATTCGGTGGACTACCACTGAAAATCCTAATTAGATTCGGTGGACTACCACTGAAAAACGGAATCATATTCGGTGGACAGCCACTGAAAAACATATACACATTCGGTGGACAACCACCGAAAAACAGACACAAATTCGGTGGTAACCCACCGAAAAACATATCTAAATTAGGTGGTAACCCACCAAAAAACAGCTCTCATTTCAGCAAACCAAGGTCGAACAACCCAGTCCTTTCAAATTTTCTTTAAACCGATACAAAATCATGAGGTGATTCCCCAAATTTTCTTTTTTTGGGCTTCACGTCCTAGATGTGTTTTAGCTCTCATTTCATAGGATTTTGAGGTCGATGCAAGATGGTGAGGTCGCGGGTTGTCAAGCGAAGGGGGTGAGGTCACGAGCTGCCAAGCGATGGTGCTGAGGTCGCCGGCTGCCAAGAAATGGGGATGAGGTCGTGGGGTGACAAGCAATGGGGGTGAGGTCACGCGATGCTAGGCAATGGGGGTTTGGGTGTGCAATTGTGGCAAGCGGTCCTGGGGTGCGGTGGATTGTGTTAGAATTTGACTGGGCTATGCGATGGGGTGCGCATGAAGAGCCAAGGGGGTATGCGATGGGGTCCCTTTGAAAATGAAAGGGAGTTGTGATGGGGTGCATTTGAAAATGAATGGGGTTTTCGATGGGGTGTGTTTGATATGGGATATGATTTAGTTTGGAATGGGGTGTAATGAGGGCAATTTAGGAAGAAATATGGGGTGCAGTGAGTATTTTTAAAATGGACTAAAATTTAGTGGGGTGTAAAGAGAATATGGGGTGTAAATAGCAAATAATGGGGTGTAAATAAAATCACCCATTTATAAACTTGTATATAGATATTGGCTAGTCAAGAAACCCTATAAATAACTGAATATATATAAGTTGGTTGACACTAAAGTAGTCTTTCCTCATTTTCTACTTGGGGTTTTACTATAGACACATCTATGCTACGCTTATTGAGTGGAAGTCCAATTTGCATTTATTATTATTTCTTATGGTGTCTTGCCCTTAAAGGTAAATAATGAAAACAAATTAAAAAGTAATTTATTTAAGGCATAGTTACTCTTAAATTTTGAATTTGACTTTGAAACATTTATGGCTAAAAAAAAATCATAACTTACATACATCAAATAAAAAAAAAGGTATCAAGTATAATGCACATGTAAGATACACATAATCTCTACCTAACCAATGGTCAAAATGAAGTTAACACATAGGTGGTTCTGTGCACAGGGCAGGTAGGTGCCAGTCTAGCCAAAATAAATAAAAAAAACCTACATATGTTATAAGCCCAGCCCGATATAGCTTTATAACGGGATATAGAACCATTTGCATGCCTTTTAATCTTAAAAATCCATTTACAGCCAACAACATTTGTATCTTTAGGAGGAGGAACAAGTATCCAGGTACCTTGTTGATCAAGAGCTTAAATCTCTTCAGACATAGCCTGTTGCCATTCTTGGTGTCCAATAGCTTGTTTAAAATGAGAAGGAATGTCTGGTTCTACAATAGTTCTTAACTGTGTATGAAAGCTAGTAAATTCTGGATATTGTTTGGATTGCACAATACCAGTTTTGGATCTAGTTTGCATATGATGACAATTCATAGAACCCGATGAAATCAACTGATCATGAGACTGTGCTGGGGATGGAGCTAAACGAGGAAGAATAACTTCTAATTGAGCATCTGTAAGAACTGGTAACATCTGAACATTATGATCTCGAGGCATTGTAGAAGAAGAGGAGATGAAGGACTCACTAGAAGTTTGAGGAGACAAACTAGAAGATGAAGAAGGAGCATGTGAGTGTGCCTGAGATGGTACAACAATTACAATTGGAGACTGCTTAGAAGAAACAGGCTGTGAGAACTGATCAGTAGATGAACATTGGTATGCTTTGGAAGGAAAAACGGCGTCATTATGAATGATATGCCTAGAGATGAGCATTCTTTTAGTTTGTGGATTAAAGCAAAGCACTCCTTTATATCCCATGGAATATCCCAGAAAAATACATTGATGAGTTCTTGGCTCAAGTTTGTGAGCATTATAGGGTCTAAGTAATGGATAGACTGCAGATCCAAAGATTTTGAGAGACATAAGATCTGGATGACTCCCAAACAACTTATAATATGGAGAGACCATGTGGAGCACTTTACTAGGCATGCGATTGATTAGAAAGGTTACATGATTCACAGCATAATACCAAAAATTCATAGATAAACCTGCTGTGTTTAACAAGGCAAGAGTAGTTTCAAAGATATGTCTATTCTTCCTTTCTGCCAAGCCATTCTGCTGAGGAGTATAAGGGCAAGATCTTTGATGTAGAATCCCTTTTGATGCTAAAAACTCCTTAAACAGTGTTGACCCTTGTGGATAGTGTGCAGCTCAGTTTTTAGTTGATTCACTCGAGCTCTTGAGACAGAAGCATACCTATCTGTGAGACTGAGCCATGCTTCTCTAGCTGTCTTACAACCTATAACATATTCTATAGCCTCATCTAGCAGTGTTACAATAAGAAGACTAAGCAGAGATTTATCAGTTTGAATCCAATGACGATAAGTCTCAGTTACTTTAGTGGTAACCCCTTCTTCCTCAGTAATGATGTATTTAGAAAGACACACAGATGTGCCATCAAAATGTCCATACAAATCATATCCTTGAAGCACATATTCTAATTGATAGATCCATTTCACAAATTATCATCATTCAGCTTAATAGTCAATACTCCAAGTAAGGATTCAATCTTCAGAACAGACATTGTCATAGATCTAAAGAAGAACAGAAAGCTTCGTGCTTCAAATATACACAGACAAGATTATAGTGCTGCTACAGATCTGAAATTCACTTTGTGCTTTTCAAGAAGGAAGAGAAATTGAAATTGCTTCGTGCTTTAAAATATCATAACAAATGCGTCGTGCTTCAAGAAATTGTGGAACATGCTTCGTGCTTGAATGAAAATCTCATCATGCTTTTAATCACAAAATTGAAGACAGATTCATCATACCGTATTCACCGAGTCAAGAAGAACAATGTGCGAATAATAGCCGTGAAGAACACTTGCAGAATCGCCAGAAAGAGGATCATACTTGAAAAAAAAGCTTGCATCCAATAATTCGCCATTTGATGCAATCAATCACTTAAATTACGAATCTGAGATGTGATGTAATGGAGCGGAAGCAGAATAGGATCAGAAAGCTGAGAGCCAAAGCTCTAATACCATGATAACTATGGTGAAGAAAAGCTAGGTTTAACAGAAACGAAAATAAAGGAGAGAGAGAGAGAGAGAGAGAGAGAGAGAGAGAGAGAGAGAGAGAGAGAGAGAGAAAGGAAGAAGAAAGCTATGTATTTCTCAGGAATATCACGAGTTTGTTACACTTTTTTTCTTACTTAGCTTAAGCAATGCTTAGGCTGATATTTATACACAATTAACAACGCTAACTAACTTGCTCTGCTTCTTCTCTAAGTAAGCTAACTAACTTACACCTGCACATGACACGCACATGACTTATATCCAGCTTTTCTTTTAAGGTGAAATACAATTTTGGTCATGGGATTTTGGGCCAAAATCAAATTTAGTCACCGTGATTTTTTTTTCCCGATTTCGTCACTGTATTTCAAGTCGTTAAGGCCATCTCCAGCCAAATTTTTTGTGGGCCCCATGCATGTGCTTTTCACATTGTCCATTGAAATCCATCCACTTTTTTGTGGGCCCCATGCTTCTCAAAATAATAAAATATGAAGGATCCTAAAATATAGACCTGCATGGCTGGAGATGAAAAATTTTAGTCCTGCACTATTCTTTAAAAAATTAATATTTTAGAGGGCTAAATTTTTAGTCATGGAGTACATTTAGCCCTATGACTGGAGATGGCCTAACAAATTCGATCACACCGTTGGATTTCGTCAGTTTAACAGGGGCTTTAATGTCTTTTCCTAAATAAAATTTAAAAATTAAATATATAAAATTAAAAAAATGAAAACCGATCCATCTCTTTGTCCAGACCTTGATATTCCCTGCAATGAAAGCCGCAAAGCACGCAGACGCAACAACAATTTTTGCTGGGTTGGACTTATCAGTTGAGGCAGAGTGCTTGGACAGAGTAGATCTCCTTCTTCCTGGATACCAAACTCAAATGATCAACCAAGTCGCTCAAGTCTCAAAGGGTCCAGTGATTCTTGAAATCATGTCTGTCGGTGGTGTTGACATCAGTTTCGCCAAGAAAAATGATAACATCAAAGCCATCTTGTGGGCAGAGTGGGTGGGGGGTGAGCTGGGCTGGTGGAGAGTGGATGGTGGCTTGGGGTCTGGTATTGGCAGTCGGGCTTGGGGGGCTGGGAGAAGGGAAAGATATATATTTTTTTAATTCTTAATTTTTAGTTTATTTCAAGGTTTGGAAGATTGGATTTTTTGTTTGAACCCATTTGGAGTTTGTGATTTTCAATTTTCAGTTTGGCTGAGATCTCAATTTCCATCTCTGCAACTCCAACTCATTCTCATGGTGGATTAATCAATTACACCGATTTGCACCCAACCGATGAAATAATGAGTTTTTATTTGGGAAATTTTCAAATATGATATTTTAAATTGAAATTGATTGAGAATGACGTGGGTTGTTGCCGGGTTGAGTGTGGTGGGGTGATGCGTAAGGGAGGATGGGGTTGGCTGGGTGGGTGGTTTGGCCTGGAAGAAGATTGAACACAAGGGCCTGGAAGAAGCTCAGCAAATCGAGCTCTTCCCCTTACCACAAACCAGAGAGACCAGGCCAACCAGGACCCCAACAAATAATTGAAAAATTCCTTGTGGTCAATCCTCGCAGAGAGATGACGGTTGGCTTGGGGGCTCTGAGTTGGTATGAATCTGGGCATTTGGGGCTAGGGGTCGGGATGGGAAAGGGGGTGGCTAGGGCTTATGGTTTTTTTTAAAAAAAAATTCTAATGTTCTTTAGGAAAAGACAATAAAGTCCCTGTCAAACTGACGGAACCCAACGGTGTGATCAGATTTGTCAACGACTAGAAATACAGTAACGAAATTGGGAAAAAAAAATCATGGTGACTAAATTTGATTTTGGCCCAAATCCTAGTGACCAAATATGTATTTAACCCTTTCTTTTAATACTGTTAACAATGCCGAGCAATGAAAATGAAAGGAAAAGAAATATGGCAAGAGGTGGTGTAGTAAGAAAAGGTCCTGAGAATGAAACACTTGTTGAGGGGGTTGTTCCACTATCAAGGGCATTTGGTGGCAGCCCTTTTGAGAAAGCAATTAGTTGTGAACCTGATGTGGTGGTGGAGATGATATCTGATGAATTGTAGTTTTCTTGTGTTGGCAAGTCGTCCACTTTGGCATGTGATGTCCAACCAACAAGCTATAGATTCCATTAAACAAATAAAAGATGCCCAGGAAGTAGCACAACACCTTATTCAACAAGCACGCAACATGCCGGGCTATCGTCACGATGATGATATATATTTCCTCTGTAGTTGTAAGATTTCATTGATTAATGAATGCAAGACATTTATGATATGTGATTGATGTTAAACATTTATATTGTTATTATCTTTCAACTCATTTATAGTATTATTTTGCCAAATGTATAAACTTGTATATAGATATGGGCTAGTCAAGAAACCCTATAAATAATATATATAAGTTGGTTGACACTAAAGTAGTCTTTCCTCATTTTCTACTTGGGGTTTTACTATAGACTCATCTATGCTACGCTTAATGAGTGGAAGTCCAATTTGCATTTATTATTATTTTTTATGGTGTCTTACCCTTAACGGTAAATAATGAAAACAAATTAAAAGTAATTTATTTAAGGCATAGTTACTCTTAAATTTTGAATTTGACTTCGAAGCATTTATGGCTAAAAAAAAAAAGTCATAACTCACATACATCAAATAAAAAAATTGGTATTACAAGTATAATGCACATGTAAGATACATATAATATCTACCTAACCAAAGGGTCAAAATGAAGTTAACAGCAGAGGGTAGGTTAGGTGCCGGTCCAGCCAAAAAAAAAAATCTACATATGTTATAAGCTCAGCCCAAAATTAAAAAAATTAAAAACAAATCCTACACACATGCTACCATCCATGTGGTCCCATATATTCTCTCTCATTCTCTTTTGGCTATGCGACATCAGCTTGTTTCTCTCTCTCTCTCTCTCTCTCTCTCTCTCTTAACTACCCGAGATCAGCAGCTTCTTTCTCCCTCTATTTTCTATATATCTTTAATTATAGTTTTAATTTAAAATTGAGTATTGTAGGGTTTAATTAGGGATGAAAGAGAGTTTGCTAATCATATCAATAATGCATCGATAATTGAGGAATTTAAGAGTTCTAAGCCTCGCATGGTTAAATTTTAGATTTAAGATAGTGTTGTTTTATTTTGCATTGCATTTACTTTTGGTTTTAGTTTGTATTTTTGTATTTGTTGAACTTTTATTTATGGATAGAGATACATTTGAGGGTATGGCTCATTACATTCTCCCTGACTAAGTGTATCTTTTTATGTTTATTAATGAAATTCACTCGTGCTGTTGAGTTTAGTATGTAAGTTTTGCCAAAGCTAGCTTTCGAATCCTGGAACTGCTCATTAAGAAAACATGCATGAAGAGAAATATAAAATTGTGTTACCTTATTAATATGAAGACATAAATTAGTATACCCTTTGTTAGGTTTGCATGACAAACAACTTTAGATATGGACAATTTTTTGCAAGCATAACGTAAAATATAGACTGATACATTGTTGAGTAACCCTAGAAAAAATGGGTGCACGTTTCTTACCATGTACTGCTGATGAAGTTTTAGAGTGCCCACTTCAAACACACTTTCATGGTGAAGTTCTACGGGTGAATATTTCAGAATCATGCGCAAAGCCGAAAAAGAGGGTAATAGTCAATAATAAATGCCCTTATTTGTATTAATAGAGGCCAATGTTATCTGCCGTTAATGCTCATTTTTTTGGTAGTTATACATGATCAAACATAATAGTTTTGAAGTATGAATCTTGGTTTGGTAAAAGTCAATAATTTTTTAAGCAAAATGTTAGTTCTACATCATTCGTGGATATGTTGTTCAAGAGTGAAAGGACGGAACCAGTACCTCATATTATGTTTTTTGTGCTTTTTTGTTCATTTATGTTGAAAATTTTGTGTTAAGTCTATTATGGATGTTATTTATGTGTTTTTTAATAAAAAAAATAAACTTCATTAGATAAAACTTTAATAGTACAATCAAAGACATCAACAAGACATCGAAAGTACCAATCCCCAAACAGCAACAAACTAACATGTTAAAAACAAAACTATAGCAACTATAGCGGACAAAAACCGTACTAAAACTACTAGCCTACATCACCACAATTAATCATAAGCCCAAACAAAGCCCACATACAACATAACCAAAACCGTAAAGTAAACCCATGAGCCTAAACAAACCCTACCACCACCACCACTTGATGAAGCGTCGATGCGGCCACACCCACTACCGCATCCGTAGTAGGTTTGGGGAAAACATGGTTTCCAGTGATCTACCTACGCATAAAAACGAACAAATAAACGAAAACAACTACCTTAACAAAGAACAATTGGGATAAATGTTATCTATGTTAATTGTTGTGATTCGTCTTTTTAATTTTTAACTTTGAACCGGTTTAAATTTTGAACATTTTCTTTTACGTCATTTGAATGTAAACATTGAAATTCTTCAAGAATTTTGTTTTTGGGGTTTAGCTTAATCATTATCCAACAACAACAAAAATTACCCAAACATGCCAAAATTATCATCTGAAAATTCCCAAAATATCGTTGTTGAAATACTGCATCGGTACGGACAGGGACGAATCCAGCTATAGGGCTGTATGGGCTATAGCCCATGCCCTTTTTTTGGTTGTTAATATTGATGTAGTGTAGTCTCTCTCTCTAGCCCCTGCCTTTTTTTAAGTTGTCAATATCCATGTAGTCTCTCTCTCTAGCCCATGCATATTTAAAAAAGAAATTCAATACCCATGTTATCTCCTTTTCTTATTTTCTTCATTTCTCTCTTGCTTTCTTCTTTTCCTCCTTTCTCTCTTCTTCCTATTTCTTTTTGTTTTTCCTCCTTTCTCTTGTTTTTTTCCTTTGTTTCTCCATTTTTTTTATGGTTTTGGATCTACTACGAATTGAGCTTTGCAGTTTCTTCTTCCTTTTTTTGGTTGCTTTTCTCTTGTTTTTTTCCTTCGTTGCTCCTTTTTCATTATGCGTGTATCTTTTTTCTCTCACATGTGTTTTAAAGTCCAATTTGGTGCAATATGACCCTCACTGTTGAAATTTTCTGTACGTAAGGTAAATTTAGCCCATGGAGTTTTGAAATCCTGGATTTGTCCCTGGGTACGGAGTTATCATATTCTGAAATTTCAGAATTGAAATTGAAACTCAAAATCTGTTCCGAATATTGTCGAATCGAAATTCAAAACACTTAAGACCCAAAAACAGCCATAGTACAGAGCCAGTTGGGCTCGATGCATGATTATTCATTGCTTGGTTCAACAATAAGAACACATGAAAAGTTAAAGTAGACCCGAATTGTAATTGAAATCGGAAAAGTTAATATATTTTGCAAAACTGAGATAAAAGCATCTTTTATTGTCAAAATTGTAACATAACAATTAACACATGAAAAACACTCAGACTCCATTGATTCCAAATTTATGGATTTAGATGATATTGTAGATAAATTTGTTTGTATAAATTATTACAATCTATGTATGGAAATATTTGGACAACCAAAAAAAATATATATATAAAAAAAGGATTTCAAACCATGCTATACATCTAGTTTTATTTATTTATTTATTTATTTATTATAAGTAATAATCTAGATTACAAGAGGAAGAATGTTTCTCACACACACACTTTCTATCAATGTATAATAGGAGTTCGAACTTGAGACCAAAAATTTGCAAGTCAAGACCTTTTACATTGGGCTAGACCCGTTGGCTCTTACATCTAGTTATTTGAAATATATTCATTGTTTATGTAGCAAATTTAGCATTGTCAAATTATTATTATTATTTTTTCACAAATTCCTCCATCAGAAAAGAAAAAACAAAAATACTCACAGTTGACCGCAGTGACTCTCAGTTAAAATTTGTAAAATTCTTCACCGACTGCCCAAGTGTTTTCCTATTCTTTTCGTTTCCTACGAACTTGTCAGAGCCCACTTTGCTTTCATCTCTCTCTCTCTCTCCCCACAACTTTATATGAACTTCCAGACGAAGTTGCTTCCCCAATAAGTTTTTAAATATGGAATATTCAGTTGTCCTTTGAAATTCCAAAGTGGCCCAACTCAGTTTGTTTTAAAGGCACACCTTCTCTGTCACTCTTACATTTGCCTACAGTTTTCAGATTCTCTGTTTTTCTAGTTTCAATCTTAGTCTCTTCCCAAGGATCACAATCTTAGTCTCTTCTTGATCAGTTTCTGTAAGTCCCTCCCCCCTTTCTTTAACTTAACTGTTGGCTTTAACACGCGGTTTGTTTCTTTGCAATTTGGGCACCGATTCGAATTTGTTGTCCTTTTAAACAAATGGGTTTGTTTTTGTTTTTGCTTTGATGAATGATGCAGGGAGAAACTATGGAACCAATTAACATGGAGATAGACGGAACCCAACAACAATCTGCTGCTCCTCTTCTTGTGGAAGAATCGACACAAGAGCTTGGTAACTTCTCTAACCTCTGCCCATGCCTTGACTGCCTTTTATAAGTTATACCAGTAGAATTATTAGTTTACAACACTTACTGTTGCTTAAAATCCTTTCCATTTTTGTTCTTTTTACAAATTTTTCTGGTACATAGATTTCTTTTGTCATTTATAGTTGCCATGTGTGCAGGGAGTGAGCCTTATGATGATGAACAACCCAGTTATGTCCCAGCTGAGCTTGTCAAACCTTGGTGTTCAAATGATGCTAGTGCATTGTATCATTGCTACTTAATTCAGATGAAGCCGAATTTTTGTTCTGACATTCCAGTTAATGATATCGTACTTGGCCTGAGGAGCGAACTCGAATGCGATATTGCAAAAATGACTTTTGACTTGGAAGTTGGCAGGGGTACTATAACTGTAAACTTTAAAAAGGCCGCAGAGATTCATCTTAGTTCAGAGCAAGTAATGTTTCCTGCATTTTAATATTTTTTTAGTATTATCATTATATCATACGAAAAATGAATTAACGGTTTCCCTTGTTTCTGTAATTTTATTTGCCAGGTTCTTCAATGCAGAAGGTTCCAAATCACAATTTTTCGAATTCTACTGGATCACGAATTGCAAAATTTGGGAAAAGTTTTAGAGAGACTTTGTTTGGGACAAAATCTTGGGATTGAATCAATTGATTACCTTTTGCTCCCGGCAGCGAGAATGCACCAGAGACCTTCAATCATTGATTGGGAATGTGTGACGTCCGTTTCGTTTAGATGTGAAGAAAATTCTGAGTATCATGTAGATTGTTCTCCACCCAAAAATTGTTCTGGTGTTCTACATACCAAAAATGGTATGGTTTGTACTTGCAGGATCCAGAATTCCTTGGTCTATACCCCTCATACTGGTCTCCTGTATTGCATCACTGGTTTGTTGGATGACTTGAATGGGAACTCACTTCTGGGACCTAGGGGCAGGAGAGCTCGTACCTACAAGACGCACTATGAACAAAAGTACGTAAATTCTTGTATCATATACCTCTATAATTTGCATGTGTCATCCTTGCATTTTAGAGATCATGTGTATCCAAAGAAAGGACTTCATGAAATATTCAGAGTAGTTTCTGTTTCTACTGGATGAAATGTTGTTTCTTGTGCCATTAGGGCAGTATTTACACACGTGAAGTGTGTTTTCTCTTGTATGCAATCCATTTATAAGTATCTTGAATCATTCTCTTGTTTCAGGCATGGTATCAAGTTGCGTTTCGATCAACAGTTATTGCTCAAGGGGAAACACATTTTCAAAGTACAAAATTATCTTCAGAGTTGCAGACAACAGACAGAAAGAGGTCTGATTTTCTAACTTCTTTTACATAAGGAAGCCTAGTTTCATTTAATTGTTCGGTATGTTTTCTGCTCATCTTTGCAGTCTTGTCTTTTGAATTATCAATAATTCATAACCCATTTCTAATATATCATAATGCGGTTTGGAGATGCTTTGAGTTTTTAGAGTCTTTCTTGTTGTCCCCTTTGCTATTGTATAATTAGAGGAAAAGGGAATGCATATGCTTGTTATTGCTGTAAAGGTTGCCTGAATTGTGGAAATTTAAATGTTGCGTTTTTATCACTTTGATTTATTAATTGCAATTCAGTGGATTAGGTGTGATGAATTTATATGCTGATTTTACAATACTTTCTTTGCAGATTCAAGTCATGCATCTGTTGAATTGCCGCCTGAACTTTGCTCTATAGTCATGTCGCCTTTATCAGTCAGCAATTTATATTCATTCTGCTTTGTTCCATCCATCATGCATCGTCTTGAATCTTTACTTCTTGCTGTCAACTTGAAAAGGATGGTTTTGGATCCTTGCAACGAAAATGTTACTATTCCAACCATTAAGGTATGCTACATTTGTTCACAGGACAAAGTATTATGCTATATTTTTCATCGAGACAGCACATTTCTGTGCTCAGGTGCTTGCAGATATTTGTATAGTGATTTCCTTTTTTTCTTTTTCCCTTTAAGTTGATGAAAATGAATGTCAGGCTAGGTTGTTTTCCATGACACCTCTTTGATTTTACTCAGGATAACCCCATCCCTCTGTTTTCCTTATAAAATCCTCTCTGTTTTCATGATACAACTTAGATAATTGATTATTGTTATCGGTAAAGGCTTCAGTGGAATCATAAAGTGTTTATCCGTGCTGGCTCTATGACCTCCTTGTTGTCATAGTATGTATGGAATGAGTGTGATGAAGCAAGGTTTGAGTAATACATCTTCTTTTTTATGAGGATAAACAAATTTTCATTCAATGAAAAAGAGAGAGTAAAAAGAACAGAGGACAAGGTGTCCTCTGGCCTATAAGAACTGATGACCAATTTCTAGAGAAATTTAAATCAGCCACAAAAAAACTACATCAAAATGGCGGAGACAAATTAACAAGAGTCTAAGACACAACAGCTTTCCAATCAGACAGTATAACAGAAAAGGAATAGTCCCAAAACTCTGGAGATATCTGAGCCCATAAAGATTCCCTGGATCGGACTCTGTCCCCACAAACTATCAAGTTTGAGTAGATAATGTATCAATGAGTTGATGCAGTCTTTGGATCAGCAAGTTTTGGTATTTTTCAACTCAAATATGGCTTATAGTTCCGTTCTCTTTTTTCTTGGCAACTGATATCAATTGTAGTCGTAGTATTGTTGTCAACTTCTAAATGGAACATGACTCCAACTCTTTTCTCTTTTTTTCAAACATTATGCATGTGATTATTTGTCTTTATATCCTTGCTTTTTTGTGGTTTTGAGCTTTACATCTGAGTTTGTTCTACATCAATATATATCATAGGTCTTGGAAGCTATTACCACAAAACATTGCCAAGAGAACTTGCGTTTGGAATCCTTAGAGGCTCTTGGAGATTCATTTCTTAAGTATGCTGCAAGTCAGCAGCTCTTTAAAACCTATCAAAATGATGATGAGGGCGATCTTACTGAAAAGAAGGAAAAAATAATTTCTAATGTTGCCCTTTGCAAGCTTGGATGTGACCGCAAACTTCCGGTAGCATTTCTTTATTCTATGCATTTTTCATGTTTTAGATCTTGTTATGATCATGAATCTGGCTGAAAGCTGCATTCAGATTGTTACCATTATCATTTTAGAACTTTTTCTATTTACTTTCAATGCTTTTTTATTGTAGGGCTTTATTCGTAACGAGTGTTTTGATCCGAAAAAGTGGATTATACCTGGAGATTATTCTGGAAGTTCTTTCTTAAATGAGAAGTTGCCTTTTAATGAAAAAAACATCTACATTAGGGGAAGAAGGAAGGTAAAAGGTAAAAGGGTTGCTGATGTAGTTGAGGCACTAATTGGTGCATTTCTTAGCACAGGTGGTGAAATAGCTGCCATATATTTCATGAATTGGGTTGGTATAAAGGTGGATTTAGTCCATATACCATATGAGAGGCAATTCCATATGCAGCCAGAGAAGCTCATTGATGTCAGACATTTAGAATCCCTGCTTAACAACTATTCATTTCGTGATCCTTCTCTTTTACTGGAAGCACTAACCCATGGTTCTTACATGCATCCTCAGATTCCAGTATGTTATGAGGTACATGCAATTGCAATTATGCAATGACAATGAAATTTATTGCACGCATGTCTACTGTGTAAAATGTTAATTGTATGGTACATCCTAACTCATAACAGTGTTTCTCTTGCTTGTGCGGAAATACAAAACTCAGTTCATGTCACTTCCAAGTTTGTTCGATTCTGTCTCTTTGATATGCCATCTTTTACGTAAATATTCTTTGTTGTGCAGCGGCTTGAATTTCTTGGCGATGCAGTGTTGGATTATGTTATCACTACTCATTTGTACAATAAGTATCCTGGTATGTCACCAGGACTTTTAACTGATATGAGGTCTGCTTCCGTGAACAACATTTGTTATGCACGAACTGCTGTGAAAGCTGGATTACACGAACACATTCTTGCTTCAGACAGTGTCCTCCACACTGATATTGCCAACACTGTTAACAATTTTGGGAGCTTATCTGCAGAATCAACTTTTGGATGGGAATCTGAGACATACTTCTCCGAGGTTGATTTTGAATGCTTATCATGCTCATATCATTTCTCTTCTACACTTTTTCCTTCTTTCTTTTGGTTGCTATAGGAATAAACTTTTCTCCTGGATGAATCAACTTGAATGAATTCAATTGCCTTGAATAAAATCATTTACTAACTCTTTCAGGGAGAGGTCCAATTTGACAAAACAAATCTAAATCATAAAATTTTCATTTATTTTTTTAGTAAATAAATCATTTACTAACTCTTGTGCATTTTAACAATTTAAAACAGGTACTTGCAGATATTATTGAGTCTCTAGCAGGGGCAATTTTTGTTGATTCTGAATATGATCAGAATGCCGTCTTTCAAAGTATTCGTCCTCTCTTAGAGCCCTTGGTTTCTCCAGAAAAGATGCCGCTCAATCCAGTAAAAGAGTTCCATGACTATTGCCAAAAAATGGATTATATTATGAAGAAACCTGTCAGGTCCTTCCAAAATGGTGTGACCACCAGGACAATAGAGGTTGAAGCAAATGGGGTCGTCAAATACAGACATACATCAACAGATTCTAATAACGATACAGCAAAAAGATTAGCTTGCAAAGAATTTTTGAGGTTGTCCAAAGGAAACTAATCCGAAATGAAACAAGTTTGAAAGATGTACAAGCATACAGATAGCTTCAAAGGCATTATGAATATTTGTGTTGTAATATTGGGATTTATATAATAACTCTTGATTAACCATAAGTCTTGTCACATTCAAAGTTATGAATGATCGATCATTCTATGCTACTAATCTGTCACACATAGGCATCTTATATATATGTTTCATTCATAATGCGAAAAAAAAAGTTCAAAAACCAACATCTCCGATCTGTAAACTTGGATTGTATTCCTAGATTTTTTTAAACAGAGGAAAGTGTTTGGTATTAAATCTATAAATTGTCTTGAAACTTTAAAAATATAAAGACACATCTGGTTATCACTTTTTAAATCAGGCGTTTTCATATTTTTATACACACTTTTTTGGGCCAAACTTCTTCTTGGTTGATTTGTTTGCTTTGGTGTATATGTATGCAATTTTTTTGTGGGTGGTTTGCTTGTCGTCATAATCCGTCGATAACAAGATCTTAGAGTGTTTTCACACAACCATGTTCAAAATTGTTACTTAACAATTAACACATGAAAATATGTTCAGCTAAAAATAGAAAGAAAAAAAAAACGAAAAATACTCACAGTGACTCAATTAAAAATTAGAAAGTTCTCCTATAAGAGCATTTCCAGCGCAGAAGGCAAGTGCAGGCAGGAGGCAGCCTGCGGGCCGAAAAGCAACTCCAGCGCAGCAGCCCGAGCCCGGGCAAGGTGCGGGTCCCACCAGCCTGGGCAAGCCCACGGGCAATTCTTGCCTTTCCCCAAGCCCGAAGGCAAGCTGACGTCAGCGATGACGTCAGCACGCCTTTTCAAAATTTTTTACTCTCCTTGACACGTGTCGCGTGCTGGAGCTTCCGATGGACTTTTTTTTTCACAATCCGACGATTGGGTTTTTTTTTGGGTATTAAAAATTGCAAAAAAATTTAATAAAATATAATAAAATTATGGAAATTATTTCTATAAATACCTACAATACCCATTCACTTTCCACACCAAATTTGCATACAAATTCATCTCCCTTCAATATTTTTTACTTTCCACCCAACATTTTCTACTCAAAAATTCTATTTTTTTTAATATCTTTTCTTGCATTTCCTTTTTTTCTATATTTTCTTGAGGGTCAATTTTTTTATATCTTTTCTTGCATTTCATTTTTTTTTCTATATTTTCTTGCATGTCAAATTTTTTATATATTTTTTTGCATTTCCTTTTTTTCTATATTTTCTTGCATTTCCTATTTTTTCTATTTTCTTCCATGTCCTTTTTTTCTATATTTTCTTCCATGTCAAATTATTTTATTTTTGATTGCATCCAACTTGATTGTTTAAGTAAAAAGCTTATTCGAAAATCGTATCTCAAGTTGATTGTTTAAGTCAAAAAAATACAAAAAAAATTAAAATGAATAGTAATTGTCTTACCTTTCCCTTCAATGGGTGGAGCAACAAAGGCAAGGGCTGTCACTATTCATGTGAATAGTGCCCGCCCCTGCCCTGCCCCCCATTGCCCTTGCCCTTATGGGTGGAGTTGCTCTAAAGCATTTTCCTACTCTTTTCCTTCCCAACGAACTTTTCACCGCCCGCTTTCCCCTCTCTCTCTCTCTCTCTCTCTCTCTCTCCATTACTTCATATGAACTTACAGACGAAGTTGCTTCCTCATCAAGTTTTTAAATATGAATATTAAGTGTCCTTTGAAATTCCAAAATGGCCCAGCTCAGTTGGTTTAAAGGTACACCTTCTCTGTCACTCTTACATTTTACCTACAGTTTTAGGATTCTCTCTGGCTCTGCTTTCAGTCTTTTCCCGAAAATCACAATCTACTCTTCTTGGATCAGTTTCTGTGAGTTCCTCCCCTTTCTTTAACTTAACTGTTGGCTTTAACATGCCGTTGGTTTCTTTGCAATTTGGGCACCAATTCGAATTTGGTTGTCCTTTAATTTTGTTGTAGTTACTCTAATGTTTTTGAGATATGGTATGAGAAAGCTCTTTAGAGAAATGGGTTTGTTTTTGTTTTTGCTTTGGTGAATGATGTAGGAAGAAACAATGGAACCAATTAACATGGAGATAGATGGAACCCAACAATCTGCTGATCCTCTTGTAGTGGAAGAAGCCACACAAGAGCTGGGTAACTTCTCTAAACTCTGCCCTTGCCTTGACTGCCTCTTATAAGTTATATTATACCGATAAAATTATTAGTTTACAACACTTACTGTTGCTTAAAATTCTTTCCATTTTGGTTATTTTACTAATTTTTTTGGCTCGTAGATTTCTTTTGCATTTCTAATTTCCATGTGTGCAGGCACTGAGCCTTATGATGATGAACAACCCAGTTATGTCCCAGCAGAGCTTGTCAAACCTTGGTGTTCAAATTATGCTAGTGTATTGTATCATTGCTACTTAATTGAGATGAAACAGAATTTTTTGTTCTCATATTCCTGTTAACAATATTGTGCTTGGCCTGAGGAGCGAACTTAATTGTGATATTGCAAATATGAATTTTGATTTGGTAGTTGACAAGGGTACTATAACAGTAAACTTTAAAAAGGCTGCCGAGATTCATCTTAGTTCAGAGCAAGTAATGTTTCCTGAATTTTATTACTTTTTTAGTATGATATGAACAAAAAATAAATTAATGGTTTCCCTTGTTTCTGTAATTTTATTTGCCAGGTTCTTCAATGCAGAAGGTTCCAAATCACAATTTTTCGAATTCTAGTGGATTGCAATTTGCAAAAGTTGAAAGAAGTTTTAGAGAGACTTAGTTTGGGACAAAATCTTGGGTTGAATCTATTAATTACCTTTTGCACCCGGCAGCAAGAATGCACCAGAAACCTTTGATCATTGATTGGGAATGCGTTATGTCTGTGCAGTTTCGATCTGAAGAAAATTCTGAGTATCACATAGATTGTTCTCCACCCAACAATTGTTCCCGTGTTCTACATACCAAAAATGGTATGGTTTGTACTTGCAGGGTCCAGAATTCCTTGGTCTATACCCCTCATACTGGTCTCCTGTATTGCATCACTGGTTTGTTGGATGACTTGAATGGAAACTCACTTCTGAGACCTAGGGGCAGGAGAGCTCGTACCTACAAGATGCACAATGAAGAAAAGTATATTCTTGTATCATATACCCCTATAATTTGCATGTGTCATCTTTGAATTTTAGTGATCATGTGTATCTGAACATCATGAAATATTCAGTGTAGTTTCTGTTTATGGTTTGCTGAAATGTTGTTGTTTGTGCCATTGAGGCAGTATATACTACATGGAGTGTGTTTTATGTTATATTCAAGCCATTGAACGGTTCTCTTGTTTCAGGCGTGGGATCAATATGCGTGTTGATCTACAGTTATTGCTCAAGGGGAGACACATTTTCAAGGTACAAAATTATCTTCTGAGTTGCAGGCAACAGAGAAAAAAAGGTCTGATTTTCTAACTTTTTTTAGATAAGGAAGCCTAGTTACATTTAATTGTTCGGTATGTTTTCTGCTCACCTTTGCAGTCTTTTCTTTTGAATGAAAAGTGTATTCCGTAATTCATAATCCATTTCTTATATATCATAATGTGGAAGATGCTTTGAGTTTTTAAAATATTTTTTGTTGTCTCCTTTGCTATTAGAGGAAAAGGGAATGCATATGCTTGTTATTGCTTTAAAGGTTTCCTTGTGAAAATGTAGCCTTTTTATCACTTTGATTTATTAATTGCAATTTAGTGCATTAGGTATGATGAATTTAAATGCTGATTTTGTAAGGTTTAGAAAAACTACCTTCACTAAAGTTTTCTAGGATATAATTGACAATGCATTTTGATTTGTTAAAAAGCACAGAGTCATGCAATCTGCATTGACATTTTAATTATGTGTTAAAATGAGGTAGAAGTGGAAAGAATCAGTGGGGGGATTTCATTCTTTCCATTCGGTCTAGTTCTTGTTTTTCTCATATTTTATTATTATTGAGTAAGAAACTTAATCTATGTTTTCTTTGCAGAATCAAAGCCTGTTGAATTGCCGCCTGAACTTTGCTCTATAGCCATGTCACCTTTATCAATCAGCAATTTATATTCATTCTCAATTGTTCCATCCATCAGGCATCGTCTTGAATCTTTATTTCTTGCTCTGAACTTGAAGAATATGATTTTGGATCGTTGCACAGAAAATGTTACTATTCCAACCATTAAGGTATGCTACAATTGTTCAGAGGACAAGGAACTATGCTACATTTAATGTTTCTACATCGAGACGGCACATTTCTGTGCTCAGGTGCTTGCTGATATTCTATAGTAAATTTCTTTTTCTTTTTTTCTTTAAGTTGATGAAAATGAATGTCAGGCTAGGTTGTTTTCCCTGAAAACTCTTTGAATTTGCTCAGGATAACCCGCTCCCTTTTTTTTCCTTCAAGTTCCTCTATGTTTTCGTGATACAAAAGTGGTTATCCTTGCTGGCTCTATGATCTCCTCATTGTCATAGTATTTATGGAATGCGTGTGATAGAGCAAAGTTTGAGTAATTCATCTTTCAGAGGACAAGGTGTCATCTGGCCTATAAGACCTTATTAGCAATCTCTAAAGAAATTCAAATCAGTCACCAAAAACCTACATCAACATGGCACAGACAATTCAAAAAGAGTCAACAGCTTTCCAAACAGACAGTATAACAGAAAAGGAATAGTCCCTAAACTCTGGAGATATCTGAGCCATAGAGATGCCCTGAGTAGGACTCTGTCCCACAAACTATCAGGTTTGAGTAGATAACGTATCAGTGAATTTATGTAGTCTTTGTGTCAGCAAGTCATGGTATTTTTCAACTCAAATATGGCCCACTGTTCAATTCTTTTTTCCTTGGCACGACATAAGGTATCAATTGCAGTCATGGTATTGTTGTCAAACGCAGCCAGAGAAGCTCATTGATGTCAGACATTTAGAATCCCTGCTTAACAAGTATTCATTTCGTGATCCTTCTCTTTTACTGGAAGCACTAACCCATAGATCTAAGATTCCAGGATCAGGATGTTATGAGGTACATGCAAATCCAATAACGCAATGACGATGAAATTTATTACATGCATGTCCAATGTGTTAATTGTATGGCACATTTGAACTCATAACAGTGGTTTCTTTGTTTGTGTGGAAATACGAAATTCAGCTCATTTCACTTCCAAGTCGTTCAATTATGTCTCTTTGATATGCCATCTTTTACGTATATAAATTTACTCCTTAAAGCAGCAGTTTAGCTTAATAAGTCTCTTAGATTCCATGATGCACTTAATTTATAGGGAATATGTTACTTTCTCATGGGCTGAAATCTTTCAAGCCCTATCTGTACTTAACTCATCAGAAGTATGTTCTTTGATTTGCAGCGGCTAGAATTTCTTGCTGATGCAGTGTTGGATTATGTGATCACTTTTTATTTGTACAATAAGTATCCTGGTATGTCGTCGCCTGAATTTTTAATTGATATGAGGTCGGCTTCTGTGAACAACGATTGTTATGCACTATCTGCTGTGAAAGCTGGTTTACACAAACATATTCTTGCTTCCGACGTCAATGTCCTCAACAATATTGTCGACACTGTTAACAATTTTGGGAGTTTATCTATTGAATCAACTTTTGGATGGGAAATCGAGACATACTTCTCCGATGTTGGTTTCTAGTACTTATCATGCTCATATCATTTCTCCGCTCCATTGGCTGTATGGTTACTTGCAAATCTAAATTATATAATTTAACTTGGTTTTTATAACAGGTACTTGGAGATATTATTGAGTCTCTAGCAGGGGCAATTTTTGTTGATTCTGAATATGATAAGGATATTGTCTTTCAAAGTATACGTCCTCTCTTAGAGCCCTTGGTTACTCCAGAAACAATGCCGGTCAATCCTGTAAGCGAGTTCAATCGCCATTGCCAGAAAATGCAGTATATTATGAAGGAACCTGTCGTGTCCATCCAAAATGGTGTGGTTACCAGGACAACAGAGGTTGAAGCGAAGGGGGTCGTCATATACAAACATACATCAACAGTCTCTAATAACAAGACAGCAGAAAGATTAGCTTGCAAAACAAATTTGAAGTTGTTGAAGGAAACAAATCTAGAATGAAACAAGTTTGAAGGGCGTTCCAGCATATTTCTTTATAGTATTTGGATTTATAATAACTCTTGGATAACCATAAGTCTTGTCGCATTCAAAGTTATGTATGTATTGTTGCTATAGTTATGTAATTGTCATACTTATGGTTATGTATGAATAACTATAAGTCTTGTCACATTCGGATGTCGGATTTGATTTGGGCTGCCTAAGTAGAAAATTGGCCGGAATTAGAATTTCCTATCCAACTTGCACCCCCTACACTATAACTTATCGTGGACACTGTCAACAGCCGGTTAATTTGGGCGGCATGTTCTTTGCCGTTACCAAACCCGTTTCAAATTTAAGGCTTATAAAAGGTGGAACTCTCTGAAACGCCCATCACAGAAGTTCAAAGATTTACAACACCACCTGTATAAGGATTTATGAACTTTTCTGGATTTATAAATTTCTAACGAATACGTAGAATTTTTTACAAAATTGGCGTTTTGCAACCCCTTCCCCCTGCACCTCCCCCTCCCAACAATAATATATATGAAGAGAAACACAAATAAACCTCAAAAGGCAAAGTGCAGAGGAAATAAAAAGAACTTTATTACATCATCCACTTTGCAAACTTCATAACATGATGACTTACATCTGCATACGGTATACTTTCTGACTTTTAAATGACGCAATAAACTAAAGCTTACTTGTTCAACTGAGGTTTTCTACTATGGACATGCCTGCTCATTATGAAGTTGTGGAGCCATCCAACCAAATAGCTTCTTCTAGTTGTCATTCCTGTAAAATGTTTAAAGGTAGACTGATGAGTTTCTATTCATACTTTAGAGCAGGATATGCCCTATTTTGTCCGATCTAAAACCAACAATGGTTGGGATATTATTTTTGTCCAACTTCCTTAGCTTGTTCTTTACATGGATTTCTGAGCTTCACTAAGAAAAATGTATATAATCTGTGAATGGAAATGAAAACTTGGAGGAGCATTTTTTTTACCTTAAATCAGTGAGTAGCTTGTGGCTTGAATGGGTTTGGAATTCCATTGCTTGGAATGACAGTTTCGAAAGCCTCTACAAGCAGTGATACTTTTCTTTTGCGAGCTGGAGTTAATCTGGAAACAGCCTGTTGAAGGGCATAATCAAGCATCCATTCCTCAGAATTCTTCCTCCCATCCATGTTCTGATGCTTGAGATGAACTTTCTCTGCTTCCAGGTCAGGCTCCAAGGGCAGATATCGTGGCCCTCGTGGGTTGAACTTCTTTACATTTTCCAATGCCTTGATAAATCTATTCAGCAGGATCATTTTCTTCAGATAGCTCCAGTTCTTTGACATTTTCTTGTTAGGTTTCTCTTCCACCTTTGCAACTGCTTTTTCTTCTTCTTGGATGGTAGCATTATCAGATTTTGCAGAGCTGGCAGAGTTTGTAAAAGTTGAGATGAAAGATTTCCCTTGTATGTCAACTTGATTTTCTGGAGGTTCGGGGTCTGGAAAGCCTCTAGTGATTGACTTATCATCATCTGATTCATCTTGGTTCTCTGGAAGAATGATGTCATCAATCGCTTTCTCTACTTGCTGCTTGATAGCTTCAATATGCTGGAGTTCAATCTTTTTGTTGTCTATTCCAGGCAATCTGTTGGCATCATCTGCTTTTTCCTCTTCTGCTCCATCAAGGAATTCGTCTCCATCTTTTGCATCAATACTTGATACCATGTGCTTATATACTAAGAACCATAAGTTAGTGTATTTCTGCTTTTCCAATTGGGTTTCATGTGGTGCACTAGTATCGCATTCCAAATGATATTCTTCAAGTGGAGGAAATCCTTCAACGAGTCCATATTCTGGTGTAGCTCCTCCCCTCACTTCTTCTCTTGCTGCCATTGGCTCCTCAGTTGGTTTTATCGAACCTAAAGAGACCACTATGTTATTTGCTGTTGAATCCACATGATTTTCAGTGATCTGTTCCTCAGATGAATCAAATTTCTCATCAGTTTCGATGAATAACTTACTGGTTTCCAATTCGATGTTTTCCACCTTGGAATTCAAGTTGCTAAGTTCCAAACTTGTGATTGAAGTAACTTCTTTGGAGGCTTCTTCAACTGTATCATTTACCAGACCTTCATAAATGGTGCTACCATGTTCATCTTGAATTAAGGAGGCTTCATCACATGACCTGGGATCTTTGGTTTCGGATAAAGAAACACTGGGAAAATCTATTATATCGCTCCCAACAATGGCTTTGTCATCCCCATCATCAGTGTTGAGAAAAAAAATTTGATTCTCCCTCTGATCTTCATTAATGGCTTTAGGAGCAGCTATATCCCATTCCGTTTTAATGAAACAATGGTCTGTACTTGGTTCTTCGAGCTTAGAAAAATTCACTGGACTTTGCTGGTGTTCCACTTGAACATCCCTAGCCTGAGCTGGATACTCATTGAAACTTTTCTCAGAGCCTGACATATTCCCACCTAAGATTTCAGCAGAAATTCCAGAATCACTCTCTTTACCTGTGTGATCAGCACTTGGAACTGAAAAACCATTGCAGACTTGAAGATCTGCTTCAGTGGATTTTATTGCACTGGACATGTGGCTAGTTTTAATTTCCGGAAATGGGAGAACTGTTTCAAAAGCTTCTACCAGCAATGCAACTCTTCTTTGTTGAGCTGGAGGTAGTTTAGATATAACCTGTTGAAGTGCATAATCAAGCATCCATTCCTCAGCATTCTTTCTCTCTTCTGTTTTCTGCTGCCTTAGATTGACTTTTTCTGCTTCTGACTCAGGATCCAAGGGCAGGTATTGTGGTTTCTGGTAATTGAGGTTCCTCACCTTTTCAACTGCCTTGACAAATCTCTTGAGGAGAATGAATTTTTTCAGACTGCTCCAGCTCTTGGGTGTTTTCTTGTCTGTCTTATCTCCTTTTGACACTGTTTTCTCTTCTTTCAGGGAACTGGTAGTTTCAGCTTTGTCCCATGTTTCTTCTGGATTTTGTACCTTACTGTCTTCAGAAGAATGACTGGAATGTGAGGTGCTCTGCTCCCCACACTCATCTTGACTCTGTCCTGATGCTTCCTGGTCTGAACTTATGCCATTAGTAAAGAATTGATCATCATATGCGTGGTCCTGAACTTCCGGGAGAAGGATGTTATCAAAAGCATCCTGTACCAGCTTAATGGCATCATGGTGGCAGAGCTCAATGTTTTGGTCTCCTCCTCTGTGATTTATCAAAGCTGTATGCTCATCTGTTTCAGTAAACCTTAAATTGTTGGTTTCAAATACAGAGTTGGCACCTTCTACTTGCTCTTCCTTGTCCAGTCCACCAAGAGAGCTCTGGTTTTCAACACTTGCAGAAGGTCCTTTTACTGCATGCTTGTACATCAACTGCCACATTCGGATATATTTGTGATCCTTTGACTGCACACTGTGTGCCACTGCCACATTAGTGGCCTTTTGGGGATTAGATTCTGGCTGCACACTTCCATTTTTGTTCTCATTAGCGGCAATTTTTTCCTCCAATGCTTGGCAATCAGAAGGAGAAGAGATTTCATTGTGTTCATTATCACTTGTTGATTCAACAACTTCATCAGGGATTGCTCTTTCCAATTGATGAGGTGGTTTGACAGCTGCGCAATCATCGAACACCATACTTTTTTCAATCGATTTAGGATCAACATTGCTCAGGCTATTTGTGCATGTGGATTGAGCACCTTCATTGTGATTAGATGCTGCAATCTTTTCTTCTTTCCTGTCTGTGTTGGTGGCTTCAAAATCTGTTCCAGTGCAACAACATTCCGGACTTAAACCATCAGGTGCAGGGAGGGGCACCGAAGCATGCTGTTCTACAGTGTGCAGGCTCTCCTCTAAATCTATATGAGGAATTGAAGTTTCACCAAGCAGCTTTTGTTGGGTTCATTTTTACACATGATTTATCATGTTATTCACCCAATATTTTGAGTTAGTTCTTGACTTTTTATAGCTTTTTACTTACTTTTTGTGTTTTCTTAGACTTTACCTTGGTTAGATTGAAAATGAGCTAAAAATGCATTATTGGTTATAATTTCTGTTTTTGTTCATTTTCGTAGGTCAATTTATTGGCCTTGGATAGGCATGCTCCAGTGCCCGGATGAGGTGAAGATCTTCATGAAACTTGTTCTAATGGATGTTGACTACAACATATCCGAATTTGAGCTCCATTGAGCAAGTATAGCCCTGCCATCCAATCGAGCATTTGATCCTAGCTCGGGACATCGGTTCTTGCGAGTTTCACCTCCTCTTGTGTCATCTTATTTCTACTTGTTACCATACCTTTTGGGTAACAATAAATTACCTTATTGGAGTGAGAGTTGCTGAGACAATTTGGCCCCCTTTAATGAATATTAAAAGCAAATCCCATCATGACAACAAGAGAAGTGGAGAGCTTTTGGCAAAAGGTGGGGGGAATATTGGAAAGGAGAAGAAAGAAGCCAAGAGGAGAGCATCGGGGAGACATCCATTATGCATTATTCCATTATCCCATTATTCAATATTCCACTTTTGAGGGAGGAAAGTCTGATTTGGGAGCTAGGGAGAGAAGGAGGCTACGCAGGAGAAGAAGGCTTCCACCATTGAAGACCTTGAGCTTCCATCACTCTCACAATATTTGTAAACTCTTTCTAATTATATTTGAAGTTGTGTTTATTATGAACATGAGGAGCTAAGCTCCATAGCTAGGGCTTAGGTTGAAGCCCTAAACATGACTACTCTATTGTTTTGATGCTTGAGTGTATGAATTTCTAGATGTTGTTGATGAATTCCTATTCACTAAAATAATCTATCCTTGATGTATGTTTTTCTTTGATTGATCACCTTTGAAAGCATGCTTCTTGAGATTGTTGGGATTGTATGCACCCTCATGCTTTCCCAAGCAACAAATGGATGAAGTAAGAATCATCCATGTGAATTGGTTTCTTGAATGCCTAATGTAAACATCATACTATTAGGGTTCTTGTGATGTTCATATTCTCTTTGAACTTAATGGGTTTTTCTTGTAATTCAATCAAGTACTAAGCACACCTAGATTGATTATAGGGAAGGCACGAGTATTGTAGCGCTAACCCCGCACTCTACTTATTTTAGAGAGAATCAATGCGTCTTGAGCCACTAAACCCGGTCTTGATTGCGAACATCGTCTTCAACACATTTAGAGTTCATTACTTGAGTATCCATGAGCATAAGTAGGATTGTTTAGGGTGGATTCCGAAACCCTAGTGTTTGTCACATTTTAAGTCACACTTTGAGTCACACTTTGAGTCACATCTTGTTAAACACTCTTGTTAAACTTGTCATTTTAGCATTAGGTTACATTTAAGCATTAGAATTAGTTCACAAAAATCAAGACCCCCCCATTGTGTGTGTGTGTTTGTGTTTGAAAACGTGAGTTTTATTTGGATTGAATTCTGTTCAATTCTGTTGTTGTTTTGGACATTTGGTCCGCGTTGAGTTCTTCCTTTTTCTGTGCTGAATCCAACCATATAAAGAACGTGAAATTTGGATGAACGGTTGGAAAGTTATAGGCTAAAAACTGGACAGAGGTCGGAGCCGAAAACAGAGCACACAATCTGTTTAAAAACGACCGGTCGTCACTGTTCACGCGACCGGTCGCACTTCATTTCAGTTTTCAAATTACAATCTGTTTAAAAACGACCGGTCGTCACTGTTCATGCGACCGGTCGCGCACTGTTCACAGCACTGTTCACGACACTATTTGAAACTGTTTCACTGATCGTTCACAGGTGATAAACAGCGATAAAGGGTGATAGAACGTGCTGTTTGTGTTTTGTTTTGGTTTTCTTGTTTTGTTTCAATTCCTTTGGTTTTCCTTTTTCATTCTTAGCTTCCAATTTGCATTTTTACTTGTGTGTTGTGTGTTTAAGTGTTGTTTACGTACTCAAACTAGAATTTTTAAGTAGCCGACAGTTCCTCGTGGGATCGACCCCGTACTTACATAATCTATACTTCAATAGATTCGTGCACTTGCGGGTATTTTTAATTGGATGTTTAGCACAATATTTTTGTGCCAATTAAGAACACAACAGCTTTTCAGAAATATTTGAAAAATCATAGTTGTTTTCACCATTTTCACTGTAAGTACCTATGCCACTAGGCTTGGCTTCTGCTTCAGGCTCAGCATAGATTTCTAAAGACATTTCCCTGCTCAATTTTTCTACCACAGGAGAGGTCGTTTCATGAACTGCACCATGTCCATTGCATACCATCTGATTTGTCTGATCCTCCTTAATCTTGCCAGACCTTTTCCCCCTGACCGGGGGTTGAGTTGCCGGTGTCACGCTCCTCTGAGTCTTCAACATGCGCCTCCTTATCGAAATGAGGCGCTTGAGTGCAGATATACTGGCATGCCGATGGCCATGAAGAGAGCAATAAGTGAATGGACAAACCGTTGTGCCTGAAATTCCCTCAGATTCAGTTCCCTTTGCCTGAAGACCCCGGATGTCAGGGGACTTAGAACCTTTGAGTGCCGAAGAACATGTTGCTCTTTGTACACTCAAGTCTGGAAGTTGAGAGATTTGTTCAGAGTGTTTCCTTATGGAACACTTCTTGGATTTTTCTCTAGCCAATTTTGTTGAGGCATTCAAGGGTGACATCTGACCAGCAGAAGTTGAGTTTGGCTTTGAAAAAACTGATATTTTCCTAGTCTCAATGCTACTGCAATAACTTGATTCAGAAGTATGAGGACTTGCCTGAAACTGTTTCTTTCTCCCATTGGAGCTGCAGGTCTCCTTTGAAAAGGTTGATGATGCTGAATCAGTATCACTAGATGAGATGGCAGAAAGCCCAACATGCCCAGATTTCTTTTGTCTTGCAGATGGTCTTGAGCTCTCATAATTTGCAGGGTTAGCCGCAATTCTTGATTGATTCAGATTATTCATTTGGGTTCCTCCAGAGCTTTTCCTCATCAAAGGGTTCTTGAATTTTAAGCTAGAAATTCTTGTCAAATTCCTTTCAGGCTTAAAACTAGACCGCCTTGTTAATGTTCTTGTTGAATTCTACATAGAAAACAAAAAAGGAAAAAAGGGAAATCTTCAATTTCCTGCTATTTTCAGCAAAACACAAAAACAGAAAGCTAGGCTGAGAATTCAATATACTTGCCTGTAGATTCTCTGTACTTGTATCAGAACAGGTTGACATATCAGATGAAATTGATTGTGCCGCTGAGCTTGCTGCATCACTGCATACATGGTGATTCTTGGATCTCTGCCTGGCCCTTCTTCTAGATGAATTCAGGCTTGGTGATTTTGAGAGTTTGATTGATCTCAGATTTTTCAATCTCTTTTGCAGCTCTTGTGCTCCTTGGCTTCTGCCATTCTGGTTTTGCAAAATGGATGAGTCAATGGCCATTGAAAACTTCTCAGAAATTTGGCTATCACCCAAATCATCTACAACTTCAAGCTCCTTATCAATCATTTTTTCTTCTTCTGTTTTACTGGATTCAAATTTCTGATATGAAATTGGCTTAAGGTGTTTTGGAAGCAGAGATTGGTTTTTTTCTGAAATTTCTAATTGACTACAGTGACTGGTCTTTTGCTTCTAGTTTCTAACTTAATTTTAAATTTCAAGTTTGTTCTCAAAACAAATAAATAAAATTCTGGTTTGAGTAGCAGCTCATTTTTTAAGATCAGACTTAGATTCCAGTCCGATTGACTTGGCCATTCTGAGTTGACACATTCCTTTTTTTGATGGTGGTAAAGAAAAGTCATACATAACTAAAAGTCTTTGGTCAGAAAGACCAAAACTTCAACTTAAAAAAAATATTGGTCAAACAAGAAACTTAATTGAAAATGGGAAACAATTATAAGGAAGAAACCCTAAAACATCAAATTAAACACTTGATTGTGATTTCTTGTAAACATGTAATGCTTTTGGAAAATTCTTATAAAACAAATAAAAAGATTGTGAGCCCTTTCTAGTTCTAGTGACAGAGCACTTTAGCAAGAGTTCCAATCTTGCACTCTCCTTGTACTAATAAAAAAACAAATTAATAGATAAATAGATTAATACTTACCTGAAAGATATGATATAAATAATATTCACAGTAATATGATTACTCTAGATTTATAACTCAAGTGGTGAAAAGAATTCACTCTTACATTTGCACTTGGAAATCACGATCGATTCGATTCTCTCTTCTTTAATATCGCTTCTTTTAAAATACCAAAGTGGGGAAATGATTGATAAAACAGTAACATGCAAGCATGACTACTTAGACATAAAAGCATAATTTTGTCTCCCTAGCTGGGGCCCACTTAGTTGGAAGCCAGTGCTTGAGAACTAGATGCAACTCCCATATGTATATATTATGACAAAGATGATTATAGAGGACAAAGATCTGTACTAATTAAAGTTTAAACTTTAAACCCACCAAAAAAAGGTCATATATCTGCGGCATTTATATATCTTTGCTAATTTATCTCAAGTTATTAAGGACTAATAAAATGGTTATATTGAATTTTGATTGCATCTCCAAATTCAGATTATATGCAATGTTTAGAAGATTAGAGCAGATCTTAATGTTAAGTGCATAGTTAGAAACCTCCCTCTGCATCCACATATTTTTAAACTTTTCTCTTTGTTTTCTCTGAAGTTGAATATTCTATGGTACAATTACTTGGACATGTGTGACTTGGATTATTTCTTCTTTACGTTGATTTTTTTTCAATTAAGGATTTGCTAAATGTTGTCCAAAGAAACGTAATTTATTACATACGAATCACAATGAGGTTAGCTACAGTTATATCTCAACCAAATCATAAATATATATGTCTTTATCATTTATGTGAATCGAACCTGAAATATTTTTCATCAAAGTGAAAACAAATGTCATTAAATTAAAAATTTGTTCACGTTAAACAGCTCAAATTGGAAAACAATAATGTTAGCACAAACTTTTTTCCTCAAGTTTATTTACTAAGTGATGTATTTGTATACATGTTAAAGTTTAACTTGCGTCAATAATTGAGTAAATAACAAATGAACAATCACAACTTATGTCATATACTAAGTGGAAGGTGACTCTAAAATTCTCATCGAAGCCATTACTGGAGACTCTTCACAATTGTTCACAATGTGAGATCTCTTCTTCCTCGCTTCCAGACCATCTCCTTCACTCATGTGTTTCGGTAAGCAAACTTTGTGGTCGATGATGTGGCTGGCTGCTTTGGGGCATCATTCTCCTTCTAGGCATATATGGATGGACAATCTTCCCGTTGATGTCACTAGAGCCTTGTTTTGGGTTTCTCTAGGCTTCGGTTCCCCTCGTGGGTTCGTTTTGTAATCTTTACTTTCCTTACAAAAAAACAAAAACGTTAATCTTTTTATGACAAAAAACACTAATCATTTGAGAATGATTACCACCGACCCATCACAACTTGTCAAGCCTAAGAGCAACTCCACCCGTTGGGGTTGCCATGGCAAGGGGGAGGGGGAGGGGGAGGGGGAGCTAGGGGGCTACTATTCACGTGAATAGTATCCCCTTGCAAATAGTAATATGCATTTCCACCCGTTGCCCTTTGCCATGGCAACTACTATTCATTTTTTTTTTTTTTTATTTTTACATGGGATTAATTTTAGTTGTATGTATGCAATTAATAATAATAAAATTGATAGGTATGTATTAAAAAATATTTCTGAATTTTTTGGATTTTTTCAGATTTTTTCAGATTTTTTTCAGATTTTTTAAATATTTTTTATGTCCGACACAAGAAACTATCGCGACGCCACCGCTGGCAGCAGGCCAGCGCAAGACTGCCCGAGGCCAGCCCAATCTGCATGGGCCCACTGCCTGCCTGGCAACAAAGTGCCGCTGGAACAAGGATTTGGGCTCAAGCCCGTGGGACCCATCCCCCCCCTGCCTGGGCTGCACCGGTGGACTTGCTCTAAGAACGCGTCGAACGTAAAAAAGTGGCACAAGATGTTGGACCCACATAATTTCTATAGCAATTGAGGACAATAACAGCCCTTAATGCTTTATCCTTTTGGTCTGGATCTAGGTCTAACCAGATCTATACCAAAACCAACGTGTACTTTTAGGAAATATTTTTATCAGCGTTGTTTAGATTTTTAGTCTTGGTCTTTTTTGTCCTTAATGTCATTGGACTAGATTCGGGAAAACTATAACGATAGAAAGAGGTTATTAAAAAATTATTTTCGAGAGTGATTTTCTCTAGATCATTTCAACTTTTAGTTAGCTCAGTTTGACGGTTGGACTCGATTTGGACTTTAAAGGCATTTTTGGCCTAAGGGCAAAATAGCCCAAGGACCCATTGGGCCTAGGAACATGTATTGTATGACAACACAAGTTAAATGAGCCCAATAGGAGCCCAAGAAACACTATGGTCAAAATTCCAGGGAATTTCTCCTCATCTTTTTGTTGGCTATTTAAGCCACACTTTGACATTTCAAAGTTAGGGTTTTTGGCATTTCAACTTGGAGTTCTTGATGTGTAGAAGAGACATCCTCTCTTTCATCTTTCTTAGCCAAAAATCGGTCCAACCTAGAGGAAGTCTAGCATCTAAGTCTTCTAGGTTAATTTCTCTTCATCTCTAGTCCATTTTGGTGTGGTGAGGTAGAGGACTTCACTCTTGGAGTCTTGGGTTGAGGAGCTTGTAAGAAGATAAAGAAAAGAAGACATTTTCCTACAAAGGTGTTCATTTTTGGCTTGTCTAAGAAATAGTCTTTAAGGGTAATCTCTTATGTCTTTCTCTCTTTTCTATTTTGTGCTCAAAGAGACTAGATCACAAGATACTTGGGTTAAAATGAAACAGGTTTAGCTCAACTTGAATAAGCAAAATGAATCCACTATTTAGAACGATTTTGTGTTATATGTTGTGGCTAACAACTTGAATAATCTCTTGTGTTATATGTTGTGGCATGAAATGCAAAATGTTTCCTTCAAGGGTCTGTGGTTGATTGACAGGACCCGACCCAGATTCCACCCCGGAACCCGTGCCGAATCCTGCTGACAACCGACATCAACCCGATGCCGGGCCCACATACTACAGAATCCCTCTTCCCGAGACAAGCAGACAAAAGGGGGGTCAAGACTTTTGCCGAAAAACGGGCAGAGTCTCCCCAGAAACACAACCAAACCCAAAAGTTCAACCTGTTCAACAACAGTAGAAATAAGTACAACCAACTGCCAGCATGCAATAAATACATAACAGGCCTCTGGCCAACAAGTTCGACCCTAATAGGCAATAACAAAGCAACTAAGAGTATGCAAGTTTAACAGCAGAAATTTAAAGTTAAGATAAGGGACACGAAGTCCTACAATCAAGTCAACGCTCGAGAAGAGAAGCGCTCGGCCGGACAGTAACGAAGCAAGACTAGGGCCTGGGGGGCGCAAAACAGAAAGAGTGTGAGTGGACAAAAACAAAGTTTAGTAGTTCAAAACAACGTACTAACCCCACCGTTTCAAAACCATGTAAACCATGCAATTAAAATCCGTTGTATACAAAATTGATTCAAAAACTAATATCTCAAAATAATCAAAGAATAAAACCATTCCAAACCTTTTTCTTGGCCCGAGGCATAACTTTCCAAAATTGATCCGAGTAGTCATAAAAATAATTATAAACCGAAACAACTTGAAAATCGTAAGCATGAGAAGATAATAAAGTTTCCATAAAACAAAACAACGTAAAATGTCCAAAGACCAAGATAAAACCAAGAAGTCCAAAACCACCACAAAGTAATATAAAAACACTTTAAAAGACTTTAACCATTTCTTTCCCATACTCAAATAACTGCATGCCTGTAGGCACTGCAAGCGAGGAAGTATCCTCACCGAAAGAAAATACGAATACGAAAGTACTAACACACTCGTATAGATATAATATAACCTCGACACCAAATACAAGTACCAGGGGGAAACAATCCAACAGGGGATTGTTTAACTGGACACCGGGACAACATTCACGATGGTCTCATGCCCAGGATAACTGGACATCGGACGGCATCGCAATGGCCTCGTGCCCAGGGTCGAGCCGTCCAACTGGGACTAAGCTCCCCGGCCCGCATGGTAGAGTCCTCAATAACCATGCGTCCGAAACTAGTCATACGCGCAGACTACCCAATCAAGGGTCTACGGCTACACCCCGTTAAGGTATGCACCGGATCGAACTATACTCCATGTCACAGTCACCATATCAAGAACAGGGGGAGGTACATAACACAGTGCCACTGCACTTAAATCAACACCACCCGATAATCCATATATATATACATATTTAACCACATGTACCCAACCCCAAAATATCACACACCAGAACATATATACGTATCACAAATCCAATAACATCAAATATACTCAAGATAAGGACATCACCGTCCAAAACATACAATTCTATAGTTAAAATAGATACTAGCGTCAAACGACGATACAATAATCCAAAAACCATTAAAATGTCAAAATCACAGAAAATGCATAATCAAACCATATTAAAAACCCAAGTCAAGTGAACGTCAAGTCAAACCCCAAGTCAAACCCCAAGTAAAACATATGCTTCAAAACATAGTAGGTACTACTCTTTAAAAATATAAAGTCAAACCCCGAAACGTATTATTCAAAATATACCTATATATATTTATATATATAAATACAAAACATAATTATCCTTTAAAATACAATACTCAAACTCATTCGAAATTCCCACGTATAACTGACATCCCTGAAATTCATACTTTGAAACAACATAAATAGTAATTCAATAAAATATAATCGAAAGTCCAATCCCGTATATATATATTCCGAAACTCCATATCAAAGTAAATATACATATGTACATATATACTCAAAATAGATATATATTTATATATATTCAAAGTGGATATACATACTTATTTTCAAAGTAGATATATATATGTAATATATATTCAAAGTATATATATATATATATACATATATATACATATGATCAATTCCCGATAATCCGACATATATTCCCGATAGCCTCATTAATCCGACATGTATTCTCGATAGCCTCAATAATCCGACATGATCCTTCCAAGTTGATCTATATGTATATATATACATATATATATATATATATATATATATATATATATATATATATATATATATATATATATATATATATATATATATATATATATAATCAAAGCATTAGCATGAACATAATTAATAAGGTTTAAATATCAAAACCAAATACGTAATCAACCGGACTATACTAGCGTCCAAATCTTACCGCCCAAATACTCAATTCTAAGTAAATATATTTATATATTTAAAGTAGATATATAAGTTTCCCAAAAATATATAAAGTATAAATTCCAATGACTTAAAGTATAACCCATGACATTCGTAACAATAAAATATTAAAGTCCGAAACCCAACAAAACCATAAACTCAAATATTAAATATAATTCATAAAGAAGATCCATCAAATTCCACCGTACTCAAAACCGTACATAAATACTACCGGACGCTTGACTCGTCCCAAAATCAATACTTAAAGATAAGCATAACAATAAAATATAGCCAACAGGGCCCCACAAACAAACCGGCAACCCAAATCAAATATAAAAATCAAATACCAATTCAATCATAATAAACTCATCAAAGATCAAATCAAGATTTAAAATAATATTTAAATATCATTTACATGCATCACATTCAATTCTTTAAAACCATGCTCGTTTGAAAACAAAGTCCACTCACCGTTGGTCCCACGCTGCCCAACCCAGAAAGGGTTCCACTCGAGGATCACGAAGAGCTTGAGAACCTAATTCAAGAACACGAGGATTAAGATTAACAACCGGACCGAAGCGATAACCTTAAAAGTCAAACTTAACCAAACCCAACTCAAGTGTACCAACACGTCGTACGAGGAATTCTAAGGTCAACGACGTTCGTTAGGACACGAGACGACCTCGGGAGACGCTCGGTCAACCCTGGTCAAACTTGGTCAAACTTACCCGAATAGGTCAAACCGGGCCCGTGGGTCCCATGACCTCCAAACTTAGATCCGAAAGTTCCTACAGGTTCGCTACGGCTTAGAGAACACGTCCTGAAAGTTTGGTCACGATCGGACGGTCAGATTGCTCACGATCGCACGATCGGACGATTACAGTTTAACTCAAACTTGAAGTCATTGATCCGGAGCATCCGGGGCTCCGAATCACGATCCGTCAAATCCTATACGTTCTTAGAAATACGGGGAACAACATACTAAGAATTGGGACCAATCCGACGGTCCGAACACATCGAACCCGGATAACGCGCAAAAGGCTTATCCGTTCGACTGTCATCCGAACTCCAAATTGAAATCCGAGCACGCCTACGCGCTCGTGACGACGTAAGGATAATTTAGGAATGAAGAGAAAAGTGAGCCACTCGTGGGTACACGCGCTGGCAGATTCGGTGGGTGTCTAAAGCGATAAATTTGGCTTCCGAACAAACTTCAAACCAAGAGCCATCCTTCCACCTACACACTCTACTTGAAGAGTGGAACAACTTTTTCAACTACGGGAACTTGCATAGACATCGGCAAGTGGCCGGAAATGCAACCTCAAAACCGGACAAAACTTAGGTTATAGATCCGATCACTTAGGCTCAAATTTGATCAACAATACCTATAGAAATAGATAGAGCATGAAGAGTAGATGAAGTTTCATACCTCACTCGACGGAAATGGTGGCCGGAGTCGCCGGAAAACTCGTCGGAAACTTCGAAAACCACCGGACTTTCAGTCGTTCCAGTTTAAAATCAGTGGGCTTTCGAGTTGGGAACTTGGATGGGTTAGGTAGAGGATGAAGAGACGAAACTTTTGGGACTGGAATCATCCAAATCGGACTTGGGATGAGGGAGAAATCGCAATTCAAAGTGGAGAGAGAAGAAAATGAAAGAAATTCGGGGAAAAAAAAAACGTCGATACTGTAGCGATTTACTGTAGCCACTACAGTAAAATCCGAATTTTTTTTTTATTTTTTTTAATTATCGCTACGCGTTCGTTACAACTCGGAATTGGACGTTCCGCATCTCCACGAACTCGTTTCGACGAGCCGGACGCAATGGCGCAACTCGTTTCGCCAAATTATCGTCCAAAAATTAAGTTGACCAAAATGCCCTTTTAATTATTAAATTCTTAATTAATTCCAATTTCATTATTTTAATTCCTTTTTAATTCTTTATTTGTTTAACTCAATTAATTTGTTTATTTATTTTCCTTTAATTTTGGGTCAGGGTCGTTACATTGATAGGGTTTGCGGGAGAAGAGGGAGGAGGGAGAGACAGTGAGGGTGGGGATAGATAGATAAGAGATGGAGGGTGGGGAGATGGAAGGGGAAGGAGGGGAAGGGGAGGCGGGGGATACGGAAAGGGAAGGGGAAGGGGAAGGGGAAGGGGAAAGAGGGGAGGGAGTTTACTTTTTCTCTCTCTCTTTTTTCTAATTTTTTTTAAATGTTAAATATTTATTTTCTTCAAAAAATGTTAAATTATTATTTTTTAAATATTTTTATTTAGATTCATGTGGCATGATCTCATTGGATATGTGGGCTCTACATACGTGTCACGTCATCAATTTAACAAAAAATTTGACGAATATTCACAACGGGACCAAATTAATGCGTGAGGTGTAACATAAATGACCAATAACCCACAGATCCCAAGGTCGGAACCTGGCTCTAATACCATGCTAAAATATGAGGACTATGAGAGAATATTTGTTTGTGGGAATTTTCTGTGTATTATTCTCTTTGTATGAAGTCATATTTATAATACATCGAAACTTGAATGGGCAAGTAAAAAATAAATTCCTATTTATATTTACAATAGAAAATCAAAAATTAAAATAAATCAATTACAATTATACTAGGAATTCTTGGTGTGTAAGGATGCAACAACATAATCTTTCCCCTATTCTATTAAAATAAGGATGCAACAACATAATCTTTTCCGTTTACAATATGTGGAATCCCTATTCTATTCTAATTCTAACGTCGAATTTTACTATTTTTCGGTCGTCATCATTAACGCCATTGTTTTTATCTTGTAAGCAACCAAAAGCGCTTTCGTTTACGCGAAATCAAAGCCTCTTCTTTCTTACAATCAACCAAAAAATATTTGAAGTTTTGTTTCGTCACGTTTTCTTGGCGTTCCATCTTGTTTGCCACTTTCCTGAAATAGCAATATAAATAGAAGCTTCCAACAATCAATATCGTTTTGTCGGATAGGTCGCGGAGTGGTCTCGCCGCCACCTTATCCGCCTTTAATAAAAGGGATTTCCATATCCAATTCAAACACATCAGAGCGGCGTCACCATCACGTCGATATCTTTATCCATTCACAATTCCCAATACTTCCCATAAATCCCATCCAATCCAATCTGTTGGTGTATTGGGTTCCATTTATTGAAGTTCGTTGGGTTCCATTTCTTGAAGTTCGTTTACCTGTTATTTGTTGACTGGAATTTCAATCTCTTGGGGTTCCTTTAGCAGGCAGTGAGAAACTTGGGTTCTGATCTGAGAACCGATTTGCCTGTTAATTTGATTGCTCCTGAGAATACGAGGCAAAACCCAGTTGGGTTTCTGTTTTGGGAGGTGGGCATTTGTTTGGTTTGCTGATCAAGTTTTCTGGGCTGAATTTTGTGGATTTGAAATTCTGGGGGTTCCTTGGGGCTTGGTTGGGCAGGTTTTGGAAACCCACCAAGCTTCTGAGCTGGTGGGTGTTGGCAATTTGAGGATTTGGGGTCAAAGTTTGTGACTTTTCCATTGGTTTTGGAGGGGGATTTCTCTGGAATTTGGAAAGCTTCAAGATTTAAAGCGGTTGGAGAATTTGGTAACTGATATTTAATTTGCAATTAGGTTTTCCTTGTTTGGTTTGTTGGGTACCGTTTTATTTCATTTGAGCTAAAGCTTGAAGCAATAGATAAATCTTAATTGAACTCTTTGGAATCATATCTCATTGACCTCTATTTTAATTCTGTATAATTCAATTTGAAATTCTACTGCCAGGACTCGTTTGTCATTCAATTGCCTTCCTCATTCTTTTGTAAACTTGGAGAGCTAAAACCACATTTGTAGTTATAAGAGCTGTTGTAGGTTTTATAACCCTTCAGCTTTGTTGACCAAGGATATATACCTTTGCTACAACGACAAAAATACAGACATTTTACTTACTCCAAAGAAATGGATATAAGCAATGAGGCCAGTGTTGATCCATTTCCTATTGGACCTTCAACCATTGTTGGTCGGACTATTGCTTTCAGGGTTTTATTTTGCAAGTCAATGTCACAGTTGAGGCAACAAATGTTTCGTACATTGTTGCGTCTCATCTATAGATGCAGGGACTTTCTGGCTCCCATGTTCTCATGGTTGCATCCTCGAAATCCACAAGGGATATTGGCAATGGTGACAATTATTGCTTTTTTGTTGAAGCGGTACACAAATGTAAAAGTCAAGGCTGAAATGGCTTATCGGAGGAAATTTTGGAGAAATATGATGAGAACTGCATTGACTTATGAGGAGTGGGCTCATGCTGCTAGGATGCTTGATAAAGAGACCCCAAAGATGAATGAATCAGACCTTTATGATGAAGAAGTAGTTAGGAATAAGCTTCAAGAGCTCCACCACCGTCGTGAAGAGGGTTCTCTCAGAGATATAATGTTCTGCATGCGAGCAGATCTTGTTAGAAATCTTGGTAATATGTGCAACCCTGAGCTTCACAAGGAGAAACTTCATGTTCCGAAACTCATAAAGGAATACATCGATGAGGTCTCAACTCAGTTGAGAATGGTCTGTGATTCAGACTCAGAAGAGCTCTCATTGGAAGAGAAGCTTGCTTTCATGCATGAAACAAGACATGCTTTTGGGAGAACTGCCCTGCTCTTGAGTGGGGGTGCTTCTCTTGGGTCTTTCCATGTGGGTGTGGTTAAAACGCTGGTGGAACATAAGCTTTTGCCAAGAATAATTGCTGGTTCTAGTGTGGGGTCCATTATGTGTGCTGTTGTTGCCACTAGGTCTTGGCCTGAGCTCCAAAGTTTCTTTGAGGATTCTTGGCACTCATTGCAGTTTTTTGATCAGATGGGTGGGATTTTTACAGTTGTCAAGAGGGTCATGACACGCGGGGCAGTTCATGAGATCAGGCAGTTGCAAATGATGTTAAGGCATTTAACGAGTAATCTTACGTTCCAAGAAGCTTATGACATGACAGGTCGAATTCTTGGGATAACTGTTTGCTCCCCAAGGAAGCACGAGCCACCTAGATGCCTTAACTACTTGACTTCACCTCATGTTGTTATATGGAGTGCAGTGACAGCTTCTTGTGCTTTTCCAGGCCTTTTTGAGGCTCAGGAACTAATGGCAAAAGATAGAAGTGGAGAGATTGTTCCTTATCATCCTCCATTTAATTTGGGTCCAGAGGAAGGGTCAATGCCAGTGCGTAGATGGAGGGATGGTAGCTTGGAGATAGATTTACCTATGATGCAGCTGAAAGAACTGTTCAACGTTAATCATTTTATTGTCAGTCAGGCAAATCCTCACATTGCACCATTATTAAGGCTAAAGGAATTTGTGAGAGCTTGTGGAGGCAACTTTGCTGCCAAGGTATGCATTGATAGACCTCAAATCAGATTCTTTTTAAAATTATTGTCTTTGTCCAATGGTTTTGGTTGTCTGTGTAGTCTTATTTTTCTCGTTACGAATATGAAAGGTCTTAGCCTTATCAACTTGTTTCTGCCTTCTTACTGCTTTTCTCTGTTTTTCTTCCATACCTAACAACTTCGTAGAAATTAGAAGAGAAAAGTGAAGTTTTCCTGTAGCTGGTGAAATGTTGTATGATTCTCCAAGCACTAAAGATGATCCTCAGTTGTAAGCCGGAATAAAAAAAGGTTATCCTCAGTTGGGATACCAGCTTATGATAAATTCTTGGCTGCATCACCAACATGTGGTTTGGATTTCAGTAAGAGAAATCCATTTAGTTTCAACTTGTGGTTAGAATTAACTGGCTTAGGAAATATTTCTTTTGATCTCAGCATCAGGCCACATCTTTATGGACTCCAGTTCCAATGGCTTTGCCAAAAACAATCTTGATAAATTACAGTAGTCTATCGTCTTGGTTTATCAGCAAGCACCTTATTCAAAGGAATAGACATTGAGCTAGGATTGCTTATCAGTTCTTGCTCACTGGTTGTAATATCGTTTTGGATTCTGTTACATGATTTTGTTAGTTCGACATTCTGATGACATGAGAATTAATCCATTTTAGTCTTTAACTGTGTAGCTTGCTCATCTTGCTGAGATGGAGGTGAAACATAGATGTAACCAGATCCTGGAACTTGGTTTTCCATTAGGCGGAATTGCGAAACTGTTTGCTCAAGATTGGGAGGGTGACGTTACTGTTGTTATGCCTGCCACACTTGCTCAGGTACGGGGAGAAAGCATTAACTACTGAATTAGGCTTGGTCATTATTTCATGGAACCTTACATTATAGTACTTGCTTAACAAATTTCTTAAAGTATAACTAACTTTGGATTGGTTAAATTGAACAAAGTATTACAAAATTAAGTTTTTTTGGAGTATTTTGAATTTTTTGATTTTCTCTCGTGGACCAATTTGAATAATCCTTTACATGGAGACTAACTAGCCATTTGTTTTTCTGACTTATCTACCAGTACTCAAAAATTATACAAAATCCAACATATATTGAACTTCAAAAGGCAGCCAACCAAGGTAGAAGATGCACTTGGGAGAAGCTCTCGGCCATAAAAGCAAACTGTGGCATTGAGCTTGCTCTTGATGAGTGTGTTGTAATTCTCAACCACATGCGCAGACTCAAAAGGAGTGCTGAAAGAGCTGCAGCTTCTTCTCATGGCCTAGCTACTACAGTCAAATTCAGTGCATCAAGAAGAATTCCTTCTTGGAATTGTATTGCTCGTGAGAATTCAAGTGGTTCCCTTGAAGACTTTGGAGATGGTGCTTCCTCAATCCATCAAGGTATTGGTACATCCACCAGTGCAATTCCTTCTGGTAAAAACTTTCAAACGCACCGTAATATACATGATGGAAGTGACAGTGAATCTGAGAGCGTTGACGTTAATTCTTGGACAAGATCAGGTGGACCTTTGATGAGAACAACATCAGCAAATAAATTCATCGACTTTGTCCAAAATTTGGACATTGATGCTGAACTGAACAGAAGTTTTCTGGCTATTCCTAACTCACCGACACTTCAGATGGGAGGCAATAATCAGTATTATCAAAGCCCAAGAGGTACAACACCTGACAGAAGTCCCAAAAGCACAAAATTCGATAAGAGGGATTTTGGAAGTATGGTTTCAGTAAATGGTTCGAGCATTATGGTGACTGAAGGTGATCTTTTGCAGCCTGAAAGGATACATAATGGAATTGTATTCAATATTGTGAAGAAAGAAGACTTAACATTGTCAAGTAGGAGTAGTCATGACATGGAAAATTACGGCAGTGAAGTTGCTGAATGCATGCAACTTGATTGTCCGGAAAAGGACATGGATGCTAGATCTACATCTGAATGCGGTGATGCTGATATCACTTCAGACATCTGCTTAGAAGAAATGGCACCCAATTTCCAGTCGACGGATCAACCTAATGTAGATGATTGTAATCATCAGAGCATTGTGGATGGTTGATTTTAACATCTGTTTTGCTAAGAGATTTATTAAACAAGTGGGTACAATTGTTGACAGAATGAGGAGTTCATACTTTTTCCAGATTGAAATAAATAAAATACTAAGAATACTGCTTCAAGACTACATGTTAGCTTGGCTCAGTTGCTTCTGCAGTACCTTGACAAAGAATTTGATTCTGAATTCTGCACCCATGAAGCCATTGACTCTGTAAATTACTAGTGTACACAAATGAGATTCATATGGCTCAATGAATGAAAAACTCTCTCTCTCTCTCTCTCGCAGTTTGATTACATATGTGAAACCATATGTCTACTGAACTTGTGAAGTTGCATCGGTTAAGTTTCTTTCATATAGATTCCTACAGAACTAATGCATTGAAGTTTTGACTCTTGATAATTCTAATATTGTTAGTGTTTTGAAGTTTGACAATTAATGTTATCAAAGGGAGAAGAATGGACATGTATTCTCTGATTATCTGTTAAATGCCTGTTAAAAAAATATAAACGAACTGAAACGGAAATCACTATTTCCTGATCTTATTCACATGGTCTTTCGACCTTTACAAATCATGAGAGAATGCCTTCTTGATTGCACGCACCCAATCTTGTCAAACTTTAATTTTCTGACAGCACATAGATAGCGCAGGTAGTTATCTTGAATTTGCCGGATTTGTCCTAAGTTCAGGTTGATAATGCCAAATTTTGTTATTTGAGTTTCATTGATCCTTTCATGTTTAGCCTTTTTTTTTTATGAATTATTTTCATTGATCCTGTGAATTATCATTTATATGTGTATGTATATAAAGAAAACTAAAATTTAAAAATAAAAAAAAGAGGTTGGGAAAGTAAATTATATTTATTGTCCAGGGTGTTATGAATTACCTGTAAGATTGAAACATATCTTTGACTCATAAAAGTGATCTTCTAATCACTTAAGGATTGCAAGAACTCCAAGTTAATCAAGAACTCAGATTCTAACTCGACCAGCAGCCTTGGATATTAAGTTAAACAGAAATCAAAAGGTTTTGGGATTCCTTATACTATTAGGATTGAGACTTCAACATCTATAGCATTAAGGACATCTCTTAGAGTTCCTTGATGGGCAAAACTCTAAGAGATATATGCCTATTTATAGAGAGCTCCCTCTAAGGCTAACTACACGCTTCAGCTATCTAGATATTCACCCCATCAGAATAAGCATACAGAGTTGGTTCTTAGAGAAGAGTATTTCTTGTTTTTGCGACTGTCACTGGACAATGGCATCTGAACATCAAGGTTAGTATTTGTGGTTTTATAGCTTATATGGTTACTTACATGTGGTATCAGAGCTCAAGTTATATTATCTCTTATCTAACCATTGATCATCAAGAAAATCAAGATCTATAAAAACTGTCAAGATTCACAACAGTTTTCAGAAAAACTTGACACGATAATAGTATCAAGGTTAACACTTTATCGTGACAAGAAAGCATATTGATTGTCGAATGCACACTTCTTGTGGCATATTGAGTAAGCCAAAGCAAACTTGATAAGCTACAAGATCTGTACATTAAAAGTTCACAATCAAGATTGTGCTGCAAGAAGTCACATGAAGGAAAAGCTCTCTGTCCAAAGATGTGAGCAAACCTTCATGTAATTACTTGCAGTAGAACAACGTGGGATATGAAGCATGCAAACTAGTATGAAATTTTCTTTATCCAAAGATCAAGAAGGTTTTGTTCAAAAGAAGTTTGCATGCCTTCATAACTCAGTGGTTGATAAATATGATTGAAACTCGCCTAAAGGTGAGGGTCAAACATATTTAATTTAAAGTTTTGGGGTTAAGGTTTTAAGTATACATGTTTATATGTTTTTAGTTAACCACAACTCGATTGAGACTCTCATTGGCTCAAACTATAAGAAATGGAGAGAGGACTTGGAAATTGCTTTAGGTTTGCTCGATTATGAAATGGTTTTGGAAGAAGATGCTCCTACGGTTTTCTTTGCCGATGCATCTGCAAGTTAAGTCTAAGTATGCCAAATGGATCAAAGCAAATAAGATGGATATCCTAATCATGAAGAGGTCGATTTCTCCATCTGTGAAAGGCAGCATAACAACATCTGACAATGCAAAAGAGTTTCTTAAGTCAATTGGGGAATTTTTCCAGGAATCAAAGAAGGCCGAGATAGGAACATTGATGGGGCAACTCACCGATGTCAAGTACAATGGCGAAGGCTGTATTAGGACTCACATACTCAATATGCTTGAGATTGGGAACAAATTGAAGACACTTAATGTCAATGTGGACGACACCATGATGGTACACTTTGCTATTAATTCTCTGCCAAATACTTTTAGACACCTCAAAAGTAACTATGTGACTCAAAAGGAGATTTGGACAATAACAGACCTCATAAGCATCTGTGTGCAGGAAGAGCAGAATATAAGAAAAGAAAAGACTGAGGAACATGTTAACTTTGTGCAAGAAATCAAACCAAAAAGCAAAGAGACTGTCAAGAATAAGACTGCAGGCAAGAAAATTAAGAAGGAAGAAGATTCAAAAGGGTTGAATCCAGTAGGCCTCAAGTGTTTCTTTTGCAGGAAATTTGGACATATGAAGAGGGATTGTAGGAGGTATAAGCGCTGGCTGGAAAAAAAAAAGAAGGCAAAAGGTAAGGACAATTTGGTTTCGGTTATTTATGAATCTAATACAGTTGAAGTTTTATTTGATTCATGGTGGTTAGACAGTGGTGCAACAGTTCATGTGGCTAATTCTTTGTAGGGGTTCAAAAGCAAGAGGGTGCCAAGCAAGGATGACTTGAAGGTGTTCGTGGGAAATGGAGAAAGAGTTAAAGTAGATTTTATTGGTTTAGCTAGTCTTAAGTTGGATTCTGGTTTTGTTTTGGATTTGGTAGATGTAGTTTATGTTCCTTCGATGACAATGAACCTTTTGTCAGTTAGTAAACTTGTTCAATCAAACTTATAGTTCGAGTTTGATAAGTTTGGATTCTCCATTTTCAGAAATAAAAGTTTTATTGGTAATGGCATTATTGTTGATGGAATGTATCGTTTGAATTGCAATTCACCAATCCAAAGCACTGCAAGTTTGAATGTGATAAGCACTAAACAATTAAGAGCAGAAGAATCTTATACACTTTGGCATAAAAGACTTGGACATATTTCAAAAGAAAGGATGAACCTCTTATGCAAAGAATCCATGCTACCACCACTTAATCACCATGAACAAGCGAAAATCTGCATAGAATGTACAAAAGGGAAATTGACAAATTAATGAAAGAAAGGAGCAATAAGAAGTGAAAAATTGCTAGAGATAATACATACTGACATATGTGGTCCCTTTCCAATCGATACACATGATGGTTATAAATATTGTATAACTTTCACAGATGATCACTCAAGGTATGGATATGTGTATTTGATAACAGAAAAATCAAAAGCTTTAGAGATGTTTAAGGTTTACAAAACTGAAGTCGAAAACCAGTTGGATTCAAAGATAAAAGTAGTAAGGTCTGATAGATGAGGAGAATACTATGGAAAGTTCACTGAAAAAGGCAGAAATCCAGGCCCTTTTGCCATTTACTTGCAGCAAGAAGGGATTGTGGCTCAATACACAAATCCTGGAACACCACAGCAGAATGGTGTTTCAGAGAGAAGAAATAGGACTTTGATAGAAATGGTGAGAAGCATGATGTGTTGTACAACACTACCAAAATTCTTATGGGGAGAAGCCTTGAAGACATCAAATTATTTGCTCAATAGGACACCTACCAAGAGTGTGGACAGAACTCCATATGAGATTTGGTGCAACAGAAAATCGAGTTTTAATCACTTGAGAACTTGGGGATGTATAGCAGAAGCTAAACTCTATAATCCAATGCAAAAGAAGCTTGACTCAAAGACAGTTAGTTGTTATTTTGTGGGGTATCCAGACAGAACCAAAGGCTACAGATTTTACAGTCCAAAGCACAATACAAGGTTTGTAGAAACTCAAAGGGCAGTTTTTATTGAAGAAGAGGATACAGAAAATAAGAATGTCGAATTTGAGTTTGATGAAGTATTAGAACATCAAGAACCTGCAGAAAAGGAAAAACAAGGAAGAGAAATTACTTTGATTCCAATGGATGATTTATACCAAAAGGCAGTCACACCAATTCATGAAAATAGCCACACTGATCAGGAAACAGAATTTGTAGTTCCACAGAATGTAGAAGCTGAGACACAAATGCCACAACCTCATAATCAATAACTAAAAATGTCTCAAAGACCTAGAAGGCAAGCCTTGCCAAATGATTATTATGTTTATTTGCAAGAAGCTGAACAAGGTATTAATGATTTGGAAGATCCTACAACTTTTAAACAAGCTTTGAGAAGTGACAAAAGTAAATTTTGGATGACAGCTATGGAATCTGAATTGGATTCAATGAGCAAGAATGGTGTTTGGAGACTGGTTGAATTGCCACACAATTGTAAACCTATTGGTTGCAAGTGGGTTTACAAAACAAAGAAGAATCCACAAGGAAAGATTGATAGATATAAGGCTAGGCTAGTGGCAAAAGGCTACACTCAACAGGAAGGGGTGGATTATAATGAAACTTTTTCTCCAGTTTCTACCAAGGATTCATTTAGGGTGATAATGGCTTTAGTAGCACATTTCGATTTACATCTCCATCAAATGGATGTAAAGACTGCGTTTCTAAATGGAAACTTGGATGAAGATATATATATGAAGCAGCCGGATGGATTTCTTTTAAAAGGAGAAGAAGAACTAGTCTGCAAATTGCAGAAATCCATCTATGGTTTAAAACAAGCCTCAAGACAGTGGTATTTGAAATTTGATGAAGTAGTAAAGTCACAAGGTTTTACAGATAATCCATTGGATGAATGTATTTACATGAAGTTTAATGGGACAGACTTCTTATTTATGCTTCTATATGTTGATGACATCCTCTTGGCAAGCAGTAATTTATCTCTGCTACATGACACCAAAAGGATGTTATCTAATCATTTCGACATGAGTGACTTGGAAGAAGCTAACTATGTTTTGGGGATTGAAATTAAGAGGGACAGAGAAAGGAGAATGCTTGGTTTATCTCAGAAGGCATATGTTGAAAGAATACTCAAAAGGTTTAATATGGACAATTGCACAGGTTGTGATGTGCCTATGTCTAAAGGCGACAAACTAAGCAGTGATCAATGTCCTAAAACTGAGCAAGAGAAGATTGAGATGAAAGATAAGCCTTATGCATAATTAGTAGGAAGCTTAATGTATGCACAGGTCTGTACCAGACCAGACCTTGTTTTCTGCATCAGTGTCCTTGGAAGATTTCAATCGAATCCAGGGCAAGCTCATTGGGTTGCAGGTAAGAAGGTGATGAGATATTTACAGAGAACAAAAGAGTACAAGCTGGTTTATAGAAGAGTTGAGGATTTGAAACTCGAAGGCTATGGTGATGCTGATTTTGCTGGTTGCATGGACACTAAGAAATGCACATCAGGAGTGGTATTTATGTTTGCAGGAGGAGCAGTAGCTTGGAAAAGTGTTAAGCAACAATATGTGTCGACATCAACTATGCAAGCAGAATTTTTGGCAGTTTATGAAGCTACCTCTATGGGAATGTGGCTTAAGAATTTCATGTCCATGTTAAAAGTGGTGGATTCTGTGCAGAGACCTATACAGTTGTGGAATGACAATACTGCAGCAGTGTTCTTTACAAAAGGAAACAAAAGGTCATCGGGCATGAGACATTTACAGTTAAAGTTTTTATCAGCAAGAGAAAAGATCAGAGATGGTGAAATAGTTTTGAGCCACATTGGAACAGATCACATGATTGCAGACCCTTTAAACAAAGCTCTGCACAAAATTCGATAAGAGGGATTTTGGAAGTATGGTTTCAGTAAATGGTTCGAGCATTATGGTGACTGAAGGTGATCTTTTGCAGCCTGAAAGGATACATAATGGGATTGTATTCAATGTTGTGAAGAAAGAAGACTTAACATTGTCAAGTAGGAGTAGTCATGACATGGAAAATCTCGGCAGTGAAGTTGCTGAATGCATGCAACTTGATTGTCCGGAAAAGGACATGGATGCTAGATCTACATCTGAATGCAGTGATGCTGATATCACTTCAGACATCTGCTTAGAAGAAACGGCAACCAATTGCCAGTCGACGGATCAACCTAATGTAGATGATTGTAATCATCAGAGCATTGTGGATGGTTGATTTTAACATCTGTTTTGCTAAGAGATTTATTAAACAATTGGGTACAATTGTTGACAGAATGAGGAGTTCATACTTTTTCCTGATTGAAATAAATAAAATACTAAGAATACTGCTTCAAGGCTACATGTTAGCTTGGCTCAGTTGCTTCTGCAGTACCTTGACAAAGAATTTGATTCTGAATTCTGCACCCATGAAGCCATTGACTTTGAAAATTACTTGTGTACACAAATGAGATTCATATGGCTCAATGAATGAAAATCTCTCTCTCTCTCTCTCTCTCTCTCTCTCTCTCTCTCTCTCAGTTTGATTATATATGTGAAACCATATGTCTACTGAACTTGTGAAGTTGCATCGATTAAGTTTCTTTCATATAGATTCCTACAGAACTAATGCATTGAAGTTTTGACTCTTGATAATTCTAATATTGTTAGTGTTTTGAAGTTTGACAATTAATGTTATCAAAGGGAGAAGAATGGACGTGTATTCTCTGATTATCTGTTAAATGTCTGTTAAAAAAATATAAACGAACTGAAACGGAAATCTCTATTTCCTGATCTTATTCACATGGTCCTTTGACCTTTACAAATCAAAGTTTGTATTGTGTTAGATGTTTTATTCAATCTAGAAATGCCAATTCATGAGAAAATTCCATCTTGATTGCATACACCCAATCTTGTCAAACTTTAATTTTCTGACAGCACATAGATAGCGCTGGTAGTTATCTTGAATTTGCCGGATTTGTCCTAAGTTCAGGTCGATAATGCCAAATTTTGTTATTTGAGTTTTTTTTTTTTCCAAGTAAAAGAGCTAATATTATTAAAGTCGAACACTAACCTTGGCATCAACTGCCAAGGTATTAAACAGCCACTCAGGCGGTACAAAATCCCACAGATAGGTACCTCCATTCCTACGAACAAAAGATGCAACCTCATGAGCAGCGTTATTACAACTGCGAGGGGCATGAATAAAAATCACCTCTTGGAGTTCTCTAGTCATAGCCTGGATATCAAAGATCGACCTCTGCATCCACCAATCTTTCTCTATTCACCATCTGAATGGCAATTAGAGAATCGGATTCCACCATGACACGAGCAAAATCTCCTTGTTGGCAAGCACTCCAACCAAAGACGGATTGCATCTACTTGACTACAAGAGCGCACTGCACCGCATATCTCCTTGACCTCCTGCTTGCATCATCCAACCTAAAGAATCACGAATCACCCACCCTATACCTCCCATACCTGTATGCTCCACCCAAGCCCCATCACAATTTGCTTTTACAAAACCATGTATGGGTTTTTCCCAAACTGTCTGGACCTGTTGAATTTGGTCTGGAGGTCTAGGAAGTTCATTAAACCAGGGGACCTTGGGTAAGACAGCCTCCCGATATTCCCCCACCTGCGCAACCATTAAACAAGATGCATCACTCGGGTTTATTTGTACTCCTTGGAACACCATGGAGTTGCGACATTTCCATATTCGCCAAAGCCCATAAGCAAGTATTTGCATAAGCTCCTCCGACTGATCATAAGCTGCATATTTCCGCTTAAGGAAAGCCCAGCAGGATGCAAAATCATTACCCTTAATAGTAGTGGTATCCAATTGGAGAGGACAGGCGAACCAAAATGCACGGGAAAATTCACACTGGAAAAATAAATGCATCTGAGTCTCACCTTCCTGTTCACAGAGCCCACATTTGTTCTCCACATCCATGTGCCGACGCCGCAAGTTATCCCGCACGGCTAGAGAGTTTAAACAACCCCTCCACATAAAGGAGCGGATTTTTGGAATGACCTGTAAACTCCATATACCCTTCCAGAATGATTTTTGCACCTTCTGATTACTACACTCCCCCTCACCCTTACGGTTCAACTCACCATTCCTATGCAAATTTGCAGCAAGTTCATAACCCGTCTTATTTGAGTTTCATTGATCCCTTCGGCCCCGTTTGGTTCATGGGAAAGGAGACTTGGGGGTGGGAAATCAATTAATTTCCCATGTTTGGTAAATCCGGGCATGGGAAATGGTTGCCTAGCACATGGGAAATTAGGGGGAAAGTGAAGCCCTCCTCTCAACTTGGGTTTTGATTTCCCTCCCCATGGGAAAGTTTGGAAAAATGAGCCAACATTCAATGCACATTTTTCATGACCATTTTGTCCCCATGAACAATTTAGAATTACAATGTATCATTAAATGCTTTCTTTTTTTATTTGATTTAATATGGGTATAATTGGAAAAATATACAAACTTTGTTTTCCATTCCTACTCAAAACAAATATGGGAAATGAAACAAAGTGAAATCTTCGGATTACTTTCCCGACATTACCAAACGTGGGAAAGGAATCTTCCGTTCCCATCCCTTAGGAAATGACATGGGAAGTGATTTCCCCTCAAATCCATTCCGTGAACCAAACGGGGCCTTCATGTTTAGCCTTTTTTATTTATGAATTATTTTCGTTGATCCTGTGAATTATCATTTATATGCGTATGTATATAAAGAAAACTAAAATTTGAAATTAAAAAAAAATGAGGTTGGGAAAGTAAATTTTATTTATTGTCCAGGGTGTTATGAATTACCTGTTCACACCTTGGCATCAGTATACATCCCTTCTTTCTAGTTTGAGGTTTTTCACTTTTTATTGTTGTGCTTATGCTTAACAATTAAAATCCATTAGATTGATCGAGTGGATAATATTATTTTAAATGCATATAAATGCACCAATGCTAAATGCAGAGACTCGGAATCCGGAGGGGCTTATATATGCATATAAGTTTGTTTGAAGTTAAGAGTAGAAAAAATATATATTTGTAGTTTGTTGTGTCTCATGTCTGGACTTTACATGAACATATTGTTGAATGAGAATCACTTCGGTTAGCTTTTAGCATGAGAATATTGTCATTACTTTCATGATATGATGAATATCAATTTTATTAACTAGCATCAAAGTCTTAGGTCGTATGGCTTGGAATATAAGTGCGTATGTGTGGCTGAATATGAGATACATGGTTCATTGAGAATTATATATATGTTCAATTATTCTAAATTACATCTTGCAAGTACAAATGTGTGAAAATATTTTTTCTTTGAAATTAAATTCTGAATAGTACATGGGGGAGTTGAGATATGTTGTTCCCAAATTCCCTGTCTCCTCCCTGTCCTTTGAAATTAATTAAAAGGATAATTAATTGACTTAAGGAATTTTCCTTTTCCACGTGTCACCTGCTCATTGGTCGCTGAAATATATGCTCCCACAACCCTCATTTCTCCGTGCTTACTAACACATGTGTATTGAAATTATTCTTATTGTCTAACTTTCCTTTCATTGTTAAAATCTATAATCTAATATCCTTAAAACCAAATCAATTAGGAAGGAATAGCTAATCCAATTCCAATTCCTTAATTTCTATATTCCTAATTTCCTCGATTAACGACTTTCCTTATTCCAAATAAGTAAATATATTCTAAACATTATGCCATTCTTTTCTGATTTACAGAGTGAACAATTTTTGTTTTTGTTTTGCTTTGATAAGGAAAGAGTGGACTAATGACATCGAATTTAACACGCATCACACACTAGACACAATGGGAGGACACCCCCCATTTGAAATTTGTGTAATTGAATAGTGACATTCCAATCCAACTGTATATGAATCACATACTAAAAGTATATGCAATAGTTGATTGTTTCAAAAGCATAAGACATGTCATTGATGATCACCATGTTTTGCGAAAAAAGACACAGAAAAGTAGTGGATGGCAGAGAGTCAAACCCCATCACCCCTTTTTCCCATCAATGAAAATGGCGTTAGATTATTATTCAGGGTGCGTGTATAGTGCGTGTGGTGGTCCAACAATGCCCACTGAGTTTGGGGAAATCAGACGTGGGTTGTCAAAAACAAAAGGCCAAAAAAAGGAAGACCTTCGCATTGCATACATTAGACACAAGTGAATTTCTCCATGTTCGCTCTCTGTGTGCGTCACGGTTTCGCGTGTTGTTTCCGCGTGCTGCCTTTTTAACCTAAATCTGTATGAATCATTTCCATTTCCATTTCCACCACGCCGAAATTGTGGAACTCTTTATCTATCATTTTATTCTTTTTATTGGCTTAATCCTTGCCCGTGCCTTGACCACTTTGGTTTTTGGTTTAAAATCTTGGGAATGGGTATAAAATTGTATAGAAATGTCTGGTACATGCACTTTTAGGAAAGCAATACCTGACTTGTATGAGTATGAACACCTCATGTGGGAGGATGGGGAATTTTATACCCTTAGCTTTCCTTGGGAATCTTTTCCCCTACTTGAGAAAGCAATTAACGCATTTTTTTTGGAACTAAAATGCCCATATTTTAATTTTTAAATATTACTTTTCATTAATAACTTTAATTAAAAAAATCAATAGTATTATTGAAAAGCTCAACAACTTTCCATTTCAAAACACAAACTAAACATAGTAATGAGAGAGAAAGTTTGGTTTTGTTTGTGTCATACTCAAAAAAGTAGATTTAAAAATTATGATTCTTCAAATAGTGATTTTAAGATCTAAAAATATGTTTGGTATTAAGAATAGTATTCTCTTGGTCACCTAGTGATTAAGGAATCCGTGGTCACCCACCTTTGGATTTAAATCCAAAGGCCCACCTACTTTTGCACTCATTTTAAGAAATTCTATTGGACCGTTGGATCTTTTGCACTCATTTTAAGAAATTCTATTGGACCGTTGGATTTAAATCCAACGGTGGGTGACCACGGATCCTTGGTCACTAGGTAACCAAGATATCACTACTCTTGGTATTAAACTCCAAACTATTTTAAGATCTTAAAAAATTGAAATTAACAAAAGAAAATGAGAGAGAGAGAGAGAGAGAGACAGGAGAGACAGGAGAGTGACTTAAAATTGTGGCTTTAGACTTCAATTCTGTTTTTGAATTTATAAAATTGACTCCAAGTAAAATACTAAAGAGGCCCTTACATTTTCTGATCCTCATTTCCTAACATTTCCAAACATCAATTTCCTTAAAATATCTATCAAAATCGCTGATAGGATTTCCACGTACCAAAATATTAAAGGATCATACAAGTGCCGCATCATTGGTTTTAACAAAATGACCAAAAAGCAAAACCTTGGTCAATGGAGCAAAAATGAACCATAGCAACTTACAAAGAGAATATTAAATTTAACCATAATTTTAGGCAGCCCTAACATAGTTAAACATTTTGTTTTATCTAAAGAAAATATTATTATTATTATTATTATTATTTGTAGCATAATTTAAGGAAGTCGTCTTGAGTGTACGAAACGCGTACGCTATGATCAACAACAACTCACGATGATGCGTAGTCTTTATCTTTGTAACAAAAGGAAAAGAAAAAAAACGTTCACTTTATTTTATAATTCAAAACCTGAAACACGGGAATAGTGCTAGTCGCGGGTACTTGAGTTGTAGCACATTGTTTATTATTTTATTCCATAAAGAAGCCTTCCGATGCGAGAAAGAAAGGTTTGCATGGCATGTCGTCCTGGCTGTCCTTCTTCCTTTGGACCGAATTTGGTTTACTGAACGCATTTCTCTGTTTCGACCCCCAAAAAAAAACACATTTCTCTGTTGGTTATTAATAAAATGAAAAGCAAAAATCGACCACCTTTAAATGTAAGGTGGAAACGAGGGATAATCATTAACAATGATGATTAAGTAGTATTAACACTTACTGCAAAAATAAAAGGGACCATAATAACTTACCTTGAAAGGAGTGCATAGTGAATTCAAATTCACTTGGTACCAAGGAATAAAATATCGATGATATCGGAAATATTAGTAGTCCAAAAATACGGAAATTTCGATGGAAATATCGGGATATTATCGATATTTCGGTCCATGTCGTCAATATTATTGATATTTTGGTTCATAGATATCTAAAATATCGATGGTATCGGAAATATCAGTAGTCCAAAAATACGGAAATTTCGTGGAAATATCGGGGATATTATGGATATTTTATTCCTTGTTTGGTACCAAACTAGTAAATACTATAAAACACAACCTAATTGTGACGATATCACTAGTCAATCAAATATTGCTGAAGTGTGAGAGAAATTATCGACATCGATATTTTTTAATATTATCAATATTTATACGATATGTGTATGGATACATTCTAAAATATATTTTACCTGAAAAATTGATAATATTCTCGATATTATCGATATTTTACACTATAGATCACCAATTGGTGGGGAGGGGCAGGGGAAAAGGCACCACTTTCCCACTGTGCTGTGAACCCTATTATCAAAATCATTGTAGCAGGAGGTCAAACCAATCAAAAAACATTCTATCATCAAAAAAAATTCTATCAACCAATGGCAATATGACAGCTCAGCTTAGAGAATCATAAAACTGCCACATATTGCGGGTAAACCCAAACGAAAGCCCAAATTTTCCACCTAACCAAACACGCCCAAGAATCTCCTCCCTCTAGAAAAGAAATAGAAAGGTGTGTACAAAAGAGAGCTCACTTTTTTTGTTTTGGGTCTGAAAGAAAACTCACTTTTACAACAAAAGGCAAGCAAAACCAAACCAAGAAAGAAAAAACACAAAACTCTACCAAGAAACAAACAAACAAGACCCAAAAGTCACACCAAAAAAGCTGGGGCCCCACCCACCTCTGAATTAAAAAAAAATCCAAATCTCACACGAAAAATCAAAAGAAGCCCACTATTTATTGCTATTTAATGAAAACATAATTAATTGGATATTAATTGTTAATTCAACGGTGAATTTTCGTAATTATCATATATAAATTAGCCGCATGGAAAGGTTCACTACGAAGCTTCCTGGAAGGTGCCATGGCAGTGCCTACAATCCCACCATTTAACCCCTCATCCCGTCCTCTCTCCTTGCCATCATTTCCCTTCTCTCTCCTTCTTCTTCCTCCTCCTCCTCTTCTCACTTTCTCTCTCTCCAATCTCTTTTCCCATCTGGGTTTTCATTTGCGATCATGAAGTTCATCAAAATCAGCTCCAAAAGTCTCAGCCCGAAACGCCTCTTCCGGTCCAAGAAGGACCAATCCGAGGTGTCCTTCTCCTCCGACCCACCATCGTTCGGGTCCGGAACGGCATCGTCGTCGTCATCCTCGTCCTCGGATTCCCTCCACAAGCCCGGAACCGGAGCCGAAGCTGGTGGTATCGGGACGCCGACCAGCGTTTTGCCCGAAAGATCGGGGGACTGGTCCGATTTCTCGGCCGATCTGCATCTCGACATGGCTCAGGCGTTTAAGCTTATAGACCGAGACAACGACGGAGTGGTCTCGAGAAAAGAGCTAGAGGCTCTGCTGAGCCGGCTTGGAGCCGACCCGCCGAGCCAAGAAGAGGTGATGTTGATGCTGAGCGAGGTGGACCGAGACGGCAACGGTTCGATAAGCCTCGAGGCACTGTTGAAACAGGTCGGCCCGGTTTGCGGTCCGGCCGCGGACTCGGAGCTGCGCGATGCTTTCGAGGTCTTTGACTCGGATCACGACGGCAAAATATCGGCCGAGGAGCTTTTGAACGTTTTTACGGCGATAGGGGACGACCGGTGCACCTTAGAGGACTGCCGGCGCATGATAGCGGGGGTAGATAAGAACGGGGACGGATTCGTGTGCTTCGAGGAATTTACTCGTATGATGGAACTGCAGAGATGATAAATTATCATGATGATGACGTTGCTCCTGATTTTAACGAGTCATAAAAAGTCTTTTGGCTTTGGTTTTTCTTTCTTTTTCTTTTTAATTTCGGTTGGGATAATGAATGTATGGTTTTTCACGGTATCTTGTTGAATATATCAGAGGATCTGACGGCTTGGATGGATTGTTCTCGAACTTTAAAAATTTGTGTTTGCACTCGGAATATATGCTCTTCTTCAACAATTTGTGGATAGGTGAATATTATCTAATTATTTTTCTATTTTTGAGTGTGAGGAAAAACTATAGAAAACATTGGTTGAACCTCCTATTTCAACTAAAACACAAAAAAGAGCACTAAACCACTCATGTGGTAACAAAATTTTCCATAATCACAGATTATTTATTTATTTTGCATAAAAAGGAGTTTTAGCAAAATATCTCCCTTTCTCACAGCTTGTAATTCAAGTGGTTAAGACGCTGTTTTAGCTTTAATTCTCCATTTTTCTAAAAGTTTTAGGTTCAATTCAATTCTCCACTTTTCCAGAAGTTTTAGGTTCAATTCAATTCTACACTTTTCCAAAAGGTTCAGATACGGCCAAAACATATTTCCACTGAGAATGTATGATTGATTGGCCTGGCAACAATCTGAATACTTGAGAATTACGGTGTGTTTACTAATCAGGAATTGGAATTCTTATCAAAAATTGAATTTCACCTATAGAGGATTTCTGTGTTTACTTCACATTAGGAATTTAAAATTAAGTAGGGCCCACACGAAATTAGGAATTGAATTCCTAATTTTGGAGGAATTCAATTCTTTGATGGAATGTGGTATTTGAATTCCTTGAGAACTTACCCATTATGAATTCATCTTTTTTACCTATTATATCCTCACACAATTTTCAAAATTCCAAATTTACCATCTACTTTAACCAAATAACAAGGACACTTTAGTAATTAGTACCACTTCTACCCTAATTCCATATGGTTTAGTAAACAATTTCAATAGGAATCCGGAATCTAACTCCCCTCAATCCATATGGTTTAGTAAACAACTTCAATAGGAATCCGGAATCTAATTCTCCTCAATCTAACTCCTCAATTCAATTCATCCTCAATTCAATTCCTCCTAATTCAATTACGGATTAGTAAACATGCCATTAGACTATTGCAACTGAGTGGCGGTCAATAATTTAATTCATGTGTTGTTTGTCTAATGTTTCGATTCCAATTAACCCTTTCAGTTATTAGGGTTTTCAATCCTGAATCTAAACCCTTAACAGCTTGCTTACAGTTTGATAATCTCTTCTAGAGGATTGATACTTCACTGTTGTTGGAGGATCATTGGCCGACACCACACTTGATACTTGATCGTTGGAGGATCATTGGTTGGCACCACATGATGTCCTTGTTGGTAAATCCTTATTTAGTTAGGATAGTTAGGATTTTGGTTCGTTACCATGTTAAGATTTTGATTACTTATCTATTTGTCTAGTCCTATTATAATATATATTTATTTCATATTTTAGTTAGGGTTGTACTTCTATATAAATACCTCTATATTGCAGAAGAATCAATATATTAGCATAATTGAATATTTTCCCTACTTTGTTTTGACATGGTATCAGAGCCTGGTTTTTCTTGTGACATGTGCTTGCGTTCTCCATGCAATTTAAGTGCTCTCCTCCCCTCCTCTTCAAGGAGAGAGGGGGAGTAAAAAGGATCCGTTTCTCTTTCCCATGAAGATATTGCCTCTTTCTTGACTCTGACGTCCCCTTCTCTTCAGGGGGTGAAAGGGAGTGAAAAAAAGTTGTGTCTGTGTGAATTAGCTACAATTGACATGGAAGAATTTGTCGATGTCATTGCCGCTACTACCGTCGTTGACCATGCCTTTGCTCTTTCCTTGCCTTGCTTTACCTTTGAGGTTTGTTTCTTTTGCAAGTTACATTGGTACTTATACTTACAAACACTATACGCTCCAATTTAGTCAAACACAAAGAAAATGCCACAACTTTCTTTCCCCTTTTTCCAAAGTGAGAAATCAACTAGGAAAGAGAACTAAAGAATGATGCATGGTCGAGTGGGGTTACCACAGTGGTTGTGTCCCTCCTCCTTCCCCCGTGCTTGGCACCCAGGATCGAAACCCCAAGGTTTCTTTCCTCCATATGTAAAAAATAAAAAAAAAGAATGAGGCATGGAATACCTTTATCTTACGTTATTTTTTTGAACTACTATTATCTTATGTTATTTGCTCAAGTAGTTACTTCTATTTCATTAAACAAACTTATATATATATATAGCTTATATTGAGGAATCCTTTAAATAAGTTTATTTGAGAGACACCCTTGTAGGACCCACTCTGCATCATATTTTACTAATCCACACCGTCTATGTTTTAGATAATCATTCAAAGATTATCTCTACAAAAAAATCACTTGAATCTGATATCATTTGACTATCCAATTGAGTTATTGAAATTTTAGTACTTTCTTGAAACATTGTGTTCATTGATTTTGTAGAACACAATTGGATGTCGAAAAGGTTTCCGATTTGTCTAATTTTTTGCAAGGATGATCTATGAATGTAGACTTAAAACATAAATAGTATGGATCGTTGAAAAACAATTCGTTAGGGACCCTAAATGGTGTCCCTCAAATAAAATTATTTGAGGATCTCTCAATAAAAGGTGACTGTATATATATATATATATATATATATATATATATATATTATTTTCTCCTATACGGATGCGATATATTTTCTATTACCCTCCATACTTTCTTCCTTACTTACAATATGAAATCCACATGATAATAACATTCGGACGTCTGGGTAGGATAAGAGCTGATATATATTGACTAAACTTTGGAATTTGCCTAATAGATTCCTTTTTCACAGAAGTTGCTATCCCTTTTCCTTTCAATATGAAGATGACAAAATTAACACTAGTTGCAGAGTATATTTAGTCTTCTTCAACTTTCGACCAAAAAAAAAAAAAAAAGTCTTCTTCAACTTGGATCGGTTTCTCATTTATGTTTGGCATCCTTTTCAATAATTTATTTATTTATTGAAGGGAATACAAGATTGAAGATTCCTTGCTTAATATTATATGACTCTAACATCCCTATTTTATTTGACTGCTTTTAAAAATGTACATAAAAGAATGTCCTGAAAAGTTTAGCGATTCTCCATTATTTTAAGGGATATGCTTCTGACAAAATAAAATGTTTAATATTTTTTTTAACAAATTCCGTTATATAATAATATAGGTTTTCATCTTATATATCTTATATTATTTAAGATCGAGAGGCAGTTGAATGCTCAATAGTACTTTTCGTAGCTTAACCACCTACTTTCTTCATCTAATAATCAAACGAGCATAAACATTCATCATCCTACATAACACAACAAATGAATTTTTAGTATTCAATATTTATATGATTATAACTATGCATTTAGGATTGGCTGGTAGGAAAAAAGACATCAATAGGATGTTAGTTAGATTGATCCGGATTTTTAGCGTGCTCATAAGTGGTATTAGATTCAAGCCCTCATAGTACCTGTGTGTGAGTTTCCCCCTCCTCCTTCCTAAGCGCAACTTTAGTGGCTGGGTGTAAATGGGGTTGTATGCTATATTTACACCCACATTCGCCGGAAAGTGCTTTAAGAGCATCTCCATTGCAATGGTGTAAAGGAATATGTAAAAGGAGGTGTAAAGGGAGATGTAAAGGACATTTAAAAGTTGACACATCATTTTAAAACAAAAACTCAATTTACTGCTAGTTAAAATAGAAAGAAAAACACCCTAACACCCAACTAACCGGATAGTTAACATTCAAAGTTTGTTTTTTTTCTCCTCCTTACTTCACGTTCTATCCTCTAAGAGCATCTCTCTTCCTTAGAGCAACTCCACCGGTTGTAGCCTGGGCAGGGGGGGAGCTGGGTCCCACGGGCTTGAGCCCAAAAATGGGTTTCCAGCGGGCCTAGGCAGCCTGGGCAATCAGTGGGCTCCACATGAACTGGGCAAGCCCGCAGGGGAAAGGGCCTGAGGTCCAGACTGGGAGGCTGACGTCAAGAACGTAAAAAAATTTAAAAATCTGAAAAAAATCTGAAAAATCTGAAAAAATCTGAAAAAATCTGAAATATTTTTAATAAATACCTATCAATTTTATTATTATTAATTTCATACATACAACTAAAATTAATCCCATGTAAAAAAATAAATAAATAGTAAAAATGAATAGTAGTTGAATTTCTTGTGAATGGGTGGAAACGCATTCTTATTTGCGAGGGCAGCCACTATTCACGTGAATAGTAGCCCCCTTGCTCCCCTCCCCTCCCCTTGCCATGGCAACCCCTAACGGGTGGAGTTGCTCTTACATTTTGGCTTTTTTTTCTCCTATTCATATCTCTGCCCAAAATCAATTTTATGGACTGGAGGGATTTTGAACTTACAGGCCTCATGCGTGTGTTGCGCGCGTGGTTCTTCCCAACTTCAAGCTGTCACTGTAAGATTACTAATTCAATTCAATTATGTTGTCTCAATTTTTTTTTTCTTGGTGGGGTTCTTATTCCACTGGCTGTGATTTTACAAGAAGAGCAAGAGGCCATAATGAGGACAAAAGAAGAAGATTGGGGCAGAGACATGAAGAGGAAAAAAATAGCCAGATCCTATGGAAGAAGGCAAAAAACACGAGAAATAACGTGAAGCAAGGAGAAAAAAAAACAGCTTTGGATGTTAACTATCCCGTTAATTGGGTGTTAGGGTTTTTTATTATTATTTTTAATTAGGAGTAAATTGGATTTTTATTTTACGATGATGTGTCAACTTTTAAATTTCTAGATTAAATTTTAATGAGGTGGCTTTTAGAGAACAAAAGTAAACTAGATTATAGCAGAGAAAATCAGAGTAGTGGATGGGCCCACGTGCTGAAAAGGAAGATAGATAATATAAAAGTGGTGGGCTCCAAACATACAAAAGATGAGATAGCTACCAAAATACAAGAAATATCATTTTGCTTCAACTTGATAAAAAATCATTTCCTCTTTTTACATCTCCAATTTACATATATCTCATTAGAGGAAAAACGACATTTACATCTCTTGAATTTGGTGCACATTAGACACCTTTTAGATTTCAAGTTTTCCACCCCCACTTCCAAACTCTACTAATACTCAACGTTATATAATAAACAAATCAATTCGGATGAAAAAAATGAAGACAAATCAATTGACATATGTTAAGATATTATTGTTGAATTAGTTTCCTGGAAAGTATTGACAAGTCTTGAAATAAGGGCGGTTTGGCGTGAAGTGAGGGGTGAGGTGCATAGTTTTGTATAATTCTTTAATGATGGGGATGGGTGATAAGAACATGTATACGACTAAACAACATGCCACCAACAATCCCTATCTCTTTTTTTGGCCTATTACTGCTTTGAAAATGTCCTTTAATTTGTAGGGAGTAGGAAGGTACAAATTTCAAATACATAGAAAAAGAAAAAATGTTCGCATTCCCAAACATGAGGCACAATTCCCCTGGAAAATAAAATCATAGAGGCTTGCTTTCTTTTTCCCCTTGCAGCTTGTACTGCGTGGGACATTTTCCAGGCTTTCCACTTTCCAGGAAACTTCATTGCCTTCTTCCACCATCACCTCACGACAGAAAAATCTTGGCTGGACTCTTCTGTTTCTCAATAGAAGCCAGAGTAGGACAAGGGCTAGAGGGTAAGAAGGCAGGTGTTGAGCTGGTAGAAAAACACAAGTGTTTAGATTTTAGACATCAATTTGGGTTCTTGTACTGCCAACTTGCCAATTAACACGGTCAAGATTTGAAAAGTCACTTTAGCATCTCCATGGGTATGAGCAAACGACGTAGGCATGCAATATTATATTATTTATTTTTGTCTTTTATACTTATGGCATTTCACTTATCACAAAAAAATAAAGAGTATACTAGTGAAATACCCCATGAACTTGTACATAACTTTCAATTAGCCATCTATCTATTTTTTTTTTAAATTATAGAAAATTAAGGATATAAACTATTTTTTTTCGCCAATTTCCCCCCTACCGTCTAAATTCTGAACATTTCATCCAATTTTCAGTTAAATCATTTTAAAAAATAATTTTTTTTTGGAAAAAATTGAAGAACCCAGACCCATCCCTCCCACCAACCCGAAGAACCCCTTCTTCCCCTTCCATCTCCTCCCTTCCTCCTCCCATTCCCCCATGAACACCATACTCCACTCCCAGACCAATCCCACACCCCCACAGACCCTTCCCCCACCTCCCCCTTTGTATTTTTCATCCTCTCACAAAACCCAGCTCCCGTTCCCCATCCACAGAAGCTTCCATCCCCACCTGCATAAGGAGAGAGAGAGAGATATATATATATATATATTAAAATTTTATATTTTTATCCCAATTGCCCTCATATTTAATCGCAAATTGGATGATATGTTGCGGATTTAGACGGCAGGGGAGAAATTGGCGAAATAAAAAAGTTCATATCCTTAATTTTCTATAAATAAAAAAAAGGATAGGAAATTTAATAGAAAGTTAGGTCTGAAGTTCGGGGTATTTCACCAGTATACCTAGAAATAAAAGAAAATTGTATTTTATGATAATAAAATTATGTTGGGCTCAATTACCTCTTCACTTTTTTTTTGTCATAAAATTACCTCTTGACTTTGAAGTAGACAATATTGTCTTGTTGGAGAGGGTAGGTATATTTTGCCTACCCATTTGTCTATTCCCTTGGAGCATGAAAATGCTGATGTGGCAAAGCAAATGAGATTTGCTACTCTTTTGCCTCTTCCCTTGGAGATGCTTGTTTGGGAATGTCATTGTCATGCTTTTTCCTATAAGATTGGAGTGAGAATTTACATTTGAAGGCTTAAAAATAAATGATAATAAATCTTTTGTTTTCATTCTCATGTTTTTTTTTTGCAGTACTTAGAATTAAAATTTGTTGATGTTGGAAATATGCCCTAAAGCCAAACATATGATGTAACTTTAAGGATATTTCATTACATTTTTCAATAAATAACAAGGGTAATTAGTTGATTTAGGTTAGCCACCTAAACAACAAGTCCATGGGCAATGAGATGTGGAAAACTATCTAAAGAAGTTAGGTCCATGAGACTTTTCCCTATAAACTCACACCCTGAAGAGTTCCTGTTCATAGGATTGTCAACTGGGAATTGACAATCCGCAAAGACCATTATACACTTTATCTGCTTAATTGGGAGGATGACTGGTCTCAAGTAATTTGTTTAAAGACATAGTATATAAATGTTCACTAGGGAGTGAATTCACTGAGCGCGATCAACCGTGGATCTTGCATGTCGAGCAAGATCTCTATAGTTGCAATAATGTAAATTAGTCCTCGACCTGAGTCACCAAAATTGTCTAGTGGAAGCGTCGTGGACCTTTGATATACTAAAACGTTGTGGTCCTCAGGGGCATGATCATATTGTATGATTGGGGTTCATGATCAATCCATTGAGGCACGTGAGTGTACAACAAGGGATCTCTACCTTCAGTAAAGAAGGAGAATGCTTTGATGATGTGATTCACGAGTCATCGGCTAAAGCATTAGGTATAATTGGGATGGTGATTCCAATCATACTTGTATGAGTCAAATAAGCTTGAAGTTCACATTAGGGGCTTACCTTGTTTTTCATGCCCTAATGATGAGAGAGAGAGAGAGAGAGAGAGAGAGAGAGAGAGAGAGAGAGAGAGAGAGAGAGAGAGAGAGATAGAGAGATATCATTGAGTTAGAGAAGGACCGTATTACATTGTAATTCCAATTGAATATGTTCTCCACCTTGTTCGACATTGGGCTTGGACCCATTGGGCCCATAAGATGAGTTGTACATGACAACTTAATGGGAGTGTTGGTAGGTTTTGACCCACTTGATGACACACATGGGTCATTTCAAGTGATATAGGTCACGGATGACCCAACTTGAAATGCCTAGCCTATAGATAGATAAAGATGGTCATCATCTTTCTCTAGGGTTTTTGATGATGGGAAGATAAGGAGGCAACACCATGCTCCTCCCTCCCCTTCACCATGACCGGCCACACAATGAGGGATACTAGCACCTCCACCTCCTCGTGTTCTTCATCTCCTCATCCATCCTTTTCCTTTGGTGCGTATGAAGTTAGAGGCCAAACATTTGGGTGGCTCTCTTTTGGAGAATCATTTGGTGAAGACCTTCCATGGGCAATCAACCTTGAGCTTTGCTCAAGGTAGTGCTACAAAGGTGTAAAGAATTCTCTACTCTCTCTTTCTAATAGTTTGTAGAAGTTTCTAAATGCTTCAATCCCTTTAGGCCTAAAGATACTTGGGTTAGATTGTGTTTTTAAGCTCAAAGTTTTAATCTTTGCTTCTGTTGCCTAGAGATTAAGTGTAATCTCATCTTTGTGGCTTAATGAATCTAAAAAAAATATCCTAAGATTTCCTTAAGTTGAATTTTCCATTAATACATTAAAAAAGAGAATGTATCAACAAAAAGAAGAAGTTAAAAGAGCATCCACAATGGGAGAAAAATTTCCCTGGCATGGGGATGCCAGGGTAAGCAATCCAACTAAGTATCCCTATCCAATGATCTCTCGGTAGATGTCACCCACTAAAATTAAAAAAAAAAGACCCCCTCTCCTTCTCATCCTATGCAAAACCAGCAACTAAAACCCGTTTTCTCTCTCATATCTCCCTTTTTTTCTCTATCCCTTTGCATCGCCTCTCTCCTTCTCCTACAGTGCAATGCAAACCCTCTATCTCTCTATGTTCTGACTTACTCTCCTCTTTCCCTATCTTTCTCTCTCTTTGCATCAGCCACATCCGAGTCCAGCAAGAAGAGAGAAAGAGAGGGAGAGATTGGCCTCGAAATTTGATGTCAGCCACCTTAAGTTTGGAGTTTGGCAAGGTCGCCGACACTGTTTTTGGCGTGAAGAAAGAGAATGAGAGGGAGATATGAGAAGAGATAGATAACACCAACAATGATTGAGGAGGGGATGGGGACCCGAAGGATGGAGGATGGCAATGTGCAATTTGATGCTGACGGAGACGGATGTGGCTAGGAGTGGTGGTCAGGATGAGAAGGCTTGAATGTTGGTTTGACAAATTTTTTTTTTGGCTTAAGTGTTAAAGTAGAGTTATAGAGTTCGCATAGGATGGAGGAGAAGAGGCAACAAATTAGTTTTTTTTAAATGTTAGTGGGGTGACAGTTATCGAGAGGTCATTAGGTGGGGATACTTAATTGGATTGCTTACCCTAAATCACATCTTTAGACAAATTTTAAGGAGGAATCATAGAAATATAACTTCAACCATACTCCCTATCCATTCTTTAAAATTTTTTAAACCTTTAATTAATGATGACTAAAGTGGGCAAGGGTTGAGTTGGGTCGGTTTTAGTTCCAACCTGTAATCCGACCCGTACATAACAGTTTATGATTTTTTGAACCCAAGACTCACTCATTTTTAGGCCAACCCAATCCATTATGATCGAGTTGGACGGTTTGGTCGGGTTGACCAGAAATTGTGCCCAGCCCTAATAATGACTATTTGTTTATATTAATTTTAAAAAAAATAGGATGGACCATTTATGACCTCCTAAACTAGGGAATATGATTGGAGGGAGCATGATTGTAGATGGTCTAAGGAAGAAAGTGAGTTTGGATATTCAGTTACCAAAATTGGTATTCCCTCTATGTCCATTGGTTACTTATTTGACACGTGTCTTCTTATTTAAGAGAGAGTTTTTTTAAAAAAAATAAAAAAGAAACTTCATTTGATAAACTTCAACAATACAAACAAAGATATCAACACAACATCTCTATCCTTGAGTTTTTGTGATTCTCACAAGCAAATCAGTAATTCGATCCAATAATGTATGTTTTAGAATTTAGAGATTCAATGCAATTCCTCAAATCACCGAAACCGATCAAAATTAGATTAAATTGGGATTAAATCGATCATTTTTCAAAAGAATCAATTGAACTGAATCAGTTCGGTCGGTTATTATTATTATTTTTGGTCGAAATGGAAACTTTCAATACATGAAACAAAGAGTTTTTAGGTCTAATGGTCCTCGAACTTTGACCCAATTCGCATTTTGCTCCCTCAATTTCCAAAATTGATCCCGCGGTCCTTCAACTCCAATTTCGCTAGGACAAATGGTCATGCCGTCAATTTTGTTATCTTGTCTGTTAAATACAGGGATAAAATGGTATTTTTGTATTATTTTTAATTTCCACCATCTGAATATTCCTTTCACCCAAAAATAAAAATGAAAAACTAAAGACTAAAAAACCTTCCTCCTATCCTCGTCACAGTAGCCACAACCTCTCCAACCCAACCCCACCTAAACACACACAACCTACAACAACCACCAAGCCTTCGTCACCCTCACCCTCACCATCGCACCCAATCCCAACCCCTCTTTCCCATGATGAAATATTCAAAATTTTTTTCATCAACAAAATTGAGGATATGATATATAGTGACGAGCATAAGCCATTGCAGAGAGGGTGGGAGATATATGGATGAGGAGAGTTAAGTTGCAGCGGCGGGGTTGTGGATGTGGGGTTTGGGTGTGCCAAGAATTGCCTATGTACCCAAGGAGTGAAGCAATTTTTGATTTTGACCCCCAACAGTACACAATGTGCCATGCACATGCTTAAATTTAACAGAAAAGGTTAACAAAATTGACTGCAGGACCATTTTTCCTAACGAAATTGAAGTTGAAAGGACCACGGGAACGATTTGAAAATTGAGGAATCAAAATGCGAATCAAGTCAAAGTTGAAGGACCATTAAATCTAAAAACCATGAAACAAATGATAGTGAATTGAAGTAGATCTTGAACCCTCACAAAACAAGCACGAAGTGAACCCACCCAATGACTCATAATAGTTTATGGAGGCCCACTCATTGAGCTCCTCAAAATCAGAACCTTGTAAGACCAATTGCAGACTATATTGGCCCATAAAAGGAGCTTGGGGTACTGTCTCACAGTCCCACCCATTTTCCCTACAAAAAAGAAATAAAAGCTTTTCCTCTCTGAAATTTACACTCGCTCTGAAGCCAATTTGGAAGTGGAGGTTTAGATTCGATGCTCATAAACCTCCGAAGAACAATACGCATTCCATTTCATCCCAAACCTTCACTCTGCATTCCTCTGAATCTCTTCTCAACTTCAGCACCAAACCCAAACGCAAACTCTACAGAGCCTCTTTTAGAATCCGAACTCAAATCCTTAGTTCTCAGCCATTACAAGCATGGCAAGTTCACCAACCTCCTCCAAAACGTCATCGCTTTGCCCACTGTCCTCCTCGCCGCCTGCCAAAACCTCACCACCCCACAAGCCCCAAATGGAAATGGCCTCAGCCCGTCCCTTCTCGACTCGGTCTCCAAGCGGTTCTCAATCCATGAAATGGGTCTCGAGCTCTTCGAGAATCGGTTCGATATTGGAGCTTGCAGTGTTACAATGGCGGCCCAAAGAAATAGAGGTGAGTCTTTGGTCTTGCCTAACTTGAAATTGAAGGTTTTGATTGAAGCTATTAGGATGGTATTGGGAATTGTTTATGATGAACGCTTTGTGACGTTTTCTTATGGTGGTCGTGTTAATATGGGCCGACACACGGCCATTAGGTACCTTAAGAACTCTGTAGAGAACCCCAGTTGGTGGTTTACAGTTAGCTTTAACCGCGAAAAGTTTGATCAACAACATGTAAATAAGCTATGCTTGTTTATGTATGAGAAAATAGAGGATGAGAGTTTGATTAATGTTATAAAGAGGTTATTTGAATGCGGTGCGGTGAGAATTGAATTGGGTAGTTGCTTCTTTGGAAGAGGGTTTCCTCAGGAAAGTGGGCTGAGTTCAATTTTGATAAATATTTACTTCAATGGGTTTGATAAAGACGTTCAAGAAATGCGTCTAAAGAAGAATCAAGAGCATCCCAAATTTGATTCAAATGAGCTTGTTTCTAAGGATGGTGTGTTTTACAAGCCAGTGAAGATATATGCAGTTAGGTACTTGGATGAAATATTAGTGATAACATCCGGGTCTAAGATGTTGACAATGGATTTAAAGAACTGGGTTGTGAAGCACTTAGAGGGGATACTGGAATTGAAGGTGGATGGGATAAAAACAGCTATTCATAGTGCGGTGTCTGAGAAGATTGCTTTTATGGGCATGGAATTACAGGCAGTAAAACCTTCAGTTTTGAATCCTCCTATGTCAGAAAAGGCTATGAGAGCACGAAAAAAGTACATTAGACAGAAGGAAGTCAGAGCTCAGGAATTGAAAAATGCTAGAGAGAGGAATAGGAAGAAATTGGGATTGAAAATAATGAGCCATGTTTATAAGAAGTCGAAGAGAAGTGATGGGTTTAAATTTGAATATCAAATTAAGAATGAAGTTAGAGAAATATTCAGAACCTGGGCTGATGAGACAGTGCAAGAGTACCTTGGCTGTTTGGAGGAGCGTTGGGATTGGTACCGTAAGCTGTCGGCAGGTAATTTTCTCTCTTTAAGGCACATTAGAGATCAACTGCCTCAAGAGCTTGTTGATGCTTATGATAAGTTCCAAGAGCAAGTTGACAAGCATTTAAACCCAGTCAAAGCTAGAAGGGCACTGGAGGACGAAGAAAGGAGAATAAAAGATGAAGAGGAGAAGAAATATGCTAAGGGCACAGTTGAGGATTTGACAAAGCTCTGTGTCAAAGCTGATGCACCCATAGAACTTATTAGAAAAATGGTTAGGTTGATTGGCTTTACAAATCATATGGGTCGTCCCAGGCCAATTACTTTACTAACTGCTCTCGAAGATACTGATATCATTAAGTGGTATGCGGGTATAGGGAGCAGATGGCTGGAATTTTACTGCTGCTGCCATAACTTCAAGATGGTCAAAACTGTTGTGACTTATCACTTGAGGTTCTCTTGTATCTTGACTCTAGCAGAAAAGCATGAATCCACCAAACGTGAAGCCCTGAAACATTTTACTAAAGATTTGAAAGTCTTTGATATAAATGGAAATGAAGAAGTGCACTTCCCCACAGAAAGGCAGGTGAAAATGATGGGAGATAAAAATCTCTCTGATCCAAAACCAGTGGATGGGACGTTCTCTTTGGCTTTGATTAGATTAGCTTCTGATGAGCCTCCATATTCATGTGTTGCTCATTTCTGTGACAAAACTGATACTGTTGTTTATCGTGTACGACTATTGCAAAATCGCTTGAATGTGAACCCCGTGGATGAAAAGAAATGGGTCCCTGGGATGGGTGCAATTAATGAAAGTCTCAATCTGAAATGCTTTCCTGTTTGTCCTGATCACATACATGACTTATACACAGGGAGAATCACCTTTCAGGACATTGATTGCACTTCATTTGTGGATGGAGGCTGAGTTTTACATTCCTCCGGTTTAGTATCTGTTTGCCATAGGTTCTTGTCTTCTGGAGGCTGCTGCTGATCCACGCAGATTTTGGGAATTGTTGCATATGCTGAAGCTAGGTGGGTGAAGTACATTACATTTTATATTGATGTATAATGCAATTTCAGCTGCCCATGTAATTTTAACAGGAAATGTGTTACTAGTACATCATCATTTTTAGAAGTGATGACCCAGTGTAAAATTTGTCAAAAGTTGCAATTGCAGCTATCTAAACAATTCGTCCTAGTAAATGAAAACTTCTCACAGGCTGTTTGGATGGTAATTTAACTGATGAAACAGATTGCCAAAAATCTCCCTACTTCCGAAATTTTAGATTTTGCATACTCCTATATCCCGTTTTGTGATGATGGAAACCAGATTTTGTTTTCATAATTGTGTTGGGTTCACAAATAGTATTCTTGGGGACGTTAATCTGGAGCAGTTTCTTGCTATTTTGTTTTCATTGTAGTATTATAGTTGCTCTTTATGTGTGCCAAATTGTCCTTTAGCGTATGATCTCTGTATAATTTGCTGGAGATTTGCTTTGGCATCTTGTTATGTGATTTATAAATTTGCTGGATGTTACCAATAATGCAGTTGGCCTAAGCTATGAAAGCGTAAATCTATGTTTGGTAAAAAAGAATAGTGCAATTTATTTTACAGATCTACAACAATATGTATATCTTGTATGATCTTCAAGTTCACCCTTTGTCCTGTCATGATTTACCTTTTTTGCTTTGGGATGTATTGATCTATGATTTGCTTTTGTAAAATATTTGACATCTTGCTTACCTTTTACTTCTGTAACTTGTCACTTGTTAACTACTTTTTCCTGGTTTTGCAACTGGTAGAGACTAGAGGGTTCTTGCTTACGAATACGTTGACATTGGGCTGTATGGAGGTGCTCTTTGTAGTTTTCTTAGATGGGTAAGAGACCCTTCAAAAATCAAGTTTTGAATTTAATGTTGGGGATTTCAAAAGTTTGTGGAGCAAACACCAGGTGGGAAATGGCTGGAGAGTTTTGATGCAGGGATATCTCCTGTTTTGTGATATTTTTGTTCTGTAGATGCATAAACAGAAAATGGAAATTCGGAAGGGTAGATTAGCAGAAAGCTGGACTTCTGGTGTCATATCAATAATACTTTAAATTATAATGTTGAAGATGGTTTCAGAAGGAGATAATAGATTACACACAAAGAAATGGATGGTTGTAGAGTCAGTGTGGTAATTACGAAAAAATAATTTTCCCCCGGGGGTTAACAATTCTTGTGACTGATGGATTGAGTCTATCTTTACTGACTGATGGATCCCATGTGTCTAGATTGTTTATGGAAGCAAAGAGGTAACAATTCTTGTGTTGCTAAGTTATTACCTTGAGGAATAGTTTGAGTTTCATTCACTGTGGTGGTATAATATTGAGAGAAGATTCTCATTTTCCGAGTAGTTGTAAAAAGTATTTTGGGAGAAAACGACCTGAATGTTTTTACAGTCAATATTCATCTTCCGGCGGCATTGGCATAAACAGCTCAAGATTCTTGGAAGTCATTGGTGCTTTTTGCAGCGTCTATGGAAGACTAACATGAATTTATCAATGTGTTGTAGCCAAAAAGCAAATAAAAATGTGTTTATCCAAATTTTGGTTGCTAATTCAAATTTGAGAGTGACCCTAAATTCTTTATTTTATTTTATTTTTATAAAAAAAAAAAGTGACCTTTGTTGTAAAAAGAAAAGAACATTTTTTTTCTTTTAACATGTCAAACAAAGACGAATAATAAAATTGGGCAAAAAAATGGACCAAAAAGAGGGGAACCTGTCAGACAACCGTGTGACCACCCCAGCCAGTCACCCAGCTGAGAACGATCATCTACTGCTTGATGATTCTGAAGAATCAGAAGCTGTTAATCACGCTCTGATCGCACGGTCATGATTCATCCACCAGGTTGGGATTCCTGTCTCCTTAGAAATCAAGGATACAGAGGTACGATCCTATAGAACAGATCCTGTCCAAGTAAGGTCGTGCTCTGTTGTCCCATGTTCACCTATATAAACCGTTCCCATGTTCGGTGTTTGGTCGATGTGGGACAATTAGCACTCAGAACTTTTTATTATTTTTTTATTTTTATCCATTTCGTTTTCATTGCACTGGCGTTCGTTCTGGACCAGACTGAGATCACAAATCTTTGTACTTCAAAGACTCCCAAAAATTGCACACTTTTATTGCAAGTCCTTGTCCTTAGCTTTCAAGATTTCATCCCATTTCCATGTTTTTCAACGTCTCCACTTCTTCTCTCCAACCTCAAAACTTCCTCTTCTATTTCACACCCATCACCTGAAACATCCCTACCACAACCACGCACCTTCTCTTTCAATTTCTTCGTCTTTTTCTTCAGGTTCGGTGCTGCATTCATGCCAGGACCTTCAGACCCTGAGACAAGTCCATGCTCGTATCCTAGTCTCAACTGGGTTCAAACCCCCTTCCCTTCATTCAAAGTTGATCACTTTGTATTCTCGGTTCAATGGCGTCGAGAGCGCTGCTTTGGTTTGCAGATCAATACAAGAACCAAATACCATGTTGTGGAATTTGATCATAAAGTCTCATGTCGACTCGGGTCTGCTTGGTTCGGCTCTGTTGCTGTACAAAAAGATGCTTGAATTGGGTGTTTCACATGATTGCTTCACGTTTCCGATTGTAAACAGGGCGGTTTTGTTGCTTGGGAGTGATGCTACATATTCAGGAATGGTTCATTGTGTGGCAATTCTGATGGGTTTTGGAATGGATGTATATGTTGGCAATACAATGATTGATGCGTATGTGAAATGCGGGAGACTTGATTATGCTCGTAAGCTGTTTGATGAGATGCGTCAGAGAGATTTGGTTACTTGGACATCGATGATTTCCGGGTATATTTCTGAAGGAAACGTTGCCTGTGGGTTTAGTTTGTTCAGTGAAATGAGGAGGGAGTTGGAACCAAATGCCGTGACAATGCTGGTCATGTTGCAAGGCTGTTGTGACATTGAAATTTCAGTTTATGGGGAACCACTTCATGGTTATGGGATTAAGAGTGGTTTACTAAATGATAGGTCTGTGCAGAACTCAATTTTCAGAATGTATGCTAAATTAGGCACCGTTGACCAAGTCGAATATTTTTTCGGCGAACTTGATAGAAGGGATGTTGTTTCCTGGAATATTCGTATTTCCTTTTATTCTTGGAGAGGGGATGTTGTAAAGGTAAGAGACTTGTTTCATGAAATGCGGGGTGAAGTAGCACCCAGCAGTGAGACATTGACGTTGGCTATATCAGCATTAACCAAACATGGGATTCTTTCCCAAGGTGAAAGCTTGCATTGCTTGGCAACAAAAAGTGGGCTTTGCGACGACGTCTTGCAAACATCTTTGTTGGACTTCTATGCCAAGTGCGGGGAATTGGGAAACTCAGATAAACTGTTTAGAGAAATCCCTCATAGAAACAGCATTACTTGGGGTGCAATGATGTTTGGCTTTATTCAAAATGGTTATTTCAATGAGGCTGTTGGATTGTTCCTCCGAATGCAAGCTGCAGGTGTTGAACCCGGGGCTGAGATACTAAGAAGCCTTGTTGATGCATTTGCAAACCTAGGTGCTCTCAAGTTAGGAAAAGGAATTCATGGTTGCATAATAAGGAAATCTTTTTGTGAAGCTGAGAAGTGCAATACTCATCTTGAAACCTCCCTAATAAACATGTACATACGATGCGGTAGCATATCTACAGCTAGAGTCTGTTTTAGTAGAATGTTGATCAGAGATATAGTGGCATGGACATCAATGATTGAGGGCTATGGGAGCCATGGACTTGGTTTGGAAGCCTTGAAACTGTTTGATCTAATGATAAGAGAAGGAACAAAACCAAATAGAATCACCTTATTAAGCTTATTATCTGCTTGTAGCCACTCCGGCCTTGTGACCGAAGGTTGTGAAGCTTTCTGCTCCATGAAATGGAAGTTCGGTATCGAACCTGACCTGGACCATTACACAAGCATTGTTGATCTCTTGGGTCGATCTGGGAAGCTCAAAGAGGCCTTAGTGGTCATTATGAAATGGCGATTTTTCCAGATAGTAGGATTTGGGGTGCTCTTCTTTCAGGGTCTAGAATTTACGGTCGTAGAGATGTGGGGGAATTTGCAGCTCAGAGGCTGTTGGAACTAGAACCTGATAATGTCGGGTATTATACTCTATTGAGCAATGCACAAGCTAGTGTTGGAGAGTGGGATGAAGTAGAAGAGATAAGGAGAGTTATGAAGGAGAGGGATCTAAAGAAGAAGCCGGGGTGGAGCTGCATTGAGGCTGAAGAAGGAAGGATTTATGGGTTTGTTTCTGGGGATAGATCACACCATCAAATGGAAGCAATTTATGAAGTGTTGGAATATTTAAGTAGGATGGCACAGGGATTTAGCTGAAAGAAAAAAGAGTCAAGGGGAGAGGTAAGAAAAAAAGCCAGGGTGGAGGGGGATTGAAGGCTCAAGGAAGATGGATCTTTGGGTTTGTTTCTGAAGATAGATCACACCATCAAGTTGATGGGATTTATGAAGTATTGGGATGCAATTTATCAACTTTTAGAGAGCTAATTCTCTAATTTAGAACTGGTTGGCTTCGTTCGCTAATAAGTCATTAACAATACAAGCCTTTTACACAAATTTGTTCCTTAATACTTAATACACTAACTCATTCTAACTAAAGCTAATCAAAGGATAACAATTGATAGCTAAACTAGTCCTGAATTAGAGGCTTTTATGTGTTGAGGCTTCTGATTAGTCTTGTTATGGATGAGTAGCTGATACAGCACATTCGCTTATTTATTGGTGCATAGCACGGGACCTAAATGCATAAACTCATGATCCGATATATAGAGTAAGTGGGCTTGAATGTTGTTTTTGCGTGGTTAATAGATCCAAAAATGCCATAAGAGCATTGCTTTAACCTCCTGCAACTCATGTAAATTTTTTTTTTGGGTCGAAAACTTATGTACTTGTTAATTGATTTTTTTAGTTTCCATTCATTGTAACATGTGGTGAAGTACAAATGAATGTGGCTAGTGCCATATGAAATCAATACATCTCTCTCAAATATTTTATTTTCACATAAATTTGGTTCACAAAAGTAGCACGTGGGATATTTTTCGGATGTTTGGAGTCTATACATATGAATTGGTCCCCTTATTGGAATGAATTGACAGCAGACAAAGTGATACACAAACTTTTGTTGACAAATCTATCTCTTGCGGACATAGGTTAAGCCAGTTGGTCAGGACAGTATCCTCATTCTGTATGTAGGAGTTTGAACTGTAATGAAAGGGGGTTTGAACTCGAATACACTGCCTTAGTCAAATAACCTAACTCACGTGTGCATATCTATTATTCTAATATTGGAAGATATTTTAAATTCAGATGACCTCTCTCACCCGCCATTGTTTAAAAAGAAAAAATTTTGTAAAAAGAAAAAGAAAAATAGTATTCGTTGTCACGTGCATCCCTCGTGATGACTGCAGTGATCTGTTTGAACTTCTTATTCTCCACAATGAAAGAAATCTGAAAAAATTACAGATGAGATTTTGTCACATGGGACTCCCGGTCTAAAATATAGATGGTTTTAGAAATATAGGTGATCCGAAAACATGAAAATTTCAATGAAAATATCAAAAAATTATCAATATCGATAAAATTTGAATAAAAACCATCCACCCTCGGCCCCCATCCCCTCCCATTCTGGATATTGTCATATGTGTAAAATTGACAGTTTGGATTAGAATTAGAAAGTGACTGTTTTTAACAGTCAAAATGAGATTAATTCTTGCTTTCGTGATCTGTTTCATGATATGTTTATTGTAATAAAAAAACCTTCACAAAATAATCCTCTATTTTTCGTTTTATCTTTTTTTTAGCAAGGTTAAGACCACGTAAATTTTAAATATAAAATTATTATTATTTAAATAATTTAAAGTTTAAAACTTATAAAAAATGTTGGAATTTTAAAATAATAAGTAATAAAATAAAAAAAACTCACTCTCGCCCTTTGTCTTTCCCTCCTTTCCCTTCCGCATTCTACTCACCACTGCCCCTCTGATCTCTCTCTCTCTCTCTCTCTCTCTCTCCATCCAACTTTGACCCCGCTCTCCCGCAGCATCCCCGACCACAGATCCCCTCCCATCCACCCTCAGCCCCCATCCCCTCCCATTCTGGATATTGTCATCTGTGTAAAATTGAAATTTTGTTTGAATTTGTTTATTAGTTTTTCTTCCCAACTTATTCTGGACCGTTAGATTAAAACATTGAAATCCAGCCGTCCAAGTTTGATGTATTGATACTTCAAAGCCCACCCCTGAAATTCCCATTGGATCCCATTGATTTTGGGAATTTAGGAGCAATCCTATTGAGGATTTCAGGAAATGGGGGGTGGGAATGTGGTGTGTTCAGCGTTTAAATTCAAATCGGGGCAGATGATAGTGGTGGCACTGCTATTGATGGTCGGGTGCTTCTATGCCGGAACTCTCTTTGGAAATAATGCTCCAATTTATGCATCTCAACTTAGCATCAGTTCTTCTTCATCTCCTGGTTTGTTCTCTCTCTCTCTCTCTCTCTCTCTCTCTCTCTCTCCATCTGAGCTTGTTTTTCAGACCAATGAAGGTTTTATGCATGCATTTTAGAAACATTTTTTATTTTGGGGAAAAAAGAGTTAGCTTGAACCAAATTTTCAAAAGAATTCCTAGTACATTTGTTCAAGAATCCAGATTTTTGTTTCTTAATTCCTATAAACTGAAGTATATAATGTTACACCATGTTTAATTTGGAGCTCAAAGTTAATGAACTTGTTTACTAGTTCAATGTTCAGCAAAGCTGTAAGAAATTGCAAGTTTTTGATTGGGACTTCTCTTTTTATTTATTTTTTTCCTGTTTTTTATAATAAAAATACATATTTGTGGTGAAAATTTTGCTAGTGACTGACTTCATTCTCAATGATACGTCTTTTCAAATTAGGAATCTCATTCTATTTCTGAAGCTCTAGTAACATTTGAAATCTAATTTCAAAGGTGACATCTAGTTGTAATCTTGTTTACTAAAGCTGTTTGTTTCTGTATGGTCTGAGCTGGTGGAACTTAACTTCTTGTGAGTAATTGTGCTGCAGGTACTTCGACATTTACAAATAAAGTTGCTCTTACTTACAGAAAAACACCGCTTTTGATCCCAGAGACTGGTCTGGATGTATGCCCATTGACTTATAATGAGTATATCCCTTGCCACGATGTTTCTTATGTAAAAACTTTGCTTCCGAACTTGGACACTAGTAGAAAAGAAGAACTAGAGAGGCACTGCCCTCCAATTGAAAAGCGCTTGTTCTGCCTGGTTCCTCCACCAAGAGATTATAAGATACCAATAAGATGGCCTACCAGCAGGGACTATGTGTGGCGAAGCAATGTGAATCATACACATCTTGCTGAAGTCAAAGGAGGACAAAATTGGGTGCATGAAAAGGATCAACTCTGGTGGTTCCCCGGTGGTGGTACGCATTTTAAACATGGCGCAGCTGAGTACATTCAAAGGTATCTGCAATCAACTTGCTTACTTTTCTTATTCTCTTTTCTATGTCTTTCATTTCTTACACTCCTGCTAATTGGTATTTATGGCATTGAGGTAGATGATTATCTATTAGCTAACTTCAAGTAATCATTGGTGTGAAATTATTTTTAATGAATACGAATTCATTCGAGCAACCTGTGAAAATCCATATTCCTAAATGTACCAACATAACCTATTTTATACCCCAGAAAAGGTCAACACCCAAATGAGCACCTAAGAAAATGAAGAAAATTTACAATTAAGTCAATTCACCTAGCATGAAATTCTGGACATCTAAGCAATCTTTAGTTGTGGCCACAAATTTTTTGCATTTGAAATTTAAAAAGAGACCAAATAAGCTATTTGAATGATAAGAGGCTAATTGTTTTCAAGGCCTTGCAAGATAATTACCTGATTCAAGATATTTGAAGTTTTTATGTGCATACGTCGCTTTCAGTTTGTTTATTCGCTTAACTGGATTTTGCAGATTGGGAGATATGATAACGAATGGAACAGGTGATCTATGTTCTGCAGGGGTCACTCAAATTTTGGATGTTGGTTGTGGGGTTGCCAGCTTTTCTGCGTTTCTTCTTCCCTTGGATATACAAACAATGTCCTTTGCTCCAAAGGACGGCCATGAGAATCAAATTCAATTTGCTTTAGAGCGAGGCATTGGTGCAATGATTTCTGCTATAGCAACAAAACAAATGCCATATCCCACTGGCTCTTTTGAGATGGTTCATTGTTCTCGGTGTCGAGTTGATTGGCATGAAAATGGTTTTTTTTTCTATCCTAAGCTTCATGTATTGGTTTTGAGTTGTTGTCCATAAGATCCCATAGCTAGGTTTTTACTACAAATTTGTTTATTAAAGTCTTAACAGCATGCTGATTTCGTCATTAAATTGACAAGGAATAATGCCCGCCAAAAAACAAATTGAAAATTTGTCAACAGTTCCCACCAACACCAAAATCCGTTGACATCTCAGTTTCCACTCTTTATCAATATGTGATGGCTTCAAAAAAGGAATTTTCATTGGATATGTTAAACATTGAACTAGATAATGGCTTTTTTGTTTTTGTTTTTTGTTTTCTTTTAATGGTATGAGAGGTATAAGTTAACTAAGCAATATGCTAGATTTTGTGAGGCTGCTTTGCCATTTCTGGGTTTGAAACCTTACAATGTTAATTCTATTAATATGTTTGTATGCGTCCACAGAGTTTGCTTATCGTGTGTGTTCTTTTTTTTTTTTTAAAATTTGTTTTGTGCAGATGGCATTTTACTAAAAGAAATGAATCGCCTTTTGCGATCTAATGGATACTTTGTCTATTCAGCTCCACCTGCTTATAAAACAACTAAAAATTATCCATTAATTTGGGAGAAGCTAATGAATCTGACTTCAGCAATGTGCTGGAAACTTATTGCTCGAAAAGTTCAGACTGCAATCTGGATTAAACAAGATGATCTGTCATGCCTCCAGCACAACTCTGAACAGAAGCTTATAAATTTATGTGATGCTGTGGATGATTCCAAGTCATCATGGAATACACCACTGAAGAATTGTATACAAGTAAGGGGTGGACAAACAGATTCTCCAAAACTCCCTTCTAGATCTGAGCGCCTTTCGATATACACTGAGAGTCTTAGCAGAATAGGTTTGTTCCTTCTCTATTTCATATGATAAGATTTTGTCTTTCTCTTTCATTTTCTTCTTTTAAAAAAAATAAAAAATCCCCTGGATAGTTTTTTATTTTATTTTTTATTTAGTTTAAAGATGCTTTTGTTACCTCCGTAGTTATACATAAGGCTGAATTTGATGCAAAGGATAGAACACTAAATTACAATAATGGACCAGAAGTTTAGGTATTTCTGATACATGAGAAGGACTACTACTAGTGTCTCACTTTCTTTATGTCTTTTCTTAATGTATTAGAAAACAATGTTATGCAGTCTGATTACACCCCTCGTAAATATGCTTATAATAGGTGTTACTCAAGAGGAATTTACTTCAGAGACCGTCTTTTGGCAAGATCAAGTTCAACATTACTGGAGGTTGCTGAATGTCAGTAAGACAGAAATCCGAAATGTCATGGACATGAATGCTTTTTGTGGTGGATTTGCTGTGGCCTTAAATGCATCGCCTACATGGGTGATGAATATAGTTCCTTCAAGCATGAAGAATACCTTGTCTGCCATTTATAATCGTGGTCTGATTGGTGCTTTCCATGATTGGTAAGTTCTTGTTTACCTGTTACCTATTGCTAGTAGATAGTGTACAAAATGTAGCTAAATTGTGATCAAATTGGTACTCCAATAAAAAGAATGGCATCTAATCTGTCCTGAATATTAGGTGCGAACCATTTTCCACTTATCCACGCACCTATGATCTGTTACATGCCAACCATCTCTTCTCTCATTACAAGAACCGCGGAGAAGGTTGTTTATTGGAGGATATCCTTTTGGAGATGGACAGGATAATAAGACCCCAGGTAATAATTTCGATCGATGCCATCTCTTATGCTTGTTTCTATTAAAGTATTAAAAACATAAGTTATGGAATATGAAGAAACGAAGAAAGAAGAACAATATTTTTTAAAGGATGGCAAGGCAATATAATTACTTTTGCGTACTGAGTTTCTATTCCAAGTTTCATCTTCATTATCCTCACCTTTATCCCATGCATATGGAGTCAGACATAAATTCTCATCTTCCATTGTTTATCATTTGCATCACTTTTCTACTTCTTGATATCAGAAGTGATTTGTTTGAGTAATATAGTTATTATGATGTTCAGTGTCTGTTAAATTTGCACTCCATATATTCTGTCTTAGTTCTAGTTCTTCGTAAGCCCCTTCATTCTAATGCATTGAGTTCATATTTTGTTTCTTCCAGTTTTGTGACAAGTGTTTCATTAGATGTGTCCAACAAAACCGTGCCATCTGCAAACACATACTTCAGATGTCTTCGTATAAATCTTTAGTTATTCTTCCAGCAGTATTGCAAATGGATAAGGACTTAGTGTTGTAACCCTACATTTATTGGGAAGTCAGTACTTTCTTCACACGGAGTGCGAACTTGAGCTTTTCTGTGATAGACAACATCGTATATAATTTTAATATAGTTAAGAAAAACTTACTTCTTTGTCAAGCGACGAAATTATACCTATTGTAACTCCTTTCTGTTCCTAGTGGCTTATGATACAGAATTACGTTGAGTGAGTTAATGTGCAGGGATTTATTGTCATTAGAGACGACGAAACCATTACATCAAGGATCCAGGATCTTGCTCCAAAATTTTTGTGGGAGGTTGAATCACATTTGCTGGAAAACAAAGAGAAGAAGACAGAAACTGTTTTAATTTGTAGGAAGAAGTTTTGGGCAATCGTCTGAACTGTACCGGCATACAGAGCTTTGCGAATATAAGTTTTCTTTTGAATATGCTGATTGCTTGTACCATGGTACATGTACTCCTTTATCTTTGTATGATTAATGACCTGGTAGAATGAAATCAGGTCTTTACCATGTCATGTCTTGATGTAATGTGTACAGCACAGTATAACCAGTGAACAATTTTTCACTTTTATTTGTTAACAATTATCAATCGGAATTTTAATTTTACTTCTTATTCTTCAAACAATGAAGCTTTAACTGCCTAAGCTATACTAAAAGGCAGCTTTACGGCTACTCTTAGGGTCCATTTAGATGGAGTGATCCAAATTTAAGAATTTAGATGACATTATAAGGTTAAATTGTAAGATTACACTACTACAATTTTAAAATGACTGCTTGCATATAGTCGTTCCAAATTTATTCCGAATCGATTTAGTGTTTTCTAATTTTTATTTATTTATTTCTGTTTTGTGAAGTATTTTGTATCCTGTGATCTCTATTAGATTTGATTTTCCATGTAACCAAAAAACAGTGTTTGTATTACTATTATACAACCAAAATCAAAATATAAAAAATAAAAATTATTTACAATTATACAGTGTTCATATTACTATTACTATTCTTCTTCTTGCTTTTCCTCATTTCAGTTTGCTTTGTGCGGGCTGGATTGATAGTGGGCTGCACTGGGTTACTGGAGTGTGTGGGTTTGGGCTGGACATAGATCTTCCTTCGACTGGTTCAGTTGTTTTGTAATTAGTCCAGTCTAATTCCACATACTAAGCATAGTCAAATGTATTTAACACAGTGATTAATGACATCTTTAACATATTTGTGGAAATATGTAAAGTGGAAAACTAAATCAATTAAAATGCACCCAGAACCAAATGAGGACTAGCTACAAGTAGAACGCATGACATATGGAAGAATTTCAGTTACATCGCCTGAGGTTTTGAAATCACATAACGTCAGGAGGTGTAACTGGAATTCTCCGAGTCAAATATCAGCAGACTTACCAAGACTAATATGAAATCACATAACGTGAAAATTTAGAAATAAAACAGAAAGAGAGTGGAAGATGAGAATTCATGTGCTTAACTCAAAACATGATTTTGATCGCAACATTCCTAATACGTGTTTTTGACAAAATTATTACGTTTTCATAATATTATTAAAATAAAATAAAAAGTTTAAAAGAGGTGTTATTTTTGCGGAGAAAAAGTTTGAAAAAAAAAAATTAATAATAAAAAATTATTAGTTATTGTAATCTATGTCATTGAATTATTAGTTATTGTAATCTATGTTACCATTGTATACATGCTTCATCTTAAAAAAGGAAGAAAACAAAAAACAAAAAAACAAAAGGAGGGAGGCCAATCTAGTAATTTCAAAAAGCACCAAGAGGTAAGGAGCTCAGGTAACCCATTACTCTTCATAGAAATGTCAAAAGAGGAGAGGAGGGGTAGGCCACTAATACGAAGGTGATATGACAAGACAACCCCACGCTTGTCCCCCTTGCCCCCACCCACATAAATATATTTATATATATTATGATTATCCACCCCATTATTTATTTATTTATTTCAGTTGCAGTTGATAGCCTTGCCTCATTCTCACTTCTTCTGGCTTTTAAGGTTTGCTTGCTTTGCTTCTGCTGTTGGGATTTATTTATGGGATCTTTTTTATTTTTTATTTTTGTTACACGGAAGGAGAAAGAAGGGTAGCAACACGAGGACTATTATGTGATCGATTTTTGCTCTGTGCGTGTATCGGCATATTGGACAAATTGAAAAATACCCTAATTTTGGGCCACATGTTTATTCACACAAGTACACAAGATTATTTAGATTAGGTGTGTGCTGAACCAGTTCGAATTTATGGCTTTCATAATTTCTTGATGACAAATGTATTAAAGATGTACTGAATAATTCAACTGTATCGTGGCAAATGGATCAGGGGTGTTATTGTAATCAAGTACATGATGAACATTGATCACTCTCCACTGTGTATTATAAACTAAGAAAATTTAATGATCTGAAACTTGTGTTGTTCCATGCGCTCATAATTTATCTTAAGGACTTGTATTTGATAAATAAGTGGGCTGTTGAGGTTTTATCAGTTACCCTTTAAAAAATAAGTAAGAAATTAGTGTAAGCCTATAATATAGGGTAACATAGATACTATTGACGTTACGTAGTAAAGGATTTATAATTCAAGTGGTTAAAAGCAGTTACTCTGTACTCGAGTTCCTGTGTTCGAATCACTCCTTTCTCAATGTCTAAAATAAGTGTTAGGCCAGAATCTCTCCATAACCAGACGCAAATAATACATACAGTTAAATAGAATTTTGGTCCTTCGCAGCCCCCAGGGGTGCAAATTGACAAGTAACTCAAAAGTATATATAGTATAGATGCCTGAAATAAATTAATGCATGGTGGGTTACAAAGCACTATATAGTAATTAAAAATGTGCCATGAATGTTACTTTTGCCGCAAACTAATATATACAAAATATATATCTTCTTCTGTATGTTTCAAATTGTCGTTGGACCTTCATAAAAAAAAAAGTTGGACCAAAAGAGCTCTAGACATATGGTATCATTACCTGGGTAATTAGCAGTCTAATCCATAAAGGTAAATTAAAGAAAGCGAAAGCGATAGAAAATTAATTATGGCCGGACCATTTTAGATATATAATCAAAAGGCTGAGAATGATATGGGTAAAATTATGTAGTACGTTCAATGCATTGGTGCATTGCATTTTTCAGTCATTTAATTAAAAGGGCACCGGTGCATTGCATTTTTCAGTCATTGAATTAAAAGATTAATGATAGGAATTTCAATCTCTTCCTGCATTTTTTTTTTTATAAAAAAAATACCACGAGGTGTCCCCACACATGAAGGGTGGGATTAATCTCCGTTCGGGATTCAGCTTGCCCTTGATCACAAAGTGCTTTCAACGGATTTTGAACCCCTGCTATTGAGGCACTAGGTAGCTCAACCAGCAATAATCAGCCTACTGATCAGTCCATCGTACATCATTTTGAGAGAATTTGAGAGCAAAAGTACTTGTACATGGAATTCAGGATGTGTGTGGTTATGAATTCTCGTATCGTACTTATTTTGCCAGAAAAATGCTTGTACTTCTATGTTATTCTCGTTAAGATTACACTAAAATCATTCTTAATTATACACTAATTAAATGATTCAATCATCACTTAATGTCATTAAAAAAATGAATGAAACTTGACATGCATTGGAGGGGATTATAATTAGAAATTTGATTGTAAAGTCACTAGCAGCTGGCAAAAGTGACCCTTCTCCTTTTTGCAACATTATAAAACTCCTTGTTGATGTGATCCTTGAAGATTTCATATCGTTTATTCACACTTTTAACTAAGAAGTAAAAGAATATATGATGTTTAAAAAAGCTTGTCGCAAATTCTTTAATGGGATTCTCATCTTCCCACTTGCTAATTTTGCTAATCTTTGTCCGCTCTTTCTGTTACAATAAAAGCCAATAGCTTCTAATTTTGGGCATAAAATGCACTTTCTGGTTTTTAAAAGCAAAGATATATAGAATCTTTATCCAACCCAACCATCCGTAATGCCAAAAGTTTGATCAAGGAGGCCATTTTCTAATCATCTTTGCAAAATGCTCACTTCCCTTTTAACTTTGCATATTGTATACAAAACAATGTAATTCGAGGTACATCCTTTAAAGAAAATAAATGATGATGATATATTGTTGCGGTTTATTTCGTATACCAATCCCTTGGTGAAAAACCGTTAATTAAACTACAGAAAAAACTTAACTCCTTAAGATTGAGGAGGAGCTTTATACCATTCTTAATTAATTTGGCATTTTTTTTGCGATAATTTTTTTATAATGATTTTTTGAATCTTGTGTGAACTTCCTCTTCAAGATGGAAGACAACTACAAAGTTTGATAGTATAAGGTCATTACAATTGTTAGCTTGGTATACATTGTTGATTTATTCTCTAGTTCGAGTAGATTAGGGGATCTAATCACAACCCTAGTTTTTCACTTATCTTGTGTTTACTAAACAAATTATTAAACCTCAAATAGACTCAGAGTTCACGAGTCTATTCTTGACGTCAATTCCATGTACATTGATAATAATCCTCATATGCTGCACATCAATGTCATTCTTGACGTGAATTCCATCTACATCATGTGATCAAATTTTTAAGAAGAAACTCATCTTAGCACCAACCCACGGGCATTGATGTTGGTCAGGTGCCTCACATGTGAATAACTTTTGACGGGAAATTGGATAGAACTGACATCGAGAATGAAATTGTGCGCGGCATAACAAGATGGAAAAGAAATTGATAGACTTGAAATAATATAAATGAAAATAATGTATTCAATATAGTACAGAGACTACTCAGTGATAAAAATCCTAGAGGAAATAAATATAAGCATACTAGAGGCAAATGTTAAAACCCAAATATTTTCCCAACTCAATTTGCAGAGCACTGATCAGAACGTGCCCAAACTAATTCAGTTTTTTCTTTCTTTTTTACTAATAATATTTTGCATATGGGGCAATTAAACAAAACTTGTAATATTGTACCATATTCATAGAGACAATTCTGCTGACAACCAACCAGGGAGCAGTGTTTGGGGGCGTACATTTCCAAACTGTGTCGTATCTGGAAATTAATTGATGATCGATCCAATACAAATTGACTAACTGTTGCCCAATACAGTTTACATTGATGTGACTAGGGGAAAGTCTGAACTCATAAATTCACAAACAAAAAAGAAAAGAAAAGAGAAAAAGGTGTTTACAAAACTGTTCCAAAGCTTGAAGCTAAAAAGTTTTAGGGTATAGAAAACAGATGGGAAAACATAATTGATGTCAAGTTGTTTGCTATTAAACTAGTTAATTGTCATTAATTAAATAGGAATTTATATATAAATTTGGAATTATATTATTAATTGGGGACATAGAAACCAAGACAAAAGTTTGTGTTGATGTGCAATGGGAGAGAAATGAAAGAAGCAGAAACAGAAACGGAAAAATGAATAGGGCTTGTGTTTAATTGTCAGCTGGCAGCAATAACAAAATGTCCAAGGGTCACAGAGGCTCCTAACTGCAGTTAAGACTGTACACTCTTTTTTTCTTTCTCTTTTACAAGACACAGATGAGACAGACAGAAGCTACCGAGAGAGAGAGAGAGAGAGAGAGAGAGAGAGAGAGAGAGATGGGGAAGGAGAAAGAGAGAGCAGAGGTGAAGTGAAGAGATGGATCATTTCAATCCCAGGAAACCAGAAGATGGAGGGTAAAAAGGCAAAAGGAATATGCAAAGAGGGCAAGAAGAGGAGACAAGTGATGGGATGAGTGGGTAGGCTCTCTCTCTCTCTCTCTCTACTGTTTTAATGAAGAGTCTGATGAGAATCACTAGGGTTTTGGAGGAGAGAGAAAGAGAGAGAGAGAGAGAGTTTGAGAGCGTGTCAGTGTCTGATTCATGGGTCATGGGTGATAGCTGGCACGTGGGAGTCAGTGCCCTTCCAACAAATACAAAAAATACACACAACTGCCTGCCATCCATCTATTATTTCAAAAAACCAAAACTAGAACCCTCTCTGCTAGCAGCTACCTAGCTACAGACTTCCACAGTAATTAATTACCTGTTTCCTACGCTCACATATGAGAGAGAGAGAGAGAGAGAGAGGGAAAGGGGGATATGGTGGGTTTGTGACACGTGTAGAGTAGTGGTGGGGGAGGTAAGGCCATGGACACCGTTTGTAAATGATGGTACGGGTCTTAGCCGTTTTCTGGTCTAGGGACTAAAAAGTGTCTCCAAAAAACGCAAATGAATGAGAGTATGTGTGTGGCTGTGTGTGGATTGGGCAGGTGCCTGCCTCTGTTTCGTCTGCCCTCTGCTGCAATGGATTGAAAGGTCAGGAGGCCTCTCACATGTCATGTCTCTCTCTATCACATGCACTCTCACTCGTCTTGTCAAATCATATATAGAATCATTAAACATCACGTTAACCAGCCCTTATCACCAACAATCATCTCCGTATTTTTTTACATTCTATCATTCCATCTTTTCTTTTATTTACCAAAAATATATTATAAAGACCATCTACAAATTATATGAATATACACATGTAGCTTACATATTTCACTACTTTATCTCCGTACTTTTAATTTTGTTAATTTTATTAAATTATGTCATCTGTCTAAAATATCAATTCACGTTATTAACACGTACTTACTTATTCACAAAATTGAACAAATATTTGGACGTATTCCATGAATTACGAGGATATCAAACTACATGGTCCAATTACTAGAATTAAAACTAAAGGAACAAAAGTGCTTTTTGCCTATATACATCTCCAAATTTATTCTTTTATTCTATCTTAATTGTTTTATTTAAAAGAAAAAATTATAGACCATTACATATTATACGAATATACATGTCCAATTATACTGTATGTTATACGTTAGTTTTGTTTTTTGTTGTGTATATTTTGTCGACAAATTAAGTGGTGATGGGAAAGGTGGAAATTCTATACACGAATCCCTATTCTGTATGAGAGCACACATCAAATCGCATTACAACAAACTTGTCCCTCAAGAGAAAGCATCCCCTCCATCCAACATAAAACATTTAACATTGGCGACCCCTAAACGACTTTGCTATTAGAAAAAGAATAATGCAAAGTAACATTGAATCACCTTCCTATTTAGAACTACTAGTCCTGGTCAAATCTCGATAAATTACCACGACTGACATTAAATCCCTTCATGTTCAAAAACTACTTATTGGAATAGAAAAATAATTAGGCCTTAACAAATTATTTTTACAACAGTTGCAAAAATAGCCTTTCTTGATATGAATATTTAGCCTCACCTCCCCACACTTGGAAATCCCCCAAATGAGGGGAATCCTTTCTGCATATCCAAGACCACCAAATCAATATATGGGTGGCATGCCTCAATCCCCAAAATCAAGGGCAAATCATTATTATTTGGCTTGATAAAAGGAAGCCTCCCTAACGTGTGATTGTAGTATAGTACGGTAGTATAACTACGTTGTATGACAGGTCAGACAATAACTTTCTATTCAATTTAAATTTTAAAAGATTTTAAAGAAGTTTAAAAGTTTAGGTATATTCAATCACGATTTTATAGAAGTATATTCAATTCTTGGTGTATTCAATTCAGACTTTTTAAATTCTATTCAAATTTGGATGTATTCAATCAAGACTTTAAAAGACTTCATAAAAGTTTGGGTGTATTCAAAAACTCATTGATTTTAAAGGAAATACAAAAAGTGGTGGATTTCGTTTGATAATAGACTAATTTTAGGCAATGACAAATCTTTGCTTCTCTCCAAAGATTTTGATAGATATATTATTTTTATTTTCAAGATATGATTTCACCACTTCTACTACCACCATCTTATCATGACTATCACCATAGCCGTCGTCGTTGCCACCACCACCACCATAGTCATCGTTGTCGCTGTCACCACCACCCACCGCCGCCCCACTACCGGCCCCACTATCACCTCTACCGTCGGCACCATCACCATCACCATCACCGCCACCGCCACCAACTCCACCACCATCGCCACCGCCACCACCCTTACCCCCACCTCCACCACCACTACCACCCCCACTATCAGCCCCACCGTCACCACCACCACAACCACCGCCAAAGATCATCACCATCACCGCCACCGCCACCTCCACCTCCACCACCTTACTCCCACCACCACCACCACCTCCTCCTCCTCCACACCTCACTCCCACCGCCATCACCACTACCACCCCCACCTTCTCCACCATTGCCACCGCCATTGCCATCATCACCATCATCATCCCCACCACCGCCATTGCTATAAACTCCATGAAAATCAATAATAAAATTCTAACAAACTCAGTTAAAATCTATACACGAATTCAGTCAAAATATATGTGGATTTTGTAGAATTCAGTCAAACTCAATTAAATTCAATTAAACTCCATCAACTTTATAACTCTTTAAAAATAATTTAAAATCTAAATTGAATACACCCTCCTAAATTTACTTAATAGAAGCCCCCAAAACTATTCCCTCCATTATAACTTGCATATACTCATCATATGGTAAAACTACAACTATAAAACTAAGTGGATGTAGCCCAATTATGAATGCATATGTAATTTATTCAATTCAATCTTTATATTTCTAACTACTTATTGGGTTAAAACTAATTAACTTTATGTTCAAAGTATCACATGATCGCATTTCCAATTAAATTGGCTCATTGCCAAACAAAAAGTTATTATTATATGACTTATTTATATGGCTTATTTATCATTATAAAATTACTCATACACATTGATAGAAAAAAGGGAGAGGGAGGAGTGTCACGAATTAGAGGTGTGGGATAATTTGTTGTGTTGCAACCCAGTAATGGCTCCTCATTCAACCAATTAATAAATGTTGACACATATATTAATAATTAGTATAAAATTATGTTTCAATTTAGGTTTGGTATATATTTCAAATGGTTTAGGGAGAATGTAACCTGCTTCTTTAACTATTACTTTTGGTTCAAATCAGATTGAAAGAAATTTTAATTTAACCAAACCAAACTAGACTGTCGATACACGAATTTTTTGGATCAAATGGCCAGCCCTAATCATTGGCATAGTTGACAATTTTTAAAGGGAACTAATTTTCCCACTTCCATATTCTCCACTAACACTCCCTTTTGCTTTTTAATACTTTTTAATCAATTTTGTTCTTTCTCTTTGCTATTCTACCCTTATCCTATATTAATTTATTTTTACTTCACTTTTATATTATTTCTTTTTTCTTTATACTTAATTTTCCAACTTGCACTCCATTTTTAGTTTTTTTTTCCTTTAATCGAGTAAGAAATAATTAACATTTATATTTGTCTAGGCAAAATTACATGGTCCACCTGCAAAAATTCATGCCCCAGGAATAAACCTTGCATCCATAGTTTTTTGTTTTTGTTTATAAAGGAAACAAATTTTAGGTGGCCACAAAGAAACATAAATGCATCTAACTACACATTTTTACATTTTCTTTTTCCATGTTCTTCTTCCTCATACGTCATAACCTTTTGGAAAACAGATATTGAATGAAAAAAAAATTGATCAACTTGTGGACATGAATTGAGTTCTCAGAATTTCGGAAAATGAAATTGAGTTTGAGCCTATGAGTTTCAAATTCACATTAATGGAGTTCTCTTTGTTTCATATGAGATCATTTCTTACATTCATTTGGTTTCGGTACCTTCTCAGAAAGTACAAACAACCAAGGATTGAAGAGAAAGAAAAAATAAAAAAACTGGAAAAGAATTCTTCTCATAGAAATAATTCGGGGCATTCCAAGTTTGTAGGGGAATCCAAAAGCTTGGGTTTTATTGTTGTGTTACAGTGATGATGGATAAATCCAAAAGCTTGGGTTTGGTTTACTCTCATTGATTGAGTACCCATATCAAAATTTTAATGTAAGGTGAGGATAGAATAGGAAAGAGAAAGAACACAAAAGAACAAAATTGATTAAAAAGTATTAAAAAGCAAAAGGAAGTGTAGGTGGAGAAACGGGGAGTGAGAAAATCAGCTTTATTATTATCGCGAATACTTTCATTGTTTATTGAGAGTAATGTGTTCGTCTATTTATTTGATTGCAATTAGATGAACAATGTTGTTTGATTTGGGTAATTTTTTTGATAGGGTAATCTTTGAATTAATGATAGCCTAGAAATGAATGTTTTAGACCTTAATATGACGTTGTGGATGGAGAGATCTTTGTATACGCACTACAAACATTCACCTTCCACCCATTTTTTTTTGTTTGCTGAACTTTTGTGTATGTCCAAAAGCTCTTTCATATCATATGCCTACTTGGTTTTGAAAGATGTATGAAACGGAATGTCCTGTACCTTAACTGAAAATCACTGTGTTCTCTCAACCAAAATCTAAATTCATTGGTGCAATGCAAAACAGAAAAAAAGAGAGGAAGGCTTTTAGATGTTGGAGACAGCCTTTAGCCCCTTTAAAATTTAAGATATAGTTGCAAACACTAGTACATATATTTATATTACAGACTTTTTATTGTTATCCCTTGTAAACCCTATTGGGCTACTGTAACGGAGTAAGCAATAAGTTGGGGGCATGCAAATCCTTCTAAAATCTATGTGGGAAAGAAACTTGTGGGACCTGTTTGAGATAAACCCTTGGACTGGAACACAATCGCATGTTTGTTGTCTGCAAATAGCTCAAATTGGAGTTGAAACATTTATCACAATTTGAGACTCTCCCAAATAACCGCCAGAATACAGGTTCCTTTTCTAATAACATTAACATATATAGATTGAGTGACATAGCTATAGGAGATGAGTCTAGGAAGACAACTTACAACATATCAATCAAGAAAAAGAAAAAGAATATGGGACCCATCAAAAAAAGGAGAGAGAGAGAGAGGAGAAACCCACAATCTACTTCCCACTCAAGTATTTTGCCCATTTTCATGATGATGTGGATGCACAAATTGGTGGAGGTCAAAGGGTGTACAGAAAGTGGGAATTGTTATCATCCTCTTCCTTTTTATATGTATGAGTGGGAGGTGGTCTCCTAGAGGCCTTCGGGGTCACTCAAGGTAATGACCTTCTTTTTCAATTTGGTCAAAGTTCAATATCTTTATATATTTAGGGAAAATGACTGCATAAATCTCTCATTAGTTAGCTAATACAGTTCAGGTATACTTTTTATTTTATTTTTATTTTTTTTAAAAAATATGGTTACATGTGGGCCCAGAGCCCAAAAAACTGTAATTACCTGGTTGCCAATGCTAAGTGATATTTTGACTTGCATTGCAATTAACAAAAAAAGCTTTTGGGGATTTTAGTCTTATGCCTACGAGAACTGCGTCGTTCATTAATGCGAAATAACTTTAAGCACATGCGATCATATGGTATGGAAAAGTGGTCAATTGGAGTACTGGATTTAGTGCATTGTACGTCAAAGGGATCATTTGGTTCAAGTTTTAGGAGTTTGGGAATGGGTATGAAATTGCATTCCCACGTTCGGTAAATGCATCCTTATGAATGCAATACCTAACTCATGGGTATGAACTTCCCATGTAGGGGGAATTTTATACCATTGACCCACCTTGCGAAACTTGATGTGCATTTAGACCAACCTAAATATTAGATCAATTTAAATCGAGTTAAAACTCGCAAGTGGATGAATCGATTTATAGTATAGTTTGATGCAAGTACAAGTATCATTTCCACATAGATTAGTGATCAATTCTTGTTCTTTCACCTAACTCAATTCAAGACTTTTTTTTGGATTTCCAATTTATGACTCAACTACTTAACACTAACAAAAACAAAATAAAAACAAAACGAAACACAACTAAGAATTAAAAAGGGGTGCAATGATTTGAAAGCAAGCAAATGATTAAATGAAACGAAACGAAACGAACAATCAAAACTAGCAAGTCATCGAAAAAAACAGCAAGTAAAAGGGCATCACTAAAGGGTTCTAAGGGGATCCGAACCTCTACATTTAGAAGTTATGCATTTATCCGCATTTTACAACATCTAGATCATTCTAATTATCTAATTGTTGAATACAAGACACATCATCAGCATAAGCATTTAATTTTTTTTTAATATATGAAAAACTGTTTAAAATTAACAATTGTTTTATTGTTTAAATAAAAATTAAAAGAAAATTGAAAAACCACTGCCTTCCAGCAATATGGGGAGGGGCTACGAGGAATTGGGTAGGAGGAAGTCAGTCAACAAAACAATTTACGTACACACTTATTGATGGGTTCAAATGAGAGAGAGAGAGAGAGATATATATATATATATATATATATACACACACATATGGTAGATGGTATGGCGGCTTATTGTTGATGTTGACTCACCTAAAAGTTGTGAGCGGTAGAGAGACGTTTTTCGCCCAAGCCCAGGCACTTGAGCGGTAGAGAGGTGTCTCAAGCGGACGTAGGCGCTCGAGCGGGAGGCACGAATCCAGCGCGGATCCTTTGAGAATTAGGATAGATTTCTTCCTAGTTTTGGGGGTTTATTTAAGTTTCCTATTCCTTGTATGATTGTACTAAAGTCCTATAACATATAGATAGGCAATTTAGTGCTAGGGTTTTATCGAACAAGTGCAAGAGAGAAAACTAAGGCATCAAATTGGGTTTGAGCCAAGGGTAAGAGAAAGGAGAGCTAGGGTTTGTGAGAGAGAAAATGGGGTTCTTCATTGTAACCAATGAGTTCTTTCTTACTAGAGAATTTATCAGGGATTAGCAAAGAGGACGTAGGCACAACGCCGAACCTCTATAAATTCTTGTATTCTTTTTGTGTATTTATTTTTCGGTTGGTGTCTATATTTTATCTTTGCGTGACTTGTGTGTAGTAGTTGTGTAGCCCATCAACGACAAGGTCTTTGAGTGTTTTCGCATAACAAGTGGTATCAGAGCTGCGATTGCAGCGAGTATTAGTTTATGCCCAAGTGCTCTTATAACTTCAAAAGCGGAGTTGTGTTGACGATGGCAGGCGACAAGGAGGGAGGAGAAAGCTCCCAGATGAAGACACCACATGTGGCGAGTGTGAAGGTCGAGTTGAAGTCGTATCACTAGCAACAAGAACTTCATGCTTTGGCAAATGAGGATGAAGCACGTTCTTAAGCAGCAAGGTCTCAACATAGTTTTGGCACGCAAGGAAAAGAAGCTGGACACCATGACGGATGCCAAATAGGAAGACCTAGATGAGCTTGCTAGAGGGTCCATTGAACAACACCTCATTGACGAAGTGTTGTGTAAAGCGATGGAATATACCGTGAAGCAGACAATGTCTTGATGTTGTTGACACCTATGCCTTCGTCTTATAAGCACTTCCGCACGACGCTTATGTTCGGCAAGGGAACTTTGAAGTATGAAGAAGTGATGAAAGACATCCTGACGCATCACAAAATGGTTCAACATTCCGGCGTAGCTCTCAAGGTGAAGGTCTTATGGAAAAGGCCAGAGAGAGGGGTCGATCGAGTAGGCAGGAAGGCAAGAAGAGCAATATGAGAATATCAAAATCCAAGGCGAAAGATGATTGCTTTGAGTATGGGTCAAAAGATCATTGGAAAAAGAATTGTCTTACATGGAGAGAGAAGAGAAACAAAGGGTAGAAGCCGGATGAAGCCGGGATCGCAGAAGGATAGCAATGGTAAGCTTTTATTTACTGATAGCATCGTTATTACTGATGCACTTGCTATCTCTTTGAGGGTTTCATCTTCTGATTCGATTTTGGATTCTAGATGCTCATATCAGATGTGTTCAAACAAATCTTGGGTTGACATATATAATCAAACAAACCAAGTATCGTATTAAAACTACCATGTGTTTGTTATCCTTAATCCTTATGAGCTAGATCATGCATGCAACGTATTAAACCCACACACAATCACACAAGTAGTCTAGATGCAAATTCTAGAGATGGACAGCCAAACGAATTAAACATATAGAACCAAATAAACTAGAGATTAAAAATAATTCAATATGATAACTTCAAATTCAATAAGTTTGCATCTAAAAATATGAATATTTGAATTACGGTTTCATTCTAGCCTTAGCAAATAATTTAGTTACACATAATCATTGAAATAAAGCAAAACAAAATCATAAGCAAGACAAGATGGCGGCATCAAGAGGGCTCCAAGGCGAGCAACAGCTGCTCCAAGCTCTCTCCCTCTCTCTCAATTTGGGTTGATTTGGAGCTTAATGAGTTAACTCTGCATAAGCGGCGCATCTCTTCCTTTTATGTGTAAGATATGTTTGTTAAGAGTCTCATTCCTTATCATAGTAACACTTCTGAGGAAGAATACCTTAATTCAAGGGAAAATTCTTTCCAACATGGGGAGAATGATGCAGATTGTGTCGCCAACAAGTATTTAGATGTGATTGATAAGTGTAAGGATCTGGAAAGGAAGGTTACAAGGAGTAGTGCTCATTATGGGGCGTGTTGAGAGTATTTGTCCCACATTAGAGAATAGAAGTCTTGCATAAGTGCTTAAAATCTTGGGTCTCTCTGCGCATTGTCAATTGATTCCGAGTTGAATGCTCACATTCTAATTATGGTATCAAAGCATGCTATTCACAAGACAACCATGGTTGGGAGCACAAATAGAAACACCAAACAATAATTAAGGGGCAAGGTTTGTGATTGCCGAAACTTATGGGCTCTTCCTGCAACAAAAATTAGGGATGGGAATCCGACCTAAAAGAATTAGGGATGAGAAAACGACAAAATTCGTTTCAACATTCAGTCCGTGGCAGCATTGTCGTTTCTAATACAGTGACCTATCGGCCTTCTCCTCCACATGGACTTCATTTGGTTGCCCTTCCACGAACTGCACGATTCATGTCACTAATTGAGGACCTTTTTTTGTCCTCCTATTCCTCCTTTTCGTCTCATATGCACTCTTTGGGATACCAAAGTAGTATATATCTTTTATATATATACACTATTGCAAACAGTTTCCATTTGTTTGTTTGTTTTTGTATTTTTTTGTATTAGTTAATAGTAAAAACTGAAATTAAACCACTTGTTATATGTGCAAAATTTTCATCATATTCTCTTATGTGTTCATGATCCGCATTTGAAATTTTAGTATATCTTAGATTGACTCGCCTAATCCTCTTAGCATGTTACCTTTGTAATTTTTTTTTTCTTCAATAAATATTATGGCCTTTTCCACAAAAATGAAAAGCAAAATTTAGATTTTTACAAGCTAGCATTGATTGAGAGGAAATCTTGCATGGTTATATATAAGCCTTGTATTTTCCTTTGTTTTGCCTGATGGAAATGAGAAAGGTCAATATCTGAATGTGTCAAGGGGAAATGATTTTCATGAAGACTATGGGGCTAATTTGCACTTTCAGACGTTTTCCATGTGGCTGTCCACATATCATCAAATGCTAGTGTTTGTCACCTTTAGGTAAATCAGCTCACCAAGTCAAAGCTGGCCAACCTTCCAATATTGGACAAAAACAAAACAGAAAGAAATGTCTTCTCAGAAACCCATTTGAGAAAGAAGAAAAATGGTCTCTCGGAAACCCTAAGGTTGGGAAATGAGAGAGAGAGAGAGAGAGATCATTGGTGGAATGTGCATTAGAAGAGGGCTATAGACTTTGAGATGACTACAATAACATTCCACCACTAGATATGGAAAAATAATTGTGGGTTTTTGACCCTTTAACCTCCACACAAAGAAAAAAAAACCAAATGTCATTGATCTCACGCACTTCCCAATTATGGAATTGTCATTTTTTTCCAGAGTAGCAAAATATCTAATCACCAACATACTCACACTCAACATATAGAGAAAGAGATCGTAGAGTAGTTCAACGGTTGCAATCATCGGATTTGGTTGACTTTTGACTATAGAGGCATTTGAATGAATTGTTCCTCTCTCTCTCTCTCTCTCTCTCTCTCTCTCTCTGAGTAACAAAATGATCTTTGAAGCTGACCTTGATCATTCTAGGATTTGTACATTTTTCAAGTCTCCTAGACATGATGCATCTACTCTCCAGCTAGCATATCTGAATGAGGGTCTACTTTGAAGACTATGGATAACCAATTAAATTTATTGGACATGGGATGCAATTAAGGACAGGCCATTTCAAAATGGTCAATCAAATCTTATCAATGTTCAACAATTAGCTTGCCAAACTAGGTAGGGCATAAGAGTATATGATCTCCAATTTTCGTAGAATAGAACTTCCACACAATTAGACCCTTTCATGGTGAACAAACTAATTTGTATACCAATTTATAGCTAACTTCAATCTACATATGTACTGTTGCTGTCACATCTTGTTTCGGAGTTATAATTCTTTTTGGATACACAAAATCGATCAATTTGAGATTATTGCACATTAATTTTGTGCATCTAAGTATCGACCATAATGTTTAGAGTTCACAAGATGTTTCAAGAATATTCGGTTTATCTGTGTTCCTAAAAATGATACTTCTCTTAATGTCGAAAAATATTCGAAATTCAAATTCCATACATAAAAAAAATAAATTTATATATATATAAAGCACCGAGGCCAATAATGTGAAGCTTTACCAACAAAAAAAGAAGATAAAAAGAACTGAATAACTTTTCCCATATATAGTGAAACGCATATACTGCTGCCATGCCATCTACTAGTAGTGGGGGAGAGCCTTTTGCTAACATAAAAAACTAGCAAATTGGTTTTTGGTAGAAAATATGTTAATTAAGCAAGGGATAAAGTGAAAATAATAATAATAATAATAATAATAATAACAACAAAGGTTGAAAAGACTCCTCAGTGGACAAAAAGGACAATATAACATCTTCTTTTGTGATGCCTAGGGATTTTTATACCCTAATCTTGAGGCACCTGCAAAAAGGAACGTGTAGAGAAGACGCAAATGCCATCCATTTTTGGGGAAAGTGACTGCTAAATTATACACGCTTGTCTGCGGGCCTCTCTCTGTCATGCATATAAACACATTAAATATGTTAGGCCGTGTCAAAACTCAAACCTCAAAAACTGGCTTTAACCAAAAGCTACCTCTCACCTGCCACATTCACAGATTAGATTCACTCCAAAAAATTTGTATTAGTTTGGTAAATATAGTCCAATATGTGCCTAAAGCTAGCATCAATGGTTTCATCAACCATGTGATGAGGTTTGGAAGATTAACATGTTTTCTTTCAAGAGTTTGGAAGATGTTTCTTTCATGAAAAAGATTTGACAGTCGTAGGGTTTGAAATGTGATCAAAATATAGGGTCAAAGTGCAAGATCCAAGAGTTTGGAAGCTGTTTTAATCAACAGATAGAGAATTAAATTGGTTATGTTTAATCTTCAGGTTGCAAGAAATTTGTTGGGCTACTTTGATTGGAGATATATACTGCGTATACATACGTCTAAGAGCATCTTCAAGGGAGATGTCAAATACTAAACATCAAATTTAAATTTGATGACTGATGTGGCAATTTGACAATTACATAGTTTTACACTCCACCCGATATGTCAAATTAAATTATTATTTTATTACATTTTAGTGTTCATTCAAGATAGGAAATAAATTGGAAAGAGAAAGAAGGAAAAAATTTGAAACAGTCAAATCATTCAAGATAAAGAAGAAAATAATAAAAAAGGAAAATAATGAATGAAAGTAACAGCCAGCTGTCTTTAAAAAATAATAAAATATTCATTTGACATTTTTTTTTTGGGATGTCAAAAGTAACAGCTGAACTTCTAACCTTCATTCCACATCAGCTTTGAAAATTCGGTTGGAGTAATGTGAGATGTTATTTCTAGCCGTTAAATGTCTATGTGGCACTTTTGACATATCGGTTGGAGATGCTCTAAGTGATGAACTTGTATTCTTAATTACTCTAAGAAATTACAGATGCACAGTATACTGTCTGTATATAGGGTGACATTACAAGAATGAAAATACAGGACGATCTTTGTTGAGAGAAATCATAACATCACCTACTGTTATACGTTGGAAATTATATTCCTTTTTTGGGTACAATGTACTTGGAAATTATTTTGCACTACTGACAAAAGGAAAAATACAATAGTTATGAGCAAGCTTGGACATATTCTTCGTTCTGTGAATCTTTTTCCTTTTCCCTTCAGAATAGTCAAATTGAAGAATATAGCATTTTAGTTTTAATTTTTTTTTTCTTTTGGTTATCTTTCTTTTTTTGTTGCCAAAGTTAGGAAAGGGGATGAGAGTTTCTCACATACATATTGCCAATATATCATGGGGGTTCGAACTTAAGACCACTAGTTTGCAAGTAAAGACCATTTTCCACTCAACTAGACCTCGTTGGCTTTTTCTTTTGGTTATTGTGAGAGTCTGATATATAAAATAGTTATGTTAGAGGTCGGAGAAACTAAGCGGTCAAAGCCGCTCAAACAACCATTAAACTTACATCACTAAAATTAAGCATGATATGAAGTTAAGCCTTCAAAATTCAAAACATCCAAAATCCTGAAACAACCATAAACCTAAGTGAGCACCGCCACAACCTAAAAAAAAGGAAGAAAACAAGAAGGATGAGGGAAAGAGACGCTTCTTCTTTATTTACCCCTCAATCGGCCTTTTTCCTAAGGGGTGTTAGTGTAAATAACTTTTAATTCATTTAAAAGGAAAGTAATTTGCTTATGAGCTAATCTGTGTTATTTAACCAAGTCGTATGAGCACTGAACTTTGTCCCACTTTCATTTATTTATCCAACTAATTTACCCTTCCTGAATAATGAGTTCCCCGCATGCACATATTTAGGTTTCACATAAAAGGATGGCGGGTTTTATTTTCCCTTCTCTTTTCCCATGTGCCAATAAATTATCTCATATACTTGGATTGACTAAACATTAAAAATAGAATAATTTCTTATTCTGAAGCCCCTTTTTAATGAACCAAACACACCCGTAATTTATTCTCTATGGCTCCAAATTAATGATCATAAATTTGTGCCTAACTTTCCTTCCCCCCTCTAAAAAGACCTTAGCCAGTTAGCCGTTCTCCTCAAAGTCTTTTCCAACCCCGAGTGGTTGACTCTCTTCAGCACCAAGTGGGGTTCTCCCACCACCCAAGTGTGAGTTGGTCATGACACATGTGGTCTTATTTCCTATACTTTGTCTGGTTTTTTTTTTTCTCCTTTCTTTTTGTTTTTTCTCGGTTGGAATTTCTTTCATACTTGTTACTAAAATAGAAAAAATAGGGTGTGGGAGTGAGATAGACGTGTTTAAAGTAAGAGTTACTAATGAAATTTACTGAGAAAAAATATAATGTCAAAGAGAGATCCAAAATGTGTGTAAAAATTATAATTGGAGTATGAAATTAACCCTAATTTTTTAACCTATTAATATTGAATTAATTAAAATTAATAGGGACCAACTAGAGGGTTGATTTAGTAATTTTGTGAATAAGTTTAAGATTAGAATTTGACCCCAAAAAAAAGTTTAAGATTAGAAAACTTTTGTTAATTCCTAGTTTTTCATAAAATAAGCAATTCTTGTAGTTTGTTATCGTGAAAGCATTTACAAACATGCCACTAATGGGATAAATAAACAAGGGTGCGAATCAAAATATGGTATAAATTAATATTGTGGGTTCATGCATATACACAGTGTGAGAAAGAGGGAAGTACGTTCGTAGTGTGTGTTTTTTCTCTTTTTTATACGGACAAATTTTAAGAAAAGGGAATTCGAACACAATTTTAAGTGCAAGCATGATTTTTTTAACGATTTGAGCTACAAACTTCTTGAAAGAAATAGTGTATATTAAATAATACAGCTACGTATTAAGCACGTACGATACTACGTACTCAGTGTTCGCATTTGAGATGTATGTATAATATAAGTATATTGTTACATAGGTCGTATGAACAACAAGACACCAGAGAGAGAGAGAGAGAGAGAGAGGAGCACAAAAGGAGTGGTGGGGAGAGGGAAAAGACAAGTCAAACGTCAAATCGGAGGTCTTTGGTATCATAAGACAGTCAGTGGGTTGTGCTGTCAATCCAAGGGATTTGATTTTCTCTCCTTCTTTCTTTCTATTTATTAGGGGGCAAAACAACAGCTTCCTTTCTTTTCCCAATTTTCCGTTTTTCTTCTCCTTCTTCCTCCTCCATCTTATTGTCCCAAAAATAAATAACACATAGTTCATAATTCAGTAACAAACAGTGTTCTAGGTCTCTTCTGTTGCACGTGACAGGCCTTGTCTCACGTGCACACTACCATGCACTGGTATCAAATTTAATAAACTTGGTGCTGTTTGGTGGCAGCAGTCCCTATATATATATATATATATATGAATATGTGAATCTTGAACCCCCAAAGGCCCAGCCGACACGCTTTCCCATGATCACTTTCACCTCTTGTCCACTCTCTCGTCCCCAGTCGCTCACCTTCAATATTTTGTTCAACAACTAACATTTAACCCAGTAGAAAAGAATGTTTGACAATTCACATCTAAATTTTTTCTTTATTTTATTTTATTTTTGTTGTTGGTTTCAAATTCAATCGAGGCTAGAGGGGACCTTCGAAGTGTAGGGATAAAACTTTCGGAGAATATTATGTTTTAATTGAGTTAATTATGGAGGTCGCTCACTTGATTATTATTATTATTTTCTTAATTATTCTATTTTTTTCCTTACAAAGTTAGATCATTAACATTAACCAACTAGTTAATTAGCTTAAACTTGATTTAAGCCAATGGACTAAAATAAAACTGTCTTTCCACAAAGAGACAATTAACTATTGGACTGAAAATGGTGTAATTGGTAATCATCATGGCTGTTTTCGAAAGTTGGTGTTTGATTGTTATGCATCAATAAACACAAAACAGTCACAAAATCATTCAACATTCTTTTGTCCCATTTTGTGTTTTAGAATTCCAAAATCCTCTTGCAATCTATGTAAATTGGCAACCCTCACTTGTGATAATTAGTCTTAATTCCAACACTATCACAACATAAAAAATTTGGAACCAACAGTTAGGGTTAAGTTGTTTGAAATTGAGAAATTGTTGTGATGTCAGTGTTGAGAGTATTCCACATTGAAGGATGAAAGGTCAATTTAAGAACTTAAAAGTTTTGGGTCCACAGTACCCATTGTCAAATAATTTTGGACATACTATCTAAGCGATATTCGGCTGGATAATGTCTACCTAGAAATTTGGACAGTGAGTTTTGAGGAAAAACGACTAAAGGTCGAGAAAAGAAGTAATGGTCAATTGTATCACATTACTAAAGGATTTGGACAGTTTGATGGGGTAGTTAGGTTTAGTCTTTTCTGCTCTTTTAATTTGTGGCTATTAGTTTCAAAGTTTAAAATTGGACATTTTTATGATTTCATGACAATTAGTTCTTTTACTAAATTTTAGTGCATGTCTCGCTTACATGTAAGGAACTAATGAACATATAGAGAAATTCATAAATTAAGTTTCACGGTATTTATATGCAAAACTTCTATCATTTTAGTCGTTTTTTGGTCGGATATGATACTTTGTTTCTTTCTATATTATTAAAAATATATTTTTTAATACAACAATAACTGTCATATATGAGATTTGAACTTGGGAATTCCTCTAAAAAAAAGTGAAGATTGAATGCCATTAACTAAATAGTCATTCTATGTACCAATGAAACTATTAATATGATTATTTTCTTTTGATCATTATTTTTAATACTTTACATTAATTTGGTGGAATTCCAAACAGTGGAGGAACCGAAATAATTATTATTATTATTTTTTACATTACAACAGCAGCATAGTCACAATGGAATAATTTCAATTCTGTTTATTTAACTTCTTTAGTTCTTGAGGTTCTTATGGGATGATGGATCTAAATCACATCTGTTGAATGGACAGATGGAAAGGTATTCAAACTGCTAAAATGGCTATACAAAGTCTCCCCTCCCCGCATTCTCTTTCCTTAGAACAAAAGAAAAGAAACCAAAAGAAAAAAAATAAAATAAAGTAGAAAATGAAAAATAAAACACATCTAATTTGTAAAGGTTTTATGATAATAATAAATATAGAAGAGGGTCAGAGATAGATGTTGTGAACTGCAAGTAAATGTAGAGGCTCATATCCATTTTGTCACACCTTACTGTTCACATGCTATAAGCTTAAGTAGGGCAAGGAAAGCAAAGCATACAATTAAAGAGAAATAATTAGCATATATTATTTGCAGTCTAAACCTTACCCTATGATTGAGAAAGTTAAAGAAATACAGGCATCTAGAGATACATAGAGGCTAAAAGTGGTTCGGGCCACATTAGGCATTAGTAGGGGTGAGTACGGTCCGGTTTGGTTTGGTTCTTACCTCAAATCAGAATCGGTATTATTTAACTGGTTTGGTTTGTTCCGATTTTAGTGAATTTTTTTAAAAATCGACCGGTTTCGGTCCAGTTTTAAACCGAATTATTTATTTATTTATTCAATTTTTTTTTAAAAAAATACAAATTCTAGCAAAAAATTCATTTTTTGGGCTTGGAAAAATATTAGTTATAAAATAAAAAATGTAGCATTGAATTTAAATAATTTTGTTTTAAAAAAATTATACACAACCAGTCCAGTTCGATTTGATCTGGTTTGGTGTGGTGTGAAACCGAAACTGAAACTGAAACTGATCCGGTCCAGTTCGATGCAGATTTGTTGACTTTTTTGATCACCCAATTTTTTTTTTTCTGATTTTTTTCATCCGGTCCAATTCGGTATTCCAATTTTCCAGTCCGAATGCCCACCCCCAATTATTAGTCTAAGAGCAGTCAACAGAAATCACAAAAAAAATGATATCCTAATATCCAATATCCCCCACTTCCATAAAAGGGTGAAAATTTAAACTTGTTTTTCTGACAACTTATTTCTATAATGAGGTAATTACTGTTAACTTAGGGTTGTTGATAGTAAAACACGGGGCTAATCATGAATATTAATTATATAATATTCAACCAAAAAACAATATTATTAATAATTAAATAAAATAAAACCTTTTGTTCATTTTCTATTCTTGAATTCCCCTCTACCCCTGACCCCCTCCCATCATTTTCTCCCCTTTCCCATCAATTTTTTAACTAATCAATTATTTTATTTCTTTTTAGATTTCTTTTTTTAAATACCTCAGCCGCCCAGAACAGCCACCCAATTTGCTCTCTCTCTCTCTCTCTCTCTCTCTCTCTCTCTCTCCCTCTCTCACAAAATATCTACCAACACACACACAAACACAATATCACTCCATTGAGACAAAAGAATCTGTCAAAAAACAATAACAGTAGAGAGAGTTCCTCTTCTTCTTCTTCATCCTTCAACAGCTAAACCAATCAATCCCCCCAAAAAGTAAGAATTACAGAAAACAAACATGAACCCATTACTCTTTTAGCTCCTCTCTCCAGCTTTCAATTTCTATCTCTCTCCCAACCCTAAAAAATTGCTCTTACCACCATATCCAGAACGAAAGCATCATGAGCAGCCTTGAAGAGTCTCTAAGATCTCTGTCCCTAGACTACCTAAATCTGCTCATCAATGGCCAAGCCTTCAGTGACGTCACCTTCAGCGTGGAGGGTCGTCTAGTCCATGCCCACAGGTGCATCCTAGCTGCCCGGAGCCTCTTCTTCCGCAAATTCTTTTGTGGGCCGGACCCGCCTTCGGGGCTCGACCCGATATCTGGGTCGAGGATGAGCCCTGGTGGCACGTCGTCCTCGTGCCACCGCGGGGGCAATTCTCAGCAGCAGCAGCAGGTGATACCGGTGAACTCGGTGGGGTACGAGGTGTTCTTGTTGCTGTTGCAGTTCTTGTACAGTGGACAAGTCTCGATAGTGCCTCAGAAACATGAGCCAAGGCCTAATTGTGGAGAGAGAGGGTGCTGGCACACGCATTGCACCTCCGCCGTTGATCTTGCTCTTGACACTCTTGCTGCCGCTAGATCCTTTGGTGTTGAACAACTTGCATTGCTCACTCAGGTACTGTGTGTTTTGTGTGTGTCTAATCACTATCTCTCTCTCTCTGCTCTCTTTCTTGGTTTTTGTGTGTGTTGTTCTGTCTTATGTTTTGTGGGTTTTGGGAATTTCTACAATTCCTTGGTTTTGATTTGGTGTTTCTCTTTCTTTTGTTGATACTGGGTTGTTTTTTTCTCTCTCTTTCATCACTTCATTTGTTCTTTGTTCTCCAAACTATTGGTCTTTATGATGAACTGGGTGAAGTTGGGATGTTTTTTTCTGACCAATCTCAAACTTTTTTCCCTGCCAATTTCTCTTTTTATTTCCTCTTTTTAGGAGTAGCATTGTCTAATTGTATATATTTATTTTGATTAAGCATAGTACTTGCAATAATCCCTTTTATGGTGTGCTTAATTATATTTATACCTCAGAGGGCTTTCTCCTCCTCCTCATTTTCTTCTTCTTCTTCTTCTTCTTCCTTAGTGAAGGTTGTATTGAACTTTCTTTTGGAGGAAAGAATACATGTTTTTCTTGATTTCATGTACCATTTTCCAAGTTTCTTGAATTTGGTTTTTTTTTTTCTGTCTCTTAAATGCACATCCCTGACTTTCTAAATGTAGATCTTGATATCCCGTCTTGTCTTCCACAGTAAACACTACAAATCTTATTTGGTTTAACTGGAAAGGAATACAAAATTCAAGAAAAGGACTCCTAGCTCCCCCACACATATAATTTTAGCACAAAAACATCCCATCACTTTTATCAATACAAATCTTATTATTAATAAACAAAAACATCCCAAAAGCACATCCATCTCACTAATGGAATTCCAACTAAACTTCTCATCTATACATGTCTTGTTTTTTTTTTCTTTTTATGTCCTCACAGAAGCAATTGGCAAGCATGGTGGAAAAGGCCTCAATTGATGATGTGATGAAAGTCCTCTTAGCTTCAAGAAAACAAGACATGCATCAACTCTGGACAACTTGCTCTCATCTTGTTGCCAAATCGGGCCTCCCACCGGAAGTCCTGGCTAAGCACCTCCCCATCGATGTCGTGGCCAAAATCGAAGAGCTTCGTCTCAAATCCTCCCTCGCCCGCCGCTCAATGATGCCTCATCACCACCACCACCATCACCACCACGACCTCGGGGCAGCAGCTGATCTCGAGGATCAGAAAATCCGCCGGATGAGGCGGGCATTGGACTCATCCGATGTCGAACTCGTCAAGCTCATGGTAATGGGCGAAGGCCTAAATCTCGACGAGGCATTGGCATTACACTATGCGGTCGAAAATTGTAGCCGAGAGGTTGTCAAAGCATTACTAGAACTTGGAGCAGCAGATGTTAACTACCCGGCAGGGCCAGCTGGCAAAACCCCACTTCACATTGCATCCGAAATGGTGTCGCCCGACATGGTGGCCGTCCTGCTCGACCACCACGCCGACCCGAATGTCCGGACCATAGACGGGGTTACTCCCCTCGACGTACTAAGAACCCTAACTTCAGATTTTCTCTTCAAAGGGGCTGTCCCGGGACTTACCCACATTGAACCAAACAAGCTCAGGCTCTGCCTGGAGCTTGTTCAATCGGCTGCTCTTGTTCTTTCCCGCGAAGAAGGCAACAACAATGCAAACAATGCTCCCAATTCTTCGAATTCGACGGCGATTTACCCTCCTATCAATGACGATCACCATAGTAGTGGCAGCAACAGCAGCAACATTGGCAACCTAAACTTGGACTCTAGATTGGTGTATCTCAATCTTGGAGCAACTCAAATGAGGTCTAGAAATATGGACGGTCATGATCATCAAGATCATGATCATCATGGGAGCCATAGTAGCCATAGGGCACAAGGTGGCTGTGACCCAGCAACAATGTACCACCACTCTCATGACTACTAGCTATTTTATTATATTATTTTGCTAAGACTCTTCGTGATCAGTTATAATATTATTATTTATATATCTTCTTTTTTCCAAGTAGATGCATCCACTTGGATGGTCATGAAGCAGAAAAAAAGATCATCAAAGTTTCATGAAATCTAATATCTATGGAGATAACTTAATCATCTGTTTTTGTTTCTTTGTTTTTCTCTGCTTCTCTGGGGTTGCTTCTGATCTTTTTTTGTAGGCTTTCGTCGATCGTTCGTCGTATGAAATTGGAGCCATGGGGTTGAATGTTGATGACAAAAATGGAGAATGTGAGATTTTTGCTAATGCATGATGGATCGATGGAGACTGGAGAGAGACGCAGGTCAATCTTTTCAACCCCTTTGGCCTGTCATCTCCTTTGTATTTATTGATCTATCTAATTTCATCGCGTATTTATTATGGTCCTTATATTTTCTTGTCCCCCACCCACCTCTCATCATCCCTCTATACATATTATATTCACATTATTTTATATTATTTTCTTAAATCCCATATAAAAAAATGTTCATATCTGATTTAATGATTGACATAATAATTTTTAACTTTTTTTTATGGGAATTTTCAACTTAAATCCTCATTAGAATAAGGTTATGGGTATCTTATGGTAGGGGTATCTTGCTCCAATTTTAATGTGTAAGGCTTTGTTTGGACAATGGGTACTTTCACACAGGGAATTATAGGGAAATGAGCTGGTCTCTTCCCCCATTGTCTTATTACTTTTTATACAAGTGCACTAATCTGTGTGAAGAAAGTCTTGATTGGCTGTAATTTTGGCTAATTATTTTTTTAAAAGGACGTACGAGAACTCTTGGCTATGGACAAATTGAGTGGTTGTCTTGCATGAATGCAACAATTGAGTGTGACAGACAGCACCCTACAGACTAGAAACTATTGGGTTTTTTTTTTTGCGTCTCCCTGTAGTGTACCTTATCGGGCCCTCTTATATATTATCCAAAATGCTTCCACAAGCTTACAGATAAAACCCTAATTTTTTTTTAAAGTACTTTTTTTTTTGTCCAGGTCTATGGGGTATGTATGGTGGTCAGTGGTCTATTGTAGATGTAGATCTCTTAATTAATTAGCTACTCTCTCTAATCTCCTGCATGCATATGATTCTTTTTTCATTTTCTTTTATTTTTTTGGAAAATATTCTTGTTGTTTTTTTTCACATCAGCTTCGAACTAAAGGAAAAAACTATAATTAAGGGAGGTTTTCTTAATTTAATTGACTCAGTAATTTATGCCAATCAATTTGGGAACCTGCCAGTCCTAATTCTGTGGTAAGTGCAATAAAGAAGAGAAAAGATGCATTAATCCAGTTTCAAATTTGCTTATGGATCTTTGAAGGTTTCATGATTTGTTCAGGCACAATCTTAATGATCTAATGCGTGTTGCTATATGAATTCAAGATTTCGGTGTCGAGACGTATAGATAATTCAGATAACAAAAATACATTTAATGGTCGATTTTCCATTGCAATACAACGAATTTTTTTATTTTATAATGATGAATGTTCCCTTGCCGAAATCGGATATCCTTCAGTTTCTTATTGCTGATTTGACTCTAGCTGATGAGCTATATTCTTGGTTTTGTTAGCCTCCAGGTAAATGTATATCTCTTAGGCTGATTATGGTTTCTTGTTGAAGTCCTAATATTCTTGGTTTTGTTAGCCTCCAGATACACAGCAAGCAGCTGTTAACCATTATTATATAATAAAAAATCCCCCATGCATACTGAGATGATACCAAAATGAATAACATTTTGTATGATGCAGATATAGGGCTCAAATTGTATGTTTAACATGCAAGGAAGGTTTCAACTTTTTTGCTATTATTTTCCCTCATCTTTCCGAGATATGGAAACGTTCTTAATAGATATTGTCTTTAGAAATCATTGCATCATTGGCAATCCCCAAAACTTCTTGCACTTCTCTGCAACTAATTAATTTCCACCAACCATAGATGATCAATATTGTCTTTAAAATTTTTTTGTGGAAGTGTGAGAAGCTTTCTCGGGAAGATGACTATCGTTTTCCTTCTTTCTTTTGTTTGCCAAAAGAAAAAGAACTAAAAACAACAAAAAGTGAATCTTCCAATTAGGCATTAACATTTCTCTAGAAACCTAGGCATGACAAAATTATCTTGTCGAAGATAAAGAAAGAGTACATAAAATTGTTTTGTATATAATCATGCAACATTCCAGTCGTCTCCCACATTCTGGCTCATGCAGGTACATTGGTATGGGAGTTATGTATTGTGCCATTATATAAGGTAGTTAAGTACCGACACCATTGGAGGTTCATATAGAATTGCTTGTCTTATAATATGTCAAGTTTGCATTTTGACATGTTGTTTCCCTCTTTTCGGTTGGGTAGGTCGATTGAAAGAGTTTTTGGTCCTTTAATTGACTGTGTGGCATGCCATCAACAAACCACAAATTGGGCATGAATAGAATGTGAGTAGAGGATGTTTCCGAAATTTGACTTTAATCAAACAATTGTTCAGTCGAGCAGGAAACCTAGTCACGGCCTAGGTTCTTTCACTACCTCGGAATCAAGGCTTTATGTGAGCAACGAAGTGATGTGGAGTGGGTGGAAATAGAGATTGATATAGAATCGTAAATGAAACGAGAGCAAGTATGTAAAGTAAATGTACTTGAATTTAAATATAATTAAAAAGACATGTGCAGAAAGCGAAGTGCATGAATTAAATAATTTAAAGATGAGTGCGGAAAGTAAAATGCATAAAGTAAATAATTTAAAGACAAATGCGTAACGTAAATTGCATAAAGCAAATAATTAAATGTGAGTGTGTAAATTAAAGTGCGGAAAGTAAACTAAATTAATAAGAGCGATAAAGGGTAAACTAATACTTGAATTGAAATGGAATTGAAAAACAAGAACAAGAATGTAAAACTATAATTGAAATCTAAGGCGGAAAAATAAGAAATAGACTATGAGCTACATTGCATTACTCCTAGGAAATGAAAAGAATGCTATGATCGAAATAGAGGCTAAATAAGCCTAAGAAAATCCCGAGCAGACCACAGTTGAGGATGAGGCGCTCTATAGGGACAATGAGTATGGTGATGACGAGTGTCTCGAAGAATTCCCAAAATAAATTATGGAGCATCCAAACGATCATGAGAAAGTTGGCCAGGAGTTTGAGGCTTTTCTGACTGGAGCTTTCAAGGCAAATAATTCCTAGGTCGAGTCCAAGCGGCCAACAAAGTTGGTGGACGAGAGGCCACCAAAAGTTGAGAAGGCTAGGTTTGTTAAGCCAAAGGTCCAACCGCCCGTAGCCAAAACTAAGTCATGGCTAAGTTGGTTAACTAGCCAAGGTCGAAAGGAAAGAAAATGAGGACCAGGAAATGGTCGAAGATGTTAGGGATAATCCTCAGACGAAATATGAAGAGCCAAAGATAGAGGACCAAGTCATGGTGATTTTCATACCAATGAGGTAGAACAAGGCTTGAACCTAAGACCAAAGTAGAGCTAAATAAGCCTAAGAAAACCCCGAGCAAACCATAGTTGAGGATGAGGCGCTCTATGGGGACGATGAGTATGGTGATGACGAGTATCTCGAATAATTCCCAAAATAAATTATGGAGCATCCGAACGATCATGAGAAAATGAAAAGGATGGCCAAGTTAGAAAGTGCTTGGAATGTGGGTAAGACCAAGTTGAAGTTTGGGAACTTTGACGAGGTCGCTCCCATGGTGGCCACACTTCCTTTATTTTTCAAAGCTTAACATGGCCAACCTAATTCCATTGACGGTGATGTCTTCGACGAGGTCGAGTCAATGGTTCAGATGACTGAACCAAAGCAAATCTAAGTAACTTGAGAAGTTCTAAATGTAGAGGTGGCTCAACCTCAAATCATTGTGTCAAGGCCGAATGAAAAAGGTCCAAAAGATGTGTGTTATGAGATGCCGCCAAGAAAATGGTTACCCACCTTAAGCCCTTACATGTATGCGCTCATTTTGATGGGGTGCTGGTGAGCAAAGTTCAAATTGATATGGGTCCACGGTGAACATCCTTCCAGCTTTGATTATGAGGAAGTTGAAGAAAGGTTCGGATAAACGAATTTCCACCAAGATAAAAGGGATCATCCCACTCCAAGTCAAGGTGGGCTAAAAGTTCAAGATGTAAACCTTCTTTGTGGTGGAGACAATGGGATGCTTTGTCGGGCTGAGAATGGATCCATGGATATATATATATGTGTGTGTGTGTGTGTGTGTGTGTGTGTGTGTGTGTGTGTGTGTGTGTGTGTGTGTGTCACTTCATCTGTTCTTGGCATGATGATGGTAGTGTATACAATATTTTTCATGGCTTTAGCCAACATGGTAGAAGCAAGATATTACGAAGATGGGGATGAGGATAGTAGAAGTGGGACATTACAATCCAATATGATGGGTGGTAGTCTGGTCCATTGTTATTTGCTGGAGATGGGCTTTATGTTTCATTATTAGGGCCTAACCAGCCTCCCCCAATATGAGAGGTTGTAAATATAAGGTGTTCTTCTCACCTTTTTACCATGGCTGCAGCCCTATTGTTTGCAGCCACTCTTCTCTTAGTTCACTTGAGCATTATCTCTTTCACCATTCTGCTCAGTTTCTTTAGGTTTGTTTTTCTGATTCCTTTCCTGTACGTATTATGTTATGCGTTTTCATTAATGATGCGTCCTCTTGCATTTTTCTGTGAATATTATGATTTATTTTCATCATTTTTTTCTTTTCCCTCCATGTTAGAATTTACGAATGTTACTACCATTTTTCCAAGAAAAATGCAATTTGCCCAATAATTTATAGTTCGTATTCAAGATCAAATTGCACAAAACCTATTAAGGATTGTTGTAATGGGTGCGTTTATTGGCTTTTACAACTTTCCTATAAATGATCAAGATGATAGGGTAGCCTACAATGAGAAATTATTCTAAGACCTAGATGGTGATGGAATAGATCTAACATGCCTACGCATCCAAAAGAATGACCAAAAGTTCCTTCCATAAGCCACATTGGCGGAAAAGAGGAAAAACGTATTTTGGCACGCTCGGTGGGACACACTATATGAGGGATCAATATCAATGGAACTATTCCTATCAGCCGATGAATCTCCTTGCGACTTGGCCAACTAGCTGAGGGGAAAAATCTCAACCTTATCTTGATTCTCAGCCACAAGAGGAAAATCATCATATGAATCTCAACCCCAATCTTGATTGGGAAATAGGTGACAATTCGGCCTTATAGTCAAATGCTCAAGTCGACTTTCTTATTGAGAACCTCTCATTGGGTGAGGAAAATGAGTCCACTTTTGGAGATGAGACCCAAAAGGTGACCGAGGAGGAGGATTGAAACATGGTACGACCTAAGACGACAATCCTAAGAGATAATGGCCTTAATCTAGTGAAAGAAAAGGTCGGAGCACGACCCAAAATGATGCAATAATGATAGACATGGTTGTAAGAGAAAAGGTCAACATAGCGAGACCACATTTACAAGTGGTCAAATTATCGAACACCAGCAAAGGCCATGATTAGCCAATCAAAGGCACTTAGGGGCATGGAAAGTGGGCGAAATTGATGGCCAAAGGTCATCTGGATCGTACTAGTCATCCTAGTACTTCAACCTATTGCCAAGGGAATGGCAAGATCTATGCAAAGGAATAATGGGAAAATGAGAGGCAAACCCAACTCAACCGAGTGGTCAAACTTCGAGATAAGCTTTAGATGGAAGAGTTGGAATTAACCAACGCCAAGGTTGTGGCCTTGCTAGAAGTAGCAACTGCTGAAAAGATGAAAATGCATCGAGAATAGATGAATAGCTGAGTTGTGGTAACGGTCCTAAAGGAGCTAATCTTAGAGTTGGAGGTGTTAAAAATTGGCCCAAATTGTATTGATTAATTAATTGTGTAAGGGCCACTTTATTGTTGTTTGCTAGCTCTATTCATTTGTCATGTCGTGGGTTTTCAAATGGGGAAATGATGGCACATGCCATCTTTATTTAAAAGCTGGAGACAATAAGAGAAAAATGGGAAGCCACAATTGTTGAAAGTTAGTGGCCAATAATATTGCATGGAATGATGATGTCTTTGGTGGGAGACCATGCATGGTGCAATGATGAAGGATTTTTTTCCTTCTTTGGCTGGCCATCACGTGGGTTGGCATGTGGTCATTAATTGAATGTGGCTAGCTTTGTTTAGGCTTTTGATGGCTTTGTAAATGGGTCAGCAAGTTTTGGTTTTGGCTTAAAGTCATGTTGCATTAAATGAGTGAAGACATTTAGGTCTTCACGTGGGCTGCCGACTTTGGTGTAGAGTATGGGAAAATTCTTGCTTTTCACATTGAGCCAATGGCCTATTAATATACAGCAGCTAATTCATTTAGTGAGTGGGTAGTGAAGGTGTGCCGCACCAAAGGCAGGGGGCTTATGTGCCTCACCGTGTGGGCAGAGTGCCGCACCATTTAGAGGTGCCGTGAGCACCAATGCTTAGAGAAGCTAAAATAGAAGTGAGGGACACTTAACACACAGAGAGAAATACTAGAGAGCATCACCATTGATGGTGGAAATAAACTCCTCTTTGGCTACACAAGATGTTGAAGGAATATCAAGCCATTTCAAAGGTTGAGTCTTCTTCATTTGTTCCTTGTGTTTGTAGGAGGTTTATTTCTTTGTATTGTTCTTAGTGGGTTCTTTCCTAGTGAGGAAGAACTTCTTGGTGTTCTTGGCTCTTGTGTGTGGTTAGCTTGTGAATGACTTGGGTGTATTTGGGAATTGTGTTGTGAGAGTTAAACTCTGTAATTCCTAGGATAGGTGAGAGGGTTAATCTCCTTTGGTTGTAATCTCTTTTAGGATACTAGTGGAATTTCTTGCTGTCTTTGAACTGGATGTAAGTTACACAAGGGCCGAACCAGTATAAATCCTTGTGTTTTTTGGATTTCTGTATTTCATATTTTGCTCTTGTTGTTTCAATGGTTTCATATCAACCGCCCAGTGCAATCCGCTTCTGCTACGCACAACAAGTGGTATCAGAGCTCCAGTTTTGATCTGGTGGAGTTTTGTGTTCGTGATGATGGAACTAGGAGACGTGTTGAGGAGATATGAAATTTCTGTGACGGGAGGAAAATTCCAGACTTTGGCGTTGAAGATGATAGCCTTGTTAGTGCAACAGGGGCTGCTTAAAAGGCACCAAAGGGTATCCAAGTAGGGCCAGCAACGTGATCCGACGATGGAGAAGGATGATGTCTTGAATCGGGCACTCACTGCGATTGGATTGCAGTTAGCGGACGGTGTTCTTCGTGAGGTTGCTGATGAGACTACACATGCTGGGCTATGGCTGAAATGGTGTAGAATACATATGTGATCAAATCATTTCCAATCGCCAAACAACGATTGTACACTCAGTGGTATGGTGGAAGGTATACTTAGTCAAAACTATCTTGTTGAGTTCAATAAGATTTTCATGAATGTGTAGGTCATGAATATGAAAATAGGATGATGAGGATGAAGCAGTAATGGAGGAAAATCGCGTTCCAAGATGAATGCTCGGGAGGACAAATGCAACTTTGTCATAAGGAAGGGCATTGGAGATTTGATTGCCCATAAATCAAAGAAAGAGAAAAGTCTAATAATTCCTCTTGCAGATGCTTTTGTGGATGTCGTAGGGAGGATAATAATTAAGTTCCTCTTATGATCGATGATTCTGGTGTGCCGTGCTTGGGGTATGATTTTTGCTTGTCTTTGATTACTTTTGAAATTTAATTTCACGGTGGAGTTTCAAGAGTTTGTTCATTCCTTATGGGTAGTGTGTAGTTTGTTGCTTTGATTTTCTCTATGTACTTTGGGTAGCATTGATTATGGCTACATGTGTTTGTTTTTTCCTTTGATAATTAGATTTTCAAGTGGGGGTTTTGATTGTAAGGGTTTATCTTTCGAGAGGATGATTCCCTACTATGACAGCTGAAATTGTTCGTTCTGCTACTTGGTGCTCTAGACTCTGCGTGTATTGTAGTGGAAGAAGCTTGAGGATCAAGCGTTAAGGTTTGTGCAGTTTATGCACATACATTCAGCTGGTGTGGCTTGGTTATGTGGGTGACATTGAAGAGGTTCTTCTGTTGGGGTCATCCGGTTCGATCAAAGCACACATTTTTGGTTGCAAGTTCAAGGAGTACTTGAGCTTGATTTGGTAAGAGGAAGATGAGCGATGAAAGTTCTACGGTGGCTTGGTAAATTTGTGCCAAAGTGGAGATTGTTAAAAATTGGCCCAAATTGTATTGATTAATTAATTGTGTAAGGGCCACTTTAGTGTTGTTTGCTAGCTCTCTTCATTTGTCATACCGTGGGTTTTCAAATGGGGAAATGATGGCACATGCCATCTTTGTTTAAAAGCTGGAGACAAGAAGAGAAAAATAGGATGATGTCTTTGGTGGGAAACAATGCATGGTGCAATGATGAAGGATTTTTTTCCTTCTTTGGCTGGCCATCACATGGGTTGGCATGTGGTCATTAATTGAATGTGGCTAGCTTTGTTTAGACTTTTGATGGCTTTGTAAATGGGTCAGCAAGTTTTGGTTTTGGCTTAAAGTCATGTTGCATTAAATGAGTGAAGACATTTAGGTCTTCACATGGGCTGCCGACTTTGGTGTAGAGTATGGGAAAAGTCTTGCTTTTCATATTGAGCCAATGGCCTATTAATATACAGCAGCTGATTCATTTAGTGAGTGGGCAATGAAGGTATGCCGCACCAAAGGCAGGGGGCTTGTGTGCCTCACCGTGTGGGCAGAGTGCCGCACCATTTAGAGGTGCCGTTAAAGGTGTAAAACGGGCCGTGCTGGGCCGGCCCGGCCCATTTAAAAATGGGCCATTGAGTTTTTCGTGTCGTGCCGTGCTTGGCCCATGTCATTAAGCAGGCCGTGTCGGCCCGGCCCATTTAGTAAAATATTTTGTCCAGCCCGGCCCAAAGCCCATGTCAATTTCGTGCCATGTCGTGCTTGAGCCGTGCTTTAGACGTGCCATGCTCGGGCCGGACCCGTGCTTGGCCCACTTGAATTCCTTCCCCATTGTTTTCTACGGAAAGACAATTTTTTCTCCATTGTTTTTGCCCACATTTTAGATAGAGACTGAGGTCAAGAACATAATTTAGACTATCTTGAGAACTCCGAATAAACAAACTTTTAATAAAGGAAATAAGGACTGAGATTCTTGGGAAAAAAAAATTACCAGTACATAACCCCATAAATTCCTGAGCACTTATACAAATTAAGCACATGGGAAATAATATATATATATATATACTTCAAAAGAGAGCCACAGACTATTAGCCCTTTTTTTCCTTCCATTAGTTATATGGGTAATTATTGATTCTACTTCGGTTACTCTTTTTTCAGATTGCACAAATTAAACAAGGTCTTGTAAAACATGAAATAAATATCACAAAGTACAACTCGCTAGCATATACCTGATCCACTTGTAAGACCCGTGTCTTGAGCTTGGAAAGCAGAGAACGGTGAGCAATCCCACATCGCTCGGGGAGGAAAAGGTGATGTGCCTTATATGTGTGGGCACGTCTTTAACTAACACAAGGCCTTTTGGGAGCTCACTGGCTTCGGATTCTTAGGAACTCCGAAGTTAAGCGAGTGGGCGCTGGAGCAATCCCAGGATGGGTGACCTACTGGGAAGATATTGCTCGTGAGTTCCCAGTGACAAAACTGTAAGGGCGGAGGCCCAAAGCGGACAATATCGTGTTAGGGGAGTCGGGTCGTGACACACTAGTGTTAGGAAATGAATCAAGTTCCTGTTCTTGTGCAGGACCCATAGTGAACTTTATTGGATAGAGCAATGAAACTTGTGATATCATATGTTGTTGTCTCCTCAATTGGATTTAAATTTTTGTCCCTTTTCCAATTAGAATTAGAAAGTGGGCCTTACAAAAACAAAAAAAAATAATAATTAATTAAATGGGTTAGTGTTGGACTCGTGCTGGGCTTATAGCGGGCTTCGGGCCAAGCATGGCCCATATCGGGCTGCGGGCCAGCCCGGCCCATTGAGCTTAATTTTTAATCCCGGCACGGTCCAAACTTTCATGTCGTGCCTAGCCCAGCCCACTAATAATCGTGCTTGGGCCGTGCCGTGCCCCATTTAAACGGGCTGGGCTCGTGCCATGCTGGGCCGGCCCAACCCGTTTGACACCTTTAGGTGCCGTGAGCACCAATGCTCAGAGAAGCTAAAACAGAAGTGAGGGACACTTCCACACAGAGAGAAATACTAGAGAGCATCACCATTGATGGTGGAGATAAACTCCTCTTTGGCTACACAAGATGTTGAAGGAAGATCAAGTCATTTCAAAGGTTGAGTCTTCTTCATTTGTTCCTTGTGTTTGTAGGAGGTTTATTTCTTTGTATTGTTCTTAGTGGGTTCTTTCCTAGTGAGCAAGAACTTCTTGGTGTTCTTGACTCTTGTGTGTGGTTAGCTTGTGAGTGACTTGGGTGTATTTGGGAATTGGGTTGTGAGAGTTAAACTCTGTAATTCCTAGGATAGGTGAGAGGGTTAATCTCCTTTGGTTGTCATCTCTTTTGGGATACTAGTGGAATTTCTCGTTGTCTTCGAACTGGATGTAGGCTACACACGGGCTGAACCAGTATAAATCCTTGTGTTTTTTGGATTTCTGTATTTCATATTTTGCTCTTGTTGTTTCAACGGTTTCATATCAACCACCCAGTGCAATCCGCTTCCGCTGCGCACAACAGGAGGCTCATTTGACTGGAGCTTTCAAGGTAAATAATTCATAAGTCGAGTCCAGGCAGCCAAAAAAGGTAGTGGATGAGAGGCCACCAAAAGTTGAGAAAGCTAGGTTTGTTTAGCCAAAGGTCCAACTGCCCGTAGCCAAAACCAAGTCATGACCAAGGTGGTTAATTAGCCAAGATCGAAAGGAAAGAAGAGGAGGACCAGGAAATGGTTGAAGATGTTAGGGGAGATCCTATATGAATAGCCAAAGGTAGAGGAGGACCAAGACATGCTGATTTTCATACCAACGAGGTAGAACAAGGGTTTGAACCTAGGACTAAAGTAGAGGCTAAATAAGCCTAAGAAAATCCCGAGCGGAACACAGTTGAGGATGAGGCGCTCTGTGGGGACGATGAGTATGGTGATGACAAGTGTCGCGATGATTTCCCAAAAGAAATTATAGAGCATCTGAACGATCCTGAGAATATGGAAAGGATGGCCACGTTAGAAAATTCTTAGAAGATGGGTAAGACCAAGGTCTTAAATATCAAAGGTTTCGGAAATATCGGTGGTTTAAAAACATGGCAATATCGATGGAAATATTGGGAAAATATCAATATCGATAAAAATTGGATAAAAACCACGGAAATTGTAAGAAAAACTTGGAAATTTTTATTGAAACTTTAGAGAATATTTATTTAGTCAATTATCTATTAATTATCACAAAAAATTAAAAGGAAATGCATTGCATGATGGATTTAACTGATTTAAGTTGATTATATAGCAAGCTAACAAATAACGTGACTGTAGAAAATATGTTGTAATTAATGAAAGAGGATTAAACACACCATAATCATTTATATATAATGATTTACTACAATATTTTACACTTTATACATTGCATTGTAAGATACATGAGTGACTTAGTACCACATAAAGTTCATATAAGGTTCAAATTTTTCATTATCTTCATCATCTCTATGTGTAGAGTAAGTGTATTGTGAAGAGAAGTCATTAAATGATAAATCTCCAAAATAATTTTGCATGTAATTGTTAACATGCCACCCATATAGATTCAAGATTGGTTGACGTTGTCTATAAGAAAAATCATTTGAAGATTGAGTTTCGTATTCTTTCCATGAACTGCTCGATTCCATCCCAAAAGTAATGGGATATGAAGGGTAGGGAAATAGTTGGTTATGAGTATAACCATAGTTGCTACTTCCCACTTGAACATAGTCCAAAGTTATAGATAACGAGTCATCTTCTTGACTTGACAAAATCCCCTTGCCTCTTTCTCTACAAGTATAGTCCTTCCCTACGGCACCAATTCTTGGTCCTGCTCGCCTACTCCCATGGTCCTCATCTTGTGTTGCATGCGTGAAGTTTGCATCACCAATGAAGGGGCTCATAAATCCAGGAGATGGTCCAACATAGTTTCCATATCCACCACTACCTCCAGCTCCACTATATCCTTCATCATTCCCACCTCTAGTGGTAGTTGAATCTCCTGATCTTGTACTAGAGTTATGATTAGTATCAGCTGGACATTATTTCCTGGATCTAATCCACTAAGATGGTACTTAAGTCGTGTCACTCCACCACTCTTTATTACCCGACCACAATATTTGCAAATTGTGCCATTTTTGTTTTCGTCTAGTGGATCTCCATGTTCCCAAGCTGGATCACGTTTAGTAACTCCACTAGACATCTTAAATGTACCTATATTTATTTGTCATGAAAATTAGGTAATTATTTTTTGGCCAAAAAATATAGTAGTGACGGTTATCTAAGAGAACCTAAATAATAAAGTTATTCTATGGAAACTTTAAATAGGAAGTAAAGAAAATAATTGTAGGAATTTAAGTAATTACGAAAATAATATGGAATAACCTAATAATGAATAATAATCCAATTTGATAATAAAATAATAAATAACATTAAACATCTTAAAATTATCCTAAGGAATAATTATACAACATTACTTAATTACTTCAAAGAATTAACATGCAAGTATTTTTTGGTTTTCACATCACAAGCACTGGTCCACACAATTTTTATATATAAATAAATTATAATAATATAAATATAAGTTTGTAAACTTACTTTAAATATGAACCCTTTGTGTAAGGACCAAATAGAATCTGCATGGACCAACAATAAAACAATAATTAAACAAATGTAACTAAATGTGACGGAAGCATATAAAGTCTTTAATAATGAATTAAGAGATAATAAACACATATGTACGTGACCAAATAAAGAATATAAAAATTAAAAACCACATGCCTTAATTTAAAATATAATACCACCAAACATTTGGAATGGATAATAATAAACATGCAAATTAAATAACATTGATGAATGAGAATAACTTACTATTGTTTAGTTTTTTTTAACTTGCGGGAAATTGAGGTTGATAGATGTTGAGAATAACATGAGCTCAATACAATGTTTTGGAGAGATGTTGAGAAATAAGGGATGGCATGGGACCATTTGATTTTATTTGTGTATATATAAATAGGACTACAACTAATTAGTTAGGTTAGGTGAGTGGTTGAATAGTAGGGTAAGTGGTGTAGGTTGAAACGTGGGAGTAGTTCAATTTTTATTTTGAGAAACAACTTGTGTGAACATATATAAATATGAGTTTTGATAGATAATAATCACAAACTGACCAAGAGCATGGTGGTAAAGTGGGAAGAGAACCAACCAGCAACAGGGCAGGGGTTCAAACCCCTGGGGCACTGCTGCAGTGCTGGGTTTTCTCTGTTTTTTCCTCCGATAATATCGCGATATTATCACCATTTCAGCTACACATTGAACGAAAATATCGAGGGCGATATTTTCAATAAATTAACGAAATATAACTGGAACCTTACGAAAATATTGGGGCTTCAAAAAAACGAAAATATCACCAATATTTCGGCAATATTTTCGAAATTTTAGTCCTTGGAAGACCAAGTTAAAGTTTGGGAACTTTGATGAGGTCTCTGCCATGGTGGTCACACTTTCGTTGTTTTTCAACGCTTAGCCGGGCCAACCGAATTCCATTTACGGTAATGTCTTCGACGAGGTCGAGTCAATAGTTCAAATGAGCGAACCAAACGAAATCTAAGTACTTGAGAAGTTCTAAATGTAGAGGTGGCTCGACCTCAAATCATTGTGTCAAGGCCGGATGAAAAAGGTCCAAAAGATGTGTGTTATGAGACCCCGCGAAGAAAATCTCTACCCACCTTAAGCCCTTACATGTATGCACTCATTTTGATGGGGTGCTGGTGAGCAAAGTTCAAATTGATATAGGGCAAACGGTGACCATCCTTCCAGCTTCGATTATGAGGAAGTTGAAGAAAGGTTCGGATAAACGAATTTCCATCGAGTTAAAGGGGATCATCCCACTCCAAGTCAAGGTGGGCTTAAGTTCAGGATGCAAGCCTTTTTGTTAGTGGAGACAATGGGTCACTTTAATGCTTTGTGCGGCTAAGATTGGATCCATGGAAATATATGTGTCCCTTCATCAGTTCTTGGCATGAGGATGGTAGTGTATACAACATTTTTCATAGCTTTAGCCAACACGGTGGAAGCAAGATTTTACGAAGATGAGGATGAGGATAGTAGAAGTGGGACATTACAATCCAATATGATGGGTGGTAGTCTCATTTGCTGTTATTTGCTGGAGATGGGCTTTAGGTTTATGTATCAGGGCCCAACCAGCCCTACCCAAGATGGGCTTTAAGTTTCTCTCTCATTGCTCTGCTCAGTTTCTTCAGGTTTGTTTTATCGTTCCTTTCCTATAAGTATTATGTTACGTGTTCTCATTAATGTTGCGTTCTCTCGCCTTTTTCTTTGAATATTATGCTTTATTTTCATCATTTTTTCCTTTTCTGTCTCAATCCTCTTAGTAGGCTAAATATGCAGAGACTAGCTAACTCTCTCCCCAACTAATTATATTACTATAGGGCCACTCTTGCCTCTCTCTGTCTCTCAAAGCCAACATCCTTAACAATTCGATCTTGTTCATATATATAAATATGTGCTTCTCGGCTTCACGAATTGATTATATATAGTTTGAAAGTTTGATTAATATGTTCTAATTTTCTTTCATTTTTCTTCTTTTGTAGGCATGTTATCCCAGTTCAAATATGGCATTCAGTTCACTTGCCTTTGGTGCATGTGCTCATAGAGGTTACTTGCATAAATTTCTATTTTTTACTAGTTGTTTAGACGCCAAAGCTTATTCCCAAATGTTGGGCATGGATTTTTCACCCAAAAAAAAGGAGTAGCTACCCATTTTAAAATAAAATAAAATGGCAGCCATAAACTTGTATTTGAATGGGATTGAAATATTCCTCCCTGTAAGTTTATCAAAAAGATATAAATGTTTGCCAAGTATCAAACACTGAAAGATAAGCATCCCAGCTAAGAAGTGGCTATTCACTTCAACTCAAATTCCTCACATTTAAACCTATAAAAAGGGCTAGATGGCTGTGAGGAAAAAGGAACGGAGGGAAGAGGAGCAGCTGCAGGAAAATAAGAGAAAGACAACAAGCAAGCATGAGTTATCTCATGTAAATTCATTGTTCTGTTGAACATGTTTTCTTGCTTCTCAAGGCTCTAAGATTCGATCAATCCATAAAAATTCTTGGCCATGATGACTTCCATCATCATAAACAAAGCTAGGAATCTATATAAGGCACGGCTCCGCTCAATTATTTCCGAGGATGCGTTCACCATCTAATGCTCGATCAACCCATGAAGATTCCTGGATATGATGCTACTACAGAAAACACTTTGCGCGACGAAATAAGTTTGTCGCGCAAATTAAAATTTTGTCGCGCTAAACTTGCGCTACAAAATTTTGGTCGGGCATAATCCGTCGCGCAAAGTTTGTGAAGATAGGGTTTGCGCGACGAACACTAGGTTTCGTCGCGCATAACTACTTTGTGCGACTAACCCTAATGTCGTGCAAAGTTACTTTGAGCGACGAATACTATCGTCGCTCAAAGCTACTTTGTGTGACGAAGTATTGTTGGTCACGCAAACCTTTGCACGACGAAGTGTTGTTGGTCGCGCAAACCTTTGCGCGACGAATTGTTGTTGGTCGCGCAAACCTTTGCGCGATGAAGTATTGTTGGTCGCGCAAAGTTTTTCGCGACGAAATATTTAAAAATTTTTAATTTTTGTGTTTTAAAATTTTTTAATTAAAATAAATTAATTTAGTAGTTTGCGCGACGAAATATTTTGTCACGCAAGGTTTTTGACTTTTTAAAAATTATTTATCAAATTATATTAATTTTTTTAATTTTTAAATTTAATTAAATTTAATGATTTTATTTTTTTAATTACTTTAATTTAAATTGACATATTCAAAATAAAATTACATATGAAAAATAGTGATCAAATTACCCAATATATATATAATATTCAAAATATACACATAAATTAACAAAGTGCAATTATAAAATCCTAAAATTGTTATACCCCAAATCCAACCCAAACTCCAATCCTCACCCTATACTCAACCTCAAACCCCTCACAAACTCAAAACTAACTCCAAAAATACATATTAATGAAAAAAAATTTAATTTGGAGAGAATATACATTTTGGCAAGATTGAGAGTGAGTGAGAATGAGAGGGAGAAGTGAGTGTGAGAGAATTAGAGAAGATAGTGAGAGAGAGATGAGAGAGTGAGTGAGAATGAGAGGGAGAAGTGAGGGTGAGAGAATTAGAGAAGATAGTGAGAGAGAGAGATGAGAGAGTGAGTGAGAGTGAGAGATAGTGAAAAGAGAGATGAGAGAGTGAGTGATAGTGAAGAGAGAGATGAGAGATTAATTGTGAGGAGTAAGTGTGAGAGAAAGGGTCGGATTTGGGGAGAGGGAAAGAGAGAGCAGAGGTAAGAGTAGAGAAAGACATTGAGAAAATGGTGGAGGAGTTATTTTGGTTTTAAAAACCGTATCACCTTGCGCTACGAAATGAAATATTGGTCTCGTAAAACTTTGCGCGACGAATTATTGGTCGCCCAACACTTTGCGCGACAAATTATTGGTCGCCCAAAACTTTGCGTGACGAATCTAAATATTGGTCTCGCAAAGTCTTAAAAAAAAAATTTTTAAAAATTCCCGCGTCCCATTTTTGGAGCCCGCCAAATTTTTAGAGTTTTGCTCGACGAAATGTTGGTCGCCCAAAACTTTGCACGACGAAAATATTGGTCGCGCAAAATCTTTAAAAAAATTTCCCGCGTCCCATTTTTTGCGCCACGAATTATTTGTCGCCCAAAACTTTGCGCAACGAAACAAACTATTGGTCGCGCAAAGTGTTAAAAAAAATTTAAAAAAAACTCCCACGTCCCATTTTTGGAGCCCGCCAAATTTTTAGAGGCTTGCGCGACGAAAATATTGGTCGCACAAAGTCTTAAACAAAAATTAAATAATTTTTATGAATAATTAAAAAAATAAAATTATTTTATTTTACGATTTAAAATATAAATCAGGTTTAGGCGACCAAATGTGTTTTCGTCTCACAAAGAAAAAAATAAAAAATAAAGAAATAATTTAGTTTAACAATATAACATATAAAAATAAGTAATTAAGGGTTAGGCGACAAAATATTGATATTCGTTGTGCAAAGTTTTGAAAAAATAATAAAAACTTATGAAAACAACTATATCTTAAAATTTATAATGTATAATTAAATAAAATAAATAAATTGGTTTGCCCGACGCATGTTTACATTATGACGTCGTGCTATTGGTTTTTGCACAACGATCCCATTGTTATATTTAAAAAAAAATTATTATAAAGTTTACTGAAAATGTGACTTTACTCCCTTCAAATTCAATTTTTTTTTAATACATAAAACCCACAATAATATATTTTTCTAACAAAAACCCAATCCTAACTACAATAATAAATTTAAAGCTACTAATAAATATATATACTATTCAATTTCTTAAGTGTTATGCGTACAAAATAAATAAATTTAAAGCTACTTAATAAATAAATAAATATATATATATATATATATATACACACACACACCATTCAACGATCCAACCGTCAAACTTGTTTGTATATACTTCGAGATCGTATACTCCAAAAATCGCAAAAAACAAACATTCAAAGATGTAGTAGTAACGGGACAATTTTTCGACGGTTATAAATGAAAAATCACGATTTAACGGTTATTTTAACTCCGATTTTGATGATTTTTTACAGCTACACTCCCTGACCCTATATGAATACAATGACTAAATTTGATCTTCAATTTAAAATATTTACACTAGTGGATACCACAAAATCTTATGTTATATTTAACGAAAGTATAATAAACTCTTAATTGTTAGTGAATATATTGTTTTGATGGCATACACATTATACGAAACTAGTTTCAACGATCCAACCGTCAAACTTGTTTGTATATACTTCGAGATTGTATACCCCAAAAATCGGAAAAAACAAACATTCAGAAATCTAGTAGCTGAACAAAACTTTTTGACGGTTATAAATGAAAAATCACGATTTAACGGTTATTTTAACTCCGATTTTGATGATTTTTTATAGCTACACTTCTTGACCCTATATGAATATAATGATTGAATTTGATCTTCAATTTAAAATATTTACACTAGTGGATACCACAAAATCTTATGTTATATTTAACGAAAGTATAAATAAACTCTTAATTGTTAGTGAATATATTGTTTTGATGGCATACGCATTCTACGAAACTAGTTTCAACGATCCAACCGTCAAACTTGTTTGTTTATACTTCGAGATCGTATACGCCAAAAATCGAAAAAAATAAACATTCAGAGATCAAGTAATGGGACAAAACTTTTTAACGCTTATAAAAGAAAAATCACGATTTAACTGTTATTTCAACTTCGATTTTGATGATTTTTTACATCTACACTCCTTGACCCTATATGAATACAATGAACTAATTCGAAATATTTGGATTACGTCATGCAAATATTTTTTAAAATAATTTTTTTTATTATTTATTTTTGTAAAGACTTTGCTCGACGAAACACTAACTTCGTCGCTCAAGACTTTGCGCAATGAAAAACAATTCTTCACGCAAGACTTTGTGCAACAAAGTTAGGGTTTCGTCGCGCAAAGTAACTTTGCTCGACGAAATACACTTCGTCGCGCAAGACTTTGTGCGACGAATTTAGTATTTTGTCGCGCAAAGTAACTTTGCGCGACGATGTGGTTTCGTCGCGCAAAAGTTCGTCGCACAAAGTTACTTTGTGCGACAATGTGTGTTTCGTTGTGCAAAATTTACTCGCGCAATACTTTGTGCGACGAAGTTTTGATTTTCGTCGCGCAAAGTGACTTTGCATGACGAATTGTATTTCGTCTTGCAAAGTTTGGTCGTGCAAGGGTTTTTTTTTACTAGTGTGACTTCTATCATCATGAAAAAAGTTAGGAATCTCTAAGTCAAGGCTCCGCTCAAATACATTCGTGGATGCACTCAACATTCAATTCTCAATTAATCCATAATATTGCTGGCTTTGATGACTTCTATCATCATAAATAAAGTCAGGAATCCTCTTCAAGACGTGGCTCCGCTCCGTTCAAGATTGTTGGGTCTCTCTCTGTGATGCCTTCAAGCATTTCAAACAACAAGATCTTGAGATTTCTCTCACTAATGCCTTAATCATCCAAAACAGCAAGTTCAATCCGGGGAATTGTTATGTTTCACAACGCCGTTAAAAGACATGGAGTTTTCTGGGTTCCTCTTCTTTTAGCAGGACAATTGAATTGTGCGGTATGAAGTGAAGTCTAAGAACTTCATGGACCCATATAATAAAAAAGCAAGAGGAATTCTTTCTCAGTATGCAAGATCAGTTAGTCTCAAACGAGTCCATTGTATTTGACGAGTCCAAGCATAATGGACTCGTCCATTGTACCACTCGACGGTCTCAAATACAATGAGCTCATTCTATTGCAAGTCTCAAGCATAATGGACTCGTCCACTAAAAATCCAATTGGGGAACAATTGGTGCAAAGTTTCAAATTCACAAATTATGGATTAATAGGCTCAAATATAAAAAAAATCCCATTAATTCACAAATCGTTAAGTGAAGACTCAAGTGGTACAAAATCACACCAAATCTAAAGTGGTACAAAACCATACCAAATTGCAAGTGATACAAAACCACACCAAAACCCCAAGTGGTACAAAACCACGTCAAAGGCCCGAGTGGTACAAAACCATGCAAATTAAACAATCTTTTTGGAACTATGTTGGTTTGATCTTATCAAGGGTACGTAGGTAGTCTAGCATCCCACTAGACTCAACCACAACCAAATTCGAATTCCTAGTTTCTCTTAACCAAATTCACCCCAAACACAATTCAAAACAAAATCACTCGTTTATTCTAAATCAAATTTCCCCACACAAATCATCCAATTCCCATCACCAAATCATTATTTTAGTGGGTCATTCACTCACTGAAATTCTTGAACTACAAGTGGCTTGATTCCCGAAAGTGATGCGTAGGCAACTTAAAAGCTATAGCTGCAAAAACCAAACAAACACACCTTCCCCCAAATTATGTTCCTTGGTAATTTTAATCTAAGGGTTTTCTCTTGTAATTCATAACAAGGGTTGTAATTAAGACATTCTTTAATCTTGAATGGGTCGAACTTAAAAGATAATAAAACCCCATTGCTTAGGTAGGGGTGGTGAAATTATGTTGGGAGGCTAACATTTTCCCTCAACACCAACTATATTCGTTAAACACTTCATGTCTGCTTGTGAAGTAATTTGCATTTTTGTCTGTCCCTTTTTTTTGCTACCAATTTGTAGCTTTGCAAGTTTGTTAGTTGATATAGAGCATGCTGAAAAGATTGGCAATTGAAGTCGCATTTATATATGTGTTATAATAAGAACGGCATACATTTGTCAATGAACTGCTCCGAAATTGAAGTCCAAGATGCTAATTTTTAGTTTGCTGGAATTAGTATGCTAAAGGATGTGCATGCTGCAAAAACTGATGTGTGATCATGTGCATAATAAGTATCTTCTAACTACTTTTCGTATGTATTTCAATATGCGAGATCTATCAAATGGAGGGATTTTTACACAAAAAAGAAACAAGACGAGGTCTGAAAACGAATGGTAAGGTCATATCCTAGAGTGGATTTGTGTTTGAATTTCTATCATTTACAAGATGTTAAATGGAAATTTGCATGCTACCATGATGCAATTGGTAGTGTTAATTAACATGCAATTAGAAAGAAAGAAAAAACAAAATGCAAGAGGAGCCAAAAACCGTTGAACCCGTTCCCAATTAAAACTCGACGCTGCGAGTATCCAGTTGCAAACAGTCTATAGCAATTGGCTTCATTTAAATGAAAATCGCCATTGAGAACTACAAATTGGAACCTGAAATAAATTGGAAGCATAACAAATAGTCACTAGTTATGGATCAGCTCCTAACACGATAGATGCACACTTGTAAATAAATGTTCTTACATGCGTGAAACTAGGTGAAACCTCATATACGGTTTGACCAAGTTTTATAAAAGTGTCATAAAAAACTCACTAAGTTTTCAAACGTGCATTGTTTCGAGTTTTTGGCTTTTCGTAGTCGAAGATAATGTCGTGAGGAGTTTTTAGAAATTTTTGTGTGTGCATTTAAGTTTTTTTAAATTAATTTTTTGTGAATTTTTTAAGTTTAACAAAAACAAAAAATATTAATAAAACGTACCATAGATTGGCACAAGAAACCCATGAGACTAGGTTAAAGAGTATTAACTTTTTCTTATTTTTTATTATTTTTTTGTGAATTTTTTAAGAAAAATAATAACAAAATATAAAAAGAAAACCTAAATAACATGTGGCGCCACAGGAGAGTGACACATTTCATAAGAACTTACAACGTGTCAAGCCCCAATCCACGGGTCTGGATTAAGACGTGATTCACACTTTAATCATAGAATTTAATTAAAACTATAACTAAAATGTGAAGGACGTTAAATTTAAATAAAATAAATATTTCACATAGAATATTTAGCGGAAATGACAACATCTGAAACCTTAAAACTTTTACATTATTTTACAAGTCAGAACTACTCAAGAGTTTACTAAAAGAGTAGCTCATTATTCAACCACAAGCTATGTACATAACATATTCTACAAGCATGCCAAGTTCATCATCACAAGCTCTAGACTTCAGGTTCGGTGCCTGCAAAATCTATTAGGGGGTGAGCGAAACCACAGCTCAGTAAGGACATAAACCTTTCCACGGTAAATTGACGTAACTAAATCAAGTGATATACAATCACACATTCAAATATCACATTAATAATAGCAATGCATGAATGCTCTTCATCTAATCCCGTTAATTCATATAATTGGACAAGCAGACCTGCACGTCCCATACCATGCTTATACCACTTGGTCCCGAATGCCCATTTATATGAACTAACACCCATCTCAATCATCCCATAATTCCCCCTTTTGTTAGTCATCTTGTCTAACTCCCTTTCGCCAGTCCCGAATCACCCAATAAAAACCATGTGCACTGTGGGATCCCTGAGACCTGGTACCTGCCAAGAGTTAGACTCAACTACACAAAAGACTATTTCCATTACCCTCTTTTCCCATCATTATTTTCTCAACCCAATAACTCCAACCAATTTCCATGACATGATATAATTATGCATTTCCCATATCCCATATATCACACAACAATGTAACCATTCACAATATCACCAATGTATATACAATTATGCCAACATTATTCAACCAGTCAATAAACACATAAACATTCCAGGAAAACCCATTCAAGTGTAAATATTCACCAAACAATCATATCACGCATAATATAGTGCTCAAGAAATTTAATTAAATCAATCCCTGTAAAGGCCCCCAAGAAACCCCCTACCTTGACACCAAAGCTTTTACTAGAAATGTAAGATGTTCCCGATTTTCCACCGTATTTACAAACTCAGTCTCCCACTCTTTTTTTCTTAACAATTCTACCTCTCTCTACCACTATTTTTCTCTCGCTTTCTTTGTTCTTTGCTGGGCAACAAATGACCTATATTTATACAAAGAATAAGTCGGCAATTACTCAATTTCTATTGGATGGTCTACTGGCGGTTTATGTGCTTTTTACCCAAGTAAAGTATATATATATTAATTATGATCCTGTAGATAAGAAAGTTTTATCTATAGACACGTTGTGATTCTACTCCTATTCTAAATTCTGCATGGTGAGTTGACAAGGCTATTAGCATGCCTTGTTGACACCTAACTACCTATTCAAGATTTTATTTTACTAATGAATATACAAATAGAACAAGATACATATATATATATAATAAAATAGGATATATAGAATCAGATATGTATTTACTATATATATATATAACAATTATGTTTGTTTAATCATTATTTAAAAAACGGACTCTCACACAACGCACCACTCAAACAATGCCACGTGTCATTGTCTTCAATTTATTGTTATTTCCAATGTTTAAACTTCCAAAATTCATAATAAATTCATAAAAACTCAGAAAAATAAATCGAAATCATGCGATGACATTTTCTTCATATTTAAAGCTTTAAAATATAATTTTGATTTAGAAAAAATTCCAATAATTTCTCACACTCAATTTTGTGAGACTAAGTTTGAGAGAATTAGCTTTTATTATTTGCTACGGTCATGCTCCCAAAGCAATCTTCCCATCGAGGGAATAAAGGCATTCTCATCGTTACCCTCCAATCACAACAACACATACGCCAAAAACAATATAAATGTAATTTTCACATTAAATATTGTTTTCTACTATATATATATATATTTATATATAGAGCTTTCATTGAGCGATCCCTCAAATAAGATTATTGAGGCTCTTTTATAGGGCCCACTTCGCATTGTATTTCACTAATCCAAAATGTCTATTTTTTAGATAATCATTCAAATCATTTGAATCCAATAGCATTGGACCACTTGATTTTGAGTTATTGAAATTTTAGTACTTTCTTGAAGCATCGTGTTCATTGATTTTGTAGGACACAATTGGATGTCGAAACGGTTTCCAATTTGTCTAATTTTTTGCAAGGATGATCTATGAATGTAGACTTAAAAAATAGATTGTTTGGATCGTTGAAAAAAAATTTCGTAGGGAACCCTAAATGGTATCCTACAAATAAAATTATTTGAGGGATCCCTCAATGAAAGGGGACTGACCATTCACACGTGAATACCATCAATACAATCATAAGATAATATGGTTATTCACCAAGACTACCATACATTTATCAAAATATTGAGAAAATTCATTTAAATCAAAACAGGTTTCACTTACCCATGAACTATTGTCGAAAAAGTCCATATGATTTTAAATCAAGAAAACAATTTATAAACCACATCATCATGTTAATCATAAGCCATTAATATTATGCAAATCCACATTAGAATAAATATAATATTTGTGATTCACCTCTTGTCCAAACTGCGCTCTTGATCAACTCAACGAATCCACAATCTCAACGAGCAACTCTGATCATGGTTAAGATACTAAGAAGAAACTATTTTGCTTTCATGGTCATATACTTATATTACTTCCATCACAATAATCTTCAAAATAGTTCAAATTAATCTTAAACTTCAGGTTAAAACATTGCAATGTTTGCCTTTTCTTTGGTTCATTGTCAAGTCAGCTGTTTTATGCCCATGTGGCACGTTTTGAACCCCACTTTTATACTGATGTGGACAAAAAATTTGAGCTGCATGAGAAAATGAAAATCTAAAATTAAAAAAATCCAGTTGTCTCTAAAAATAATATTAAAATTTTAAAGATAAATTAAAATATCGCACCTCACAGGAGCATATGTCAACACCTTGTTCTTAATGCATTTCTCTTATAAAATAGTGGAAGCATATATTCTCTGTATAAATAAGCATTAAAATTGTGAACAATTATCACTGATTGAAAACCTGGGTAGAGAATTCTTGTTCTCACACCCTTTATCAACTCTTTTTATGCTTTTTCCACTGCTTTTTATTCTCCTCTTCAGCAAGTAAAGAATCCAAATCAAAAGCAACCCGCATGTCTTTTGTGGATTTAGGACCCTGTTTTCTCAAGTTATCGCCTTTTTATTAGCCTTTCCTACTTGCTTTTGGAATTGTATGACGTGGATGAACCTTTGCTTTATTTCAGTGTTTTAATGCAAATTTTGGCTCACCAATCTGGCTTCAAACAATTGATGCTGAGAAGATTATAGTAGCCAAAAGTTGAAGGACGTATCTGGAGCCCTTTCTCGAGAATCAGAACCACATGTCAGCTGAACAGGTTCATAACCAAACTCAAAGCCACAATACGCTCTGCCTTTAGAAAAAGGCTCTTTAGACATTACATTACTAGAAGCCGACCAATATCAGAATCTTTACTCCATTATACCATTATAGGGTTCATGAGCCTCTCTCTATATATATGCATTCACAGATGAATCAAAATTTACACTACCACATACAGATTTATACTAGAGTCACCTAGACACCGATCTTTGAATCGAATTTGATCTTTCGTCTTAAGTTAGGTCATAGCTTCTGCTGTTTCTTCTCCAAGATGGCCAAGACACAGGCACAAGAGAACCAACCTCCAGCAGGTATCTTCTTTCTGTGCGAAATTTTTTTGATTTATCCTTATGATATAGCAGGACTCACTATTGTTTGTTTTTTTTTCTAAATATGGTTTTGGTTTGAAGGATACCCAACTGCAACTGAGGATCCCCCAACTGGGAAGAAGTATAGGCCTCGGACAAAAAAGAAAGGAGACAGGGGCTTTATTGAGGGATGGTAAGTTGTTGGACATCTTATGCATCAGTTTTTTTTCCTTTCAATCATCATTGTAAAAATTTCTTAAATCTTAGAAAAGCAGGACACCTGCTACCTAACTCATAAGTCACCAACGGGGTCTAGTCCAGTGGGAAAGTGCCTTGACTTGCAGAACAATGGTCTCATATTCTAACCTCATGGCCCCTTGATAGTGTGTGTGTGACCAACCCTCTCCTCCTTGTAGTTTAGACTATCGATTGTATTAAAAAAAAAACTCATAAGCCAAAATCCAATAGAATCACTGCAGAAATTAGTGAACTTAATACCTAAAACCCAAATTACTGCATCCCCAAGCACTATGGATCTCCTCATAGTGGAACCTATTCGTCCTATACTTGTAGCAATCAAAACTGCCTACTTTTTTCCCTTGTCCTGTCAATTGATGCTAATCATTTTGTTTCTTTTGTGATATCTATTGGTGCAGCCTCTTTGCCTTATGCTGCTGTTGGCTTTGTGAGGAATGCTTCTGAATTTACTATAAGCACGACTAACATAATAGCTTCCTAGCTTACTCTTGTATCTTTGTTTAGCTTGGGGCGGTTGCCTGACTGTAATTATTTTTCCCCGTGTATCCACATATTGTAATAATATACCATCATATTTTCCTTTTCTGCTCAGTCTTCTTATTTTTCCCTGCGTCTGTCTATTCTCCTTATACATAAGTACATTATACAAGTTACATCAAAGCAACAAGAACATTTGACATACACCCCACTTTTTTGAATGGGTTAACATATTTTCTACACAATATTTGCCCACTATTACTCAGGGTAAAACAATGCGAGGTACACATAGAACCCAAATTCAATTGTTTTGGCACTTCCCAATTTTTCAACAAGCAATTAATATCGAGCAAGCCCCAGAAAAGATATGTTTCCAATGCACATCAAGGCCTGAGAATCAAAGTCATAATATTTGAGATCGAAGGCTGTGTCCAAAAGGCTTTTCCTTTTTACCAATATCAATAAATGTAATAATACACCACATCATATCTCATGATTCCTCTTAAATTTACAGTTATATTCTTAGGTCTAAAGATGCTCGAGGCAGATTTGGCGGAAATTTTTTTTTTTATTGAAGCTAAAATGCATTCAAATTTAGTGAAAAGCCATATTAATCAATAACTAACCACTGAAGGATGCTTCTCAGATGGTATCCGATAATGGGAACAGCTTTTCCAGCTTGTTATTTGAAAGGATCCTGCTCGGGTCCAACTCCTTTCGTGCTTTATTGTATTCATCAACTGGAAAACGCTTTCTTAGCCTGGCCTGGAGAGCAGCAAGCTCTTCTTTGTCCTTCGGAACCTGTGCACGATACGCATGTCTAAATAAAATGCACAACAGTGATAATATAACATGTTTTATTCAGCCATTTTACAAAAGATAAATTGGTAGAATTCCTAAAAGAAGCAGCTTGATCAGCTACAAAACAACTTTAATCTGGACATGTTACAATAGGTGTTGCCTTAGAAAAAAAATTTGTTGTTGAGATTGCAAGTGAATGCAAACCCTGTAAAAAATTAAGTTTGCTAAGATGTTGGAAATTTAGCATGAGTTTGAGGGCATAGAAAACAATAAATTCACTCTTCAGGATTCCATAATATCATGGTGGTAACATCATTTTAGAAAGATTCTACAAAGACAATCATCTAAGATGACATTTAATACCTCAATCTTTGCCCAGTGTTCATAAGCGGAATACTTATCCCACAACTGTACTTGGGTCAGACGCCTGTAGTGGAAAAACTCTTCTGTAATTTCCTTTCTTTGGCGGGCATCCATTGTAGGAAGGTACATGATTATACCAACCTGATACAAAATTTAAAACAGCTTTTACACATGAGCATTGTAGTTGGTAACAGCATTTGATAAGAGAGTTAACTAATTCCACATAAATGTAAAGTAGCAGAGATATGTAATATTTTGGCCAGGGTGAGTATCCAATACAGATACGGCCCCAAATACGGATACGGATACTAATATGATCATTGTATGTAACTACACTTATTTACTTGGTGGTTGATTATTTTTTGTCACATTTAAATAATTTTCACAAAAACCTTTTTCTCAATTGTCCAATGCAAAATTAAGTATTTACTTTTAGTAGTTGAAAAAATCTAAGAGTACCAATGCGCAATTCTATTCCTATTAAAATTGGGTACGCATTCTTAATTTATAATTTGTATAGTGTTGAGAGTACTGTACCACATCGTGGAAGTAAAGCCTCACAGAGTAGTACTAAAATACATGATGCCCTGGGCTTCTCTACCCATTGTCAACTGTTGTTGGGTTGGATGTAAGATACACGACACTAAACAAGTTAAATAGGTGTACAAAATTACAAGATACTATAGTACCTCATCTTTTTCATTGTTTGGAGTTTTTTTTGTCGTAGACGAATTAGTTGTTGACGGACTTCTCGTTCATCCTACGTATTTTCTGTCACTTTACTCGTAAATTTTGGTTCTTATAAAAACATATACGTGTGAAGTAGGTTGAATTCTCATAAAGGTGTTAAATGGTGACCTATTTCAAGTGGGTTGTATCATGTCATATCATTAACAAGATCCATTTATTACACGGGTCAATGTGTTCTGGATGAAATCTGTTTATTAACAGGTTACACAGGTAGTGATGTGAAACCTATTTAATAAATATGTCATGTTTGTGTTAGAACCTATGCCAGAAACACCATCAATAAGCCCAAACATCCTCCGTATGTTCAATGTAAGGGGAATATACTTTTACACTAAACCCCAGAAGACTTGTACCACCAATTCATCTACCATGCTTAATCAAGGTAAAATAAAAAACTTAACCCTAAAATAGTCTTGTATGCATGGTCAACAAGTGAATAATGTTTTTATACCACTGACACCTTTCTAATTCAAGATATGCATAAGGAATTAACCCAAGAGATATAAAGAACAATGCAAAGAAACATTGGTTCATGAAATTACCCACGAAAATATATCATCATCTTTTGTACTTGAAGCTGGACTCATGGGGCTCTTAGTGCATGCTGTCCAGCGCTGCTCTATTGGAGCAGGTGCTGGTACCTCGTTCTTCTCTATGAGCTGCTTTACATCTTCTATGTATTCAAGGTCTTTCAAGCTTGGTATGGAAAGGGTTCCAACTGGAAAACAAGTTTCTGAAACCCACTGTTGACCACCACAATCAAAGCCCAGAATTTCATCACTCCATCCCACTCTGTATCCCTCTGACTTCCTCCAGAATTCAGCCTCAGCTTGATTAACTTTTACAACATGATCTTTGTCGAGAGGATCTAGGGCAAGCAGTTTATCTCTCAACTCTGTAAATGAGAGCTCATTTATGTCCACGTCATTCTTAACTGGAACTACACTGCAAGTAAAATGTGTAAATGGTTAGCTGCAACGAACAGATGAATCAACACAATAGCAATATGGGAGTTTTTGGGTATATGAAGCAAAAAAGAACAGATAATAGAGGACGAACAATGGAGGACCAGTAATCCGTTTTATGCTAACACAACAACACCAAAGACAGCTCTAGGAGTTTGCAATCCATGCCCGCCAACCTGCATACAACATTCCAGTTGGGATTTCACGACCTCGGTTGACCTTGGTTACACCAACCCCAACCAAGCTTGCCCAAGCTCACAAGAGTATAAGCGTATGCATCTATATTAAGTGCTAATGAGTATTGTCTTAACAGTATATAAACAGAGTTCCAAGTTCTAGCAGTAAGAAATCTAGAATATCAAAGCCACTGAACATTGAAACAGAGAAATGAAAGAAAAAGAGCAGTCATTTAAGACCATGTTGCAAAAAGTTTTTGTTTCCCATTTCACCACATAGCTCTAGCAGTACTTTGATGCCTTTACTTTATTGCACTTGCACAGGTCCTCTAAGCCAAGAGAATATGAAAATAAAGAAAATGATAAATGATAAAAGGGAATAAGAGACATTCAGCCTGTACAGCTTATTGTCCTTCAGCTCAAACAGGAGAAAATATCTTGCTAGATTATATGGTTGAACAGGATCAGGAAACAAGTTTACCTGCACTTCTGGAGGCATTCCTTGTAGAGATCTCGAACGTGCTGTATGGCTTCATCGCTGCTATATTTGGGTTTGAACTTTGGGGGACCTTTCCATTTTGATACAGGGTTACACGTCACAACCACAACAGTGTCGCAATATGGAATATAAAGGTACTTCACATGTTTATTCTCAGATAGTAATTTCCTGTGAAAAAAACAGATTATGTATCATTCATTTCCTGATCCCATATCGCACTATAATATTAATGGTGCATGAGTGCACAGTGAATCAAAACACGAGAGAGAGAGAGAGAGAGAGAGAGAGAGAGAGAGAGAGAGAGAGAGAGAGAGAGAGAGAGAGAGAGAGAGAGAGAGAATTCGTTATAAATAAGCAAAAACAGGACATACATAGTGAGAGAGAGAGAGAATTTGTTATAAATAAGAAAAACAGTACATACAGCTTACCCTTACTAATCAATATGACTTCTGAGATTTAAGAACCATATGTGTACATGTTGATGCATCAGTGATCAACAATTTTTATTTTTCACCGGAAAGTGTTGCTATCACTAGCTGAAATTATCATTCTTTTATAATGTTGTATTGTTAGCAGCTGTGAAGTGAGACTAAAATTTTCAAATTTTGAGCTTTTTCTATTGTAGTTTCTCTTTTTCTTCAAAAAAAAAATCACTAGATGAAATTCAATGAAGGGTTTGCATTACAAGCCACCACAATCAAACAACTTTGAAATCTCAGCACTCAATCGAAGTGTTTTCACCATCCCTTAAAACATTGTAAAACTCTAGCTCCAAACCAAACAATGGTTGCCTCACACTCAAAAGTTTTCGTCTTTCCATAAACTTGTTGCAATTTGCAACTTGCAAGCAACACTCATGCATTGTGTACTTGCTATCTGAATGAAAGCTAAACCAATAAATCTAACAATGAAAGGAATAAATAATTACTTATGATTTTTCTTGATCTCTTCCATGTTTGAAACAGAAGTGTGCTCTACAAGCTCCTGTCTCTCAACGCACTGGATGGTGACTTCAGCAACCACTCCAAGGCCACCAAGGCCACACCGGGCTAAATAAAACAGCTCTGGATCTTTCTCTTTAGAGATTTCTATTGTTCCCTTAGCAGGAGTGACCAGCTTCATACTGATCACCTGTTCATCCATCGGAGGCAATTTTGCACCAGTACCATGTGCACCAACCTACACGCATATGAACATGAGGCAAAGAGAAAGATCATATTAGCAAAAATCAAAATGTGATAAGGCCAGTCAATTGGACACAGTTAAACCAAAACCCACATCAAACTTAACAAAAAAACAAACAAACCTGCAAAATGCCACCAATCTGCTGCTCCCTAATGGAGGCAAAGTTCTGCAGAGTAAGGCCATGTTCCTTGATCCCATCCACCAATTGCTGCACCCTTATCCCAGCTTGCACTCTCACCCTCTTCTTTTCCTTATCCACCTCCAAAACCTTATCCATCAGCGCCAAATTGACCATTCCAGCCCTGGACAATCCAATCCCATTCGGGGACAACCCGGACCCGACAGGCCGAATCCGGGTTTTCTTCTCATGGGCATCCTTGACAACCTTTTCCAGCTCCTCAAGGGTCTCAGGCTGGTGGAAAACCCGGGTCTGGACCTCGTGGGTCCCGCTCCAGTTGGAGACTGTGTGGAGCTCCTCGGGCAGAGGAGCATAGCGGAAAATCTGGGCTTTTTTGTGCTTGGCGTTTTCAGGGAAAGGGAAGGAGTAGTAGGTGGCTGCAGCGGAGAATAAGACGAGGGCTGTGTAGCCCAAGTACTTGCGAAGCTCAGAGGCTGATGAAGATGCTGATGGCGATGAAAGACTGGAACATGCGCGTGCTGGGCTTAATGGGTTCAGTGGGTTTTGGGGGATGGTGGTGGAAATGAGCGACTTCAGGTGGTTGTGGTGGTGGAGGGACTGGAGCGAGCGTCTGAGAGTGAGAGCTCTGAGCATTTTTCCGTTTTCTCCTTTCTTTTTTTCTTCCTCTGCACCTCCTTCCCTCTTTAGTATTTGGGATCGGAGAATTTATCAAAAATAACCAAAACTTCACTCCTAATTTTAAAAATGTCAATTTTTGTATCAATTTCAAATAACAAATACCCTCAAATTTAAAACCCACAAAAACCTAAATAAAAAAAACCCTGTTAAACCTAGAATTCAATCTTACACGAGTTCTTGTGTAATTTACCTACGCCAAAAGATACGATTTATTGAAGGAAACATCACCGATGCCCTTTCTTGGGTAAGGAAGGAAGCTGCCAGAGAGGAAGCCAAAAAGGGCCTACTTGTGGCCTTCGTAACACCAATCACCATGTTCACGGTGTGTGATGTGAGACATGTCATTTGGCAACTTGGCTTAATAGTTTTCTTGCATTCATTTGCAAGAAAAGTGTTGGTATTTTCTTTGTTTGCTTATTAGTGGCATTCTGCCGCTTGTTTAAGTAATGCCTTCTTTTCCTCCTTTTTGTTCTCTCTGACTCCGTTCAGACTACAAATACAAAAACAGACGTATATGTACATATACATATGTATGCTGGAACTTCTATTTATTCATGCCAGTGAATTATTATGTTGATGTAGAATTTCCTGAAGTGTATTTTTGTGTCTCTGTGTAACTGCTAACATATTCATCTTTAACCTTTCAATAGTTCGAGGGGAATCAAACGCCTCTGACTTGCCCGTTGTTCCATGGTTTAAAAGCTGTATTAATTTGTACTTTGTTTCATAGCTAATGTTTTTGGCTTCGTCGTCAATTTTTGGTCTATAGGTTTATTTTTTAATTAATATTTTTGGCTTACTCTTTCAGGCAAATGTCTAGTTTGATAATTTTAATTAACTATGGTGGGAGATTATATGATGTAATGAAAAGTGTATGGCCCACAGAGGTAGCCGATGATGATGACGTAAGAAATAAAACAATTTGGGAACTTTGTCCTTGGTATCCTTAGCTGCAAACAAGGCTACCAAATGAGAAAGAAAAGTTAGTAATATTAATGGGCATATCATTCAATTAAAAACAATATATTTTTATTGAATTTCGTTTGTTCTTTTGTTTAAGGGCATTTGTGTCTATTTATGTGAGTTTTCTGCTATATTTGAAATTTTTTACACAAATTGACATTTTTAAAATTAAGGGTCAAGTTTTGGCTATTTTTGATAAATTTTCTTGGGATGGTCAATTTGGGTTTATCAGTCAATTGGGTGGTTTTTCGTTTTGCAAATTTTTAAATTTGCATAATTTGTATATAATAGTTGGAATTTAAAATAAATAAAAAAGCTCGTCTAATTTTTATTTATGGTATTATTTATTCTTTTTGGTGAATATTATTTAAGAGATTGATTACCTACCAATAATTATTTATTCCAATGACCCCCAATTTCTATTTTATTAAACAGTATCCATACCATATATTAACTATGTAGCCTTCAATTTCAATGGAGGAAAATAATTCGGGATTTAGCTAATAGTCGAGAATTGAAGAAGAGAAATTGATATTTCCCTTGTCTCGTAACTTAAGCATGGAACTTATTAAATGACACGTGGAAAAAATCATGAAAATTGGGGATCGAGATTCCCCAGTTTCATTTCTGCTAAAAGAAGCGTCATTTCACAATTTCTATTGAGCAGGAATTCATTTTTCACTATAATTTCTGTCATTTACAAAATTCGACATACATAAATCCAAACACTGAAATTATTAATTGCTAGAAATTTAAACGATGAATGTCTAAATTCTGTCATTTAAGAATTCTATGCAATTTTCAATTTCTTCATCTAAACGGAGAGCAGAGGGCAACTGTTAATTAACTTAAAACAAAACTCTTTTCCACAAAAAAAATATGGAAAAAATAATTAATATGCCATTCAATTAAAATATCTTTCTTATTAAGTTTAAAAATAATTAAAGGCAGCGAGTATTAGATATATTGAGAGTGTATCTCACCTTGATGAATTAAAGTTTTGCAAACGTGAGTTAGGTCAGTTCGTCAGTAAACCCGTCTCCTTCCATACGCGTTGTTCATGCATTTAACCTTGAGTTGCATCACAAGTATCTCAAATCAAAGATCTTGAACCTCTTGTGGGTGATGCTAACTTCTTTCTATGTTTTTTTGGGTGATGTTAAGTTTTATGACATGTTGAGTTTTCAAATAATATATGCAAATCGGGTTTTTGTTGTAATTGGGCTAACAATGTTGAAGAAAGGCAAAATGAAAGAGAATTGGACTTAGACCCATACTAAACTAAACTGTCTTAAACTATTTTGGTTTGGTTTGATTTCCTCCATGATTCTTGTCAAAACCAAACTGAAGCAAATCATTATATTATAATTTATTCGATTGCGATTTTTAAGTGAAACCGATCCAATCTTGAACATCCCCAAGTATCACATAACACCGCCGCCACCACCACCAACAGCAGCATCAACACCAGCATCACTCATTTATATTAGATTAATGCATAGAGGCATTAAATTCCATAGACTTTTGGGTTAGCCAAAAAGATAAACATTAAACGCCATCGACATCACCACCTCTACCGAGAAATTTTTAAATGTTTCAGGTACGCCACATGGCTGGTGTACCATCCAATAAACTTAGGACATGTAGAATTACTCTCAAACTTACTGCATTATTTTTTATAACACGTAGGCGGACTGCATTGGAAATATTCGCGTTGGCTGACCATAATCACCCCAAACACCTTAAGCACTAGCAGCCTCACGATCAGAAAAGAAGAAAGACATAAAAACAGAGAAGAATCTACAAAGGAGACAAGGCCTCCAAATCTAAGCTAGCGCAGAACGGTCAAGCAGAGAGAGTTGAAACTGACTGGGAGAAATAAAGGGGAAAACGAAACAAAGCCTGGAAGTTAAAAAGAAAATCTAATACCCAAAACCGTATAAGATAAGGTATGCGTAAACTATAGTTGTATTCATAGTACGCAATAATCAGCAGTTGAGAGCACAAACTACTCCACACCACATCAGTATTATTCTGTACAAAACATACATATATAGGATAGCCACCTATCAAGCCAACTTATTGACGCCTAAATCCCAATTAGTAGGGAAGGGCTGTTTACATAGTACCAATTACGACGTATATTCTCTTGATGCCCATCTCTCCTCATACCTTCCAAATGAGTAGGCTGTTGACGGAACCTCAATCATGTGAAGAGGGTCAGGTTCAATGCCATAATCTGTTAGCGGTCTATGCTCGAGAACATCATCGTGACCTTTCACGAATTCAGGAATCTCCACCTCTCCCTTCTTTATATCCTCCCAAAGGTACTGCAGGCGGCTTACATACTTGATTTTCCAATATAGGCTGCAAACAAAGATAATTTTTAGAAAAAAAACAAATACCACATCGATTATGCTTCTCAATTCACTGTTCGCTGTAACTTGGACATGGATTCAATAGGGAAATATAGTCATTTGAGGATGCTTGGGCATAATCTGCATGACTACATAGTACATCCTATAATGTTGCTTGAAACTTAAATTGAAGAATTTCAACATCAGCCATCAAAATGATTTTTTTTCCTACTTATCTCAAAGGCAGATTTGTCAAAATTGCAGTTCATAGAACAAAATAATCACCAAGTTTCAAGACAGTATTAAGCAAAGTCAAGAGACATGTCAATAATACCAAAATACTAATCCACAAACTCTCCGTTATATTCACTAATTTGTTTGTTTTTTATAATAATAATAATAAGAAATCATTATTATATTAGATTGTTGGTTTACAAAGTATATGAAATCACTCACCCTCCAGTTAAGAAGAATCGGCCAAGAGTGGCAAGGACAAGTCTTGATCGGAGCCCAGGGTGAATGAAGTACACAATCTGAAGCCTGTCCTTCAAATATGAAGGAAGGTCTTCATAAATCCACCTTAAGATAGTTATGCCAGGGGAGTTATCCTCCTTTTGCACAGTACTATGCATGTAAACAATGCAGTATGGCCCTTCTGGAAGCTCACTGCATAATTTGTGGAATATATACCTCTTCAGCCTATCTCCACTAACAACTGGAGCTGCAGAAAGAAAATCAGACAAATTAAAACAAGGTTTTTCAAAAGTAGAATAAGGAGATTGAAAACAAAAAATCAAGAATTAATTATTTTCCCACCAATATAAATATAAAAGAGAATTTATCCAAACCAAAAGGAAGCAAAATTCCATCTTCTTTGCGAATGTTAAATGCAAAACCAGACATAACAAACCCCTCAAAAGTTTCAACTAAGATAATATTCCCTCCAAACAGAACCCATTTCACATCAGCATCAACGCCACCATTATATCCAGCCATTAAGAGTATTTAAATTTGACTTTTACAGCTCAAAAACCAATGGTCAAATATTCCCACATCATGCCTGAATCCCTGCCATCTCACATTTGCAAACATCCTAAAAGCAAAAAATACCTTATACAGAGTACAAGAAGGGAGATATCCTATCCCTTACAAAACTGAAGACCATTTTTTTCTGATTGAATTATTGAGAAAGATGGTTTATGCTAAACAGGCTGAAGTCAACAAGGGACAGGACGGTGATCACCAACCCCTAATTTCTTGCTTTGAAATACTAAACCCGACTATATAGAGTGTGCTATATTTAACTCAAAGCACAAAGTGCAATTTGTTTCCAATGAGACACATCTAGAAGAGAAAAACACATAACTCTTTCCACAAATTAGCAAAATTAAGCAACCTAAGTTACTCCCTGCCACAAAAGGGTAATACTCTATTAACAGCTTCTACAGTTCACAGAACAGACCATTACATATTTCAAAAACTAAAGATTAAGTAAAAAGCAGTTCCATAAACCCAGCTGTTCTATACCCAAGCGAACCACAAGACCCAAAAAGATAAATAAAAGTAAATGGTTTAACCTAAAAGAACACAAGAAAATCATCAAAAACACAAAGTAATTTACCCAAAAAACTGTCAATTACCCAAACAAACATAGAAATTCTTCAAATTCAAACGAAACCCCGAAGCCAAAATAATTAGGACATGCTTATATAATCAGTTAACTCAGATATGGACGAGTAAAATACACATCTCAGCTGAGAAACAGATTTTTATTTACGCAGCTAATTTAACTAAAGAACAATTCACCCACTGTAACAACAGAAAAGGATAGTTGGATCTGTTTGTTTACCGGGAAAGTATTTTCCCACAATGCGAAAAATACGATTTCCAGACTTGTCATGGCCCTGAACACGAAAGAACTGCAAGAGCTCGAGATCGGAGAAGTCCTCGTCGGCAATAAGGTTCTGAGGGCAGTCGTACCAATTCTCTTGTTCTTCGACCTCTCTTTCTTCGTTCGTCAAGAATGGCCTCGCATCTATACCCAGATCCGATGCCAGTACCACCACCGAGAAGTCCTCCGGCGAGCTACCCATCTCCGGTTTGGTTGATTTCTCTCACTTTCTCGCGCTTTCTTGCACTTTCTCTCTGTTTTTCTTTGTGTGGTTGTGTGGAGCACCGTAGGATGGAACAGAGGGTGGTGTTGGATATGTAGAATATGGGCTCAGTAAAATTGGACACGTGGGGTGATTTGATACGGTAGCTCAAGATTTGATTGAAGAATCTGCAGCAGTGGCAGACTGGGAGTGGAAGTTGTTATCAAGACCATGTGTCTTTGAGCACACAGGATTATGACTAACTGTTTATATTTGTTTTTCTCTTTAGATATCACCAATGATGTGGAATTCTTTTGAACGAATAAGACAATAATGTTAGGGAAGGTAATTAAGAAAAAAGCAAAATTGTAGAAATGGTCCTAGACTAAGACCAAACTTTACTTTTTGTCCTTCATATTGCTACATTGTTATGGTGGTACTTTAATTATGCCTCCACTTTTAGAAATCGTCCTTTCCGTCATTTCAGTCAACTTTTTTGTTAAAAATGAGGGCATATTTGTCTTTTCATTAATTTTAAATTGATTAAAATGTTATAAATAAAAAACTTTCTCTCTCTCCCCACCGATTTCTTCTCCCCCATTCCCATGACCACAACCCGCCCCCATGAACCCAGAACCCAGCGCCCCGCCCTAGCTCGCAACTACATAAAAGAAAAATATCATCCACTTAGGCTTGTTTTTTTATATTTCTTTTCTTTCCTTTTTTGTTTGGTTTTGTTGGAGGATTTGGGTGTGATGTGTGTTATCTCATCAAATAGATGGGCTTGGAGGAGAGAAAGACTTGGACCATTTTTTAAATTTTTTGTGTGAAAATACAATTTTGCCCATGCCAAGTAGGACTTGTCCATGCCATGTCATCATTTTTAACGGAAAAGTTGACTGAGATGACGGAAAGGATGATTTCTGAAAGTGGAGGCATAATTAAAGTACCACCGTAACAATTTAGCAATATGTGGAACGAAAAGTAAAGTTTGGTTTTAGTCCAGGGACCATTGCTACAATTTAGCCTAAGAAAAAAATTTGTTGAGTTAATTACCAAACCACTCAAACTAATAAAATTATAGTTTTAGTCGATGTACTTTCACCAAAGATCACATTTGATCATTTTTAGTTTTTACTAAGCTACTAGGCCAAAAAAATATTGAAACCCTAGCCGCTCTCATTTATGAATCCAAAAAAACTCCATAGGGGGGAAGGAGGAAGTAGCGTCATTGTCCGTCCTCTCCTCCTCTCTCATCGCCTTTTTCTTTTGAGTTAGTGAATAAGTCCACTGGGGCATTTTGAATAAGAAAGCCTTTGTGTCAGTTTCTTCTGAGTCATACTCAGATAGAAGTTCCCCATCACCCCTTTTAGGTGATCTCAAACAAATCCTTTTCCCAAAACTCACTCTCTAACACTACTCATGTTCTCTAAATTTGGGTCTACATTGTCTTCGACGGAAGTTGCTTCAAATCACTCAATTGTTTTTTGTAATATATTGAGAATACAAATTTGTTTTCTCGTTTTTATTGTCTGGAAACATTTCACAAAAATATATTTTAAAAATGTTACCATTTAATGGCCTTTATTCTTATATTAATAGTGTGGCTGACTTTTCTAACAAAAGAGTTAACATATGCTTTTATACGGTGTAAAAACCTGACATCATCATCTAATCCTAAGTCACCTCACGTCCCATGTTCGATTCCTCCCTCTGCTAATATCGCTTTTATATTGTCTCAAGTTCGAATCCCCATGGCACTTTGATAATATGTGTGTGAAAAGTCCCCAAGTGGTCCTCGACATTAACATGCATGCTCACAAGTAGTCCATGTCGTCATGTTCTGTCCAAAAGTTTGTTAGATTGATGACGTGGCACATATCCAATGACATAATGCCCATTCTAAGGTTAGGTAGGGCTTGGGCTTCGGATTTGAAACCCTTGGCCCACCCAAGGTTCGACTGTGTATACCCTTCTTTGTTTAAGATTTAATTGATGCACTCTTTGACCTCATTTTATACTTAATCAAAATAATGTAATATGAATGATAAAGCAATAAACTTTTTTTTTTATACACATGTTATAAATTAAGTTAAATGTTTCAAGTGAAATTTGCCGAAATGCCTTTTATCTTGTTCTTTACTTTCGATTTACCCCCTTACCTTTTTTTAATAGAAAATTAAGTACCTTGATTAAATTTTATTGCCAATCTCCCTCCCCACCCAGTCAATTTTCCATATATTTCATCCATCTTTCCATTAAATTAGTCACGTGGGAGGCATGTGACGCCCTTTTCTAGGGCAAAACTGTCCATTCTGTGGGTCATTAAAGTTCAATTGTTTGAGCGAGCTCGAACTAAAAGGCTTTTTAGCACGACTTTTCCTAGTCTCCTAGGGGTTGTTTGTTACACAGGTTTGACTTGGACTAAATTTAGTCTCATGATTATTTCATCTAATTCTAGTCTTAAATGGGATTGCTAATACCAGACCCACCAAAAACGCATTCTTAGGATGGGACTAATAAACCCATGTGGAAAGGGAGGATTAACTTGTGACATCCCTGACCTAAAAATAATGGAAAATAAATTACATTAATGGAATTAATTAAATAAGAATTAAAAGGATTAAAATAAGAATTATTGGAATTAAATTGGAATTTAATAATTAAAGGGGCATTTTGGTCAACGATATTTTCGGGACGGAATTTGGTGAAACGAGTTGCGCCATTGCGTCCGGAACGTCGAAACGAGTCCGGGGACGTGCGGCACATCTCAATCCGAGTGATAGATTGTTCCGAGGACATATTGGTCATTTCAAAAATTGTTAAATACCCCTCAGCCAATCAGAATCCGGTTTCTCTCTCTCTCTCTATTCGCTTCTCTCTCCTCCACGCGAGCCGCTCCTTCTCTCTCTTCGATTTGGAGGTTTTCGGCCATGGCTTGGCTCGAGACCGGTCGAGATCGAAAGGTCTTCTCCGTCCGATTCTAACTCACCCTGCATCGGAGGCCATCTCGCCGGCGTGAGGAAACGCGATCGACTGAAAGTTTCGGCTGAACTCCATTTTTTTCGGTGTTCGATCCATCTGCTCCTGCAGCGTACGGTGTCGATCCAGGTCAGTTTTCGAATCCCCTCTGCCTGTGTATCTATTTCTGGGGTAGGAATTGAATGATTGTTGCGTTTGGAGATCGGATCTAAAACCTAGGTTTTGGCCGGATTTCAATTTGGTTTTCCGGCCAGTTCACCACCGGTTCTGAGGCGGTTTCGAACTCACCTCAACGTGGTGGTTCGATTGGTGTAGGCGGCGTCGTCCAATTTGGAGTTTGGGTGTTGGCTGGAATTACTCAAGGCACCCATCACCCACGGTGACCCGTGTGGCGGCGCGTGGTGGTGGTGTGGTGGAAGTTCTGAGTTCCTAATTGATCCTCATGTCGCTATGAACGCGTACGTGTGCGCGGATTCTGATTCGGACGTCGTTTGGTGTCGAACCATCATACGCCTATTGCGCGTTGTGTGGGTTCGATGGGTTCGGACCGTTGGATCGAATCCGAATCTATGTATGTTGTTCCTCGTATTTCTAGGAGTCTATAGGATTTGACGGATCGTGATTGAGTCCGGATACTCGGATCAATGACTTGAAGCTTGAATTAAATCTTAACCGTCCGATCATGCGATCGTGAGCGATCCGACCGTCCGATCGAGACCAAACTTTCAGGACACGTTGCTTAGGCCTTGTTGAACCTTTAGGAACTATCGGATCTAAGTTTGGAGGTCATGGGATCTACAAGCCGGTTTGACCCATTCGGTCGGTTTGACCAAGTTTGACCAGGTTTGACCGAGGCTTTCCCGAGGTCGCCTTGCCACGTAGTTGACTTTGTTGGACTTCTAGGAATGTGGGATCGATTTGGAGGTCGTTGGCTCCACGGGCCGGGTTGACCGAAGCAGGGTGTTTGACCGCCGGTTGACCATGAGTCTTAGGGGTGGTCCAACTGGTTAAAAGACATAGTTTGACCCTAGAAACTCTTCGTACGACGTGCGTGGTTACTTTGAGTCCCGTAAGTGTTAGGGTTTTGTATTGAAGTTAAGGTCCTCGTTTGGTTCACGATACTAATCCAATCCTCGTATTTAACGCTTTAGGTACCTTGACTTTGCGTACTCTGTGAGCGGGACCCTTTGGGGGTTGTGCAGCATAGGACCAACGGTGAGTGGACATTGTTTTCAACGAGCATGATTTGATTAAATTGCATGAAATGCATGAAAGGAGATTTAATAGTTTTAAATCTTGATTTTATTAGTAGTAAGTCTTGCTTTGACTTTGGTTGAAATACATTTAAAAAGGATTTGCATTTGAGATTTATGCATGATTTGGGTTGCCGGGTTTTATGTGGGGCCCTGATGTTATATTTTATTAGTATTTATACCTTTGGGGTATTGAACGGGACGTGGTGAACGCCCGGTGGTTTTCGTATTGGATTTTGATTATATAAATGAGCTATATTAAGCTTGGAAATGTTATATTATATTTTAATTATATAATTGAATATTTGGACGTTAGTATAATCCGTTTGATTTCATACTCGGTTTTGGTGTTAAAACCTTATGATTAATAATACGTATACTTTGATTATATATATATATATATGTATGTATTTATATATATATGGCTAATTTGAGTAAATACTTTGGACTAGTGGGAAGGGTTATATATATATATATATATATATATATATATATATATATATATACATATGTATATCTATTTTAAGAAAAGGGTTATCTATACTTGGGTTATATATATATAGATATGTACTTTGGTTATATATATATATATATGTTTATACCTTAGATTTGACGTCTTAGGGACTTGAGATTTTAATATGATTTTGTATGCTTGGCTCGAGCATTGAATGAGATTTAAATATGGTTTTTCAATGAATAGGATGTTTGATTTGATATTAATCTGTTATGCGTCGTTTGACCCTTGTGATTATTTTGAATATGGAAATATATGTTTTGGACGGTGATGTCCTGATTTTGAGTATATATATGGGTTATATGCTTGACAGACTTGTATATGTCCTGATGTTGGTGTTTTGGGTTGGGTACATTGTGATTGGTTAGGTATATATATATATATTTATGTATATATATTGGTGATCGCGTGGTGATTGATGTGTGTGCAGTTAGCACCTTGTATTGTACCTCCCCCTGTTCTAATATTAATGATCGCATGACGATTGATATGATACGATTACCTTATTTTGGTATGATACGATCCGGTGCATACCTTAACGGGTTGTAGTTGTAGACCCTTGATTGGGTAGTCTACGCACGTAGGACAGATTTCTTTCGGAGTTATGGTTGGTAAGTTTTTACCATATAGTCCTGTGAGTTTAGTCTCACTTTAGACGACTCAACCCTGGGCACGGTGTCTCGATGAGACTGTACCAGTGTCCAGTCAAATGATCCCCTGTTGGATTGTTTTCCCCTGGTACTTGTGCTTGTGTTATGGTTATACTATACCTATACGCGTGTGTTAGTACATTCGTATTCATATTTCTTTTAGTGAGGATCGTTCCTCGCTTGTCGTGCTTGTGAGCACGTGGTTGTGAGAGTGGGGAAGTTTGGGAAACTGTTTACCTGCTTTGGTTGCAGTACTTGATTTGATTTCAGTACTTGATAGGTTTTGCTTATAGGATTGTAAATCCTGATTTTATATATGTTTATATATATGATTTGAACTACATTTGAGTTCTGTATTATTTTAAAGTTTGGTTTTCTTGGCGTGAACGAATTAGTCGGCATTTTTAAGGTTTTTTTACCATATGTGAATTTTATTCCATCTTTATGCTTTTACGTTAACAAGTCCTTTTGTTTATATTTTATAAACCTGCATGGGTTAATTTGAGAGGTTATGCCTCGGGAAAAGATAAAGGTTAGTGTGCTCGGAAAAAGGGTTTTGAGCTGGTAGGTTTTCACCTATTTTGAGATAGGGTAGGTTTTAAATCACTAAAGTGTATAAACGGTTTCATATGCATGTTTCACATTGTTTTAAACGGTGGGGTTAGTACTTTAATTTAAGTATATGTAAAACCTTGTTTTTGTCCACTCACACTTTTTTTGTTTTGCGCCCCAGGCCGTAGTTGTTGCGTCGACACCATTCTCGCCGTTCGCTTCTCTTCTCGAACTTCGTTTGAAGGGTAGGATTGCCATCCTTGAACCCTAAACTTTGTATCCTATTATTTCTATTTCCGCTGACTCTTAGTTTGCTCTGTATCACCCATTATGGTTGAATTAGTTTGGCCGGATGCCTGTTATGTATATGTTGTATGCATCTTTGGAGCTTGGGTTGTTTATACATTGCTTGTCCGATAGGTTGAAGTTTTGGGCTAGTCCTTGTTTTAGGGAGACTCTACCCGTTTTTCGGCAGAAGTCTTGGCCCCTTGTAGGTTAAATCTCGGGAAGAGGGGAACTAGTATAGTATGTGGGCCCGACATGGGTTGGTGTTGGGACCATCAACGAGTCCGACGCGAGTTAGGGTGAAATTTGGGTTGGGTCTGTCAAACTAGTCTCATGCTCACCAATGTATTAGATGCATATATTATTTTATAATAATAATAAAATATATTATTATTATAATATACCCATATATATTATATTATATTATATTACATTATATTATATATATATACACATATATACACATATATATATATTATATGTTTATAATATATGTAATATATGTACATATATAATATATATACATATACAAATATTGACAGGACCCGACCCAAATTCCACTTTGGAATCCTAGCCGAACCTCGTGCATGTCCGACACTTGGCACATGCCGGGCACAAATGACCTAATTGCCCATCAACTCAAAATTCAAAGAAGTTCAAGTTTCGATCTACGCGAAAATTCGATGAGTCCCCACTGTAAATTCACATTCCCCAAAACTTCCACTGTCAAACAACCATAATTTTATATAACCAACTACCAGCAAGCTTCATCATACATTCAAACAGTTAATTAACATCCTAGGGCAATTCATTAGAACAACAACTAAGAGTTTACAAGAAGGTTTAATTAGTTTACAAAATATGTCCTACATCGAGTGAGGAAGGAGCGGAGCGGGAATTCTGCCCTGTGGTGGTCTCCTAGTGCACGCCAACTGCGTGGGGACGCAAAACATTTGAAAAGGGTGAGTGGACAAAAAGAAAGTTTTACAAAATAGCATAAAAACATACTAACCCCCTTATTAAAACATTTAGAAAACAATTATAGATATAATCGTACTAGAAAGATAAGCATGTATAATACATATTTATATAAACTTCTCGAAATCAGGAATTCACATTTAGTAACAGAAACCAATTTAATTCAATAAAAAGCAATTAAAATAAGAATTTCCGAATAGACTTTTCAATTTCAACCTAGGCGTATCCTTTTCCAATATTCCGTCAATTCCAATATTTAACCGTCAAGTCCATATCCTCGTAAGACTCCGTGACACAAAGTCGGTCCGAGCCATGTCCTCGCAAAACTTAGGAGACACATAGTCAACCTAAGCCGCGTCCTCGCTGAACTCAGGGGACACTTAGTCAGCCTGAGCCGCGTCCTCACTCCTCAAGGTTCGGGCATCCCCGAGACTCGTGGGGCGTATAGTCATGCGCGCAGACTTAAACCGAAGGCAACAATAGGTCCGTAGACCGGGTAATCACCAATATCAATATTTATATAATCCGTAAGCAACATAACCTTTCCGAAGGCAACATTCATTCCGAGGCAACATCTAGGGTACCGAAGGTGGTTTAAAACCTTTCATAAATCATTCATATATAAAAAAAAAATCCTCACCTTTCCGAGCCATTCAACTTTCACAATATTAAACATAAATATCATTTTCCAATTCAATTCCATGCTCGGAACAATATTCATAACAAATATTACAAATAAACGATTGAGATCAATTTCAAGCTTAAACCCGTAAATCATAAAGTTCATTTCAAGAAATCAATATTTGCTCGGAATAGAAATCATAAATGAATATTCCAGAAAATCAATTAAATTCTATTATGCAACTTAAAAATATTATTTGGAAATAATTAAATCCATAATAAACTTTCAATAAAACATTTATTGCATAAAACTCGTTTGTAAAATAAAAGTCCACTCACAACTGGTCCGTGCTAGCTGGACCTTTCGAAGGTCCCTCATGCGGGTCATTCTGCGCCCGGGTGCCTGATTAAATCATCACAATATTTTATTAATAAAATTGCTCAATATAATATTTAATTAAAAACTCTGACCCCCGGCCCTAGAAGTGCGTGCGCTAAATTTAAGATGATTCATATGCCCACATAAGCTTTTCCAATGCCTAGAACGGTTTACTAGAAACTCGGGACTCAAAAAGCGATAAAGTCTCAAAAGTCACCCGGGACCCCGTGGGGTCCACGACCTCGAAATTCTGATCCGCAAGTTCCTAAAAGTTCCAATCTACCTAGGACACATGTCTCGAAAATTTGGTCTCGATCGGACGGTCGGATTGCTCACGATCGCACGATCGGACGGTCGGATGATTTTCCGTATCCACGACCCTAGGGTTGGCATTTTCGGAGTATCCGGAACTTTGGTTCACGATCCGTCGAATCCTACCCGACCCTAAAAATACGGGAACCAACATACTAAGAATTGGGACCGATCCAAAGGTCCGAACATACTGAACCCGAATAACGCGCAATAGGCGTATGTCCGTTCAACTGTCAAATGAACTCCAAATTGAAATTCGAGCACTCCTACACGCTCGTGAAGACGTAAGGATTAAAGTATCAGAAAGTTTGACAATTAAAAGTGGGCCGTCGCGTGGGAACACGCGCTGGCAGTCTCGATAGCTTTAAAAAGCGATAAAATTGGGCGTGCGGAAAAACTCCAAAGCGGGAGCTATCCTTCAGCCTACCACAATTTCTCGGCCTCCGAACACATTTCTCAACCACGGGAAAGTCAATTTCGGACCCTAAGTGGGTTAAAACCTAAGTTCAAAATCGGCTGAAACGTTGCTTCGAATTTTAACCTATCTACACTGCCATTCGATCTGCACCTACACAACCATCAGCTAGAGCATGAAAAATAGGTGAAGATCCATACCTTACTCGTCCCGATCGGTGGCGGAGGAGGGAGAACGAAGGGCCGAAAGTTTACGTAAAATCCGGCCAAAATCATGGCTTTTTGGCGGTTTCGCGGCGGGTGACGCATCGGCTGGGGCGCGTCGGGAGCTGGCCGGTGTGGTTGGGTGGTGTCCGGTGAGGTGGGGTGGCGGCTATGGTGGTTTGCAAAGAGGGGGCGACGAAAGAAGAAAATGAAAGCGGGAGGGGAAAAATCAGGTTTTTTTGTTTTTTTATTTTTTATTTTAAATTTTAAAATTTTAAAATTTATAATTCTGATATGCAAAAATTACCTTTTTGCCCCTAGCACATTTGTAATCGTAAAATCTTCAATATAACTCCGATTCGAGCCCACAATATACCCACGAACTCGCATCGACGAGTCCGACGTATCGGTGTGGCTCGCTTCCCAAATTCTTTCTCGAACAATAAAAATTAATTTTAAACTCAATAAAATACTTTAGGGATAAAATTGTCTTTCACTTGAATACTTGAATAATTAAGTATTAATTTAGGTTCGGGTTATTACATTTATACACTACTACAAAAATCGAAATAGATGTCGGTAAAACGACGACGGACAAAATAAATACCGTCGTTAAATTTTAAACGACGACGGTAATATAAAAACTGACGTGGATCAGAAACTAAAACACCTAAAAATTGGAAATTCATTTGGGTATTTTTAAAACACGACGCATAAAACTTTAAAAGCGTCATCTTATGAAACATGCTATTCCGATAAGAAAAAAGATAACAAATAAACAACGACGGTATGTGTAAATATACCGACGTAGTAATTATAGACGACGTTTTACATATAATACCGCCGTTTTGAACATCCAATAAACACGACGGTAATTGTAGTATTAACAGACGTATCAAGTACTATTTAATACGACCGTAATTTGATAATTACCGACATGTAAAGCTAAATAACCACGACTACAATACATACAGAACGCCGTCTAATTTTAAAATATCCACGTCTGTCTTTTATTATTTTATGCCGTATTACACGTTAGACTACGACAGTTCTTATAAATAAAAGGTGGTGGTAAATCGTTACCACGTCGTTATAATATAATATAGCGACGTGGTTTTGCAGATAATACGATAGTTCTTCGTGTAATTTTGAACATATCCATGACGGTCTAAATTTAATTCAACGCCGTTTCACTTAATAACGCCATTGTATATCACTTTCACGTCGTTTTTATTAATTATACCGTCGTTGTTGTTTAAAACAAGCACGACAACAAAAGTCGAAATAAACGTCATTAAAACGACGACGGAAAAGATAAATACCGTAGTTGTAGGTTTCAACTTGAAACTTTCGAATTGAAACGGCACGCCTTATATCTGCGAAATTGGGGATGAAACGGCGGCTTTTAGGTTTCCAAGTCGAAATAAAGGCCCTTTTCAATTTCCAAGTCTTAATAAAGTCACTTTTAGTTTTCTAATTCGAAATAATTCGTTTAAATTGAAGTTTTTAGTCAAAACGTTCGGTATATCTCAATTCTCACCTCTCTGAATGGTTTCTGTCATGCAAGAATGTCTTTCTTGCGAACTCGATTGTGTTTTTACACCCAACCCATCTAAGAACTTCGGTTGGGTGTAAAACAACAACTGAGTTCCCAAGAAAGATTGTATATTTAGTTTCTTGTTTAACACAAAGTTCTATTTCTCTGTAGTTATTTTTATTTAAGACGTCGGTTTTATCTTTGAGGGTCTGAAAATATTTTACAACGACTTTGTTTGTAACTAACTGACGTAGTATATATTTATAATGTCCATATTATTTAAAAACCGTCGTGTATATTTTAATTTATACGGCGTTTTAATTTTACTTTCCGTCGTCTTTAAAAACTGTCATTTGAAAAATTTGACCGCGAATTGTAATTTTTCGAATTTGCCCTAAACCCTATATATATAAAATTTCGCTATCTTTCTTCAACTCATATTCTAACCTTAAAGTTTTCTGTCTCCATCCTTCGTTGTATCAGTTGCTCCAAGTCGAGGTACATTTCATTTTGGCTCTTTGTTATAGTTGTAAATGTTACCTCTTTCTTAGTGTTATCACTCGGTTTCAGTTTCTCAAATTATTGAAGTTAATTTGTTTGAACATTTGCGCTTTCAATATGGAAATCCAAATAAGTTATGCTCCCCTCTTCGGCTTTTGTTTCTTGTTTCCTTTTGCAAAAGGTTTATAAATATATCTCGACTAAAACTTGCTTCTTCTTTTTAATCCTGGTTTTGCGGTGCAAGAAGGCAACGCTAACTCATACACACAAGAACAAATTGATGAAATTCGGATCGAATGGGCAGCATTTATGAGCAATCACATGTAGCCCCTCTTTTTCTAATTATAGTTTAATGCTATGGATATGATATTTTGTATGGATATATAGTAGGAATGAAGATTGGTAAACTATGTAATTATTATTGAATCTTCAAGTTTTATGAAACAAATTATTCTTGAGTATATTTATTGTATGGTGTGGATTATTTGGAGCTGAATTTATTGTTCACAAAGCATTATGGTTGTTTTTATAGCAAAAATCGTTGTAGAGAACCATTGGAAGCAAGAAAAAAAGATAAAATGTAAAATTACTAAGTCTTTGGATATAATAAACGACAGTTTTTTCAAAAAACCGTCGTCTTTACATTAATAGACGACAATTCTATCACAAAACCGTCTTCTTTACATCTAATAGGCAGCCAGTTCTTTCATAAAAATTGTCGTCTTTATATATAATAGGCGACAGTTTTTCATAAAAACTGTCGTCTTTACATATAATAGACGGTTATTTCATAATAGGCAGCAGTTCTTAAAAACCGTTGTCTTTACATATAATAGACGACATGTATTTCATAAAAACCGTCGTCTTTAAGGCTAATAGACGACGATTTTGGTAAAAGCGTCGTCTTTATAAATAATAGACGACGGAGTTTACCGTCGTTGTTTTATGCGTAAAAGATGTCGGTCGATTTCTCGACGGTTGAAAAACTAAATTTACTGACGGTAAATTACCGTCGTCTATTGCGATTTTTGTAGTAGTGATACACATATATTATATATATATTATAATATACATATATTATATATGTATAATCTATGTATATACATATATACGTATGTATATTATATATATATATTACATGTAATATATGTATATATATATAAGTTTATATTATTTATAATATATAATACATAAATAAAAAATAAACTATAAATATAGAAGCTGGGCCTAAATGGTATCAGAGCCAAGAAATTGGCTGTAGGGAAGGATAGTTACATGTTTAAAAAAACATTAAAATATTTTAAAAATTAAAAAATTAAAAATAAAATTTCGAATTTCTTTTAGATTTTCTTGTAAGTGTTACTTGTTTGGTCAAGTCTTTTGCACTGAACAATCTAATTGAGTTAGCACATAACTGGAAAAGTCCGTTTGAAGCCGAGGTTAAGCGTGTTTAGGACGTTGGCAAGGAGCGTGTAAACCTTGGGGTAGCAAGAGAATAGTAGGAGAATCAAACACTTAGAACTTAATGGCAAATCTAAGAAATTTTTTGATTAATCGAAGCTCAGATATGTATATACATATGTGTGTGTATATATATATAGCTTTCATTGAGGGATCCCTCAAATAAGTATTTGAGGGACACCCTTATAGGGCCCACTCCGCATTGTATTTCACTAATCCAAACTAGGGGTGGGCGCGGTCCGGTCTGTCTGGTTCCAAGCTCACACCGGAATCGATTACTATTCATCCGGTCCGGTTTAAATGAATTTTTTTTGAAAAACCAGCCGCTTCGGTTTTAAACCAGTTTTTATTTTTATATTTTTTAAAAATAGAAATTATAATAACTAAGTTATTTTTTGGGTTTGAAAATTTACAAATGACCCAATTCATACAATAGAAAATGTTTTGAAGTTAAACTTGGAAAAATATTAATTGTAAACTTAAAAATATAGCATTAAATTTTAAAAAATATGTATAAATAAATAAATAAAACAACAACCGGTCCGGTCCAGTGCCGCTCGGTGGGAAACCCGAACCAGAACCGGTTGGCTCGGTGGGAACCGGTCCGGTGCAGCTCATGTGCATAGTTGTGCATTTCGATCATGTGAGAGATCGTTTTAGCATAGTCGTACTCAGAAAACATTGAGTCACAGTATCAGCAAATTACCAAATCATCACAGGGATCCATCTCCTCAACTTGACATTAATACAAAACAAAATGTCAAAACATAAGCAGTCAAAGCCCAAGGCCTAAAGAACCTAGCCCAAATCATCAATCAAAGAAGGATGATGAATAACAAAAATGAATATTAGTAGAGTACGCTCCTTTGAGTAGCTTAGGGATCATCATTTGCCTCACGGTCTGCGGGTTGAATTAGGTAGCCCGAGGCCTAATGGGCCAAAGCCTGGTGATAGGATTAAAAGCACACCACAAAGTAGCACACAAATATCCTATTGATTTTCCTTATTAACACTAAGATTTGTCAATTGTAGCATATGAAAATAGGGTCTTTCCCGCAGAAGATTGTTTTATCTAATTACTTAAAAATGTCACAAAAACTGGGCTGCTGTCCCTACTGACCAGCCACCGAAAAATAATTATTATACCTACTTACACTTATCTAAAGTCTACGAAATTTTATACGCAGATACTAGACACGCAGAGCTACGCTCACACAAATTTTTGGGATTTTTAGAGTTGATTTGCTATATAAATTAAATCGGACAACAACAGGACAGAAACGGATTTCGAATTATAAAAACAGATTGTATTTCACAATTAAGAAAATGAGTTAGGGGAAGTGCCATCCACCACCAAATAATCATGCAAACATGTTACGTTTCATTCAAATTATCCTTTTATTTCCAGATGAAGATGCTCAAGTTGGCTCAATGTTAGAACTCAACCTATTACTCTTTCTTATGTAGTACGTTAAGAGAATGACGTTTTCAACTTAACTTAGTCCCTAGCATGCAATCTAGAATGGCGTGTTCATAGATTTAACAAGTAGAAATCATTAAGAATGAAAAGAGTTTGAGTCATCACAAGGCATCGTAAGTACTGGCGTTGTCTTACTTATCCTAGAAATTGATTCACATGTTAATCGCAACTAACAAGTACTACTCTAGAACATATGTAGGTCCTCATTAAACAAGGGCAGGCACACACATATTCATAGCATTATAATCCTAAATATGCTTACTAAGTATGCATCCGTAGAAAACACATAAAGGATTCATCAATGAGACAAGTAGTGAAGCAATTTTCATCCTTTCATAAAAGAAATTGAAACAAAATGTCATAACAAATTTGCAATCATATCCGGGCTTCAAAACAGCCCCTAACTACTAAAAATTTAGTTACACATTATTCTTAAAATAAAACCAAAAGAAAGACATGAGCTTGAGAAGGTAAAACCGAAAAAAGAGAATGCCAAGATTTCCTCCTTCCTCCTCCCTTACGTTGCTGCCTTGCCTTTTTCTTTCTCTCAATTGTTCTCCGTCCAAACTCCCCCCACTAATAGCTATTTATTGATGACAGTAAGTGAGAGAATAATGGTAAAACAATTGTAACTCTTTGGCAGCCTTTATGCCAATTACTCCCACACTTAATCCTCCTCCTTAATTCCATTTCCTCAGATATTTGAATAGGTGTCTGTTGGCTTGTTCTTGGTGCATCCGTTTTGGCTGCCAGATTTATTGAGTTTATTGCTTTCATTGCAGTTACAAACTGCTCAGCCTCTTGTGAACCTTTCAGTGTTAAAACGGCCATAACTTCTTCTAGAAAAATGATATGAGCAATCCACAAAATGCTCCAGGAAGTAGACATCTGTAGCTTTCCAAGCATATAAGGTGCGTTCATTAATTCATTCTGAGCTGTTTGCAACTTGCTTCCAAAGTCAGCTGATCTGCACAGTCAGTTTTGACGAATTTGTTACTTAAAATCCCACTTTGTGCTCTTTTTCTGTTCTTTGCTTGACAGATCCTACAAAACACAAAAACAAAGTAAATAGCTCAAAAATATAAGGAACTAACTAAGAAAAGACAAGTGAATTTGATGTAAAATATATATAAATATGAGCTTGTCACCTGGCCCAGCCATTTTAAGGTTGGGTAGGACTTTAGGTTAGGCCTGACCGCGCTATGCCCTTCCTTTTTTAAGATTTAATTGATGTACTCCTTAACCTCATTTTATACTTAATCAAAATAATGTAATATGTATGATAAACGAATAAACTTCTTATTTTGTTTACATATGTTATAAATTAAATTAATTTTTCAATGTTGTCTAACATTTTGTAACAAACAAGCAATATACATATGTTTTAGTGCCCCATTTTTGTCAAGTTCAAATTTAATGGTTCAATAAAGAATTTGAAGTAATGTATACTATGTTTAAGAGAAGACTCTTTATCCATTACGTTTGACAAAAAAATGTGCAACAAAAAGATTTAAAAGACTTAGAATTTTTTATTTTATTTTAAAAAAAGGCCCGTGGTGTTTAGGCCAATGGCTGTGGGGCCCGATGGGGGGTCTCGGCCAAGTCCTTTGAAACCTCAGCCCGATTTGAAAAATTTTAAAAAGTTTGAAAGACCGGCCTGAACCTTAAAATTTCAGGGCGAGCAAGGTTTTCAAAGGAACATGATGGCATGGAGTACTTGTGAGCATGCATGTTAACGTTGAGGACCACGAATGACATTAAAAAGCAAAAATGGAAGCAACTTGATAGTTTCGTGAACCTTAGGGATGTTTTGCGATAAAAAGTTTTTAAAAAAACCCTAAGTCACCCAACAAGTAAGTCATGTAAGCCCAACATTTGAAAACTTAACCCAAGATTCAGCACTATAAATATAGAGATAAAAAGTTATTAATATGATATGAAAACATTTACAACTCATAAATACAAGCTAATAACAATAGCATTTAGTGCATACGTTACGAGACATTTTCCCCTCTTTAGAGCTCCAAACTATGTCGAAGGGAGCCAACTCCTTGTGTACGTGGGCCAAAATACGGTGACTATATCACGGAGACGACATTGTTTCACGACAACTACTTCCACATCACAAAATAAACTAACAATCTTGAGGGAAAAGGGAGAGAAGAAGAGAAGAAAGGATGAAAGGAGAGGGGAGAAGATAGGGAAGGAGGCCAACCCCCAAAGGGGGTGGCGACTGAGACTTTTTTCCTTAGGGTTTTCTCAGAGATTGTTTAAGGTTTTTTTGCCTTCTTAAAAAAATTTCAAATACATTTTTACAATAGGATAACACACAAAAAAAAAAAAAAAAAACTACGTCACCACTATGAGGTTATCACCAAACAAGTATCAAACTCATGACAAATATATATCATCTTCACATATGTGAATCAAACTTGAGACATTTTCAACCAAGTGGAGACAACTACAATTAGACTAAAGGCTAATTCATACACATTATTAGCTCATACTATCTTGAAAGATATAAACGGTCTTTCAAACTAAGAAAAAAAAACATAAGATATTAGTAGTTAAGATAAGGACAATAATCAATCGAGGAGAAACCATGTCGGAGGTGAGATGATATAGCATGATTGATATAGCATTTTATATTCCAACTTATTAAACCCAATTGATATGATATAATTCCATTTTTTTTCCAGACAAGTGATAGTGGGGGAAGGGGGAATCGAAGCTAGGACATCATGTGTATGGGTAAATATTCCTAACAACTTCAGTTACAAGCCCCTTGCTAATTTCATTTGCTTTTGTTTGGTTTCATTAAAAACTTTATTTGTTTACAACCAATAAGTAACAAACATACTATGTATGTTCCACATCGATCGATACTAAAAAGTTTGTATAATATGTAAAAGACTTCTAGCTCAAGTCTTTTAGAATATTTCCCTGCAACAAAGGTTCTGCATTTGAACCCTCCTTCACTTATCTTTTTCGCGAACCAAATGGGACCTAAGAGCATCTCCAAAAGAGTCTGCAAAAGAGTAAGCAAGCCTTGCCACATGATCATTTTTATCCTCCAATGGAGTAGACATTTCTTTTTCTTTTTGCCAAAATGGAGTAGACATTCAAGGTGACAAAATTTACCTATCCCTCTAATAAAGGAATGTTTCCCACCTCAAAAGCAATATGTATATTAAGTCCCACTAATATTTTATAACAAAATATCATTTCCTCCCTCCTATCTACTTTTTATAAAAGAGAAAAATAAATGTAAAAAAAAAAATAAAAAAAAATTGATACAACTATTGTCAAGTTGATTGGAGTGATCAACTTTACGAATGTATAAACAACATGTCACCTAAATTGTTGAATTACATATTTGCCTAGCTCATTTGCATAGTCTCTTGAAGATGACGTCTTTAATTAGCTGAAAAAGAAAAGTTTAAGAGGTAAATTTGCACTAGGAAAAAACGGCAACTTACCAAAAACATTGGTCACTTAAATGATGTGACTGAAACCGCCATTATTGGTTCACAAAGGAAGAACACATGGACAATGATGATCACGTTGACACGTGTCTCAACTGTGACGAGGAACATCGGGCCACTTCATGACACGGAGGACACAGTAGACATCCACCACATACCACTTGAGTTTCTCGTCGTCAAGAACAGGCCACACAAGCTTCACCTTTACAAATCTCTTTGGTTCACTCGGAGAGTTTGGGCTGCAAAATGATTTCTTCTCTCTTTCTCATATCTCTCAGTTCTCTGGTAAGCAATAAGTTCTCTACTTTAAATCACTGTGAGCTTCCTTTCTTGTAGATTTTTGTACTTTTGTTCTTCTAAATACCCAGAAAAATCTTTTCAGGATTGAAAGGATTGTTCTGGCTTTAATGCTAGTACTCCAGTTGCTGTTTTCTGTATGTATGTGTGAAAATTAAGTTTCCTAAAGAGATCCCATCTCGGAAATTTTGAGTTCTCAGTTGAAAACTGCGAGAATTCTTCACACCCAGATTGTAGTTTCAGGAACTTGAGGCGACCCAGTTTGAGTTTTAGGGAGATATCTGGGAAAAGTATTGGGAATTCATGGATACATTACTTAAAACTCATAACAAGCTTGAATTTTTGCACCCGCTTCATGGGTTTTCAGAGAAAGTGAGTAATTTGAATTCTTCAAAGCTTCAAAACCAGGAGCTGAGATGTGGTCCTAGAAAGTCTCATATGAAATTGAGCCGGACTGGTCTTGTTAAGGCTAGTAGCAGTGCTCTTCTGGAGCTTGTTCCAGAAACCAAGAAGGAGAGTCTTGACTTTGAGCTTCCCATGTATGACCCATCAAAGGGTCTTGTGGTGGACCTTGCAGTTGTGGGCGGCGGCCCTGCAGGACTTGCCGTGGCACAGCAAGTCTCAGCGGCAGGGCTTTCTGTTTGCTCGATTGACCCGTCTCCCAAATTAATTTGGCCCAATAATTATGGTGTTTGGGTGGATGAATTTGAGGCCATGGATTTGCTTGATTGCCTGGACACTACCTGGTCTGGTGCTGTTGTGTTCATAGATGAGCAGTCGAAAAAGGATCTTGACAGACCTTATGGAAGGGTTAACAGGAAGCAGCTTAAGTCCAAGATGCTGCAAAAATGCATATCGAATGGTGTCAAATTTCACCAAGCTAAAGTAAATAAGGTTATTCACGAGGAGGAAAAATCACTGTTGATTTGCAATGATGGTGTCACTATTCAAGCTGCTGTGGTTCTTGATGCAACTGGTTTTTCAAGATGCCTTGTACAGTATGATAAGCCCTACAATCCAGGTTACCAAGTGGCTTATGGGATTTTGGCGGAGGTTGAAGAACATCCATTTGATGTAGATAAGATGGTTTTTATGGATTGGAGAGACTCACACTTGAACAATAATATCAAACTGAAGGAGAGAAATGCTAGGATCCCTACTTTTCTATATGCAATGCCTTTTTCATCCAACAGGATATTTCTTGAAGAAACTTCCCTGGTAGCTCGGCCTGGAGTACCTATGAAAGATATCCAGGATAGGATGGTTGCTAGGTTAAGGCACCTAGGCATTAAAATTAAGAGCATTGAAGAGGATGAGCATTGTGTCATTCCAATGGGGGGCCCTCTTCCAGTGCTCCCTCAAAGAGTTGTTGGAATTGGTGGTACAGCTGGGATGGTGCATCCTTCAACTGGTTATATGGTTGCAAGGACTCTGGCAGCAGCTCCTATTGTTGCAAATGCGATAGTTCAGTACCTTGGTTCTGATCGAATTCTTTCAGGAAATGAACTGTCTGCAGAGGTTTGGAAAGATTTATGGCCCATAGAAAGGAGGAGACAAAGGGAGTTTTTCTGTTTTGGTATGGCTATTCTGCTTAAGCTTGATTTGAAAAGTACTCGGAGGTTTTTCAATGCATTCTTTGATCTAGAACCCCGTTATTGGCACGGATTCTTGTCATCTCGACTCTTTCTACCTGATCTTGTATTTTTTGGGCTTTCACTGTTTTCTCATGCTTCTAATGCTAGTAGAATAGAAATTATGGCAAAGGGGACTCTTCCTTTGGTAAAGATGATCAACAACTTGATACAGGATAGAGATTAGGACTGATGTTATTTGTATTAAGCAAATTGCGTCAATAAATTTGCATCTTGAAAATACTTACAATTGCTAATAGTTATGAATCAGCTACTCTTTTTTTCTTATAACAAAAAGGAAAAAAAAAAGGAAGAAAAAGGAATCATCTGTACCTTATTATTATATGTACAATACTTAGCTTACAGAAACTCTTGTTGTTGAACATGGCTTTAATTATTTTAAATTTCAAATAATTTACCTAGTTGTGTGCTTACTTGCAAGTCAATTTGTTTAAATTTTTTTTTTTTTGCTATGCAATCAAATCAATGAAGGTTAGTTTTCTTGTCCTGTTGGTTTACCCATTTTGGTTTGTAATAAAAAAGGAAACGAACAAAAAAGAATAATGGTTACTGTTGCATTGCTGAGACATTACCTCTAAATTATAGCATTTCCACTAAATCATGAGTTGTATGGGCCAGGTTTTGAAGATGGAAAAGTTAATTGAAGTTGATGCAGAATTCATTGGGTCACAACAAGTAACTCAAATCTCAATGATTTTCTAAAATTGTTTGGACTAATCTTGTTTACACCTCATCTGATTTTGTTTGGACTAATCTTTTTGTCAAGTTGGTCTAATTGAGGTCGGTTAGAACTTAAAATGCAACTCCAAATTCGATTCAAGCTGAGCTTTTTGGGTGGTTGCATTTGGTTTTGTCAGTTTGAACAGAAAATTCGATTTAAGCTGAGGTTGCTGTGCACGTGACCAATTTTGTCAAGAGGCTTTGGAAATGTTTTGGAAATGTTTCTTACAACATGTAACATGCTGGTAAGTTTACAGAAACTCATAAAATAGGCAACATATGGAATCACTTGGTTGCTTAAACGAAAAATTACAAACACATTGGCCACACAAAATTAAATTACATTCTGATAAACACCTCAACCAATTAGGACAACTTGGCTTATTATGGTCACACCTGCACACACAGAAATATAAATGAGAACTGAAAGGTTGGAATTACCAGATGGAGAGGACCCTCACAAAACTATGACTAGAGAACTATTTAGGTATCGGTACCGGCACCGGCAACTAGAAGGTATAAAACCATGTAATCAAACAAACCAGAAAGAAGAAATGCAAGTAAAAACAACCGAAGCATGACTTTTAGTACCTATATGTATCTCTCAGGTTATGTGTAGCCGTGTTTTGAAGTACTGGCATACAGCCTCACAGGGAGAGGGTTAAGAATGGACTGTGTACCAAGTCTGGATGCCGCTTAACCCAAGTGCTGATAAGGCCCCAAGGAAAGCCAGGATAGTCCAGGGGCTACTGAAATGATCGTGACAAAACTGAGACATCCAGGTCTTCCACTTGGTTTTGTAGTGCTTTTCTATTTCGGCTTTAACACTGAGGTATATGGCAGTGTTAGGCACCAAGTCAGTGCCTATCTCATTGAAGAGTTGAGCCACCTCCTTATCACTCCCCAGAAAGTTGAACAGCACAGACGCTGACCTTAGCTTCTTAACATCGTCAGCATGATCAATGAGTGCATCGAGGAAACCTATGTAAGAGGTAACCCCGTAATCATTTTGGAAATCAGGACACATTTCATAGGCTATCAAATTCATGAACTTAAGCCCTGCTGAGTCGTCTACTGATATTGGAGGAAGACTAAGGAATCCTGCAAAGCAATGAGACTTAAAAGATATGTCCCCCAAGAAGTTACTCTTACTGGGCTAAAAATGTATCCCGGCTGCACTAATGGCGCGTTTACTAATCCGTAATCAAATTGAGAGGAATTGAATTGAGGAGGAATTGAATTGAGGAGAAATTGAAATGAGGCGGAATCAGAATTAGATTCCTATTGAAGTTGTTTACTAAAACTGTCTGGAATCGAAATAGAATTCCATAAAGCTGTTTACTAATTCAGCAGAATCGGAATATAAACTAGTACGATTACTAAAATGCCCTTGTTCCAAATCAAATATTTTAATACTTTTTTTAATAAAATTTGATATAGTATATAATAGTAAGAAAAAATTAAATTGTTTTTTTATTTCATAGACACACTAAAATGATTTTGTTTATTTTTATTTATTTATAAATTTAAGTATTTCTATTAAGTATTTTTTTTTATTTTTTTATAAATGCAAGTATTTCTATTAATAAGTATTTTTTATTATTATAAATGTAAGTATTTCTATTAGTTAATCCTTAACACTAAAATGATTTTGTTTTTATTTATAGGGTTAAGGATAATCTTTGAAATAATGAAAGTAAGTGAGGGCATAAAGGGAAAAAAATTAGCATTCCGATTACGGATGAAATCCGGAATCCAAATACCTTATATATGTAGGGAATCCAAATCACCCAAATCTTGGAATTCAATTCCATATTTCGTGTGGGTCCCACGCACTTTTGATTCCTCCCAATTTTAGTAAACACATGTATAATCCGTAATCGGAATCGGATTCCGAATTCTCATTCCGATTACGGGTTAGTAAACGCGCTATAAGCTCCTGCACATTGCGAAAAGTTTGTTTAGAGGGCTCTCCAACTCCTTTCTTTGGAACATCCTCTTTTGGTGAACCTAGAATTCTTTTGCGCAGAAGGTCAAGAAGATGAGTGGGCTCTTTCTCCATGGGTATTGTTACGCTTTGTTGTTGCTTCTGATTAGCGTCTGTTGTTATGCCTGGTTGTTGCTTCTGATCAGTATCTGTTGTTAAGCCTTCTTGTTGCTTCGTTTCGGTGTTTTCTGTTATGTCTACCTTCTGTTCCATGCTTGCTGTTTTGTCTGGTTCTTGCTTCTGTTATTCCTGGTTGGTGCTTCTGTTCCTGCCCTTTTGATTGCTTCTCTACGGGTACAATAATGTGCATCTGAACAAAACTCTCGATTGCGCACTTCAAATCCTCACGTTTGTCGCTTGAGCTCATCAACAGCTCGAGGACTTGATATGGGATTTGATTCTCCAGCAAGAATAAGTCTTGCTGTGCAAAGGCTATCTGGTCTCTTTTGATTTCAAACAATTTTTCTAACTGCTCGTGCACAAGGGAGTATATGAATTGTAAGGTTGAGCACCCATCTAAGAACAACATCTAGGCGAGGGCATCATCATCAATGTCCTCTGTTTCTTCCTTGACGTAGCATTCCCTTAGTTCTTTGATCTTCTCCTCAATCTTCTTATACAAATCTTCATTTGTCTGGCCAACAAATTCGGCAAACTTTGATGTCAACATAAGCTTGTATTTTTGTGCCAGCTTGCACCTGGGATTACCATGATGGAAAGGGCCAATTGCTACTGCCCTTGGCACATAGTATTTCTCGAAATTTTTGTGATCCCGGAGCATGAAGGGAACCTTTTGGATCTTCGGTTGCGAGCTGTGTATTGTACTTTTCGGTGCATCCCTCAATTCTTTGAATCTCTTCTCCTTACGAATTTCCCTTGCCTCCCCCATGGAAACTATGGTTTTTTCACTTCCAATCTCAGGCTATTTTTCTAGGGCGTCTAAACAAAGCAAAGCTTTGATATCCCCTAGTTTCTGCATTTTTATAGTAAACCATAGGTTTAAGGCACTTGAAATTTAACTAAGAATATAGGATCTGTCACCCTTGTTATTCAAATATACTTGGATATGCACTTTGCTATTGAGCAAGTACATCTTGTGATTTTCCAGGCCAAAAGGAAAAGGCAAATATAATTACTTTATTTGCATGGGAGGCTTAGAATGATTTCTGGAAATTCACACATTTGATTGTGACTTTACCTTCATCACAAGTTTAGCATATACGCCAACCATTGTATATGGAAGAACTGTTGCTTGGGAAAACTAAAAAGTTGTTGCTTGCAACTTTATTCTCGTATCTAAGCCAGTTCTGTAGAAACTCTACAAACGGAACAGCTGGTTATATGCTTGGGGTCCAACTAAAAACTTTAAACTCACAACTCATTACAGGAAGCAGAAGCTTATTTGCCATAGCAAAAGAAAAAAACTAGTCAACACAACCAATTTGATACTCTGTAGTGACACAGAGAGGCACCAAAAGCATTAAGATGATTAACCAAAAGCATTAAGACACTCAGCTACATAGTCTGATCGCAGCATCAGACCATCAAAGTTTAGTTTAACAAATTCACCAGGCGACGGAGACCTTTTTATTGCGACAAATCCACCTGTGAAGGGTTCGAGATATCAAATAATATGCAGCGAATTAAAGTCAATATAACCCTGGAGTCGACGTTGAGGACCAATTTTAGTGCATTGTGAGGGAACAATAGGCACATAAGCTTCACAACCAAAAAGCCTCGAATGTGAAATATTGGGTTGCCTCTCTGTTCACCCCTTGGTATTTAGTACCTGTGATGGTAGGGTAAAGTTCCCCATTGAATTGAAAACCACTAGTGTTTAGCAAATCAACTTTCTTCGATGTGTGTGCGAGCGTGCCATTGTTAGCAACATTAGAAATCCTATCAGATTTGAGAAAATAGAATAACTTGTGCCCCAAGTTATCTTATTAGAACAAACGATTGTGAATTTGGGTGAGGAATATCTCCCAAGTAAGTTCTTTTCTATGCCTCAGACAGGTGAGGACTTCATAATTTTTCTCAGTACAAAGTTGGTAATTCCTAGCGAATGGAGTTTTACAAAAAGTAACAAATTCTAGGCAGAACTGCCTGAATCGAGTCTTCTTGTCATGGAAATCGTGTAACAACATCTTTAACTAATAAAGATTAGTTGGAAATCGATACCAATGCAGGTGATTGGCAGAGCTTTCATCATTTTGAGCTGTGAAGAGGCTGGATTGGTGGGCAGAATTGAGAATCTGCGTCTGTTTTGGCAGCCCCGTGAGAACTGTTTTCGTTTGGATTGGCCTGAATTGGTAATACTGAGGTGGTACCTTTGGTCCTAGTGCTTTCTGAACTGTTCTTGCTCCTGTGATAATCTGTTCTGGCTGTGGAACCAGATTTGTAACTGCAAAAAGTTGAGTTCTGCCTGACTTTCCTCTTGAAAGAACTTCTTTTCTGGATGAAGTTATCTCAAGGAGAGGTTTATGAAGGATTCTAAAGATTTGCAGGATCCTTGAGCAATTTGTTGAGGTTTTCATATAATGAATAACCTGAGTTCTGCATGTTTTCTTTGAAACTGGATTGCTTTTGAGAGCTTGGTAAACTTGAGAGGTTGTGAGATTGAGTGATCTTTGATTTCAGTTGGTTTGACAGAGAGTTGTTTTTTTTTATTGATTGGTTGCGTTCTTTCTTTTAATCCACCTCCTTTCGTATTTATAGGATCCTTTGAAAATATATATTAATATCTTTTTTGGAATGAGTTTCAATTTTAAAAAAGGAGATGATTGGCCTCTGATAAGAAGTAGGCAATATCAAATTTCTAGTTTCGTAATATCTTTTGACTATTCCTTTGTAACTTGTGTGTTTAAAATATCTCACTGCTTCATTGAAGCCAGATGGCGTTGGTTTTGAGTATTTCAATCTGTTTCCTTATGAGTTTTCTTCTAAAGGATGTTTCTTTGGCTTTTTTGGAACTTGGGTTCTGGAGATTTCGGCTGATAAGAATTTTGATTGTAGAAGAAGACTTTTAATCTGTTCAATTATCTTCGATCCTTCTTTTTCTTTGTGTATTCCTGAGAAGTCAGTTCTCAAGATCCCATATTCTATTTTTTGGTACTTGTGAAACTCTTCTTTAATACCAAGAGGCGGTACTGGATTCTAGGCCTCTTCCTTCTTTTGGTGAGCACGGCCCAAGTAGCCGATTAGTTTTAGGCCTGATCATTCTTTTGGTTTCTTTGGGCCCATTCTTTGTTTGCCCATGTTTTGTTTATTCTTAATCACCATTAGTGGTCATTAAGCTTAAAACCTCATGATTTATCATTTTAGTCTAATGGGCCACTTCTTCGCTTTGGGAATACAAGCCCAAGCTACTCCATCTGTCTATAGGCCTGCGATTTTGGTTGTGTTCATTTATGGGCCCAAATAATGCCCCTAAGTTTGAGTTGTTTTGTGAAAAATGGTTTCAGACTTAATTTCTGGCCAATAAATGACGTGCGTTTAAATCGCACTATTCATGCTCAGCCCACGTTCTGCCTTTGTTGGACTGGACTTTGTGGAGAGGTGGTCATTAACAGCTATTTATTTTGAGTAATTCTATCTTCCCACGATCTTCTTCCACGTTCGTTTTTGAATTCTTTATAAATTTCTTTGCTTTGATATCGTTCACCAAAACCCCAGATACTTCCATCTTTTGAATTTTGTTCTGACTTCCCAAGACATCTTTAATTGTTTCATCTTTCTGTTTGACTCTGTTCAAAAACCGAAAACATGTCCTCTTCTCCAAAATCTCTTGCCAAGGGCTCTTCCTCTTCATTTCCTCTTTCCTACATCTCTGGAGAAGGTGTCTATGCTCATGCGATTGAAATTCGCAGCAAGCTTCACCCTTATGCTCAAAAGAACCTTGACGAAAACATCCTTCATCTTATTGGGACCTCATTGGTTTGGAAAAGTTCTAGAAGATATGGTTAAACTCTTCAAGGAGGACGCTGAAGCTCCATTGTGCTATCAGAGCTCTTTCTTGGCCTTCCATTCTTGGGTCAGCAAGAACTTGAGCCGATCATACCCTTCAAGTGAAGTAAGAAATAGCTGTAACGTGGTTAGACTGGATTGATTGTCTTACTCCTAAGTATGGAGCTTGCTGGAAGAGCGTTGGAATTTATGATGCTCTTCTTCTGTCCAAGCATACTATCAATAGTAGGGTTGGGCAAATTGAACCGATAAACCGGAAAACCGGCCGAACCAAACCGATTGGTTTGGTTTGGTTTGGTTTTTTTCTTTTCTTTTTTGGTCAACGGTTTATGAATCGAACCAAACCGGTGTTCATGGTTCGGCGCTCGGTTTCAAATTTTAAAAATCATGGTTAACCGAACCGAACCGAATATGTTAAATCATTTTTTATTTAATAATTATAATATACTTGTCTTATTTCTATTGGTTTGATTTTAAGTTATGTGCTCAAATCTATCTTTTGTCAAAAACTTTTTGCACTTAAAAAGATAGGTTTGTACTTAAAAGGGTTGTTTTTTTCTATTAATAATATGTTTTTGAAACTTTGGATAGATGTAAATGGTGAATGATGCATATGTTTTAGTTTGAAACTTTGGATTAATGTGAATGATGAATGATTCATATGTTTTAGTTTGAAAGGATTGATTGAATGAATGATTTTGAATATGTTGTGATGTGAATGGTGAATGAATTTCAAGTAGGTTTTGAAAGAATGTTTGAGTTTGAATGAATTTAGATTCTAAATATTTTCAAGCCGGTTTTCACCCGAACCAAACCAAACCAAACCGAAGAAACCGGTTAACCGATATGACCGGTTTCTCACCTTATGGTTCGGCGCACGGTTTGAATTTTCTCCAAACCGTAGGATACGGTTCGGCGTACGGTTTAAGCTCAAAACCGAACCAAACCAAACCGAGCCCACCCCTAATCAATAGGGATGAGAATCTGCTTGCTGTTGCCATGTGCTTCTGGAACTCTGCCACAAATACCTTCGATTTTCGTATTGGGCCCATGTCTCCAACTCTGCTGGATATGGCTCAGATTTTTGGATTCAGACCCCATGGAAGACCCTATGATGTAGATGGTGATTACCACATGAGGAACAATGGTGAGAAAGTACTCAAGAAGTTTACTGTCTCCTCTGGTCTCATCAACAAGAACTGCTCATTTTTGAATTATCTAAAAAAGTTTAGTACTGAGAAAGATAGAGACCAGCAACACATGCTATTCCTTATGTACTGATTGAACAGATTCATGTTTCCCAACCGTTCTTCGGCAGTTCTGGTGGAATACAGACATATGGCCAAAGCCCCATAATCATACAGATGTTGGTTTAGGGCCAACATTTTTGGCTCATTTGTACAAGAATCTTCACACTGCTACTCTAGATGGTCCGCTGAATCTTGGAGCTCCGGGCGCATTCTGGATGGTTCAGGTCTGGCTCCATGTTTACTTTCCAGAATTGAGGTCTCCAGATATAGTTTTGCCTGAAGATCCGGTTATGGCAGTCCCTCTTATGTCAGCAGAAGCTCCAAAGAGATTGATAGAGGAACATATGATGTTTTTTAGGCATTGCAAGAAGAGGTCAGTTGCACAGTGGCAGGTGGTTCTGAGAAGAAGTTACCCCTGGTTTCAGCTTGGATATAGATTGTTTGAGAAGGAACCAGAAGACAAAGGAGCCTGAACTGAGTTCATGGAAAAGTTCCTGAGTGTTAAGCTAACTAGAAATCTCCCTTTTGGTGGTGCAAAGCCTCCTAGTTCTCATATGGGTGGAGAAGTGTATCAACCCAACTTCTGTGCCAGGCAGTTTAGGTGTCCCTAGACAATTCCGGAAGTTTTACAAGAGCTGCAATAAGGGTACTTCTTGGAGGGATGCAAATGATATAGATGTGGTGTGGAACTGCAGATGTTCAGTGAATAAGATAAATAACAGCGTGGACGCTCTTTATCCATCCCGGGAGCCCAATTCTTGTAGTTCTGCTGACTTTAACTTTTGGTGGAAAGCCAAGTTTGCTAGTGTGCCAGATGCAGGTAGTATTGCCAAGGATCTCTTTGACACATGGGAACTAGGTCCTGTTCTGGCTGACCAAAAAGCGAAGAAGAGTACTACACAACTCATTCTGGAGATAAATGCTCAAGTGATTGAAGGTAAGATCATTTTTTTGAACGAGTTATGCCTTCTTTATGTGTGTTCTGATTCAGTTTTGTCTCCTTTGCTTTCTAGATCCCTCCATGACTGGTGTTATTAGTGAGCAGAATGTCCAAGGAGGTCAAGTAATTGGTGAGTTCTGGTTCTGTCTTTTTGTTTCTTAGTTGCATCAATCTTGCTTAACCGATAATTTTGCATGTGTAGTGAATTCCCTTATTACTGCTGGGGATCTTGAAGTGTTAATCGCAGAGGATTCTGATCAAGATATCTTGGATAAGGAGGTGGAAGAGGTGGTGCCAGAAGTGACACCCTTTGTGAGAAGGAGTAAAAGAAAGGAAATTGCTCAAGGCCAGGCCAGTTCTGCTGGACCTGAAGTTTTAGGTAGTCTATGCTCTGTCTTTTGTATTCCTTGTTTTGAGTTGAACTTGCATGTTTCTGACCCTACCTGAGTTTTTATCCTCTCTGTAGTAGTTGCAAGTCCTTCACCACCCACAGTAAAAACAAAGCGAGCTAAAAAGGGAGCAATTATGGTGGAAAAGACTATTGCTGTTTCCACAGCTACCTCAGAAACATATGAAGAGTTCTGTGAGGCTTTTGACGTTCTGGACAAGGAGACAGAAGCCACCAAAGAGATTGAGGAAGAGGTAAATTTTCTTTATGCTAGTGTAGAGTTGTTTAGTCCCTTTTTAGTCTCCTTCGTATTGAGTTTTGTCCTTTTATAGGAGGAGATCCCTGCTGAGGTAATAGCAGAGAGTTTGGCATTGGCCAAGTAGCAGCAAGAGGCTTAAGGAGGGGAACTAACTCCATCAAAGTTGGCTCTTTTTGATGATGTGGAGGCAGAGAACTCCATAGCTGTCCCAACATCCGAGGTAACTCTTCTTCCATCCATGCTAATTCTGCCTGTTTGGTTTTCTTTTGAGAGTTCTAACCACTACCCTTTTATTTTTAGCCTAAGCATGACACCTCTATTGGAGAGATAGTTGTGGTTACTAGTCCTCCGAAGCCTATGATTGTGGCTGTAAGCTTCTAGCTTGTTGCTTCATTTGTTCATTTATGTGTTTAGAGTTTAACTAAACTTCTGCACAGATGCTAATCCAGTCAATCTCAGGTTCTTCATAGACTGCCTCTCATGCTGATCCAGAACTGGCAGAATTCGAAGCTATAGATCTAGATGCTCAATTGGAAAGACTTGAAAAATTGGCGGAGACTCCAAGCAAGGCTAAGTCTTGAGCAGTGAATGAAGTTTTGGACCGAATCAAGATCTGGCAGACAACTGAGCTGGAATTGGATGATGGAAAGGGAATGGTTGACTAGCTGATGAAAGATCTGGACCTGCTGCACAGAGAGAATATAGCCCTCATCCAATCCTTGAGATGAGCATAAGTCTGGCTAGAGATGTGTCCATTGCCTTGGAGAAATATTAAGATCTCAAGCCTTCCCTCAAAACTTCTGAATTCTGCAAGGCCACGCATGAAGCCAATCTGGTGGATTATCAGAAGCAGAAGTCAGAACTGGACTTAATGGTGGCTGATTTTAAGAAGACCAAGTCTACTGATGATTTGGAGAAGCATATTGAAGACCTTCAGAAACAACTAAGTGTATTGAGGGAGAAAGAGAGAAAACTGGGAGCTGGCCTGTCCATAAAGACAAAAGCTACCTTCCTTGTTCAGGGGATGGTTGCAGCTTTGAGACTGCACTAGAGATTGCTGAGACCTCCATTCTCCAAGGAGTGGTGCTTCAGAAGGAAATCTTTGCAAAGAAAGCTGGATTGCAAGAGATTCTCAGGAGTTTAGGCCTCTAGAATAGGGTTTTTATTTATTTAATTTTTTTTTGGAAATAGGGCCTATTTCCTCTCATTTTGCAGAACAATTTTATTTTATTTTATTGAAACTTGTAAGATCCCACATCGGCCCAACGGAGAGGGGTGATGTGCCTTATATGTACATGCCCACCTCCAAATAGCACGAGGCCTTTTGGGAGCTCACAGCCGGAGTTGTGGGAACTACGAAGTTAAGCGAGTTGTGGCTTAGAGCAATCCCGGGATGGGTGACCTCTTGGGAAGTTGCTCGTGAGTTTAAAACAAAACCGTGAGGGCCCCGACCCAAAGCGGACAATATCGTGCAACGGTGGAGAGATTATGGGATGTGACAATTTGGTATCGAGCCACTCTGCCGTGTGGTGCGAGTGCCGACGAGACGTCGGGCCCCTAAGGGTGGATTGTAAGATCCCACATCGGCCAGCGGAGAGGGTGATGTGCCTTATATGTACATGCCCACCTCCAAATAGCACGAGGCCTTTTGGGAGCTCAGCCGGAGTTGTGGGAACTCGAAGTTAAGCGAGTTGTGGCTTAGAGCAATCCAGGGATGGGTGACCTACTTGGGAAGTTGCTCGTGAGTTTCGAGAAACAAAACCGTGAGGCCCCACCCAAAGCGGACAATATCGTCAACGGCGGAGAGATGCAGGATGTGACAAAACTTGTTGGAAAAAGAAATTTTATTTAATTACATATCTTTTTACATATTTATTATTTACATATTTTGTCCTTGGAGCATGAGTTTGATTAATCAAATCCAGCCACAGTTCTGGCTATTTCTTTTCCAATTCCGGGATCTGTTTGTGTTGCCCGTGCATCCCACATGGTTGGATAGAACTTTTTAAACCATTTTCCATTGATTGGTGCAGCATGGACCTCTCCATCTTGGTCTTGTAATCTGTATGCCCCAATTCCAAGGATTTGTTTGACTATGAAAGGACCCTCCCAAGTAGGAGACCATTTTCCAAATCCTGCAATGTGTGATCCAAGGAGCAGAACTGCCCTCCAAACAATCTCTCCTTCTTCAAAACTCTTATTTTAAACTCTTTTGTTGTAGGCCCTTGCTACAGCCTTTTTCCTACCAAGAGTTTGTTGAGGGTATCAATTCTACTTGAATCCAATCCCTCTAATTCCAACAACATTGCATGTGAATACTCTTCTCTTGATAAGTTATGTTGTTGGGCAATTCTAATGGACTGGACTGTAACTTCCATTGGCAGAATAGCATCATGACCATATGTAAGAGCATATGGAGTCATGCCTGTTGCATCTCTCTTAGAGGTTCTGTAAGCCCACAAAGTTTCTGATAGCTTTTTATGCCATTGCCTTGGATTTTCTTCAAGCATTTTCCTGATAATGTTGATAATGACTTTGTTGCTCAACTCTACTTGTCCATTCGCTTGGGAATAGTAGGGAGTAGATTGAAGTAATTTGATCCTTAAATTCCTTGCCATATCCTGCATTTCTTTGGATACGAAAGAAGTTCCTCTGTCAGTTGTGATTGAATCTGGTATGCCAAATCTATGTATGATCTGTTCTTCAATGAAATTGATAATCTCTTGAGAAGTTGTAGATTTGATTGGCTTGGCCTCAACCTACTTAGTAAAGTAATCAGTAGCAACAATAATGAAACAGTGTTGTTTGATGCTAGCTGGATAAATTTCACCAATTAGGTCCATCGCCCATCCTCTAAATGGCCATGGTTTAACAATTGGATTCATGGGAACTGAAGGAACCTGTTGGATTGGCCCATGCCTTTGGCAAGCCTCACATCCCTTGGAATAATCTATGCAATATTTCATCATGGTAGGCCAAAAGTAATCATACCTTCTGATGAGCCAACACATTTTCCTTCCACCTTGATGTGCTCCACATATTCCTTCATGGACTTCTCCAATGACCTTCATGTATTCTTTCTTTCCTAAACATCTTAGGAGTAATTCATCTTTGCTCTTTCTGACTACATCATCATTCCATATTAGATAATTCAGGGCTATAATACTGGTCCTCTTTTCTGATGGTAAGGTTGGATATTGTAAATAGTTGATTATAGGTAGTCTCCAGTCTTCCTGGTCTATTACAGCTGAATTGACATCTATCTCCATTCCTCTAGTTAGAACTGATGGCAAACTTCTCATTTCTACCTTGAGGATCCTTTGGATGTAATCATCAGGTATCTGTATTCCTGTAGCTATCTGGGCCATCTCATTGGCTACAAGATTTTCTTCCCTTGGAATGTGTTCCCAAGTGACTTCCCAGAATTCTACCAAAAGATTTCTTGCTGCCACTAGATAAATGGATAACGAAGGGTTTAGGCATTTGTATTCTCCTACAATATGTTTTAGAACAAGCATAGAATCTCCCAGAATTTCCATAGACTGAACTCCCAGTTCTACCAACATTTCTAGGCCAATGATCAAAGCCTCATATTCTGCTCTGTTGTTGGTGCATTGGAAATCTAGCTGAAATGAATAGCTATGCTTAATTCCCATTGGATCTTGCAAGACAATCCTTGCTCCAGAAGTGAGGTCAGTTTTGGATCCATCAAAATACAGCTTTCGTGGAGTGAGATGAATTGAATATATGTGGTTGTTGAAAGAAGTATGGACTTTAGTCAGTAAATCTACATTGGCTATATCCATAGAATCCATATTTTCAATTTCTTCTCTTGGATGATCTGCTAGGAAGTCTGCCACTGCTTGACCCTTAATAGGCTTTTGAGGGACATAATGGAAAGTGAATTCTGATAAAGCCAGCGTCCATTTACCAATTCTGCATCTTAGCATTGGTCTTGTCAGCATGTATTTGATCAAGTTTGTCTTGGCAATGATATAAATGGTGAAAGGTAGCATATAATGTCTGAGTTTTATAGTAGAGAAGTATAAAGCTAGACATAATTTCTCGATTGCAGAATGCCTCCTTTCTACTTCCGTGAAAGTTCTACTCAAATAGTAGATCGCCTATTCTTTCCCTTCCCTATTATCCTGCACAAGAAGGCTTCCAATAGACACTTCCGATGCAGAGATGTATAATTTAAGTAGTCTGCCTCTTTGTGGTGGGGACAGAACTGGTGGATTTGAAAGATAGTGCTTGATTTCTTCAAAGGCCTTTTGATGGGATTCTTCCCATTTGAAAACCAGTTCCTGTTTTAATCTCAGTAATGATGAAAAAGGCTGGATTTTTCTGGCGGAATTAGATATGAATCTTCTAAGAAAGTTAATTTTCCCTAAAAGACTATCCAGTTCCTTCTTGTTCCTTGGTGATAAGGCTTCTATGATAGATTTAGCTTTGTTTTTATCCACCTCTATACCTCTTTGATGTACTAAGAAGCCTAGGAAATTTCCTGCTTGAACCCCAAATACACATTTCTTGGGGTTCATTTTTAATTGACGTTGTCTCATTCTTTGGAAAGCTTTCTTTAGATCAGATACATGATTGATCTTTTCTGCAGATTTGATTTCAACATCATCTATGTACACTTTCAGGGAATGGCCTATCATATCATGGAACACAGAATTCATTGCTCTTTGATAGGTGGCCCATGCATTTCTCAGGCCAAAAGGCATTACAACATATTCAAAGGCACCTACATGCCCAGAACATATAAAAGCAGTTTTGTGGATATCTTCTTTTGCCATCATGATTTGGTTGTAGCCTGCACCATCCATGAATGAAAAAATCTGTTTATGAGCTGTTCCATCTACCAACATATCTGCCATTGACATATGATACTCATCTTTGGGAGTTGCTTCATTCAGGTTCCTGTAATCTACATAGATTCTGACTGCCCCTGTAATTCTTTTGAGAATTGCTACAATATTAGATAGCTAATCAGTTTAAATGGCTGGTCTAATGAATCATGCTTTGGCTAGCCTCTCAATTTCTTCTTTGACTTTCAATTCTATCTCCATAGACATCCTTCTTCTAGTATGTTTTACGGGTAAATATCCTTCTTTTATTGGCAATTTATGTTCTATTAGTCTTCTATCTAGTCCATGCATTTCATAATAATGCCATGCAAACACTCTCTGAAATCATGCAGAAGTGCAATGATTTCACTCATCATTGGTTCTTCCAGTAGTGTGCTGATAAAAGTAGATCTAGGATCATCTTCTGTTCCTAGATTTATTTCTTCTAAGGGGTCCTGTACTTCTAGTAAGGAGTCATCCAGGGCTACTGGTGCAAACTTCAATTCCTCCTCCTGTACATTGTCTTCTAATTCTGCTGAATCCTCATGCATGAATTCTGCCATGTTAATGGCTGGATTCTGCATGGAAAGTCTCTTTTCTGCCCAATATGTCAACAATCTATTTGTAATGGATTAGATTGTTGTTGCTCGATCATTTTCTTGTTGATTTGAGCTAAACATCAAGAGTGTGGAGGTTCAAGATAAAAGGACTATTCCAATCTTCCAAGGAACTAGATAGGCATTTTTCTATGAGCCTTTGGGCCGTGACACCTTGTGGGCTGCCATTCTGATTGACTCCAAAGAAAGTGTAAGGGCCGAGGTCATCATGATAATATCTGGCCTCAAAGCACAAGGCAAATGGCAGAAATGGCCGTGGATCGGCCTCTACTATCTCCATAAATCCTTTTTCATGCCATGGTGCTAACTGTTGATGCAGAGTAGAAGGAACACACAAACTTTGATGGATCCAATCTCTGCCAAGTAGTGCATTATAAGTGGTAGAAGTAGTATCTACTACAAAGAAAGCAATCTTGAGTTGTTTAGTTCCTACCATGATATCCACATCAAGTATACCATAAGTCTTGGTGATGCCCCCAGAGAAATTGGTGACTATAAGTCGTGTTGGAATTAGGTCCTTTTCTGTTATGTTCAGCTTAGTCATCAGCCTATGAGGAAGAAGGTTGATTGCTGCTCCTCCATCTACCATCACCTTGGGAATAGGAACACCTCCCAATTTTGCAGTAATGAACAAAGGCCTGAGGTGATTGGCCATCCCCATAGTAGGTTTGGAGAAGCATAACTGATCTGCGGCTATTTTTCGTAATTCTGCCTGTATTTACAGCCTTGTCTTGCTTTTCAGGCAATGTCCATTCTTCAATTAATCTGCATTCGAAACTTTCTTGGGATATTACATCCCCTTCTAGAATACCTTCCTATCCTTCTATAGCTTTGAACTTTTCTGGCATGATGAACACCATGTTGATATCAAGATCATCATGTAATAAATCCTCCAGTTTTGTGCTAAAGTTCTGGGTTTCTTCATCCAATTCTCCTTCATAGTCCACTTGTTCTTCTTCATAATCTTCAGTCCAGTCTCCCCCAAAGTCTTCAATCCAGTTCTCTTTTCCTTGTAACTCAATGTCTCCAGATTGTGGTTGTGAGAGCTTTAATTGAGGTTCTGAAGGGGTAACTTGTTGTGAAGAACATTCCCCTAGAAAGGTTGGTTCTGGAAGTGCTTGCGTTTCTTGGTCCACACGTTGTTCTGTTTGAGCAGTCACCTCTGGACTATTCTTGTTTTAAACGAAACTGGCTTCTGTTTAAGAAAAGTGCAGTACTATCTCTGGATTCTTCTTTTCTGAGTTCTGGTTAGTTCAAGGGTTGGCCTGCCACTTTTGCCAACAGAATACCATCTGTCATCAATGATAGTGGCCAATGGCTTGTCTTCTCTTGAGATTTTTATTGGCAGTTCCTTCCTTGGCTGTTCTGTCACTTTCTTGATGTACTGGGTAGCTCTGTGGTAACTCTTGTTCCTATTTGTATCCCTAGACAGAACTGGGACTTCAGCCTGTAAGGGTGGTGCTCTAATTCTGTCAAAGACACTAGGTGTGGGTCGATTGTGTTGATCCAAGGTTATTTCACATTCACACTTGCACCTGCTGCATAGAATGACGCCGACTGATATGGTGGCCTTTGGTCTGTGGCATCCTTCCTTCACATCTTTTCTACCAGAATTGGAATATGGTTCTGTCGAGATTTTGGCTTTTCCCTTTTCTGGCCAACTCAGGTTGACCATGTTGACTTGAGGGTGAGGAAAAGGATCGATGATGACTGTGGGAAGCTTTTCAGCTAGTTTGAGCTTACCTGCTACTATTCCTTCTTGTATAACATCTATGAAGACAACACAACTGTTGGTAGAGTGATTCCAAGAGTTGTGCCACTTGCAATATTGCCTCCCCTTGAGTTCTTCAGCCTTAGGCATCTTGTGAGGCATTTCTATTGCCTTTTGCAGGATCATTTCATCAAATAAAGTGTCTACTTTTGTTAGATCAAAGGAATAGACCTTGTTCTGAGCAGGTTTTGGGGAATAAATCCTCCCGTGAAAGGTGGTGGCTTCTGATCTTTTGGTGGTTTGATAAGAGTTTTGCAGCTAACAGGATGTTTTAGCTTGGCCATCTCTGCTATTGCTACTTTCGGATCTTCTTTCTCTTCCTGATCATTTCTTGATTCCATCTCAATCATATAGATAGAGGAAGATGGAGTTTTGTAGTATGTACCCCTAGAGGAATTTCTTTTTTGCTGTTCTTCTTTCAACAATTCTTCATATATGGAGGCCTTGTCAGTGAGTTCTACCAAGTCTCCAAAAATCATCCCATCAAACCTTTTCCTCAAAGATATATTGAGAGATGTTTGAGCCATCTGAATGAAATGCCATTCTTCCATGGGGATTCTGCACTTCATTTTAAGTCTCTTGAACCTTGTAATGAAATCTTGAGCAGGTTCATACTCACTTTGTTTGGGAGCTGTGAGGTCACTGATGGTGACTTCTGGCTGAATTTTGAAATAATAGTCATGGAAGGCATTCTCCATCTGTTCCCATGTTCGATTGGAGTTGGGTGGTAGGCTGGTATACCAAGTAAAGGCTTACCTGGACAAAGAATTCCCAAAAAGTCTGAGTTTTAATAAGGGATTATTTTCTATGGATATACACTAGATTGAAAACCTGCCTATGTGCTCAATCGATGATGCTTGTGTGTCATCTCCATTGAACATAGTAAAATTTGGTACCTTGAACCCAGGTGGTAAAGGTATTTGATCAATATAAGCTGGATAAGGTTTTCTGTAAGTTGGCCTTTCTCCTCTCCTGGCCTTAGGATCCATCATTTCTCTGACCAATCTCTGTAGTGCCCCCAAGTCATTCAAAGCATTAACTGGGGGGTAAGTTTTGAACTTGTTCTGGCTGGTTTAGTCCAGCCCCGAGCTTAATTCTGGGTGGTATGGGCATGATCTCTTCTTCTTCTTCTTCTTCTTCAAAGTCTGGATGGTTTCTCCAGTTTCCTCCTGGTTTATTGGCGAAATGGTTGGCTCCTCCTTTGCCTCTTGCTGGTGGGGGAAATGGATTGGGATCCATTCTTCGAGGTCGATATTGTGGTATAATTGGCTGTTCAGGTTGATGGACAACTGAGGGCTCTGGTGGAACCTCCAGTTGTGGGACAGGTGGATCCTCCAGTTGGTTCTGCGGGATCTGAACAACTACCAAGCCTGCTTAGGCAGTATGGGCCTCCTGCTCATGGATGATAGGAGCTGCTTTTCTCTGTCCAGCCTGGCCTCCTACTGGTTCAAGTTCTCCAAACATCTGGGCAATAATAGGGTCCTCCTGATATGGCCATACTATTCCTGGTGGAGGTCTAGTCGTTGGACCACATGATCTAGATTTAGGTCTCTGGCTATGGCTACTTCTTGATCCTTCTTGAACTGCCTATTGACTTGCCATTGCATCATGGCAGTCATATTGCTTAGAGTGTCTTGGCTTCTTTGGGCTGCTACCTCTTATCGAAGTATAGCATCCTGGATCTAGTTGAGCCTTCTGGTACTGGCCTGGGAACGTCGGCTCCTAGTACTGCCATGAGCAGATTGCCTGGCATCACTTTCCCCTGAATCAACTTCTTCTTGATGAAAGGGGTGCTGACCTTTCTCCATAGCAAACTGAGGGTTCCTGCTATAACTTCCAATATTCATATACTAGAAAAGATGCTTCTAGATATGAGTGTAACTGAAAAGTCCCACTGGGCGTGCCAAATTGTTCACCCCTTGGTATTTAGTACTTGTGATGGCAGGGTAAAGTTCCTCATTGAATTGAAAAGTGGTTAGCAAATCAACTTTCTTTGATGTGTGTGCGAGCGTGCCACTATTAGCAACATTAGAAACCTTAACAGATTTGAGAAAATAGAATAACTTGCGCCCCAAGTTATCTTATTAGAACAAACGATTGTGAATTTGGGTGATGAATATCTCCCAAGTAAGTTCTTTTCTATGCCTCAGACAGGTGAGGACTTCACAATTTTTCTCAATGCAAAGTTGGTAATTCCTAGCGAATGGAGTTTCACAAAAAGTAACAAATTCTAGGCAAAACTGCATGAATCGAGTCTTCTTATCATGGAAATCGTGTAAAAACACCTTTAACTAATAAAGATTAATTGGAAATTGATACCAATGCAGGTGATTGGCAGAGCTTTCATCATTTTGAGCTGTGAAGAGGCTGGATTGGCGGGCAGAATTTAGAAGCTGCGTCTATTCTGGCTGCCCTGGGAGAAATGTTTTCGTCTGGATTGGCATGAATTGGTAATACTGAGGTGGTACCTTTGGTCCTAGTGCTTCCTGAACTGTTCCTGCTCCTGTGATAATCTGTTCTGGCTGTGGAACCAGATTTGTAATTGCAGAAAGTTGAATTCTGCCTGACTTTCCTCTTGAAAGAACTTCTTTTTTGGATGGAGTTATCTCGAGGAGAGGTTTCTGAAGGATTCTGAAGATTTGCAGGATCCTTGAGCAATTTGTTGAGGTTTTCAAATAATGAATAACCTGAGTTTTGCCTGTTTTCTTTGAAATTGGATTGCTTTTGAGAGCTTTGTAAACGTGAGAGGCTGTGAGATCGAGTGATCTTTGGTTTCAGTTGGTTTGACTGAGAGTTGTTATTTTTGATTGATTGATTGCGTTCTTTCTCTTAATCCACCTCCATTCGTATTTATAGGATCCTTTGAAAATATTTATTAATATCTTTTTTGGAATGAGTTTCAATTTTTAAAAAGGAGATGATTGGCCTTTGATAAGAAGTAGGCAATATCAAATTTCTAGTTTCGTAATATCTTCTCTGACTATTCCTTTGTAACTTGTGTTTTAAAATATCTCACTGCTTCATTGAAGCCAGATGGCGTTGGTTTTGCGTATTTCAATCTGTTTCCTTATGAGTTTTCTTCTAAAGGATGTTTCTCTGGCTTCTTTGGAACTTGGGTTCTGGAGATTTCGGCTGATAAGACTTTTTGCTTGTAGAAGAAGACTTTTGATCTGTTCAATTATCTTCAATCCTTCTTTTTCTTTGTGTATTCTTGAGAACTCAGTTCTCAAGTTCCCATGTTCTGTTTTTTGGTACTTGTGAAACTCTTCTTTAATACCCAGAGGCGGTACTGGGTTCTGGGCCTCTTCCTTCTTTTTGTGAGCACGGCCCAAGTGGCTGATCAGTTTTGGGCCTGATCATTCTTCTGGTTTCTTTGGGCCCATTCTTGGTTTGCCCCTGTTTTGTTTATTCTTAATCACCATTAGTGGTCACTAAGCTTAAAACCGCCTGATTTATCCTTTTAGTCTATATGGGCCACTTCTTCGCTTTGGGAAAACAGGCCCAAGCTGCTCCATCTGTCTATGGGCCTGCGATTTTGGTTGTGTTCATTTATGGGCCCAAACACTCTCAAAAGCAAGTTGTCAAAGAGAGTATTGATGGTTGGTATAATAGTTCTCAACCGAACAAATGATTGTTAAAGTGAATATTGATGCTTGGTAACAGTTCTCAATCAAAGTATGATGCCGCATATGTCTCCAAAATTGGCAGCTTTGTTCTCAGAAGCAAAGTGATAGCAAGAAGCTTAATAGAAACTCCTGCTAAGCCATTTTGGATATGGACATGGGGAATTGGATACTCAACATCAATGCCCATCTTGCAGATGCATCTACTAAAATCATAAAATAGTATCACTTAAATGAGGCTATAGCTTATTATCATTTCGTTTGGTTTTGGGAGTTTCTTTATTTAAACGGTATCTATCTTAATTTAGGGTTTAATTACAACAAAGGCCACACATGATCACATATTGTTTTTTTTTTCCTGAGAATCACATCGATTATCAAATGACAACTTACAATAAGCATGTTACACACAAAATTCAACTGAAATGTAACAAAAAGTTCCACCAAATTAAGAAAAAAGCACACATGTTCAACTTGCCTTATTTTAGTCACATGTGCTGACCATGGACAGACCAATGACCTGTACAACCTGGGCTATAGCCCATGTAAGTTTTTTTTTCTTTCTTTTTTATAGTCAGTGTTAATGTTAAGCCCATTTAGAGCATAAATACCAATTAAACTAATTGGATATGTTCTTAAATTAAATATATATATATATATATTTATGATCAATTCCATAATCCTCCCTTAAGGGTTTAGCCGAGCTCAAAATATAACAGTTCAATAAAGTAAATCTAGCCCATCCCATTTTGAAATCCTAGCTCCGTCCCTGCTGTTGACACTAAAATACCAAATGGAGAGGACCCTTGAGAAGCTATGACTTATGAAAACCTCTAGAAGAAGTTGTAATTGGGGGGACGTACAGAACCATGCAAGCACACAAATTGCAAAAAAGCAAATGTATTTTTAGTGCACGAAAAGGCTGAAGTACGTAGTCCTTTTAGTACCTGCGTGCTTTTTTTTTTGGTCTGTACCCGCACGCTTTCAGGTACTCAAGTAAGGCCTTACATGGAGATGAAGGGTTATCGGAATTGACGGTGTACCACGTCTGAACAGCGGTCATCCCAAGCCCTGAGAAAACACCAATGGAAGCCAAAACCCAGGGCTTGCTGAAATGGTCGTAAAAGAATTGAGCCATCCATTTCTTCCAATTGTTCTTGTAGTGATCTTCTATCTTTATTATAACATTAAAGTAAATTTCATAGGCTTTCAAGTTCATGAACTTAGGCCCCATCGAGTCGTCTATTGTTATTTTGGGAAGATTGTTGGTACCGTGACTAACCGAGCAACCAGGAGTCCTACATCAGAAAACTACAAGAGATGGAGACTCCCCCTCACCTATAAAAGAAGACTACTCTCCCCTTAGAAAGGGGCTCCCTCTTCAGGACTCTCTTGCTAGTCTGATCTTCGGGTCATGGGTCTCCGGATCTTAGCACTTGACCCCTGGGCTTCGGATTCCTAGCTTTGTACCTTAAGCCCTAGGCCTTCTTCCATTTATCTTTGGGTCTAATCGCCTTGTACAAATGTAAACAAATCATAATGCGAACATATTCTCCGTGGACGTAGCCCATTCATTAAGGGTGAACCACGTATATCTCGTCTTCTCGTATATTTATCGTTTGCCCAAATCTTCACACACATGTCAAGGTCCTCACCTTCACCCATCATCCATCACACCTCATCACTAAGTTGGACTCAATCTTGGCTGAACCATTTTGAGAATCAACAGTTTGGCGCCGTCTGTGGGAAGCGACACAAAAGGCTTTTGTCGTTCTCCCTTTCTTCAGTGCCCTTCGGCACCCCTCCAATCATCATCCTTAACCATTCAGCATTGTCTGGGCTGAAGCAATCAAGAGTCATCAAAACATCAACATGCTGAAGACACCCACTTTGTCAAGGTCTTACAAAAGACTTAAGTCCAAAGCCAACAGGAAGGCTAGGCCACGTGCACAATCTGCCTATAGCAAAAGAAAGCCCCACTAAGACTGCCTATTTGCCTGCCGAACGGGAAGACAATGGGCACCCAATTAGAGAGCCATACATGCAAGCTTTGTGCCGCCTTCGGCACCTCAGTGCCTAAGCTCACCTTCGGCACCCCTGTGCCTAAGCACATTGCCTTGCAACATACAAGCTTTGTGTCGCCTTCGGCATCCCTTTGTCTTCGGCACCACCGTGCCTAAGCTCACTTTCGGCACCCCTTTGCCTAAGCTCACCTTCGGCACCCCCGTGCCTAGGCACATTGCCTTGCAACATGCAAGCTTTGTGTCACATTCGGCATCCCATTTGCCTTCAACACCCTCGTGCCTAGCTACATTGCCTTGCATCAAGCAAGCTTTGTGCCGCATTCAGCACCTTAGTGCCTAAGCTTACCTTCAGCACCTGTGCCTAAGCTCACCTTCGCACCCCGTGCGTAAGCTCACCTTCAGCACCCCGTGCCTAAGCTAATTACCTTGCAACATGCAAGCTTTGTGCCGCCTTTGGCACCTCAGTGCCTAAGCTCACCTTCGGTACCCCGTGCCTAAGCTCACCTTCAGCACCTCGTGCCTAAGTACATTGCCTTGCAACACGCGAGCTTTGTGTCGCCTTCGGAAACCCCGTGCCTAAGCTCACCTTCGGCACCCCGAGGGTTGAGCACATTTGTCTTTCGACATTCAAGTCTTATACCTTCAGCACCCCCGGCCCTTCAAGCCCTTCGATATCCTTGCATAACAAATCGAGAACTTGCAAAACCATTTGGGTTTTTGTTGCAAGTTCCCTCGTAGAGCTTGCCGAGGCACTCTAGGCTCAACCCAAGCCCACATGGCCCCTTGTTGAACGGCACAACACGTGCCTAGCCCAGACACACCCAAGCCCTGCTGAAGGTTCCTTCTCTTTCTTCCAGAGCCCAGCTCCAAATTATGCCAATATCCAAGGGACCTAGCCCCTTTCCGAAGGCTTAGATGGCTAACAACACTTTCTTGCCAAGCTTAAGGCCCTAGGCCATGCCACTATGCCCTTATCAAGCCCAAGCCAATACCCATTCCCTAAACCCACGCGGCCCAGCCCCAAGGTCTGCCGAAGCCCAAGGCGACTTGCGCTGGACCTAAACCACTCTCTTGCTAAGCCGCTGAAGCCTTCACGCTCCTCGAGAGGCCTCAAAAAGGTGCTTGCCGAACAATTTTTGAAACCTCCTTTCCAATAGACCTTGCTGAACCCTAGCCATTTCTCTCTCATTTTGTTCCTTGTCGAAGCCCAAAGCCCGGCCCCTTTCCGAACAAGCTTAAGCCCAAAGGTCCAGCTCCAATTAAGGCTCAGCTCCAAAACAAACTCCTAAGGCCAAGCTTCGTACATAAGCTTGGAGGCCCATGCTGAAGCTAGGAGGAGGCTTCACCAAAAAAAAAAAAATGTTGTTGTAGTTGTTTTTGCAACTTCTCTCCCTCCAATGTCCTTCTTACTCGGGACTGGGGGGACTTGGGATAGTGCACTATACGACTTGGAAGACGAACTACGGTGTTGCTCGGCCAGTGCACTTAAAATTACAAGTCCCCAACCAAGAAGTACTTTCTTACTCGCGAACTTGGGGGACTACTGTTGGTACCGTGACTAACCGAGCAACCAGGAGTCCCACATCGGAAAACTATAAGAGATGGAGACTCCCCCTCACCTATAAAAGAAGACTACTCTCCCCTTAGAAAGAGGCTCCCTCTTCAGGACTCTCCTGCTAGTCTGGTCTTCGGGTCTTGGGTCTCCGGATCTTAGGACTTGACCCCTGGGCTTCGGATTCCTAGCTTTGTACCTTAAGCCCTAGGCCTTCTTCCATTCATCTTTGGGTCTAATCCCCTTGTACAAATGTAAACAAATCATAATGAGAACATATTCTCCGTGGACGTAGCCCATTCATTAAGGGTGAACCACGTATATCTTGTCTTCTGTATATTTATCGTTTGCCCAAATCTTCACACACATGCTGAAGGTCCTCACCTTCACCCATCACACCTCATCACAAAGTTGGACTCAATCTTGGCTGAACCATTTTGAGCATCAACAAAGATAAAGGAACCCACAGCATAGAAAGCTCTTAAAATATATGTCGCTCAATACGCTTGCCCCATTGCTCTGCCTAAAATGGATCCCGGCTGCCTGAAGCTCTTGTACATTGCGAAAAGAATGGGGACAAAGGTTGGCACTTGTCCAAAGAGTCTCATGAGAATGAGTTGGCTCTGGTTCCATGCTTACTGTGTGTTGCGGTTGCATGTTTAGTGCTCCGAATGCTCTCGGTTGGGCACTTGCACTTGTCTCACGTTTTTTCTTAGGTCGATATAGCATTCTTGTCAGAAGATGCTCAAGAAGATGAGTTGGCTCTGGTTCCATGGGTACGTGTTGAGAATGCTTCACAGTTGCACCTAGTCCAAGGACGTGCATCTGAACAAACCTCTCGATTGAGCCCTTCAAGTCCTCATGTATGTTGTTGGAGCTCATCAACAGCTTGAGGAGTTGATATGGAAGTTGGTTCTCTAGCAAGAACATGTCCTGCTTCTGCAAAGGCCACCTGGTCTTTCTTGATCTTAAAAGATTCCAAGTCATCATATTTGTATATGAATTCCAGCATCGAACACCCATCAACGAACAGCATCCACGCGAGGGAATCATGGTCGAAGTCCTTTGTTGCTTCCTCATCATAGCAGTCCTTTAGATCCTTGATGTTCTCCTCAACCGTCTTGAGCAAATCTGCATAATTCTGCTTACTGTCTTTGACAAAGTTCGCAGCTAACTGAAGCTTGACGTTCTCTCCCCGCTCGTACTTTGGTTTACCATGGTGGATAGGACCGATGGCAGTTACCCTTGGTTGGTAGTATTTGTCGGAATTTTTGTGATCTCGGAGCATGATGGGAACCCTTTGGATCTTTGGTTTAATATTTTGATACAGAGATGACCATGCATCTTCTGCTGCTGCTAATAATTTCATGAATTTTTGGATTCCCTCCTCCCTGGGAATAGTTTTTATTGCCTCTTCATGGATTGTAATTTTCACCTTGTTTGCTCAATTTCTGTAGGTTGGTCTTGGTCTGCTCTGTAAGTAACCATAGAAGCTATAAAACCACAAATACTAACCTTGATGTTCAGATGCCATTGTCCAGTGATAGTCGCAGGAACAAGAAAACTCTTCTCTAAGAACCAACTCTGAATGCTTATTCTGATGGGGTGAATATTTAGATAGCTGAAGCGTGTGGTTGGCCTTAGAGGGAGCTCTCTATATATATGCATATATCTCTTAGAGTTTTGCCCATCAAGGAACTCTAAGAGATGTCCTTAATGCTATAGATGTTGAAGTCTCAATCCTAATAGTATAAGGAATCCCAAAACCTTTTGATTTCTGTTTAACTTAATATCCAAGGCTGCTGGTCGAGTTAGAATCTGAGTTCTTGATTAACTTGGAGTTCTTGCAATCCTTAAGTGATTAGAAGATCACTTTTATGAGTTTAAGATATATTTCAATCTTACATTCTCCCACTTGATCAATAATCACTATAGACTCAAAGTTAACCTCTTAATAGCCATGTAGAACTCATTACTACTCTATTCTGATCAAGCCATTGTCATAATCTAAGCTTCACATGGAACTGTCGAAGTTCATTGGATATACAACATCCAAGACTTTTACAATTACACATATGAACCTTTGAAAACACATTAGGCTTCCAACTGACTGAGATCGAGAAATCATTGTGATTATAACGAAAGTTTTAGGGAATCACAAGCTGTTTCTTGCTCACCCTTACAAGACTACTAAGGTCTTTATCAAAACATTTCTTGATTAACTCATTCATGGATATAATCTGCAAAATTAAAAGCTAGCACTTTTGCAGTTTGAACTTCATCCATTTGTTAAAATACAATGATAATATATGTAGAATAAAACTACTGATTTGTATTACTAAAAACGTCAAAACTAATTAAGTAGAAAATAAAACAAAGCTGTAAACTCTAAATTGTAAACTTTAGCTCCCAATCGACTCCCACCGACTTTAAGCATCAAAACTTATTAACAGGACTCCATGCTATTAACATGTCTATGAAAAACATGGTTAGGCGGAGCTTTGTTTAAAGGGTCTGCAATCATGTGATCTGTTCCAATGTGGCTCAAAACTATTTCACCATCTCTGATCTTTTCTTTTGCCGATAAAAACTTTAATCGTAAATGTCTCATGCCCGATGACCTTTTGTTTCCCTTTGCAAAGAACAACTGCTGCAGTATTGTCATTCCACAATCGTATAGGTCTCTCGCACGTAATCCACCACTTTTAACATGGACATGAAATTCTTAAGCCACATTCCCATAGAGGTAGCTTCATAAATTGCCAAAAACTCTGCTTGCATAGTTGATGTCGACACATATTGTTGCTTAACACTTTTCCAAGCTAATGCTCCTCCCGCAAACATAAAAACCACTCTGATGTGCATTTCTTAGTGTCCACGCAACCAGCAAAATCAGCATCACCATACCCTTCGAGCTTCAAATCCTCAACTCTTCTATAAACCAGCTTGTACTCTTTTGTTCTCTGTAAATATCTCATCACCTTCTTACCTGCAACCCAATGAGCTTGCCCTGGATTCGATTGCAATCTTCCAAGGACAACGATGCGAGAAAGCAAGGTCTGTGCAGTACAGACTTGTGCAAACATTAAGCTTCCTACTAATGATGCATAAGGCTTATCCTTCATCTCAATCTTCTCTTGCTCAGTTTTAGGACATTGATCACTGCTCGCTTTGTCACCTTTAGACATAGGCACATCACAACCTGTGCAATTGTCCATGTTAAACCTTTTGAGTATTCTTTCAACATATGCCTTTTGAGACAAACCAAGCATTCTCCTTTCTCTGTCCCTCTTAATTTCAATCCCCAAAACATAGTTAGCTTCTCCCAAGTCACTCATGTCGAAATGATTAGATAACATCCTTTTGGTGTCATGTAGCAGAGATAAATTACTGCTTGCCAAGAGGATGTCATCAACATATAGAAGCATAAATAAGAAGTCTGTCCCATTAAACTTCATGTAAATACATTCATCCAGTGGATTATCTGTAAAACCTTGTGACTTTACTACTTCATCAAATTTTAAATACCACTGTCTTGAGGCCTGTTTTAAACCATAAATGGATTTCTGCAATTTGCAGACTAGTTCTTCCTCTCCTTTTAAAACAAAACCATCCGGCTGCTTCATATATATATCTTCATCCAAGTTTCCATTTAGAAACGCAGTCTTTACATCCATTTGATGGAGATGTAAATCGAAATGTGCTACTAAAGCCATTATCACCCTAAATGAATCCTTGGTAGAAACTGGAGAAAAAGTTTCATTATAATCCACCCCTTCTTGTTGAGTGTAGCCTTTTGCCACTAGCCTAGCCTTATATCTATCAATCTTTCCTTGTGGATTCTTCTTTGTTTTGTAAACCCACTTGCAACCTATAGGTTTACAATTCTGTGGCAATTCAACCAATCTCCAAACACCATTCTTGCTCATTGAATCCAATTCAGATTCCATAGCTGCCATCCAATATTCACTTTTGTCACTTTCCAAAGCTTGTTTAAAAGTTGCAGGATCCTCCAAATTATTAATACCTTGTTCAGCTTCTTGCAAATAAACATAATAATCATTTGGCAAGGCTGGCCTTCTAGGCCTTTGAGATCTTCTTGGTTCTTGGTTATGAGGTTGTGCAATTTGTATCTCGGCTGCAGCATTATGTGGTACTTCCAATTCAATTTCCTGCTCACTGTGGTCAATTTCATGAATAGGTGTGACTGCTTGTTTATTTAAATCAACCATTGGAATTACTGTAATTTCTTTTCCTTGTTTTTCCTTTTCTGCAGGTTCTTGATGTTCTAATACTTCATCAAACTCAAATTCGACATTCTTATTTTCTGTTTCCTCTTCTTCAATAAAAACTGCCCTTTGAGTTTCTACAAACCTTGTATTGTGCTTTGGACTGTAAAATCTGTAGCCTTTGGTTCTGTCTGGATACCCCACAAAATAACAACTAACTGTCTTTGAATCAAGCTTCTTTTGCATTGGATTATAGAGTTTAGCTTCTGCTCTACATCCCCAAGTTCTCAAGTGATTAAAACTCGGTTTTCTGTTGCACCAAATCTCATATGGAGTTCTGTCCACACTCTTGGTAGGTGTCCTATTAAGCAAATAGTTCGCTGTCTTCAAGGCTTCTCCCCATAAGAATTTTGGTAGTGTTGTACAACACATCATGCTTCTCACCATTTCTATCAAAGTCCTATTTCTTCTCTCTGAAACACCATTCTGCTGTGGTGTTCCAGGATTTGTGTATTGAGCCACAATCCCTTCTTGCTGCAAGTAAATGGCAAAAGGGCCTGGATTTCTGCCTTTTTCAGTGAACTTTCCATAGTATTCTCCTCCTCTATCGGACCTTACTACTTTTATCTTTGAATCCAAATGGTTTTCGACTTGATTTTGTAAACTTTAAACATCTCTAAAGCTTTTGATTTTTCTATTATCAAATACACATATCCATACCTTGAGTGATCATCTGTGAAAGTTATAAAATATTTATAACCATCATGTGTATCGATTGGAAAGGGACCACAGATGTAAGTATGTATTATCTCTAGCAATTTTTCACTTCTTATTGCACCTTTCTTTCGTAAATTTGTCAATTTCCCTTTTGTACATTCTATGCAGATTTTCTCTTGTTCATGGTGATTAAGTGGTGGTAGCATGGATTCTTTGCATAAGAGGTTCATCCTTTCTTTTGAAATATGTCCAAGTCTTTTATGCCAAAGTGCATAAGATTCTTATGCTCTTAATTGTTTAGTACTTATCACATTCAAACTTGCAGTGCTTTGGATAGGTGAATTGCAACTCAAACGATACATTCCATCAACAATAATTCCATTACCAATAAAACTTTTATTTCTGAAAATGGAGAATCCAAACTTATCAAACTCGAACTGTAAGTTTGATTGAACAAGTTTACTAACTGACAAAAGGTTCCTTGTCATAGAAGGAACATAAACTACATCTACCAAATCCAAAACAAAACCAGAATCCAACTTAAGACTAGCTAAACCAATAAAATCTACTTTAACTCTTTCTCCATTTCCCACGAACACCTTCAAGTCATCCTTGCTTGGCACCCTCTTGCTTTTGAACCCCTGCAAAGAATTAGCCACATGAACCGTTGCACCACTGTCTAACCACCATGAATCGATAAGACTTCAATCGTATTAGATTCAAAAATAACCGAAACCAAATTGTCCTTACCTTTTGCCTTTTTTTTCCAGCCAACGCTTATACCTCCTACAATCCCTCTTCATATGTCCAAATTTCCTGCAAAAGAAACACTTGAGACCTCTTGGATTCAGCCCCTTTGAATCTTCTTCCTTCTTAATTTTCTTGCTGCAGTCTTATTCTTGACAGTCTCTTTGCCTTTTGGTTTGTTTTCTTGCACAAAATTAACATGTTCCTCAGTCTTTTCTTTTCTTATATTCTGCTCTTCCTGCACACGAGATGCTTATGAGGTCTGTTATTGTCCAAATCTCCTTTTGAGTCACATAGTTACTTTTGAGGTGTCTAAAAGTATTTGGTAGAGAATTAATAGCAAAGTGTACCATCATGGTGTCGTCCACATTGACATTGAGTGTCTTCAATTTGTTCCCAATCTCAAGCATATTGAGTATGTGAGTCCTAATACAGCCTTCTCCATTGTACTTGACATCGGTGAGTTGCCCCATCAATGTTCCTATCTCGGCCTTCTTTGATTCCTGGAAAAATTCCCCAATTGACTTAAGAAACTGTTTTGCATTGTCGGATGTTGTTATGCTGCCTTTCACAGGATGGAGAGATCGACCTCTTCATGATTAGGATAGCCATCTTATTTGCTTTGATCCATTTGGCATACTTAGACTTAACTTTTGCAGATGCATCGATGGCAGTGTACCGTAGGAGCATCTTCTTCCAAAACCATTTCATAATCGAGCAAACCTAAAGCAATTTCCAAGTCCTCTCTCCATTTCTTATAGTTTGAGCCAATGAGAGTCTCAATTGAGTTGTGGTTAACTGAAAAACATATAAACATGTATACTTAAAACCTTAACCCCAAAACTTTAAATTAAATATGTTTAACCCTCACCTTTAGGCAGAGTTTCAATCATATTTGTCAACTATTGAGTTATGAAGGCATGCAAACTTCTTTTGAACAAAACCTTCTTGATCTTTGGATAAAGAAAATTTCATACTAGTTTGTATGCTTCATATCCCACGTTGTTCTCATCAAGTAATTACATGAAGGTTTGCTCACATCTTTGGACAGAGCTTTTCCTTCATGTGACTTCTTGCAGCACAATCTTGATTGTGAACTTTTGATGTACAGATCTTGTAGCTTATCAAGTTTGCTTTGGCTTACTCAATATGCCACAAGAAGTGTGCATTCGACAATCAATATGCTTTCTTGTCACGATAAAGTGTTAACCTTGATACTATTATCGTGTCAAGATTTTCTGAAAACTGTTTTGAATCTTGACAGCTTTTATAGATCTTGATTTTCTTGATGATCAATGGTTAGATAAGAGATAATATAACCTGGCTCGATACCACATGTAAGTAACCATAGAAGCTATAAAACCACAAATACTAACCTTGATGTTCAGATGCCATTGTCCAGTTGATAGTCGCAGGAACAAGAAAACTCTTCTCTAAGAACCAACTCGAATGCTTATTCGATGGGGTGAATATTTAGATAGCTGAAGCGTGTGGTTGGCCTTAGAGGGAGCTCTCTATATATATGCATATATCTCTTAGAGTTTTGCCCATCAAGGAACTCTAAGAGATGTCCTTAATGCTATAGATGTTGAAGTCTCAATCCTAATAGTATAAGGAATCCCAAAACCTTTTGATTTCTGTTTAACTTAATATCCAAGGCTGCTGGTCGAGTTAGAATCTGTTGGAAATCACAGTCAACGTCAATCAAAGCTTGATTTGTGGATCGAATGTCAGTGAATAAATCAAATTGTAATTGCTGTAATTGGCTCCTAAAGTTTAGTTGTTTGTCTGTCAGTTTACCTATTTTAGACTAGACGTATTCCTTTATATTCAATGTATATGAGTTGTACAGACATACAAGAAAACACAGAGAAACCTTTCTCATTCTTTTCTCCATTATCAGTTTCTTTATGGTATCAAGAGCACCATCCTGGTGCCTGATATTACTCACTTTGCTTCCGCCAATATCATTGACCACCATGACTGAAACTTTATCAGAGAAGAAGTCGACAGAGGTTATGGATTTCAACGATCCCTATTATATTCACCCCTCAGATCACACTGGGCACGCTATCGTCACTCGACCCTTGGAGGGTGACAACTACGCGACGTGGAGTCGCGCCATGATGATGTCTCTGGAAGCTAAGAACAAGCTTGGCTTTGTCGATGGCACAATCAAAGCGCCGTCAGAGAAGGATCCCAAATATGGAGCTTGGAGAAGATGCAATCAGATCGTGAAGTCGTGGATCCTCAATTCAATCAGCCCAACCCTGACCAATACCGTGATCTTCTCCAACACAGCCGCTGAAGTCTGGGCAGATCTTCAAGAACGGTTCTCACAGGGGAATCTTTCCCGTATTTTTGAACTCAAACGAGGGATCGTTGAGCACCGTCAGCAACAACAGTCCATAGCAGTCTACTATACGACACTCAAGTCCTTTTGGGACGAGCTAGGATCGTACAACGATCCACCTTCATGTAACTGTGCAGGTTTGAAGCAGATTGCTGAAAGGGAAGAGCAAGAGCAGATCCTTCAATTCCTCATGGGGTTGAATGACACATACTCTGCCATTCGTGGACAAATCCTTTTGATGCAACCACTTCCCAATATCAGAAAGATCTACTCACTTCTACTCCAAGAAGAAAAGCAGCGACAGCTTGCTGATGCTCGTGACGGCAGTATTCATGCCATGAACGTGAAGAAAAGCACAAAGAACATAGATCACAGGCAGCCTGCAAAATCACAAGACAGCAAAGGGAAATCCTTGTATTGCACACACTGTGAGGGTGATACACACACAGTTGATCGTTGCTACTACATCATCGGCTTTCCACCAGGGCACAAGTTCCATGGCAAAGCAGTTAAGCCACCAAACAGGAACAAGCGTTTCACAGCCAATAATGCTCACGGCACGACCAAACTCACCACTGCAGAGAATGCGCATCAAAACTTTCCTCAATTCACAGAGGAGGAATACACTCAGATAAGGGCCTTACTTGGTAAAACCCAGTTTTGTGGAAATGTGACAGGTAAATCCAATCCCAAATGTTCTACGGCCTGGATCATTGATAGTGGTGCAAGTGATCATATATCCTCCTCCTCTCATCTTTTGCATCAAACACCTTACCATGACACTGTTGGTTTACCTAATGGCTCACACATAGATATCCTATCTGTTGGTTCAGTACAAGTTAATCCCAATTTATTCATCAAAAATGTCCTTCATGTACCTTCCTTTCGGGTCAATTTACTCTCAGTCAGTAAAATTACTCGTGATTTGCGGTGTATCATCATATTTCATCCTAACTTTTGTATCTTACAGGACTTGACAACGATGAAGGTGATTGGCCTGGGGAAGGAGCATAATGGTCTCTACTACCTGTCCAAACACACAGCCATCAAGCCACCACCAGAAATTCGAGCCAACACCATCTCTACCATTCCAGATTTATGGCACTGCCGCCTAGGACATCCCTCTGCTGCACCGTTACAATTTTTATCCAAGACAGTTCCTAATATTTCTTTTCATCCTAATAAGCATTGTGAAATTTGCCCCATGGCAAAACAAACTAGATTGCCTTTCAATTTAAGTTCAATTTCATCACATGCGCCTTTTGATCTCATACATTGTGACATTTGGGGTCCCCATCGCACTCATTCACATTCCGGTGCCCGTTATTTTTTAACTATTGTAGATGATTTCTCACGCTACACTTGGATACATCTTATGACGTTTAAATCTGAAACACAAGGTTTACTAAAATCATTCATTGCCTTTGTCAAAACACAATTCCAATGTAGTGTTAAACAAGTTAGGGCAGACAATGGGAGTGAGTTCATTTCAATGCGACCTTTTTTTAACGACTTGGGAATTCTTTTTCAACATTCTTGCCCAGCAACACCACAACAAAATGGAGTCGTAGAGCGCAAACATCGTCACCTCTTAAATGTTGCTCGTGCTCTACGATTCCAAGCTCACCTACCACTTACATTTTGGGGGGAAAGCATTCTTACTGCGGCTTACATAATAAACAGATTACCCACACCCGTTCTCTCCAAAAGCACACCATATGAAAAGCTCCATAACACCGCACCTCAGTACAATCATATGAAAGTATTTGGCTGTTTATGTTATGCCACCAGCACTAAACCCTCACACAAGTTTGATTCAGTGGCACGCATATGTATTTTTGTGGGTTACCCTCTTGGCCAAAAGGCATATCGCCTATATGATCTCTCTACCAAAACTTTCTTTTCCAGCCGAGATGTCACCTTCCATGAAACAATATTCCCATTTTTACTCAACCCCAAGACACACAAACCGACTACCTGGACCCCTCGATCCTACCTTTGCCTTTACCGGATGTCACATATCAACCCACACTCTTTAATCCCACAAACATGTCGCATGCACCCACAGATCCAACACCAATACCTTCACCACCAAATATTACAACATCATCCCACACCCAGCCCAACCAATTCCATGACAACATTCAGCCCAACCCCACTACTTCATCTTCCTCAAATCACACCATGCCGTCACCACCATTTATGCCACTAACACCCCCGAACCTACACACACTACAATCGACACACCCATGCCATCATCGGTGACCACTCCACCTGTTGTTCCTCGACGTAGTCAACGTGAACGCCACCCACCCCCACACCTCCAAGATTACCACTTGCTCCAACGCCATCATGCTTCCCCGGTCATCGTCTTCTCGTCGAGGTACTCATCACCCTTTATCTAATTTTGTCTCTTATGATCATTTATCTCCATCTCATCGTTGTTTTATCACTAGTCTCTCTCGCCCATAGCGAACCAAAATCCTTTGCACAGTGATTCGGATCCGAAGTGGAGGGAGGCTATGCGGTGAATTGACAGCTCTTGAACAGAACAACACATGGACTTTATGCCCCTTACCATCAGGAAAACGTGCCATTGGGAGCAAATGGGTATATAAGATTAAATACCGCTCGATGGCACAATTGAAAGATACAAAGCCCGTCTTGTCGCCAAGGGTTATACACAAATGGAAGGTCTTGACTATACCGAAACCTTTTCACCCGTAGCCAAATTGGTCACCCTCAAATGCTTACTTGCTGTTGCTGCTGTCCGACATTGGTCCTTGCATCAACTCGACGTCCAAAATGTCTTCCTTCACGGAGATTTGGATGAAGAGGTTTTTATGCTGCCTCCTCCTGGCCTTCGTCGACAGGGGGCGAATATGGTGTGTCGACTTCAGAAGTCACTATATGGTTTAAAGCAAGCATCGCGCAATTGGTTCTCAAAGTTCTCAACAGCCATTAAACGAGCCGAATTTCAACAGTCTAAGGCAGACTATTCCTTGTTTACTAAGGTACGAGGTGTTTCTTTTACAGCAGTGTTACTTTATGTCGATGATATGATCATCACAGGAAACGACAACACCGCAATCGAAGAGCTTAAGAGATTTTTACACAACAATTTTCGGATCAAGGACTTAGGCCATCTCAAGTACTTCCTTGGAGTTGAAGTTGCCTACTCAAAGCAAGGCATTGCTATTTCCCAGCGTAAATACACTCTGGATATACTTGAGGATGCAGGTATGATTGGGGCAAAACCAACTAAATTCCCAATGGAACAAAATCAAAGGCTCACACCTTCAGATGGTGAACTACTCAAAGACCCATCACAATATAGACGCCTCATTGGTCGCCTCATATACCTCACCATCACGAGGCCGGACATCACCTTCTCGGTTCATGTTCTCAGCCAATTTATGCAACAACCAAGAAAACCCCACCTTGAGGCAGCGTACCGTGTCCTACGTTACTTGAAGAAAGCACCAGGCCAAGGTGTCTTATTCCCATCACATGGTAAGCTGCAATTGAAAGGATACTGTGACGCTGACTGGGCAAGTTGCCTAACAACCAGAAGATCTGTTACCGGATTTTGCGTCTTTCTTGGAGGAGCACCCATATCTTGGAAAAGCAAGAAACAATCAATCGTGTCACGCTCCTCAGCAGAATCGGAATATAGATCCATGGCATCTCTTACTTGTGAATTAGTATGGCTCAAATACCTTTTGCAAGACTTGCGGGTAACACACTTACAACCAGCCCTCTTATATTGCGACAACCAGGCTGCTCTACACATCGCAGCCAACCCCGTGTTCCATGAACGCACGAAACACATTGAAATTGACTGCCACACTGTGCGTGAGAGAATACAATCAGGTTTAATCAAGACAGCTCATGTTTCTTCAGCTCAACAGATAGCAGATATATTCACTAAGCCACTAGGGAGCTCGTTATTTCATACTCTCCTTCGCAAGCTAGGAATCTTGGACATCCACGTTCCAGCTTGAGGGGGCGTGTTGGAAATCACAGTCAACGTCAATCAAAGCTTGATTTGTGGATCGAATCTCAGTGAATAAATCAAATTGTAATTGCTGTAATTGGCTCCTAAAGTTTAGTTGTTTGTCTGTCAGTTTACCTATTTTAGACTAGACGTATTCCTTTATATTCAATGTATATGAGTTGTACAGACATACAAGAAAACACAGAGAAACCTTTCTCATTCTTTTCTCCATTATCAGTTTCTTTAGAATCTGAGTTCTTGATTAACTTGGAGTTCTTGCAATCCTTGAGTGATTAGAAGATCACTTTTATGAGTTTAAGATATATTTCAATCTTACATGCTCTGCTTACTTGTCCACCTCCTCTTTTGGTGACTTGCCTCACAAACAGCTCCTTCTCCATGAAACTACATTTTCATCTTTTTGGGCCATTTAATTTTGAAGTGCTGCTCGTCCAAAGAGGTCGGCGAGGGCTTGGTCGCTCCCACGCAAGCTGCAAAGTATGCGGGCTGACCGTAGCTGCTTAGCATCGTTGGGATGAGCAATGAGTGAATTGAGGAAGCTGAAGTAAGAGGTGACACCAAAATTATTTAGGAAATCAGGACACATTTCGCAGGCTATCGAATTCAAGAACAAAGACATTGCGTCTTCGTTTATTGGAGGAAGACTAAGAAATCCAACAAAGCCTAGAGAAGTAAAAGATATACGTCCCACAATGAGGTAAATTTCACAGTACTGTCAACTTGCAATATCTTTTTTTCTTTAAAGTTTGGAAATGCTATAAAACAAACAAGAGGCTTCCAACGTGTAATCTGCATGATTAATTTAGGGATTAATTACAACAGAGGCCACTCATGATCACATATTGTTTATTTATTTATTTATTTTCTCCGAGAATCACATCGATTAGGAAATGACAACTTACAATAAGCATGTTACACACAAACTTCAACTAAAATCAAACAAAAAGTTCCACCAAATTAAGAAAAAAGCACACATGTTCAACTTGTCTTATTATTACATGCAGCACACAAATTGCAAAGCAGCAAATGTATTTTTAGTACCTGAAAAAGGCTGAAGGGATCACAATAAACTTACGTACGCATATTACATTATAATTATCATGCTCGTAGACCTTTTAGTGCCCGTGCGCTTTCAGGTACTCAAGTAAGGCCTCACATGGAGGGGTACCAGAATTGACGGTGTACCACGTCTGAAGAGCGGTCATCCCAAGCCCTAAGAGAGCACCAATGAAAGCCAGGATAGTCCAGGGGCTGCTGAAATGTTCATGAAAGAATTGAGCCACCCATTTCTTCCACAGGGTCTTGTAGTGATCTTCTATCTTGCGTTTAACTTTGCAGTAAATTGCATTGTTAGGGACCAAGTCAGTGCCTATCTCATTGAAAAGTTGAGCCACCTCCTCGTCACTCCCAAGATAGTTTCGAAGTATGTGCTTTTTCCTCAGATGCTTCACATCATCCGGATGATCGATAAGCGAATCGAGGAAGCCTATGTAAGTGGTGACCCCGAAATTGTTCTGGAAATCGGGACACATTTCGTAGGCTATCAAGTTCATGAATTTAGGGCCCATAGAATCGTCTACTTTTATTTTAGGAAGATAAAGCAACCCACAGCATATATAGCTCTTAAAATCTATGTCGCCCAATACGCTTGGCCCCTTTCTCTGCCTAAAATGGATCCCGGCTGCCTGAAGCTCTTGTACATTGCGAAAAGATTGGGGACGAAGATACTCAGGAAGATGAGTTGGCTCTGGTTCCATGCTTACTGTGTGTTCAGCATGCGGTTCCGTGTTTTGTGCTCCGCCTGCTCCCGGTTGGGCACTTGCTCTTGTCTCACTTTTTTCATAGGTGGATTTAGCATTCTTGTCAGAAGATGCTCAAGAAGATGAGTTGGCTCTGGTTCCATGGGTACGTGTTGAGGATGCTGCTCACTTGCAGCTGGTTGAGACTCTTGCTTCTGATCAACGCCGTGCATCTGAACAAAGCTCTCGATTGACTTCTTCAAGTCCTCATGTTTGCTGCTCGAGCTCATCAGCAGCTCGAGGAGTTGATAAGGAAGTTGGTTCTCTAGCAAGAACATGTCCTGTTCTGCAAAGGCCACCTGGTCTCTCTTGATCTTAAAAGATTCTAACTTTTCATATTTGTATATGAATTCCAGCATCGAACACCCATCAACGAACAGCATCCACGCGAGGGAATCATCGTTATAGTCCTTTGTTGCTTCCTCATCATAGCACTCCCTTAGATCCTTGATGTTCTCCTCAACCGTCTTGAGCAAAGCTGCATCATTCTGCCCACTGTCTTTGACAAAGTTCGCAGCTAAGTGACGCTTGACTTTCTCTGCCTGCTCGTACTTTGGTTTATCATGGTGGAAAGGACCGATGGCAGCTACCCTTGGCTCGTAGTATTTTTCGAAATTTTTGTGATCTCGGAGCATGATGGGAACCCTTTGGATCTTTGGTTTCTTTGGTTTGGCACCCTGAGTTGTTGAATTTTCTGCTGCTGCTGCTTCTTTCCTGAATTCTTCGAGTCTCTCCTCGTTAGGACTAGTTTTTATTGCCACCTCATGGATACTCACCTTTGCACTTTGCTCAATTTCTGCAGGTTGGTCTTGGTCTCCTCTGCTTACTTGCCCACCTCCTCTTCTTGTGACTTGCCTCACAAACAGCTCCTTCTCCGTGGAAATTACATTTTCATTTGTTTGGGCCATTTAATTTCAAACTGCTGCTTGTCGAAATGAAGATTTGTGGCTATTCTTTTCTTTTCTTTTTTTCTTTTTTTCTTTTTGGTTTGGCCTGAATAATCTGTGGATGTCATGCATATTTATATTTAGCACAACATGCCACAGAAATTCATCACTTGGGCTTCAAGAAAATAGAAGCTTAATTTAGAAGAGTGAATGTATATGACACAATATTGATAGTGTTAGTGAAGGAACAAGTACACTTGAATGACTTTATACGAATTGGAAGATTGGTATATATTTTTATTAGTAAGTACTTTAATCATATGAGAGCTTTTTGTCTCCATCAGATAAAAAGTCTGTTTATTAGTAAGTAACTTTAATCATGCAGTAGCATAAATGTTGTTTTGGACCACACTGTGGAAAAAGAGAAAGTTTTGCTCATCGTGAAGATTGGCTTGCCCTAAATATTACGACTTGCTAATATACTTACCTGCACTACAAGAAAAACAGGTATTAGTGGCCAGCCACTTGGTCACAGAAAATACCGTTGGTCACTAAATGCAATTGGAGTCCAAATATTGGCGGTCACTAGAAGCTCGTCACAAATTCTATTTAGGGATCATTCTCAACTATTGATCACTACAACACAAAGAATTAGTTACTATACCTGTGTGGTCACTAATAAAAACACTATTAGTGACCACAACTGAGTCATTAAGGGGCTTACAATTTGGTCATCAAAACATGCATTTTGGTCACTGAAACTAGGTCACGTGCCACATTAGTGACCTACTTGCTTGGTCACTAATGTATTTCAAAAAAATGATAACTAATTAGGTTTACCTCCCCCTGTTCTTTATTTATTGTATTACAATATGAAATCACAATTAATTTATTTTAGGCAATGCTGTAGAAAAAATTTATAGCATCAAATAATTCATTGCATTCAAAAGCAATCCATATATCTAACATTCTTCCAACAAATTCACAAGATGTCTCAAAAACAAAATGCTAGATATTTAAGTTCAACCTAAATGTCAATTGATTCTCAAAAACAAAGAACATAAGATTCATCACTAGTAGATTGTCTTCTGTTCTCTATCCTCTGATATACTAGAAATTTATCCATCGGACCTACATCAAACAAAGAATAATTATTTACAAAAAGATAATTTCAAATGAAAAACAAGATTTTTAGACTACCAACAACAAAAACAAAAAAATGAAGGAAAAAACAAAACAGCAAAAAGAAAGACAATCTCACTTCCTGCAAAAAGAACATCAATACTAATAAGCAACTGTAATTGTCATGACTAACTTAATTTACTACTAATGAATTGTAAATGAGAAACATTTACATCACAGCAGAAAAACCAAAAGCGCATCTTGGAATTATATTTACAACAGGCTTGTGGGCAAACATTTATATCACAGCAGAAAAACCAAAAGCGCATCTTGGAATTTATCAGAAGCTGTTGCACTGACAAGAGTAATTCAATCCTGACCAAAAATGAAGAAAATCCTGACCATAAAATCCTTCTCAGAAAAACAGAGTAAGCAAATCAAGTATCCATGGAAAAAGTGCCAGAACCAAAAGCATAATTACTTCTAAAGTGCAGTGTTAAAAAGTTAAGCTTTTTCTAATCCAAGAGGAACTAGATAGTGTCTCACCTTCCACTCATCTTTTTGCCATAATTGAACTAGATAGTTCCAATCATCCTCTCCCACTGAAAGTTTTCGATCATTCTTCTCAATGTCATAAGAACCTCAATAACTTGAAGCTTTCTACTTATACACATACACCTGTAAGGCAATTGAAGCCTCACACCTTTGTCCATGAATATGGATTCAACTTTAATTTTGGCTTGTTGCCAATGGAATTTGCAGAGTCAAAGGATAATGGACCTACAACAAAGTACGGATTAAATAGTAAGGCTAATTCTAATAATTAAAAGTTTGAACACAACATTTGTGCTAGATTACAACTAATGCGGATTAAAAGCTATAGAATTATACTAAAAAACTAACCCCTCATCAAACACCAACACCAACTAGACTAAGTGGCAAATGCTCTTGCCTACTTTTGGGATGATTTTAAATTGGGATGTGCTGCTTTTGATGGGATGTGCTGCCTTTGATGGGCCGCTCCCTCTGTTTTGAGGCTCTTGGGCCAAGCTAGTTGCTCTGTAGTGTATGCCTTGATCCCAGATTACCCAAAAAAGAAGTAAAAAAACAGAGAAAACAGAGCACTCACTTTTTATCTTTCTTCACAGTGCAAGTCTCATCAACTTGACACACCTTTAGATTTTTAATTTTTAATTTTTAATTTGGAATTTTCTGGTGGTCTGTTACAACTGTTTTAAAACTTCAAAATAGAATAATATCCTGTGATAGATGCAGAGAGTGCAAAATATATAGGTACCTAAATTTTCATATATAAGGGCAGAGAAGGCAGAACAACCAGGACCTCCAGTGAGCCAAAGCACAAGAGGATCATACTCTGGACTCCCTTCAGAATCAAAGAAGTAATAAACCAGCTGCACATCATCCACGCCGCCCACTCCCACGTACCTTTATATAATTAAACAGAGTAGAAAATGTATTAATGTAAAGTACTTAACAGAGTACAAAATAATAGTTATAATAACAAAAATACCAACCCAGTTTCAAGCTTAAAGGGGAGGTCTGGGAACAATTTGAGCCTATACAATTTCGAAAATGCACCAAATACAAAACAATGCTCAGAATCGAAAGTGACTACAATAATAAGCATCATACATGCAATCCTCATATTGAAGATGAAAACCAATTAGGAATCAAACAGCCAGAGATCGAAGAATTCTTACCAGAGAAGCTGATGGTCTCAAAAGTTGATTTCGAATAGGATCTCACTAGTCTCAAGGTCGTTTCTCCAAATCGAAACATCTGCAACACCAATTAGGAAGTTAGGGTATCAAGCTTTTTGGAATCACACCTCAAAATCGAAATTGAAAGAGAAATCAAAACTGAAATCAAAATTGAACCTAAAATTAAGCTCTGCTGAGTACCAAACGAAACCCTAGCAGATTTAAGCTCATCGAAGAGGACGATGAAGAGGGTGCTCGCTCCGGTCTCGCTCGTTACGAGCTCGCTAAGGTCTCGCTCGCTCTGGTCCTCGCGCTCTTGTCTTACTTCAGTCCGTTTTTTTTTTCTTTTTGATGTGTTACCTCCGTGTTTTGAAAAAAATATCAAGTTTTAAAAAATTTAATTGGTCACTGATGTATCAAATAAGAGAAGGAAGGCTACTTGGCATATGTGTTGGTCACTAATTATATAATTTAAGTTGTTTTTAGTGACTAATTAAAATACTGGTCAGAAAATATAGTCATTAGAAATTAAAAAATATGCCTCAATCAATTTATTGACCGTGTAATATTACTGGTCATTAAATTCACTGTATTTGTGACCATTATTCATGTGGTCACAAGGAAATTGATCACTACTAATTTTTTTTCTTGTAGTGTTGGGATATTTCTTTCTCACTAAAAAGAATGAAAAAGGTAGCTAGTGTCGTACGATAAGAATCAATAATGTGATGCGCATGTAAAGTAGAGTTTGCATCCATGAAGAGAAATTTTCAAATAAAATGAACAAAAATGTGAGTCACGTAATATATAGCTAGTGTCCTTTAGACCAAAAAAGAAGTAAAAATCTAGCTAGTGTCCTACGTACGATAAGAACCAATAATATCTTACGCATAGAGTTTGCATCCTTAAGAAATTTTCATGTAAAGAACGTGAGTCATGTAATTTATTAGGATTTGGATGGACTGATTCCAAATTTAGGAATTTGAATAACATTACAAGGTTAAATGGTTTGTTTAGACTATTACAATTTATGTATTGCCGAAATCTGAATAAAAAAGAAATGACGAAAACAAAATGGATTCCAAATAACTCCTCGTGGTCGACCTTAGGCCTAGGCTCCAAGGGCAATTGCCCAGGGCCTCGGATCAAGTCCTTTGTTGCTTCCTCATCATAGCACTTCCTTAGATCCTTGATGTTCTCCTCAACCGTCTTGAGCAAATCTGCATCATTCTGCTCACTGTCTTCAACATGCCACAGAAATTCATCACTTGGGCTTCAAGAAGAAAGAAGCTTAATTTAGAAGAGTGGATGTATGTGACACAATATTGATAGTGTTAGTGAAGGAACAAGTACACTTGAATGACTTTATATTTATGGGAAGATTGGTATATATTTTTATTAGTAAGTACACTAATCATATGAGAGCTTTTTGTCTCCATATCAGATAAAAAGTCTGTTTGCCTTGTAATTTTAATCATGCGGTATAGCTTATTATATGTTATATATTTTGGACCACACTCTGAAAAAAGAGAAAGTTTTGCTCATCATGAAGATTAGCTTGCCATAAATATTACGACTTGCTAATATACTTACTTGGGATAGTTTCTTTCTCACTAAAAAGAATGAAAAAGCTAGCTAGTGTCGTACGATAAGTAGAGTTTGCATCCGTGAACATAAATTTTCAAATAAAATGATCAAAAATGTGAGTCACGTAATATAGAGCTAGTGTCCTTTAGACCAAAAAAGAAGAAGTAAAAATCTAGCTAGTGTCCTTCAGACCAAAAAAGGAAAAGAAAAATATAGCTAGGTACGATAAGAACCAATAATGTGTTACACGTGTAAAGTAGAGTTTGCATCCTTGAAGAGAAATGTTCATGTAAAGAACGTGAGTCACATAATTCATTAGGATTTGGATGGAGTGATTCCAAATTTAGGGATTTGAATAACATTATAAGATTAAATTATTTGTTTAGACTATTACAATTTATGTATGCCGAAATCTGAATAAAAAGAAAATGATAAAAACAAAATGGATTCCAAATAACTCCTCAGGGCCGACCTTAGGCCTAGGCTCCGAGGGCGATTGCCTACGGCCTCGGATCAAGGGGGCCCTCAAAACTTTTTGCATATGTATATATATTTGCTTAGGCCCATATTAAAAGGCATTTCTTGAGAGTTTAAAAATACAAGGGCCCAAATAAAAATACTTCAAATCTTTAAGAATACAACACCTCGTTTGTTACACAGGATTAAGAATACAAGACCTCGTTTGTTACACAGGATTGTCATGGCATGGACTACGACTAGATTTTTTGTATTTTTCAAAAACAAAATGTATATGTATATATATATATTATGTACGTGTATATATGTATTTTAATAATATATATATATTATATATATGCATAATATATATATATAACATATATGTGTATATACATGTATACATGTATAGTATAATAATATTATATATATTATAAATACTATAAACATTATATATGTATATATACATATATTACATATATATTTTATACATACATAATATATATATATATATATGTATATATGCAAATTATAATATATACATAGGTTTAATACATAAACATATATATATATATTATAATATATAATATATATGGGTATGTTATAATAATAATAATATACAAGTATATACGTGTATGTATGTATATTATAATATATACATGGGTATAATATAATATATATGGGTATGTTATAATAATAATAATAATATACATGTATATGCGTGTATATATGTATATTATAATATATACATGGTTATAATATATATACACATATATGTATATTCTAATATATAATATATTATGTATATACACATATATTATTATATTTTTAATAAGTATATGTGTATATGTGAATATGGGTATATTATAATAATAATCTACCCGTATAATTATAATATATGTATATGTATATTATATGGGAGTTAATTTTCCCACTCCCATTTTCTCCACTTACACTACCTTTTGTTTTTTTAATATATTTTTAATCAATTTTGTTCTTTTTATTCTTTCTCTTTCCTATTTTACCATTATCTTGCATTAAATTATTTTGACTTCACTTTTATATTATTTAGTAATAAAAATAAGATCGTAAGAATAAAAAAAGGCAGCCAAACCCTACCCCAATTGACAGGACTGACCCAAATTCCACTTTGGAATCCACGTCAAACCACATGCGTGTCCAACACTGTTATGTGCCGGGCACAAATAACCAAAAAGCCCTTTGCCCTAAATCCAACTTCAAACCATATATAAGGGTTTGTGACTTATGCTGGAAAACCGGTAGAGTCTCCCCTGAAAAATAGACATTTCCCAATTTATTTCAACTTTGTAGAATACGCAGTTTAATACTCCCAATCGTTCAGCATACACAAGACAATGTCAAACACACCCAAAACATTTAATCTGGCTAGCAACAAGCCTATTTAAACAGCATAGATAAGTTATCAATTCCAATACGATCTAATCGAGCAAAAAAATCAGAACTTAACCTTGCGGCGGCACCTAGAAACTCTAGGTTGCCTACGTACCCTTACCAAGGGATCAAGCAACATGTAGTTCTTTATACTAAAACAATCACTATATAGATAATATATATTCTTCAAGAACCCAACCATAAAATATAGAATCATTCTTTACTTTGATTTCAACGAGTTATATAGTTGAATATCATGCCAGGAAATTATGTACTTAACTATTCAATTAATTTATCATTGTCCATCTAAACACTTAGATAACCAAACTTTTTACCAAAAAGCCATACCTGCAACCATTCGCATAGTGCATACTTCCTGTATCACCCACCAAAGGGTATATCATTAATCCGGAGGTAACCGGGGAAGGGGAAAACTGGCTAACCACCTTTGTAGATAAATCGGGCAGGTGGCTAGGGATCTTGGCCAACCCTGTGCAGAATATATGAGCAGGATGGTAAAGAATATCCTGTTAATTGTACCACACATGTTACATCCTTGCAGAACTCAGGGGACACACAGTCAGCCCGAGAACGCATATCCATCAATTCCCTCATTTTACCGTCAATTCCAAGAACCACATTCGTGATACATCCTCGCAGTACTTGGGAACACATAATCAACTCGAGACGCATTCCTCGCAGTACTCAGGGGACACTAGGTCAGCCTGAGATGCATTCCTCGCTCTGCACGGTTCGGGTATCCCTAGGACTCGTGGGGCAATTGTCATATGCGCACACACTCAACCGAAGGCATCCCATTCAATTTCAAATCATTGAACATATATATATATACATATAATCAACATTTCATTAGTTTCTTAATCATGCCAAAACTCGGTTATCCAAGCCATAACCAAAAAGAATAAAATATAAATACTTCCTACTCGGAAATACAGCTATAACCAAATCGTTCAAATTTAATCCAAGCATCAAACATATATTTAGATATAAACATATATTAAGACATTTAATCAAACCCCCATATGAAGATTTAAACAGTTTAACAAGGCAAGAAAGCTATTTTCGAATAAAAGTCCCTTCACCGCTACAACTGACTTCCCGGCCTCGACTAAACCGTCTTTGCCCACTATCCAAGTCAACTGGCTCATAGGGCCCACGACCTCACTTTGTTATCTGACAATTCCTGTTGGTCCACAACCATAAGTTAACCCTATCTTAAAAGTCTCGTCACGATCCAACGGTCAGTTTGACCCTGATCGCGAAATTGGACAAATTGGGCCCGCGAGGCCCACAACCTCCGATTTCCGATCTGAACGTTCCTATAAGTTCAACGAAGTCTACTTATCAAGTCCTGCGAGTTTGGTCTCGATCGAGCTGTCTGATCACACATGATCGTACGATCGGACGTTTATCGATTATCTAACCCTAAACTCCTTGAATCGAAGTATCTGGGACTTCGATTCCGGATCAACTAATTCTTACCTGCTTCTAAAGGTATGGGGAACGATATATTTAAAAAGGGACAGATCTGACGGTCCAAACCTATTGGAAACGGATATCGCCTAATAGGCACAATATCCGTATGATAGTCAAACGACAACCTATCGCTAATCCAAGCATACCGTCACGCTCGAGACGACATGAAGAGTATTTTAGAACACAATGGGCGTCCACAAGGTGGCCCACTCGCAGCCACAAGCTAGGTCCCATAAGCAATTCCGGCGATCGGAAAATCTCCAAATTACCTATCAACCCTTATACCAACAGATCAAGCACAACCCTAGGAGTAATATTTGGTCCTGGACCTCGGCCAAAAAGTGGCCGGAGCTAGCCGGAAAACACCTCAACAGTTGGCTCAAAACCTAGGTTTATAATCGAACTCTTAAAGCTCAAAATTGACCAAAATCACTTATATAGATAGTTAGAGCTCGACGAGAGGATGAGAAAGCATACCTCAATCGACGGAATCTGTTGTCGGAGCCGCCAAAACGGCGTACGAAACTCTAGAAGCTACCATTGTAAGACCCGTGAGCTTGAGGAAGCAAGAACGGTGAGCAATCCCATATCACTCGGGAGGGAAAGGTGAAGTGCCTTAAATGTGTGGGTACTTTTCTTCCTAACACGAGGCCTTTTGGGAGCTCAACGATTTCGGATTCCTTGGAACTCCGAAGTTAAACGAGTTGGGGTTAGAGCAATCCAAGGATGGATGACCCACCGAGAAGTTGCTCGTGAGTTCCCGAAACAAAACCGTGAGGCGGGGCCCAAAGCGGGCAATATCGTGTTAGGGAGTCGTGTCGTGACATAATGGTATTAGAGCTGGACCACGATCGGAAGTGTGCCAACGAGGACGCTGGGCCCCAAGATGGGTGGATTGTAAGACCCGTGAGCTAGTGGAAGCAAGAACGGTGAGCAATCCCACATCGCTTGGGGAGGGAAAGCTGAAGTGCCTTATATGTCTGGGCACTTCTCTTCCTAGCACGAGACCTTATGGGAGCTCACTAGCTTCAGATTCCATGAGAACTCCGAAGTTAAGCGAGTTTGGGCTAGAGCAATCCCAAGATGGGTGACCCACTGGGAAGTTGCTCGTGAGTTTCCAGAAACAAAATCGTGAGGGAGGGGCCCAAAGCGGACAAGATCGTGCTACAGAGGAGCCGATCCGAGATGTGACAGAATGGTATCAATTGCCTTGGGAATGGCTGGGATAACTGGGTTGGGCATGATTAAGGAAACAATGAAATGTTGGTTATATGCTTATTTATTTATTTTGTTAAATGATTTTAATTTGACTGGTTGCCTTCGGAAAAACAATTCCCTTTAGATATAATGACGTCTACGGACATCCCAATGGTTTTCAGATATTAAAATGTCTTCGGACAAGTGTTGCCATCAATGTGTCTGCGCATGTATGACTTTTGCCCCACGAGTCTCGGGGATGCCTAGATCGTGTGGAGCGAGGAATGCGGCTCAGGTTGACGTATGTACCCTAAGGTCTGCGAGGAATTCGGCTCAGGTTGACTTTGTGTTCCGAGACCTGCGAGGATGTATCACACATGTGGCCACATGTGTGGTACTTGGAATTGACAAGATAATGTGGGGATTAACAACATAATTATGGAATTGATGGACTGCGTTCTCGGGTTGACTTTATGTCTCCGAGTGCTGCGAGGATGTAAAAGAATATTATTTGCCACTGATGGGACCCGACCCAGATTCCACCCTGGAACCCGAGCCGGACCCTGCTGGTTTGCCGACATTAACCCATGTCGGGCCCACATACTAAATAGAATCCCTCTTCCGAAACAAATGATAAAGGGGCCAAGACTTCTGCGAAAATCGAGTAGAGTCTCCCCATAAATAAGGACAATCCCAAAAGTTCAACCTGATAGAATACAACAGAATATGTATACCCAATTGCCAGAATGCAATACAAATATATAACAGGCCTATGGCCTTCAATTCAACCCTAATGGGCGATAACAGAGCAATATAAGAGACAGCGGAAATAAACAATAGAATACAAGGTTTAAGATAAGGGACAACAAGTTCTACAATCAAGTCGAAGCTCGATAAGATAAGGTTTAAGATAACAATATCGATGCAACGACTACGGCCTGGGGGTGCAAAACAGAAAGAGTGTGAGTGGACAAAAACAAGGTTTTAATAATTCAAATCAACGTACTAACCCCACCGTTTCAAAGACGATGCTGAAATCATGCAGTTCAAATCATTTATATACATAGTCATTCAAATCCTAATACACGCAATATAACATAATAATACTCATATCATTGTATCTGTTTCCCATCTTTTCCCACTCTCACATAACCACATGCCCGTAGGCAATACAAGCAAGGAATGATCCTCACTAAAAGAAATACGAATACGAAAGTACTAACATATACATATAGGTATAATAGGACCTCAACACCAAATACAAGTACCAGGGGAAAACAATCCAACACAGGATCAATTGACTGGACACCGGGACAACATTCATGATGTGACTTGTGCCCAGGATTTAACTTAACACCGGGTCAACATCACAATGGCCTCGTGCCCAGGGTCAAGCCGTCCAAATGGGACTAAGCTAGCCGGCAAGCAGGGTAGGGACCATCAATACACATACGCCCGTGACAAGTCATACGCGCAGACTACCTCATTAAGGGTCTACAGTTACACCCCGTTAAGGCATGCACCGGATATCAAACATAATCAAGTAACCGTATCAAGAACAGGGGGAGGTACATAACAAGGTGCCAACCGCACTCAAATCAATCGCTACGCGATAATCAATATATACATATTTAATCACTTTCCAACTCATATCAATCATACGTACCCAAACCCCAAAATATCAGACACCCGGACATATATACGTCCAACAATCCATAAATCATCATATATACTCAAAATAAGGACATCACCGTCCCAAACATATAATTCCATAGTTAAAATAGTCGCAAACGTCAAATGACAGCATATAAACCCATAATCAATTAAAATGTCATATTCACCGAAAATGCAAATTCAAAACTGTATTCAAAACTCAAGTCAAGAAAACATCAAATCAAAACCCAAATTAAACCAAAAGTCAATAAACCTCAGTTATCAATATAATCCCATTATTTCAGAGTGCCAAACCCACGATTAAAACAATAGTAAAACGCCATAATCAAAGTAGATATATATATATATATATATATATATAACCATTTCCCAATAATCCGAAGCATTTATTCAAGGTAGATATATATAAATATACATATAGTCATTTCCCATTATTCGAAGTATTTATTCAAGTATAAGTATTATTATTCATAAGGTTTAAACGCCAAAACCGAATACGTAATCAACCGGACTATACTAACGTCCAAGTCTTACCGCCCAAATATTCAATTCAAAGTATAGGTATAAGTTTCTCAAAAGGATATGCAGTATAAATTCCAAAGCTTAAGATATAACCCAAAGAAAATCCATAAAGTCCCACTGTACCAAAATTCGTACGCAATTACTACCGAACGCTTGCCTCGTCCCAAATTCAATACTTAAAGATAATCATAATAATAAAATATAGCCATCAGGGTCCCACATACAAACCGGAAACCCAAATCAAGCATAAGCCTCGAATATCAATTCAATCATAATGAATTCATCAAAAGTCAAAACCAAGATTTAAAACAATTATCAAATCTAATTTATATGCATTCCAGTCAATTCTTTAAAATCATGCTCGTTTGAAAACAAAGTCCACTCACAGATAGTCCCAAGCAGCATAACCCGGGGAGGGTCCTGCCTGTGCAGTATCAGGTGCCTGAGTACCTAATACAAGAATACGAGGATTAATTAATAAAATGAACCAGAACGATAACCTTAAAGTCAAACCCTAACTAATCCCGACTCCACGTGTGCGTACGGTTGTGCGAAGAATTCTAAAGTCAACGACGTTCGTTCAAAGACGAACCGACCTCGGGAGAGCTCGGTCAACCCTGGTCAAACTTTGTCAAACTATCCCGAATAGGTAAAACCAGGCCCGCGGGGCCTACGACCTCCAAACTTAGATCCGAAAGTTCCTACACGTTCATTACGTTTTATAGAATATGTCCTGAAAGTTTGGTCTCGATCGGACGGTCGGATCGCTCATGATCGGACGGTCGGATCGCTTCATGATCGCACGATTACGGTTAATTCAAACTTTAAGTGACATCCTATACGATCCTTGAAATACGAGGAACGATATACGTGAGATCGGATTCGATCCAACGGTCCGAATATATCAAACCCAAACAACGCAAAATAGGCGTACATTGGTTCGATAGTCAAACGAGGTCCGAATCACAATCCGAGCACACGTGACGCTTTCACGACGATACGAGGATCACATAGGAACACGGACCTACCACCACACAGCCGCCACGCGCCGCCACACGCACCGCTGTGAGGTAGGAGGCTTGAGTAAAATCGGCCAATGCAATTTCGTCAAGACCGGCACCAACCCATACACCAATCGACTCATCTCGACGAGGAGGAGTTCAAAACCGTCGAGAACCGCCAAGAACCTTGTTAACTGGCTGGGGTTCAAGATCCGATCGATTCGAGGCCAAATCGATCGATTCCAACTATGCAGGAAGCTAGAGGAGGAAGAGGAGGGAAGGCTTCATACCTAGATCAACGCCGGAGGTGACCGGAGGCAGCGTCGCAATCTTGTGAAGAACCGGCGAAATACCGGTCGATATTGCAGGATAAAATGGAGGTTTCCGGCGACGAAAAGAGGTGGAACGTGATTGGCTCGTCAAGCTGGTTCTTTTGTGACTGGTCTTGACTCCAGCCGATGCCGAACGAGAGATATCGGAGAGAAAGAAGGCGGCGGCTCGATTTCGAGGAGAGAGAAAGACGCACGAAGAGAGAGAAAGCGAATGCGCTTTTTGATTGGTCCTCATGGTTTTATATTATTTTATTCAAATTTCGTAATGACCATTATGTCATTTTTACGGTTCAATAGTCCGATTGAGGTGTGCCGCCCGTCAATTGACTCGTTTCGACGAGACGAATGCAATGACGCAACTCGTTTCGCCGAATTCTCGTCTGAAAATAAAGTGGACCAAATTTCCCGTTTAATATAATATTAATTACTTAATCCAATTTTTCTTATTTAATTCATTTTAATTCCTTTTTAATTACTCAAATTATCCAATTTAATTATTTTAGTTTCTTTTAATTTAATTATCTTATTTTTAGGTCAGGGTTGTCACAACCAACCCACCTTATAAGAATTTCGCACTCGAAATTCCACGACTACTTCGGTACACAAACTTCCTACCCTTCAACTCCAGAACCACAGTAACATCCCGACAATCCCTCACTTACACCTCTACGACAACCAACTTCCTAAGTTAACAAATTTAATTTCTTAATTTTAATATGAAAACCTCAACAAAATTTTCAAATCTTTTAATTTTCTTTAAACTTAAGTGTGCAACCACCGCTAAGTTCGTGCACGCCACTAAGTGCTCTAAACAAGTGTGACTCAGGGATCTAACGAAACTCGTACAAACAACAAAGAGACAAAGACAGGTAACATACCATAGACGACATCGGGTGTGGCCTGCGCCTCATGCTGAGTCATAGAAAACACCCGCGCCTGAGTCGTCGAACGCCTTAGTTGACCCCTCGAATTTCTTCCGCCACTTCCACGGAAGGTGGATGAACTCCACTTCTAGTAGAAGTACCAAGAAGAAAATGAGGCATCACTCGACTCTGCCCCGACTATGACTACCCTGCCCCTACTAGGCTACAAACCCTTGCCCTGCTAGGCTACAAATTCCTGCATTGCCAAATTCTCGTCCGAAAATGAAGTGGACCAAATTGCCCTTTTAATATATTATTAATTATTTAATCCAATTTTTATTATTTAATTCATTTTAATTCCTTTTTAATAACTCAAATTATCCAATTTAATTATTTTAGTTTCTTTTAATTTATTTATCTTATTTTTAGGTCAGGGACGTCACAGCCACCCTACTTCTATTTTCTGAACGATTGGGATTTTAAAAATTGTATTATTACAGGTGAAATATTTTGGGAATTGTCCATTTTTCAAGGGAGACTTTGTCGGTTTTCGGCAGAAGTCACCAAGCCTTAAGTGGTTTTAAGCAGGAATTAGGGCAAAATGGCATGTTGGTCATCCATGCCTGGTACCTGCCAAGTGTTGGACACGCACAGAGTTCGACACAAATTCCAAAGTGGAATTTGGGTCGAGTCCTGTCACATGGTGTGTGTGCATGTCACACGAAGTTTCCTAGGGTCAAACTACGTCTTTCAACAAGTGGGACCGCCTCGAAATACTCAAGGTCAACCGGGGGTCAAACTTCCTGTTTTGGTCAACCTGGGCCTTGCGAGGCCCATGACCTCCAACAAAGTCCAACAAAGTCAACTAATCACGTCCCGAAGGTTTGGTCACGATCGAGTGGTTGGATTTCTCGTGATCGCACGATCAGACGGTTTTTGAGGCACCCAACCCTAAAGTCGATGATTCGGTGCATCCGGGGCTCCGAATCTCGATCCGCGAGTCCCTACAAGATCCTAGAGGTTCCAGGAACAATATATTTGAAATTGGATCGATCCGACGGTCTGAACACATCGAACTCGGGTATCGCCTATTAGGCGTAATATCCGATCAACTGTCATACATTATCCAATTTCAAATTCGAGCGTACCGCCGTGCTCGGGGCGATGTAGGGATAATTTAGAAATGAATTTGGGCCGCCACAAGTGGGCCCACGCACTGGCAGTGCGAGGGTGTCCAGATCAAATTTCCGGCGACGACACAACTCAAAATCTCTTAACAATATTCATACCACATATCAAGCTAGTTCAGAGGAGCAGCTTACCCTTCTTGGTCGACGGCTAATTTGGCCGCGAAACAGTTCAAATTGCTAGATTTCCAATCGGAAACCTAGAAAATTTTCTAGGTTTCGATCCGAGCAATAGAGGTGGAATCAGCTCAAACCTTCGAGGGGTTAGGTCAAGGAGGTAAGGGTGAGTGTTTTAGGGGTGGTGTTGTGGCTAGAAACGGTCGGATTTGCCGGAAAAATCAACTGGTTCAATCGGAAAAACTGGGTTGTTTTTGACCGTTTCTTTCATTCCATTTTTGGGTTTAATCACGAGGAATCATGGTAAGATACCTATGTAGGGTTGTAGAGGGAAGAGAGATGAAGAGTTTGAGTGGTAGATGGCGGCTGGGCGAGTCCGGAAATGGTCAAAAAGTCGCTGGGAAGTTGAGGTGTAGCGGTAGAATCGAAACAGAGAAGAGAGAGAGATCGGGTCTGAGGAGAGAGGTCCTAGCGTGATCTAATTGGCCCAAGGGTATTTTAGCATTATTTAAAACAATTTTTGAAAAGACGGTTATGTCCTTTTGTTCGTTAAGACTCCAAATCGAATGTGCCGCGTGTCTACGAACTCGTTTCGGCGAGCCGGACACAATGACGCAACCCGTTTCGCCAAAATCTTTTCAGAAATTAAAATGACATTTTTGCCCTTTTATTATTTAATATTTTAATTTCAAATAATTTTCTTAATTAATTATTTTATTTTATTTTTGTTTCTTTATTTAGCTTAATTGTTTTTATTTATTACATTTTAATTAAATTTCTTACAATTTTGTTTAAACTCCTCTAATTTTGGGTCGGGATGTTACATCAAATATTTATAAGTCTGACAATTCCCTAATTAAACAATATAAAAATAACGCTGAAAGTAATTCAATTTATATACAAGATATTCCAATATTTAAAAATAATGCTCATTCAACAATTATCCAACATCACCAAAACTCGTTAAACGACCTCAACCGCGAATTTAAATTCAAACCTTAGTTTCCGGAACTTAATGTGTAAGTGCACGACTACCGGAGAGTTTCTAAGGCCAATCTAACGCCTTTCGATAGGTGAAACAACCTCAGAAGACTCACGGTCAACCGAGCGGTCAAACTTCCCGTTTTTGTCAACTAGGCCCCCTGGGGGCCATGACCTCCGATTTTCTATCCGAAAGTTCCTATAAGTTCAACACAATCTAAATAACATGTTTCGAGTGTTTGGTCTCGATCAAGCGGTCGGATTGTCCCCAATCATACGATCGGACGGTTACCGTTAACCTAACCTTTAATCATGAATTTGGAGTATCCGGGAGTCGATTCTCGATCCACGAATTCCTGCACGATCCTAGAGGTACGAGGAATAAGATACTAAGAATTGCAATCGATCCACCGGTCTCGATCCGCGAATTCCTACACGATCCTAGAGGTACAGGGAATAACATACTAAGAATCCGATCCAACAGTCTCGATCCGCGAACTCGGATATCGCCTATTAGGTGTAAATTCGTCGCGCTCGGGATGACATGGGGATCATTCTAGGATGAAAAGGGCCCACGCGCCGCCACACGTCTTTGGCAGATTTGGGTGTCTTGAGAAATTTATGGCGATGGAAATTTCTTGAAACAACCGACAATAACTATGCCAAAACGTCAAGGACAACTATGGGAGCAACTTATTCAACTGGGTCAACCTCCAATTTGGCCGGGAAGTGGCCGGAAAACTCACTCAAAGTCGAACAAAACCTAGGTTTCTAATCAAGCTTCCAAAACACCAAATGGACCCAAACCAACTACCAAAACATCAAGAACACATTGAGGAGATGAAGATTCATACCTTGGTTGACGGAAAAAGTGGCCGGAACTGTAGCTGCACTGTAGCTTCTTTTAAAAAAAAATTTTAAATTTTAAATTCCGTTTTCGTTTCTAGTCCTTGAAATTAAGTGTGCCACCCGTCTACGGACTCATTTCGACGAGCCGGGCGCAATGGCGCAACTTGTTTTCCCAAATTCCTTTCCTAAATTAAATTGACCTTTTTACCCTTAACCCATTAAATAAAATTTAAAATTCCATTATTTATTAATTAATTGGTATTATTTTAGTTATTTAATTTAATTTAAATTTATTTAATTTTACTTTGAGTAGGAATGTTACAAAGATACCCTCAGAGTAAAATCGTCATTTACTTTAATAATTTAATTGAGTTTTAGGAAAGGGATGTTACACCAATCCCTGGGGTAATATTGGATGGCTTCCCTTTGCAATATAATTTAGGGTTTAGGCCCCGTTTAGTACATGGGAAAGGAGACTTGGGGATGAGAAATCAATTGCTTTCATATGTTTGGTAAGTCTAGGATGGGAAATCGTTGCCTTGCACATGGGAAAGTAGGGGAAAGTGAAGCTGTCCTCCCCTTTGGTTTTGTTTTCTTCATCATGGGAAAGTTTGGGAAAATGAGCCAACATTAAATATACATTTTTAATGACCATATTGTCCCCATTAACTATTTAGAATTACAATATAGCATTAAATGCATTCTTTTATTTATTTGATTTCATATGGGTATAATTGGAAAATTAAATAAACTTTGTGTTACATTCCTACACAAACCAAACATGTGATATGAAATAAAGTGGTATTTCTTGATTACTTTCCCAGGATTACCAAACATGGGAAATGAATCTTCATTTCCCATCCCTTCGGAAATGACATGGGAAGTGATTTCCCCTCAAATATGTTCGATGAACCAAACGGGGCATTAGGTTGTGCTTCCCTGGTTTATCAATTGATATTGCTGTGGGGATTTTATCTTTCTGGTCTTCGTTTTTAAAGGTTTCTCTCTTGTATTTTGGTGAAGTTATTGAAATTATCTCGTTTATGATCCAAAAAATCTAGGACCACCATGGCCACCCCTCGGAAGTATCAATCGGAGAGAGAGAGGTGGTGGCTTGGCGGGTTGGAGTGACATGGGCAGTGGCTGGTGAGGGGGTAGGGATGATCAATTGGAGAGAGAGAGAGAGAGAGAGAGAGAGAGAGAGAGAGACAGAGAGAGAGAGAGACAGAGGTGGCGGCTTGGTGGGTTGGACAGATAGGGGCGTTGGTTGCTTGCTATAATCATTTGAACTTAAATTGCTAACGAAATGAGATAATCGTGATCAAATTGGTAAAATTAAAACGTCGGTGACCAAATGTGTTTTCGGGCCTAAACTCGGTGAGCAAAATTGTGTTTTACCTTTAAAAATATTATTTTTAAAGAATTCTTTATTATTTTTTTCACATCTATACCAAAGTGGGTATCTCACTTGTCACATCACCAAGGGTAAAATAGGAAAGATAAAGAACAAAAATGAACAAAATTGATTAAAAAGTATTTTAAAAAAACAAAAGGGGTGTACGTGGAGAAAAGGGGAGTGGAGAAATTAGCTCCCTATTATATATATATACATATATATATATATATATATTATATGTATACATGTGTATATATAATATAGATACATATATTATACATATAATATATATATATATGTATATGTGTACATTATAGTATATGTATATGTAAGTATAATATAATATAATATATATGGATATATGATAATAATAATAATAATAATAATAATAAGAATAATAATAATATATGTTATTATTATTGTAATATAATATATGCATCTTATACATTGGTGAGAATGGGACTAGTTAATTCACCATTTCCACATTGCTCCCTATTTCTTAGCTAAAATTTAGCTAAAAACACAAAAAGCTATTTTAGGAGCTATTTAAAAATTCAACTCCAATAATACTCCCTAATTTGGAGAGTCATAAATGCTTTACTTCTTTTTGTCATAAATACTTTACTTCTTTTTAAATTTAATTCATGATTTGCAATAAAATGTTCATATTCAAATACTGAATATTCCCAAATAATAAATCTATGGTGGAAATAATCAATGCAATAAAATTAAAGACATCATTAAATAAAATGTTTAAAATAATAATAAAATACAACAGTATTTAATTATAGGGAGTCACTAGGAGGCCTTTTTCTTTCCTCAGATTTAGGAGCTCCTAGAGGTCTCCCTATTTTAGGAGCTGGATAGGGAGCATGATTGGAGGTGGGTTTTTTCAATTCCTCCCTAAATTTTAGCTAAGAAGGTGATTTAGGGAGCCCATTATGGATGCTCTTAGTCCCCTTCTAAGGTGGTGTTTTTGGTGGGCCCAGTATTAGCAATCTCATCTAAGAAAAGGATTAGATGAAATAAACATGAGACTAAGAAAAGTAATGTTATGTTCTGAAAGACTAAAAGCGAAACAAAACTAATGTTCTGCAGTACAGTTCTATAGTGTTTTTGAACTGATATTTGGGCTGAATTTTAGGTCAAGTTATTATAAGAACTTTCAGTTGGGTTGAGAATATTGTCTTTGTCTGACATATATACAACTGATCATCTGAAACTTTTTGGATTTCTTGGTCTAATTGGTAATTGCCACTGCGAATTCGATTTAAGTTGAGCCTTGCATAGATTAAGCTGGTCTAATTGGTAATTATTTATTTTCATCAAATTAAGATTGCCACTACAATGTTGCTTCCAACAAATAAGCTGCAAATTTACCCTTGTGCATAGAAGAAATTCAACTACATTCGCGACACTTAAACCACGTTAAGAAAAAAAAAATTTAAATAAACCCGTACATGCTCAACTTGATTTATTTAGTCCTAAAACTAAAACGTTGTTATAGAGACATAAACATAGTATTAGCATTGAAAATGTAAATCAATCATATTCCTTATAAAAACTGTGGACTGAGTACCAAGTCTGGATGCCGCTTATATATTTGAATTCCTTATTTATTTTACTGTATTTTGAGTACATAAATTTTAGATGGCGGCCCACCTGTACGTTTAGTCTTCACGACAGTTGTCTTGTTTTCTGGCTAGAATCCAGCCCCATGGCTATTGCGTGCAAGATGATTGTTTGTCGGGATAAAATAGACATGTGTTGACAAACCATTTTATCAGGATAAAATAGAAATGTGCCGACACACCATTTCGTTGCGGGCACATAGATATGTGCCGACAAACCATTTTGTCAGGATAAAATAGAAATGTGCCGACACACCATTTAGTCAGAAGAAAATAGACATGTGTCGACACACCATTTCGTCGGGAGAAAATAGATATGTGCTGACAAACCATTTCGTTAGATAAAGTAGATATGTGCCGACAAACCATTTCATTGGGATAAAATAGACATGTGTCGACAAACCATTTCGTTAGATAAAGTAGATATGTGCCGACTGTAACATCCCACATCGACCAACGGAGATGGGGTGATGTGCCTTATATGTACATGCCCACCTCCATCTAGCACGAGGTCTTTTGAGAGCTCACTGGCTTCGGATTCCATGGGAACACCGAAGTTAAGCGAGTTTGGGCTAGAGCAATCCCAAGATGGGTGGCCCACTGAGAAGTTGCTCGTGAGTTCCCGTAAACAAAATCGTGCGGGCGGGGCCCAAAGAGGACAATATTGTGCTACGGTGGAGCCGATCCGGGATGTGACAGAATAGTATCGAGCCACTTTGCCGTGTAGTGCGAGTGTGCCGACGAGGATGTCCCCTGAGGGGGTGGATTGTAACATCCCACATCGACCAACGGAGAGGGGGTGATGTGCCTTATATGTACATTCCCACCTCCATTTAGCACGGGGCTTTTGGGAGCTCACCGGCCGGATTCCATGGGAGCTCGGGTTAAGCGAGTTTGGGCTAGAGCAATCCCAGGATGGGTGACCCACTGGGAAGTTGCTCGTGAGTTCCCAAAAACAAAACAATGAGGGTGGGGCCCAAAGCGGATAATATCGTGCTACAACGGAGCATATCCGGATGTGTGAGAATAATTATTGTAACATCCCACATCGACCAACGAAGAGGGGGTGATGTGCCTTATATGTACATGCCCACCTCAATCTAACACGAGGCTTTTTGGGAGCTCACCGGCCGGATTCCATGGGAACTCTGAAGTTAAGCAAGTTTGGGCTAGAGTAATCCCATGATGGTTAACCCACCGGGAAGTTGCTCGTGAGTTCCCGTAAACAAAGCGTGAGGGCGAGGCCCAAAGCGGACAATATTGTGCTACGGCAGAGCCGATCCGGGATGTGACATAATGGTATCGAGTCACTCTGCCGTGTGGTGCGAGTGTGACAACGAGGACGTCGGGCCCTTAAGGGGGGGTGGATTGTAACATCCCACATTGACCAACGGAGATTGGGTGATGTGCCTTATATGTACATGCCCACCTCCATCTAACACGAGGCCTTTTGGGAGCTCACCGGCCGGATTCCATGGGAACTCCAAAGTTAAGCGAGTTTAGGCTAGAGCAATCCCAGGATTGGTGATCCACTGGGAAGTTGCTCTTGAGTTCCTAGAACCAAATCGCGAGGGCGGGCCCAAAGCCGATAGTATCATGCTATGGGGGAGCCGATCCGGATGTGACACCGACAAACTATTTCTTCGGTAGAATGTAGTGACGAAATATTTTGTTGGGAGAAAGGGACATCTGGCGACAAAATCGATCCTTGTAAAGAACGACAACCATCTTGCCGATGAGATTATGGCGACGAAATGTTGTTGGGATAAGTATTAGGCGACAAATTTGTTTCATCGCGTAAAGTTTGTGAATGTGGCAGCGAAGGTGTTGTTTTGGTCGCTATTTTGCTGGCGCGATGATATTATGCCGACGAACTGGGCCGATGAAATATTTTCTTGGCATTATGTTTTCGCGACGAAATTAAGTTTTGCGCGATGAAGCATTTTCGCCGGGCAAAAACATGGAACAAAATATCCATAATATCCCGATATTTCCATCAAAATTTTCGTATTTTTGGACTACCGATATTTCCGATACCATCGATATTTTAGATCTCCATGGACCAAAATATTGATAATATTGACGACATTGACCGAAATATCGATAATATCCCGATATTTCCATCGAAATTTTCGTATTTTTGGACTACCGATATTTCCGATACCATCGATATTTTATTCCTTGGGCAAAAATAAATTTTCTTGTAGTGTAAGACGAGCGTTGTTAGAGCACCAATGAAAGCAAGCATCACCTAGGGGCTACTGAAATGATCTTCAAGAATTGAGCCAGCCATGGCTTCCACTTGGTTTTGTAGTGTTGTTCTAATTTGGCATTGATGATCATGTGTATAGGGTTAAGCGCCAAATCAGGGCCTATCTCGTGAAATAGTGCAACGAGGTCTTCATTACTCTCGCACAAGTTGCAAAGTATGCAGGCTAATTGCAGCTGCTTAGCATCGTTGGAATGAGCGATGAATGAACTGAGGAAGCTAAAGTAAGAGGTGACACAAAAATCATTTCGGAAATATGGACACATTTTCTAGGCTATCAAATTCAAGAACAAAGACAGTGCCTCTTCGTTTATCGGAGGAAGATGAAGAAATCCTGCAAAGGCTAAGGAAGCAAAAGATATGTCCGTTAAGAAGTGTCACGACCCGACTCTCCTAGCATGATATTGTCCGCTGTGGACCCCGCCCTCACGGTTTTGTTTCTGGGGAACTCAAGAGCAACTTCCCAATGGGTCACCCATCCTAGGATTGCTCTAGCCCCAACTCGCTTAACTTCGGAGTTCTAAGGAATGCGAAGCCGGTGAGCTCCCAAAAGGCCTCGTACTAGGTAGAGAAGTGCCCACACATATAAGACACTTCACCTTTCCCTCCCCGAACGATATGGGATTGCTCACCGTTCTTGCTTCCCCAAGCTCACGGGTCTTACAATCCATCCCTTTTAGGGCCTAGCGTCCTTGCTGGCACACTTCTGGTGGGGTCTAGCTTTGATACCATTAAGTCACGACCCTACTATCCTAGCACGATATTGTCCGCTTTGGGCCCCGCCTCACGTTTTTGTTTCTGGGAACTCACGAGCAACTTCCCAGTGGGTCACCCATCCCGGGATTGCTCTAGCCACAACTCGCTTAACTTCAAGTTCCAAGAAATCAAGCCGTGAGCTCCCAAAAGGCCTCGTGCTAGGTAGAGAAGTGTCCACACATATAAGGCACTTCACCTTTCCCTCCCAGAGCGATGTGGGATTGCTCACCGTTCTTGCTTCCCCAAACTCACGGGTCTTACAAGATGCTACCTTTGCTCCACCTAAAATGGATCCCGATTGCCTTAAGCTCCTGCGCATTGCGAAACGATGGTAAATCATTTTTAGTGGTGCTAAACATTTCCACTTCGCGACGACCATCATAATGGGGAAGCTTTACTGGGCCTAGCATTCTTTTCCGAAGAAGATCAAGAAGATGAATGGGATGTGGCTCCATATCGATTATAACAGATGGGATAGAGATTGAACCGAGAGAAAGAGAAAAAGAGAGAATGGGCTGTGGCTCCATATTGATGTTGTTTCATTTCCATCCTCCTCTCTTGCCATTCCGATGCCCTTTATGCTGCAGTAATCTGGCACTGAACAAAACTCTCTATTTCATTCTTCAACTCCTCATTTTTAGTGCTTGAGCTCATCTGTAAGGTTTTTATTTGGGGTATCATTGTATTTTGGCTCTTCTCTTAAACCAACAAAACCATTGTAATATTAATTAGATTCTAGGTTAGAATCAGTGTGGATTGAAGGGCTTCCATGTCTCCTTGTTGCAGTGCAAAAGTTCAAAAGGTAAAATCATATGCATAGATCACTTGGATTAATACATTCTCACTTGTATTAATCCATTCTGTTTTCAGCTGTCCTCTATGCGTCAGTTTTCAGATTTCTTTATTCTATTGATATTTCCTATCTGACCATACATGAGACTTTTCATAGTATTTAAATCTCCTATTTTATTCAACTTGAAAATATATTATCTTGCTTTCCATGAAACATGTTTTCCAAAGAATTATTTTTCAATGTCTCTTTATGACAAAGCATGGACTACTTTCTCTTTCATTCAATGTGTTTGGCATATTATATTCAATACATCTTGCTTTGGACATATCCCTTTTGAGAAAACCCATCAACGGCTCTTTGTTCCCAAACTCATCAAGTTGATGACTTATTTTATTAAAAGCATGAAAGAAAACTTTCTCTTTCTCTTTTGGCACTTCTTTGCTTTTGTGAAACACATGTGCAAGCATGGGCTGTTTTCTTTTTCAAAATGTTTCCTTCCCAATCTCTTCTTGAGCAGTCCACCGGCTGCTTCTATGTCCTAGGAGAAACTTCTCTCTTCTATATATATTTTCTCCTTGGTCTGTGGTAAGGATGGAACTCATATTTTCATAAACACTATTCTGCATCACAAATATACATTCTTTGCAGAATCGTTTCCAAAGGTTTTTGAAAAACTTCTTATGTGCCTTTGAGCATTCAAAAACCCATTTATTGGTTCAGCCACTCTTGAACACTTGAGAGTATGTATATGATTGCATACACATAGATTGTCTCCAAGTTTGATTCATATTTATTGTGGCTGAATGTTTTGTTTCATGGTTGTTATTTTGAATTAAACTATATGCTTCAAGTTCATTACTTCTAGTTTAATCATCACAACACTTAGGTTTCATTTGTCTAGCTCAATCATACTTTGTGATTGAGATAGATGAATCTGTGAAACCATAACTCACTTCATACATCAAATTACATGCAACTTGAGCTTGGTGCTCTTGAGAGAATTTGCTGCTAAGAGATAAAGAAAAAGGTGTTTGCTCAAGGATTGGATTGTAGCTGCCTATAGGTGATAGATGAGCTAAGTCTTCTTTCGTTTTTCTTGTATTTCTTAATTGAGCAGATTGGATCTCTCCTGGCTTGGTGCCCCAGCTTTTTCACCCTGTTGGTTTTTCCGGGTCAACAATTATCGTGTGTTATTTACATTCCATTGTTACTAGTTTTAATTTATTAACCACGAAATTGTTTGTGTTTGTGCTTGTGTGTTTTTAAAGAACTTAAAATTTAAAAAGGGTAGTCTTTTTCTTCTCGCCTACTTCACCCCCTCTGTAGGCTTTTAGAGCCAAGGGCTTGTTCTTACATCATCAATAGTCCGAGCACTTGATAAGGGAGTTGGTTCTTTAGCAAGAACAAGTCCAGCCGTGCAAAGACGATTTGGGTTATATTCTTCCCAAACTCTTCCAGTGACCATATTTGAAAATGAATTGCAAGGTTGAACATCCATCTTATTTGCCCAAATAATCTCACGGGAGAATATTCGCGACAGATTCCTCCACCATTTGAAGTTCCTTCTCTTTCTTCCTCCTCGGTTCCTGTAAAATAGATTAGGGTTAAAATACCACACCCGGGGTTGTTGGCCAAAGACCCTCCGATGCCTAAGTCAATTAGATGGTCTTTATGAAGATACAAAAATAACGGAAAAGTCGAGTTTTCTCTCACGGGGAGAGCCGGGTGGTGGGAGCCATGAGGGAGAGAGGAGAGACAGTGGGTTGAGAGAGAGAGAGATTTTCCCTGGGTTTCAGAATTACCTCAAGTGTGTTGTGTAGCCATCTATTTATAGACTCCTTGCTTGGCTAGGATTTGACGAATAATCCTTTACCCTCCGTTTGGATGAAGGAAAATAACTCAGAATTTAGCAAAAAATAACACGTGGAAAAAATTGTGGAAATTGAGGCATCAAATTCCCGAGTTTAATTTCCACCAAAATAGGCGTCATTTCACAATTTCCATAGTGCGGGAGTTCATATTTTCCAGTGTGCCAAAACTTACATAAAAAACAACGCCAAACCTTTCATTAAAAAAAAACAGCGCCAAACTTATAAAAAAACAGCACCAAAAACCTTGATAAAATCTTGGAAAACAGAGATTGCGAGCCTTGTCGCTTAAAGGCATCATAAAAAAGTTGCGAGCCAAAGCAGTAAGGAGAAGGAGTTCTTCTTGAGTTACATGTCTCTTTGGATCAAATCTGAAGGTTAGTCTTCGAGTCTTTTTCTCCTTCAATTTATGTTTTTCTATTTTAGGATTACCATGCTTTCTGAATGGCTATCAAAATTAGGTGTTTCTGACTAAATTTATGAATATGTTATGAATGGGCTTTGTGATCTTTGCAGCACTATGGCTGGATTTTGGGAAGTTTTAACAAAATACTCTATGCCCATGGATATTGGTGTGTGATATGTGTTTATGGTGCCGCTCTGTATTTGTTTTCTAGCTTTATCGCTTTATGTGATGCTTTTGTCTTCTTTGCTTTCAATATACTTTGTTTTCTAGTTTTCTCGGATTGTTATTGCACGCGGGGAGTGATTTGGTTTGCTGATATGCTATGTTTGTTTAAATTGAGTTATTTAGTGCATCAAACGATATTTTATTTTATACTTTGAGGAATACCTTCTACGTTGGTTATCAGTTTTTTTTTCTTTTGAAATATTGAAATGAGCTATCCAAATTTTGAAATTTTCAATTTCTGTCATTTACAAATTTTGACATACATCAATTCAAACATTGAAATCTTCAATTGCCAAAAATTGAAATGACAGAAATCTAAATTCCATCATTTTAGAATTCTATGTAATTTGCAATTCCTTCATCCAAATGGAGCATTAGGATTATTCTTACCCAAAAATAGGTGATATGATTAATCAAGAAGATTTGATGGAAATCTCATCCTTGATTTGGGTCCTATCTAAAATCAAATATAATTTCCCTAATTAAATAGGATTCAATTAGGATAATTAGTTGACCTAATGAATTTCCCTCTTCCACGTGTCACTCATTCATTGGTTGCTGAAATATGTGCTCTCACACATCTATGAATAACATCCACTCGAGTTGTCTCCACATCGTAGAGCTGTATTGTTTCATTATCGTAGCAGTCCTTTATTTGAACGATGTGTTCCTGGTATGTACCATTGTTCATATGTGCTCTATATTGATGAAGTCTGCTACCAATGTGTATTTGAGTTCATATGCTTCCTTGCACTTACCATGATGGATAGGACCCATTGCTAGTACCCTTGGCTCAAAGACTTTCTCCAAATTTATGTGACTTCGGAGAATTCTAGGAACACTTTGGATCTTTGGTGTTAAGCGACGGTTGTATTAATTCAACTCACCTGAATCAATTTTGTGAAAAGATTTACTAGAGTCGACACAATATTCTTTGATATTATATGGCCAGTAGTGTCAACTTGTTGCATTAATAGACACATTGACTCTCACATAATATTATTAGTTAAATTTGACATAATATGAGATCCCTCTTGCAATATCTTTTTTTTTAAAGTTTGGAATGCTATAAAACAAACAAGAGGCTTCGAACATGTAATCTGCATGATTAATTAAGGGATTAATTACAACAAAGGCCACACATGATCACATATTGTTTATTTTTTATTTTTTATTTTTTCCCGAGAATCACATCGATTATGAAATGACAACTTACAATAAGCATGTTACACACAAAGTTCAACTAAAATCAAACAAAAAGTTCCACCAAATTAAGAAAAAAGCACACATGTTCAACTTGCCTTATTTTAGTCACATCTGCTGACAGTATGTGACAGTAAAATACCAAATGGAGAGAGGACCCTTAAGAAGCTATGACTTGTGAAAACCTCTAGAAGAAGTCGTAATTGGGGGGACGTACAGAACCATGCAGCACAAAAATTGCAAAGCAGCAAATGTATTTTTAGTACCTGAAAAAGGCTGAAGTACGTAGTCCTTTAGTACCCGCGCGCTTTCAGGTACTCAAGTAAGGCCTTACATGGAGATGAAGGGTTTTCAGAATTGACGGTGTACCACGTCTGAACAGCTGTCATCCCAAGCCCTGAGAGAACACCAATGGAACCCAAAACCCAGGGCTTGCTGAAATGGTCGTGAAAGAATTGAGCCACCCATTTCTTCCACTTGGTCTTGTAGTGATCTTCTATCTGGCTTTTAACATCGCAGTAAATTGCATTGTTAGGCACCAAGTCAGTGCCTATCTCATTGAAGAGTCGAGCCACCTCCTCATCACTCCCAAGATAGTTTCGAAGTATGTGCTTTTTCCTCAGATGCTCCACATCATCCGGATGATTGATGAGCGAATCGAGGAAGCCTATGTAAGAGATGACCCCGGAATCGTTCTGGAAATCGGGACACATTTCGTAGGCTATCAAGTTCATGAACTTAGGCCCCATCTAGTCGTCTACTTTTATTTTGGGAAGATAAAGGAACCCACACCATAGAAAACTCTTAAAATATATGTCGCTCAATACGGTTGGCCCCTTTCTCTGCCTAAAATGGATCCCGGCTGCCTGAAGCTCTTGTACATTGCGAAAAGATTGGGGACGAAGGTTGGCACTTGTCTCCTTATTTTTCTTAGGTGGATATCCTAGCATTCTTGTCAGAAGATGCTCAAGAAGATGAGTTGGCTCTGGTTCCATGGGTACGTGTTGAGAATGCTTCACAGTTGCACCTAGTCCAAGGCAGTGCATCTGAACAAAGCTCTCGATTGACTTCTTCAAGAACTCATGTTTGCTGCTCGAGCTCATCAGCAGCTTGAGGAGTTGATAAGGAAGTTGGTTCTCGAGCAAGAACATGTCCTGTTCTGCAAAGGCCACCTGGTCTCTCTTGATCTCAAAACATTCCAACTTCTCATATTTGTATATGAATTCCAGCGTTGAACACCCATCAACGAACAGTATCCACGCGAGGGACTCGTTGTCATAGTCCTTTGTTGCTTCTTCATCATAGCACTCCCTTAGTTCCTTGATGTTCTCCTCAACCTTCTCGAGCAAAGCTACATCATTCTGCTCACTGTCTCTGACAAAATTTACCGCTAATTGAAGCTTGAGTTTCTCTCCCTGCTGGCAGATTGGGTTACCATAGTGGAGAGGACCCATAGAAGTTACCCTTGGCACATAGTATTTATCCAAATTGTTGTGATCTCGGAGCATGCGGGGAACCTTTTGGATCTTTGGTTTGGCATTAATATTTTGATGCCGATATGACCATGCTTCTTCTTCTGCTGCTGCTAACCTGAAGTGTTCCAGTCTCGTCTCCCTAAGCTCCTTCTCTATGGAAACTAAGTGTTCATCTTTTTGGGCCATGTAAGTTCAAAGTGCTGCTAGTCGAAATGAAGATATGTGGCTATTTTTTTTTTTTTTTTTTGAGTGGTTTGGCCTGAATGATCTGGGGCTATTATGGCATGCATATATAGCAACAAGCCACAGAAATTCATCACTTGAGCTTCAAGAAAATAGAAGCTTAATATTCAGTAGAGAGATCCTGGATATACTTGGATGACACAATATTGATAGTGTTCGTGAAGGAATAAGTACACTAGCATGACTTTATATGAATCGGAAGATTGGTATATATTTTATTAGCAAGTACACTAATCATAAGGAAGAAGCTTTTTGTCTCCATCAGATAAAATAAAAATTCTGTTTGCCTGTAACTTTAATCATGCAGTGGCATATATGTTATCTTGGACCACACTCTTGAAAAAAGAAAAGGTTTTGCTCATCTTGGCTTGGCATAAATATTACGACTTGCTAAAATACTTACCTGGGATCGTTTCTTTCACTAAAAAGAATGAAAAATCTAGCTAGTGTCGGACGATAAGAATCAATAATGTGATGCGCATGTAAAGTTTGCATCTATGAAGAGAAATTTTCAAATAAAATGATCAAGAACGTGAGTCACGTAATTCATTAGGATTTAGATGGAGTAATTCCCATATAAGGATTTGGATAAAATTATAATATTAAATTGTTTGTTTAGACTACTACAATCCATGCATGTTAAAATTTGGATAAAAAGAAAATGACGAAAACAAATGGACTCCAAATAACTCGTGACAGTTGGCCTCAGGCCTAGACTCCGAGGGCGATCACCAAAGGCCTCGAATCAAGGAGAAACATTTGCTTGCACTCGGAATAGGACTACAATCCTATCTCCCTCCAATCGCTGGCCGTCATATGGTAGTTTCTCTGTCAAAGTGTCCATGTGGCGCCACGTGGCGGCCAGCAATTGGAGAGGGATAGGACTGTAGTCCTATCCCGGGTGCAAGCGTTTCTCCGAATCAAGGGGCCTCAAAACTTTATATATAATTATTTACCCCCTGCACGATATTTATTGAAAGTTTAAAAATAGAAGGGCCAAATAAAAATACTTGCTCCTTAACAACGGAAATGCTATAATGTATGTGACTTGAGAGAATTCTAGGAACACTCTGGATCTTCAGTAAGTTTCTAGTTGAACAGACATAACGGGTAGCGGATCCGCTGCCTTTGTGTCACCTCCATTTCTCCTCTTTAAATGTGTGACACGTGTCCTACCATTTAACATAGAATTAAATCTGTTAACTTCTTTTATTTTGCTTTAAAAAAAATTAAAAATTAAAAACTCCAAAATAGTCTGGAGCATCCTCTGGCCTGTCAACTCTCAAGCCCTACCCAACCACGTCTCTGAACTCTCAAGCCCTAAGTTTCAATGCAACACCACTTCTGGTGCTTTATCTCTATTCGCTGACTATCTCCAAGGACGAATACCATAGCCCATTTTGAGGACTTGAGAATTCAACATGGGGACTTCCCACCAAAGGCTTTCATGGAGACCATGACCCAATCATGAAAAGGTTCATATGCAAATACGTTATTAAGAACTTAAATTGTTCATTGATGTGATTATGTGGTTCGTTGTTGGAGATATCTCCTGGTGTTGTACTGAATTTTGGAATGATAACGTTTGTATGAGAAATGTGAGATAGTTGATCGCATATTACTTGTTTGACAAAATGTGCAGCTTGTGGCTTGGGGATTTCCTGCTCTGTTTTGCCGCTTGTTGGCTTTAATGAAATATTTGATTGAACAAAGGTATGCTCAAGAATTTAAATTGTTCATTTGATTAACTTGGCTTGAAGGAAACAGAGGATAAAAAAATGTATACTAGATTGGTTTTACTCTTGTAGAGATTAGAAGGGAGGAGAAATCCTGAACCTTAAGATGACGTTGTCTTTGCCATAAACACATCATTAGGATTGAAAATGTAAATAGGGAACCCTATTTCTGATAAAAACTGATGACTGTGTACCAAGTTTGGATGCCTCTTAAGACAAGCGCTGTTAGAGCTCCAATGAAAGCAAGCGTGACCCAGGGGCTACTGTACTGAAATGATCTTCCACTTGGTCTTGTAGCGTTTTTCTAATTTGGCATTGAGAAGTTGTACATGGGATGGGCAAGCACCAAATCAGGGCCTATCTTGTGAAAGAGGTTCTCGAGGGCTTGGTCGCTCCCACGCAAGTTGCAAAGTATGCGGGCTGACCGTAGCTGCTTAGCATCGTCGGGATGAGCAATGAGTGAACTGAGGAAGCTGAAGTAAGAGGTGACACCAAAATTATTTAGGAAATCAGGACACATTTCGTAGGCTATCAAATTCAAGAACAAAGACATTGCGGCTTCGTTTATTGGAGGAAGACTAAGAAATCCAACAAAGCCTGGAGAAGTAAAAGGTATATGTCCCACAAGGAGGTAAATTTCACAGTACTGTCAACTTGCAATATCTTTTTTTGGGTTAATTACTGTAAATGTCTCTGAATTTTGGCTCGATTTGCAATTGAGTCCTGTAACTTTTTTTTTGTGGCAATTACACTCTTTAATTATACAATGAGTTTCAATTGGGTCCTGTCGTCAATTTGGCAGTTAATTTCTGAATTTTGGCTCGATTTGCAATTGGGTCCTGGAACTTTTTTTTTGTGGCAATTACAATCTTTAATTATACAATGAGTTTCAATTGGGTCCTGTCGTCAATTTGACAGTTAATTTGAGGGCTAAAACCGTCCATCTCAATTAAAATATTTAAAATTTAAAATTTTAAAAAAAACTGAAAAAAGTGAAAACCATAATTTTTTTAAATAAAAATTTATAAAAAAATAAAAACTAAAAATCCCTCACTCTTTTCGCTCTCTCTCTCCCTCTCTCCCGCAACCCATTCCCTCCCTCCTCCTTATCCCACCCCTCAAAACCCAGATCCCAACAAAACCTGCAACCCACCCCCATCACCCAACCCGCAGAACCCATATCCCAACCAAAAGCATCATCCTAAACAGAGCAAAAGCATTGGACAATTTGATCAAACATCATCTGCTTCACTAACCTCTTCTTCACAGGAAAGACGTACCATGTTTTGGTTTGAACCACCATGGCTCAGCCTTGGTTTGATCTTGAGATGGGCTCAATTTCAGCTTCATGGGCTCCTTTGGGTTGTGCTATGTTTTTGGGCAGCCCCATCTAGGTTCAAGTACTTTGACGCCTTCCTTTCATCTGAAGTTTTCTTCATTGCCACATCGGGTATTTGTGTTGTAGTCTATAGAGATGATGATGAAGGGATTTGGGGGGTATGATGGATGAAGAACCCGAAATGACCATTTTGCCTCTTATTTTGACGGACGAATTGACAGAGTTGAACGGCAGGACCAATTGAAACTAATTGTCGAGTTAACGGATGTAATTGTCTCAAAAAAAAGTTAACGAACCCAATTGCAACTTAGGATAAAATTTAGGGACATCTACAGCAATTAACCCTATTTTTTTCTTTAATGTTTGGAAATGCTATAAAACAAACAAGAGGCTTCCAACGTGTAATCTGCATGATTAATTACAATAAAGGCCACTATGATCACATATTGTTTATTTATTTATTTATTTTCTCCGAGAATCACATCGATTATGAAATGACAACTTACAATAAGCATGTTACAAACAAACTTCAACTAAAATCAAACAAAAAGTTCCACGCCAAATTAAGAAAAAAGCACACATGTTCAACTTGCCTTATTTTAGTCACATCTGCTGACAGTAAAATACCAAATGGAGAGAGGACCCTTGAGAAGCTATGACTTGTGAAAACCTCTAGGAGAAGTCGTAATTTGGGGGGACGTATAGAACCATGCAGCACACAAATTGCAAAGCAGCAAATGTATTTTTAGTACCTGAAAAAGGCTGAAGGGATCACAACAAACTTAGGTACGCATATTACATTATAATTATCATGCTCGTAGTCCTTTTAGTGCCCGTGAGCTTTCAGGTACTCAAGTAAGGCCTCACATGGAGGGGTATCAGAATTGACGGTGTACCACGTCTGAACAGCGGTCATCCCAAGCCCTATGAGAGCACCAATGAAAGCCAGGATAGTCCAGGGGCTGCTGAAATGCTCATGAAAGAATTGTGCCACCCATTTCTTCCACCTGGTCTTGTAGTGATCTTCTATATTGCGGTTAACCTTTCGGTAAATTTCATTGTTAGGCACCAAGTCAGTGCCTATCTCATTGAAGAGTTGAGCCACCTCCTCGTCACTCCCAAGTAAGTTTCGAAGTATGTGCTTTTTCCTCAGATGCTTCACATCATCCGGATGATCGATGAGCGAATCGAGGAAGCTTATGTAAGAGGTGACCCCGAAATCGTTCTGGAAATCGGGACACATTTCGTAGGCTATCAAGTTCATGAATTTAGGCCCCATAGAATCGTCTACTTTTATTTTAGGAAGATAAAGGAACCCACAGCATATATAGCTCTTAAAATCTATGTTGCCCAAAAAGCTGCCCTCCTTGCTATGCCTAAAATGGATCCCGGCTACCTGAAGCTCTTTTACATTGCGAAAAGATGGGGCACGTGACTTACTTTTTTTCTCAGGTAGACATCCTAGCATTTTTGTCCAAAGATCAGCATGCCGTTGCGTGTTTCGTGCTCCGACTACTCCCGTTTGGGCACTTGCACTTGTCTCACTTTTCTTAGGTGGATATCCTAGCATTCTTGTCAGAAGATGCTCAAGAAGATGAGTTGGCTCTGGTTCCATGGGTTGAGGCTCTTGCTTCTGATCAACACCGGGTTCCATGCTTACTGTTACTTGTTCAGCACGCGGTTGTGTGTTTCGTGCTCCGCCTGCTCCCGGTTGTGGTGGCTCCTGTTCTGGTTTTCGTGCACCTTGTTGTGGCTTCTGATTCTCACCTGGTGCAACCCCGTGCATCTGAACAAACCTCTCGATTGAGTTCTTCAATTTCTCATGTATGTAGCTGGAGCTCATCAGCAGCTTGAGGAGTTGATAAGGAAGTTGGTTCTCTAGCAAGAACATGTCTTGTTCTGCAAAGGCCACCTGGTCTCTCTTGATCTTAAAAGATTCCAAGTCGTCATATCTGTATATGAATTCCAGCGTCGAACACCCATCAACGAACAGCATCCACGCGAGGTAATCATCGTCAAAGTCCCTTGTTGCTTCCTCATCATAGCACTTCCTTAGATCCTTGATGTTCTCCTCAACCGTCTTGAGCAAATCTGCAGCATTCTGCTGACTGTCTTCGACAAAGTTCGCAGCTAACTGAAGCTTGATTTTCTCTGCCTGCTCGTACTTTGTTTTACTACCATGGTGGAAAGGACCGATGGCAGCTACCCTTGGCTCGTAGTATTTGTCGAAATTTGTGTGATCTCGGAGCATGAAAGGAATCCTTTGGATCTTTGGTTTCTCATCCGGACTTAGTGCTTTTGCGTCCTTCAATTTTTTGAGTCTGTCCTCCCTGGGAATAGCTTTTATTGCCTCCTCGTGGATTGTAATACTCACCTTTGCACTTTGCTCAATTTCTGCAGGTTGGCCTTGGTCTCCTCTGCTTACTTGCCCACCTCCTCTTCTTGTGACTTGCCTCACAAACAGCTCCTTCTCCGTGGAAACTACATTTTCATTTGTTTGGGCCATTTAATTTCAAACTGCTGCTTGTCGAAATGAAGATTTGTGGCTATTCTTTTCTTTTCTTTTTTTCTTTTTGGTTTGGCCTGAATAATCTGTGGATGTCATGGATATTTATATATAGCACAACATGCCACAGAAATTCATCACTTGGGCTTCAAGAAAATAGAAGCTTAATTTAGAAGAGTGATGCTTGATGTTTGGATAGTGTTAGTGAAGGAAGAAGCACACTTGAATGACTTTATATGAATGGGAAGATTGGTATATATTTTTATTACCAAGTATACTAATCATATGAGAGCTTTTTGTCTCCATATCAGATAAAAAGTCTGTTTGCCTTGTAACTTTAATCATGCGGTATAGCTTATTATATGTTATATATTTTGGACCACACTCTGAAAAAAGAGAAAGTTTTGCTCATCATGAAGATTGGCTTGCCATAAAAAGAATGAAAAAGGTGGCTAGCTAGTGTCGTACGATAAGAATCAATAATGTGATGATGCGCAAGTAAAGTAGAGTTTGCTTCCGTGAAGAGAAATTTTTGAATAAAATAATGAAAAAATGTGAGTTACGTAATGATGTGTTATGCATGTAAAGTAGAGTTTGCACCCTTGAAGAGAAATTTTCATTTAAAGAACGTGAGTCACATAATTCATTTCGACTTGCTAATCTATGCATGACTTTATATGAATCGGAAGATTGGTATATATTTTATTAGCAAGTACACTAATCATAAGGAAGAAGTTTTTTGTCTCCATCAGATAAAATAAAAAAGGGGGATTCACTATTATAATCAATATTGGGGTTCAAATTATAAAAAAGCCCTATATGAAATGGACTTTAAAAACACACTCAAAATTGATTTACAACATAATAAAGAGACTTCAAACTTCTTATAATTACAAAACTACCATGATTTTCTTAAAAAAAGCCCAACCCCAAAACTTCATAAAAAAAAACTCAAAAAACTCAATAAGGCATTAAAGTAATTTAATAATTAAAATTAAATTCAATAGAGCATTAAATTAATTTTTGGGGTTTTTTTATATAGAAATTAAATGGTATAGGGTTTATCTATATTATTAGTGTTAAGAATGGGTATTTAACTAAATATCTAAAATAAAAATTCTGTTTGCCTGTAACTTTCATCATGCAGTGGCATATATGTTATCTTGGACCACACTCTTGAAAAAATAGAAAGCTTTGCTCATCATGAATATTGGCTTGGCATTGTTGAGGCCCAAAAAATCTCAGGCTGGGCCCAAATATATTTCTAGCCCGATGCGACACTTACCGAGAAAAAAAGCTCGATTGGAGTACACTAGAGTTCGTCATGTGTACTCCATAAGTTATAGTCCACATGCCGTGCCAAGCAAACATGCAACACCAAGCGAAAAATCTTTATTTTTGCATCAAGCCACGCAACAAGCTTAAGTGGGCCCAAGCCACGCAAATGCCTGGGGCTTGCTGAGTAGGTTGTGGTATGGATGATTACGAGTATTCACGAGGCCCATTGATGGTCCAAGGAGTGGAAGTTTTGGGCTACTTGGGAGCACCAAAACTCAAGCTCATTCCTTGAGCCCAAACATATGGGTAAGCATGAGAAAAAACCCAATAGTCCAAATACTCTAGGAAAATTAGCCCTTTACCTAAGGAGATTAGCCCATTCTCTTAATTGGCTAACCCATCACCTTAGGAAAGCCCAAGCAACCAAAAAGAAAATATCTGCAATCTCCAAAGACATGGCTGGACACAAAAGCCTCGACAAAAACCAAAGTCGTCTATGTATGTAGGTCGCTGGGAATCTCCAAAGACATGGCCAAAGACAATTCCCAACACAAGCCATCCAAAAAACCAAAGGATACTTGAGCAAAACACCTTTCCAACCAGCATGCATACCCATTTCTTTCTCCCTTTCAGATCTAGCCATAGAACAAGGGAGAAAAGAAGGAAGAAAGGTAGCTGAAAGTGGGCATTCTCCCCTGTGGCAGCTGCGGGAAAGGGCCTTGAGCTCCCAAAAATCCCTGATTTTGTGCAAATAGACTGAGGAAATTTCACCAAGATGGGAAAAGTCAAGGGAGGAGAAAAGAAAGGAAGGGAGAGATTTGGCCAAATTGGATAGGAACCATTAGGGTTTCTTGGAAAATGTCACTTCAGTGGCTATAAAAGGAGGCACTTCTCACCCATCTGCACAACTCAACCGAAGGCAAGCAAACCAGACCTAGAGAGCAAACATCATCTCTCACCCCTGGAACCCTTCAATTTCATTCCCTATACCTCCATCTCCTCCCATTTTCTCTTCTAGCAAGCTATTCCAGAGCTTGAACAACTTTCGTCAGGCTGCTGGAAATTACTTAATACACCTATCTCTCTCTCCCTCTTCAACAAACCTCCTTAGAATCCCTTCTCCCTTACTTAAAATCTCTGTCCCTCATAGAGAACCCAAGCTTTTCTCTCTCATGCTAAACTCATGCATGCTCAGCTACCATGCCACAGGCTTCTCATGCCAAGCCATAGTTGTGATCTATAAGCAACCATTGATTTCGTTGGTGAAGGAAGCCAAGGTGTTTCCTAAGGTTCCACGAATCTTTCGAAGCGCTCTTGGGGCCTGGTTCTTGAACTCAAGCACAGGGGCAACTATCTCCATTTGCTCTTTACGGCAGCCCAGGCCCATTCGTCCAGCTGCAGGAAGAAAAAGACCCCTACATGCATAAATATTACGACTTGCTAAAATACTTACCTGGGATTGTTTCTTTCACTAAAAAATAATGAAAAAGCTAGCTAGTGTCGTACGATAAGAATCAATAATGTGATGCGCACACGTAAAATAGAGTTTGCATCCGTGAAGAGAAATTTTCAAATAAAATGATCAAGAATGTGAGTCACGTAATTCATTAGGATTTAGATGGAGTAATTTCAATATAAGGATTTGGATAAAATTATAATATTAAATTGTTTGTTTAGATTACTACAATCTATGCATGTTAAAATCTGAATAAAAAGAAAATGACGAAAACAAATGGACTCCAAATAACTCCCGACAGTTGGCCTTAGGCCTAGGCTCCAAGGGCGAGCACCAAAGGCCTCAAAACTTTATATATAATTATTTACGCCCTGCACAATATTTATTAAAAGTTTAAAAATATAAATACTTGCTCCTTGACAACGGAAATGCTATAATGTATGTAACTTTGAGAGAATTCTAGGAACACTCTGAATCTTCAGTAAGTTTCTAGTTGAACAGACATAACGGGTAGCGGATCCGCTGCCTTTGTGTCCCCTCCGTTTCTCCTCTTTAAATGTGTGACACGTGTCCTACCATTTAACATAGAATTAAATCTGTTAACTTCTTTTATTTTGCATTAAAAAAAATTAAAAATTAAAAACTCCAAAATAGTCTGGAGCATCATCCTCTGTCCTGTCAACTCTCAAGCCCTACCCAACCACGTCTCTGAGCTCTCAAGCCCTAAGTTTCAATGCAACACCACTTCTGGTGCTCTGTCTCTATTCGCTGACTATCTCTATTGGGACTTCCCACCAAAGGCTTTCATGGAGACCTTGACCCAATCATGAAAAGGTTCATACGCAAATACATAATTATGAATTTAAATTGTTCATTGATGTGATTATGTGGTTCGTTGTTGGAGATATCTCCTGGTGTTGTACTTAATTTTGGAATGATAACGTTTGTATGAGAAATGTGAGATAGTTGAATGCATATTACTTGTTTGACAAAATGTGCAGCTTGTGGCTTGTGGATTTCCTGCTCTGTTTTGCCGCTTGTTGGCTTTCATGAAATATTTGATTGAACAAAGGTATACTCAAGAATTTAAATTGTTCATTTGATTAACTGGGATTGAAGGAAACAGAGGATAAAAAAAAAGTATACTAGATTGGTTTTATTCTTGTAGAGATTAGAAGGGAGGAGAAATCCTGAACCTTAAGATGACGTTGTCTTTGCCATAAACACATCATTAGGATTGAAAATGTAAATAGGGAACCCTATTTCTGATAAAAACTGATGACTGTGTACCAAGTTTGGATGCCGCTTAAGACAAGCGCTGTTAGAGCTCCAATGAAAGCAAGCGTGACCCAGGGGCTACTGTACTGAAATGATCTTCCACTTGGTCTTGTAGCGTTTTTCTAATTTGGCATTGAGAAGTTGTACATGGGATGGGCAAGCACCAAATCAGGGCCTATCGTGTGAAAGAGGTTCTCGAGGGCTTGGTCGCTCCCACGCAAGTTGCAAAGTATGCGGGCTGACCGTAGCTGCTTAGCATCGTCGGGATGAGCAATGAGTGAACTGAGGAAGCTGAAGTAAGAGGTGACACCAAAATTATTTAGGAAATCAGGACACATTTCGTAGGCTATCAAATTCAAGGACAAAGACATTGCGTCTTCGTTTATTGGAGGAAGACTAAGAAATCCAACAAAGCCTGGAGAAGTAAAAGGTATATATCCCACAAGGAGGTAAATTTCACAGTACTGTCAACTTGCAATATCTTTTTTTGGGTTAATTACTGTAGACGTCCCTGAATTTTGGCTCGATTTGCAATTGGGTCCTGGAACTCTTTTTTGTGGCAATTACACCCTTTAATTATACAATGAGTTTCAATTGGATCCTACCGTCAATTTGGCAGTTAATTTGAGGGCTAAAACCGTCCATCTCAATTAAAATATTAAAAATTAAAAATTAAAAAAACTGAAAAAAAAATGAAAAACATAATTTTTTAAAATTAATTAAATAAATAAAAAAAACTTTAAAAAAAATAAAAACTAAAAATCCCTCACTCTTTTCGCTCTCTCTCAACTCTCTCTCTCCCTCTCTCCCGCAACCCATTCCCCCCTCCTCCTTATCCCACCCCTCAAAACCCGTGATCCCAACAAAACCTGCAACCCACCCACCATCCACTACTACAAAAATCGCAATAGACGACGGTAATTTACCGTCGTAAATTTAGTTTTTCAACCGTCGAGGAATCGACCGACATCTTTTACGCATAAAACCACGACGGTAAAATCCCGTCGTCTATTATTATACAGACGACGCTTTTACTCAAAACCGTCGTCTATTAATTTAAAGACGACGGTTTTATGAAATACATGACGCCTATTATATGTAAAGACGACGGTTTGTAAGAACTGCTGCCTATTATGAAATAACAAATGCCTATTATATGTAAAGACGACGGTTTTTATGAAAAAATGTCGTCTATTATATATAAAGACGACAATTTTTATGAAAGAAATGTCGTCTATTATATGTAAAGAAGACGGTTTTGTGATAGAATTGTCGTCTATTAATGTAAAGACGACGGTTTTTTTGAAAGAAGCGCTGCTTATTATATTCAAAGATGTAGTAATTTTACATTTTATCTTTTTTTCTTGCTTCCAATGGTTCTCTACAACGATTTTAGCTAAAAAAACAACCATAATGCTTTGTGAACAATAAATTCAGCTCCAAATAATCCACACCATACAATAAATATACTCAAGAATAATTTGTTTCATAAAACTTGAAGATTCAATAATAATTACATAGTTTACCAATCTTCATTCCTATATATCCATACAAAATATCATATCCATAATATTAAACTATAATTAGAAAAAGAGGGGCTACATATGAAATTCGATCCGAATTTCATCAACTTGTTCTTGTGTGTATGAGTTAGCGTTGCCTTCTTGCACTGCAAAACCAAGATTAAATAAAAAGAAGCAAGTTTTAGTTAGAGATACATTTATAAACCTTTTGCAACTATAATAGGATTTAAAAAAAAAAAAAAGAAACAAAAGCCAGGAGAGGGGAGCATAACTTATTTGGATTTCCTCTTACTTGGAGCAAATTAACTTCAAATAATTTGAGAAACTGAAAACCGGAATGAAATATTAGAATATGAGCAGCCGGAATGAAATGTACCTCTGACTTGGAGCAATCTGATGGAGACAGAAAACTTTAAGGTTAGAATATGAGTTGAAGAAAGATAGCGAAATGTTATATATATATAGGGTTTAGGGCAAATTCGAAAAATTACAATTTGCGGTCAAATTTTATTCAAAAAATTACAATTTGCGGTCAAATTTTTCAAAAGACCGCGTTTTTAAAGACGACGGAAAGTAAAATTAAAACGTCGTCTAAATTAAAATATAAACGACGGTTTTTAAATAATAGGGACGTTATAAATATATACTACGTCAGTTAGTTACAAAACCGACGTCTTAAATAAAATAACTTCGGAGAAATAGAACTTTGTGTTAAACAAGAAACTAAATATACAATCTTTCTTGAGAACTCAGTTGTTGTTGTACACCCAACCGAAGTTCTTAGATGGGTTGGGTGTAAAAACACAACTGAGTTCGCAAGAAAGACATTCTTGCATGACAGAAACCATTCAGAGAGGTGAGAATTGAGATATACTGAACGTTTGGACTAAAAACTCCAATTTAAACAAATTATTTTGAATTGGAAAACTAAAAGTGACTTTATTAAGACTTGGAAACCGAAAAGGGCCTTTATTTCGACTTGGAAACCTAAAAGCCGCCGTTTCGGTACCTAATTTTGCAGATAAAGCGTGCCGTTTCAGTTCGAAAGTTTCGAAGTTGAAACCTACAACGACGGTATTTATGATTTCCGTCGTCGTTGTACTGACGTTTATTTCCACTTTTGTTGTCGCGCTTGTTTTAAACAACAACGATGGTATAATTAATAGAAACGACATGAAAATGATTTACAACGGCGATATAATTAATAGAACTGTCGTATTATTTGAAAAACCACGGCGTTATATTATATTTTGACGACGTGGTAACGATTTACCACCACCTTTTATTTATAAGCTCTGTCGTAGTATAATGTATAACACGGCGTAAAATAATAAAAGACAGACGTGGTTAATTAACTTTACATGTCGGTAATTATCAAATTACGGTCGTATTAAATAGTACTTGATACGTCTGTTAATAATACAATTACCGTCGTGTTTATTGGATGTTCAAAACGGCGGTATTATATGTAAAACGTCGTCTATAATTACTACGTCGGTATATTTACACCTACCGTCGTTGTTTATTTGTTATCTTTTTTCTGATCGGAATGACATGTTTCATAAGACGACGCTTTTAAAGTTTTATGCGTCGTGTTTTAAAAATGCCCAAATGAATTTCCAATTTTTAGGTGTTTTAGTTTCTGATCCACGTCGGTTTTTATATTACCGTCGTCGTTTAAAATTTAACGACGGTATTTATTTTGTCCGTCGTCGTTTTACCGACGTCTATTTCGATTTTTGTAGTAGTGATCACCCAACCTGCAGAACCCAGATCCCAACCAAAAGCATCATCCTAAACAGAGCAAAAGCATTGGACAATTTGATCAAACATCATCTGCTTCACTAACCTCTTCTTCACAGGGAAGACGTTGCCATGTTTTGGTTTGAACCACCATGGCTCAGCCTTGGTTTGATCTTGAGATGGGCTCAATTTCAGCTTCATGGCTCCTTTGGGTTGTGCTAAGTTTTTGGGCAGAGGAGGTCTTTCTCTTCCCCATCTAGGTTCAAGTACTTTGACGCCTTCCTTTCATCTGAAGTTTTCTTCATTGCCATCATCGGGTATTGGTGTTGTAGTCTATAGAGATGATGATGAAGGGATTGGGGGGGGTGTTATGATGGATGAAGAACCCGAAATGACCATTTTGCCTCTTATTTTGACGGATAAACTGACAGAGTACGGCAGGATCAATTGAAACTAATTGTCGAGTTAATGGATGTAATTGCCTCAAAAAAAAAAGTTAACGGACCAATTGCAACTTAGGACAAAATTTAGGGAAGGCTACAGCAATTAACCCTATTTTTTTTCTTTAAAGTTTGGAAATGCTATAAAACAAACAAGAGGCTTCCAACGTGTAATCTGCATGATTAATTACAACAAAGGCCACTCATGATCACATATTGTTTATTTATTTATTTATTTTCTCCGAGAATCACATCGATTATGAAATGACAACTTACAATAAGCATGTTACACACAAACTTCAACTAAAATCAAACAAAAGGTTCCACCAAATTAAGAAAAAAGCACACATGTTCAACTTGCCTGATTTTAGTCACATCTGCTGACAGTAAAATACCAAATGGAGAGAGGACCCTTAGAAGCTATGACTTGTGAAAACCTCTAGAAGAAGTCGTAATTTGGGGGGACGTATAGAACCATGCAGCACACAAATTGCAAAGCAGCAAATGTATTTTTAGTACCTGAAAAAGGCTGAAGGGATCACAACAAACTTACGTACGCATATTACATTATAATTATCATGCTCGTAGTCGTTTTAGTGCCCGTGCGCTTTCAGGTACTCAAGTAAGGCCTCACATGGAGGGGTACCAGAATTGACGGTGTACCACGTCTGAACAGCGGTCATCCCAAGCCCTAAGAGAACACCAATGAAAGCCAGGAAAGTCCAGGGGCTGCTGAAATGTTCGTGAAAGAATTGAGCCACCCATTTCTTCCACTTGGTCTTGTAGTGATCTTCTATCTGGCTTTTAACATCGCAGTAAATTGCATTGTTAGGCACCAAGTCAGTGCCTATCTCATTGAAGAGTTGAGCCACCTCCTCGTCACTCCCAAGTAAGTTTCGAAGTATGTGCTTTTTCCTCAGATGCTTCACATCATCCGGATGATCAATGAGCGAATCGAGGAAGCTTATGTAAGAGGTGACCCCGAAATCGTTCTGGAAATCGGGACACATTTCGTAGGCTATCAAATTCATGAACTTAGGCCCCATCGAGTCGTCTACTTTTAAGGAACCCACAGCATATATAGCTCTTAAAATATATATCTCTCAATACACTTGGCCCCTTTCTCTGCCTAAAATGGATCCCGGCTGCCTGAAGCTCTTGTACATTAAGAAAAGATTGGGGACGAATGTTAACACTTGGCGCACTTTTTCTAGGTGGATATCCTAGCATTGTTGTCAGAAGAAGCTCAAGAAGATGAGTTGGCTCTGGTTCTATGCTTATTGATATGCCTTCAGGATGTTGCTTCTCTTCCCTATTTATGTTTGTGACTGCAGGATGTGGCTTCTGTTCCTGTTTTGGAGTTGGTTGTGGCTTCGGCTTCTCATCTGGTGCAACACCATGCATCTGAACAAAGATCTCGATTGACTTCTTCAATTCCTCATGTTTGCTGCTCGAGCTCATCAGCAGCTTGAGGAGTTGATAAGGAAGTTGGTTCTCTAGCAAGAACATGTCCTGTTCTGCAAAGGCCACCTGGTCTCTCTTGATCTCAAAACATTCCAACTTCTCATATTTGTATATGAATTCCAGCGTTGAACACCCATCAACGAACAGTATCCACGCGAGGGACTCGTTGTCATAGTCCTTTGTTGCTTCTTCATCATAGCACTCCCTTAGTTCCTTGATCTTCTCCTCAACCTTCTCGAGCAAACTTGTCTCATTCTGCTCACTGTCTATGACAAACTTTGCTGCTAATTGAAACTTGACTTTCTCTGCCTGCTCGTATTTTGGTTTACCATGGTGGAAAGGACCAATGGCAGCTACCCTTGGCTCGAAGTATTTTTTGAAATTTGTGTGATCTTGGAGCATGAGGGGAACCCTTTGGATCTTTGGTCTGGTAGCCTGAGTTGTTGAATTTTCTGCTGCGGCTGCAACTGCATCCCTGAATTTGATGAGTCTCCTCCTGTTGAAGAATACATACAATCCCACATCGGAAACTTAACAAAATAGAAAATCTTATATAATGAATGGCTCCACTCCTAATAACATCGAGACCTTTTGTATAAAACCCCGCACCTGCTAAACAGGTGGTTAAATTGGAGACAATATCGATATTGCTAGTAGTGGTGGGCCAAGAGTCCGTCCCTTTGAAATCTTAACACTTAGGACTAGTTGTTATTGCCTCCTGATGGATTGTAATACTCACCTTTGCAGTTTGCTCAATTTCTACAGGTTGGTCTTGGTCTCCTCTGCTTTCTTGCCCACCTCCTCTTCTTGTGACTTGCCTCACAAACAGCTCCTTCTCCGTGGAAACTACATTTTCATTTTTTTGGGCCATTTAATTTTGAAGTGCTGCAAGGGAAAAGAAGAGTTTGGCCTGAATGATCTGTGTTTATAGATACTAATTCTAGTTATGGCATGCATATCTATATATAACAACACGCCATAGAAATTCATCGCTTGAGCTTCAAGAAAATATAGAAGCTTAATTTAGAAGAGAGATGCTTTATATGCTTGGATATATATGACACAATATTGATAGTGTCAGTGAAGGAAAGTACAGTTGAATGACTTTGTTTGAATGGGAAGATTGGTATGTATATATTTTAATAGCAAGTACACTAATCATATGAGAGCTTTTTGTCTCCATATCAGATAAAAAGTCTGTTTGCCTTGTAACTTTAATCATGCAGTAGCATATATGTTGTTTTGGACCACACTCTGAAAAAAAGAGAAAGTTTTGCTCATCATGAAGATTGGCTTGCCATAAATATTACGACTTGCTAATATACTTAATTGGGATAGTTTCTTTCTCACTAAAAAGAATGAAAAAGCTAGCTAGTGTCGTACGATAAGAATCGATAATGTGATGCACATGTAAAGTAGAGTTTGCATCCTTGAAGAGAAATTTTCATATAAAATATCAAGAACGTGTGAGTCATGTAATTCATCATGATTTGGATGAAGTAATTCCAAATTTAAGGATTTAAAAAACATTATAAGGTTAAATTGTTTGTTTAAACTACTATAATTTATGTATGCCAAAATTTGAGTAAGAGGGAAATGATGAAAACAAAATGGATTCCAATTAAAACCTTAGGGTCAGTCTTAGCCTTAGGCCTTGGCTCCGAGGGCGATCACCAAGGGCCTCGGATCAAGGGGGCCTCAAAATTTTTTATATATGTATATATTTATATAATTGTTTAGGCCCCATATTACAAGGCATTTCTTGAGAGTTTAAAAATACAAGGGCTCAAATAAGAATACTACAAATCTATTTTAACAATACAAGGGCTCACATTTAAAAATTGAACATTAAAAATTTATTAATTTGTTTTGGAACAACAAACATCTTGTCAACAATTTGATGGTTTTTGATGTTTTATGATTCATGTATTTTGTTTGTTTTAGTTTAATGGAAGGGAGCTTTAGTATTATACCCCAAAAAAAAAGAACTGAAATTAAAAAAAAAAAATCCTATATGGAATGTACTTTAAAAACATACTCAAAAACCATTTACTACATACAAAATAAGTATTGAAGTTCCTATGAATTACATGACTGCCACTAACTAACTTAAAAGAAGCCCAATACAAAAAACACAAAAACACCCCAAACAAACCCAGCCCAGATTTCGCATATTGTTTGGAAATGCTATAAAACAAACAAGAGGCTTCCAACATGTAATCTGCATGATTAATTACCACAAAGGCCACACATGATCACATATTGTTTATTTTTTCCGAGAATGACATCGATTATGAAATGACAACTTACAATAAGCATGTTACACACAAACTTCAACTAAAATCAAACAAAAAGTTCCACCGAATTAAGAAAAAAGCACACATTTCAACTTGCCTTATTTTAGTCACATCTGCTGACAGTAAAATACCAAATTGAGAGAGGACCCTTGAGAAGCTATGAATTGTGAAAACCTCTAGAAGAAGTCGTAATTGGGGGGACGTACAGAACCATGCAGAACACAAATTGCAAAGCAGCAAATGTATTTTTAGTACCTGAAAAAGGCTGAAGGGATCACAACAAACTTACGCATATTACATTATAATTATCATGCTGCCAGACTATGCTTTTAGCTAAAGTACGCGGTCCTTTTAGTACCCGCGCGCTTTCAGGTCCTTTTACATGGACATGAAGGGTTGTCAGATCAGAATTGAGGGTGTACCACTTCTGAACAGCGCTCAACCCAAGCCCTGAGAGAACACCAATGAAAGACAGGATACTCCAGGGGCTTCTGAAATGGTCGTGAACGAATTGAGCTATCCATATCTTCCACGTGGTCTTGTAGTGATCTTCTATCTTGCTTTTAACATTGTAGTAAATTTGATTGTTAGGCACCAAGATAGTGCCCATCTCATTGAAGAGTTGAACCACCTCCTCGTCACTCCCAAGTAAGTTTCGAAGTATGTGCCTTTTCGTCAGATGCTTCACATAATCCGGATGATCGATGAACGAATCGAGGAAGCTTATGTAAGAGGTGACCCCGAAATCGTTCTGGAAATCGGGACACATTTTGTAGGCTATCAAATTCATGAACTTAGGCCCCATCGAATCGTCTACTTTTATTTTGGGAAGATAAAGGAACCCACCACATATATAGCTCTTATAATTTATGTTGATGTCCAAAACTGGATTCAACTTAGATAGGTGTAAAGTGGTGGATGATGTATGAAGGTGAGGGCCTTAGTATAAGTAAAGTGGGCAAGTATGCACAAGACAAGATATATGTGGTTTACCCGAATGATAGGCTACGTCCACATAAAAGGATGTTCTCATTATACTAATGTTTGTTTACATTTGTACAAGGGGATTAGACCCAAAGTGAAGGAAAAAATGGGGAGGGCCTCTGTATACTACTGAATAGCTCCTCTGTTTTTTGTGTTTGAGCTCATCAACAACTCGAGGACTTGACTGGTAAACTTGTCGCACATGTTCTAATTTTTACTTTTTCCGTCAAATTTCATCAATTTTCTATGTATTGGACCGGTAAAATCGTCAATTTGGATACAATTATCCTCTAAAAACCACCAGATAACTAAGCTAGATTCCTGAGTTATTAATAGACACATCGACTCTCACGTAATATTGTTAGTTAAATTTGACAGAATATGAGATCCCTCTTGCAATATCTTTTTAAATTTTTTTGAAGTTTGGAAACGCTATAAAACAAACAAGAGGCTTTTAGGGATTAATTACAACAAAGGCCACACATGATCACATATTGTTTATTTATTTATTGTTTTTTTTTTTTCCGAGAATCACATCGATTATCAAATGACAACTTACTATAAGCATGTTACATACCACTCGTAGTCCTTTTAGAAATATAAATGAGAACTGAAGGGATCACAACAGACTTACGTACGCATATTACATTATAATTATCATGCTCCTAGTCCTTTTAGTGCCCGTGCGCTTTCAGGTACTCAAGTAAGGCCTCATATGGAGGGGTATCAGAATTGACGGTGTACCACGTCTGAACAGCGGTCATCCCAAGCCCTAAGAGAGCACCAATGAAAGCCAGGATAGTCCAGGGGCTGCTGAAATGCTCATGAAAGAATTGAGCCACCCATGTCTTCCACTTGGTCTTGTAGTGATCTTCTATCTTGCATATAACATCGCGGTAAATTTTATTGTTAGGCACCAAGTCAGTGCCTATCTCATTGAAGAGTTGAGCCACCTCCTCGTCACTCCCAAGTAAGTTTCGAAGTATGTGCTTTTTCCTCAGATGCTTCACATCATCCGGATGATCGATGAGCGAATCGAGGAAGCTTATGTAAGAGGTGACCCCGAAATCGTTCTGGAAATCGGGACACATTTCGTAGGCTATCAAATTCATGAACTTAGGCCCCATGGAGTCGTCTACTTTTATTTTGGGAAGATATAGGAACCCACAGCATATATAGCTCTTAAAATCTATGTCGCCCAATACGCTTGGCCCCTTTCTCTGCCTAAAATGGATCCCGGCTACCTGAAGCTCTTGTACATTGCGAAAAGATGGGGCACGTGACTTACTTTTTTTCTCAGGTAGACATCCTAGCATTTTTGTCCAAAGATCAGCATGCGGTTGCGTGTTTCGTGCTCCGACTGCTCCCGTTTGGGCACTTGCACTTGTCTCACTTTTCTTAGGTGGATATCCTAGCATTCTTGTCAGAAGATGCTCAAGAAGATGAGTTGGCTCTGGTTCCATGGGTACGTGTTGAGAATGCTGCTTAGTTGCACCTGGTTGAGGCTCTTGCTTCTGATCAACACCGGGTTCCATGCTTACTGTTACTTGTTCAGCACGCGGTTGTGTGTTTCGTGCTCCGCCTGCTCCCGGTTGTGGTGGCTTCTGTTCCGGTGCTCCGCCTGCTCCCGGTTGTGGTGGCTCCTGTTCCGGTTTTCGTGCACCTTGTTGTGGCTTCTGATTCTCACCTGGTGAAACGCCGTGCATCTGAACAAACCTCTCGATTGAGTCCTTCAAGTCGTCATGTTTGATGCTGGAGCTCATCAACAGCTTGAGGAGTTGATAAGGAAGTTGGTTCTCTAGCAAGAACATGTCTTGTTCTGCAAAGGCCACCTGGTCTCTCTTGATCTTAAAAGATTCCAAGTCGTCATATCTGTATATGAATTCCAGCGTCGAACACCCATCAACGAACAGCATCCACGCGAGGGAATCATCGTTATGGTCCTTTGTTGCTTCCTCATCATAGCACTCCCTTAGATCCTTGATGTTCTCCTCAACCGTCTTGAGCAAAGCTGCATCATTCTGCCCACTGTCTTTGACAAAGTTCGCAGCTAAGTGACGCTTGACTTTCTCTGCCTGCTCGTACTTTGGTTTATCATGGTGGAAAGGACCGATGGCAGCTACCCTTGGCTCGTAGTATTTTTCTAAATTTTTGGGATCTCGGAGCATGATGGGAACCTTTTGGATCTTTGGTTTCTTTGGTGTGGCACCCTGAGTTGTTGAATTTTCTGCTGCTGCTGCTGCTTCTTTCCTGAATTCTTCGAGTTTCTCCTCGTTAGGACTAGTTTCTATTGCCACCTCATGGATACTCACCTTTGCACTTTGCTCAATTTCTGCAGGTTGGTCTTGGTCTCCTCTGCTTACTTGCCCACCTCCTCTTCTTGTGACTTGCCTCACAAACAGCTCCTTCTCCGTGGAAACGACATTTTCATTTGTTTGGGCCATTTAATTTCAAACTGCTGCTTGTCGAAATGAAGATTTGTGGCTATTCTTTTCTTTTCTTTTTTTCTTTTTGATTTGGCCTGAATAATCTGTGGATGTCATGCATATTTTTATATATAGCACAACATGCCACAGAAATTCATGACTTGGGCTTCAAGAAAATAGAAGCTTAATTTAGAAGAGTGATGCTTGATGTTTGGATGTATATGACACAATATTGATAGTGTTAGTGAAGGAACAAGTACACTTGAATGACTTTATATGAATGGGAAGATTGGTATATATTTTTATTAGTTGTCTCCATATCAGATAAAAAGTCTGTTTGCCTTGTAACTTTAATCATGCAGTAGCATATATGTTGTTTTGGACCACTCTGAAAAAAGAGTAAGTTTTGCTCATCATGAAGATTGGCTTGCCATAAATATTACGACTTGCTAATATACTTAATTGGGATAGTTTCTTTCTCACTAAAAAGAATGAAAAAGCTAGCTTGTGTCGTACGATAAGAATCGATAATGTGATGCACATGCAAAGTAGAGTTTGAGAAATTTTCATATAAAATACCAAGAACGTGTGAGTCACGTAATTCATCGTGATTTGGATGAAGTAATTCCAAATTTAAGGATTTAAAAAACATTATAAGGTTAAATTATTTGTTTAAACTACTACAATTTATGTATGCCAAAATTTGACTAAGAGGTAAAAGATGAAAACAAAATGGATTCCAGTTAAAACCTTAGGGTCAGCCTTAGCCTTAGGCCTTGGCTCCGAGGGCGATCACCAAGGGCCTCGGATCAAGGGGGCCTCAAAATTTTTTATATATGTATATATTTATATAATTGTTTAGGCTCCATATTACAAGGCATTTCTTGAGAGTTTAAAAATACAAGGGCTCAAATAAGAATACTCCAAATCTATTTTAACAATACAAGGGCTCACATTTAAAAATTGAACATTAAAAATTTATTAATTTGTTTTGGAACAACAAACATCTTGTCAACAATTTGATGTTTTATGGTTCATGTATTTTGTTTGTTTTAGTTTAATGGAACTACCATATATAAGACAAAAGAAAAGAACCTGTATATAATTTTTTTTTGTTAAATTGTGATTGTATATAAAGGGAAATGTGCCTCATTTTAAATTCTAGCATGTTTCTTTCTCACTAAAAAGAATGAAAAAGGTAGCTAGTGTCGTACGATAAGAATCAATAATGTGATGCGCATATAAAGTAGAATTTGCTTCCGTGAAGAGAAATTTTCAAATAAAATGATTATAAAAAAAATGTGAGTCACGTAATATATAGCTAGTGTCCTTTAGACAAAAAAGAAAGAAGAAAAATCTAGCTAGTGTCCTACGTAGGATAAGAACCAATAATGTGTTATGCATGTAAAGTAGAGTTTGCATCCTTGAAGAGAAATTTTCATTTAAAGAACGTGAGTCACATAATTCACTACGACTTGCTAATATATGTATATTATAATATATACATGGGTATAATATATATATATGTATATATATGTATATTATAATATATATATATATATATAATATTACGTATATACACGTATATTATTATTATAATAATATTAATAAGTATATGTGTATATGGGTATATTATAATAATAATATACCCGTATAATTATAATATATGTATATGCATATTATATGGGAGCTAATTTTTCCATTCCTCTTTTCTTTATATGTGTATGTACGTGTATATATGTACTACGGACGCAGCTCGAGCCCCGAGACCTTTTGACCATGCTCAACACCTCCAGACTGAAAATTCACAAAAAAATTCACTATACGTACATTCACGTCCATTCCGTGACATCAATTTCACAATTTGGTCCGAACAAAACTTTATCTTGTAAGTTCCACATAAATATGTGATATTCGCACAACGTCTCCTATCCATAAATCTGCGTCTGGCTTTTAATGCTCTACAGATCAGGCATTTTATTGCTCTGGTGATTGGAAGCAAATTTCGCTTCCTAATTTGTCTTCCTTTTGCGCTTTGTTTTTCAAAGTTCCTTTCTTAAAAGTAGGGTGATGAGTTCCCCACTCTCCTTTTGTCCACTGACACTCCTTTTTTAGTTATAAAATGGAGTGTAAGTGGATAAAAAAGGAGTGGGGAAATTAGTTCTCTAAAAGTAAGGTAGTTCTCTCTATATAATATGACTCGACCGATTAGCAAAAATAACTTAAGCGTTGGGAATATTATAGGTGTTTGTCTGGAAATGCTTCTGAACACCTTGTGATGCCCCTAGCCACTGAGCAGGCTGTACTTTGGCAACTTAGCGGCTTTGTATTTGATTTGCTTGTGCCTCAAGGAACTTGACGTGGATTCGGAGACTATTCCTTGAAGGGATGCGAAAGGCGTCCCACTACTAGTGATACTCTTCTAGTAGAAAGAGGAAGGATTGATGAATGTAACTGCGCTCATTTGTTCTTTCTTCTAACCAAGGCCACTGTACTCCAAAGAGGGGAATCTATCTTTAGATAGGTTCTTTCTCTGCCTCAACGAAGAGGACTTTCAATATCTCAAGTACGATCAAGCAATTTGCAGGAAAGACAGTGTCCTAGTCCGTTGATCGGACTGAACATTCAATGGTAGATCTTTTGTACTAAAATCAGTCCGATAAACATGATATTTTCATTAATAATTGAATACAAGTCTGATTAAACCAAAACTGATTTGAATACAATAAATCAACAAACAAGGAAAGCTAAAAACTAGTACAATCAGACAGAAGGTTTGCAGTATCGGACAGAAGACGATGATCTGTCTGCGACAATGTCGTGTTGTCCGATACCAACAAACTAGTAGTACTTGCGACCAGAAACTAGCCCGTATCGCAGGTAGGGAGACTTGCTTCGAAATAGGTGAGCTGGAAATCGAAACCAACTATCAAATCATACCAAGCGTTGCTGGCAGAGCATATAGGTTACAAACAATGGCAATGTTATTCCAATCAGGAGTTGTCAACTGGGAATTAGATAGAGCTATGTGTTTGGGAAAAGAAGAGAGTTCCAACAAGGAGTTGTCAATTGGGAACTCAAAGAAAGCGAAAGGAGTTGAGTCAAGTCTTGGCTTTGTCTGCAGAGAGACACTTTGCAAGAGATTGAATCTAAGACGTTGAGTCTTGGTTTTGAGACGTTGAGTCTGGCTTTTTGGCTGAAGTTGTGTGTCCTCGCGCTGTCATTGGAGCTTAGTATATATAGACAGACTAGTCCTTTAGCTGGTGATGCCTGGAGGGCTTTTGGGAATTACGCAGATGAACGCAGCCTGATTGCCACTTGTGTAAAACCTGCCTCTGCTGATGTGACCTGGAAATAATCAAGAAATCTTCAAAGTAAAGATTTTCTTATGTGTAGTAGGACGATCTTGCAAGTTGATTACAACCAGAAAATCCTAAGGATGGTCTCCAAGTACGCCGTGTTGATGGTTTAAAACCCCTTCTGATGGGAATAGTGGCCATACCGCATTAAATGCGGTGGCAATCACATTAATGGTGGTGTGAAACGCCTCTACTTACTACGCTCCTCCACTTGCTGTAGACCATACTTCCTTTGATTTGGTGGGTCATGCTCGGATTTTTCAGTGATTAAACCAAATCGTGGTGAAGTTTAACCAATCTCTGAAAAAATAACTTGTGAAAGATTTCCACAAAATACTCGCTTTTGATCATTTTCTGTCCGAATGGAGACGTGACATTTGTATCCGGAAAGAGACAAAAAGCAATGGACACTTGTGTCCGATGCGCCAGTGTCTTCGAAGCGCTTCGTTGACCACGATCTTTTTTGGTCCACAATTGCAGCTGGAGCGTCGTTGGGCCTGGCTGACCCCTTTTTTGGGCTTTTATGAATGTAGGATTAGCCTTTAACACCTTGGGCCTTTCATCCCACTCAATTTAGACCTTCAAAACTGCAGATCAAGGCCTGTGCTATTTTTGGTACGAACAATAGGTACTCAGAGGAAGAACGTAACATTTATTTAATAAGCACTTTATTAGCAAGGAAGCTTCGTATTATATTTGGAGCCTTTAAGCTTGGTATATATAAATTTTGCAAAAACTTTGGATTTCACTTTAACTTCATTTCAAGTTCGGAATATAGGATGACTTTTGATTTGAGGTAACAAAGTAAGATCTTCCTATAAGTGACCTGGCCGCTCCACTCTTGTATTCAGCCACGAAGGATGTCTGAGCTCCGGGACTCCCGAACACCTCCAGACCAAAAATTCAATCTAACATCTAGTCTCATTCAATGACATCAAATTCACAATTTGGCCCTAAGAAAGTTTTAATTTTCAAGTTCTACATAAATATGTGATACTCGCACAACATTTTCTATTCATAGATCTGTTTGGCCTTGAACAGTTAGATACGAAATTATCTATTTTTGAAACATAAATTAAAGTAGTATATATTTTAGCCCCTTAGAGCATCCACAATCATGCTCCCTATTTCTTAGCTAAAAATACAAAAAAGCTATTTAGGGGCTCTCTAAAAAAAATTCAACTCCAACCATACTCCCTAATTTGGAGAGTCATTAATGCTTTACTTCTAATTGTCATAAATGTTTTACTTCTTTTTTAATTTAATTCCTGATTTTACAATTAAATTTTCATATTCAAATAATGAATATTGCCAAATAATTGTAAGTTTAATTTTTATTCAATTTTGATATTCTATGGTTTTCTGCTATGAAAGAATTGACTGTCAAAACAAGAAATCATATGAAAAGAATTATATAAATAAAAAAGTGTTCGAGTTTTGAAAAATACCCACATGGAATTTTTTTTTTTAAAAAAAATGTTTGTGTGTTGCAAAATATCTACAACGAAAATAAATTTATTTTTTTAAAAAAGTGATCGTGCTTTGCAAAACACCTACAGTGAAAAGAATTGAAAAAAAGAAAAGTGTTTGTGTTTTGCAACAATATGATGCAAAAAAATGATAAAATTAAAGACATCATTAAATAAATGCTTAAAATAATAATAAAATATAGTAGCATTTAATTATGAAAAATGCTAGGGAGACCAACTTTAGATACCAACTTGTGTACCATCTCTCTAATATAGCCTGGGACCCATTGTATTGATGGGCTCCACCTCTATTAGAGAGATGGTATACAAGTGGTATCTAAAGTTGGTCTCTCTAGCATCACTCTTTAATTATAGGGAGTCATTATGCGTCATTTCTCTCTTCTCGAATTTAGGAGCTACTAGAGCTATTTTAGCTGCTGGTGTTGGAATTTTAAAAGGTTTTAAAATTTTAACCGTTTTGATTTATTTAATTATTTTGGCTGTTTTATTTTATTTATTGTTGGGGGTTATACATATTAAATTTTCAAGTTTTATTTCTATATTGAATGCCTTAATTTTCTAGTTTAATGTGGTGAAGGTTACATGTTATTGCATGCCTATAAAAGGTCACTCATCCTTCACATTTGAACAACCACAATACACCATCAGAATATCACATACCACAATCACCACCACAATCTAATTCTCTCCTCCTCTACTTTTTATATTTTCTCTACTTATATTATTATTTTGGGCAATGGTTTTGTGACTTGGATACATATATCCGTCTATGAACGTGCTCATAGAGGATCTTGAGTTTGTGTATAAGGGATCGTATCTTGGAGTCTTGTAGACCGTCAGTACCTGCACGTAGGGAGGCTACAAAGGCTTTAGGACAACGTCTTTGACGTGCTTCACTGTACCAAGCTCACCTTCTTACTATTATAATTTATTTTGCTTTTACTTACCTATCAATTTGTTTTTCTTCAGTTTCATTGTACCTTAAAAGTTTTCCAATTTGTTTATATGTTATTTATAATATAAAGGTTTTTGTATTTGGCTTTACGGAAAAGGAAAACTATATTTTTTTTATAACAGATGGATAGGAAGCATGGTGGAGGTGGGTTTTTTCAATTCCTCCCTAAATTTTAGCTAAGGAGGTGCTTTAGGAAATCCATTGTGGATGCTCTTATAAGTGTGAAGGAAAAATAGGACTTTTCGGGGGAGCTAAAACAACATTGCCAAAGCTCATGGGACAGTGTATATATCCGAATTTGAGCCACTAATTGTAGCGATATCCCAACATCAATTTCTTTATTCCACACTATAACATGTCAATAAATCCAATGCATTACTTCATGCATTTCACAAGTATTGTTGTTGGCGCACGAGAAAAACCGAACCTAGTTTGCCCAATAAAGGCGTGATACGTGAACCCAGTCTCACTATTGCATGCACAAAAAGTCTTCCTTTCTACATCCACACACACGTTTCACAACACTCCCCCTTGGATGTCATTAAGTCCGAGATTAGTTGCCTCATTAAAACCTTACTAGGAAAAATCCAGTGGGAAAAAACCTAAGCGAAGGTAAAAGAGTACAACTTTGTTTGGGACTTGGTACAATGTTGGATGCGCTTATGTTACCTCGTTAAAACCTTGCAAAGTCGACGTAATCCAATACCATGCACTAGCTTTTGAAATGGACATTTTGGCAAAGGTTTTGTTAAGTGATCTGCCAGGTTATCGCTTGAACGGATTTGTCTGACTTTGATTTCTTAACTGTTCAGAAGCTAATATGCATAGAAAAACTTTAGTGATATGTGCTTGGTCATGTCACCGTTGATGTATCCTCATTTAATCTAAACAATTCCAGCTGAATTGTCTTCATTCAGGATGGTTGGAGTGTCTATTGCTGAGGGTAGGGCACATGTGCTCTGGATGTGATGGATCACTGATCTTAACCAAACACATTCACAACTGGCTTCATGGAGGGCAAGTATTTCTGAGTGATTTGAAGATGTAGCAACCAACGAATGTTTTGTTGAGCGCCATGAGATGATGTACCTCCACATGTAAACACATACCCAATTTGTGAGCAACCTTTATGTGGATCAGAGAGGTATCCTGCATCAGCATATCCAGCAAGACTTGGGGCATTGGTCGATTCACTAGAGTAGAATAAGCCCACATCTGTTGTCCCACGAAGATATTGTAGAATATGTTTGATGCAGGTCCAATGTCAACTTATTGGGGCAAAGCTGTATCTTGCTAATAGAGTGACTAAAAATGCTATGACCGTAGCTGCTTAGCATCGTCAGGATGAGCAACGAGTGAATTGAGGAAGCCAAAGAAACAGGTGACCAAAAAATCATTTAGTAAATCAGGACACATTTCGTAGGCTATCAAATTCAAAAACAAAGACATTGCGTCTTCGTTTATGGGAGGAAGACTAAGAAATCCTGCAAACCATTGTTCCGCAATTCCCAGGAGCTTAAGGCAGTTGGTTCTCTAGCAGGAACAAGTCCTGCTCTGCGAAGGCCTCTTGGTCTCTCTTGATCCCATACTCTTCCAAGCAAGACGTTTATATATAAATTGCAAGGTTGAACATCCATCTATGAACAATATCCAGGCGAGTGTTGCCTCGTCATCATCATAGTACGTTGTTGTTTCCGTCTCGTAGCAGTCCTTTATAAGCTTGATGCAGTCCTTAATTTTCTTGTACAAATCTTCATCTTTCTGGCCGCTATCATGGATAAAGTCTGCTGCCAATATGTATTTGAGTTCATCCGCTTCTTTGCACTTACATTGATTGATAGGGCCCATTGCTACTACCCTTGGCTCAAAGTACTTCTCCAAATTTCTGAGACTTCGGAGAATTCTAGGAACACTTTGGATCTTTGGTATTAAGCTTCTAGCGGATGTATAGAATCAGCCATTTAATGCTCTGCTAATTGGAAGCAAATTTATTCTGAATTTGTCTTCCTTTTGCACTAAGTATTTTCAAAGCGCCTGCTTTAGCGCGTTGGAAGAGACGCATCTTATCAAGTCGTATACCAAATCCTTTATTTGATAATCGCATCTTCATTTTAAAAGATGGGTCTGGGACGTATTCTTAGTCCTCACACTTGAAAATAATATCTCTGTGCCTCTGTTAGGCAAAGACCACTGAGAATTCTTCCTCCAAAGAGCGTGGTTCTAAAGTCTGTTTCCAGGCACTCCTCTCCTTCTCGTCATAGCGAGAAGAGGTTGAAAGAAAAGCGTACAAGTTTTGAAGGAGAATGAATATTCCTCAATGCAGAGTTAGTCTACACCCACCTACTGCTATTGTTATATATTCATTGCCACAAATCAATAGATTCCATACCAATTTAGCAAAAAATATAGTTTTGTTCAGATTCTTATGAACAAACTATGTGAATAAGTCTACAAGAAGTAGCTTACAATCTCATGTTCTTTTTGTGTGCTATTATATACATTCAATCTTTTTCTGTCTAAAAACGAGAATCGAGTAATATTTAAGTGATGCTTTGATGCGGTGGCAACAAAAGATGGCTCTACATATGGGCAGGGGCAACATGGAGACAGGAGGAAAGTTCATTGGGTCAGTTGAATTTTGAGTAAACGCTGCCAATCATATCTTCTGATTTGTGTTCTTTACCGTTAAAAGCATTTCATGAGGAGCCTCCGTTGAAAGCATTGGGCTTGGAATTGCACCAATGTTTTGTTAACGAACATAAAATCACGAAATTTTTATTATTATTGCTAGCTAAGCTTATTCTACCTGTTGTCCAATCTTGAAAATAGTATTTCAATCAAACTCTAATTCAGCATATTGTAGCAAGGGACAAAATATAAGAATCTATAATATTCTCTGGAAATGATTTCTATCCCCTGAGCTATGAAAAGGAAGGGCCAAAAGCTCATCTGATATTAGAATATCACTGTCACTGACTCTGCGAAAATTCTCGGCTGCGTCTGGCAGCAGCGAGGACTGCATTCATCAATAGTCCACGAAACCCGCCCTTCTCCAGCTCATGAATACCAGCAATAGTAGTTCCAGCAGGTGATGTTACATCATCCTTTAGCTGACCTGGATGCTTCCCAGTACTAGTAACCATAGATGCTGCTCCTAATACCTGCAAAGGAAAGCAAAGAATTGGCTATCCTCACAATACGGAATTGAAGAAAAAATAAACCAAAGTGACGATACATTATGAACAGCCAGCAAATATAATATGAACTCTTGACGTTGAAAAGAAAGGGATTTTTTAAAATGTGTTTCGGATGTTCAAGCCACCAAAATCAATCCGAAGGCAGTTGAGAGTTAGAAACTATTTCAGTTCTTTAAATACTTTTTCTTGTTGGTGAGGGTTTAAATTTTAAAAGTAAAGGGATTATCTACTTTCATATATTTTATGCAATATGTCCCTTCTAAGCAGATCTAGACATACATTGTTATAATTTGTGACAAATAGACACAAATACACGATGGTGTGATGATGTCACATGACTGGTTGAGTACTAAAACACCATGCAATATAAGCAGACTTACAGTTTGAGATGCTAGACCTAGTGCAAGTTCTCGAGGTAGACCTGCAGCAACTCCTCCATCTGCCAAAGCCTCTATCGCCAAATATATATATGCAGGACCACTGCCACTGTTTGTTTATAAAAGGTATTAATAAAACCAGAATCTATGACTTCATATCTAAAATTATTACAATTATTGGGATGAAAATGCATGATTAACAAACCTAGGAACCTCTTTGGAAGATACACAGAGTATATTAGAAAGAAAGAGAAAAATGTCTCTGATTGCAACAAGAGATAAGTAAAAGATATTATGCAGTGGAGAATGAACAGCATCATTTTTTATTGCGACACAAAGTCACATACCTAACGCCAGTAACTGCATCAAACAATTTTTCATCAGCTTTCCACGTCTTGCCTACTGATCCAAATAATTTAGCTATTAGGTCTCCATCTTGTTCTGTTGCACCTACTCCCAAGCTCATAACTGTGTGACCAGAGGATTAGAGGCACGACCATTTTCATTCTACTCATACAAATTTGGCGTACCAAATTAAAAGTAATATGAAAATAAACAAAGAAAAATGCAAATAAGGGCCAGAGGAAAACTTTAAGAGTTAAAAGGCACGTAAGACTACCCGTAAGCAACAAAAAGTGTCAATTTTCCTTTTATTCCAATCAATCCAATGCACTACCACAAACAGCATTTCGCAAGTCTTGTCACCACTGTAACATGTCATACTAACATGATCTAGGGTGGCCAGCTGTCATATTCCCAACTTTTATGCAAACTATTATGGAAAAAAAAACAGTACTTTTGTGTAATACAGCTGCTAGTTATTATTTGTATAGGCAGCAGAAGTATAACATGAAGTTTAGTAAATATTGCTTTAAAAATGGCTTCATCAAAGAATATTAGTTTTAAAAATCCTCCAAACCTATTCATTTACTTTTTTAACTGAAAATTCACTTAAGCAAATAACAATTTGGTTCAAAATGCAAAAAACAGTACCAAGCACAGTTTGCAGATACATTAAAAACAGTACCCAACATTATTCGTTTTTATTCTAAGTCAAGGAATAAACCATTGAAAGGATAACAGAAGTACCTGATGCTGCCTCACCAACAGCAGAAGGAGTGTTTGGCATTACCCTAATAAATCGGCTGTTACCAGCCCACTCCTAAGGTAGATAGAACGATTCCGTTAATAGATTAAACAAAAAAAACTGAAGGTGTCCCAATCTTTTATTTTCAATAATATTAAGAACTCAAAACTTATACATTAAAGTTTAAAATAGAACTACATGCATGAATGACCAAAAAAAGAAAAAGAAAAAGAATATACTTGTACAGGTAGGAATCAAAGGACTTAGAGCATGGGGATCAACAAACAGGAAGAGATAGTGCGCACAAACTATAGAAGCTATCACACTTAATCTTATGATTAACGTATATACTAATAAAATTATTTATGTTAAAAAAATTTGATTCTAAAAAGTCATTTCCAGGATAAGGCCTCCCTGGTATTAAGAGCATGCAGCCCAGTACCTATTATTATCAAGAGATGCTGCTCAAAACAAAGTATGCTGTGTTCCGGCAATCATAAAACTAGTAACCCCAAATTACTGAAGCTGCCCAAGATTACTTTTCGAAAATAAAATGGTTAAGAAACTTAAATTTTCGTTACTATGTTGTCACAATTTTTAAGGGTGAGAACTGGCTAAATTTACCAATGGCTAAATGTTGTAACTGTGGGTAAATAATTGACTTTGTGCAAGGAGAAAACTGCATTGTCAACATCTCTCAAACTTCAGTATCAGCACTATTATTGTCATGAACAGCATCATATTCTTTCTGGTGGCTGGCACATTCATGAATGGGGACAATCATAATTAGACTGTTGACTACAGATATTGATTTGCAACACCCATTGTCCTTCATTTACACTAAGGACCTTTCCAAAGTTACTAACTGTCATATTTCCTTATAGACAGGAGAAACAAGGGGAGCACTACAAGTGGCCAGACTCTGAAATTCAAGAATGAATGCTAAGGTGATAACATGCTATATTCCTCATTCAGTTCATCAAATTGTTTGGTCTGTTATTAACTTATTACTCCTTTCATCCTTTATATAGTGAACCAAACATTGAGGACTTCACATTTCCGCTAAATAGAAAATATAATTCTACTTTCTTACAAAACTTGGTTAACAGTAATGTGTGCTTATTCATCAGACACTGCAGGGAAAACAAATGTGGAACAGAACAACAGATTTATTCATCTATTGCATTAGACAAAGAAAAGGGTGATGCTTGAAGCTGGAAAGAAATGCACTCTTTTATAATTGACTTTTACACTAGCAGAGCTGAAAATTGGCTCGAATTTAAAAAAGAATTTACAAACGTGAATCCTTTCTTTCTTATAAATAGTATTTCCATACAGATTCCTTAAAAAAGAAAACATCTATGCAGTACTTAAGAGTAGAGTTTGTTTAAAAATATATATATATATATATATATATAGCTTAGCACACGCCAATATAAACTTTTTGCTACACTGTGTACAATACTTAAATCAATTAACGCATGCAATATGTTCAGAACATAACCTTTTTGTAGAAACTGAAAAGAACTCACTCAAAATAATAAACTGGAATATAGAGGTTCATGAATAAAATACACAGTGTTTTGGCCAATCCATATAGACTATAGTCAATTTAGATAGTTGACCAAATAAACAAATAGTCAATTTAGATAAAAAGCAAGAAGAGTTGTAACTGAGAGACCTGCAGATCTTTCAATTTGACTCCAGCAGCAATTGAAACTAGCAGCTTCTTTTTGGAAAGAAGTGGCCTCAGCTGCAAAACTACATCTTTAACTGCACAAATGCAAAGGCACGACAATATCATTATCTGGTAAACATCCACAAAATCACCATCTAAAAATTCATTCCCATATCTCTAAAATCAAGATACATTTCAATCATACAAGAAGCAAGAGCAAATGATAAAAAAATATATAAAAAAAACACCAATTATATATATAAAATATATAAATACAATATCTTTGAGAGATAATGGAAAAGTGTAAATACCAACTTGAGGTTTGACAGAGAAAATGACGATATCACTCTCTTCCACCACCTGTAATCACCATAGAAGAAATGCAACTCAAATTATTCACCACAAAAGATACAGACAGATACACAAAGAAGAAAAGGGAGAGAGGGCCAAACGTCGTCGTTTTTGTGGAGGAGCTCGACGCCGAAGGACTCGAAGGCTTGGCGTCGAATGGGGTTAGCGTGGAACGTAGAGATGCGATTTGGAGGCAGAACGCCCGATCGGACGATCCCTCTGGCGATGCTCTCCGCCATTTTACCTGCTCCGATGAACCCTAGCTTGAACGTGTCCGTGGGGATGGGTAACGCCTCCATGGCTAAATGCGACGTCGTATCAGAGTCAGATTCAGTTTGGTTTTGTTTTCTTAAAGTGCCGCAGAAACAGAAGTGAGGGTGGAGAAGTAGTCTCAGTCAGCAGCGCGGCAGTGCCGCTTTTATCATGACTGGTTTGTTTGAATAAAACTCGGGTCATCTGACCCGAACAAAGGAATTGATGGGTCGGGTTGGATTGAATGACACGTGTCAGACTACGACAAGCTTTGCATCCCTCTGATTTGAGATCAATGACAATTTGATGCATAACTTTTTAAATTTTATAAAAATAATTACAGAGTTACAAATCCTCCATATCTGAACAGTTTAAGATATGGAACCAACAAACTTTCAAGCCTAAAAATATCCTATACCCCAATTTGCCCACATGTACTCCAAGATATACCTAACATAATCTGTTCCAGCCACAAACAAGAGTGCGTGCCTAACATAGTCTGTTTCCAGCCAGCCGCACACAAGTAGGTGTTGAGAACATAAAAATCCCAAATTAAGTATTCGAAGCCTTGACTCACAATATATAAAATTTACGCATTTTAATTCATTGTCAAAGTTTTGAGATCAATAGTGTAATTTTAACACGGTATCAGAGCAGAAAATCGAGAGTTATTTTTGTCAAATTTATGTTGAGAGAATTGACTTTACGAAAGTAAAAACCGTTTATTTTACATAGCAGTCAAATGTACATTTATACACTGGGAGTAGAATCCACTTCAACACAATGCAGAAGAGTCATACCATGAGCAACATGGTACAAATTGGCTGGAATGGCTGGTCTCCTGTATTCGGAGTAACTTTCTGATGTCGTTGTCATAAGCATAACCAACCCTACTAAGGGTAATTTAGGCATGGAAAGCCAAGTCATTGGCCCATCTCATGGCTACGCTTGGTAGTAGCAACAACCGCATTCATCATGCTTGCGCGAAAAGCACCCTTCTCAAGCTCATGAATCCCAGCAATGGTTGTTCCTCCTGGTGAAGCAACTTGGTCTTTCAGCTGACCTGGATGTTTTCCTGTTTTCATTACCATGGCAGCTGCTCCGTAGAACTTCAGCAGAACAAGAGAGACAGAAGGGAAAAGATATAAATCAGAGGCCTAGAATTGTTCATAACATGAGGACCAGGTCCTAAAGAATATAATTGCCAGGCAAAAGCATGGCATATCATGAGCCTGCGTGAGGTTATTGATCTATAGAGCAAGAAGAAACTTGGAGGAGCACTCTTGATAAAATGGAGGCATGGAAAGAATCACCGAAAGGAATTTCAGACCACAAATGCACAAGCATACCCATTAACCCACAATATACGGAGTCCATTTTAAAATTCATGAGTAGAATCATTGTGCTGTTCTATAAGAACATTTTATATTCCGTTGAAATTATGATCATCCAAAATGTTTCGAAAAACTATCTCAAAGTTCAATCTACTTCATTTCTTAAAAAATGATGTTCTGATCACTCAGATATTTGTGCATGTAAACCTATCAAATGCCTGCATTATTAACTCAAGAAAAAGAAGCTGGAAGTGGCTGAAGAATGAAACAGAAGCTATTCTTTGCTAAAAGTCACTTTTTAAATAGACCGTAAAAAATCCGTACGTTTGTATAACCCTTCACTAGAATGTGTGTTCTGTGAATCCGAAGTAGAAGTCTGAGCATTTTAGCTATCTCATATAAGGCCTTGATTTTTTTTCAAAAGCATATATCGAGTACCCAGCATAGACAAATCTTGGAGAAAGATAATGGAGTGTCAAGATATATATAACGTTATAGCTTATAATACAGCACTACATTCTTAAGATATATATAAGAGTTTCCACTTACAGCTTGAGCAGCAAGACTCAAAGCAATTTCTCGTGGTAAGCCTGCGGCTACACCTCCATCAGCCATAGCTTCTATTGCTATATATACAAATGCCGTACCAGCACCACTGCAAAATTATCCAAACAAAAAGCCACTAACTTTGGTGAACGGCTATTGATGTATGTCTCTACCCATTCAATTATGCATTTTCTTTTTTGAAAATTGAAAGAGATGCATATGCGAGAGGACACATCTATGGGGTCTAGTACTCCACAAAGTGCCCATAGAAATAAACAGGAGCAGTAACCAAATGTACCTCTAAATATTTGTTGACAGATGAACATATGTGCACACAGAATGATGTGTAAGTGCAAGACCAGGTGCATTTCCAAACTCTAATGATATAAATAAGCAGTAACCAGATACTTCCTAGTTTACAAGTGTGATGATGTTTTATCTTTTGATTTAGAACAGGGATGATACAGCAGCAGCAACAATATGCTACCCAGTTTACATAAGTGATTATGTTTATCTTTGATGATAGCAAAGACATGTACGTACCCGACAGCAGCAGCAGCATCAGACAATTTCTCATCCATTTTCCACACCTTGCCAACAGCTCCAAATAGATCTGCTATTAGCTCTCCATCGTTTTCTGTTGCAGCTTGTCCCAAGTGCATAACTGTTTAATTTAAGTATATTAGCTCTCCGTTGTTATCAAACATAGGATTGGACTAGTTACCTCTCCAATCAAATGTAATCCAATGCAATCCAATCCTACCTCATAATCCAGTTAATCACAGTCTCCCTAACATGGCCAAACGGCCGTGAAGTTAAATAATTCAGATGTAGAAAGCATTTCTTTCAGTATAACACAATAAATGTGAGAACAAGGAATTAGTTGTTACCTGTAGCTGCCTCACCAATAATAGAAGCAGTAGTAGGGACTACTCTAACAAATCGACCATGACCGACCCATTCCTGGATAGATGCTTTGAACAAATAAGTATTAAAAATATGAAAGTTCAGAAACTTGACTGTAAATTAATAATCTTCGAAAACTTTTTCAAGCATATCACAGATAGCTTAAGGACAGAGAGGAAAGAGTAGAAATGTTTGCATTGAAGTATCGTTTTTTTTTTCTGGTAATGGATAGAACATGAGAAAATTTGTAAGCGATCATGATTCTATCTAATTTGGCTTACTTTTCCGTCTACGATGACCACCGCTTTTACTCACTAGATATTTGATTCATCCTTACCTTAGTAAAAAGAAACCAAAACAACACTTCAACATGAACATAATAGATTTGATAATTAAGGTATTTTTGTAATTGGTCAAGGAAAAAGGACTTTCAAATTTTGTAACAGTACCAGTTCAAAAGAATAAATTGTAACAGTGTAACAGATAACTGAAATGTTCCAGAGAGAATTCATGAACGACCTAATGGTCTAGGCTGATTTTCACTTTGATAGTAAACATTATTCATTATTATGGAGTCATGCAGAAGCTCAATGCAAATATCAATTTATCCAGATCCATGCTTGTTAATGTATCCAATGAAAACCAACTCTTAACCTTATCATAGATAAAATGCATATGTTTTCCAATATTAAGTTGCTAGAAGATATTCCATAAAACCTGTATAGCAATTGGCAAAGTAGACAGACCACATTGTGATTGATGATAACATCTACACAGAGTCAACTGAGAAGATGAATTTTAACCAGACTGGAATTGTCTAAATATCGCAATATGCTTTGAGCATGTCTTGCAGTTGAGACTCAATGACCGGCTAAGAGTGTGAATCTAGAGTCAGAGGACATGAACCTAAGAAATCATCAGACTTTGTAATGAATTGGTTGAGAAGTTCCGCGGTCATCCTTTAACATTATTGAGATTCTATTATTAAGCACTTATGCAACAAGTCGTCAATTTCATACAGCGGTCATCTATACAAACCTGTAGAGCTTGCAATTTATGTCCCACAGCAAGTGACAGAAGAAGTTTATTTTGTGAAAGTAGTGGCCGTAAGTCCAAGATTACTTCCTTAACTGCATATCCAACAATCCAGTTTATGATTTTAAAAAAAGATAAAACTAAATAAGGATTATCAGTGATCGACAGAGCTTTAATAAGAATGCACGTTAAATTATTTCAAGAGAGTAAAAGGCTAAGAGCATTAATGGAAAAGAAAACAAGCGAAAGAAGGCGTACGTATTTGAGGTTTCACTGCGAAAATGATTACATCACACTCTTCAACTACCTGTCCAATGGAAAATATTAGGGCGCATAATCCGTACAACATATTCATATGGCGAAAACTGTCACACGAAACTATCTTCATTTTCCATTAGAGCTACTGTCTTGTATTTTTTTAACAGTCCCTTTGTAACTGCTTTTCTACAGTCCCCTTGTAATTGCTCTGGCTTTACACCCCATCTCTTAACTCTATTTGTTTTTCATTTGTGTCGCATTCAGAAAATAACAACAAATGAAGGTTCAATTTTTATTGGGTAAATCAACGAATATATTGCATACAACGAACCAGCTACAAAGAATGGGACGGCCCCTACCAAAACTCAGCAACAAGGCCAGCAACCAAGAAACGGACCCAATTAACAACTAACACAAGAAACTTACAGCCTCACTGCCGTGGCCAACTGACCTAACTCACGTATACATTAAATGTTCGTTTTGCACTAGTCCATAATAGAAAAATGGCATTATATATGATCCATGATATATATGCATTGACTTTGACTATGACCATAAAGAGACATGTACCTGATGATTTTTCGGGAAAACCTTAATTCCCATGGATGTAAAATCCACCCTGCTTCCCGTGTTCCGGTGTGCAGTGAAAATTCTTGAAGCTGGTAGTATCCCCTGCTTGACCAATCCGGTTGCAACACTTGATGCCAAGTTACCAGCCCCAATGAACCCCAACTTGAAGGCTTCCTTGTCAATTGGGTTGACTTGTGCTAGTGGTGACACTTCCTCACCTGCCATTTGGTTGGCTCTGTACCCAAACTGAATGCTCCCTCAGCGGCACCTAATCAGAGTAGGAAAAAGAAAGAGGTTGCTGTAGTTGCAGTGAGGTGTTGGTGTTTTTTGATTCAGACCAAGACCCAGTAGAAAGACTTGGGTGTCTCTGTCACGGTTATGATAGTCAAGGTTTTCTACAAAAGGAGAGCAGGTTGGAAACTTAAGCCAAAAGAAGAAGATATAGTTGGCTTTTTTCTAAATAAAAAAATTGCAGTTTTGTTTTTTAGTCCTTAAATTATATTTTGTCCACCTTCTGTAATTGTGGTCCAATTATATTTAGTTCAATACGGAGCGCACCAAAATATTAGGTGCCACCCACTGGCGGACCTATAGAGGTGGAAAAAAGCCATAGAGGTGTTGGATTTGCCCATTTGCTCTCTAGCCTTTTAAAAGGCGTTATCAAGGCCCATCTCATAGCGCACGTCGATGCGAGGCCTCCTGAAATCGATCAAGGCGCCAATCGTTTGGCAAGTTACACGCTATACTGCGGAGGAGTTATAGAGGCGTGTCGCTTATGGAGGTTTGAGGCGCTGGTTCACGAAGGAAGAAGACAATCCTATTTTTCTTAAACGACGTCGTGCGTGTTTCACTAAAGGCTTTTTTTTAAAGTCAAACTCTGCCGTTTTGGTGGAACAAGATTCCTTTTTCCTGTCCAAATTGTGACAAAATTATTAAATAAATAAAAAGCGTACGGCCCAATCAGTTGTAAAAACTGAAATCTGGACCAATATGTTAAAACCAGATCGTTACCCACTTTGCAAGATGCAATGAATTAAACACTTGTTGTACATAAAAATAAATAAACAAATATAAAAAGTATTGTGCGTTGTTCAAGCATAAAAACATTAAAGTATTTTTAGCTTTTGCTGTGAAGTTGCCAAATTGAAGTGTTCCACCACCTCCCTAAACCCTTTATATAAATTTGATAACCAACCAACATAGAAATAAGTGTATACACAAGAACAACAAAAAGCTGCTATTTCCTCTTCCCATTCATACAATCAAATCCCATCTGTTTCTGTTTTTGTTTGAAGAAAACCTCAGAGATGATCGGAATGCTGTGCTTCTCCATTGGATCAAAACTTTGCATGCCCACCTTTTACACCATCGTCTCTGTTTATTTATTTTTCCAATGCATTATTTTCCAACTCTTTGAGGCATGTTTTCTTTTCCTCTTTTCAGGTTTTATTTTATCTTCAAAAGAAAATCACAATCAATGTTTTTGTTATATATTAGGTGAGGGGCCAATGATGGTTTAAACATAGGGTGATTTTATTAGCATCCTATTATTTGCTCTTTACACGCCATACTAATTTTAAACATGAATAACCTATTATACCCTTGTACATAATTACTGTTAAGGATAAAAAAATATTTAAAATAAAAATAAAAATTGCTCACAAACCCCACATATGTTCTTGCAACCCTAGTTAGACTTTTTTTCTCAAACCATCAAGTTCATGCAACCCTAACAAGGTTTATACGCTTATATTGGTGAAAAAATATCTTGTTTTTATTTATGAAGGGTGAGACTGAAGTTAGAGGGGCTTCAAATGAGGTATGAGTTTTTTTTTTTTGGCGTTTTTCAAGTTTAGGGATTCATTCTGGTCGCTGGTTGTGTTCAGCACACTAGTACTGAACGTGACAGTAAATTTCGGTGGAGTGCCACTGAAAAACGAAAACACATTCGGTGGAGTGCCACTGAAAAACGGAAACAAATTCGATGGATAGCCACTGAATAACGGAAACAGATTCGGTGGACAACTACTGAAAAACGAAAATAAATTCAGTGGACAGCCACTGAAAAACGGAAACAAATTCGGTGGACTACCACTGAAAAAAGGAAATAAATTCGGTGGAATGCCACAGAAACGTTGAACCTATTTCAATTGTATTTGACCAGCCGTTAACTTAAGATGCGGTGGAAATCCGCAAACAAAAACCAAAAATTTCAAACAAACCAATACCAAAACTGACAAGATCCGCAAACAAAAACCAAAAATTTCAAACAAACCAATACATATGCAGTTGTGAATTGACCCCACTACCCCCACGTCTCTCCTCTCATCAACTCTCCCTCTTGAGTCTTGACCAGATTGTTCCCATCAACTCATCAAGCAAAGCATACTAAGCAGGCCCCACACACAGACCTTTCTTTCGAGTTTCAACTTTCAACATATGCTCTCTGGTGTTCTCCAGCTCTCGCTCATTTCAGTTTCTCTACAGCAGAGTCTGGGGTCGTCTTTCTACAAGCCATGGGGTCTGCTCAGACCACCACAAGCTATCCATAACCAATTTTCCAGCCAGTTCATGGGGTCAAGCGACCCCTCTTGTCCCTTGATCCGTAGGCCACTGCCTCTGGCGATGCTCTCCGCCATTTTACCTGCTCCGATGAACCCTAGCTTGAACGTGTACGTGGGGATGGGTGACGCCTCCACAGCCAAATGCGACGTCGTATCAGAGTTAGATTCAGTTTGTTTTTGGCAACACGGCCCTTAGTACATTGGAAAGATCAGTTTCTGGCTTCAATTTAGTGTGGTCAAAATCTTTGGGGAAGCCCACGTAAATCTGCACAACAACTTGGAGCTGCTGTGAGGAATGGCAGCACATGTACAGTAGAGCAGCACAAAGCCACATGATGTACAGCAGAGCAGCACAAAGCCTCATGATGTACAGCAACAAAAGAAGAACGGGCAGCAACTTTGGATAACCAGCAACTAAAGGAGATAGCAACCCAAAGCCAAAAGAAAGCAAAGAATGGAGCTGCACATTAGGTTTTAGGATATAATCCGATATAATAAACAAAGGAAGATAAGTTGAGTATAACAACTCGGAGGATGGGCAGCAACCAAAAGAATGGAAAGCCTCCCAAAAGACCAACCCACATATGCAGCAAGTTGATACAAAATTGCTTTTTCCTACCCAAATTGTGATAAAATTATTAAATAAATAAAAAGCTTACACCCCAATCAGTTAAAACTGAAATGTTGACCAATATGTTAAAACCAAATCGTTACCCACTTTCAATGAATGAAAACATGTTGTACATAAAAATAAATAAATAAAAATTGAACACATGTTGCTTCAATTTCGGGTAGAAAAGTCCGATTTGGATTTGAAAACAGAGATAATACAAAGTCAAAAAGTCATTTTTGTCTCCGTAGTTTATTACATTTATTACTTTAGTTCCTGTAGTTTTAATTTGATCAATTTTATCCTTGTAGTTTCAATTCCGAGCAATTCAAGGACAATCCCCAAATTTTTTTTTTTCAAATTACTCCAATATGAAGGGGCATTTCGGTCCAACTTACAACCCCTCCACAACCACCCCCACAAAAATGTAGCTGCCCCTACCCAACCACCTCTCTCATCCCTCCCCTCCCCTCCCCACCCAACCTCCTCCTCCTAACTCAACCCACTCCCTACCCTATAGCCACGACCCAACCACCTCCACAATCACCTTATCCCCTCCCTCCACAACCACATTTTCCCCTCACTATCTCTCTCTCATCGAACTTCAAAACTAATTACATACATTGCCTAAAACCTCTCATCATGAACCAAAGATAAAGTAGGGGTTTGAGACTTGAAAGCATAAGGAAAACTACATTAGGGTTGCTTGGGTGGCTAAGGAGTAATCGTGGAGGAGATGCAAATATAGCAAAACGACGACTTCCAAATTTCATGATGCTGGTCTGTGGAAAATTGAGACTTATTAATGATCACTTGAATGTCTTGGAGCCTACAAAGATAGCAGACCAAAAAGACTTGAATCTGCAGCACTTGTCTTTGAGGAAGAAAAGTCCAATAAGAAGGTTACATACTTATGCAAGATGACCAATAAAATGTCATCTTGGATATGTATAAATTTTTTTTTTTTTTAAATACAAGTGATATTAGTAGATTGAGAATCTGAACACATGATCTCGAGTATAAGAATAACCGCTCTTAACCACTCAAATTACAAATTCCTTGTAAGATTTATACAGACAGAAAGGTCATAAAAATATCCTCCTACAAATAACTACTTGTCGAATTGGACTTGGACCTGGGCGGCTTGACTTGATTGCCGACTAGGAGAAGTGCAAGTCATGCAGCATGCATGCTCAATGGATGCTACTCGGAAAAGATACATTGATAGATGCTAAACTGACCAAAAAGAACTGTTCTTAGTTTGCACTCAATTAAAAGTAAAAAATACTTGACTCTTTACATATAAGGAGTTATTTCTCCTTACAAACAAATCATAGTTTGTAAGTTTTTTGTAATTTTAATGAGTTATTTTTGCCTATATATAAAACTGTAATTTGTCTGTAAGGAGGAATGTCCAAACACCATCCATTTATGTTGTTCTTTTTTATTATTTGAAGTATTAAAATTTCATTGGATTTCCTTGTACTGTTTCTGATTTCAAGTAGCAATAATTCCTGAAAAAACAACAATTTGAAAGCCAAAAAAGAAAAAGAAATGATTGAATTGTTACAAGTATTTATCTTGTTTATGCATTAGATTTGAATGTATCAAGCGTAGCCTCTTATTTTAGACTTTTAATAATTGAATGACCAAAAATGATTTTTTGCCTAATTCAAATTCCCAACAGTTTGTGTGTATTTTTAGTTTTTGCTGTGAAGTTGCCAAATTGAACCGTTCCACCTCCCACAACTAGGCCACTTTTATATACACCTTCCCCTAATATCACCCAAATGAATCACGTTGATTCTGATTGGTCAGATTGGTGAATCCATGTGTGGTCCGTTAGCTTTATATAAATTTGATAACCACCCAACATAGAAATTAGTGTATACACAACAAGAATTCTTGTCTATAACAAAAAACTCGATAGAGAAATATGGCGGATCTGTTCATCAAACAATCAAAGCAATATGCGAAGGCTCGGCCAGATTACCCAGAAGAGCTCTTTGAATACGTTGCCTCCAAGACCAACTGCCACGACCTCGCATGGGACGTCGGCACCGGTAACGGCCAGGCTGCCCGAACCGTAAGTTTCTCTTATTTTCCAAGATTTTCCTTTCATTCCTTGTGCAGTTTCTATTAATTTCCAAGATTTTTGTTTCATTCCTTTCCTTGTGTTTAAGTTTCAAGTCAGAGCCATACGAACATGAGAAAAACTAGAATCCACACAAGAAAAAGAAACGCTGTCGTTTTGGTGGATGTAAGGGGGATGGCGCAAGTTAGTGGCCCAGCCCATATGATAAGATGTATGTTCGGCCCTGAGTCCTTATTGAATATTTCGAAATTGTTTAACATTTTGAGTGACCCTAATTGCACTTCAAAACTGTTTTTAGACACCCCTGACATCAAAATATTTGTTGCAGGCATTTCTATCCTCTTGACAAAACCCCTAAGATAAATTACACAGAGGCTTCAAATTGATTTTAAAAAACCCATTCCGTTAATTTTCTGTTAATGGATGATTTCATAAATAAATAAAAAACTTCATCAAATATATATTTTTTTGGTTGAAGGAATGGAGATCCCAATACAACAAACAAAACAATAAAACAAAAGCACAACCAAACAAAATAAAAGTCCAACCATAATACACATAATTTAGGCCCAACACAACAAAAAATCATAAGACACACACAAACCCTAAAATCACACCCAAGAACTAAACAGCCGCCCCTGCAACCCGATCTGTCGTCGCCCCCATCAAAAGATAAATTTATGTCACCAATTTTCCAACATAAATTTCTTGCAAGCAAAGACATTTTGACCACATCTTGCATCATAAAGAGAGTAGAGTAGCAAGCTTCTAATATTTGGTCATTTCCATTAATATATATTTGGATATCCATCTAGAATTTTATGTTTTAACTTTTAAGAATCAAATATGGTTCTTTAAACATTGACATTTTATTATTTCTTGAATCAAACCATAAATATCCTTTCCAAAGTACATTCATTCAACTAATTAAATTTCAGCTAGCTGGGATCTACAAGAATGTCATAGCCACAGATACAAGCCAAAAACAACTTGAGTTTGCAACCAAGCTGCCCAACATTCGCTATGAGCATACCCCTGCAGTTATGTCTATAGCTGAGGTTGAACAAAAATTGGCACCAAAATCAAGCATAGATTTGGTGATCGTTGCTCAGGCTCTACATTGGTTTGACCTCCCTACTTTCTACCAAGGCGTGAATTGGGTGCTCGAAAAACCCAATGGTGTCATTGCTGCATGGTGCTATACAGTTCCTCGGGTTAACAATGTCGTAGACACCGTCTTTGATCGATTCTATACCGTTGATGTCGACCCTTATTGGGATCCAGCGCGTAAATTGGTGGACAACAAGTATAGAAGCATCGATTTTCCGTTTGAGCCGGTGGATGGAGAAGAGAACACAGGACCCTTCGAGTTTATGACAGAGAGGTTGATGGACTTGGATGGTTTTTTTACATACATAAGGTCATGGTCTGCATATCAAACAGCAAAGGAGAAGGGTGTTGAGCTTTTGAGTGACGATGTTATTGCGGCATTTAGGGAAGCTTGGAATGATGGTGGAGATGGCAACAAGGCAGTGAAGTTTCCTGTCAATTTGAGGATTGGAAGAGTGGGGAATTAATTAATGCTGGCATCATTTTTTAAAGGGTCATTATGTAATAGGCCCTTGCAACTCTAATAGTCTATACAAAAATTCATTTACATATTTACTTCCAACTAAAACCCAATTTTGAAAACGGATGCCATGAAGGATAAAAGTTGCCCATTTCTTATTACTTATTTACAAAACCCTGCCATTTTTGTTGTCCAAAGATTTTTCCTAAACAATCCCTAATATCTAGCTTTTCCATTATTATGGTGTTGCTGGACTCAACAAATCAAAACATTCTCATAATACATAAGGGGTGGGCGCGGTCCGGTTCGGTTTCAAGCTCACATCGGAATCGGTACTATTCATCCGGTCCAATTGAAGTTGAACTTGAAAAAATATTAATTATAAAATTAAAAATATAGCATTAGATTTTTAAAAATATATAAAAAAAATATGATTTAGATAGCATACCTTCGGCTAAACTTTAAGACTTAAAAAATATAGCATTGTTGACTTTTTGGTCAACCGATTTTTTTCTTTCGGTCCGGTCCGGTCCGGTTCGGATGCCCAATATATGTTCATTCATAAATAATATATATATAGCTATACATATAAATCATAATTACATATAACAATTTACCTATACATATTTCGTAGTAGGTATATTATTCAAATGGTAGGTATATTGGATGACATATAATACCTAAATCCTAATAGTAAGTACATTAAAATTAATGTAGGTATATTGGATGTCGTATAATGTAGGTATATTGGAATAGAAAATTATGTACACTTTTTATAAATTAAAAACAGGTACACTTTTCATACTAGGTAAATTATATTTTTCATAAAAAAACAATAAGAAGATTATTAGTTATTTTTCATAGAACAAGTAATAGGTACATTATTTTTTCAACATAACTAGTATGTACAGTATTATTCATAAACAATTATAAAGTAGATTATTAGTCATGTATAATTCATAAAAAGAAAATAACATAAACATTTTTATTAAACAAACCGATTACCTAAATATGAATTTATTGTTAAATTTTAAAAAATGTTTCCAAATTAATTCCTACATCAATTACAACAATTTGGAGATCTTTCCAAATTCAACGTATGTCATTATATACAATCCAATTAAAAACTGTTTCCATATTGATTCCTACATTAATATACAAAATGCAATAATGGCTTAGTTGGGGGTATTTTTGGAATTTGAAAAACCTTATCAATACTTTTTGAGAAAAAATAATTTGTATTAGGTAGATATTATAATTGTTTGTTTAGTTATAATATTATTATACGTATTATGTTATTTATGTATATTGGTGTGTGTCCATTAATTTATTTTTGGTTTAAATGTTTTTATATGCTCAAATTCAAAGCAATTAAATATAAATGCTAAAAATAAAGGATTTGACAAGTAAGGTAGATGGCATAGTCTGTAATTACTTTATAATACTAGGAAAATTATTAACCTATATTCAAATTTGGGTTTTTCATATAAGTTGAAAAATAGGTGAGTTTATGTCTAGAATATAAGAGTTACAAGGGCCTATTTTGGGCTGTCCCTTTTTAAAAGCCTTGAAGATTGAAAAGTACTGTAACTCTCGAATAATTTGTGATGCATGCACATGGTTGGAGAATAATGTGATATTCTTCCTAAATGTGACGTCCCTGACCTAATTTAGGTCCTTTAATTATAAAATAAATAAGATAATTTAATTGGGAATTAAAAAGGAATTTAAAATGATTTAAATGATTAAAAATTGGAATAAATAATAAAATTGAAATAAAAGGGGCATTTTGGTCCAATTAATTTTTGGGACGGAATTAGGCGAAACAAGTTGCGCTATTGCGTCCGGAGTCGTCGAAACGAGTTCGTTGTGGGTGGCACGTTGCGATACGGCGTCGGAACAAAATAAGGACATAGGCGTCTTTTTAAATATTGCGATAATCGATATAGTCCACGTAGGACCAATCAGATTTCACAATTTCACTCTCTCCTCCAACACGTCACTCTGTCTCCTCAAACCCGCACCGCCCCTTCTCTCTCTTTGGTGTCGACGATTCAAACGCGGTTGAGCACGAGACCACTGCGATTGACTCCTCTCGTCCTCACGGTTCTAACCCACCCCATTTCGAGGGCCATCTCGCCGGCGTTGACGGACCGAACCTCTGCAACTTCCGGCCATACGGGTCTTCGTCCGGCGTCTCCGTGACTTTTGCCGTCGCGTAAGGTGTGTAAACTCCTTCTCTAAGTGTGAAGCTTGTTCTAAGGTTGGTTTCAATCGATTTGGCTTTGAAACCATTCGATCTGAAACCTGGAATTGGCGGTTTTAGTTTGTGATTTCCGGTCAGTTCACGGTCGGTTTTGGAGTGGGTGAGGCCGGTTCTGGACTTGTGAGGCTGAGGAGTGTTTTGGTATAGGTGTGTCGAAAGATTCGGCAGTTTGGAGTTGGCGGTTTTGCTCAAGACACCCAACCCACGGCGGCGCTTGTGGCGGCGCGTGGGCTGAGGTGTGGCGGCGGTTCGAGGTTCCTACACCATCCTCGTATCACTGCGAGCGCGTGGGAGTAGACGGATCTCAATTCGGAGATCGTTTGGCCATCGAGCGAATCATGCCTATTGCACGATTCTCGGGTTCGATAGGATTGAACGGTTGGATCGCGTCCATTTTGGATATGTTAATCTAGATATTTCAAGGATCGTATAGGAATTGATGGATTGTGATTCGGAGTCCCGAATACTCCGAAATCACCAACCCTAGCGTTAGGTTTATTAGAAATCGTCCGATCGCACGATCGCGAGAAATCCGACGGTCGGATCGAGACCAAACTTTTGGGACATGTTCTATAAACCGTAGTGAACCTATAGGAACTTCTGGATCTAAGTTTGGAGGTCGTAGGCCCCGCGGGCCCGGTTTGACCTATTCGGGAAGTTTGACCAGGGTTGACCAAGAGTCTCCCGGGGTCGTCTCGTCGTCTAATGAATGTTTTTGACCTTAGAATAAGTCGTGCGAGCTCACGCTTAGGTTGAGTCGGGTTTAGTTCAGGGTTTGTTTTGAAGGTTACCGTTCAAGGGTTCGGTTGTTAACCTTGTTTTTATATTCTTGAAATAGGTACCCAGGCACCTCGTACTACACAGGCGGGACCCTCACAGGGCTAAGCTGCTTGGGATTACCTGTGAGTGGACTTTGTTTTTGATTATGCATATCCTCCAACCATTGAACAACCATGCATCTGTTTGAGTGTTATTGATGCTTGTGACTACTTTTAATATATATATTAAATTGTTTAAGTCTTGAACGTGTGTCCTGATATCTGATACTTGGGGGTTGGGTACTTATATATATTGGAAATTGGAAAGTGTTGATCATGTGATTGATTGGAGTGTGTTGTCACCTCTGTTTGTACCACCCCTGTTCTGTGATACTGATTGGTTATATTGGATACCTGGTACACCCTTGACGGGATGTGACTGTAGACCCGTGATTGGGTAGTCTGCGCGCGTAGGACACATTTTCGGAGATATGGTTTGGAAGTTTTATCGTATAGACTTGAGGGTTTAGTCCCATTTGGATGGCTCAACCCTGGGCACGGGGTCTCGAGGAGACTGTACCTGTGTCCAGTCAAATGATCCCCTGTTGGATCGTTTTCCCGGTACTTGTTTTGGTGTCGAGGTCTGTTTTGACTATATGTGTGAGTTATTATTATTGTATTCGTATTTTCTTTGAGTAAGGATCTTTCCTTGCTTGTCGTGCCTACGGGCTGTGGTTATCTGAGTTGGGATCATGGGGAAACAATATGTTGATATGTCTATCCTGTTAAAATGTTAAAACTATTGGATATTAAATCCTGATTTGAGTATTTATTTAAATGACTTGAATTGCATGATTGCATCATCGTTTTTGAAACGGTGGGGTTAGTATGTTGTTTTGAACTACTAAAACCTTATTTTTGTCCACTCACATACTTTCTGTTTTGCGCCCCACCAGGCCGTAGTCGTAGCATCTGAGCGGTTCGGCTGAGCACACCTCCTCTCGGGCACGACTTGCTTGTAGGGCACTTGCCCCTATTATGTAAATTCTCTCTCTGCTACTGTATTCTGAATACTTGTAGAGTTTGCTCTGTATACCCTTGTGGGTTGAATTTGATGGCCAGAGGCCTTTGATGTATACTGTATGCATGCTGGCTCTTGAGTATTGTATATATGTTGTGTTTTAGAAGGTTGAATTAATTTTGGTATATCCATATTTCAGGGGAGACTCTGCCCGATTTTCGGCAGAAGTCTTGACCCCTTTCTCATTTTGTTCGGGAGAAGGGAACTTGATTGTATGTGGGCCCGACATTTGGGTAAATGTCAGTTTTACCACAGGATCGGGCACGGATTTCGAGGTGAATTCGGGTCGGGTCCTGTCACTAAACAAGAGTATCACTTGGTTTTAGAGTACATTTGCCTCAATGCCATCTCATTTAGTCAAGAAAAGCTGCTGTATTTGCTTTGATGTAGGGCAACTGATAGATGAGTTTGGTCTTTGTTAGAGCATCTCCAAGAGCCTCTTCAACCACTTTGGGATGCTCAAATAGGTGAGCCACATCAGAAAAATTTCCTCAAACAGCCTCTTCAACCTCGGTCATCAAATATGCAACCCCATTCTCTCTTTTCAAAGCGATAAGTTGACCTTGCCTCTTCAAAACATTTATTTTGTTTTGGGAGAATCAAAATCATATCAAAACGCTAAAACATTTATTTTTCTTGATGGGTTTGATGTAAATTTCTTAAATATTATTTATTTTCCAGAATATTATCTTTTAAAAAAGAATTTTATTAATTATTATTGTTTTAAGTCAAATATTGTATTAATTGAATTGAAGAGAGCGATGAGACACAAAATATTAAAGTAGCAAATAAGGCTCTTCCAATTGCCACGTAGGTCAACAAACTTGATTTGAAGAGTTTTTTTGCTTCTGGCTGTTGGAGATCTTTCTTAGGAAGTATCATTGAATGACTTATATTATTGGATCATTATATTAATATAAGACTTGTATGTTGAAATGCCTCTTTTGGTTTACTTTTTGTCTCAGCTTACTCCCTGAATGTTTAATTGACTAAGTGGCCCCTTGTGCTTTATTTTTGTCTCACGTTACCCCATTCTGTTAGTTTGGTAAAAAAACTATTAAGCTGCTGATGTGGCATGGGCATTGTGGTAATTTTAACACTTAAAAATTCTGAAAAATAAATTAAATATAAAAATATGATTAAACACATTTAAAAAACGACTAAATTATTTAAAATGTCTTAAAATTATATAAAAACAAATAATAAAATAACTTTTAAAAATTAATAACCCAGCAGCTCCTCCCCAACCCGCCGCAACCACCTCCTCCTTCTCTTTCCTCTGTGAAAACCAAGGTACCAAAAATTCCATATAACAAGAAATTATAGAACTCTAACAAAAAATAAAGAAACTAACAGCCCTTTCCATAACCACCGTTGCAGCCACCTTCCCCCTTCCGACCTAACTCGCTCCCTTCGATAACCACTGTTGCAACCACCTTCCCCCCTTACGTACCTACATCCTGTTACATGTGGTTGGGAGTGCATGAGACTGTATCTTGGGGTATTGTGGGTTCAGTGAAATTGAGCTTATTGGCAGCTGTCAATGGTGCACCTATTTGGGTTATGCTAAAACCCCTTACTCTCATCCAGATATCTCATATTTGGGCTCAACTCGTTGTGGTTTGGCTTTGAATTTGAGTTTTCGCAAATGGGGATGTTGTTTGGGTATTGCTTCAGCTCAGAGAGCTATCATTCCGGTTGAAGATGAAAAGCCAAACTTGATCGGAGCAGAGTGTTCTTGGGCAATTGAACGGATTGAGTACAATGAGTCCATGGGGTTCATAAAGATATGAACCTTCTTCCTAGTTAATATTTATTTTTTTCTCAGTTTTTGCGACGTTGGGCCAAGTACATAAATGGAGACCTTGCAATATTGGAGAATGGCTTTAAGATGCTGCACATCCAAAATCAATGATTTTAAATAATTTTACACATTTGAAATGATTTTAGTCTTTTTTAAATGTGTTTAATCATTTTTTTGAATTTAATTTAATTTTGAAATTTTTAAGTATGAAAAATTACCACAATGGTTATGCCACATCAGCAACTTAACAGTTTTTTTTTTCACCAAACAAACAGAATGAGGTAATGTGAGACACAAAAATAAAGCAATGTGGGACAGTTAGTCAATTAAAAGTTTAGGGGTAAACGGAGACAAAACGCAAATTATAGGGGGCATTTCAACAAATAACCTTAATATAATAAACAATATATTTATACAAATACAAATTATATAAACTGTAGTAAAGTAAAAAGAGTAGTGAAGAATTAGAACCATGACTTATTTAGCAGATACAGGCTTGCGTATTGGCAATGTCCTAAAAACAGAATTTTGCCCATTCTCAGTGCTTGAAGTTTAATGGACATTTATCTTCTAGAATTCAACTATCTATAAATCAAGGACCCAGCACCAGATCCCTGAGCTCTGGTGAACTTGGATATACTTCTTCTCCAAACAGTATGCAAAGAAAAATATGCATTATTTTTGTATAATTCAATTTTAAATTTAAAGAATATTTCTGATCCTTTTAATTTATATCCTGCTGTGCAAAAACAAAAAATTAAATTAATAATTTTCATTTGGGTGTCTTAATCAAATTTTCTCTCGAGAAAAAGAGCCCCAAGGCCCAAGTCTTGGATAATTATTATCACTCAACGTCAAATCCAAAGACAAGCCTTTACCCAAGCTCATTAGCCCAACTCTCCAAAGTCAACCACATTTGATATAACCAACATAGTGCTTGGTTTATAAACACCTTACTAAAAGTGTGGGTTTCCGATGTGGGACAAAAAACTCTTCATTTCGCTTTCAAACTCCAACGTTCGCTATGAGCATACCCCTGCAGTTATATTATTGGATCACTATATTAATACATGTTTGAATTTGCACCTAGTCAACCGATGAAGTTATTTTGTGATAATCAAGCTGCACGTGATATTGCTCATAATCCGGTGTAGCATGATAGGACGAAATATGTTGAGGTTGATAGGTTCTTTATTAAGGAGAAGTTGTAGGATAAAATTGTTGAAGTGCCCGCAATCAGGACAGAAGACTAATTGGTTTATATACTTACCAAGGTTGTATCAAGCCATGTTTTCTTGAAGTTCTTAGACAAGTTGAGTATGAGTGATATCTATGCACCAACTTGAGGGGAAGTGTTGACTTTTGTATTATATTTTAGGTGATTTCTTGTAATATTAGGTTTCATAATATAGTCCTGTAATTACTCCCTGTAATAGTCGGATTAAGGTTGTAATCCTACGTGTATATATATATTCCTCATTATGAGATCAATCCCAGTTGTTATTCTTGTTGTTCGATTTGAGTACAAGTTGTCTAAATCAAGAAATCTTCAGTCAAAGACTCGTCACTTTATTTGTTGTTTAACGGGCTTTCTGTTTTTATTGGCTTGTTTTAGTTTCTCATATTTGTATTAGGGAAATATTGAAGTCTTCATTTTGCTTGAGGTATAGAAAAGAACTTGTATTGGGAAGTTCATATAACCCGCTTTACAGTTGATTGATTATTAGTCAGTTTTTTTAAGTGCAATTAAGTAGTTACAATCTCATTTTATTATAGTTTCTACTATAACATTGGGACGCTCGCAATCACATAAATCTGAATGTCTCATAGCTATCAGATTTTGGGGTGAAGAGATATATAAGCATCAGAGCTGGATGATTTGAGTCGTAGTTTCCAAATTGAAGTCTTCCTTCCAAGTTCCAACTCTCATGATCCACATGCCTTTTCCTCGTTTCTTTCTTTGACTGTTGTTAAGTAAAATGACTTCACTTCTGAATTGGTCAAAATACAACAGCGAGCGACAATATTCGTCTCACTACGAAATATCAAGAGATGCTTCCCATTTGGCCCAATTCCATCACCTTCCAGAAACCAAATGCCACTCAAATTGAACATACTTTTGACATATAGACCAACCATATCCATATATATGCTATATAATATATGAGAGCAGTAATGGTAACAAGTAAGGGTGGACATCGAAATTGGAAAACTGGAACATCGAACCGGATCAAATGGAAAAAAACCAGAAAAAAAAATCGATTGACTAAAAAATTCAACAAATCTGCATCGAACCGGACTAGACCGGTTAAAATCGATTCCAATTTCGATTTCACACCTTACCACACCAAACCAGACCGGTTCTATACATTATTAATTTTTTTTACAAAATTATTTAAATCCAATGCTACATTTTTAATCCCATAACTAATATTTCCTCAAGCCCAACTTCAAAACATTTCTCTTTTTTAGGCCCAATATCTATATTTGCATGAAATTGGATCATTTGTAAATTTTAAATCCCAAAAAATAAAATTTTAGTTGGAATTTGTATATAAAATAATAATAATAATCCAGTCCAAAATCGAAAATAAGATGGAAATTGGTTCAAACCGAACCAGCCAGTTTTAGAATTTTTTTGTTAAAATCAAATCGAACCAGACCGGTTAAATAGTTTCGATTCCAATTCCGATTTGAGATGGAAACTGAACTAGGTTGTGCCCCACCCCTAGTAACTAGAGAGGCCCAATATATAAGTCTCTCTATACACATTTGAACCTTGTGTTAATTTGTTATATATTAGAGATGTTTGTACAATATCTGACCAAGCACTCCCAAGCCACTCCAAGCAGGAGGAATAGAGTCTCACATCGACAAAACACAAGAACATGGGACTCACCCTCAATTATAAATCTCTCCTTCAAGAAAGGACGAGACTGGGCGGGCTGTTGGGGCTTTATATGGCTCACTGGGCCCCATGGGTTGACCCTTGAGCCCATTTACTGGCCCATGGATCCTTGGCCTTTAGCCAGATCCTCAGCCTTCAGCCTTTACCCTCGGCCTTTAGCCTTCGACATTCTTTGTCTTCTCTTTGGGTCTAATCCCATATACAATGTATACACACATTATTATAATGAGAACATACTTCTTCGTGGACGTAGCCTATTATTAGGTGAATCACGTACATATGTCTTCTGCATGCATGTACATTTGCCTATCGAATGCTCTCACATACTGAGGGTCTTCACCTTCAACATGCACCTCATATTTAAGTTGGTCTAATTACTACCCGTCTCGTTTTTAGCACTAACAGATTGGCGCCGTCTGTGGGAAGTGACACAAAAGGCTATGTCGTTCTCTTTCTCGAGTGCCCTCTGTACCCTACAAAAAGTGCCCATTGGCACCCCAAAATTCAGTGCCCCCGACACCCCTTGCAAGCGCTGCCCTCACCATCCGATGTGCGAGCTGCCTTCGACACCCCCACATCATTCACCGTGTGCGATGCCTTTGACATTCCCTAATGATTCGGCGTTAGCTTTTAGCATCCTGATCGCATTTGGCGAATGTGATGCCTTAGGCATCCTCTAATGATTATGCGTCTGCCTTCGGTACCCTCGAGATGATTCGACATCTCTCCATCATCATTCAACACTCCAAAATTATGTAAGTATATCATTATGCCTTTTCTAATTGCTACAGCTTCTCCATTGACGGGTTTAGCATTTAAGGAAGCCTTCTTAAGGCAGCTTCATGCTTACGGCAGCTCCAAGCATACGACAACTCCATGTTTACGATAGCTCCAAGCATACGGCATCTCCACGCATACGACAACTCCAAGCTTACAACATCTCCAAGTTTATGGCAGCTCCAAACATACAACATCTCCAAGCTTACGACAGCTCCCAAGGCACCTACCTAATGCCTCCAAGGCACTCATGCATGTCGAACAACACCTTTTAGAGACACTCTCTCTTATGGAGCCAAAGCCAGATGCTGAATGACACCTCTCCCTTATGGAGCCCAAGCCACATGCCGAACGGAACCTCCTGAAGACACTTCTCCCTTACAACGCCAAGGCCACATGTCAACACCTCATGGAGACATTTGCCCTTATGGCGCCAAGGTCACTGCTGAATGGCACCTCCTTGAGACACTTCTTCCTTACGACGCCAAAATCACATGCCGAACGACACCCCATGTAGACGCCTATCCTTTATGGCGCCAGCGTCACATGCCGAACGACACCTAGGGAGAATCTTCTCCTTTACGGCACCAAACGTCACTGCCAAACAGCATTCATGGGTGATGCCTCAACCTTCCGGCACCTATGCGACATGCCGAACGACGCCTATGTCAATCATCGACACTTAAAGCATCAACGCCTATAATGCCTATGACAGTACACGCCTTGGCGATCGCCATGCTACTCAGGCTTCATGCCCTTCCGCGGCTGCTATTGGACGTTCTAATTGGTACCCTTACCTTCGGCGATCGGCAGGTACTGTGAACTGGCTCAGAACTCCGTATCGATGCTGCATACAAGAGAAAATGAAGTATTGCTCGGCCAGTGCATTGAAGACTACAAGTCCCGAAACAAGAAGTACCTCCTTTCTTGGGAACTTGAGGGACTCTAGTTTGTACACTATCTGGCCAAGCACTCCTAAGCCACTCCAAGCAAGAGGAAGGGAGTCTCGACAAAATATAAGAAGAGAGGACTCCCCCTCACTTATAAAATGAGACCTCTCTCCTTCAAGAAAAGACGAGACTTGGCGGGCTGCTGGGGATCTATATGGTTCCCTGGGCCCATTTGCTGGCCCGTGAATCCTTGGCCTTCAGCCAGATCCTTGAGCCTTCGGAGCCAAAGCCAAGTTTGGATTTGACTTCGCTCAAAGCGATTGTGGCCGAGAGAGGAACAATTCTCGACCGTCAGGTTCACAACCTGAGTTACAAGGTCGTTGATGATGGTGGTTGGAAACGTCGGTCGGTGGATATGGATGGTGCTCCAGCGCCTCACTAGATTGCGAATGCTGTATGATATATGGGGTGGACGGAAAAGTAATAGAGATGGTGCTCCGGCACCTTGAAAATTCAAGGGTCGTATGACATATTGAAAGGATGGAAGAACTTAACTTTACCACTACTCCTAGGAAAGCATTTAAAGATATTGAAAATGCATTACAGGAAGATAAATGACTGAAAAAAGATAAGTTTGCTATGTGGGAAGCTTGTTTGGTCGGGGACCCCTTGAACGTTGCTGGAGGTATGATATTTATAGGCAGAGAGCTGGAGCTGCAACTGGAGAAGCCTGAAGTAGATGAAGCTTGCACTTGGTGAAGATGAAGCTTGCACTTGGTGAAGATGAGGCTTTGAGGGGTCACATATGCTTTTCTCTTAGACAAGACTTTTTGGACTGGGCTCTGATTTGTTTTGTTTCCAATGATTGTGGTGGCTGTCAATTACTTCATTTCAGGAGATATGGACAAAACCAGCAAAAGGAGATGGACTCTTAGCCGAGCTTCGGCCTAGGCCGAGTTCTCTCTCCTTGTTTCTCGTCCTAATCTGATTGGAGGACTTGAGGAAGCTTTTGGACGTATGTCTTTGTTGTTTTGTTCATCATTGACAATCCTTCGACAAATTCCAAAGCATGTGCTTGTCTGTATGCAGAAAGTCTTTGCCTTTTCCAACAGATCGTGTCTTATGTTTTCTTTCAGTGTGTTGGTTGTCCCATATAATCACTCCAAATTTGACTCGTGTGTCTCATCTTTTCTACTTTCCTAGATGATAGCTACGTGAAGCCATGTGAATTCACGTGAAAGTGTTCTCTTTTTAACCGGAAGACAGATTGTACTTTAGCTTGTGGTCGGGTTGACTGGTGGAGCTGTTCGGTCGTGGTTGGTTCGGTCGAACAAGAGTCTGTCTTGGGACGAGATTAGGCCGAGCCTAACATTTGAACTCATATGTTTGAGAGGCTAAACAGGGATAGCTTTGGTCGAGATGGATATCAAAGACTTGCATTGGGACGAGGTTGAGTCGAGCTCATCTCTTGGGCCGAGCTCATTTGGTGGCTAAGCCAATCTTGGGTCAAGGAGGAACCGATCTTAGGCTGAGACTAGTCGTTAGGCCAAGCTTGGGTTGAGAAACGGCCGTATACAAGGCTTTGGCCATTTTAAGCCAAGTACATTAACATCTCTCGTCGTGCTCTAGGTCGAAAATTCTAGGTATAAACAATTGTTTGACTTTGGGAGGGATCATTTGATGTTTCCAAAAGGAACCTTGCTAAACCAAAGTCACCAACATGGGCTACCATATCCTTATCAAGAAGAACACTACTTGGCTTTAGATCACAATGAACAATGGCCGTTTCACAACGGTAATGGATATAATCTAAAGCATAAGCAACATCAATAGCAACGTTCAGTCTTTGAGCGAAGCTAACCTTGGCACTCAGCATCACGCTCCCATGTGGAGTCCTCCAGATGAAAACCTTCGACTGATACGCATCTCCAAGCCGAAGTGGAGCGACTTCGTGCGATGTTGCCAAAATGACAGAGAACTATGACCATCTCCGTACCAAGAATGTCGAGTTGGAGCATGACTGTTGAACGTTAAAGCGTAATTGGGAGAATACTCACCACCAAATCGCCCAGCACGAGCTGAACCAACTGGCCATCTCCCTTCACAGTGCTCCAAGGCAGCCTAGGCCTGACAAAGGCAAAAGGCCACCTTCATCTTGAAGCAACTAAGTCATGACCTCTCCAAATTTCCAACCAAGGGATCGGCCTCATACCCCAACCAAGATTTACAAAGATTGCAGGGGATCTTATCTCGGAGCTCCGAGGCAAAGCCCATTCCGATTCTTGTAAATCTCGACGATACATGAGTCGCTAACCTTAGCCCTTTGCTGAAGCCCACCCGTCTCCCTACCCAGGAGGAGGCTGATGTAACATCCCAACCCAATTTAACCGTTGTAATCAATTTATTTAATGGTGAAATTACGATTTTGCCCTTAGGGTAGGGTCACTTTAGTCACTTTTTGATCTGGAAGGATTTTGGAGAAATGAGTAGCACCATTGTGTAGAGCTCGCTCTCACGAGTTCGTAGACACGTAGTGGGCTCAAATCGGAGTTTTAATGAAGAAGTTGTGGTCAACGGAAGTACAATAGCACAACCGCAAATTTTTCGAAGTTGAATTTTTTAAAACAGACCAGTCTCTCTCTCTCTCTCTCTTTCTCTACGCTCGCTACAGTAAATTTCCTAGGGCGAATTCGTCGCCGTCAAGTGTTCGATTCGAGCGAAATTGGTTGCAAAAATTTCGTATCAATGTCCTCTAACACACCCATTTTCCCTGCTCAAAAACCCAAGGAAATTAGGCTGGAACAATTGGAAGTTCGGGTGATTTTCGAAGTTTCCGACGCCGTTCCCGACAGTTCCAGCAATAGTATTCGTCGCTCCATGTATGAATCTTCATCCCCTCCACGTGCTCTAGCTGTTTATGCTGGTATCTTGGATCTATTTTGAGGTTTTACAGATTGTTCAAAGTATCCATTTTAGCCGACGGTTTCGACTTCGAATCGGCTAGTTTCGACTTTTTTTGGCCATGGTCTAAGAACAAAAATTGATCCCTTAGTTAGTATGAATCTGTTGGCATAGGTATTTACCGGTGGGTTGGGGATTTTTTGTCGCTGGAAAATCTCTCAAGACACCCACCGCTGCTGGCGGAGGTTGGCGTCCCGTGGCCCACTGTGTGGCGGCCCATTACGTTCTAAAATGTTCCCCTTGTCGTCTTGAGTACGACGATATGCTCGGATTTGGATTTGGTTACCGTTTGACTATCAAATGAATATTACGCCTATTAAGCGATATCTGGGTTTGATAGGTTCGGATTGTCCAATCGGTCTCATTTTCAAATATGTAATTCCTCGTATCTCTAGGATCGTGTGGAAACTTGTGAATCGAGAATCGGAGTCCCGGATACTCCAAGTCAACGAATTTGGGGTTAGGTAAGCTGGTTACCGTCTGATCGTGCGATCGAGAGCAATCCGACCGCTCGATCAAGACTAAACCCTCGGGACTTGGTTAGTAGACATTGATGGACCTATAGGAACCTTCGTATTAGAAATCAAAGGTCGTGGGCCCGTGGGTCTAGTTGACAAAAAATGGGACGTTTGACCAAACTGTTGGCCATAGGTCTTTTGAGACTGTCTCGTCCTTTGGGGAAAACACTAGAATGGCCTTAGGAAATTTCTAAAGATTTGTACACACGTTAAGTTTCCGAGAACTAGGGTTTTGAATTTAAATTCACGGTTGAGGTCGATTAATGAGTTGTGATAGTGATTGGACAATTGTTTTAAATGTGCATTGCTTTCAGAATATTAGAATGTATCTATATCTATGTGTGTTTATTTGTGATATAAATTGGGATATGGGGATGGTGTGACTTTATGCATGATTTGATGTTGATTGACGATATTTTCTGTGCGAGCCTGGAATTCAAATTTAGTGGTGGAAAACTATACGGTTTGGAAATTAGTATTTGGTTAATGGAGTTTTGAAAATGTGCTATCGGATTTGTTTCGGCTTTTACATTGTGACTTGAGAATTCATAGTTATTATTATTATGGTTATTATTATTATTGTTATTATTACTATTATTGTCGTTATCATTATTGTGTTTAAAGGCTTGCATGTTGAGTGGGAAGTTGGGCTATGTATATGTGTGTGTATATATATATGAATTGCACCATTATATGTACCTTCCTCGGTTCGATATGGATGATAACCACACGTGCATTGAGGTATTTTTTGACGTGTGAGATGTTGATTACTCGGGCACCCTTGGCGAGGTGTGCTGTAGGCCTTGACCGGCATTTCGCATGCGTAAGACTTATTTCAGTCGCACTTGTATTGAGGATTCTACTGTGCGTGTATGGGGAGCAATAGTCCCTTGGTTGGACTGCTCATTCCTTAGCCACATGAGTATTAAGGTTGCCATGTGGTTTAGTAAAACAATCCTCGTGTTGGATTGTTTCCCCCCGATACATGATGTACACTATCATATGTACATGCGAAAATCAAAGTAGGACACCTAAAGGGAATGAGATGCCTACAAGTTTTGTACTATATGAATGATACTCAATATTCATACATTCATTCAAAGGTTCATGCACAGAATCGAAGAAAACATACATTTCAATTCTAAAAACAAAGGAAGAGAAGCACAAACCTTGTTTGCGCTTGCCTGAGAAGAATCGGAAATCACCCCGCCTTGAAAAAACCTCTAACCAGAAAATTGCTCCATTGCGTAAAATATGCAGGAAATCGCCGCGTCGCGAACTCGAAATAGCTCCGCCGCAAGAAATTTCGCCGGAAATCGCCTCATCTCAACACTTGCTTTCCGTAAAATTTCTCTAAAACTCGCTAGTGTCCACCCTTCTTAACCTCAAAGCACTATTTATAGAACTCCATGTGCCGAGATCTCGACTTACGCACCCTAACCCTAAAAACGCTTCAAATGGCCACATCGATGTTCGCGTCCACACGCACAAATAGTCACCTTGCTGATCGGCAAGGCCCATTGCTGATCCTGCAAGGGATTCGCGTGACTCGCGAATAATAGTCACCCTGCCGATGCTGGGGGAGACTCGGGCAACACATGCAAATAGTCACCTTCCCGATTGGCAAGGCATGTACCGATCCGACAGGAAACTAACGCGAAACGCGAGAAATAGTCACCCTGCCGATCGGCATGGCCCATGGCGATCCTGCAGGGGACTTGCATAACACTCGCAATTACTCACCCTGTCAATCGGCAAGGCCTGTGCTGATCATGCAGAGAACTCACGCGACACTCGAAAAACAGTTACCTTGTCAATCCTGCAGCGGACTAATGCAACACACGCAAATAATCACCTAGTCGATCGGCAAGGCCCATGTTGATCTTGCAGGGACTCGCGCAACACGAGATAAATAGTCACCCTGCTGATTGGCAAAGCCTATGCCGATCCTACAACGGACTCGCGCAACATGCGCAAATAGTCACGATGCCGATTGGCAAGGCATGTGCAAGTCTTACAGGGGACTCACGGGACACACAAAAAATAGTCACCTTGCTGATTGGCATGGCTTGTGCCGATCTTGCGGGGACTCATGCAACACGTGCAAATAATCACTTAGCCGATCGGCAAGGCCCATGCCTATCATGTAGAGGACTAGTGCAACACGTGAAAAATAGTCACCATGCCTATCGGTAATGCCCATACCGATCCTACAACGGACTTGCGAACATGCCCAATAGTCACCCTGCCTATCGGCAAGGCCCATGCCGATCCTGTAGGGGACTTGCGCGGCACTCGAAAAATAGTCACCATGCCGATCGGCAACGCCCTGCCGATCTTGGAGAGGACTCGCACAACGCCTAAAAATAGTCACCCCGCTAATCGGCCAAGGCCCGTGCCAATCCTGCAAGGGACTCATGCGACACGTGAAAAATAGTCAACCTACCAATCTTGCAGGGGACTCGCGCAACACGAGCAAATAGTCACCATGCCGATCATTAAGGCACGTGCTGATCCTGCAAGGGACTCATGTGACACGCGAAAAATAGTCACCCTACCAATCTTGCGGGGGACTTGCACAACACGAGCAAATAGTCACCATGTCGATCATTAAGGCCCGTGCCGATCCTATAGGGGACTTGCGTGGCACTCGAAAAATAGTCACCAAGCCGATCGGCAACGCGCCGCCGATCCTGGAGAGGACTCGCACGACGCCTAAAAAAGTCACCCTGCTGATCAGCAAGGCCCGTGCCGATCCTTCAGGGGACTCATGCGACATGCAGAAAATAGTCGCCCTACCAATCTTGCTGGGGACTCGCGCAACACGAGCAAATAGACTCCATGTCGATATTAAGGCACGTGCCAATCCTACAAGGGACTCGCGCGACATGGGAAAAAGGAGTAACTACTTTTCACCTTTACCATTACTCTGCCCAAATTACTGTGTATTCCACACTTGTTGACTTAAGCATAAGGGAGCCTTCAACATGTACCACGCCGGTGCAGGAAGCTTGACTATTAGTTCTTCCATTTTTCTTCCGCAAGATCCCTTTGTGACAGACTACCAAAAAAAAAAAAAAGTTGACACCCGATTTTTGTCATCAACAGGGGTTTATGCTAGTAAGTGTTAAACTACTGGAATTTATTATGTCATCATGTTTTCCAAGTACAGCATCAAAAGCGATGAGGCTCTCCTAAGTTCAGCTATGTGCTCCTGGAATTCTGCCACAAATATGTATGACTTTGGTGTGGGTCGTCGCATGGCTCCTACCCTTCTGGATATAGCACAAATTTTCAAATCCAGGCATCATGGAAAGCATATTGATGTGCTATAGGATTATGGCAAAGGCGAGGATTGTTATATTCCACCCACCAAGCTCATGAAAGACATTAAGAAAACATCCAAAGCACCAAGCCTAAAAATGCAACTAACACAATAGAAGGGCAAAACTAAATCCATACAAAAGTCGTACAACAACTAGATAAGCCATAAAACCCAAAATAACCAAAATCCTAAAACAACTTGTAAGTCTAAAGGAACATTATCACCACCACTGGAAGAAGCGTCGCCGTCAAACCCTCCAAATCAAGTGTTTACGTGAATGTTGTACATGTTACGAATCTGAGGACGACAATACAAGGTTTCCAACAATTTACCAGGCATAATTAATGTTAGGAAACAATGTGACACTTCCATAAAATCGTCAATTTGGGGAGGCACATGTGGTGAAGACCTACCACTCCTACATATGGCACAAGACAGTGGTCACTCCCATCTCAAATTGTGATCCATTAATTGGCCATCCAGTCAAAGTGACTTGTGAAGCTCTCCTGCGACTGCCTTCGGTATCCATGTCCTATAAATATACAAAAAATAGTGAGCAATTTATCAATTTTCGTATATTTATAGAACATGGATACCGAAGGCAGTTGCAGGAGAGCTCCACAAGTCACTGTGACTTAATGGCCAGTTAATGGATCAAATGATACAAAAAACAATTAATGTCTTGTCCAAAGGTAGGGGTACGCCAAATCTTCCCAGCTTATGCCTCCAAAAATCTTGTGCATGCTTTGAGATAGTACCCGGAATCTCAAGGAGCACTTCATGCCTGATGGTGAAAAATGCCACTTTCTGTTGAAAGAGAAGATCCATCAGATATATCATCATCATCATCATCATCTTATGAACCATAAAACAAGACAAATTTAAATGATGAAAAAATGGCACGAACCCAGATGGTATGGTAACTTTCCGGTAACCATCTCTAACATAGTCCATCCAAAGAACCATACCTCAGCTGGAAGCCCCTGACCTTGATCTATGTTCTTCGCCTTAAAAAAACTGCACATGCATAGATGACTTAGAAACGGACAAAAAAATCTAGACACAACAGACTCGAGGATGGAATCAACAAGTGCAACCTCTCCTACAAATACTGGCAGTATATAATAGGGCCATGCAAATTTCAAAATCTGAAAATCTAGCCATAGTTCTAAAGAACATCACTAGATCCATTCAACCTAATACTAGAAAATGATATTCCAAAAAGCAGGAAAAAGATCAAATTGCATGATACCTTAAACCATTGTTATCCTATAAAATTATCTAGCCTTGAGACCATATGGGATCTTAATGAGGAAATAGAAGTTTAAATACATGTTATACAAACAATAATAAGAAAATCAATAATCACTCATCTCATGCCCAGGAAGGGGAACGGACAATAAAACAAATTTTAAATCACTAAAATCCTGATTATTGAACAATCACATTATATAGGTCCATTCTACTAAAGAACAACTCATATTTGAAGCAGTTACCAAATAAATAAGTAAAAAATTAAATAAAACATACCTAGCTTACAAACTTGGGATGTACAAAATCCAAGTCTTCAATCTCAAATCCAAATCCAAATAGTTACGAAAGTAAAATTAAAAATTTACTCAAGATATATAGCAAAATTTGGTATGCTATATTCAGTTTGGAAAACTCAAAAGCAACGGAAAGCTCTCGCCCTTCAATCAAAATATTCCTGGAATTTCTAAATCTTATTAATCAGTGACCTGTAAAACCTCTAAATCAGTTGACATTCAAATAGACCACTGTTCTCAAACAAATCCAACTCCTCCAACTCTGTCAGATTAATCTTTCAATCAGTTTGAATCAAAATTTCCGAAGAACAAAGAAAACCCCAAAAACAGTTGAAAGAAGATAAGAGTAAAAAAGGCTCCAATTTCACGGTACCTGTTTCGGGATTCCATCCAACTCTCTTTCAAGGCAGGCTGCCGAGCCCTTGAACCTGAAATTCCATTGCATCAACAATTATGTAAAAAGAGAACGAGAAAGCCACAAAACCAAATTAGTGTTCAGAGTATTAGTGTTGGTACCATTCCCACTTTTTCCACATCATGTTGAGAAACCTCCAGGCAAGGTCCGGGACCTGCAACGTCAGATTGACGGCAACCGAAACCAGAATGACAGATGATAACTTGGGTTTCAGGTTTAGGGAAAACGGGAGGAACGAAGAAAGATGGTCGCGTTTGAATACAAAGAGAAAGAACGAAAAAGGGGAGAACAAATGGCAGAAGTGGAACAATCGGTGGAGAAAACACCGTTGCCATGGGAGTCGCTACAGAGGACGGCAGAGTAGCCGCCCCGTAGGGCGGCGGCGGCAGAACAACTCAGGAGAGGGCAGAAGTTTTATAGAGAAGGAAGCTTTTTTTTGTAAGGTTATGATCGAAGCTGAGCTTTTGTAACTCAAGCGTATAACCCACGTGGGAGTGCCAAGGTGTTTGAAAGTAGGGTTGGGGTTGGGCTTGGGTTGGGTCGGTTTTGGTCCCAATTTATAATCTAACCCGATATATAATAGTTTATGATTTTTAGATCCAATACCTGCTTATTATTTGGCTAATCCAATCCAACTCAACTCCTTTTTGATAGAGTTGGGCGATTTGGTTGGGTTAATTCAAAATTAAGCTCACTTTCAAATTTTGGTTTCAACCCGTACATATCAATTTATGATTTTTTCCTGCTCATTATTAGGCCAACTCAACCCGATCATTAGAGAGTTGGGTGGTTCGATCGAATTGACTCAAAATTGTGTCCACTCATAGTTGGAAATTTGGCTCAGCATTAGCGGGTCGGGTCATGTGTTGCTCTCTTCTTACCTGCCCTATATAAGGAGTCGGGTCATGTGTAGGCATCAACATCAATTCATGAACATGCTTCATAAAAATGAAGGCAGAGAACACTACAATGGTTGGATGATCCTCAATTTTGGATATGTTATAAACAACATAATTTTGAGCAAATTTTGTGAAGCAAGTGCAATCATCCGAGCATCAGAAATTAAAAACACATGTAGAAGCAGAATCTGCTGAAACTCAAAAAATTATACAAATTTTACAAGCTATAGTACTCGAGCAGATTAACAATTTTCATCAAGGAAGTTTTTTGATCCGAGCTTCCGAAATATGACTTATGTACTGAAGCATCTCTAGTCACTCAAGCACATCAATCATGCAAGCTAACTATTTTGGGCTAAAATTCAACCCAGCCTTATCTTCTCTATCATGTCACAAAATAAGCCTTGTCTAGGAAAGTTCTTCAAGACGACATCCACGACGTCTAAGAAGATTGAGTTTTAAGCGGGACCATTGCGACCCCTCCAACCTTCCCGGAAAAGACCTGGCTGTGATTTCGAAGACTCTTAACTGGCTATCCATGAGTTGCTTATCGTTACGTTTAAATATATATATATATATAATATGAGACCAAGCTAGTAGTTGCCAAAACCATGCTAATCTTCGCCCAACAAAAAACAAAATGACTACGGCCAAGCAAACAAGCATGGATATTTCATGCATATTGAAGAACGAGCCATGCCATGCCAATGCAAATTATTTTGGGTTAAAATTGATTATTTGGCTCATCTAGCTGCCACTTCATGGCCCTAATAATCAAGGGGGCTAATGTTGAGGCCCAAAAAGTCACCAGAATCCCAAAGACATTTAAAGCCCGATATATCATATAATGTTGGTCATACGTTAATCCAAGCTGTATTTTAGGAATTAATTCATTAAATAAATACAGAAATAGTGTGCATGTCATGCCAAGCCAATAATACATTTTTTCATATGTCAATCACCTACCAAGCTCACATGAACCCAAGTCATGTGATTTACGAGGCTTGCACAAGGGATTGTGGTGTGGAAGGTTACGGAGGTCCACAAGGCCCGCTGAAGCTCTTGGATAATGAAGACTTTAGGCTAGCTACTTGGGATTACCAAAGTCCAAGCCCATTACTTGGAGTTCTCCCAAAGGAAATAGCCATTTTCCAATGCCTAGCTTTACCTATTGGAAATAAGAATGTCTCAATGCTCCCTATTACCTACTGAAACAAGCCAATTCCAACACTTCCTTTTATCCATAGGAAATAGTCATTTTCCAATGCCTACCTTTACTTGCTGGAAGTAAGAATGTCACAATGCTCCCTTTTACCCTTTGCAAATATACTAGCTCCAACACTTACTTTTAACAATTGGAAACCAAAGAGAGCCTTCACCTTTTATAAATCACCATAGCCATAGCCACAATCAACAAGTTTTCAACACCCAAACTTAGGCCTATCCACACCAAGCCAAGCACATTCACTCTCATTTGCTAAACTTGCGAGTCTTTAGCTCCCACACTCCAAGCTCTCATGCCAAGCTCGTACAATCTCGGTTCAACATCACCAAGTCATCTTCAAGCATGCAAAAGCACAACCAAGCATTCGTTAAGCTCCATCCCAAATCTGAAACACTCATCCTCTGAAGCTAAGTTGAAACCATTGTCATTATCTTTTTGGTAAGCTCTTCGTCTAGCTGCTGAAAACACCCAAAATTTTAAGCCTTAATCCTTTCTTGATGCTCATTTTCTATTATCATGCCAAGCCTAGTAGTATGTTGATTCACCAAAGCAAACTCTCATGCCAAGCCTGTGCAACATCAATCCACCATCTCCAACTCTTTGTCTAGTTGCCGAAAACATCAGTACAAAACACGCAGCAGCTGGGAGAAGAATAAAGTACTCCCCTAGGACTTGCTTCTCCTTCAGGATGCTTTAGGCCTAGTTCTCGCTAAATCAGAAAAAGGGGCAACGAAGGCTTGATTCACCACTCTTTGGTGGTCCAAGAATCAACAAGCCCGGACGAGCCTTCCAACGGAAAAAGACCCCAACACATGGCATATAATTGAATAGCAATAAACAAAGTATTCGCAAATAATCATGTCATGGCTTCATTATAAACCTTAGAAAGGGATTTAGTTACACAGTCATAATGACTTAGATGGTGGGCCTCGCTAGCCCGATCAAAACCAATTGATTAGGAGTGTTTATGATTTGGTTGTTTGATTTTTAAACGGTATTTTCCTATGAGAATTTTATTTACTATTTATGAATTATAGTTCTATCGCTTTTACTTTCTAAGCATAATATATCCACGTTTATTTTTATATATGTGCTAGATGGATTAATAATTGGATTGTGTCGCCTTGAAATATGGTTGCCTTCGGAGATATTGATGTCTTCGGACATCCTGGTTGCCTTTGGAAATATTGATATCTTCGGACATCCTGGTTGCCTTTGGAAATACTGTTGCCTTCAGAAATATTGGTGTCTTCGGACATCCTTCGGAAATATTGATGTCTTCGGACATACAGTTGCCCTCGGAATGTCTTTGGACATATGGTTACCTTCTCAGACACCCTTGTTGTCTTCGGATTGTCTTCAGACACCCCTGTAGACTTTAGATTTGTCTACACGCATATGACATTGCCCCACGAGTCCTGTGGATGCCCGAACCTTGTGGTGCTAGGATTTGCATTCCTGGCTGACCTAGTGTCCCCTAATTCTGCTAGGATTTGGGTCTAGGGCTGACTTCATGTCCCTCAATTCTGCTGGAATTTGCGTCTCGGGCTTACTTCAAGTCCTCAGACTCTGCTATGATTTGCGTCTCGGGCTAAATTCATGTCTCCCAATTCTGCCAGGATGTACCGCACATGTGGAGTGGACTATTCCACAGATGTACTACTTGGAATTGACAGATTATCTATGGAATTGACGGACTATGTTTGCAATACACCTATATGAAGAACAGTACAGTACTGATATGTTTATGCAGTTGACAGGATATTCTTTGCCACCATGCTCATATTATCTACACAAGGTTGGTCAAGATCCCCAACCACCTGCCCGACTTGTCTATAGTTTTGCCCTTCCCCGGTTGCCTTTAGATTTAATGATATTTCTCATATACCCCTTGGTGGGTAATTGCAGGACATATGCACTATGTGGATGGTTGCAGGTATGACTTTCAGGTAAAAGGTTGTAGGTGTTTGGATGTACAATGATAAATTGATTGAATAGTTAGGTACATAATTTAAGGGCATGTCATTCAATTATATATCTAGTTGAAAACAAAGTAAGAATGATTCTAGAATTTAATTGTTGGTTTTACCTTGAACAATACTATATTATGTGAATTGCGTTTTTTTAGTAGAAGGAACTACGTGTGGCTTGATCCATCAATAAGTATACGTAGGCAACCTAGGCTAACGTAGGTGCAGCCGCAAGTTTATGATTTATTTGTTATGTTCAGTTTTTATAAGTTGAATTTGCTGAATGCTTTGGAGTAGTTGAGTTTGCTATACAGGTAGATTTCTGGGTTTTGAGCCTTTTTGAGGGGAGACTCTACGGTTTTCCGGTAGAAGTCAAACCCTAAAGCAGTTTTTGAATTAGGGCAAGAAAGGTATTTTCGTCATTCGTGCCCGACACTTGCCAATTGTTGGACATGCAGGGGGTTCGACATAGATTCTAAAGTGGAATTTGGTTTTGGTCCTTTCAAAGAATCTTTCTTTGACTGGGACACACGTCAGCTGAATTGCACGCAATATTTGGGGTCGTTCCACTACCTAGAAAAATCTTGAAAAATTTGAGAAATGTAGATTTTTCTCTGAGCTTTCTAGGGATATATTACACGTCACTTAGAAAAATCGGGAACGTCTTCAAATGTTCAATCTCCCATAGCAGTGCGTTTCTGACGGGACTGCATCTTAGGCTGTCTTAACTTGCAATTCTAGAACAATTGGCTTCATAGAAAATTATGAAAATTTGATACAATGATCTTCAATGTCTTATATTTCTTCTCGAACTAGCCTTGTGCTAAAATTCCTCCGAACAGCCGATTTTCCTTCAAAAACCTTCTAAGAGCGCACAAAAGCTAAAAATAAGGAAAGTAGAGTAATAAGGCTCTTTTTAATCACCTTCCCCACAAAAACCAAATATAAAGGGTCTAAAAATATGAGAAATAAAGCACTTATCACAAATTAACTCCCCTCACCAGCGACCTCAGATTCGCAACACAATGCCTCATATACCGACTAGTTTTCATTCCTCTGGCACCAACCCAAATTTGTTTTTGCAAGGTTGATTTGGGGAGATTTTGGGGTGATGCGCGGCTGTAGCGGGGATGGAAGTGATTATGGAGTATGGGTTAGGGAGAGATGGACGGAGGCTGCGAAGGTGAAGGTTGGGAGAAAGGGTGTTGCGATAGGGAACATATGAGGCTAACATTGATGAGGAGGAGAAGGATGAGGGGTTTGACAGAGATGAAGAGGGAGAAAAAAGTAAATAAATAAGGAGATATTTACATATTTTATCTTAATCTTTTATGTTTTATGTTTTAATTAAATTATTGGGAAATAGCCCAAAATGCCACTCATTTTATAATTTTTTATGAAAATACCACCCCTCCCTTAAAATTTTAAAACTATCACCTATAAATACATCTTTATTGTCGAGTGATTGCACCCATATCACTTTTTCAGAAATTGTGTTCTCTCTCAACTTTCTTGGCTCCGTCTCTCTATGTCGCTCAGCTCTCTCTCTTGTGTAACTCTCTCTCTCTCTCTGACACAGTGGTCTTCCTCCCTCAGCCGTGTCTGTTCATCCAAGCTTAACTCCACAGTTCACATCCACAAGGTACTGTTCATCGTCCTTTTCTTATTTTCTCTCTCGGCTATCTCTCTCGAGATCTATCTCATTGTTCTCTCTCTCTCTCACCTCCAAATTCCATATCTATCTTGTTGTTCTATCTATCTCTCTCTCTCTCTCTCTCTCTCTCTCTCTCTCTCTCGGCTCTCTCTCTCTCGGCTCTCTCTCGCATATCAAGAACAACCTACAAAACCCACATCTTTGCCCTCAAAACCCAGTTCTTCCTCTTCCCCTCTATTTTCTTCTCTACCCAAATCCAAACCCCAACTTTGTCTCTCTTCAAATCCCTTACGCAACCTAAACAAACCCAAACAAAACCATCTTTTCTGAATATGATAGCATGTCTTGGCATTAGGTGGCCATTGTTTGAGCATTTTGGTCCAATTTTGGGGGGTTTTGAAGTAAGGGTTTACATGCCCTCTTCAACAACAGCTTCTCCAGAAAATGAATTGCTTGGAATATGTAAGTTTTTATGTTAAATTGAATTTGATTACTAAAATTGGAATTGTGATTGATTTCATCCGTATTTTCTGTAGAAAGTGAAGTATTGGGATTGATTTTGTTTTTCTGAAACGACACATGATATTATACGTATTGCTATGGTATTGCTGTTATATTGATGTTATATTGATATATTCTTGAAAGCGACACATATGAACTTGTATCGTATTGTGGTTTTATTGCTGTTGTATTGTAGTGGTATTGCTTATGTATTACTATGGTATTGCTATTATATTGATGTTATATTGATATGTTACCATAATTTAATAGGAATATATGTTGATATCATTTTTCTTTATGTGCTTGTGATTTGTGTAGGAGTTGAGATTATTCTTGGCTGAAGTATTATTTACGATCTCTCTCGCTCTGCTCTTCGTATTTTTCTCAACATTTATGTGTTAATTTAAGTATGGTTCAGTTTTGGTTATGTTCACAGGTTGTGAATTTAACTTGGAGGCTTGCTTGGTTTCATTTCAGATTATTGGGTTTGTTTTGGTTGCTTGAGAGTAAAAGGGATGATACTTCATGTAAATTCAACAATTAAATAGGAGATTTTTGTTTTCAAGTTGTTCATTCTTCAGATACTTGGTCATTCTTTAAGATTACGTGAAACAAAAACATGTATTGAATATTATTGTATAGGATACCATGTAATTATTTTGATACCGTTAAATGAAATTTTAGTTCAATTTACTTGAAAACTTTGGGATCTTGAGCAAGGGACGACAATTACTTATACGACTGTTTTGAAACATACAAGACGACAATGTAAGAATGGTTAATTTTGACGATATCCATAGTTGCTTCCACTCCATTATAATGTCATGTAGATTATAAAGTGGCAATAGACATGCAATAAAAAAGCAATATGAAAGCAATAAACAAGCAATGAAGTGGCAATAGACAACCAATACAAAAGCAATAAAAAATCAATAAAATGGCAATAAACTAGTACCTAATGGATGTTTTTGTACTCTCTTTCCCATATTATATAATGTTCTAATTGTTGAACTATTACAATATTCAGTTGCTACAAATAATAAATAGTACATAAAAAATAATAACCATGTATGAAAATTTCATATCATTATAATAATGACCTCAAAATAATAACCATGTATGGAAATTTCATATCAATACTCTCTTTGAGGTCATTATTATAATGATATGAAATTTCATTTAACTATATCAAAATAATTACATGGTCTCCTATACAATAATATCCAATACATGTTTTTGTTTCACGTAATCTTAAAAAATGACCAAGTATCTGAAGAATGAATAACTTGAAAACAAAAATCTCCTATTTAATTGTTGAATTTACATGAAGTATCATCCCTTTTACTCTTGCAGCTCCTCAAGCAACCAAAACAAACCCAATAATCTGAAATGAAACCAAGCAAGCCTCCAAGTTAAATTCACAACTGCGAACATAATCAAAACTGAACCATACTTAAATTAACACATAAATGTTGAGAAAAATACGAAGAGCAGAGCGAGAGATCATAAATAATACTTCAGTCAAGAATAATCTCAACTCCTACACAAATCACAAGCACATAAAGAAAAATGATATCAACATATATTCCTATTAAATTAGAGTAACATATCAATATAACATCAATATAACAGCAATACCATAGTAATACAGAAGCAATACCACTACAATATAACGACAATAAAACCACAATACGATACAAGTTCATATGTGTCGTTTCAGTAACATATCAATATAACAGCAACACCATAGCAATACAGAAGCAATATCACTATAATACAACTGCAATAAAACCACAATACGATACAAGTTCATATGTGTCGTTTCAAACAAACAAAATCAATCACAATACTTTACTTTCTACACAAAATACAGATGAAATCAATCACAATTCCAATTTCAGTAATCAAATTCAATTTAACATCAAAACTTACATATTCCCAGCAATTCATTTTCAAGAGAAGCTGTTGTTGAAAAGGGCATATAAACCATGACTTCAAAACCCCCAAAATTGGACCAAAATGCTCAAACAATGACCACCTAATGCCAAGACATGCTTTGTCGTATTCGTAAAAGATGGTTTTGTTTGGGTTTGTTTAGGTTGCAAAAGGGATTTGAAGAGAGACGAAGTTGGGATTTGGATTTGGGTCGAGAAGAAAATAGAGGGGAAGAGGAAGAACTGGGTTTTGAAGGCAAAGATGTGGGTTTTGTAGGTTGTTCTTGATCTGCGAGAGAGAGCCGAGAGAGAGAGAGAGAGAGAGAGAGAGAGAGAGAGAGAGAGAGAGAGAGAGAGAGAGAGAGAGAGAGAGAGAGAGAGAGAGAGAAAGCTAAGAGAGAGATAGAACAACAAGATAGATCTGGAATTTGGAGGTGAGAGAGAGAGAGAGATATATATATATATAGCTGAGAGAGAAAATAAGTAAAGGACGATGAACAGTATCTTGTAGATGTGAACCGTGGAGTTAAGCTTGGATGAACAGGACACACTGAGGAGGAAGACCACTACGTTGGAGAGAGAGAGAGTTACACGAGAGAGATAGGCGAGCGACATAGAGAGACGGAGTCAAGAGAGTTGAGAGAGAACACAATTTCTGAAAAAGTGATATGGGTGCAATCACTCGACAATAAAGATGTATTTATAGGTGGTAGTTTTAAAATTTTAAGGGAGGGTGGTATTTTCAGAAAAATTATAAAATGGATGGCATTTTGAGCTATTTCCCTAAATTATTTACTCTCTTTTTTAGTCCACATCAATACATTGATTGCCGCATCGAGTTTTAACGGAGAGATTGACAGTGAAACCAACATATATATGAAAATGTTACGAAAATAAATATTATGCATGAAACCGAGACGGAAATAAACTTGGAAGTATGAGATTGAGACGAAAAAAACTTCATATACTAAATGCTGAAACTCAGTTAAAGTTAAAAGATAATAAAGTGAAACTTACCATATATATGTGTATGTATGATCATCAAGGTATATTAAAATAACACTTCCACCTCAAAAAAGAAAAAAAAAAACTTCATCATCAATGTATCAATGTATCAATGTTCATATATGGAGTAAGTAACTGAACCTGACAGTATTCAGAGGTTGGAAAAAAGAAACACCTAGATAATCTGTTACACATGTCAGCTAATCAGAGACAAACAACAAGGAGAAAATCAAATCAAACCACAAATGCATAGGCTTAGGGCTTAGGGCTTAGGGATATCCCTACATTAACTCGCAGAAGAACTTCACAAGTAGCCTTGACTTATACGTCCATCAAAAAGTGAGACAACGATTGAAGCGAGCTTCATTGACTTGTTGCACAGGTGGGTAGGTCATTCTAGCAGATGCCTCCTGCACAAATGGATGATTTAAGAGCTCGATAGCAGTGGGACGATCACGTGGATTAACTTGCAAGCATATCCGTATGAAATCTCGTGGATGCTTCGGGAGAGAATCAGGAATCTCAGGAGTTTTCCATAAGAGATGTTAAATAACGCACAATACTGTCAAAGAGAAGATGCATCAGTCAGATCTATTAGATCTATCATCATCATCATCATCTTTCTGAACCATAAATAATACAAATTTACGTAAATAAAACATGGTACGGACCCATTCTTGCGGATGGTATGGAACCTTCCCGGTTAACATCTCCAACACAGTGCAACCAAGGCTCCATATATCAGCTGCAATCCCATAACCTTGGTCTGTTGTCTTAACAACCTACACAAGCATAAATTCTGACCAATTCAGACACGACAACAAACTCCATGATTTTAAAATTTTAAAGTCTAGGCATGATCTTAAATAAAGAACATCATTAGATCCTTTACCTAATACAAAAAAAAAGATATTCAATCTAAGAGCCCACATATCATCTTAGACAATTGTGGAATAGTCCGCATATATTGTAGAAAATTCCAAGAAGACTTGACAAGAGCTCATATCATCGTAGACGGTGACAGAATACATATTATATCACTACTAGACAAAAGGGTAAAAGCCACAGTTTTCGTAGCCACAGCATGCAAACAGTGGCTATTACTATAAGAATTCAACTCTCCAAAAAGACCCAACAAAAATTTGTAGTGTGAGAACCCTACAATAACCCTTCCAAGTGAAATTAACAGCAGAAGAACTTTAACCCAGAGAGAGAGAGTTATAACCTCAATTTTCATTATTTGTGGGTGATTGGTTCACTTCTGTCTTAGGGAGCTTAGGAGTTAGTAGGATAACATTATTTTTCAGGGTGGGTGGACTAATATTTGCTAGGATGTGTTTTTCTTTTCATAATCTTGCACTCAAAGTTATTTAATATTTGTGTTTCATTAGTGTTTGAAGCAACCATAAAATCAATCGGTGTCAAAAGGAGGAACTTTAGAGAAATGACACTACACAAATATATAATAAGAAAACCTCAGGAGCCATCCAGTATGGAGATCCACGGCAAGAATGATTGCTGTTCCCTTCAGTTATCTGGGGAAAAAAATTCACTATTATGCATTCTGGAAATTACTGAAGGCAACAAACAGAAAAGATTTGGAGCAATGAAAGACAAACCTTTGCCAATCCAAAATCAGCAAGCTTCACAGATCCATTTGCATCCACCAAAATATTAGCGCATTTAATGTCCCTGATTACAAAAAACGAAGAGATTTGAGAATGGGGCTAGACAGATATGGACATTGTTAACCCACAGCCACTCTTCTTTTGTTTCTCCTTTTTAGGATGACTCTTTACATGATATGGTGATATTCCAAGTAACAAATGCTCAAAGGGAAATACAGAATCTTCTAATAATCTAACATTATTAACCATAGCTATACATCATGTCACATGAAGTACCTGTGAATCACATTATGGTCGTGAAGATACTTCAAACCTTGCAAGATCTGTCTCGTGTATATAGAGACATCAGAATCTGAGAGACTTCCCCTGAGCCACGTAATGTCGAATAGAGTTTATATATGCTTCCCTGGGTTACAAGCTCCAGGAAGATATAAAGTTTTGATTCGTCCTGCAAAGATTATTTAGACAAAGTATATAAACAACAAAATGGTGCTCACAAACAAGTAGATTTGAGACAAGTACAGGGGCTATGGAGATCCAGTGCCTAATAACCTAATGTACGGTATGAGAAAATTTATGTTCAACAGGAAACCATAGTGAAGCATCAGAAAAAGCAACAAGAGAATGAATCCTAAGTTCATAGTCTAAGTGTTTCACAAGCTAATATACTGACTAGTATTTCATACTAAATACTTTTGGATACAAGAGAAATAGATCAAATATACTACGATTAGCTGCTTCAACATCTTTCACGTAAATTGTGACAAGAAAGTCAGCGATTGATATTACTCATAATCCAATTCAACAAACCTTGTTGAGCTAGATAGACATTTCATCAAAGAAAAATTTGAGAACATGATCATCTACCGATCCTTTGCCATCCATATCATAACTCACTCAGTTTGTGAGTTGAGGATGTTTTGGATTTCAAAGAGGTGAAATTGAGGGTGGGGCGATTCTTAATGAAATGGTTACGTAAACATGCCATGATAGTACTTGAAGTTATCAAGGCTTTCTCGCCAGAGTCGAGTTCTTCCAAAGCTAAAATGACCCCGCTTTGCTAGTGTTCTAGTTAATAACAAAGAACTAGTAGGGTCAGGATATTATGAAGTCCTAGTAGGGCTAGGATTTATTAATAGTTACGAACTAGGAAAGCCAGGGCTACATTATTCTAGTATAAATAGCCGATTAAGAGACTTAAGTAATCCGTGTTTATCTATATAATTCCGAAATTTAGATTTAATAATTTTCCTTGGGATTCTTTCCCTAGAACTATAACTCAATTATCTATAGTCCAACTTGGATTTAGGGGTGGCCCTGGTATGATGCAAGTAGTACCACTGCACAAGTTCCTCAAATTTTTTTATGTATATATATGTAAGCATGTAATATATGTACATAATTATGTGCTTGGTGAAGTTAGTTTGTTGTCTTCAATGAATATTTTAGTGATCATTAGTATCTTTATAGTTGCATGTTGTAACGCAAAAAAAACAAAAAAAAAAAACAAAAAGCAAAGAAAAGGACACATCAACTAAAACCACTATAGCCGTGCACATATGAAACTCTATTTATCAATCTCAAATTTAAAGTTCTTTCTCCCACTCAAAACCAAAAACAAAACAAAAATTTCATGTTGGTTCGTTGGATCCGCGTTTAAGTTTCACACAGAGTCCTTAAAATCTCAGGATTCTATTGTTTATATCCCTATTCTTTGTTGCCATTTGTTTCCTACTAAGTAAAGCTTTCATTATGCACCAAATGAGACATCTTGTATAAATAATCTCAACACACAAACCCGTTTAAGTTTCACACAGGCCCTTAAAATCTCAGGATTCTATTGTTTTACATCCCTATTATTTGTTGCAATTTGTTTCCCTCGAGTAAAACACACACACACACACACACACACACACACACACACACACACACACACACACACTATTAGAGCGGGTTTGAGCACGTGTGAAAGCCCAACGGGCATATGTGCTCCAAATCACCTAATATTATGCTGTCTAAAAGTTATACTTGAAAATTCGTCACATGTGCGGAGGGGCGTGTGAGAATGTGAAAATGAAAATGTTGCAAATTGGAAAGATGAGAAACCTAGCAAGGGCTTACAAGTAGTTGGGCTACTCCCCTCATTGCCAATTGGTTTTGGGGTGGAACCTCAACTTCCTTCAAGGGTCCGCTACGAATAATTTTCAACAATCCAAACCATTTATTTTTCAAGTTTTCATTCATAGATCACCCTTGCTAAAAACCAAGCAAATTGAAACTCATTAAGGCATCTAGTTCGGACCAACAAAATAGACGAACACAGTACTTCAAGAAAAGACAATAATAACAACCATCTAATCGTGTGGTCAAATGGTTTTGGATTCGACTGATTTTATGCAAAGATGATCTTTTAGGTAATATCTAAAAATTAGACGGTTCAAATCATTGAAATACAATGTGTGGTGGACCCTTATTTGAGGGATATCAAAACTCTCAGTATCAGTCCCCCTCTATTCAGTGATACCTTAAATAATTTTATTTGCGTACCAAAAAAAAATTCAACGATCCGAACCATCTATTTTTTAAGTCTATATTCATAGATTATCCTTGCAAAAAATTAGACAAATCAGAAACTGTTTCGACATCTAATTGTGTCCTACAAAATCAATGAACACAATATATATTATATATAGTGTTACTTGGTGGATAAGTGTATCGTGACTTTTTGTGAACAAATTCAAGCTCAAAAGCAAAAACAATAGATTGTACCTTATCTGTGCCATAATATCGAACTATGTTCTTGTGTTGAAACTTACTCAGAATTGCAATCTCCTGGAGTATAGGAAACAAAACCAAGAATGAGAAGAAATATAAAAGATACAGTAATCAATGCAGACCTCCCTAATCATATGAAGGAAGCTCTAACTCATCATCACAGTCATTCAATCAGATCTTGACTGAGCCGTTGATCATGATCTTGAGTACTGCTGATGAGTCAGAGCTTTCCCATCATACATAATTACTGAATTACTTAGGGCCCATTTAATACCCATTTTAATTTCAGTTTTTAGTTTTAATTTTTAAGGAAAATGTGAGTGAGAATAAAAGTGAGGATGAAATTGAGAGAGAGGATGAGAGGGAGAAGTATCAAAAGTGAAAACAATTTGAAATAGATTTCAATTTTTAGTTTTAGTTTTCACTTTTGTTACACCTCCATCCCATCCTCCCCACTCAATCTTATCTTTACTCTTATTCTCACTTCCATTTGTTATAAAAATTATAGTTTTTCTCTTTCCGTAAAAGCCAAAAGCAAAACCCTTTATAATATAAATAATATATAAAACGAATTGGAAACTCTTTTAAGGTAATAAGTAAAACTAAAGAAACAAATAATATGTAAATAAAAGTAAAATGAATTAAGATTATGAAAGCAAGCTTGATATGGTGAAGCACGTCAAAGACGCTGTCTAAAAGCCTTTGTACCCTCCCTATATACAGGTACTGATGATCTACAAGACCCCAAGATACAACCTCCAATACACAGGCTCAAGGTCCGCTATGAGCACGTTCACAGTCGGATATATAGGTCTCCAAGTAACAGAACCGTTGCCCAAAAATAATAATAGAAGTAGAGAAAGTGTGAACGGTAGAAGAGGAGAGAAACATATTGTGGTAATGGTTGTGTTATATGGTAGTTTCATATTGTGGTAGTAGGTATATAGTGTTGTTTCAAATGTGAAGGAGGTGGTCTTTTATAGGCATCCAAGAACATATAACATTCACCACATTAAACTAGAAAATTAAGGCATTCAATATATAAATAAAATCTGAAAATTAAATATTTATAACCCGTACAATAAGTAAAATAAAAACCAAAATAGTTAAACAAATCAAAATGGTAAATTTTTTCAAACCCTTTTAAAATTCCAACACCATTCTCCCTCTTTTCATTCTACACTTTAGCACAAGAATTGAGCACTAAAAACTAAAATTGAAATGGTCATCAAACGGACGCGCTTAATAGCTGAGTAAAAGAGACATGCAAAATCAGGACAAATGACGCAACACAAGCCTCTGTCATGGTGTCACCTGTTCAAGCTGCTCAGTTCCCTGATCACTTAAGGAAACTTCCTTAGCAGCAAAGAAGCATCCGCCTCTGCAGGGAAACATGAAATCACAATCAAGAAAGATGTGATTAAATATCAGATACTGAAGGAAAGATAAGATATATAAAACCACTTTCTTAATAAGATTTTTATATGAGTAGAGGTATTAACTATCGGTGCTGACGGAGATTCTGACTAGAACATGGCTCAATAAGAAAGCTGTGATGAAAAAACATATTCTAATTTCTAACCAGCCAAAAACATGGCCCAACTCGTCAGCAGCCAAGTTGCTGCCTTGAATGGCAGAGCCACCAGATCGAAATTACAACTAAATGAGAAGTCAATTTTGGGTTAGATACTCGTATTTTAATATAATATTAGAGCTTTACTTTCAGGAGGGTGGGGGTTGGAATCCTCCAAAGCCTCATCCCCACATAATTCCAGGAGGCTAGTGTTTGTGTGTACACTTGATATACATTGTTAACTAATTTCTTGAAAATTTCAATTTGGAATCGGAGCAAACATGAATCGAAGTGAATATGAGGCATTCTCATTATATTGCTTCACACTAAAGGTAATGCGATAATAAAACTTTAAACATATAACAGACAAAGAAGTCGTTAACCTTCCGATAATAAAAGCAACTTTCATACATGCATATATATCCAAGCTACTAAAGAAAGCCTCAACGGGCCGTGCCCTCTGTTATTTTCACAACCGCTATCTATAAACTTGACAATTAGTCGCAAGAAAACCAAATTTATCTTCTAGTTTTAAATGCTGATCATTACTTCCTGATCTTATTTTGTATTCCTCCAACCTACTCGGTTCAGCCCTATGACTCTGCTAGAACGATTCATCCCTAAACCAACACTACATATCAAGAAAGTATTACCACACGAAGGAAATATTTTGACAATCTGACACCTTAACTTCACTTTCGATATGTAAATCTACCACTTCCACCCACATTTCCTTTAAATATTTCTAAGGACACCGAAAAGAATTTATCTCTTTGATTAAAATACCAAATAAAATAAAAAATAAAAAATCATCCTCCACACCGACCACCCCACCTTCGCCCTGAAGCCCCAATTATCAAAAATTAAAATTATAAATAAATAAATAAATAAGCCAACAGTGTGCAAGTAACAAAGAGATTCACAGATCAATTGAAGTCAGTGTAGCAGTTAAGAGATCTATAATAAAATTGAGGAACTATATATCCATAATAAAATTGACCAGTACATGAGCACTTACGGAGCAATTACTCTCCACACAGTGCCGTAAGATCCGCGACCCAGCTCATCGAGCTTTCTGCATTCCTTCATAGAAAGCTTGATATTCCTGCGTGACGACGTGCCGGAGCGAGCAGCCATTGACTTAGGTTGCTGAGTGAGTGAGTCAGGTTTTAGAAAGTACAAATTTTGAGTGTGTCATCTATGTAATTCCAGCATTTTCGACTACATAACCTTTTTATAATATATATCACATTATACTTTATATAAATATAATATAGGGCAATATGCGACTTTGCCCCTGGCTCGTCTAATTTATTCAAGAATGCCCCCTTTTGAAACTCAATCATAAATGTCCCCGTAAAAACCCCTTGTTCCTTCACTTTTTGGAGTCGTTGCTCTCTGAAATATTCATCTCTCTAGTCTCTTCCTCTTCTTTCTTCTGCCAAACCTCACAAGAAATTCACCTCCACCTCACGCCCTTCGTGGTTGACCTCCACAACGAAGCCAACATCACCATCTGACTCGCAAGCTCCACAGACAAGCCACAATTGCGACACGTGAGCAAGACCCGTGAGCAAGACCATTATATATTATAATTATGGGCCAAGTGGGTCGGGCTTTTATGGGCCAAACGGGCTAGGTCTTTATGGGTTTTTATGGGCCGGTTCTATGGGCTAGGCTAGGCTTTACACCCCTTAGTCCAAGCCTTGTATATTTTTTGATGGGCCGGACCGGCCTATGGTCCACAACAGGCCGGGTTGGATTTTTTCTAGATGGGTCAGGCAGGCTCCCATGGGCCTAAGAGCCCATGGGCCAAATGATGATCCCTACCAAAGAGGAAGAAGTGTGTGCAACAGCAAAAGTAAATGAAGATAAGATAAAACAAATGGAAAGAAGAAGAAATCAATTGCACTAATAAGCTCCAAGACATGCATGCAAGTTTCCATAATGAAAGAAATAAAGGGAGAATGAATAAACAAACAAAGAGAAGTTCAAATTGACTACTTGCAACCCATGAATGCAAAGAATAATGATGATGCTTGAGTTGTTATCTAGCTATAAATAGAGGAAGCTTGCTACAATTTTATGAGGAGACAATAGGGAGAGACACACGAAATAGAGCAAGTGGAGCAAATGATAAGAAGACAAAAATAAAGATATTTGTGAAGCCAAAGTCAAGGAAGTAGGCTAAAGATAAGGAAGATATTTGGAAACAATGGGCTACTTGTTTGGAATGGTGAGCTACATGATTATTATATAATTCAAGGTTCCCTTTCTTTGGCTATAAATAAAAGCTTGGAGCAAAGAAGCAAGAGGGAGATACAGGGGAAAGAGAAGAAAAGAAAGAGAGAAAGAGAGAAAGACAGAGAGAGAAAGTGAGAGAAAAAAAAGGAACAAGGATGGAAATGAAGAATTCAATTTTCATGTTACCAAATTCCCCGTGCCCCCTGTTTCCCCCTTAGTTTTGCGACATGTGGCACACAACTTAACAGGAGTATTATATTAGAATACACATTTGACAAAAACACGTTTGCACGCCGCTTCATCTTCTACGCTACGTACAATCAGACTTCAACCTCTACATCTACACTGCAAAACTCAGCCCCTGCATATGGTTTGTTTTTCAACTTCACTCGTTGACTGCTAGTTCATCAGGTAAGCCACACTTTGCTCTTCATAATTCTTTTTCTTCTGCTTTTTTACTACTAGTCTTTTAGCCATCGTATGAGAAACGTATAAACATATAACTTACGACAATCATATACTCAATATGCAATTCATTTGGTTTCAATCTTTTTTCCTTTTTTGTTTTCATCTATAGTAACAATTTATATAAAATATATTGATTTTTCTTTTACAATTTTTTCGATACTTTTCGTGTTTTGGTTTACTTTTTTTTATATTAAATATAAGGGATTGGAGCTCATTTTCATCTACGTCCATTTTCTAGTTTCATCAATAACTAATATGAACATTTATGTATGACTATACAGTACTTAGCTATGTTGAATTTTTATTGAACCAATTGTAATTATTTATTGTTATGTGAGATATTTTAGATGTATAAATTTTGTTTAATTCAATTTTTGAAGGACATGAATATGGAAAATAATTGCATGGAAGATGGAGAAGGTGAAACAAGCCCTGGCTTGAATATTTCAGAAGATGAAAGCAACGAAAAGTTACCACAAGCTATGAAAGGTAATGAAAAAATAGACTTGGTTAATTCTAGCATTCGAAAGAAACTAATTCTTGTGATTGGGATGGAGTTTGAGACAGAAGACTTGACATTTAAATTTTACAATGCATATGCATACAATATTGGTTTTAGTATTAGAAGAAGTAGCTGTCACAAATTCAAAAGTGGCCAGTTGAGAGACAGGCTTTTTGTTTGCCTCGTGAAGGTAAGCATGAAATTGATAAGCGTGTTTCTAATGTGATGTACATCGTGCTGAGACAAGATGTGGATGCTTAGCAAGTATTAAAATTAGTTGTCATTTGAATGAGAAGTATCGTGTCAAAGAATTTGTTTATGAACATAACCATGTCACTACAAGTCCGTCTAAGACTCATTTGTTTAGGTCTCATAGGAAGATCACTCTTGCACAAATAGTTGAAGTTGATATGGCAGATAGTTCAGGAATTGCTCCCAAAGCAGCTCTTGAATTTTTAAGTAGACAAGCTAGTGGTCAGGAAAGTCTTGGATTTATTCCTGATAATTACAGGAACTACTTACATTCAAAACAAACAAGAGAAATGAAGTTAGGAGATACAGGTGGTGTGTTAGAGTATCTGCAACAAATGCAATTGAATGATCCTAATTTTTTTATGCTATACAAGTAGATGAAGATGATTTGATCACTAATATTTTTTGGGCTGATGCAAGGATGATGGTGGATTATGTTTATTTTGGTGATATAGTATGTTTTGATACTACCTATAGAAAAAATAAAGAAGACCTTTTGCAATGTTTGTTGGTGTCAACCACCATAAGCAAACTATTATATTTGGTGTTGCACTATTTATGATGAGACAGTTCAAACTTTTATGTGGTTGTTTGATACATTTGTGAAGGCTATGTCTGGAAAAAAGCCAAAGAGCATTCTTACGAGACCAAGATGCAGTGATGTCTACAACATTAGCTTTAGAATGGCCAGAAACATCTCATCGTTTATGTATTTGGCACATATATCATAATGCAGCCAAACACCTTATCGGTGTTTTTGAGAAGTTGAAAGATTTTAGCAGTTGCATATATGATTATGAGGATGAAGATGATTTTCTAAATGCTTGGAATAGTATGCTTGAAAAATATAATCTCGTGGGCAATGATTGGTTGAGTCGCATGTTTAAAATAAGGGAGAAATGGGAGCTAGTTTATGGGCGAAAAACTTTTTGTGTAGATATTACTACTACCCAAACAAGTGAAAAGCATGAATAGTTGTATCAAAAAGTATGTTAGTTACAAATATGACTTCCTCATATTTTTCAACACTTCCAAAGGTTTGTTGAAGGTCGTCGTTACGAAGAGTTGAAAGTTGAATTTAAAGCAAGTCAAAGTTCCTCAACATTGCCATTTCGCATAGAAATATTGAAGCATGCAACAAATGTATATACACCAAAAGTGTTTTAATTGTTTCAAGATTAGCTATGTAAGGCTTATGATTGTGCTTTGCACTTTAATGGTGAGATGGGCACAATCAGCAAGTATGAAGTTATCCCGTATGGGAAGCATTGGCACCGTACGATTACATTTGAGTTTTTCAATGTAGAGAAAATGAAAGGGTTGAAGTCCGATAGTATTCTAATCTAATATATTTTAATTATTTTAATTAAAGGAAAAAAAGACTAAAAGAGAGTTAACAAAGTTTAACTCCTGTTAAGTTGTGTGCCACATGTCACAAAACTAAAGGGGAAACTAGGGGCACAGGGATTTGGTAACAGGAAAATTGGACTCGGAAAGGAAAGAACCGGGAGCTAATAACTCTCTTAAAATTGTTCTTCACCTTTCTTAGGCCTCATTTAATTCATGTATTTTAGTTTCTTTGTTTTGTTTTAAATATTATTTATGTCTAGCTAAAATCCTTAACTAAGGTTGGATTAAACACCATTATTAAGTAAGGTTCTAGTTTTTATTTTCAATTCCCAAATATTGTGGTGTTCAATGATTATAATTTTCAATTCACATGATTAATAAATTAATTTTCTTTTCACCACTTCTATCATGTATTTGTGGTAGTTAAGACTTTGGATTAATCTAGTAATTCATTCTTGGTTTATATTTCTAGTTTACAAATTTCTTTGATCCTTTGTTATTCAAATAAACTTTTTCACATAGGATGCTTAGGAAACTTTGATCCTTTGTAGTTAAATAATTTTGTTTACATATGATGCTTAGAATTTGTACTTATGAAGGGAAGAAAAATTTACTTATGATCTAAATTACAAGCTTAATTGATAAATCTTGAGAAAACAGTAGATTGGTTTCTAGATTGCTACTCCATGGGAATTGAACGATAAATAATTAGGATCTTACGGAATAATGGTGTGGATTCTAATACCTTAGTTATTTTTCTCATAAATTTAATCTTAATTTCAATTTAGTGTCATTTCCATATTTGTTTTATGCTTTATTTAATTTTCTTTATCAACAAACAAATCACCATTTGAATCAACTAGGTTGGCAATGAAATTAACTTGGGTTTAATTGGTTTTCTATCTTTTCACACAATCCCTTGGATACTGTTATTAAAATATTGTGTTTTTCCTTTTCCTTTTCCGTAAAATTCTTATTAGATATAAATAATATATGAAATAAAGCTTTAACAATAAAATAAAGTTAAAGAAACAAACAAATAAATAAAATAAGTCAATAATAAGAAAGCAAGCCTGGTATAGTGAAAGCACGTCAAAGACGCTGTCCTAAAGCCTTTGTAGCCTCCCTACGTGCAGGTAATGACGGTCTACAAGACTCCAAGATACGACCCCAAAACGCAGGCTTAAGGTCCGCTATGAGTACGTTCACGATCGGATAGAAATCTCCAAGTCACAGAATCGTTGCCCAAAAATAATATAGAAAGTAGGGAATATATGAAAGTATGAGAATAGAGAAATCTGATTGTGGTATATAGAAATGTGAAGGAAGGGTGGCCTTTTATAGGCATCCAAAATTGTAACCTCCACATACAATTTAAACCAGAAAATTAAAGCAATGAATATAAAATAAAAACTGAAAATTTAAGCAATTGTAACTCCTATAATAAATAAAAGAAAACAGCCAAAAATTAAGACAATAAAATTTTAAAACCATTTCAAATAATAACAATCCCCCACAAAGGGTTTTAAAATTTTAAAATAGCAAAAGATAAAGAAAATATACATATGGGCAACATAATACTATGCAATAGGTGTAGGTGCCTTTTGGGCTTGAACCTTCACTTAGTGATGATAGTTTTCATTTGAGGAACCTGAGTGTACACAGTATTGAACTTGGCACCTTTGACCAAACTTCAACATATCCCACACATAGTATTGGTTGAGACTTGGAAGCGGGGTAGCGCTATTTATGGCAATGCACTCATCTTGATTCTCATGAGAGTTGCTAAAGAATAGCTCAATTCTCACAGTCGCGGCCTCACAACGTCTCTCACTTAGGTGAGTTCTCCCAGAGTACATGTGACCTGCACCCTGCGGGATTGCCCGCCTCGAAACTCATTCAGGAATAACTCCCTTCTTAACGTCACATTATATAGCACTGATGTCATAGGGATGAGCATGAGGACATCTCTAGGATGCCTCCACATTATATAAACAGTGCTCAATAAGTCACGCAGTATGGATTGTTTCTACCTATTGAACTTCCTTCATGGGATCGCCAATCACAGAAGTTGGGTTACCTCACTAGGTGACTCCTTTATGGGCTTAAACCCATCCCCTTTGACATTTCCAGGACTCTGCTCCTAGAAAGACCTTTAGTCAATTGGTCAGCAATGTTGTTCTCCGTCTTCACATACTCCAAAGACACAATGTTCTTACTTAATAGGCTCTTCACAGATTTATGTCTCACATGTATGTGCCTGTCCATTTTCCTATTTGTATGAGATTGTTTCACCAAGTCTATTGTAGCCTTGCAGTCACAATGAATAGATAAAGCAAGTAATGGTTTCTCTACTAGAGGCATGTCCATCAATAAGCTCTTAATCCATTCAGCCTCAGTGCAAGTAATATCCAAAGCTATGAGTTCAGACTCCATAGTACTTCTAGAAATAATTGTTTGCTTCTTCGAACCCCATGAAATTGCTACTCCACCCAATAAGAAAATGTAACCACTAGTAGACTTCACTTCTTCATTGTCTGTTATCCAATTTGCATCACTATATCGCTCTACCACATTTGGAAATCCTTTATAGCATAGTGAATAGTCCATTGTTCCTCTTAGGTAATTGAAAACTCTTTCCAAAGCATTCCAATGTTCCTTGCTTGGGTTGTGTATATACTTACTTAATCTTCCAACAACATAAGCAATGAATGGCCTAGTCTTATTTGCAATGTACAATAAAGAACCTATCATCCTGGGAGTACTTTAGCTAAGAAAGTGGTTCTCCTAAATTTTTTCTTCAAATGAGTATTAGGATCATAAGGTCACTACAAGAAAAACAGCATTAGTTGACACTTAATAATTGACGCTTTAGAAAAAAGCATCAACTATGATACATAGCTTTGACGTTTTTAAAAAAGCGTCAACAATGCAGGGCAATGAAGTGACGTTTTTATAAAAGCGTGAACAATATACGATAGTAAGTGACGTTTTTCAAAAAACGTCAACTACATATAGTAGTAAATTGACGCTTTTTAAAAACCACCGCTTCCCTTTTAAAAAAATTGACAACTAATCATCCCTTTTTCCTTTTAGAATATTAAAATATAATAAGCTTGTAGAAAACCTAAGGGGGTGTATTCAATTAAGAGTTTAAAAGAGTTATAAGTTTATAGAGTTTAAAAGAGTTTAATATATTTCAATTGATTTCTACATAGAGTTTGACTGAATTCATGGATTGATTTGAATGGTATTCGTTAGAGTTTTATCATAGAATTTAAAAGAGTTTATTAGAGTTCAAAAGAGTTTTTTTTTTGTTGCTGTTTATCTTTTTCCAAATTTTCAAAATAGAAAAGTACCTATATAAAAACAGAACGTCCAAACAATATGCATCAAAAGAAAAAAAAATGGCATCTGTTTTGCTCAAATGTGCAACCAATTAAGGATTCATGTCTGCATGTTTATGAAAAATGCGCAAAAGTAAAAACATAAAAGTTATTTGATGACAAAAAAACATAAAAGTTATTTGATGGCACTGTGGATCCAGGTTTGACCATCATCTCTGGGGCTATTGTGTTTAATGCCTTCAAAACTTTGTTGAAATTTTTTCTTGTTGTGAAATGTGATCGCTCAAATGTGTCACGAGTTTGACAATATCTAGAATTTTGACCGACGGTGAGTAAAAATGTTGCAAGCATTTCTTCAATACAAATAAATCTTGTCTCATGCAAATGTGTTTTCTCTCTAATGATACTACATAGCTTGAAACACATTAGGGTACATCCTATATAGCTGTCAAAAGTGTTGAGGATCATCATTCAAGTACCTTTTGTATATAATTGTACCCAATTGTAGAAATTGGGCGTCGAGCTAACGAGCGTTCAATATAACCTTCATGTATGATAGCCATTAAAGCATTCAGCACTTGAGCTATTGCTTGTTGCCATCAACAATATCTTAATGGTTTCAAAATAATGGTTCTCTAATTCTTCTTCGTCCATGTCCTCTTCTTTTTCTTCCTTGATTTCTTCATTCCATAGTATTTCATCTACTTCTTCCATCTCAACTAATGACAAAAGAAATCTGAATTGCACATATAACATTGTAAATAACTATATAGATTAAAACAAAATAGCATTAATGAAAAAAATTGAAAAACCATAAAGACATTTAAAACACAAGCAACACTCACAAGTAACTCACATAAACAGTAACCAAATAGTTCATTCCAACCAAAGTTCAATAAATTTCAAACTAATAATGTTACTAGATAATACATGGAATCTTTAATTAGTTCATAAGAAAAAATATATATAAACTGTGACGACCCTAACCCAATTTTTTAAAGAAAATGAATTAATTAATTCAGTTAATTAATTTGGATAATTAAAATGAATTTAAAATGGATTTAAAAGGAATTAAATAAGAATTAAATAATTAAAGGGCATTTTGGCCCACTTTATTTTTGGGACAGAATTTGGCGAAACAAGTTGCGCCATTGCGTCCGCCACGTCGAAACGAGTTCGGGGACGTGCGGCACGTTCAATTCGGACGTGTAACGCTTAAAAAGGACACAAAGGTCATTTTGAAATTTGTTATATACCCCTCAGCCAATCAGATCGCGCGTCTCCTTCTCTCTCCTCCGATTGCGCGTTTCTCTCTCCTCGCAGTCAACTCCGATCCTTCTCTCTCTCCGATCTCTCTCGTCCGGCAATAGCGGGACTCGAGACCGGTCGCAAACGAACCAGCTCAACGAGCCGGTCACGCCACACCGTAGATCGGGACCGGAAAGCTTGGATTTCGCCGGCAGTGGCGACTGGTTTTTCCGGCTTCTTCTCGGCTTCGTTCTGGCGTCTCCGGCGAGCTCCTCCGTCGCGCAAGGTACGATTTCGAACCCTCTCCTCCTCCTCTAGCTGTTTCTGGGGTGGGTTCCGACCGATTGTGGTGTTTGGGGATTGGATCTGAAATGCTAGGGTTTAGCCGGTTTGGCCAGAATTCGATCGGGGTTTTGAGGTGGTTGCCGGCCGGTTCTATGGCGGCTTCCACCGGTTCTGAGCTCCACTCTTGGTGGCGGTTCGATTGGTGTGGGTGCCGTCGCCAGATTCGAGGTTTGGTGGTTGGCCGAAATCGCTCAACACACCCAAACCCACGGTGGCGCGTGTGGCGGCGCGTGGGCTGGGGTGTGGTGACGGTTCTGTGTTCCAAAGCCATCCTCGTGTCGCTACGAACGCGTGCGTGTGCGCGGATTCTGATTCGGACGTCGTTTGACTGTCGAACCAACGTACGCCTATAGCACGTTTCGTGGGTTCGATGTGTTCGGACGGTTGGATCGAATCCGAATTCACGTATGTTGATCCCCGTAGTTCTAGGATCGTTAGGATTTGACAGATCGTGATTCGAGTCCCTGATACTCCGGATCAATGACTTGAAGTTGGAATTAAATCGTAATCGTCCGATCGTGCGATCGTGAGCAATCCGATTGTCCGATTGAGACCAAACTTTCGGGACACATTGTTTAGGCCGTGTTGAACCCGTAGGAACTTTCGGATCTAAGTTTGGAGGTCGTGGGACCCACGGGTCCGGTTTGACCCACTCGGGTCGGTTTGACCAAGTTTGACCAGGTTTGACCGAGGCTTTCCCGAGGTCTCCTTGTAGTGTAGTTGACTTTGTTGGACTTCTAGCAATGTCCTGATCCTTTTGGAGGTCGTGGGCTCCGCGGGCCCGGGTTGACCGAAAAGGGGTGTTTGACCGTCGGTTGATCGTGAGTCTTCCGGGGCGGTCCCACTGGTTATAAGAGGTAGTTTGACCTTGAAATCCTTCGTAGGACGTACGTGCACGTTAAGTCGGGTTTTGTTAGGGTTTAAGTTTACGGTTCTCGAACGGTCCACGGTACTAATCCAATCCTCGTCTTTAACGCTTTAGGTACCTTGACTCTGCGTACTTTGTGAGCGGGACCCTTTGAGGGTTGTGCAGCATAGGACCAACGGTGAGTGGACTTTGTTTTAAACTGAGCATGATTTGAATGAATTGCATGAACTGCATAAATGAGATTTAAATATGGTTTTTCAATGAATAGGATGTTTGATTTGATTTAATCATTATGCGGTCGTTAGACCCTTGTGATTATTTTGAGTATAGAATTATATTGTTTTGGACGGTGATGTCCTGACTTTGAGTATTTATATGGATTAGTGGACTAATGGACTTGTTTATGTCCTGGTGTGCATTGTTTTGGGGTTGGGTACATTGTGTTTGTATATATATACCGTTATCGCGTGGCGATTGATTTGAGTCTTGTTAGCACCTTGTATATACCTCCCCTGTTACGTCATCGATGATCGCATGGCGATTGATATGAAATGTTTACTTGGTTTCGGTATGATACGATCCGGTGCATACCTTAACGTGATGTAACTGTAGACCCTTGATTGGGTAGTCTGCGAGTAGGACAGAGTTCTTTCGGAGTTATGGTTGGTAAGTTTTACCATATAGTCCTGTGAGTTTAGTCCCACTTTGGACGGCTCAACCACAGGCACGGTGTCTCGATGAGACTATGCGGTGTCGGTCAAATGATCCCCTGTTGGATTGTTTTCCCTGGTACTTGTGTTTGGGTTATGGTTATACTATACCTATACGCGTGTGTTAGTACATTCGTATTCATATTTCTTTTAGTGAGGATCGTTCCCGCTTGTCGTCTTTGGTGAGCACGTGGTTGTGATAGTGGGGAAGTTTGGAAAAATTGTTTACTGTTTTGGTTGCGATTACTTGATTGAATTTCAGTACTTGATAGGTTTTAATTATAGGATTGTAAATCCTAATTTTATATATGTTTTTATATATATGATTTGAACTACATTTGAGTTACGTGTATTTGTCGAGTTTGGTTTTCTCGGCGTGAGTAAGATCTTTGACATTTTAAATGTTGTTTTGGTAGTTGAGGATTTTATTATATTCTTATGCTTACATTCTTCAAGTTATTACAGTTACTTATACATTAGTATATGGGTTCGTGTATTGGGAGGTTATGCCTCGGGAAAAGTAAAAGGTTAGTTTATTCAGAAAAATGGGTTTTAAACTGGAAATGTTTTCTCATACTTTGAGTTAGTACGGTTTTCAAATCAACCAAGTATATAAACGGTTTCATATGCATGTTTGGCATGGTTTTAAACGGTGGGGTTAGTACTTTGATTTAAATATGTAAAACCTTGTTTTTGTCCACTCACACTCTTTACATTTTTGCGCCCCAGGTTTGTAGTCGTAAGCCCGTTACCATTCGGTACATGCGCTTCTCTTCTCGAGCTTCGATGGAAGGGTAGGATTGTCATCCTTGAACCCTAAACTTGTAATCTGTTATTCTTTTCCGCTGTTGAATTCTTGTACTCTTAGTTTGCTCTGTATCACCTTTAGGGTTGAATTAGTTTGGCCGGAGGCCTGTTATGTATATGTTGTATGCATCTTTGGCGCTTGGGTTGTTTATCATTGCTTGTTTGACGGGTTGAAGTTTTGGGCTAGTCCTTGTTTTAGGGAGACTCTGCCCGTTTTTCGGCAAAAGTCTTGGCCCACTGTAGGTTAAATCTCGGGAAGAGGGTAACTGTTTTAGTATGTGGGCCCGACATGGGTTGGTGTTGGGCCCATCAACAGAGTCCGTCTCTGGTTCCGAGGTGGAATTCGGGTCGGGTCTGTCATAAACATTATTTTTACTTGTTTTGGTGTGACTATATATATAACAACAAGTACACAATATATATATATATATATATATAACAACTGAATAACAATTATATATATATATATATATATATATTTAAGTACATTGGCTGCAAACAATGAAGACTAGAGTATGCATGCAGCAAATGACGAAGACTAGTATATATATAACAACAACCGAATAACTCAAGTGCTGAGCTATTGCTTCTGTTATGCAGCAAACGACGAAACTTTAATGGTTATCATATATATCCAATTCGACAAGTCCAATTGCTGTTAATATAATATATATATATATATATATATATATATATTAGTTATTTAGTTGTTGCTAATTCGAATTAATGACTATCATATATATCCAATTCGACGAAGACTGATAATCATATAACAACAATTACTAATAAAGAATACGCATGCAGCAAACAATGACAAAGAGCATAAAAAAGAGAAGAGAGTTTTTCTCTTCACCTCGACAAGCACACACGTTCAAAGACTGGAAAGCGTAGAGTGCATTCAAAGTTTCTAGGGTTGACATAAGATTTGTCAAGCCTTTTCTATTTATACTTACCACTTTAAATTCCAACGAAATTGGGCAACTCATCAATTCCTTCAAAATAAATAACTTTTTGAATACACCTAAATTTTGTTTGATTTCTAAAAAGTCATAATTGAATACACCTAGATTTCGATGTATTATTTTAAAATCAATATAAATTTGAATTGAATACACTCAAACTTTTACAAACTTTTTTAAAATCTTAATTAAATACACCTAGATTTCTAAACTCTTTTAAAATCTTAATTGAATACCACCTAATTACTATGCAAGGGAGTGGGGTCTCTTTTCCTTTTCTATCTTTCTCTTCGCCATTGCACCTCTCTCTCAGTCCAGCGCCGCCCCTATCGTTCTTTCTCCACCCTTCCTTTTATTTAGGTATTTCTTGATTGTTTAGCGTTTATTGTCTAACCCTTCCTTTTTCTCCTTCCAAATCTTTCAGTTCTTTGGCTTGTACAATCGCAACGACATAATCAGCCTCTATGACGCCGCTTGTGGTTAGGTCTTCATTATGCTTTAATCTCCGATCTTTTTCGTTTATTTCTCTGTTAATCTTATAGATCTAATGCTTCAGTTTAATGGAGGTCTTGATCATCAGCGTTATAGATAGATTTGGGGATATGGTTTTCTTTTTCCTCGTGGGTAGTTGTTGATTTTCACGAATTTTGGTTCATTGATTTGATTTTCAGGGTCTTGCTGGGAGGAAAAAATCAGTATTCTTGGAAAGGATTTGAGGTAATCCCTAATGCCTTACCTGATATTTATTTCCCAATTGATTCAGCTTCGGATCTTGTCCAATTTCCTCTTTTAATTTTATTTTTTTATTATTTGTTGGGTCCAAAATGTATGTATATGGATGAGAATTGAAATGGTTTAAGTTTGGTATTGATTTTTCTTTTTGTGGTGTAATAGGAAGGTTATGAAAAAGAATTGTTATAACTTTGATGGCAACGAAGATGCAAAGGTAGCTGTTTTGGGATTCTTTCAATGGTCTGTTAGTTTTCTTTCAGAAATAAGGTTTTCAACTTTTGGTTTTTTATATTCTAACAACTGTATTTTCTTTTTATTTCAGAGAACTATCTACCTCCATATTATTATTTATATAATTTTCGACTAAACATATTAACTAGCTTGTTGGACATGTTAGACCTTGAGGTAATGATGAGTTGCATATAAGATTATGAAGAATGCTCTGTTCGCAAGAAGAAAAAAAGAATGAAAACAACAGAAGATAAATAAAAAACTAATGTTGTTCATGGGATCAACTTGCCCATGCTCTGTTTGTAAGTAATAAAAGCTTTCATGTCTACCTTTTTGCACATTTACATTACAGTCAATATTAATTCCCATGCTAATTACTTTTTCAAAAAAAAATTGTATTTACCATATACTTTATTGGGCTTCATATGAATTGCCTTGTGGCATGCATTAGCCTGCATTGTTATTGATACCGAGCATTACTTTTTATCTTTATTGTTGTAGTTGATTTCTAACTTGCGCGGACTGACTGATGTTTTAGATGATGAGGATGATTTTATTATTTTAGTTTTTTATAGGTTTTAGATGATGAGGATGATGATGCTTACATTAATGCAGACGTTTTAAGTATCACTTAGGTGTTGCTTTATATTTTAGTGCTTATAAAGGATCTTATATGCTGGTTTTGGGGATTTTCTAATTGTGTTTCTTCTAACTTTGCTTTTTTTTTCTTGTAGTGAGAAAAGTTCATGTATTTGGATACAGAGGTTTAATGGATGCTTTTATGAAGATTTTGTATGAAAGGTTTTCTTTGGAAATCATGCATGATAAACAACACATATATATTCGGTTTTATGTAGTGGTTATTGTTATAATATTCAATTGGGTAGGTACGTGCTGGAACCTTAGTTGGTCAGAAGGTAGTCTTGAAGAAAACAGGTTAGGGAATTGGATTTTATGCGTTTTGCTAATTGTGGTGATAGTTTTTCTCATTGATTAGACTTTTGAGTTTCCTCTCTTTAAAGAATTCCAAATAAATGTCTAAACAACACAAATTGAGTTGGAATTGGTTAATATATATGTTATTTTATATGGCAAGTTTCAGCTTCAAAGATTTTATTGGATCTCCTCTTCTTTTAACGAAGACAGTGGGGTTTATAAAAGAGAGATTTGATAAATTGAGATGTGATTGTTTCTTTTAAAGTAAAAAAAAAGTAAAAGTAAAAGTAGATTTGATAAATTGAGATGTGACTTCAAGTCTTTCTCTGCATTTGAATCAAAAGAAGTCGGCATTTGTATTTGGTAATGAATATGTGCATGATATGAGACTCCATTGGTGTTGGACAAGGTTGATGTGTTCATTGGTTGTGTGTCTTAACTCTTTAAATTCATGTCTTACCTGTTGACAGATTGATGCATTCTTGGAGGATTAAACTACAAAGACAAGTGCTATGGAAAGTCAAGCTTCTAAATTAGAAGTTTTACATTTTACCGTACTAGATAGCTTGATTTATTTCAACATGTATTGTGTTCAATGTAATTTTTTTAATGTTTTTTAATATCATTTCTCTACATATTTAACATGTTATTATGAGTTTTTGAATGTTTGTATTTAAATATTCTATTTTTGTAGATATTAAATTTAAGCTTGTTAATTATTATTATTATATTCATTTGGCTACTAAATTATTTGAAACTTAGTTGTCCAGGAATTTTTTTTTTTTTTTAATTTCAATTGTACAGCTCTTGACGGCTAAGAACCATCAAGAAAGATTTATTAAATGTCAGGAAATACATTTGTTGATACTTATTAAGTGACAAGAAAAGCCTTCGTTGACGGTTTTTTATTAATCCGTGACGCTTTTTATCCATCAAGCAACACTTTCTTGACGGATAATAAGTGTCAAGTATGGCCTTACCCTTTCCTCGATAGTGGCGTCGCTAATGCTTTTGGAGCCGTCATGTAATGGCTGTAGTGACGCTTTTTAGCCGTCAAGAAAGGTGTTTTTCTTGTAGTGGGTGTTGGTGTGGGCTTACACTCAAAGTAATTGAATTTCTTCAACATCTTTTTAATCATACTAGATTGACTTAGAGAAATTCCTTGTGTTGTCTTCTCAATTTTCATTCCTAAGATTATATGTGCTTCTCCTATATCTTTCATGTCGAAATTCCTAGATAAATATGACTTCACATCATTCACAATCTCTAAATTCATCCCAAAGATCAAAATGTCATCAACATATAGGTACAAGATTACATGTTCTCCATTATTCCCTTTATAATAAATGCATTTATCATGATCATTGATCTTAAAATCATAATCGAAAATCACCTTGTCAAATTTCTCATGCCATTGCTTAGGAGCTTGCTTAAGGCCATATAAAGATTTAACCAACTTACACACTTCGTGTTCTTGGCCCTTAACTATGAATCATTCGGGTTGCTCCATATAAATCTCTTCATCTAAGTCTCCATTCAAGAACGCCGTCTTAACATCCATTTGATGAATCACTAAATTATGCACAGATGCTAAAGCTATCAAAGTCCTTATGGTGGTAATCCTAGAAACAGGTGAGTAAGTATCAAAATAGTCTATCCCTTTCTTTTGTGTAAAACCTTTAGCAACCAATCTTGCTTTGTACTTATCAATGCTTCCATCATGTTTCAACTTTTTCCTAAACACCCATTTGCACCCTATCACTTTATTTCCAGCAGGTAAATTCGTTAACATCCATGTATTATATTGGATTATAGATTGAAACTCATCATTTATAGCTTCTTTCCAGAATGGTGCATCCACAGACATAACAGCTTCCTTATAAGTTGTGGGATCTCCTCCCACTAGAAAGGTATAAAAATCATCTCCAAAATTCTTCTCAACTCTCACTCTTTTGCTTCTTCTAAGTTCTTGAGATTCTAAACTTTGGGTCGTAGTTGAGCTAGAAGATTTCTCACTTGTTTGCACCTCCTTAGAAATTCTTGTCTTGTACGGGAAAATATCTTCAAAGAATGTAGCATTTCTAGCTTCTATAACTATGTTGTTTGCAACCTCCTTTACTTCAGAGTTAATCACCAAAAACCTATTGGCACTGCTATTTTTGGCATAACCGAGGAAAACTACGTCTATAGTCTTAGGACCTATTTTCTTTCTCTTAGGATCGGGTATGAGTACCTTAGCTAAACACCCCCACACTTTTAGGATTCTAAGGTTAGGCGATCTTCCTTTCCATAACTCATAAGGGGTTTTCTCATTGTCCTTCAATGTTATCCTATTAAGTATGAAACAAGCGATTAGCATTGCTTCCCCTCACAAATTCTCAGATAGTCCACTACTAAGAAGCATAGAATTGACCATATCCATTAAAGTTATATTTTTCCTTTCAGCCACTCCATTAGATTTTTCTTCACAAAACACTCCAAACTCATTTGAGGTATACTGCCCACCTCTATCAGATCTAAATCTTTTAATCTTTTTCTCCAATTGATTTTCTACCTCACTTTTATAAATCTTGATTTTATCAAACACCTCATCTTTTGTCTTAATAAGATAAATATGGCAATGCCTAGAGAAGTAATCTATAAATGTCACAAAGTACTTGTTTCCACCTCTAGTAGGAGACCTATTTGAATCACACACGTCACTATGTATGAGCTCTAAGAGTTGGGTGTTTCTCTCTACAGGTTTGAAAGACTTCCTAGTTTGTTTGGCTTGCACACACACTTCACATTTGTGTTTAAGGTCTACGTCAGACTTAGGGATTAGCTCAAGATCCATTAACCTTTTGATTTTGCTCAAACTTACATGTCCTAACCTTCCATGCCATACATTACAAGATTCAACATTAAAAACTTGAGGAGAAATTTTATTATCTTCAAAAACTACATTTATTTTGAACAATCCATCACAAACATATCCTTTTCCAATAAAGACATTGTTTCTAGTAATAAAAATCCTATTCGACTCCATTACAATTTTGTATCCTTGTTGTACTAAGGACGATCCATTGATAAAGTTTCTTCTCACGTCAAGAACATGTCGCACATCCTTAAGAGTTAGAGTCTTCCCAGATGTCATCTTCAAATCCACTTCTTCTATTCCACGTACTTGTGCGATCGTGTCATTTCCTAGGGTTACACTTCCTCCACTTGAGTTTTGATAATTTTTGAAAAATTGTTTGTCAAAACACACATGTACGTTGCCCAGAATCTAACCACCAATCACTATTACTTAAATATGCAACATTAACTAGAGACTTAAAACTATACCATAGATTGGGTTCATCTTGATCATCTTGATCCACCAACACATTCACTTGGGCTTTAGGACCCTTTTGTCCTTTGTTCCACTTAGGCTTTGGCTTGTAGGGCTCGGTCTTCTTGTAATGACAATCTTTGGCCCAATGATTTGTTCTCCCACAAACGAAGCATGGTTGATCCATATTGCCATTGGAATTGTTATGGGGCCTATTGTGCCGGCGATTTTGGTTTCGGTTGAATTGACTATGATTGGGTTGGCTATTTCTATTTGTCCTCTTGAAAGATTTCCTTCTAGATTGGAAACGATTCCTATTATTTGAATTTTCCACTAGGTTCACGTTTGTCTTTTCTTCCTTAGGCTTGTTACTTGATCTATGTTTCTCTTCAATCCTAAGGGAGTTTAATACTTGGGTTAAAGTTAAATCTCCTTATTTATGCCTAAGGGTTTTTGCAAAGTTTGACCAACTTTGGGGTAATTTATCAATGAGACAAGAGACTTTAAACTCTTCACTGAACTTGGTACCCTTAAGTTCTATTTTCCTTTAAAAAATCTTTGTACTCATGAATTTGTTCACTTACAGTTTTATTCTCAACCATCTTATAGTTATTAAAGTTTGAGATTGTAAAGCGATCTATTCCCGCATCTTCTATCCCATATTCAGCTTCTAATTCATCCCATAAAGTTTTTGCATTTTTGTATATTGATAAACATCATACAGATCATCGAGAGAGGGCACTAAGGATTCTATTATGGCAATGATATTCTATTTCTTCTTTTGTCATCTTTTCCTTAGTTTTAGAAGTGGTTTCACTTGTTTGAGTAGGTGTGGTTTGATTTTCTAAGGCAAAAACTAACCCTAAAACAGTTAATCAATATTTAAGTTGTCTTTGCCATCTTTTAAAATTTGTCCCATTAAATTTTCCAGGTTTAACACTATTGGTTTCTACACTATCCATCTCAATTCCAATAAACAATAATGAAGCAACAAAATCTTGTATAGTAAAAGCAAATATGTTATTGGATATTAATGTAAATAGTTACTAATAGTTATTGTGGAAATTTAGTTGGGAGTTTATTATTAACGTTATTGTTATTATTCATGTTATTAGGTTATTTAGGTAACTTTATTATTATTAAGGGTACAATTATTATTATTAAAGGTACAAAGTTGTAAACTTTATTCGAATGGTAATAAAATATTATTGAAACGAATAATTATTATGCTAAAGGTTTTGAATAGTAAGTGAAATCCAATTTAATAAAGGTTGTAACAGATACGTTATATTGGTTTGAATGCTTTTACTTCAGGTTGGATTGAAGTCTTAATTTTGAAAACGTTATATATATATATATATTATTTAAAGGTTTTGGATTCCCTATTCAAAGTGATTCTTTGATTTTGAAAACGGTAGCTGTGTTTTTTTTTAAATTATTTTATTTTATTTTAGTTTTATAAGAAGAAAATAAATTAAAACTTATAGCAAATAGTGGCTATTTAGATCTCAACGTTTTAAACTTATACTAACAGAGAAACTTTATTAAGTTTTCCAACGTTAATTTAATCATTCAATTTACGTTTTGAAAGACTTAAATATTATTTAACGGATAAATGATTTGCAACAGATATTAGGTTAAATATTAGACAATGAATAATACTTAACTTTTTTGAATATTGCTGTTTACAAAACAATCAGCCCCTCTTTTTTTTTTTTGGTTCTTTTTTTAATTTGTTTTTTTAAAGAAAGAAAATAAAGTGAATAGTGCTGTTTTGATTCAAAGCAATCAGCCGTTTTTTTTTAAAAAAAAAATTTTAAGAAAGAAAATAAAGTGAAACTTATAGTGATCAACAAATATGGTAAGGAAAATTATTTTACTACAAAGGCTTTAGAATGTTATTAAAATATTGTGTTTTTCCTTTTCTTTTTCCGTAAAATTCTTATTAGATATAAATAATATATGAAATAAAGCTTTAACAATAAAATAAAATTAAAGAAACAAACAAATAAATAAAATAAGTCAAGAATAAGAAAGCAACCTTGGTATAGTGAAAGCATGTCAAAGACGCTGTCCTAAAGCCTTTGTAGCCTCCCTACGTGCAGGTAATGATGGTCTACAAGACTCCAAGATACGACCCCATACACAGGCTTAAGGTTCGCTATGAGCACGTTCACGGTCGAATAGAAATATCCAAGTCACGTAACCGTTGTCCAAAAATAATATAGAAAGTAGGGAATATTTGAAAGCATGAGAATTGAGAAATCTGATTGTGGTATATAGAAATCTGAAGGAGGGGTGGCCTTTTATAAGCATCCAAAATTGTAACCTCCACATTCAATTTAAACCAGAAATTAAAGCAATGAATATAAAATAATAACTGAAAATTTAAGCAATTGTAACTCCTATAATAAATAAAAGAAAATAGCCGAAAATTAAGACAATAAAATTTTAAAATCGTTTCAAATAATAATGGATACAACCTCGCTCTTACACGCTTATGCTAGGTTCGATTCGTGCGCTTGTGAATTTATAAATTTTAAAAACACCTCTTTTGGTGACAAAGTTTTGGCGCCGTTGCCGAGGATTGCAATAGAAAACTAATCAAATTTTGATTAATTAAATTCTTCCACTAGTTATAATTTAGTTTTGTAATATATAGATATATATATATATATATATATATTTTATAAAAAATATTTTTTTAAACGAAATTTAAAAAAATAAAAAACAGATTTTGTCAATTCTTTTGTTTATTAATTTCTCGTTTCTTTGTTTCAGTTGTATCATCTAAAGCTTCTTTTGGTGCAGCCTTGGACTTGGAAGAAGTTTCATATTTTATTTTATTTTAAGAAAGTTTATTTCTTTTTCTTTATGTCAATTTGTGTGCTTGTTTCTATAGCTTGAACAAATTTTTTTTTACATGTATCATAAGATTTTAACGGAAGAGTGAAATTAAATGTAACATCCCAAAACTAAAAACAGAGGAAATAAATAAAATTATAAGAAATAAATTAAAATAAGTAAATAAAATAAAATACAATAATTAATTAAGGAAATTGTTAAAAAATTAAAAATTAAAAAAAATTAAAAACCCCAAATCAGAACCTGCGTCCCCAGATTGACAAGACCCTACCCAAATTCCACTTTGGAATCTGTGTCGAACCCTGTGCGTGTTTGACACTTGGCAGGTGTCGGGCACAAATGACCAAACTACCCTTTGCCCTAGCCAAAAAGAAACCACTTGTGGGTTGGACTTCTACCGAAAAACCGACAAAATTTCCTATGAAAAATGGACATTTCCCAATTAAATCCACCTGTAAAACACAGTTTATAATCACACATAGACAAAATTATTTACTCACGAATGGCCTCCGGCCTTACAACAACCCGGACATCAACGTTGTCATCAATTCTCGATAAATCAATTCAACATTTCTTGTCATCTTAATTTATCCAAAGTGAATCCTAACCAATCATCCAGCTACCATCGTTTTAGTAATTATTATCTTAACATGCACATCATTAATCAATAGCATTATATGGAGGAATCTAATTTATAGAGTTCATTACCAAACAAGCCTCATAACTCAAATATCAATCGAGCCTTGGGCCTGTACATTAATTCAGATTGAATTCAATTAATATGTTAAATAGTTTTTTAAATTCAACTCCAAAACAATTTACGAAATATCCTCTTTTGTGGCTGCACCTAGATTAACATAGGTTGCCTACGTACCCATGTTGAGGGATCAAGCCACGTGTAGTTCTTTCAACTAACACAATCACCGTTCTAATAAAATAATGCTCTTCTAGAAACCAACAATAAAATCTATAACCGTTCTTACTTTGATTTCAACAAGCCATATGTAGTTGAATATCATGCCAGAAATTTATGTACTTAACTAATCAATTAATTTGTTATGGTCCATCTAAGTCTTACATAATACTTACATAACCAAACCGGTTACAGAAAGCCATATCTGAATCCGTGCACATAATGCATATAGTCTACTATCCCCCACTAGGGGTATCTGGGACATAAACTTATCCGAAGGCAACTAGGGAGGGGGAAACTAGTTAGCCACCTGTGTAGTAAAATCGGGCAGGTGGCTAGGGATCCTGGGCAACCCTGTGCAAAAAATAGAAGCAGAGTGGTGAACAATATCCTTTTTATATCATCGCAGAACTCGGGGACACAAAGTCAACCCGAGAACGCAGTCCATAAATTCCATAATTATATCATTAATCCCCACATTATATCGTCAATTCCAAGTACCATACATGTGGCCACATGTGTGATACATCCTCGCAGGTCTCGGGAATACAAAGTCAACCCGAGTCGCATTCCTCGCAGAACTTAGAGCACATACGTCAACCTGAGCCGCATTCCTCGCTCCTCACGGTCTAGGCGTCCTCGAGACTCGTGGGGCAAATGTCATACGCGCGCAGACATAACCGAAGGCAACAACTGTCTGTAGACATATTATTATTTGAAAGCAACACTTGTCCAAAAACATTTTAATATCTAAAAGCCACTGGGATGTCTGTAGACATCATTGTATCCAAAGGCAATTGTTTTTTTTCCGAAGGCAACCAAATCAAATTCCAATCATTCCATATCAATATATATAAGCATATAATCAACATTTCATTGTTTCCTTATTCATGTCCAAACCTGGTTATCCTAGCCATTTCCAACTCAAGTATTTCTCCAAATCTCGTATGAATATTTTATGGCTTCCTTTTCCCAATAGTTATCATTCCTCAGCATTTTCCCAAAACCAATCCAATATATATAACATTCTATACAGAAAACTAATATTTACAGTTCATCAATTCAAAGACATAGAACATATAATTAAATATAACCTATAACCAAAAATCTATTTTTGAGAACCGAGATCAAACCACAACCTCATCAACTAGGTCAAACCATGCATACTTCCACAACTATTCATGAACCAAATCCATCTCGCTTAAATAATAAGAATAATAATAATAATAATAATAATAATAGTAATAATAATAATAATAATAATAATAATAATAATCATCATCATCATAAATAACCCATAGAAATCCCTTACCCTCATTATCTCAATTTTAATAAATTTCCGGTCAAAACACATCCATTCAATAACCACAATTTAACCATATTATAATTTCAATATTAAAATACAATGCACACATTATATTCAGGAAGCAACATACATTAACTCAATAAAACTACTTCCCAAAATCATTTTCTCAAGTCCCATCCTTAACTTCCCAAGCTAGCACAAGTTAGCAATGTGCTTGGTAAGTAAAACCATAATTAATTAATTTATAAACCTTTAATAAACGCATCACATCATAAAATCATTTAGAAATAAAACGTTTAATCACAAACTTTCCCAAACCTTTTCCACTGTTCACAAACGCTTAAATTTATTAATTTGAATTAAACTATATAAAATTTCCAAATACTGTTCTCGAATCCAACCCAAATATGTTTAACATGCTAGTCATAAGTAAGATTCATAATTTATCCATTCCAAATGCGTAACTTAAGGAAGTTCCTAGACCCATTTTAATCAGTTCTGATAGTTGGAATGGCCTGAGAAGACCCAAGATTAATTATGCGATTAAATTATTATATTGGTCAACTCGATCCCCCATGGGGTCCACGACCTCCGATTAACAATCCAAAAGTTCCTATAGGTTCATAAAAATCCAATTAACATATTCTATGAATTTCGTCAAGATCTGATGGTCCAAATATATCGAACCCGGATTATGCCTATTATGTAAAAATTGGTTTTGTACTCAAACAATAACCAAAAGTAAATCCGAGCATGCCACCATGCTCGGGCCGACACGAGGATAATTTTATAATCAAATAGGCCACCCAAACTTGACCCACGCGCCGCCACACGCGTTGGCCAGATTGGGTGTTCAAAGTAATTTTGGTGACTGGAAAAACTCCAAACTAAGGGTCAAGGCTTCAAGTATAGGTTCAACTCAACGAGTGGAGCATTTTATTCAACTACGACAACCTTCAATTTCGCCGGCAAGTGGCTGGAATTTCAACTCAAAAACCGGCCAAACTGCATCACCCAAGTGTCAAAGGGATTTCATGCCCCAAGGATCAACTTCATACAGGGTTTGGGAGAAAAGGTTAAAACAACTAGCCCAACTGCATCAATACCTCCTAAAATCTACTCATCGCCATACTGATATACATGTATGTAACAAAAAGAAAACATATGAAATACAATACATATGGAACATCAAAAGAAAAATTATGTACTCTGCTTGTATAGCATAACAAATGACTATCTATGTACAAACTAGAGACATCAAAAAGCTAACTGCAAAACAAACTATAAAGATTCTTGTGGCAAATGTAGAGACTATAAATGAACACCTACAATTTCCCTTCTTTGGTTGAAAGAAAACAACAAAGAAACACAGAACCCAATTGCATTAATCGCCAAAACCATTCAAATCACAATGGAACGGGAATAAAACCACAATAAACAAGAAATACAACATCAATACAACAACAACAAAAAAAGAAAAGCAATACAACATGAATAACAACAGCAAAGCAATAGCAGTAAACAAGCAAATCCCAAATCAAATGCAAGAATCAATCGACAAAGAACAAACTCATTCACTGTTTTAAACATGGAATTATCAGAATCTGACAAGACTCGACTCGAATTCCAGCTCAGAACCCGTGCCGGACCCTATGGTTGTTCCAACATTGGGACATGTTGGGTCCACATACTAAACAAAATCCCTCTTCCTGAAACAACGAGAAAGGGGCCAAAACTTCTGCCAAAAATCGGGCAGAGTCTCCCCTAAAACATGGACATTTCCAAACATTTTAACATGATAAAACATAACAGAATATGTATATCCAAGTGCCAACATGCATACAGAATACATCATAGGTCTCCGGCCTTCAAATTCAACCCTAATGGGCGATACAGAGCATCTCTAAGAGTATTCAAAGTAAAGTAGCAGAATACAAAGTTTATAGAATAGGGATAAGGGCCCTACAATCACGTCAAGCCTAAGAAGAGGAGCGCTCGGCCGAACAGATCAGATGCTACGACTACGGCCTGGTGGGGCGCAAAATAGAAAGAATGTAAGTGGACAAAAACAAGGTTTTAGTAATTCAAATCAACGTATTAACCCCACCGTTTCAAAAACGATGCTGAAATCATGCAGTTTAAAGCATTTATATATATAATCAGTTCAGGATCCAAAATCCAATAACATAACAAATCAACAATGATAATCATATCAGTAAATTGTTTCCCGTTCTTTCCCATTCTCACATAACCCCATGCTCGTAAGCACGACAAGCGAGGAAGGATCCTCACTAAAAGAAATACGAATACGAATGTAATAACACACACATATAGATAATATAGAACCTCGACACCAATCACACGTACCGGGGAAACAATCAAACAAGGGATCGTTTGACTGGACACTGGGACATCACCAAAGTGGCCCCGTGCCCTGAGTTAAGCCGTCTAAAAGGGACTAAGCTCACCGGCACGTATGGTAAAATCCTCAATACCCATACGTCTGTGACAAGTTCTACGCGCGCAGACTACCTCGTTAAGGATGTACCAGGTATCCAATGTAACTGAAACATATCACGTAACCGTAACCAAGAACAGGGGAATGTACATAAAGTGGTGCCAACCGCACTCAAATCAAACATATACTCAATAATCAATATTTCACATATTCGTTCACTTTCATAACCTCAAATCACACGTATGTACCCAACCCCAAACATCATACATCTGGATGCAAGCGTCCTAAACTCAATGACCAACATAGATATTCAAAGTAGTCATAAGCATCGAAATCATAAAATCATATGCATGGTTGTTTATTCATTGAAAGATATGCGCATTCAAAAACAAACTCCACTCACGTGTAGTCCCAAGCGGCCTTGACCTCGGGAGGGTCCCGCGCTGCAAGTACGAGGTGCCTAAGTACTTATTTCAAGAATACGATGAATAATTAACAAACCGAACCTTGAACGATAACTTGAAATCAAACCCCTAACTAATCCCGACTCAACGTGTACGTACATTCGTACGGTGAATTTCTAAGGTCAACAATGTTCGTTAGAAGGCGAGACAACCTCAGGAGACGTGCAGTCAACCCTTGGTCAAACCCTTCCCGAATAGGTCAAATCGAGCCCGTGGGGCCCAAGACCTCCAAACTTAGATTTGAAAGTTCCCATATGTTCGCTATGGCTTACTAAACATGTCCTGAAAGTTTGGTCTCGATCGAACGGTCGGATTTCTCGCGATCGTACGATCGGACGGTTTCAGTTTATCTTAACCCTAGGGTTTGCAATTTTAGAGTATTCGGGACTCCAAATCATGATCCGTCAATTCCTATACGATCCTAAAAATACGAGAAACAACATACGTGAATTCGGATTCGATCCAATGGTCCAAACACATCAAACCCGAACAACGCATAATAGGCGTAAATTGGTTCGATAGTCAAACGACATCCGAATTGAAATCTGAGCACACGTACGTGTTCACGGCAATATGGGGATCATATTGGAACGAAGAACTGCCGCCACACCCTGGCCCACGAGCCGCCACACTCGCCGGTCGTGGGTTGGGTGCCTTGAGCAAATTCGGCGATCCAAAAATTATCAAATTGGGCAACAACCCATACATCAATCGAATCAACACCTAGAGGGGAGTTCAAAGCCGCCCTGAATCAGCCAAGAATCGGCTGGAAACTGCGCAAAACATGGCCAAACCCCTAGGGTTTTGGTTGGAATTTCAATGACTTGAAACAAAGCCTACGCCGCCAAATGTTGTCTCGGTCCCAAGAGAAACGAAAGAGGGAAGGAAGAGCAACTTGAAGCAAGTGGAGTCATCGCTCGAAGTGGCACGATTAGTCGGCTGGCGATTAGGGCGCTTTCACCGAAAATTTCAGAGATCACCGCTGCAAACGGCGTCGAATTTGCCGGTGATCCGGGGTGGGTTTTGACCGGGAGGTGATGGCGGTTTGAATGGGCTGTCTTAGCCTCGGTAGTGCCTTGTGCCACCCGAATCGAAAAAGAGAGAGAGAGAGAGAGAGAGAGAGAGAGAGAGAGAGAGAGAGAGAGAGAGAGAGAGAGAGAGAAATCTCAATTTCTAATTGGCCAATCCGATTTTTATAATATTTTATTAAATTTTGCAAATTACCAAAATGCCCTCAACGTTCTAAAACTCGTATCGAGACGTGCTGCCCTTCAATGAACTTGTTTCGACGAGCCGGATGCAATGGCACAATCCGTTTCGCCAAATTCTTGTCTGAAAATATAGTTGACCAAATTACCCTTAAATATTAGCTAATTATTAAATTCCAAATTTATTCATTTTAATTCTTTTAATTTCCTTTTTAATTTCCCAAATTAACTACTCAAATATTTTTATTTAATTTCTTTTAAATTAAATGGCCTAAATTAGGTACGGGATGTCACATAATCAGACAATTTTAGAGAAACCTCTAAACACTGAACTAATTTCAGAGAAACCCCTAAACACTGAACTAATTTCAGAGAAACCCCTAAACCCTAAGAAAATGACCATCAACAGTACCGATTGGAGGTCGGCGATGGAGTTGAGCTTGAGAGAGAGAGAGAGAGAGAGAGAGAGAGAGAGAGAGAAAATAAAAATTGAGAAAAGTGTTATGTGTGCAATAAGTATGTATTTATAAGTTGTATTTGCAAAATGTCTGGGTAAAGGTGGTATTTGCAGATTAAGTGAGAGAGCTGAGAGAGAGAACAAAAGTTGAAAAAAGTGTTATGTATTTATAGGTTGTATTTGCAAAATGTGTGGGTAAAGATGCTATTTGCAAATTAAGTTTGGATTGTAGTGGCATTGAGCGGTATTTCCCTATAGAAATTTGGTCATGTGCCCCTTAATGTTTCTCATGTCACTACTTAAGGCACGTTAATGGGTTGGGCCGAACTGGGCTTTAAGAAGGGAGAGAATAACTGGCCGGGCTGAAAATTCAAAGTCCATGGGCTAGGCCTAAGAAAGCCCATTGGGCCGGGCAGGGTTGGATCGAAATGGGCCTACTTTATTCAAAAAGAAGAAGAAGAAAAAGAGAAAGAAACATAATTAAATATATATTTTTTTAAACGGATGGTATGAATAAATATGCAAATGCTTGGTGACAGGTTTTAAAAAAGCATGATTATGTTTGGTGATATGATATGATGTTCATCTTATTCTTGATATATATAATTGTTGTATTAATAATTGACACAAATTAATGTGTTAATCATTCAATTATAAACTAGGAATGAGTAAAGAAAAGTAAAAGAAATGAAACAAAACAAGAAACCTAAAATAAACACAAACAACAATTTTTATCACCCTTTTATCACCACTGTATCGCCACTGTATCACAAGTTTATCATCTTTTAGGCAGAGACGAAGTTTGTTTTCCGTTTCGACATTTGTCCAGTTTTTGACCTATAACTTTTCCATTGTTTATGCAAATTTTGTGTTCTTTATATGGTTGGATTCAGCATAGAAAAATGAAGAACATAACATGGACGAAATGTTAGAAATGGATACAAAAATGAGCAGAATTCAGTGGAAACAAACACAATGTTTCAAACAAGTAACACACACAAAAAGGAAAGAGATGGAGTGTGATTCAAGTGATATAATTCTAATGCTTGAATGTAACCAAATGCTAATTATCAATAGGGGGTATGTTTTCATCTTCCAAAGCTACTTAACTTTGATGCACAAGCTTTTGTTTTTTTTCCAAAGACAAAATTCACCGCAGACCACCAACCCTAAATGTAACAACCCGATCCTAATTTAAGATTAAAATAATAAAATATTAAAGGAAAGGACGATTATACCCCGATTAATTTAGTGGATTTAAAATTTGACTTTAAGTTCGGGAAGGAATTGGGTGGAACGGGGTACACCGTTGCGTCTAGCTCGTCGAAACGAGTCCGTGGACGTGCGGAACACCCGATTCCGAGCCCGAACGAACGTTTAAAGGTTTAAAAACCCTAGGGGTAATTTGGTAATTTTCAAAAAGGGGTAAAAATTAGAAAACCCAGCTGGCCAATCGGCCAGCGCGTGCCAAACCCCCCCAGGCCGTCTTCAACCTCGCGACGCCCTCCTCTCTCCCTCCGATTTCGCACCAGAGCTTGCTGGCTCCATTTCCGACCAAATCAACAGCCCAGATCACCACAGAAGCTTCCCCTCACCTCCCTCAACTCATCCGTCCCCTTTATTTCGCCGGAAACCACCTCGAACTGTCTCTGCGAGCACAAAAACCAGTCGAGGTTTCTCTCTCTCGAACCCTCTGATCCGGCCACCAATTCGATCGATCAAGGTGAGTTTTCTAACCCTTTCGAAGTGCTCTACCTTCCTCTGAACTTGGTTTTGATCGATTTGAGGAATTGAAACCGATTTGAGAACTAGGGTTTGGGTGATCGGAATCCATTGATTCCGGTGTGATACCGGCCGGTTCTTGGCCGGTTCTCACTGCCAAAACACTCCCCTCCACCCACTGATCACTTAGCTATAAGCCTTGCCCCGAATTTCCAAGGTTTTTCATCGCCGGAAAAATTACTCAAGCCACTCAACCTGGGCGCGCGTGTGGCGGCGCGTGGGCCAGGTGGTGGCGGTCAATTTTCGGGCCAAAACACCTTCCGTAGTCTCCCGAGTGTGTGGGTAAGCTTGAACGAATTTTCGAAGACCATTTGAGCGTAAAAACGGTTTTGCCAGTTAGGGTTAACTAGGGTTCGATAAGTTCTAACCGTTGGATCGTTTTGAAACTTGGAGGTTTTTTTTTTGGGAACCTTAGAAACCTATAGGAACTTACGGATCGTTCATCGGAGGTCGAAAACCCTACGAACGATCAAGTCAAACCCAATTAACTACTTAATCGGATATTTAATTCCCGGAATTATAAAAGCAAGCTATCGGTTAAAAAAAATCAAGCCTAGAAGGCTTAGGGACTCTTCTTACCAAGTTTGAACACTTTTAGGCCCAGGGGTCGGGATTTTTATTAAATTACTATGCCGAGCTATGGTTAATTAATAAATGGGTTGATTTTTGCTAATAGGTACTCAAGCTTCAGCTGAATTGCAGGAAGGCCCTTCTAAGGGTCAGGCAAGCGCGGATCAACAGTGAGTGGACTTTTATTTTATAAATGAATTTTTGGCTTGAAATGTTTTCTTAAATGCTTTCAGGAAACTATTTATTTCCGAATATTATTTATGAATTGCATGATGGAATTTAATTGAATTTATTGAATGTTCTTGATGAATTAACTCCCAAGCCTATTATTGAATTTTAGAATGAATTGCATGATATTGAGTTATGAATTTTAGAATGGCGCGAGGAAAAGCTTGTATTTTAATTATGTGATTATGGGAAGTTTTAAAACCACTCTAGGTACCCAAATATAATAAATGTTGCTTTCGGATTAATTAAGGTTGCCTTCGGAATAATTATGAATTTGGTGATTACCCGGTCTACGGACCTATTGCTACCTTCGGTTTAAGTCTGCATGCATGACTCACGCCCCACGAGTCTCGGGGACGCCCGGACCGTGAGGAGCGAGGACGCGGCTCGGATAAACTTTGTGTTTTCCGAGTCTAGCGAGGACGCGGCTCGAATAAACTTTGTGTTTTCCGAGTCTTGCGAGGACGCGGCTCGGTTGACTTTGTGTCTCCGAGTCTAGCGAGGAAATGGAATTGACGGATTAATAAAAGGGTACACCTAGGTAGATTTTAGAAAGTTTAATTTAAGATTATTTCTTCTTATGAATAAGAATTCCTGATTTAGTAAACTTTATAAATACGTTTTTATATGCATACTTTGATTTATCGTTCGTTTACAAAATTGTTTTCTAACGTTTTAACAGTGGGGCTAACTTGTTGCTTTTCAATTTTTCTGAAACCTTCTTTTTGGTCCACTTACTTTTTCAATGGTTTTACGCCCTCGGGCTGTAGATTGTAGCTGAGCACCACCATCGCACTTCCACGACTCTGTGTAGAGTTCACGACCCGAAGAACATTGTAAATTAAGTATTTTAGTAGCTCTGAACTTGCCCAATTGTTTGTAAGGTCTGAGGCCGTACATTTAATTTATGTTGGTGTGTGAACCTTATCTTGTGCTTGCCGGAGGTTGTGGATATAAAAGCGTGCTCTTGCAGTGTAATTAATTTGGGAATTGAGCCAATTACAGGGAGACTCATCGAATTTTCTGCAGAAGTCAAACCTTAAAACTCTGTTTTCTTGATTTCTTTCACTAAACGACAAAATGGTCAAGTGTGTCCGACACCCGACAGATGTCGAACACGGACAGGGCTTGACCCGAATTCCAAAGCGGAATTAGGGTTGGGTCCTGGCACTAAACCCTTATTTGTACATAATTATATATGTATGTGGGCCTAGGCGGGGCATTTGTGGGGTGGCCAGGTTGAACTTTCTTGGGCTGGCCAGGTTGAACTTTCTTGGGCTTAATCGGGTAGGACCTATGGGCTGGACTGGGCTTGGACACCCAAGCCTAAGTCCAGCCCACCATTATAGATCGGGCCATCCCAAAGCCTATAACGAGCCGAGCTTTTTCTCAATGGACCAAGCGGGCCCCCATCGGCCCATGAGCCTGCGGGCCAAATGATGAGCCCTATCACTACTAAACAAAGTGCTTTCTATAGCATTTATTAATGAGGAATCTTAAGAACCTTCTCTCTAACTTTCTCGATTTTCTTTCTTCCTCACGACACTTCATTTTTTTACACTTAAAAAAATGGAGATTTTGACATAAAGATTGTCTAATGTAATAATGACATTGTTTTAAGTGTAGAAATTGACATGCCACATGAGAGAAAGAGAAGTCTAAAAGCAGGTTAGAAGAAGGTGCTTATCATTCCCCTTTATTAATAAAGATTTATTTAAGATGATATTGAAAGTATATTTTATGAAGACTGTCCAAAATAAAGAAGCCCATTCTAAAACAAAGCCCATTTTTGAAGCCCATTTCTCCTCGTCTCTCTCAAGCGCGACATCAGAAGCCTCCTCTCTTAAGCTCTTGTTGTCCGGTCCAGCGACTCTAAACTTCTCTCACGTCTTTCATCTTCTTCTCCACTCTCTCTGAATCGCACATTGTAAATCTCCAATCTCGATTCGCTATTCGCAACTCAAAGATCCTATATGATTTCTCAAAATCGGAATAGAAATTTCAGTGGTAATCTTCATCTCTCTCCCCCTCTCTCTTTCTGGCTTTCTTCTTCTCCTCTCTGTGTGTTTGGTTCTCGAGAAACCATGGAAAAATGTGAAAGAATTTCAGCAACTCATATACTTTCGCAACCGTGATTTGCTCAACTATCGCCGACCCTTACCGAGGCTGCTGGAGCCATCATCGATGTAAGTGCTCCTCTGATTCTATAAATTTACGCATTTTGTTGAAAACTAAATGATTATGAGCTCTGGAAATATGTGGAGGAAGTAAATAATTGAGTATTTAACCTAGAAACTAGCTACCTGAGTAATTAATTGGGCTCTAGATTGCTAATTTAGCTGAGTGTTTATCTATTTGATTACTCGAAAATTGCTGAGTGTTTCTTTTTTCTATGGTCATATTCATACAAGAACTTAGTGACATAGGGGATTTATCACAGAGAGAGAGAGATCAAATTTGATGACTGATGATCTTAATTTCAATCTAAGTTCAGGAACTTTACAGAACATCTTATGTTTCATTTTAAAGTTTGATAAGCGAGTGGAAATCTACTTGTCATTATTTCATGTTTATCATGTATACTAATTGGATTACCACTTGTTAGTGGTAATTTCATTTTATGAAGATGCAATGCATTTAAATGAAGAGATTAGAATTGATGTCCTCATTTTCTGTGATCAAACTATCAACCACTTCTTAATTTCTCTTTTGAATTTAGGAGTATGTTGTTGAGCTGAGCTTTGTGTCCTTTTTCTGTGCCTCTAACTTGTGAAGGACTCTGAAATGTTACTTGCTGAAAATGGGCTATAATTCATTAGCATTTTCTTTTATTGTTAGATTCAAAGATGCACCAGTAATTTATGGAGTTCATATTCTTGCTGATTTCAGTGAGAATATGAAGGATGTGCTGATTATGGCTTCATTTATACATTTGGAGCATAAAGAACATGTGAAGTATACTTCAGAGCTTACTACTGTGAACCCTCGCATTTTGCTCTCTGGTCCTGTACGTATGGATATAGCTGTGTTCATTCCAAAATAATTCATTTTTGTTATGAATGCTTTTGCGTCTGAGATATATCAGGAGATGCTGGTAAAGGCCCTTGCACAATATTTTGGGGCTAAGTTGCTCATATTTGATAGCTGCTCTTTTTTTTTTTGGTTACATTGGAGGAAAGAAACCCCACTGGTGTTCGATCCTGGGTGAGGGGGGAACCCATTGGCGTAGCCACGCATTTTTGGGTGTCCAGAGCTAATTAGAGGGAATTACCAATAACAAGTGTTCTATAGGGTTTACATTCATTTTTGGACTTTTGTTGCTGTTTTTTAATTATTATTATTTTTTAAAATTTTGCTGGTTGTTCCCAAGACTGGAGTTGACAACCATTGTTTCCAACATGATACCTGCTAAGCCATAAATGGGACCTGATTTCATTTATGAGTTTGCAGTGTTCTTGAAATTTCTTCAGGAATAGTGTTCGTGAAAAGTGGGTTTTAATGCATCCTGACTTATGATTTAGTTTCTGCTATAAATTGGAAATTTATTGCCTTGTGTATTTTGGTTTAATTCTTATGGAGATCCTGTTTAGTGGCACTGCATTTTATTTCTTGGAATATCGTTTGTCTCTTTTCTTGGTTTTATTTTTTATTTTTTATGTGTATGCCCTCAAAATTAATGATGCATCTTTCTTTATAGTTTAGTTTCTTATTTTCATTGGTTGGTACACGTAAATGCTCTAAATTGGTATATTTGGCTCGTGTATCTTGGTCTAATTCTTATAGGTTGTAGAGGACTATGAACTTTTGGCTTATTGTAAGGACGTTTGTCTCTATTCTTGGTACTTTTGTTTGAGTTTTTCTATTTAAACCCCACACTTCTCTTTGTTCACCCCAATACTTAAATTATTAAGCTATTAAGTTTTATTATTGTGTAAAAAGACAAAAAAGGTCATCTAACTTAATACTTAACCCTAGTACATCTATACACACCCCACCACTCTTCATAGGTGATTATCAATGGAGATAAAAACGTTCTTACTCTCAAGTTGATATCAATGGAGATAAAAACGTTCATACTTGATTAGAGAGAAAGGCACTTCGTATCAAAAGGCTAAAAACATTTATTTTTTTATGGGTTTGATGTAAATTTCATAAATATTATCTTTTAAAAAAGAATATTATTAATTATTTCAAATGTTATTAATTATTATTGTTTTTTTCAAAGAATTGGATATTCCGAGTTGGGTTGTTTCAATTTCTATCACTGCATGTTTGACTTGCAATTTTTAGAAGGCTGTTCAAATTTATGCCTTTAGAGTGATATTTCCACATGAATTCTTTTGTTTTGATTATGGGAAATGCTTAAATGCTCAAAATTGGTATTCTTCTTTTGGCTAGGTGTATCTTGGTCTAACTCATAGGTTGTAGAAATTATGAAAATTTGGCTTCTTGTAAGGATGTTTGTCTCTATTCTTGGTACTTTTTGTTTTCATGTCCTAAATGTGGATTTTCAGACTTTTTTCTTTCTGTTTTTAATCATTACAAAACCTACTCCAAATTTGAATTTTTGCTCGTTTTGCAGTTTGATTTAATATTGTTTATACAGGATTATTCCTCTGCTGTTTTGAGGGATTGAATGTGGGTTATTATAAGAACGCTTGCCTTTTCCCTTTTTACATTTTGTGTTCATATCTAAAAAATGAGAGATGGTTATGTGTTTTCAGGCTCTGTTGCGAGGTTTATTCTTTACAGAGGAGAGGAGTACTGCTCTTGAGAGGGGGTTTAATGCATCTTTACTTATGAGTTAGTTTCTTTTTTTCGTTGGTTGTATGAGTTTGCAGTTTTGGGCTTAGATTTTGAGGTCATCATTGTTCAGGTCAGCAACTCTGTGTCTTTTGGCGAGGCAGATTTAAGCAGTGTTTTGGTTTTATATGATCGATTTGCAAGGCATTTTGTTGGGTAGTTGTACATGGAAAGACAACATTGGAGATATAAAATAAAAATTATTTTGTTGTTCCAATTACCATTGCTTCATGGTATGTGACTAGATTTATGGTTTGTAACTTGTGAGGTTTATTCTATACCATTGATGTCAACCCTTATTGTGATCCGGTGCGTAAATTGGCGGACAACAAGTATAGGACCATCCATTTTCCGTTTGAGCCGGCGAATGGACAACAAGTATTCTATACCTATAGATTTTGGCAGTTTCCAAGAGTTGAAGGTATACTCAGGAACAAAGTCAAGTTACCCAGGAAGGATGGGATTGGCCCAGAAAATTTGTTATCATTCAAAAACAGTATCCCTAACTTATGAAGCTTCCCAATTCCATGAGGGATGCTACCACCAAATTGGTTACCTTCCACCTCTAAAACGGTCAAGTTTACCACGTTATAGTTTGTGTACACTAACTTTTCTCTTTTCAAATGATAAGTTCACATATATGGACATAGATAGGCTTACATTGCAGTAGATCATGTGCTAAGCAGAGATAAAATATTACATAAAAATATTTTCTTTTACATTGCAATCATCTTCTTCTTCTTGTTAAATAATTGAGATATGAGCCCCTAACTGCATTCATTTTGTTGACGACAACATCCATAAGCATCCGCTCTGTCGGTGATACGGCAGAGCATGAGATCCCTATTTGCATCACTGAAGCCACACATTCCTCCAATCTTTTTACTTTGTCTGGGCCGGGATCCTTATATCTCCCTATGGGTCTTTCTTGTATGTCATTTTCGTATTCATCGTCGTGTTCATCATCATCCTCCTCGTCATCTGTTTCAAGCAGCAATGAAGGCTCTAATATGTCCCTGGCATGGTCAGGCAAAGCCATGGCTGTGAATTGGTGAATGCTTAAACCATATTTGAACATGTCATCGGTTGGTCTTTTTCCTGTGAACATTTCTAGCAACAGTACCCCATAGCTATAAATATCTCCCATTATGGAAACTTGGCTTCCCATGCCATATTCTGCATGTCAATGCATACATTAGGATGTAATAGTTTACGGACCTTTACAATTTATCTTATATATTTCAAAATTTTCTGATACTCCTTGTCCAGTAAAAAAAGAGTCAACAATCTTTTTTTATCAAAAAGTTATTAGGAAGTGAGGATTTTAAAATTTGTACCTGGAGGAATGTAGCCTATGGAACCCCTTAGCCCAACTGACATGGTTTGAATTTTGGTGGGATTATTTGATGCTTGTAAGAGGAACCTTGCTAAACCAAAGTCACCAACATGGGCTACCATATCTTCGTCAAGAAGAACATTGCATGGCTTTAGATCACAATGAACAATGGCCGTTTCACAGTGGTGGTGCAGATAATCTAGTGCACAAGCAACGTCAATTGCGATATTGAGTCTTTGGATGAGGCTTAATCTCTTACGCTGAGATTGCTCATCATCTCTTGGATGAAGCCACTGGTCTAGACTTCCATTTTCCATGAACTCCAAAACTAGACTTTTGAAGTCATTGCCCTGATTATCAATACTGGAGCAGGCAGTTACGATCTTGAGAAGATTACGATGCCTTATACTTCTTAACACTTCGCATTCACCAATGAAACTCTGGGAAGCTCCTTCTTGTTGAAGGTTTAATACCTTAACAGCAACTACCGTTCCATCACTAGGGAGTACTCCTTTGTAAACAGAACCGAAACTTCCCGAGCCAATCAGATTGTCCACAGAGAACCCGTCAGTTGCTTGAACGAGTTGAGAGTAAGAAACACCTGATTTCCAATCCGTATAAGAATGTGAAGTGACTAGTCTATCTCTCGACTTTTTCACATATGAACAAGCAGCAAAGGAGCATGACAGAGCAATTAAAAATGCTAGTGCACAAGTTATAGGGATGAATACTTTTGGGGCAAGTAATCCTCGAGGTGAATGGCGCTTTTTGCTAGAGCATGCAGGAAGAAGGAATTCTGGAATTCCACCACATAGCCTATTATTTCCAAGGATTGAGACACCACTTGCATTTGAAAAGATCCCTTCTCTAGGCAATTCACCCTCAAAATTGTTATGAGAAATATTGAGATGCTTAAGAGATCCAAGATTTACTAGAAACTCAGGAATTTTCCCTGATAAGTTGTTACGCGAAATGTCTATTTCTTCCAAGCCCCTTAAATTTTTTAGTGTTTGGGGAATTGATCCTTCAAGTTTATTACCTTGCAAATGAAGACGCTCCAAACTAATGCAACTGCCGAGGGTTCCTGGGATTTCACCTGATAACTTGTTTTCTGAAACATCTAACTCCCCAATATTTTTCAGATCACCCACTTCAGATGGTAGTGAACCAGTCAAAAAATTGTTAGATATGGATAAAGAAATTGAAAGGGATGAAAGCCCAATAACCTCTTTAGGAATGGTGCCATTTAGATTGTTACTTGAAAGGTTAAGTGTCTGTAGATCTTTGCACTTTCCGAAACTTGGTGGTATACTTCCCCCAAACTTATTCTCTTGCATGAGGAGCCTTGTCAATGAAGTCAAGTTACCTAGGGAGGATGGAATTGGCCCAGAAAATTGGTTAGCAAACAACTCAACCCCCTGCAACTTCTGAAGTTTCCCGATTACATCAGGGACACTACCACCCAAATAGTTTTCTGCCGCCACTACCAGAAGGGTCAAGTTTATAAGATTTCCAATGCCGTTAGGGATGCTTCCATGTATCAAATTGGTCCCCAAAGTAAGCCTTTTTAGTTGGGTAGAAAGGTTGGCGATTGATGTTGGCAATTCTCCTCCAAAATGATTATCATTAAGACCCAACACCTTAAGACTAGTACAATTAGCTAGGAAGCTGAGAAAATTCAGGTCACCAGTTTTCCCACTTCCTAGTCTATTTTGATCAAAGTTGAGTCTAACTAAGCTCTGCAAAGTTGCAAGATTTTCAGCGGGGAGTGGCCCAGTGAGTCCATTTTCAGGAAAATCAAGCACTTGAAGTCTCGAAGCATTGGACAATGACAGAGGAACAGTTCCAGTGAACTTATTGATCCCACCGGCAAATACTTCAAGATTAGGAAGAGTAATTCCCACATTAGGTGGTAGCTCTCCATGCAGCTGGTTTTTAGTAACAGTGAAGTAGTATATGGATGAAATATTATAGAGTGAAGTAGGGATCGTACCAGACAGATTATTATCCCAGAGTAAAAATCTTCTCAAGTTTGTTAGACGCCCAAGTTCATTGGGTATGCTTCCTTGAAAATTGTTGATAGCAAGCACAAAATTTTCCAAAGATGAAAAGTTTCCTATCCAATGTGGGATAGTTCCGGTGAGATTGTTAGTACCAAGACCTAGACTAACTAAATTCAACAATGAACTGAGTTGGTTAGGAATTGACCCAAAAAGCTTATTGGAACTAAGATTGAGTATGCTTAGTTGCATACAGTGAGATATATTAGATGGAATTTTCCCACCAAAGGAATTGAAAGACAGGTTGAGATGTTGCAGGCTCAGTAGGCGACCGATTTGTTGAGGAATTTCACCATGAAAGCTGTTGTTTATCAGGTTGATTCCAGTAAGATAAGTAAGATTTCCCAAAGAAAGAGGTAAGGAGCCTACCAATTTTTGAGCTTCCAGGTTCAAAACCATGACCCTTTTCGTGGTAGGGTTGCACGTAACTCCTATCCAACTGCAGAGATCAATGGAATCGTTCCATGAGCTCATGATATAGAGAGGATCTTGAGTTATTCTTTTCTTGAAGTCTAGCAATGCCAGGTGATCAGATTCATTTCCAGAAGTGGGTAGTGTTGCAGATTGCAGACATGTGGTCCACCATAAAAAAAAGGAAAAATCTAAACAAAATTTGGCTAGAATGAGTTTGTGAGTGTTCCATCTTGTTCTGAATGCAAATTTTATGCATGGAGAAAATCAGAAACCAAGTCTCATATAGATGAAAGTATAAAAAGAAGAAATCTTTCTATCCATCTATAGAGCCAAGGGGTTTGTTGCAGTGTTGAAAAATAATTATGGATGGTCCCAGTGTTGAAAAATAATGCACAATTGGTGGAGATTTTTACAAGCTAGCAGAATTTTCTAGGATAATTTTTACAAGCTAACACTAGTCAATAACTTAATTGAAGCTAGGTACAAAGTTCTAGTTGAAGCTACAATATGTGGCTGGAATTACAAGTTACAAGTTACTGTTGGCTGAAATGACTAGTTGAAGCTAGTAGAAAGTACTTATATGTCTTTAATTATAGCTTAACAGAGCTAATTAGAGGGTTTACTGGGTATTTCATTTTTGGACTTTTGTTGATGTTTTTTTAATTATTATTGTTTTTTAAAATTTTCCAGGTTGTTCCCAAGACGGGAGATGACAACCGTTGTTTCCAACATGATCCTGCTAAGCCATATATGGGACCTGATTTCAGGTATGAGTTTGCGGTGTTCTTGAAATTTCTTCAGGAATGGTGTTCGTGAAAAGGGGGTTTTAATGCATCCTGACTTATGATTTAGTTTCTGCTCTAAACTGGAAATTTATTGCCTTGTGTATTTTGGTTTAATTCTTACGGGGATCCAGTTTAGTGGGTCTGAATTTTATTTCTTGGAATATCGTTTGTCTCTTCTCTTGGTATGTTTTTATTTTATTTTTGTGTGTATGCCCTCAAAATAAATGATGCATCTTTCCTTGTAGTTAAGTTTCTTACTTTCATTGGTTGGTAGGTACACGTAAATGCTCTAAATTGGTATTTTTGGCTATTGTATCTTGGTATTTTGTTGTTCCAATTAATATTGCTTCATGGTATGTGACTAGATTTATTGTTGTTTGTAACTTTTGAGGTTTATTCTATACCATTGATGTCGACCCTTATTGTGATCCGGCGAGTAAATTGTCGGACATCAATTTTCCATTTAAGCCGGCGAATGGAGAAGTGAACACAGGACCATTTGAGTTTTTGACAGAAGGGGTGATGGATTTGGATGGTTTTTTCACATACATAGATGGCCACAAGGCTGTGAAGTTTCCTGTCAATTTGAGGACTGGAAGAGTAGGGAATTAATTAATGCCGGCATTATTTTTGAAAAGCCTCGAAGATCAAAAAGTGTTCTAACTTTGAAATAATTTGTGGGCAAATGCATGGACATGGTTGACGAATAATGTGATGTGCTCTTCCTAAACAAGACAATCACTTGATTTCAGTCTTGAAATTTGATTACATTTTATTTTTCCTCAATTAATTCACTGATAAATGAAAGAAATAACTATATCTCAAAAGAGAAAAGAAAATGAAGAGATAACTATAAAAATACATGAATTAAATAAATAAATAAAAACCAATAAAAGTAGTGACTGTTGAGTTGATTGAAATTATTAGATTCCTTCTCGAGCGTAGTGAACTACTAGACCAACACCGTCTAGTCACTTCTCTTCACGACATCGACATGCTTCTTCATTCCAACACTAGAGTTTTTATACATCCAGCTTGCTTTCCCATAAAACTCAACCAAGCTTTAGAGTTAATTCAGACATGACTTCTCTTCGTGACAGTCCAGCTTCCATACCCCATTTCTTCAGGGTCATTTTGGATAAGACTTCTAAAAACACCAGAATTGTAAGCACCTCTCTCTCTCTCTATTACTATGCTAAGAATGTTTTCTCTTAACATGTTCTGTTCTGCAGAAAATTCCAGTGAAGTTTTTGATGAGATATGGAGAGAATTTATCAAGTCCAGTACATCTTAAGCTTCCAAGTGGTGCAGAAATGGAAATACAACTCAGAAGATGCAACGATGGTGGGGTTTGGTTTGACAAGGGTTGGCCAGAGTTCTCAAAGTTTTGCTCTCTCGACTATGGTAATTGGCTAGTCTTTGGATATGAAGGGAACTCCAACTTCCATGTGTTTATATTTGATAGAACTGCTACAGAAGTTGAATATCCTAAGCCCGAGATGAAACAAACTGATTCTGAAGAAGAAGATGAAGATGAAGATGATGAAGAAGAAGACGATGATGATGATGATGATGATGGTGATGAGTCAGGCCATGCCAGAGGAGAAATCAAAAGTACGTACTGTTATATTTGGTCTTGTATTGTTTACTTATATTGTGTTTCCTACCAAAAAAAATTAAGATACAACCTTATTTTAACAGGACAGAATGATATGCCAACAAAGAAAGATTTTGGAGGCTCATCTAGCAGTCAAATATTCGTTAAACGAACACCTGATGTCTTTGGGAGGACGCATCCATTGACTAAAAGTGAAAAAGCTCTGGCTCTTCAGAGAGCCAATGCTTTCGAATCTGAATATCCTTATTTCTTGGTTGCCATTCAACCGGTTTATATCCACCGAGGTTTCCTGGTAAGCTTTCTATATTACACTCTGCTAACTCCTATTTCCAGTCAGTGTGAGAAAAGATTAAGCAAAGACACTTCCCTCTCAAAGAGCAAAATCGTAACTAGTCTCTCTTAAAAAAAAAAAAAAATCTTATATATATATTTTTCCTAATTTCCTTGTTTGCTTTAGCATTTGCCATCCGAGTTTGCAAGGAGACATCTTGCCAAGCAGCGTGCAGGTAACATAATCCTTAAGATTTTAGATGGAAGAACTTGGATTGTCGAATTCAAATATGAAACTTCAGTAGCTCGATTCCAGCGTGGCTGGTGGGCGTTTGCAAGGGACAATAATTTGAAAGTCGGTGATGTGTGTGTTTTTGTATTGATTGACTGCAATGAACGTTTATTTGAAGTTTTCTTTTATCGCACCAACAACGCTGAAGATTGCCCCTTGTCACCAGGTAAATCTGTTCATATGTGAATATATGCTCATTATGTCTGCATTGTAACTTACACGGATTCTGTTCTTTTGTCTGTAATTTTTGGGGAACACAGGCTATGGCGGAGGAGCAATTGATCGAGTTGAGAAAAGGAGAAACCCCATAGTTAAAGTTGAAACTGATTGCACCACAAATTTTGAAAATGGTGTGTCTTGCTCTCTTGATCCTTTCTTGAAATTGGTTAGTCCACCAGAATGAGAAATTCCCAAAATTAAGGTTAAGGAATTCAGATTATATTTTGTTTCTTGTAATGTAGGCAAGTACAAAAGGTTGAAGACTGGTGGGCAGGTTACTCAAAGGCCTTTAAATTCATCTTCAAGGGCACTTGAAGCTGCTAACAGGTTCACCCCAAAGAATCCATCCTTCAGAGCCACTCTGGGGTCTACACCCCTGATATTGGTAGGTTCTACATACTTATACAACTTTGCTTCAAACATAAATACTAAAAGTAAGCTATATATATATATATATATATATATATATATATATAGGGAGATTCAATATTATACCCAATTTGGGGTCCAAATTTTAAAAAACCCTACATGAAATGTACTTTAGAAACACAACCAAAATCCATTTACAACATAATAAAGAGACTTCAAACTTCCTATAATTACAAAACTTAAATACTAAAAGTAAGCTATATATATGTTGTCTATGTACTAGTTCTAAATCACCTCCATTAATTATTTACTAATACTCATTAGGTTTGTATAGAGTTTCATTTCCATATATCCATCTTATGCAGCATGTACCAGTTACATTTGCCCGGAGTTTCGTCAAAAAGAGGAAGCAAACCGTGACTCTTCAGGTCAGAGAGAGATCGTGGCCTGTGAATTTGATTGGTCATACTAACGAATCAGGAGCTAAACTTTCTGGTGGCTGGCGTGAATTTGTGACGGAAAATTGTTTGAAGGAAGGAGATGTTTGTATATTTGAGCTCATCGAGAGAAATGACATTGTACTGAAAGTTCACATTTTCAGATGTTGATTAGGCCAAGTTATGTCATTTAAAGAGGGATGCAGAGAGCCCAGTTATCACATTTTGCTATGTAAAATGGACCACTATTTGCTGTAGTTAAAGACGATATCTTGATACTGGGAATCACTTTGTAATTTTAATGGTGTTTAAATATTTCTGATGTATGAATCATCTTTTAAACAAGTTTCCTAGGCAGACATGCATTCAGATCCCTTTGTTGCCTTCCCTGGTTAGTAGTATCAGCCTGCCCAATTCTCTCTCTGCTACCAAATTGCACAAATTTCACTTCAGAATTCTTAACTAAACAAAGATTTGACATCTTCATCTTCTTGTCGTACACGGCCCAGCAGCGTCTCACCTGATCAAAGGAATAGCATGTGAGATCTGAAAATTGGCCATCACTGCCATGCCAATTAGTATGAGATGCGCAATCACCAAAATAGCATTCGTCCTAACAGAAACAGAACTGCCAAATCTTGCAAAATGAAAATATTCAATATCTTAACTAATTTCTGTTTCTAAACATCTGATGAGGCAGGATTAGTTCAACATTTTCCAGATGTTTTCAACAAGACTTACAAGAAAAACGTATACTAAGGGCCCATCTGATAACTCCATAACTTTGTTAGCAACGCATTGCCTGAACAAATATCATAAATATATTTTGGGGCTTGGGAACGATGATCTAAATCAGGACTGTCTGATTGGAAGACTCAGAGTTAAGAGTAGCTTGTTCAGTGAAATCACGTAGAGGGATAATGGATATTAGCCATGTTGACAAGGAATTGCAGCAAGTCAGAGACACTCTTATTGGATCTGCATTGAACTAAGGCCAATGCAGCAGGTAATTAGACTATATACTGAACAAATTATTGAATTTCTAAATTCTTTTGTCAACGACAGTGGTGTTTCCATAGAAATAAAAAAATTGGAAGCTCCAAGCCACATCCTCAGCTGGAACATAACAAAGATCCCTTTATTCAGTTTATTTCATGCAGTGACATAGCAAGAGCAAGGCAATGTGCAAAGAAATGGAAGAAAAGAAAAGGAAACATAATGTGAATCAGAATGTCTTCTATTTTCCAAATGAAATGAAAAATACAGAACATCCTTATTAAAATAATCTGTTGCACATAGATAAGCTTATAATCTGTTGCACATAGATGAGCTTATATGAGTCTCTAATTGACTTTATTTTGTTCACAACGACATTCATAAGCATCTGCTCTCCTTGTGATATTGTAGACATGAAAGTCCGATCTGCATCACGAAACCAAACACTTCTCCAATCTTCTTTCTTGAACTGGGTTGCGATTCCGGTATCTTGTCCCGGTATCTTGTACTTGGTCTTTCTTGCATGTCACCGCCGTGTCTGTCATCATTACCCTCCGCATCATCTCTTTCAAGGAGCAATTAAGGGTCCGTTACATCGAAGGCATGGTCAGGCAACGCCGCGTTAGTGAATTGGTGAATACTTAGACCATCTCTAAACATGTCATCCGTAGGTCTTTTTCCAGTGAACATTTCTAGCAACAATATTCCGTAGCTATAAATATCTCCCGGTATGGAAACTTGGCCTCCCTCCTATACTCTGCCATTATATACATGGAAAATGCTAGAGGCACCACTTTTGGGCACCACTTTGGACACCACCTCTCTAATAGAGCGTGGAACCTGTTGTATTGGCCGGCTCCACCTCTATTAGGGAGGTGGTGTCCAAGGTGGTGCCCAAAGGTAGTGCCTCTATCACCACCCTACATACATATACAAGGACGGAACCAGAAATTTTTATAGGAGTGGACTATTATTTCTTATATGCGTAAATATCTAAATAAAATTCCATTTATTTTCTCCTAAGAGAAAACTTGAAGCTAATTGGAGACCTTTTTGGATAGGATACTCTAATTTTTGTTTGGATAGATTGGGTTAATTTTTATAAAATGAGGTGTAGTGTCTAAAAATTAGTATTAAATTTCTTTTTTCCTAAACTTTGCACTAGGCTAGAGCCCATTCTAGCCATAGTGTAGTTCCGCCCTTGTACATATACATATATTAAAGTGTCACTTTCAAATGACTAGAGATTAGATCTTACTAGCAATTGTGCCCGCGCGATGCTGCGGGTTTTAAAACTATGTAAAATGTATACAAAGTCGTGAAAATATGTAAGAAAGATGGTACTAATTATATAGACATGGAGATATAAATAGTGGCATCTTTGTTTAGCAAGTTTAATACTCCCAAAGAAAAAATTAGCCAAAATACAGACGCCAAAAAGAATCTTAATCAATTCCAGATCAATTCTAGATAATAGAGGTAGTGTTCAAATTTAGAAAGAGAGATGAATTAAAATTCGGAATTAGAATCAGATAATGGAGGTAGTGTTCAAACTTTGAACATCTCTAACATGACATCACCAAATCAGTAAATATTACACAAAATTAGTATAAAAACACATGAACATAAAAAACAAAAAACAAAAAAAAGCAAATATTAACAATAATAGATCATTACACAATTTAGGGTGACCCTAACAACAATTGAGGAATTGATTGCTTTTGTTGGAGACCAAAGCAAGTGTGTCTTAAACAGAGAATAAGATCATCAAAGTTTTTGAATGTTAGATGCCCATTTTTACTTTTCCTTTCTCTTCCTCTGTTTCCCGAGAAAGCAAATAAACAGAATCAGCCAAATATCACCACAAACCAAATGTATGGCAGTTAATTTAAATGCCAAAGTAAGAAGTGCCAAAGAATCATTGAGCATACAAAAAACAAAAATCTGAGTCACCACTTGTAGAAGATTAGCCCTTTGCTGGCAGCTCCTTTCACTTACAAACTCCTTGGTGTTCCAGTGCCACAACAACTTCAGTACTTGCTGCACAATCCAAGCTCTGCAGTACTTGATGCACAATCCAAGCCCAGCAAGCTACAGTGGTATTTGTTATGGGTTGCCATAAAAGGAAATTTTCATTCTTAAAGGTCAGTATATACGAATCTAAAAATGCGTTGTAAAACTTCCACAAATATAAAATCAAACAACAGCTTAGTGGCGGCATGTATGTACCAAATTGTGGCACATCCCATTTCAGCTCATAAATTGTCAAATAAGAAATCTAAAATACGCATACTACAGGACACATTCATATCATATAAATTGAAAGGATAAACCAATATTTTGCAAAAGCACAAAACTTTATTAACATCCCAACAAACCCAGAGGATAAAAACAGATAATCAAATCAATCATGAAATAGAGAATTACAGACAGAATATGCACATATAAGGAAGACATGCAACAATCAAGACCACTTGCGCCACCCGTTTCTCTGTAATTGATCTTTCACTTTTTCATTGTCAATCTAACATACTTCTAAATCTTTACTAATCAAATTTTACAATAATTTGGGTTCCCATAACCTACCTTCAATTTTGATAGTTTATCCTTTGCTACTTGCCTACTTCAATTATCGGAAGAAAACTATAACAACAATTGTATCATTTTCATTGGAAAATTCAAAATTAAATGTTGAGTTTAAAACCAAGAGAAGCCTTTATTCAGCAAAGTGGAGACTTATTTTGAAGAAAAAAAACAGAAAAAAAAAGAAGAAAAGAAAACATATGTCTCCAATTCGACCGGGCATTTTGAGGGGATGCCTCTGACGCAGACTCCTTCACATCTGTCACCAAAGCCAAACATCAAATATACATTCCGATTCAAATGATTGAAACAAAATTAGAATAAAGCGAAATAAATGTGATAAAAGAGTGATGCTTTGGGGTCAAAGGTGAGACCTTTGGCAACAAATTAGATTTCGCCAGGAGGAGAGTTGAGGAGGAACCACTTCCCCACCGCAAAACAACATTACTACATTAGACACTGACAAATAATCAAAATGGGTACAAATTTATAAATTAGAAAAAATAAAGTATAAATGGCAGAGAGAACAAACCTCATTAATGGCAAGCACTTGGCCATTGCTCTTCTTGACCTTATTCAGCTTCCTCAGGAAATACCTAATCCAAACAAATCAACCAACAATTTTAAGTTTAACCCAAAATTCACCAATGAACATTTGGGATCACAAAAGCCGAGCTAAGGCTAAGGATTATACCAGAACTTAGACTTGGTACGAACCTCATTGGTGGCCCAGAGCTTCATTTGGTAAATCTTGGGGTGCTCATCAGATGTCGTAGGTAGCTTCCTCCCAACAACCTGGTATTGGTGGAATTGCAATACAAAAACGACACCGTTAATTGCAGCTTTACCATTTGACACGCCCTAAGAGAAATATATCACGCAAAAACAAATACCAAATTAAATGGAACCTAAGAAATTGTGAAGATAATTTCTAGATATTTGTTTACCAAATTTCATACAACAGTCCTCCACTTAAACTGACTGTTTACAACAATGCTAGGAATTTGTATGCATATTACATATGCAATATTTGGCTAATCCATTTCACCAGTAGCCATATATTTAACTAAATAAACTATGTCTAAAACCAAATGGGTATTCTTCAAGAATAAAACCAACCTTCTTGAAGCATACCCATCTAAGTTATAATATGTAGTGGAAAAGAGAATAAAAAGAAACCCCAAGCATCCCAGTACCCTAACATGGAAAAAAAATGCAAAATTTAGAATTATGTAACAGAAATTGTCTCATTAAATTAAACAGAAATTTAAATTTTTTTTAAATAAGTGAATTTAAGGCTGAGATGTAATTGACTTATTGAAAAAAAAATTTGAGGATGAGAGAATGATTGACAAACCTCTTTGCTAGTCCAAATGTGGAACCCTTCATTTTTTCTTGTAGCACCTTCAAAGTCAGTGTGTTGTTCTACAAAAGATGTTCACGAACACAGAACGTCATAAAACACCTTTATTGTAAATTTCTTCAACACAAAAAATCCAAAACCAAAATATTTGACGAAATTCTATTAAAGGAAAAAAATTGAAATTAAAGAGAGGGAGAGAGAACAATATATACCGCAACTTCTGTACATATAAACTGGCTCTGTCCCACAATAGCAGCAAGGGTAATGGCAAGCTTTTATTTACGCACAAACAGTCACCTCCCATTACCAATTCAAAAGCCTGTTCAATGCCATCACAGGGGAGAAATAAATCAAAATGAATAAAAGGGAAAGAAATTGAAATACAATGGAGGCGATTAAAAGATGCAAACCTTGTTTCTATTTCAAAGTCCACGAATAGATGTAATTGTACCATTTTGTTGTTGTAGTCCTGCAATGCACACAGTCATCAGCTTCACCCAAGCAACTTTGAGTGTAAATTCAAATCCACCATGAACCAATCCATAAGCTCAAACATAGAACCCAATCATATGATAAACCATCACACAAAAGGCTGAAATGCTTTGGTGAGGTTGCAAAATCACCTTTGTCCTCATGCTCAAACCCTTCAACAACAAAAAAACAATGAAAGGAAATTTTCATTGTAATTCCAAGCTGTAACATCCCGAAGTAAAAATGAGATAAATGAATTAAAATAATATAAATTAATTAAGAAATATTAGAATTTAAAATTTAATTTAATTTAATTAAGGGAAAAAATGTCATTTTAAGTTTGGAAAAGAAATTGGGGAAACGAGTTGCGCCATTGCGTCGGGCTCATCAAAACGAATCCATAGACGGGCGGCACGCATAGACGAGCGTCACGCGTGGATCGGAGTTATAACGAACAAAAAGGGCTTATTGGTAATTTTAAAATTTGTTTAAAATAATCCCTAAATACCCATTGGCCAATCAAAATCGCACCAGACCCCACCCCTTCTTTCTCTTTCATCCCTTTCATCTCTTTCTCTCTCTCTCTCTCTCTCTCTCTCTCTCTCTCGTCCGGCCACGGCTGACCAAGAGATCGGTTCCGTTGGAACTAGCTCACCGTCCTGGTCAAGACCCACCCGGAATCCAGGCCGAAACCTCGAGTTTGGCCAACGATTTCGATTGGTTTTTCAACAGGTTTTCATGGCGTTGTTCCGGCATCTCCGGCAACCACCTTTGTCGAATCATGTATGAAACTAAACCTTCTCTTCACGCTCTAGCTGTCTGTTTGGTTAATTTATATTGATTTTGAGCCTAGATCACTCGATCAAAACCCAGATTTTTAGTCGGTTTTCAAACTGAGATTCCGGCCACTTTCTGGCAAAATTGGACGTTGCCGTAGTTGAATTAAGTTCCTTTCCTCGAGTTGAACCTGTAGGTGTAGCCTTCATTGGTGGTTTAGAGTTTTTTCTGATCGCCGAAATTACTCTAGACACCCACTCACTGTCGGCGCGTGGGCCATTAGGTGGCTACCATTTTTGTCCTAGAATGTTCCTCATGTCGTTTCGAGTATGACGGTATGCTCGGATTTGAAATCGGGTATCGTATGACAGTCGATCGGATATTACGCCTAATAGGCGATATCTGGGTTCAATATGTTCGGATCGTTGGAACGGTTCCAATTTCAACTATGTTGTTCCTCACACCTCTAGGATTGTGTAGTAATTCGCAGATTGAGAATTGGAGTCCCAGATACTCTGAATCAAGGACTTAAATTAACGAAAACCGTCCGATCGTGTGATCACAGGAAATCCGACCCCTCGATCGAGACCAAACTTGCTGGATGTGCTTAGTAAACTCTGTTGAACCCTTAGGAACTTTCGGTTGACCGTGAGTCTTCCGAGGTGGTCTGACCTTTTGAAAGGCATAATTTGACTTTAGAAACTCTCTGATAAACGTGCACGCACACTTTGAATTTCCGGGAACTAGGCTTTGAATTAAATTCTTGGATGAGGTCGGTTAGTTAATTGTATTGGTGCTTGGGCGTTGATTTTATATTCAATTTCTTTGGTTTAATCGGAAGTCGGTAATGGTCGTGAGTTTTGGTTTATCTTTCTGTAAAATGGTTTTACTATGAATGTCATAAATGAATCGGAGATTTATTATGTAAATATATGATTACGGGATTTCTAGGGATATATGCGATTATTATTATTATTATTTTAATTAATTAATTAATTAATTTTATTATTTTGATGATTATTACAGTATGGGAATTGGGCTATACGGGATTTGAGTAGGAAAGTATTTTTGGAATTTATAAGTTATACGATTATTATTGTTATTATTATTACTATTCCTATTATTATTATTATTATCCTTATTATCATTACTGTTACGATTATATACATGGTTTTGGGTTTAGACTATGCATATATGATTATTGTAAATTGAATCCTTGTGAGTGTAGTACATTATAATTATACTTATAAACCCTATAGTCTATACCTGTACAGCTGTGGAAGTACTTGTGGTTTCTATTATATATATGTATATATGCTTACGCCTCGTGGTTGGTCTATGTTTTAATTGAGCATTGTTTTCAAGTATGACTCGTCGTGCCTTTAAAAGGGTGATTACTTTAAATTGTTTAGTTTTTAATATTGTTTACGAAATGTTTGGAATTATTGAAGTATGATGCATTCATATTTATTTATTATTCAGTTGAGGTTTGGATTGAATATAAAGATTGATTATTTGACCACTGAGCTTTAATATGCTTTAATTTTGGAAATATTTGGACACTTTGATATTTGAGTATCTATGGAGGTCTTGGGTTGGAATTTTATACTCTTAAGAACTGCTATCTATTCTTTGACTATTTGAGTTGGGTTGTGGATTGTGATGGATTGGAGTGCTATTTAGCACCACCCTTCGTACCTCCCTCGACTGATGTGTTATTGTACCACACGGGCTAATGTAGGATTCCAGCGTGTAGGCTCACATGTTCGATGAAGGATGCCGGCACGTGCGATGCAATGCTAGCGTGTGTGCTGCTGGGCATCAGTCCCCCGGTTGGACGGCTCAACCCTAGTCACAGGATGATGCGATGCCATCCCGTGGTCTAGCCAAACAATCCCCTGATTTGGATTTTTTCCCGGTACATGGTGTACGTCATGATATGTACCTCCCCTGTTACGGATAATCGGAAATGATGGGATTGTTGGATAGTGGTTATGTCCAGGGCACCCTTGACGAGGTGTTACCGAAGGCCCTTGCCGAGCAGTCTGCGTGCGTAGAACTTGTATATGGCCACACATGCGATGCGATGCCGGCTTGTGTGCTACTGAGCAACAGTTCTCCAGTTGGACGACTCAACCCTAGTCACGGGATGATGCGATGCCATCCCGCGGTCTAGTTAAGCAATCCCCCGGTTGGATTGTTTTCCCGGTACAAGTATGGGTGCAGTGGTCTTATATAAATATTGAATATTTGTGGATTCGTCTTCGAGATGAGATATCTTGCTTCTAAAGTCAATTTTGTTATATAAGTGTGTGTGTGTGTTTGGGAATCACTTCAAATCTTTAATTTGCCCTTGGGTTAATTGTATATTTTGTCGTTGAGTAATCTTGTTTTGGGAATTCAATATATGATTCCACAGTGAGAATTAAAGGATTAAGTTGTGTTTTTCGAGAGTTGGCAAATGAATCTAAATTTAAATGGTTGGTATTACTTTGTATAGCTATGTACTGTTAATCGTGATTGATGGTTTTAAGAGCTATGTGTAGCTTGATCCCTCATGGAAGGTATGTATGCAGCCTTGGATAACCTAGGTGCAGCCGCGAGATTAAATCTATTTTGGAACTTTAATCTTGGTTGTTAGTTGTTGGAACTTGGAATTAATCCTATTTATTAGAATTGTATGCTGAATGTTTAGAGTTTATCTGGTACGTTCTTGGAGGATTAAATTTGAGGCCGTAGGCCATTTCGAAATTTGCATGTGATTTACATTGTGCATGCTGAAGTTTAGTGATACTTTAAATGTTGTTTTGCAGGTGAAATATGGGAATGTCCGTTTTCAGAGAAGACTCTACCGAAATTTTGGTAGAAGTCTCAACCCTTTTATTTTATTTTCACGGAGGAGAGTTTAATTAATTAGCTTTTGGTGGCTAAATTGGTTGTGCTGACGTGGGGGAGAGTTTAATTAGCTTACTTGTGTTTTATTCCTATTTCAATAAAGACTTTAAGTTCAATTGAAGATAGGGATTACTTTTCCTACTTTTTCTCTTAGGGGGAGGAGATCAACACACAATAGGAAGGTGAATAGGAGTCCAAGTCAAAGTAGGCATTTATTTTCCTACTTTTCCTCTAGGCAAGCCGTCAAAGGGTTGGGCCTTTATTGTGAGGTTAGGTTAATTAGCTTTTGGGGTTTGACCTTTGATGGCTGGGATGTAAAAAGATTAGCGTCATATTGGAGAGAATATCAACACAACGATCAACGTGGAAAAGAAGTTCAAGGCAGAGAGGAAAGAACGTGAAGAAGAGATCAAGGTTTTTAACAAAAGTTGGAGAAGGCTGACGGCAAAGCAAGGGAGGAAGGCTCAAGTCTAGTGTTTTTCTAAACTTATGCTATTTTTCATTGTGATTTCAATTATGATTATGAGCAACTAATTTTCTTAGATAGGGCTACGATGCAGAGCCTAATCATGAATATTCAATTTTCTTAGTTAATATTAATTTCAAGTTTTTCCCTTTTTTATTGAGCATCTTTTGCTGTGCTTAATATTTAATTTGGTTTGGATGTCTGATCACCATCTAAGTTGAATTAATGTGATGCAAGTTAGAGTAGATGTCATACTTAACTTGAGTTTTGCTTCTTGCAATTGATACCATGAATGACTAATTGTAGATGCCATGCAATTAGGGTTTGTGTGATAGCCACATAATTTCCATAGAGCTTAATGGGTCTTTATGTGTGTTTAAGGGTGGGAGAATTCACCAAGTCCAGGCAGATTTTGGGCCTTTTGAAAATACGGCTGAGGTTGGAGCTTTGGGGGCTGGAAAAGTTGCTGCCGTGATTGGAGGAGAATGCAGGGGTTTTTAGATCAAGTTGTTTTGGCAATTGGGAGAAATGCGGCCGGTCTTGAAGACTTTGAGTTGGCCGGGTTGAAATTGAGAAATGCGGCAAAGTCGAGTTTGAGTTTTTGGCGTCGCTCGCGATTAGAGTCGGGACTTGTGAGTGTGGTGCTACTGGAGTGTTTTGTGTTTGAGGGGTCTGTTGCTCATGCCCAAATATATATATATATATATATATTAATTCACCCAATGTAATATGGGTGTTTGGAAAGGAATGCAAGTGCGGCCAAGTTGAAAGGTTTAAACAATCGTTGGGACCCACATCCATATTGGCTGGATGGGATAAATGGTTCAAGAATATCAAAACAATAGACCAACAGGTGGGAATAGACAAATATATGGAAACAAGTCAAAGGCAAGACAAGGCCTTTGTATGGCGGACAGCACATGGCCTAGATGATATTGTTTCGTCCAATTTAATATGTATTGATGCGCGGTTTTGTTAAAAGCTTGACAGGCTGGGGCTTGAAGAGGTCTTGGCGGCCGGGTTTTGAAGTTTGAGGAGATGCTCAAGGATGCGGCCGGCTTGAAGATGTTTGAGTACGCCTGTGTGTGTGGAGAGGCCAGATTATTTGGAGTGGCCTGGATTTTGGAGGCTGGAATGAGGCCACATAATCTTAGGCTGGATGCTTGGGATTCATTATATATATACACAAACAGCCTTCCATTGGCGATCCTCAAATAAGCTTATTTGCCTGAGGACACTTCTGTAGGGCCCACTCCGGATTGTATTTCACTAATCCAAACCGTCTATTTTGTAGATACTCATTCAAAGATCATCTCTACAAAATCACTTGAATCCAATATCATTTGACCACTCAATTGAGTTATTGAAATTTTAGTACTTTTCTTGAAGCACCGTGTTCATTGATTTTGTAGGACACAATTGGATATCGAAACGGTTTCCGATTTGTCTAATTTTTTGTAAGGATGATCTATGAATGAAGACCTAAAAAATAGATGGTTTGGATCAATTGAAAAAAATTGTAGGGTACCTTAAAGGGCGTCCCTCAAATAAAATTATTTGAGGGATCCCTCAATAGAAGGGGACTCAGTATACATACATAAACGAATATAAATGGTTTGGATTAATATACATACATAAACGAATATAAAAGTTGGCTGGAGGTTTGAAGAGTATTTGGGCAGTCTAAATTGTGATTGAGAGTTGGCCGCCTAGTTTTGGTTTCTTCAAATGAGGTGAGGCCGCAGAGTTTGTAGGCTGGAGGTATTTAGTCCATGGTACATATATGTATAGAAATGAAAATATAATGAAAAAGCTCACTATAGGAAAAAGCCATTTGAATGGCTTGAGAATTTGTGGGCTGTGCGTGGTTAGTAAAGTAGAGACCTTTGTTTGGTCTGAAACAACACAGCCAAATAGAAAAGCTATTTGTACTTTCGTTCATTAATACACACACACATATATATATATATATATATATACAAATTCCCTTCTATCAATGTGATCCCTTAAATAATTTTATTTGAGGGGACGCCTCTTAAGTACCCTACAATTTTTTTTCCAATGATCCAAACCATCTATTTTTAGGTCTTCATTCATATATCATCCTTACAAAAATTAGACAAATCGGAAATCGCTTCGACATCCAATTGTGTCATACAAAATCAATGAACACTGCTTCAAGAAAGTACTAAAATTTCAATAACTCAATTGAGTGGTCAAGGATATCAGATTCAAGTGATTTTTTGTAGAGATGATCTTTGAATGAGTATCTACAAAATGGACGGGTTTAGATTAGTGAAATACAATCCGAGTGGACTCTAAGAAGGGGTGTACCTCAAATAAACTTATTTGAGGGATCCCTCAATGGAAGCTCTCGTATATATATATATATATATATATATATATATATATATATATATATATATATATATTATATAAAAAAGTATATAAAGGTGAATATATGAAAAAGTGCGGCTGAGGCATAAACAATTGGATTGTTAATATATTCATAAGTATGAAAGGTGAATGAAAATTTTCTACGACTAATTTTGGAGTTCAAGGATTTCAAATGTCATGAAGGTCAGCCCCATATCATTCCAAAGGTCTCGAGGTCCAAACCCAAGCCACGATTCGTGTTCAAGATTTCTCTCGAGGTCAATGTGCACACGATGCATGTAAGCCTCACAAGGAAAGAAATCAAGGAGATTGATGATGATTCGAATTTTCCAAAACAAGAGAACATCAAGTTAACCAGTAATATCTCCGCCGACGTGATGCACGAATTTGGTTGGCTTCAAAAGGAAAGGATTTTAACAGATTGACATTTGGCCATTCAATGGCCAGCCCATGGGCTGACGGACGCCCTATATAAACCTCATCAAGCGAAGGTAGAAGACACATCATCAAACACACAAACCTATTTTTCGTCTAGCACTTTTCTTTTTTAGACTTAGGATTTTACTTTTCAAGCACCTAGCATAGCTTGTTCTTCATTTTCCTAGTGTAAATTTAATTTCTTGCAATTTACATTATCTTGTCATTTAAATTCTTGCAAATTACATTACATTGTCATTTAAATTCAAGTTTAATTTAGTTTATCGTTCTTATCGTTCTTATTTCGTTCTTGTTTATTTATCGCTTTGATCTATTTTATCGCACCTTAAATTACGCACTTGTCTTTTCAATTATTTACTTTACGCACTTTATTTTCCACACTTGTCTTTCAATTATATTTAAATTCAAGTACCTTTACTTTACGCACTTGTTCTTCGCTTCATTACGCTTTCATTTTCAATCTTCATCTCCACCCACTTCACATTATTTGGTTGCTCACATAAAGCCTTGACCCCGAGGTAGTGAAAGAACCTAGGCCGTGAGGGGTTTCATTGCTCGGCCGAACAATTGTTTGATTAAAGTCAGATTTCGGACGCAACATCCACTCACATTCCATTCAAGCCAAATTCGTGGCTTGGTGGTGGCACGCCCCGCACTCAAAAAAGAAGAAGGACCAAAAGTTCCTTTCGTTGGCCTACCCAGCTGAAAAGAGGGAAACAACGTGTCAAATTCATCTAGATGCCATAGAGAATTGCATGTAAAGATACTTTCGATGTAACCAAATGCCATGGCCATTGAATATTTTAGGGAAATTGATCATCAATAAAGGGGTATTACTTGGAATTGATATACTAAGGGATTGGGTAGGATTGGTTAAGGTGAAATCGAAAAATGGTTTGAGGCATACAATTTCATAGGATGCTCCACGTTTTTCTTATGATGGGAGAGAGATAAATCGTTTGTCCTTGGATTCAAGAGATACCTTCAAATCAACCCCAAGGCTGAAAGAGTTGCCAAGACTTTCACTGGACAGTTAATTAATCGTGTTGTAATATGTTACACAAGTTAAGTGTGGTTCACTACGATTGATAGTGGTGAACAGAATTGAATCTAGAAAAAGTCTTTTCCTCGTCCACCAAATCTAACTTCAATACTTATTTGGCATACAGGCTAGAGTGGCGAAGATTCCAACCACGGCGAAGGAAGGTGAAGAGCAATAAAACCCTGCAGATAAGCTTGACAGCATGGGATCTGGTCTTAGCTCGGAGATCAATCGCAAGAAACTGAGAAACATTGAAAATCTAGTTCAGAAGCTTAGACGATGGAACTCAAATCACGATGAAGCAAGAACAGAAATATATCGCATCGTTCCATGAGAACACAAATCCAGACCACAGATACATATCTGAAATATTGTTAGCTTCAGGTCAGAGACCTTGGCTTGGCTCCAGCATGACAACATTTCAGCTCCATCCCTCAGGCCATACCATCAACCCCAAGTTATTCTATGTTTTGGAGCGAACCAGTATGCTTGCAAAAGAAGAATGCATCCCTGATCTATAGATGCGAGATATCCCTGAGGAGTCATATAAATGATGTCAATCTTTTGATTTTGTCTTCTAAGAGGCTAAATCTGGATTCTAGATTCTTGTGATAAGTCTCGTGTTATTAAATTTGAGTATAAATCTGAGCTTCTTGAGATTTCATAATGTGCACTCAGGATTCAGTTAGTGCGGAATAATTGTAAGCTCATGGCATGATAAGGATTATAAAGAGTAGCAAAAGGAGAAAAGAAATAAGATAAATCAATGGTGCCTTGTGTAAAGATGTGCCTGTCCCCCTCACTAGGGATGAATACCTGAATTGTTTTGACCATAAAGTTGGCGATACTCGACCACAGAGCCATATGACGGAGAAGGTACATCTTCTTCCTCAAAATTTGACTCCAAACTTCTTATCTCAAACCCTAATTGATTTGCAATGTAATTATTGATTTCTATTTGAGTTTCCCCAATTCAGACCCAAGTTCACAAAAACGAAGTGCGACCAAAGAGAGAAGGAGAGAAGTGGAGGCCCATTAGCGGCCCAAATTGCCAAAGGCAGGCCCATCTTCGGCCCACACGGTAACAAGATGGCAACATCAATTCAAATGAATATTATTAAACCAAAATTCCATGAGAAGTCTAGTTTACAAATAAGCAACTTGCATGTATTCTTCTCTCAAGCAGTAAATCTAGACAAATCAACGGAAAGGTAATGTATTGGCAAAACTATCTCAAGCTGCTTGTTACGACATAATTCACTGTAAATTCTTACATATATAGTTAATAAGAAATAATATTGGGTGCTGTTAAACGAACCCTAAAATTAACTGAGTACACTTTACTACGAATCTATTTATTGAATTACTAATTTACCCTAATATAAAATGACAAAAAGGGATATATTGAATATTGAATATTGAAACAAAAGTAATTTTAATAAGTACACTCTACTCAACATATTGAACCCTAATCAAATTAGAATTTCAGAGTTTGATTCCAAACAGATTTGTCTTCTTCTTCTCCTCCTCCTCCTTCTTATATGTATGACGCTATCTTTTTGGTTGCAAAGAATCACAGAGGAAGAACTATGACAATTATAGTTTTATTTGTTTCTAGCAAAAATGCTAATCTCACCAAAGTGGTGCCCTTTCATTTTATATTGCTTACACTTTTATTTTTAAGTCAAATTTATTGTAAATTCAATGTATTTAATGCATTGTTGTTTGATTTTGGAGTGTTGTTTGCTTATTTTGAACTGTATGGGAGGTTGTTGACGGGAACCATCTTAGGCTTATGTGGAAACCAAATTATTCCTCCCATAAAATCCTAGGTCAAATTGATCTACTTCCATTTGAGGATTAATTGACCTAATTGAGAATTGTTTTGATTGATTGGGGATTTATGCCATTCAATTGGGGATTACCAAATCAAATCCCTAATTGATTCTATCTTGCCAAATAGGGGGAAGAATATATTCCTTCCATGTAGGAAATTATTCTTCCTGAAACCCTAGCTCCCGAGACCACTATAAATAGGAGGCTACACCAAGGCATGATGTAAGCCATTCTAAGCTCTCAAAATTCTGCATAAAACAGCCCATTGCCGCCACTCCTCTTTCTCCCTCTCACACAAGGCTCCAGCCACCACATACGGCTCTTGCCACCGGTTCTCTCCCCGCGAGAACTCCGTACTCTTTTGTTAGCTATTGTTTTCCTACAAACACTCTAACTAACTTAGGCATCGGAGGGTCTTTGGCTAACACCCCATGGGTGTGGTCTTTTACTCCATATTGTTTTGCAGGGAGAAAGAGAAGAGGAGAGGAAGACGGGATCTTCAGACGAATATTATTTGGGGACAAAAATCACTCCCACAAATTGGTGCTTTCATTGAGAGTACAAGTTATATTCAACGCGTGCTCACAAATCAAGGAATCCATTCCTCCTATTTTTTCCAATCCACCAAAGCCTTCTAAACAACCATGGTTGGAAGCAAGCGCACGAGAAGCAAAGCCGTCGCAAAGGCGCACTCCATGACGGATCCAAACCCATCCTCCCAAGGTTTCATGGCGGAAGCAACTTTGCTGCCGCCATCCTCCACCTTGCAGTCGCCAACGCATGGGCCCACAAAGAAGCAACCATTCCAGGTTGGGACCTCAAGGACTCCGAGTTCGTGGACGTTTGCATGGCGAAGGCAGTGATCGACGCTCACCAACCCGCTCGAGGTAGACCAACTCACGGTGACGAGCCGGCGAGAAATCCTCAAAAGTTTAATCCATAAGCACTCCTCAGAGCAGAGCACCCAAGGGAATCGACCCTTGGAAGCTGAGAATGAAGTTAGCCAACTGCGCCCGACATGCAGAGGACGCCAGTGCAAGTGGCAGCCTTGCAGGCAGAAGATGTCGAGAGGCTAGTGGATAACCAACTCCAAGTTTCCAACTTAAAGAAAGCACGGAGAAAGCCATGCTCAGGGAATTTGATCGAGTCAACTCATCTCTTTTACCGACGAGGTGGAGCGGGATACACCTTCGAAGTGGTTCACAACGCCATCCATCACACCACTCAAAGGAGACTCTGATCCTGATGGACACTTGAGGCACTTTAAAAGTGCAATGATCCTGGTCAGGGCAGACGATGCCCTGATGTGCAATGTGTTCGCAATGACCTTGCATGGAGCTGCTCAACATTGATTTTACACCCTCCCGTCCGGGTCGATCAGCAGCTTTAGAGAGTTTGCCCTTATTTTCACTAAGGAGTATACCTCATACCAAACGATCTGAAAACAGGCAGACCACCTTTTCAACCTGCACAAGAAGCCTGACGAAGCTATTTGAGATTACATCAAGAGATTCAAGGCAAAGAAGGCTACCATCATAGGATGCGATGGTCGAATCGCTTCCTTAGCTTTAAACACGGAAGCATCATTCGGGAGACGCAGGTCAAGCCGACTACAAATGAAACATCCTTCAAGAGACGTATGACAAGCAGTCCACTACAAACAAAGCGTCCTTCGGGAGACGCAGGTCAAGTGGACCACAAATGAAGCGTAAACGAAGCGTCATTCGAGACACGCATGTCAAACGGACCACAAAAGAAGCGTCCTTTGGGAGACAAGTCAAGCGGACCACAATGAAACGTCCTCCGGGAGACATAGGACAAGCAATCCACTACAAACAAAGCGTCCTTCGGGAAATGCATGTCAAGCAGACCACAAATTAAACTTTCTCCGGGAGACATAGGTCAAGTAGACCACTACAAATGAAGCGTCCTTCTTGAGACGGAGGTCAAGCAAACCATAAATGAAACGTCCTCCGAGAAACGTAGGACAAGCAGTCCATTACAAACGAAGCGTCCTTTGGAAGACGCAGGTCAAGCGGACCACAAATGAAACATCCTCTAGGAGACATAGGTCAAGCATACCACTACAAACGAAGTGTCCTTTGGGAGACGCATGTCAAGCAGACCACAAAGGAAGCATCCTTCAGGAAACGGAGGCCAAACATGCCACTATTTAAAAACACTCAATCAGTTTGAAAAATAACTGGAAATTCCATAGCAAAGCGGCCAACCGGCCAAGTTCAACACAAAGAAGATGATCAATCAAAACCAATTATCCCAACAGGTGACCTCTGGTCAACGACCTACTCAATAGCCCTAGCTGCTTGCTCGAGGTTAATGTCTCCATCATGTTTAGCTACTTGCTCAGCAGCTCCAATCACCTGTTCAGTAGCCCCAGCTGCCTACTCCGCAACATCTGCGCCACCTTCCTACTTAACTATCTGCTTAGCAGTTCCAGTCACATGCTCAGCAGCCCTAACTCCCTGCTCGGCGCCAACACCTTCATCTTGTTTAGCTACCCACTTAATTGCAGCTACTTGCTCAGCAACCCTAACTGCCTGCTCTGCAACACATGTTCCTCTTGCTCAGCTAGTAAATCATCTAAGTCCGAGCCATACAACCTCCATCTTCCGACATCTTCGGCAGGGGCAGACCACCACCCTCTTTTCGATGTTCGCTTAACAACCAGCGCCATTCACAGAACCTGATAGGGATGTTCAGAACTTGATGAACCTTGGTCATGTCCGAGCCAAGGTTGAGCTTCTTGCTGATATCATCATTTGCAAGCAGCAGCCTGAAGTCAGTCAGCCACACATCAAAGAATTCAAATTGAAGTAGATCAGCAGACCATGACTTACCTTGGTGTGCACGACAACTCATCTCCTTGACAAGCAGTACAATCCTCCAAGATGACTTTCACAAACAGAAAGTAGAGGAAGCAAGTTTGCAATTTGGAAATGAGTGAAGAGAAGCCCTGCACTTGAGGCTCCTTGACCTGCAAGAAGTCACAAGCCTCCTCTAGACAAGAGCCCAAGTCAAAGAAGGAAGCCCAGACACAGCGGATAACCCAACAATTAATTCACACCTCCTTCATGCCGCAAAGCGCCACGCAGAAGCTGGGGGGCATTTGTGGAAACCAAATTATTCCTCCCATAAAATCCTACGTCAAATTGATCTCCTTCCATGTGGGGATTAATTGACCTAATTGAGAATTGATTTGATTGATTGAGGATTTATGCCATTCAATTGGGGATTACCAAATCAAATCCCTAATTGACTCTATCTTGCCAAATAGGGTGAAGAATAAATTCCTTCCATGTAGGGAATTATTATTCTTGAAACTCTAGCTCCCGAGACCACTATAAATAGGAGGCTACACCAAGGCATGACGTAAGCCATTCTAAGCTCTCAAAATTCTGCATAAAACAACCCATTGTCGCCACTCCCCTTTCTCCCTCTCACACAAGGCTCCAGCCATCACACACGGCTTTGGCCACCCGGTTCTCTCCTAGCGAGAGCTCCGTACCCTTTTGTTAGCTATTGTTTTCCTACAAACACTCTAATTAACTTAGGCATCGGAGGGCCTTTTGCCAACACCTCCCGGGTGTGGTCTTTTACTCCATATTGTTTTGCCGAGAGAAAGAGAAGATGAGAGGAAGACAGGATCTTCAAGCGAATATTCTTTGGGGACAAAAATCACTCCCACAACTTAGTTATAGGCGGAGGAGCTTGATTGAGCATTGTGGATGAAGCAACAATGGACACCACAAAAAATGGCAATAGAGAATTGAGACGCGGAGTATATATACTCTTTTCAAAACGACAGTTGTTTCAATGAATGACCATCTTAATTAACAAAACTAATTAGTCACTAAATGTTAAATATAAAGGAGACCTTCAAAGTTCAAAGTGCAAGACGGTTAAGTTCTGTAGGCAACTGATACTGGCAATTCATGTCAAATAGGGTGTACCTAGTAATAGGGTGATGTGTGATAGAGTGTATTAGGGAGTATATCAGGGGTATTTTTCGTAGTTAAATAGGGTGTACTTAGTTAAATTTACATTTTGATTTAAGTATTATGGTGTATTTATATCATAGGGTGTACTCAGTTAATTTTGGGATTCATTTAACAGCACCCATAATATTAACCAAACGTGTGTGGTGTTAGGTGACGTGGTGAAAATGGTTATAGTATAAGCATTCCCTCCAACCTTGTGTTATAAGAAAAGCGATCCGGGGGCACAAGCTCATGAAGCGAGTCAGTGAGAGAGAGAGAGAGAGAGCGCGAGAGTGAAAGAAAGAGCGAGACCGAAGTCAAGGCGAAAGAGGAGAGCAACGAAGTCTACCGGCGAGAGACAAAGGTTTCGACGTTAGCATTCTCTGCAACTTATTTTTCTTTTATTTTTTTTTAATTTTGTTTATTTTTTATAATTTTTTTTTTTCGCTTACCATGTGTTTGATATATGGTTTCTTTGAAGTCTAGATTGTGTTTTTAGATATGCATTTTCCTTGTGCAATTTTTCTCTATTTTTGTTTTTCTCTTGTTTCACTTAGAGTATACCGTGTGTTTGATATTTTAACTTGGAGTATGGGTTTCCTACTTTGAAATCTTTTCTCTTGAATGTCTCAGTTGATATTAGTTATGTGTTTGCATATGCTTTTGGATGGATTTAAAGAACTCTTGCATTTCTTCTACTTTTTGCAGTGTTTTCAAAGGCATGCCTAATCGCGTCCCGGTGCGCACGTCGAAGCGAGGCTAATGGAAATCACCTCAAGCGTTCATCTGTTTAGCTTGCTACACGTTTAGAGGCAGAACAGCACCGCTGTTTTTTGCGTTATGCAAGCCTATAGTGCGATGAAGAAGATGAAGTGTTTTTTTTTTAATAGATTTTCTTCAATGAAACGACTTCGTTTTAAGGTTTTGGCTTCTTGATTTTAATTTAAACGCACGTTTTGACTCCCTTACTATAACCTTGACCTATATATATATATATATATTATATACTATAACATTAATATTACACCCAAGTTGGACCTAAAGGATAACCTGGCCGCATAAGATATTACGCTTACCCGATATTCTTGTCCACTCTTTTGTTCCCTTTTCCCTAGTTTTATAAAGTTTCTATTAAACTCTTTTGCCTCTGCGGGGTGGGATGAATGAATTGAGTTTTTCTTTCGATGTTGAATACATATTTTTCAATACGAATTGGTACTACAATTTAGCTATATTGTATTATTTATAAATTTTTGTTATTAAAATAAATTAATGTTAAATGCCTCGCCTTTGAAAACATTGATTTAGGATGCCCATATTTGCAGATTTATTTTATTTTATTTTTGTGGATTTGAATGACCTCTTGACTTAAGGATGCATCTCACTTTCAATCACCTTTTGAACTTAAAAATTACAAATGGCCAAGTTCATCCAAATGCCGCATCCCAGTGCAGGAGGCCATAATTAAGTTTGATGGTGCAGAGAAGAAGCTTCTAGGAACTCAATGCATTGTGGTTGGAAACCACAAGGACATCAACAGGGTAAGGAAGTTCGCATTGAAAAATATTTGGAAGGGCATTGTGGCTCTAGAAGATGACAACAGAAACAGAGGAAGGTTATGGGGCCATTTGAGAAGCGTGGCGAAAGAAATCGATTCAAAAGTCAAATTTGTTAACTTTTAGGTGCTCTCTCTCTCAATCATTCTCGCAGTTTTTGATTATGTTGGAAGCTTAAGACTTGCAATTAGAATTTCTTGATCTTGATTTAGGCGCAATTTCAATTATATATATACATATATGTAATTTTTCTCATGTTTTGGCCACGGGATGTAGGAAAATTTATGTTATTTGGATTAGAATACTTGCGATTTTAGGTCATGGAGGTCGTAGGTGGTATCTTTTGTGGGCCTCTTGATATGAAATTAGTATTGGTCAAGTGTTGCTTTGCATGGATTCTTGTAGTTCATAGTGTCCTATCAACCATAATTTGTCATGTATTTGACTAATGGATGCTAGTTGTGCCATGTCTCTCTATCTCTCTCTTTTTCTTCTTCATGAAGTCCAGGAATAGGAATAGCAATCTCATCAGAATCCCTCTACTCCATACAGCCATACAGCTCTTTGTTTCACTAAAATGGCAATGGTACTTTTTCTGATGGATTCTTTCAAAATAGAAATAATTTTCTTTTTAAACACTTGCCAACTCCCAATCCAACCCATTCCTCCAAATCCCAGCCATTCTCATCTCATTCCCAACCCAAGTCATGGACAAAAGAATTACCGAAATACAAGCAATTCCTATTGTTAATCCCGAACCTTGTGGGAGATCATCTGGGGAACAAGTTTCCGTCAAATAGAAACCTTTGAAGTTGTTACGTTCCTTGGCAGAATGCTTTTGACAAACATGTGAGCCTCAAAGCCGTTGTCCCATTTAGATATGAAAGGGATGCAGCCATCCAAGCCCCTTGGGACAACGCCCTTGAAGCATTTGAGCCCTCATTGGAGCCTTGGAGCATTTGAGTCCTCATTAGATTTGTTTCTCTTGGAGTCCAATGTGGTGATGCTCGAGCTAGAGGACGCAACTAATCTCAGGCGTCTCTACAAGATGCATCGTGACCATCATATGACAACATTGCTGAAGTGAAGAATGAAGTGAAATGTGTTTCAAGCCACGGTTTTGCAGGGAGGCACGTTCAAGACTGAAGTGAAGAATATCCTCCACCACCACACTCGCATCAAAGTGAAAGAGGACCAGGGCGAGGCGCGAATTAACACCCTTAAAGACGAGTAAATGTAAGAAACTTTTTTTCCTTGTAATGGTGTGCTTTTAGTGATGATGGATTGGCCTAATGATAAATTTGATGCAGGTTGATGGATTATGTTGTTGCGGGTGTGTTCGGGGGTGGTCAAAATTCACCTGATCTGCCAAGGAGGAATTCCTAGCGACCGAAGAATTCCTAACGAGAATTCCTAGCGGCGAAATTCTTAGCGGCCGAGAATTCCTAGCGTCCGAGAATTCCTAGCGGTCGAAGAATTCCTAGCGGCGGAATTATGAGTCGAGAAATCCTAGCGGCTGAGGTGCTTTCTCAAAAAAGTGGATGAGATGTTTTCTTCAAAGGCCATGGTGCCTTCTCAAATATGGTCGGGCCTTTCCATGTCATAGCAGCTTGGATGTGTTGAGTCTAAAAAACAAAAACAAAATTTATTATCATAGGATCCAAAGATTTTGTAGTTGAAACCAGCCATGTCAGCTTTGAATTTGAGCCATTCCTAGCAGCCGAAAATTCCTAGAGGCCGAGGTGCTTTCTCAAAAAGGTGGCCTATGTATTTTCTTCAAAGGCCATGATGCCTTCTAAAAAATGCGGCGCCAATGTGTTTTCTTCAAAGGTGATGGTGCCGTCTCAAAAATATGGTCGGGTGCTTCCCTTTGCAAAAGTGGTCGGGCATATCCTTTCAAAAGTGCACAGGCGTATCCTTGCACAATATGGTCAGGAGCTTCCATTTGCAAAATTGGTCGGGCGTATCCTTGCAAAAATGGTCGGGAACTTCTCAAAAAGCTAGGCCGGGCGATTTTTCTCCTTGCGCACCCGAGCGCCGTCCTCGCAACACTTTGGCAAGCAAAGCTAGGCCAGGGCGGATTGTCTCATTGTGCACCCAGGCGCCCTCCTCGCAACACTTGGGCAAGCAAAGTTGGGCCGATGGAGTTGAAGTTCGGCGGGAGGTATATCTTACAGGAGTTGTAGTTCGGCAAGAGGTATTTCTGGCAAGGAGTGTTCGGCAAGAGGTATTTTTGCCAAGGAGTTGAAGTTCGGTAGGAGGTATATCCGCAGAGGGAGTTGGAGTTTGGCGGGAGGCATTTCCGACTAAGGAGTTGAAGTTCTGCGGGAGGTATTTCTGCACAAGGGAGTTAGAGTTCAAGGGAGGTATGTCTCACGAGTTCCCAATATTCGAATATTTTGAGAACTCAAAGATTGTCCAACATGGGGCCAAGCCCAACATCCAAACATTTGGAAGAGCACGAGGTTCCACCAGATGTGAAGATGAAATCTCGGAGGTCCAAGCCCATGCCTCGAATTCGCGCCCAAAATTTCCAGAGGTCAATGTGCACGTGCTGGAGGCCTCACAAGGAAAGAAATCAAGGAGGTTGACGACGATTCAGAATTTCCCAAAACGAGAGAAAATCAAGCAACCATAATATCTTCGCCGACGTGATCCACATATTTAGGGCGCCTCAAAAGGAAGAAGTATGAACAGAGTTGACATTTGGCCATTCAATGGCCAGCCCACGAGCCAACGGACGTCCTATATAAACTTTGCTCAACAAAGGCAAAAGACACACAACATCTGACAAACAAACCTCTTTTTCGTCTCGCACCCTTTTTTCTTAGACTTAGAATTTTACTTTTCAAGCACCTAGTATAACAAGCTTTTCCTTTCCTTAGTATAAGTTTAAATTATTGCAATTTACATTATCTTGTTATTTAAATTCTTGCAAATTACATTACTTTGTCATTTAAATCCAAGTTTATTTCAATTGCTTTACTTTTTATTGTTATTGAGTTTTGATTAAGTTTAATTTATTTTATCGTTCTTACTGTTCTTATTCCGTTCTTGTTTATTTATCGCACTTTAATTCTTGTCTTTACATTTAAATGCACTATTTTTACCTAAAAAACCTAAAAATCACAAAAACATCCATACAGAGCTCAACCATCCTCGAGCCCGAGGAAGTGAAAGAACCTAGGCTGAGAGGAGGTTCCTTACTCGGCCGAGCAATCACTTGATTAGAAGTCAAAAGCCCGCAATATCCATCCACTCACATTCCATTCAAGCCTAAAAGAGAGACATAATTTGGCACGCCCGGTGAAACACATTATATGAGCGACTGAAAGAAATGGCAACATTCATATCAACCAATAAACTACAACAACTATTATTCTTATGGATAAAATAGCCAATCCATCGGCTAACATGGTGACCACAACCACTATGGCTAATATAATTTTACCTATCAAGGTGGGTCTAATAACCAATATGACTCAAGTAGTCAAATTGGTGGCCAATACCGTAGGACACACTATATGAGCAACCGAATCAACCGATAAACCGCAACGGCTATGATTCTTATGGCTCAAATAGCCAATCCATCAGCCAACATAGTGACCACAACTGCTATGGCCAATATAATTTTACCCATCAAGGTGGGTTTAATAACCAATATGACATCAAGTAGTCAAATTGGTGGCCAATACAGTGGGACTCACAATATGAGCGATCAAAAGGAATGGCAACATTCCTATCAGCCGATAAACTACAACGACTATGATTCTTATGGCTCAAATAGCCAAACCATCGGCCAACATGCTGAACACAAACCACTATGGCCAATATAATTTTACCTATCAAGGTGGGTTTAATAACCAATATGAATCCATTAGTCAATTTGGTGGCCACAACGATGTTGGGGGATATGATCTTATGAACAAAAATGGTTCAAGTCATCAAAATGGCATTGGTGGCCAACCCAATCAAGTGGCTTAGGGGCAATACACTTACCCATATGGCCAAAATAATTCGGTCAATATTTATGATTAGCCTAGTTATGGCTACCACCAAACGAATCATCATAATGGCTATAATGGCAAAAATGTTCTTAACATAGGTGAGAGAGCATATGTTGACCACATGGACCAAGAGCGTCAAAGTATGATAAAGGAAACATCTAAAGTCACTGATGCATTTATAGAGATGACGGATAGTTTCCATGCTTCCAACGATCGAAGGACAAGTTCTTAGCCAACGAGCCGAATTGCAAACTCTCAACCCCAACCTTGATTCTAAGTCACAAGAGGAAAATCCTCATATGGTCACAATTCGGCCACCCGTTCCTCCTACTCCTTTAGGGGAAAATGAGGTTGGTAGTGAATATGAGAGTGAGAAAGAGGTGGGTGAGACAACCTTAAAATTAAATATTCAAGTCGACATTCCTATTGAGAACCTCACATTGGTTGAGGGAAATGAGCCCACCGAAGGGGAAGAGACTCAAAAAGTGGTTAACGTTGAGGATGGAAATATCATCCAACCCAAGGCAACCATCCTAGGATGTAATGGCCTACAATCTAGTGAAAAAGAAGGCTGGAGAAAGACCCAAGATGCAATAGTTATAGACATGATTGTAGGAGAAAAGCTCGACATGGTGAGACCACAATTCCAAGTGGTCATGTTTATCGAGCCCCAGCCAAAGGTCAATATTGGCCAACCAAGTGGACTTGGGGGCATGAATGGCCGGCCAAAGTGATGGCCATAAGTCATCCGGGTTGTACTAGTCATCTTAGTACTTCAACCCATCGCCAACAAAAGGGCAAGATCCAATTCGAGAATAAGGACTCTAAGCTTGGAGTAAAACATGGTTGGCCACCGCCATGGTCTCCATGAAAATTTTGTTCAACGCGGCCACCTATTAAATAGGTCGTCAAGATTCTAATAAAGGTCATAGTTCATTCTTGAACAAATTGGCCTCTTAGTTTTATAAATTTAAAAATACTAATAATAATAATAATAATAATAATAATGAAGTTGGCCTCCTCATATGACATATTATACTTTAGCTAGTGGCTAAGGTCAACATTACTCATGGAAGGCTCAAGATTGAGTTCTGTTGGCGGAAGATGAATGATTCCTTTATTTTGGCCCCGGAAGTTGAAGTTTGTGATTTGTGGGCGGAAGATGACTTGGGGGCATGTCCACCACCCAAGTAATTCGTCGGAGGGATTCACATGACTTCGGTCGGAATCAGAGACAAGCATGGTTGGTTTATTTCCCACTGCTAACTTGGTGGAGTTTATCCATAAAGATACGAAAGATGATGCACTCGAAATCGAGGAAGTGAAATTGGCACCAACTAAGATGGATGATTCGAAGGCAAAAGTCCAAGACCCTTTGTTGGAGATCAACTTGGGGACGGAAGACGAACATCGGCCAATCTACATCAGTGGCATAATGCAGCCAGAACTTTGGGCCAAGGATTGCTTCACTTGGGATTGCATCGAGATGCCTGGATTGAGTCATGACTTGGTCGAGCATCATCTACCAACAACGGAAGATTTCAAGCCTTTCAAGAAACCACCCCGCCGAATGTCGACAGAAGTAGAATTACAGGTCAAGAAAGAAATTGTAAGGCTTGTGAAAGCCAAATTTGTAAGTTGTGACTTTGGGGTTTCCGCCGAAATGCAAAGTTTGTTAGGCCAAATTAATTCCTCTAGATATGCATAACTAACTCCGCCGGGAAAGTTGAGTTATTCTCATATTTGCTAAAACTTAAGGACGAAGAGAAATTTCGGTGGGAGGAAGTTCACCAAAAGGCATTCAATTCTATTAAAAGAATAGTTGGACAAGCCTCCGGTGCTCATTCCACTAAGGCGAGGCCACCCCTTGAAATTATATATTTTGGCCTTGAAAAATTCCACTGGAAGTCTTTTAGTCTAACACAACGATAAGAAGAAAAAGCAAGTGGTGTACTACCTGAGCCGAATTCTAGCGGCCACCGAAAGGAAGTATTCCCCGGTGGAGAAACTTTGTTTGGCCTTTCAAAGGTTGGGCAATGGATATGATTGGCCAAATCCACCCCATACAATCCTCAATCAAATAGTTAAGTGGAGGCTAGCAATAAGGTGATAAAAGGGATCTTGGAAAAAATGATTGATAATAATCCCAAAGAATGACATTATCTTCTCTCCAACACTTTATAGGGATATAAAACCTCGAAAAGGTTTGGCACGGGATAAATTGAAAGCCCATAAAGAGACGGTGGCTCAAGCATACGACAAAAAGACCAAGCCCAAGAGTTTTTGGGTTTAGAGATTTGGTATGGAAGACCATTCTTCCGGTGGGATCAAAGGATCCAAAATTTGGTAAGTGGTCTCCAACTTGGGAAGGTCCATTTCTAGTCCACTAAGTATTGGGGAAGATGGCATATAAGTTAAGTGACCAAAATTGTCGGATCTATGATTCACCGATCAATGGTCGAATTTTGAAGAAATATTACCCAACGATTTGGAAATGGGCTCAAGAAATGGGCTCGAGTTTTGGGGCTCCCAAGCAGCCCAAAACTTTCACTTCTTGGCTCATCAATGGGTCTTGTGAATGCTCATAACCATCCATACCACAACCTACTCAGCAAACCCCATGCATTCGCGTGGCTTGGTGAATAAAGGTTTTTTCGCTTGGCGTTGCATGTTGCTTGGCGTGGCATGTGGACCACAACTTACGCAAGTGCATACGACAAATTCTTACATACCCCGATCAGGCTTCTTTCCTGGTTAAGTGTTGTATTGGGCCAGAAATATATTTGGGCCTATCCTTGGATTTTTTGCTCCTCAACATTAGCCCCCTTGATTTTTGGGGCTATGAAGTGGCAACGAGATGGGCCAAATAATCAATTAAGCATGCCCAAAAATTAGTGTGAAGCGGCATGAGATTGGCCTGGCATGGTACTCTGTCTTTGCAACAACGTGTCTTCTTTTGCCATGGTAAGGGAACACATTGGTTTAGCATGGCATGAGATCCTTTTTTTGGTTTGGCATGATTAATTTGCTTGGCTTGTTTTGCTTGAAATACAATTCTTAGATTGCTTGGCGCTGGTGATGAATGGAGCTCTTGTACTTTGCTTGGGCTATTAGATTTAGCGCGTTATGCTTGTTTGCTTGAAAGTATGAACCTTGTTATGCTTTGGACATGGATAATCTTGATAGTTCATAATTGCTTGGAACTAGCTTGTGAGATAGCTTTAGGCATGTCATTTTGTTGGCATGCTTAAGTGTTTTGACTGCAATGATTTGGCATGGTGTGAGAGTTTTGCTCGATTAATTGACTAAACTCGCTTGGCATGTTGCTTGGTAATAATGGCTTTTTAGGATTGCTTAGGAGTTCTGGCATTGGTACTGGTGGTGGAGGTAAAGTGTTTGTTCTAGCATTGGTACTAGTTTAAAAATATGTTTTTGCAAAAAATTACTGATGAGGTTGATGGATGATGTAAATACCTGCGCGGACACGACTTGCAAGTTGCATGGAATGGGTAATTTCAACTCTCTAATGTTTTCATCTTACTTCATTTTTTTGTACAATATAATAGTCGGTTTAATATGATATTCTTATGCATCTGTTTTGGTTGATTTTTCACATGGATAATGCAAGGAATCAAGGAGAGAAGTTGTACTTACAATTGCAAATGCACAATATATCTCAGCTTGGTGTAAGTATAACCAAGGAATAAAATATCGATGGTATCGGAAATATCGATAGTCCAAAAATACGGAAATTTCGATGGAAATATCGGGATATTATGGATATTTTGTTCCATGGGTGTAACTAATTATCCTTCTTGTATTACTTTCCCATTTACTTAAATGTAAATTTTGAGTGAATAGTTTTCCACATTTAAGGACTTGCTAGCTTTGTCTATGTATTTTGAAGCAGATAATTTCAAAAGATAAGTTTGAGGTATACATTGTTCAGTTTATGGAGTATTTACTATTTATAAATTTTAATTTGTAGTTTCAACTTGTTGCTAGCAGGAACCCAAGGACATTATTTCAGTAGAACCAACAGCGTCCAGACATGGGCAATTTCTTCTGAGATGTAGAACCAAATGATGGGCCAAATCCTTATGTGAAAAGCTGAATACAAATCAACTATTACAATTCTATTTCTAGATATACATAATTAGCCTGGTTCACATACCAAAACACAAAATCAAATGATCCGCAAAAACAATTCTAGTATGTTATGCATACCAAGTCAAATTTTTTCATTGGGTCTCTCAAGTCAAATTCTGTCATCTGATCTCACGACGGTGGCATCTTTTCTTTACTATTGTACTGGTTCCTAAACAATACTGCCCCACTTTGTTGAACTCGTGACTCAAAAAAGAGTCTTACAGTATAATAAATCAAAGAGGGTTCAGCCATTGCTCCATTCCCGTAATCCCCACAAGCCAGCCTCCTTGTGACAGGAGGGATGAGTGACACTCCAAGTTCACCAGTTGACATGATATGTCGCTCCGTGAAGCGATTCTTCCACATCAAGGTGTTCATGGCTGGTGCAACAAAGAAAGGCTTGCTGTAGTAGTCCCATGCTCGTATAACACACACAATCTCCCAGCAATCTACCAGAAAAACACGGATGAATTTGAACCAATGCACCTCTTAAGAAGATAAATAGGACGGATCCACATGCCTAAAGAACCAAAAGAAAAGGCAGCCATGACAGAACGGATGATCTAGGTAACAGACAAATCGTTCAGCCACTCCGTTCACCACACCATAAAACTCACTCAAGAAAAGCAGATCCATTTATGTTCTTTACATGACAAACCATTCAGCCCATTTGAGCACATTGAGGGCCAATTTGAGTTACCTGTAAGAGATTTAAATCTTTAATCTACAGAAGACAGCCTCTAACTTTTTCCAAGACAAGAAACAATTCAATGGTAAAAAATAAAATAGAAAAAACATTTATCTCCTAAATAATTAAACCTAGCTAAACATACAAACCGTACGAAAGAAGCACCTGCATACGTTACACTAGCACTATTAAATTGAAAGAACAAAAATGGGTTCTGCAAATATCTAAGTTCACATGTCTTCCAAACAAGAAGGTGTCAATCTCAGATAAACAATTGAATAAAGACATACAAGAAAACTACTAAACTGGCTGATTAGAAAAGCCATACTATGTTTGAAGCTTTAAAGAAACAAAAAGTAAAACGAAAATCTCGACTAATCAAAGAATATGATGAAAAAAAACCACAAAAAAGAAAAAGCTTTTCCCTTATTTTCTACTCATACAAACGGATCAAACACTAAACAATCTTAAGCATCAATCGCTGTTTAATTCGTATGTAATCGCATGGAATTTAGCACTAAATCGAAACAAAGTTCCAACATTTAACTGCGAAACCGTTACTCACTTGGAGTGGTGAGTTCCCTGCGTGCGATTTGAGTCGTTCTAGGGTTTTGCACTGAAACTCAACGAGTCAGGTGAGTTTCAGGGCTCGAAACGCACCGTCTTGACCTTCCGTTCAAGGGAACCGGTCTCAATTACAAATCTTGTTTCTGCAGAGAGTGGCTTCAAATTCAAACAAAGTCCCAGAATTTCCGAAATTCCCAGGAGGTAAAGCGACGTCGTCTTCTGTTTCAGCTATACGCACGCAGTTTGAGCTTCTTGGGCCTTTTTCTTTTTCCCTCTTTTACCGCTGCACAACGAGTTCAGATCCTCTGTCTGTCCCTCTCTATCTCTATCTTACTTTTTTGACACCTGTTATTTTACTTAACCCTACTTTAACAGAATATGAACTCTGTTATCTCTTTTATTTTTCTTTTTCCAGCCACCGTTTCCCTCTCTCTCTCTCTCTCTCTCTTATTTCATTATCTCTGCAGTTTTCTTATTCCTCTTTGTTTCCTTATCTCTTTTTTCCTGCCATTTTTCTCTCTAATCTACATGGCTGCAACCCAGAAATCTCTATTTTCACAATGACCACTTTCTCCACTATGTCCTCTCCAATTGCAAGAACACCAAAACATAAACCCAACAGACATTTTTTCCCCTTTTCAGTCTTACCTACCCAAACGTACTGAAAGAAACATTTGGGGATTTCGGCCCCATTTGGTAACTTTCTTTCTACTCTCTGATAATTTTATATCTTCTAATTCTTTTACAGATAAAGATATGAAATGAAAAAAACTGGGGAAACATGAGTTGGATCTACCAGATCTTCGTGTTGTCGTGCTTTTTTTCCCCTCATATTGCTTGGTTGAGAGAGATGACGGAGAAGAGAAGTATCATAGAGAAAGATTTATGGGTTTTAGCCATGGAGGAACAAATAGAGATTAATTAATGGAGTATCTTGCTTTCAAAAGACCCAATTTTACTACCCATATCGAAGATGATGAGAGATCATGTTTGGTTAGATGAAGGAATGAATTTGTACATGGTAGAGAGAGAACAATTGAAGTGGAGATGGGCTGTTGGGTTTCCAATGGGAATCGTTGGTTAGCAGAAGAAGGGTAAAGAAAATTCAATATATAACAAAAGGCGTTTACTTTTCTGAAAATAGAGGAATAACTATGTTAAAATAGAGATTTCTGGGTTGCAGCCCTGGAGATTTGAGAGAGAAATGGCTGGAAAAAAGAGATAAGGAAACAAAGAGGAAGAAGAAAATTGCAGAGATGATGAAAGAATAGAGAGAGAGGGAAACGGTGGCTGGAAAAAAAGAAAGATAACAGAGTTCATATTCTGTTAAAATAGGGTTAAGTAAAATAACAGGTGTCAAAAAATTAAGGTAGAGACAGAGAGGGACAGACAAAAACATGGACAGAGGATCTGAACTTCTACAGAACTGGGTCTTACCCCCTTGGTTTTGTTTACTGTCTGCTTCTAGAGTCTATTCTTATCTGGAAGTATATTTTTTGAAGACTGTCCAAAATAAAGCAGCCCATTCTAAAACAAAGCCCATTTCTCCTCGTCTCTCTCAAGCGCGACATCAGAAGCCTCCTCTCTGAAGCTCTTGCTCTCCAGTGGCTCTAAATCGCACATTGCAAATCTCCAATCTCGATTCGCTATTCGCAACTCAAAGATCCTATATGATTTCTCAAAATCGGAATAGAAATTTCGTTAGTAATCTTCATCTCTCTCCCCCTCTCTCCCTTTCTGGCTTTCTTCTTCTCCTATTTCATCTGTGTTTGGTTCTCGAGAAACCATGGAAAAATGTGAAAGAATTTCATCAACTCATATACTTTCGAAACCGTGATTTGCTCGACTATCGCCGACCCTTACCGAGGCTGCTGGAGCCATCATCGATGTAAGTGCTCGTCTGATTCTATAAATTTACTCATTTTGTTGAAAACTATATGATTATGAGCTCTGGAAATATGCGGAGGAAGTAAATAATTGAGTATTTAACCTAGAAACTAGCTACCTGAGTAATTAATTGGGCTCTAGATTGCTAATTTAGCTGAGTGTTTATCTATTTGATTACTAGAAAATTGCTGAGTGTTTCTTTTTTCTAAGGTCATATTCATACAAGAACTTAGGGACATAGGGGATTTATCACAGAGAGATATCAAATTTGATGACTGATGATCTTAATTTCAATTTAAGTTCAGGAACTATACAGAACTTATTGGACATCTACTTGTCATTATTTCATGTTTATCATGTATACTAATTGGATTACGACTTGTTAGTGGCAATTTCATTTTATGAAGATGCAGTGAATTTAAATGAAGAGATTAGAATTAATGTCCTCATTTTCTGAGATCAAACTATCAACTACTTAATTTCTCTTTTGAATTTAAGAGTATGTTGTTGAGCTGAGGTATGCATGGGAAGGGAAAGCAGTGCACTCAAGTTAATATCCATATTGGATAGCTATTAGAAGCAGCAGTCATTTTAAAATTTTATTTGAAAACAGATTGTGAGAAAACATATAAAGGTAAAGCTTTGTGTCCTTTTTCTGTGCCTCTAACGTTTGAAGGACTCTGAAATGTTACTTGCTGAAAATGGGCTATAATTCATTAGCATTTTCTTTTATTGTTAGATTCAAAGATGCACCAGTAATTTACGGAGTTCATATTTTTTTGATTTCAGTGAGAATACGAATGATGTGCTGATTGTGGCTTCATTTATACATTTGGAGCATAAAGAACATGTGAAGTATACCTCAGAGCTTACTACTGTGAACCCTCGCATTTTGCTCTCTGGTCCTGCACCGATGGATGTAGCTGTGTTCATTCTAAAATAATTTGTTTATGATATTTTGTTTTTGTTCTGAATGCTTTTGCAGGGTCTGAGATATATCAGGAGATGCTGGCAAAGGCCCTTGCACAATATTTTGGGGCTAAGTTGCTCATATTTGATAGCCACTCATTTTTTTTTGTGTGTGGTTACATTGGAGGAAAGAAACCCTACTGGGGTTCGATCCTAGGTGCCATGGGGGGAGGGGGAATCCACCACCACTGTGGTGGGAACCCATTGGCTTAGCCACTCATATTTGGGTGTAAGCTAAACGACACCTTCTTAACATTTACTTAAGTACTTCCTTCTAGTATACTTATTTATTCTTGGGATATAGAGACTAATAATCTAATTGTTCTCATTTTGTTTCACAATTATAATATTTTTTCTTTAGTATCATTATCAATATTCCTTTTGTACTTCTGTCTTTAATTATAGCTTACCAGAGCTAATTAGAGGGAATTACCAATAACAAGTGTTATATAGGGTTTACTGGGTATTTCATTTTTGGACTTTTGTTGCTGTTTTTTAATTTTATTGTTTTTTAAAATTTTCCAGGTTGTTCCCAAGACGGGAGATGACAACCGTTGTTTCCAACACGATCCTGCTAAGCCATATATAGGACCTTATTTCAGGTATGAGTTTGCAGTGTTCTTGAAATTTCTTCGGGAATAGTGTTCGAAAAGGGGGTTTTAATGCATCCTGACTTATGATTTAGTTTATGCTCTAAATTGGAAATTTATTGCCTTGTGTATTTTGGTTTAATTCTTATGGGGATCCTGTTTAGTGGGACTGAATTTTATTTCTTGGAATATCGTTTGTCTCTTTTCTTGGTATTTTTTTTTATGTGCCCTCAAAATTAATGATGCATCTTTCCTTGTAGTTTAGTTTCTTGTTTTCATTGGTTGGTACACGTAAATGCTCTAAATTGGTATTTTTGGCTCGTGTATCTTGGTCTAATTCTTATAGGTTGTAGAGGACTATGAACTTTTGGCTTCTTGTAAGGACATTTGTCTCTATTCTTGGTACTTTTGTTTTCATGTCCTAAATGTGGATTTTCAGACTTTTTTTCTTTCTGTTTTTATTCATTACAAAACCTACTCCAAATTTGAATTTTTTGCTCGTTTTGCATTTTGATTTAATATCGTTTATACAGGATTATTCCTCTGCTGTTTGGAGGGATTGAATGTGGGTTATTATAAGAACGCTTGCATTTTCCCTTTTTACATTTTGTGTTCATATCTAAAAAATGAGAGATGGTTTTGTGTGTTTTCAGACTCTGTTGCGAGGTTTATTCTTTACAGAGGAGAGGAGTACTGCTCTTGAGAGGGGGTTTGATGCATCTTTACTTATGAGTTAGTTTCTTTTTTTGGTTGTTTGTATGAGTTTGCAGTTTTGGGCTTAGATTTGAGGTCATCATTGTTCAGGTCAGCAACTCTGTGTCTTTTGGCGAGGCAGATTTAAGCAGTGTTTTGGTTTTGCAAGGCATTTTGTTGGGTAGTTGTACATGGAAAGACAACATTGGAGATATAAAATAAAAATTATTTTGTTGTTCCAATTACCATTGCTTCATGGTATGCGACTAGATTTATGGTTTGTAACTTGTGAGGTTTATTCTATACCATTGATGACAACCCTTATTGTGATCCGGCGCGTAAATTGGCGGCCAACAAGTATAGGACCATCCATTTTCCGTTTGAGCCGGCGAATGGAGAAGTGAACACAGGACCATTTGAGTTTTTGACAGAGAGGGTGATGGATTTGGATGGTTTTTTCACATACATAGATGGCCACAAGGCTGGGAAGTTTCCTGTCAATTTGAGGATTGGACGAGTAGGGAATTAATTAATGCTGGCATTATTTTTGAAAAGCCTCGAAGATTGAAAAGTAACTTTCCAAATGTAAGCGTACCAAACTAGTACCTGATAACTTGTTTCCTGATACATCTAGCTCCGCGAGATTTTCCAAATCACCTACTTCATACGGTAGTGAACCAATCAAAGAATTGTCAAAGAAATTGAAAGAGATGAGATCCCAACAAGTTCACATATCTGGACATAGATAGGCTTACATTGCAGTAGATCATTTGCCAAGCAGAGATAAAATATTACATAAAAATATTTTCTTTTACATTGCAATCATCTTCTTCTTCTTGTTAAATAATTGAGATATGTGCCCCTAACTGCATTCATTTTGTTCACGACAACATCCATAAGCATCCGCTCTGTCGGTGATAAGGCAGAGCATGAGATCCCTATTTGCATCACTGAAGCCACGCATTCCTCCAATCTTTTTACTTTGTCTGGGCCGGGATCCTTATATCTCCCTTTGGGTCTTTCTTGTATGTCATTTTCATATTCGTCGTCGTGTTCATCATCATCCTCCTCGTCATCCGTTTCAAGCAGCAATGAAGGCTCAACTATGTCCCTGGCATGGTCAGGCAAAGCCATGGCTGTGAATTGGTGAATGCTTAAACCATCTTTGAACATGTCATCGGTTGGTCTTTTTCCTGTGAACATTTCTAGCAACAGTACCCCATAGCTATAAATATCTCCCATTATGGAAACTTGGCTTCCCATGCCATACTCTGCATGTCAATGCATACATTAGGATGTCGTAGTTGATGGACCTTTAGAATTTATCTTATATATTTCAAAATTTTCGAATACTTCTTGTCCAGTAAAAAAAGAGTCAGCAATCTTTTTTATCAAAAAATTATTAGGAAGTGAGGATTTTAAAATTTATACCTGGAGGAATGTAGCCTATGGAACCCTTTAGCCCAACTGACATGGTTTGAATTTTGGTGGGATCATTTGATGCTTGTAAGAGGAACCTTGCTAAACCAAAGTCACCAACATGGGCTACCATATCTTCATCAAGAAGAACATTGCTTGGCTTTAGATCACAATGAACAATGGCCGTTTCACAGTGGTGGTGCAGATAATCTAGTGCAGAAGCAACATCAATTGCGATATTGAGTCTTTGGATAAGGCTTAATCTCTTAGGCTGAGATTGCTCATCATCTCTTGGATGAAGCCACTGGTCTAGGTTTCCATTTTCCATGAACTCCAAAACTAGACTTTTGAAGTCATTGCCCTGATTATCAATACTGGAGCAGACAGTTACGATCTTGAGAAGATTACGATGCCTTATACTTCTTAGCACTATGCATTCACCAATGAAACTCTTGGAAGCTCCTTCTTGTTGAAGGTTTAATACCTTAACAGCAACTACCGTTCCATCACTAGGGAGTACTCCTTTGTAAACAGAACCGAAACTTCCCGAGCCAATCAGATTGTCCACAGAGAACCCATCAGTTGCTTGAAAGAGTTGAGAGTAAGAAACACCTGATTTCCAATCCGTATAAGAATGCGAAGTGACTAGTCTATCTCTTGACTTTTTCACATATGAACAAGCAGCAAAGGAGCATGACAGAGCAATTAAAAATGCTAGTGCACAAGTTATAGGGATGAATACTTTTGGGGCAAGTAATCCTTGAGGTGAATGGCGCTTTTTGCTAGAGCATGCAGGAAGAAGGAATTCTGGAATTCCACCACATAACCTATTATTTCCAAGGATTGAGACACCACTTGCATTTGAAAAGATCCCTTCTCTAGGCAATTCACCCTCAAAATTGTTATGAGAAATATTGAGATGCTTAAGAGATCCAAGATTTCCTAGAAACTCTGGAATTTTCCCTGATAAGTTATTACACGAAATGTCTATTTCTTCCAAGCCTCGTAAATTTTTTAGTGTTTGGGGAATTGATCCTTCAAGTTTATTACCTTGCAAATGAAGACGCTCCAAACTAATACAACTGCCGAGGGTTCCTGGGATTTCACCTGATAACTTGTTTTCTGAAACATCTAACTCCCCAATATTTTTCAGATCACCCACTTCAGATGGTAGTGAACCAGTCAAAAAATTGTTAGATATGGATAAAGAAATTGAAAGGGATGAAAGCCCAATAACCTCTTTAGGAATGGTGCCATTTAGATTGTTACTTGAAAGGTTAAGTATCTGTAGATTTTTGCAGTTCCCGAAACTTGGTGGTATACTTCCCCCAAACTTATTCTCTTCCATGAAGAGCCTTGTCAATGAAGTCAAGTTACCTAGGGAGGATGGAACTGGCCCAGAAAATTGGTTAACATTCAAATATAAACCCTGTAACTTCTGAAGTTTCCTGATTACATCAGGGACACTACCACCAAAATAGTTATCTTCTAGTCCAAGAAGGGTCAAGTTTATAAGATTTCCAATGCCGTTAGGGATGCTTCCATGTATCAAATTGGTCCCCAGAGTAAGAACTTTTAGTTGTGTAGAAAGGTTGGCAATTGATCCGGGCAATTCTCCTCCAAAATGATTACCATTAAGACCCAACACCTCAAGACTAGTACAATTAGCTAGGAAACTGAGAAAATTCAGGCCACCAGTTCTCCCACTTCCTAGTCTATTTTGATCAAAGTTGAGCCTAACTAAGCTCTGCAAAGTTGCAAGATTTTCAGCGGGGATTGGCCCAGTGAGACCATTTTCAGCAAAATCAAGCACTTGAAGTCTCGAAGCATTTGACAATGACAGAGGAACAGTTCCAGTGAACTTGTTGACCCCACCGGCAAATATTTCAAGATTAGGGAGAGTAATTCCCACATTAGGTGGTAGCTCTCCATGCAGCTGGTTTTTAGTAACAGTGAAGTAGTATATGGATGAAATATTATAGAGTGAAGTAGGGATCATACCAGACAGATTATTATCCCAGAGTATAAATCTTCTCAAATTTGTTAGACGCCCAAGTTCATTGGGTATGCTTCCTTGAAAATTGTTGACAGCAAGCACAAAATCTTCCAAAGATGAAAAGTTTCCAATCCAATGTGGGATAGTTCCAGTGAGATTGTTAAGACCAAGACCTAGACTAACTAAATTCAACAATGAACTGAGTTGGTTAGGAATTGACCCAAAAAGCTTATTGGAACTAAGACTGAGTATGCTTAGTTGCATACAGTGAGATATATTAGATGGAATTTTCCCACCAAAGGAATTGAAAGACAGGTTGAGATGTTGCAGGCTCAGTAGGCGACCGATTTGTTGAGGAATTTCACCATGAAAGCTGTTGTTTATCAGGTTGATTCCAGTAAGATAAGTAAGATTTCCCAAAGAAGGAGATAAGGAGCCTACCAATTTTTGAGCTTCCAGGTTCAAAACCATGACCCTTTTCGTGGCAGGGTTGCACGTAACGCCTACCCAACTGCAGAGATCAATGGAATCATTCCATGAGCTCATGATATGGAGAGGATCTTGAGTTATTCTTTTCTTGAAGTCTAGCAATGCCAGGCGATCAGATTCATTTCCAGAAGTGGATAGTGTTGCAGATTGCAGACATGTGGTCCACCATAAAAAAAGGAAAAATCTAAACAAAATCTGGCTAGAATGAGTTTGTGAGTGTTCCATCTTGTTCTGAATGCAAATTTTATGCATGGAGAAAATCAGAAACCAAGTCTCATATAGATGAAAGTATTAAAAGAAGAAATCTTTCTATCTATCTATTGAGCCAAGGGGTTTGTTGCAGTGTTGAAAAATAATTGTGGATGGTCCCAGTGTTGAAAAATAATGCACATTTGGTGGAGATTTTTACATGCTAGCAGAATTTTCTAGGATAATTTTTACAAGCTAACACTAGTCACTAACTTAATAGAAGCTAGTAGAAAGTTTTCTAGTTGAAGCTACAATATGTGGCTGGAATTACAAGTTACAAGTTACTGTTGGCTGGAATTACTAGTTGAAGCTAGTAGAAAGTACCATTAACAAGTGTTCTATAGGGTTTACTGAGTATTTCATTTTTGGACTTTTGTTGCTGTTTTTAATTATTATTATTATTTTAAAATTTTCCAGGTTGTTCCCAAGACGGGAGATGACAACCATTGTTTCCAACATGATCCTGCTACTAAGCCAAAGGGTTTCTTGCAGGACCACACAAATAGTAAACTATTAATTATGGATGGTGCCAGAAGTAAGAAATTTATTACAAGAGGACTCTGTCTCTTCATTATTGGAATGGTAATGTACAGCTTGTTTGAATTTCATTATGGAGCTGAGATTTTTAGTTGGGGAGTTATTAGTCTGCAGCAGGCCCAACCATTGTGGTCTAAAATATTAAATTCATCATCATGGCGATTAGTTTTGTAGTTGTTAGACTAGATGTAGCTTGAATTATTGTTTTTTCTCTTATGTACTCTTGGTGAATTGCTTATCCACGTTTCTGTACAGTTTTCTGCTGTGAAATAAAATTTCATGTTTTCGTTCGAAAAAGAAAATGAGAAATATTAATGAGAGAAATCTATTAATCAAGTTTAATCGATGATATTTTAATTTGATTTGGTTCAATGAAGTCTTCAGTTTTAATTTGATTATTTAGATGATATTTTAGTGGTGGGGAAGCAATCACTGCTATCCAATTTTAATTTCATTATGGGGAAAAGATTATCTGGATTTGGAAAGCACGAAGGCTTGTTACTCAAATCAAATGTCTCTTGCAGTTTCCTATTAGAATATAGAGGAAGCGTTATGCTAAGCCATGGCTGTGAATTGGTGATTGCTTAGACCATCTTTGAGCATGTCATCGGTTCGGTTGGTCTTTTTCCTCTGAATATTTCTAGCTAACAGTATCCCATAGCTATAAACATCTCCCCGTATGGAAACTTGGTCTCCCATGCCATACTTTCAAGGGCGGCCCTGGGGACAAGAAAGCAAGGCGACCCCTAGGACCTCCAAATTGGGAGTGCTTCAATTTATATAATTCATTTATATACATACTATACTATGATATAAAAAAGAATTTGCCAATGAGGGTTGGTTCAGTTGGTTGTTAAGATTTCAGAGGGCTTCTCCCACCACTAGCAACATCGATATTGTCCCCAACTTAACCACCTGTTTAGTAGGTGTGGGGTTTTATACAAAAGGGATCGGTGATATTAGTAGTGAACCATTCATTATATGGGACTTTCTATTTTGTTAAGTTTCCGATGTGAGATTCGTGTATTCTTCAACACTCCTCCTCATGTGGGACCACTTTTTAGTGGACCACACGTGCAACAAATTTCACATTGGTCACCTTTTTTTCTTCTCTTTTTTCCCATTTGGGGTTTGTTTGATTTTAGTTCAATTTGGGGGTTTTTGTTTTGATTTGAATTTGTTTGATTTGGGTTTAAACGGGCCCAGTCAACCGACCCACTCTGATACCATGTTAAAATATGAATATGGTTTGAATACTTTAGGTTAAATTGTATTCTTCTCCATAAGGAGATATATATAGGAATTTACATGAGGGCTTTACAAGGAAATAGATACAGTAATCAATTAGGATAGTATCTCCTAATTATACAATGATTTGTTAACTATATAAAATAAGGAAAGTAAATACCTTAATTAATCAAGGAAATAAATCTCCTTGATTAATTAGGAGACTCACTTTAACATTCCTCCTCAAGTTGGTGCATATATGCCACCAATGCCCAACTTGGTAAGTGAGTCATAAAATACTCTTCCATAAACAACTTTTGTTAAGATATCTGCTAGTTGATCTTCTGATTTTATGAACGGTAGGTGGATGATCTTTTTTCTCAATTTTTTCATTGATGAAATGTCTATCCACCTCAACATGTTTGGTTTGATCATGTTGAACTGGATTATGAGCAATATCAATAGCTGACTTGTTGTCACAATGCAACTCCATCGGCTTTTCAGGTTTGAAGCCCAATTCTGTCAACAGTCTTCTGATCCACAATAATTCACAAACTCCTTGAGCCATTCCTCTATACTCTACTTCTGCACTAGACCAAAAAACCACATTTTGTTTTTTACTCCGCCAAGTGACTAGGTTACCTCCCACGAATGTAAAGTAACTAGAAGTAGAGTATCTATCTGTAATGGACCCAACCCAATTAGCATCTGTATATCCAACAACTTCAAGATCTCCATTTTTTGAGAACATTAATCCCTTCCCAGGGGCTGACTTTAAGTATTTTAAGATCTGATCAACTGCATTCCTATAAGAAACCCTAGGTGAATGAATAAACTGACTAACCACGCTCACAGCATATGCAATATCTGGTCTTGTGTGTGCCAGGTATATTAGCCTTCCAACAAGGCGTTGATACTGTTCCTTATTGGCTGGTTCTTGGTCCATGTCTTCACACAACTTATGGTTCATCTTAATGGGTGTGTCAGCCGGTTTACACCCAAGCATTCTTGTTTCAGTAAGTAGATCCATTACATACTTCCTTTGAGACATAAATATACCAGTTTTTGACCTCGCTACTTCAATTCCAAGAAAGTACTTCAGATCACCTAAGTCCTTCATCTCAAATTCCTGAGACAAATACTCTTGCAGCTTCAGTTGCTCTCTAGTGTCGTTTCCAGTTACGACTATATCATGTACATAAACAATCAATGTAGTAAGTTTTCTTCCATCGCGCTTCACAAACAGGGTGCGATCTGAATTACTCTGTGTATATCCAAAATTCTTCATAGATTTAGTAAATCTGTCAAACCACGCTCTGGAAGATTGCTTTAATCCATACAATGACTTTATGAGCTTGCAAACGTGATTCTTCTTGTCAAGAGCTGAATTACATCTTGGGGGTAAGTCCATATATACTTCTTCTTCCAAGTCTCCGTGTAAGAATGCATTTTTGACATCAAGCTGATGTAATGGCCAATCGAGATTTGCTGCTAGAGACAATAGGATTCTAATAGCGTTAATCTTGGCTACTGGGGAAAAGGTCTCCTGGTAGTCTATCCCATATTTCTGTGTACCCCTTTGCCACCAATCTAGCTTCATATCTTTCAATGGATCCATCTGCTTTGAGTTTCACAGTATAAATCCACCTGCAGCCTACTGTCTTCTTTCCATGAGGTAAGGGCATGAATTCCCAAGTGACATTCTTTTGGAGGGCTCGCATTTCTTCATTCATGGCTTCTTTCCATTTTGGGTCTTCTAGTGCTTCAATCACACTGTTGGGGACAGATATGTCAGCCAATTGCTTTACAAAGTGTACAAGTGTCTCTGATAATCTGCTGAGAGATATGTAATTGTTGATGGGGTATTTTCCTTTGGCTTTAAGATATACTTCATATTGTACTCGAGGTTTGCCACGGTTCTTCCTTTTTGGAAGCTGATATGTAGGCTCTGTGCCTTCTGAAATCAAATCATGATGGGATATTTCATTAGCGTTATCAGTTTCAGGAAAAAGTGTTACCTGAATGACTTCCCCAGCAGGTGATTGGTGTGGTACTGGAGCTGAAGTGGGCAAAATCTCATGAAACGGCTCAATTTCCTCCTCCTGATTTTGACAGCGTGGCCCCATCTCAAGGTTGGGTCTTCCCTGGCACTGGTGGTGAGAGTAGCCAATCTCCTCCTAAAATTTTACAAACCAAAATAATAATAAAAGAATTTATATCTAAAATTTATTTTAGACCCAATTATTAAATCCAAAATTAAGAAGAGCCCAACTCAAAAAATTGCCACTAGAAAAGAAAAAAACTAAAAGGACAACATTGACATTGTATACCATCTAGTAAACAAAATTTGACATTCAAAAAAGGACAGCATTGACATGTACTGTGTAGCCCCATCTAGTAAAAGGACAACATTGACATTGTATATCATCTAGTAAACAAAGAGGACTTTCTTAGAGCATTTCCAACGCTGTGCCCCAACCCAAGCAAGAGGGGGCCTAGACCCACGAAGGCACTTCTAGTGTGCAAATGCAGCCCGAGCAAGACATGGGGGTCACCAACCTAGGCAAGGCCCCAGGCAAAATCAGCCCGTTCTCCTGCTTGAGGGCTATGACGTCAGTGCACGAATTCGAATTTTTTTTACCGTTGGCGCGTGAAGTACACACGGAGACCGTGCGAGTAACGTACGCTAGCAGTAAAAAAAATTCAAAATTTCATCGTGCTTTCCCCTAACGGATAGAAGCCACGTGGAGCTTCCTGGGATTTCCGATCCATTCTTTCTGCTCCAATCCAATGGCTGCCAATTTTTGGAGCAAATTGCTATCAACGACACACTAAGAATTGAGAGAGACACAAGAGATGAAGTATTTGCAAGAGAATTGGAGTATGCACACAAGATCGGGAAACCATGGTCATGGATACGAGCCTTATGTCCCCTAAAACAAAGTCATTTTGGAAGCAAGAATGAAAGAATGTTATGAGAAGAAGACTTTTCCGTGATGATGGACCTAGCAACATGAATTGGTTAAATGATGAAAACCATTAGGTTGTATTGATAGAGTTGCCATTTCTTAACTAGTTGTATTGCTTGTCTATTATTGAATTAGTGCCATTTCTTAATTAGTTGTATTGTTTGTCTTTTATTGAATTAGTAGTATTTCTTAATTAGTTGTATTTCTTGTCTTTTATATAAAGAAAGCATTCAATAATATAGCTATTTATTTAAAACATTGCATACATCAAAACAAAGAATAATTCATTACAAAACAGAAAGAAAACATAATTCAAAACAAAACACAAACAAAACATAATTCAAAACAAATCATATAATTCAAAACTAAGCATTAAACTTGACTTCATTGACCGTGATTGTCTCTCAACGCCCATAAGTGCTCAATCAAGTCAACTTGACATCTTTCGTGAACATAAGAAGATTGCATTTCCGTATAACGGTCAATCATACGGTTGTTGTAACGACTGTCCCTAATCAACGGTTTGTGCTCCAGTGGTTGTTCATTTGCTCCTACGGGCCGTTCATAAATTCTTGTCAATGTCGTGTTCATGGGATCGGATTCGAATATCTCTCGTTCAAACATCTCTGAGTCATCATAATCATACTCATCCTCCACAATCATTTTATGGAGGATGATGCACGTCATCATAATGCTCTGAACCACCTCTTCATCAAACATACGAGCAGCCCCCTAATGATTGCCTACTGAGCTTGGAGGATACCAAAACACCTTTCCACATCCTTCCTACAACCCTCTTGATAGGCAGTAAAATATTTTTCCGTCTCCGATTGGGGATGCAGAATTGTTTTGACGAATGTCGTCCACCTCGGGTAAATTCCGTCTGCTAGGTAGTACCCACTTGAGTGGATAGTATTGTTGATTTCATACATGATCTGAGGGCTTGTCCTCTGAACGCATCGTTGAACACTGGGATTGACCGAGCACGTTAAGGTCGTTTTGAGATCCCGCAACTCCGAAAAAGGCATGCCAAACCCAGGTATCGAATGATGCAACGGCTTCTAGAATGATACTTTTTTTGCCTTTCCTATTCCCATAATCTCCTTGCCAGGAAGTTGGGCAATTCTTCCACTGCTAGTGCATACAATCGATGCTTCCAATCATGCATGGGAAACCTCGAGCCTCGGCTTTTTGTAAAAGCCTTTAGAGGTCCCCAGGCATGTGTTTGCAGAGGTAATCCCTCGTGTAGATAGTTTCGTTTGCATCACAGAATTTGACCAATCTCTCTAGGATAGTGGATTTCCCCATCCTAGCAATCTCATCCACCTGGTCTGCAGATGCACCAAAGCCAGCATCCGTAAATAAGTTGTAAGTTTTACTCCTGGAAGAAGACCCAAAACCCCAGTACATCATACTTCTGAACGAAGTATTCGTCGTAATTGCAAACATTATGTATGAGTTTATTGAACAAATGGAGTTGCATTCTATATTACCCTGGAAAATCAAAACTAGAGTTCAACGAATTTGGGATAAAGTAATCTTCTAAGAGATTCTTACCCAAAGAGTGTCTACGTCTGTCCACGTTCTGGCCACGGCCGGGTTGTGAACCACAGTGGTGTTGGCTTGATTGATCCAGCATACCCACTGCCATAGCAACTTGATCATCATCTGCTTCCCACCCCTTTCTTCTTCAGTTTGTTTGCGCATTCTTTCTTCATTTTCTCGCTCGGCCCTCTCCAACAACCTCCTCGTGTAAGACATTGAAAGTAGGATGTGTTTTGTAAAATCTTAAAAATGAAAGGATAGAAAGGATATGGATGATTTGGTGTGAGTTGAGGCTGTGGTTTTACAGAGGGATTTGGAAGATAGAGATGACACGTGGAGCAATTGTAGCAACTGAAAATCTTATCCGAAATTTGAGATGTGAATTTTATAACAAATATGGACACGTGGCAACCAAAAATCTTATCTGAAATCTGAGATGTGAATTTTATAATAAATATGGACACGTGGCAATCGAAAATCTTATCCCAAAATCTTGTCCGAAAAATTTATCCGAAATATGAGATGTGAATTTTATAATAAATATTGACACCTGGCAACCGAAAATCTTATCCAAATTAATCGTTTTAAGTATACAAAATAAAATAAATTTAAAGTGAGTAGTAATTGCCCGTTGTCATGGCAATAGGTGGAAACCCAACTTGCCTATTGCAAGAGCTGACACTATTCATATAAATAGTAACTTGCCTCCCTTGCCCTTTACCATGACAAATGGGTGGAAATGTTCTTAACATAGTATAGAAAATGCACTGGTGTTCTTTATCCCTAGTTTTTTTTTTAAAAACATTTCTAATAAAAAAAATTGTTGCTTAATTGCCACTGAATTAATCAAATATACCGTATTAGACTTTGAATAGGAGTATTCATGTCAATTGTTTGATGTCAACTTGTATTATTTAATTACCTGACTATTTTTTAAACGAGTTGGACTTTTAATACTCTCCTTACCAGACTAATTTATACAGCCCACACACTCTGATTTAGATAATAGACATTTAATTATAAAGCTAGGAAAAAAAACACGCGTGAAACATCATACGCTTTCATCTTCTTCTCCCTATGGTTCTCCAATGCAAGAGGCACCAGTCAGCGGTTGGGCGGGTTGACTCTCGCCTCATCGCCATCGATGACGTCCAAGTTCGTGAAATTGCAATTCCATGGGCTGGTGGGGTTTGCATACCCAATTGAAGGGAGAAGTTCCCAGGATAAAGAGAACACCACAAAGTCAATTCTGCAATCACCGGATATTTCTCCACCTATCGAGGAAGAATTTAACAAGTCCAAGTTCGGCTCTGACGTTCTCACCTTTCAACAAGTCCGTTGTTTGTTGCTTTCATCAATTTTCTTCATTTTTTCAGTTTTATGTTTGTTTATTTATATGAAAGTTAATATATGACTTGTTTGTTGGGTTGGGTTGCTGTAGATGTCAGAGCAATTCAACCAAGATTTGACTCTATCTGGTAAATCTCAACTGGCCATTTCTATAATGCATTTGAGTTTACAGGAGGATGGCAAAAGGATGATGTCAACACAAAAACCATCAAAAAATAAGTTTTTTTTAATATATCAAAATGTGATTTTTTTTGCATTTGAGTCTACAATTATGATAATGATTTAGTTGATGTAATCTTGTCTTATAGATTTTGGCAAAAAACAAAAACAAAACAAAAAAAGTACTTATCATATGTATAACTTGGTCAGACTATTTATTCGGAACAACACCAAATAACTTATAATATTATGGAACAGATTAATACTATCCGACATAAATTAGTTAGTACAATCCGATGTACCAAACAAGCCCTATATATATATAAGGGAATTTAAACTTGCGAGCAAGATGACGGGCCAGTACCCTAACCCACATTTGCTTATCAATGTCTTTTTTATATCAATTTAATCATAAAATCTTAGATCAATTGGTGAATAAATCATGAGTCGTGTAATGTGACCTTTTTTGGGAGCTTTTACTTTTAATCAATGAAAGTGAAAATATTTAGGAAAAGGTCAAAGCACTAGGTAAAAATGTGGATTGGATTTTGCCTTGTGCTTTGACCTCTTCCTAAATATTTTCACTTTCATTGGCCTTTACCTAATTTTTCTCCTTTTTTTAAAGTCTGAACTATTTATTTATTTTTAAAACAAGTTCAGATGTGAAAGATAAAGATAAAATGCCATTTTGGTAATTACGTGTTTTAAAAAAAGGAGCGTAGTGTAAAGTCATATAAAGTAACCGTTGAAACCCCATTCATCATCTATCGTTTATTTTGAACTGAGCCAGACAAAGAACCAACTTTGCAGCATCTGACCAGGTTTAGAGAATTCGCGTTGTATTCCAAAGTCGCGAGATATCGATCGCTTACTTGAAACACTATTGGTGAGTTTTCCCATATTCTTTAGAAATCTGTATGATTTAATCTAAACGCACCAGCTAGAAATCCAAGTTCACAAAATTCACCTCTACTATCAGGTTCATAAAACTCACCTTGACTATCAGGTTCTACTTGATTTTCCATGTGATTGTCTTGAAAAGCTCCTCCTTGTTTAGCACTTATCGAATCCTCAATGAATTTACGTTCTTGAGATTCCTTCTTCTTTGAACAAATATTGATCACGTCAAACTTATCCACATAACGGTGCTTGGATGCTTCTAGTTTTGCAAGATGATGATCCATGAGTCTGAATCGTTCTTCGGAATCTGCCACTTGCTTTGTTAAAGTTTCCAGCATATGCACAATCCTTTCGTAGACCATTGCTGGCGTGTTTGTCTTACCAACCGTAATTGGAGCCATACACTCGACATACAACGTGGAGAAAAAGAGATTTGAAAATTTCGAACCCAAGGAAAACGAAAACTAGGTTCTGATGCCAAATTTGATGTAGGATATGGGTGAATTGAGAATTTAGGTAGTTTAGCGGAAGCGAAAACAATGGAAAACAGAAAATAGAACAAAAGGGATAGGTCTGGAATCACTTCAGGGGTTTGGCTTCACACCAAGTAGTCTCCAATCTTTGGAAAATAATCTATTCTTTATATCTCAACAACTCAACTCCGTAATGAATTACATGAGAGGGTTATTTATAGCAAACTAAAACCTAGAGACAATAGGATAAAAAAAAATCCCTTGCTAAAACAAAAATTCTAACCTAAATAAAATAGGAAACTTATAAATCCTACTAAAATCTAAAAAACTTAAAAATCTTACTAAAATCTGGAAAACTTAGAGAACAAGTTAGAAACTAATCGTAGGAATAAAAAATTGCCAAATTAAATGACTTCCTCTTCCATCTCTTTCTTTTGTAAACCCTAATGGGTTTGACAAAGATGTCCTCATCAATTCTCCCTGGTTGAGAAGAACTCGACTTCGGCGAGTTAGAGTTATAGTAACATTCAGAGAAGTCGGAATCAGTGTGCAAGCATATAGACTCATCTTCTGATGAATTTCAGTGAACTTAAGGTAAGTCTGCATTTCCTTTTTCTTCCTTTTCTGAGGTTATTTCTGTCTTTGTTTTCGGCCGGAGAGTCCCTTGAGGTGCAAGAATTTGGAAGAGATGTCTGAAAAGCTTGACTCTCCACCTCCTGTATCTGAATCACCAAAATACTACACTCCATATGAGGATTTTGATGAGCTCTCTGACAAGCTTGACTATCCACCAATTGACTATACTGATTTCCCTTGGATTTCAGCGGACTGTGATTTCAAGTTGAGGTCTCCAAATCACTGATTCCCTTGAATTTCCAGACTGTGCTTTATCAGCATATGAAGTTCAAGGAGAATCAATGAATGTTTTGTAAATTTTGGTTGTTCCATCCATCCATCCATCAACTTGAAATTGATATAGTCAGTCCTTTTAGAGGGTTTGGTTTATGTTAATTGTGTAGAACTCTGTTTGTAGTGTCACTTTGTTTCTTTTGGCTTTTTTGTTAATTGAGAATTTGAATGTACAGAACTGCTTGTTCCAAAACTCCATTGTAATGTACTGTAGAGTATGAATGTTTTGACTCTTTTGTTCAACTCACATACAATGTCATATTATTGATTAATGAACTGATTTGTTTGATATTTTCGCATCCTAAGCCTTCTGCTTACATGAATTTTGAAATTGCTATGTATTGTCATTATATATAAAATGTCAATTAGATCCTTATGCGTAATTAAAACATATATATATATATATATATTAAAATTGATGATATATTTCGTAACAGCAAATAGTACTGTAGGTAAACATCTAACAATTTATCCTTTTTTGTATTTAAAAAAATAGTAACCGTTGACTTGATCTAACGGTGCAAAAACCGGATGTATCCATACTATAAAGTATATTAGAATAAAAAGCAAAAAGAAATGGGCGGTGAACTTGCATGCTCCCAGTGAAGTAAGCGTGATTTTCCTCTTTCCGAAAGGATGAGAAACCCATACCCTTCAGAGTGGTATTTGGCCTAAAATGCTATCATCTCTCTTTCCCTTTGTCCTTACACCATCAATGAATCTGAGATCTTGATTTTGCTGTGTCGTTGTCAAATAATAGCAAGTCTGGTTTTTATTCTGTTTTTTGAGTTTGAATACCCAAAGCTCTTTTCTTTCCTCTAGTAAGCAAAGGCAGAATCTTTCTTCCATCTCCTTTCTCTTTTGCCTTTCAATTGTTTGTTGAGTTTGGATTTCCCAAAGCTCCTTCCTTTCCTTTAGCAGTCAAAGGCAGAATCGTTCTCCCATCTCCTTTCTCTTTTGCCTTTCAAATCTTGACATCAGAGAAGGGGCCTTTGCAATTGACCACTATGGAAGATGACGTGATATAACCATTATTTCACACATTTTTATTATCTTTCTCTTAGATTCTTGCTATGTTCTTGAGTGAGTTTAGTCCATTTTTACTTATTTTTGTGTTTTACTAGGTTTGAAGAGTAAAGATGGAAAAGCAAGCAAAAGGAGCATTTTTGGGATTAAAAGATGTTTCACAAGAATGTGCTGTGCAGATCAGTCAACTTGACAGAATATACTGTACTTCCTCTGAGCGAACTAGATGTTGAGCCTTATATCGTTGGAAAGATACGGATGTTAGCTTTCTGTAGAATTTTACAGTTCGTGATTCGGACGTGTGTGGAGAGAGTTGTGGCCGTTTTAGTACAGACAGTTCGGGCAGAATGTGTTCAGCGGGTTTTGCAAAAATAATCCGTTTAAGTTTAATCCTTCATTCCCATGTTTGGGAACGTTGGGAAATGAGGAGTAGGAAATGTCATTTTCTCCTATTCCTATGTTTGGTTTGTGCAGTATTAGGATTGAAAAGTTGTTCAAGATCACAATGAGTCAAATGGCTTTGTTTAAACATATGTTTATCAATAATTGAAGAGGATTTTTTTTTGGTGATACAGCACAAACAATTCCGAGGGGTATTGATTTTAAGGTTCCAAGATATATGACATTTGTTCCACAAGAAGTTTGTTTACTTGGAATCTAGAAGCAATAAGCTTGAAGAAAGAAAAGGTTATGTTTTGTTTTTTTATTATTATTTTTATGCTAACTTTTTTCGAAAGGGGACAAAAGGGAGTGGGAGAATCAACTCCCATAATAATAGCCAGCACAATTGCATTGCCTAGTTCATTGTAATGACTAACTTTTTTCATAAAGCAAATAAGTGCGAAACATGCCACCTAAGTTGTTAAAGTTACGTATTTACGTATTTCATTTGGATACTAATTTGAATATATGCTCTTAGATAGTCTGGAAGTTGAACTCTGTCAAGTTGACTCAGGTCAACGTTGTTATAAACTTAGAAAGTTGAAATGTAATTTCCCCACCAACCTCAGCAACTTGATTGGGGCTTACCAAACCACCCCAGCCTTTCGAATGCACTTACATAATTGTTTGAAGTTTTTTTATCCCTCCTCTAAATTTTTTTTATAACTCTGACATAATGAAGCTTTATTATGGGATAAGATTTCTTTTTTATTTATTTATGCACTTCCAGAATTGTTTGAATTTTTTTTATCCCTCCACTAAATTTTTTCTGTCCCTCCACTAAATTTTTTCTCCAACTCACATAATGAAGCTTCTTCTTTTTCTCTTTTGTTTCTGTGATAACAGGAGTCAAAAGTAATTAGGGTTTTAAATTGATATATTTATTCTTTTTTCAATGAGAGATATATATACTACATACAAAGTGGGTACAAAATACGAAATATACACAAATTAGGACTATATACAGAGTGGGAAATATACAATAATTACATAATTCTATTTCTAATAGGACTAGTTGACTCATGCCAACACTCCCCCTCAAGTTGGTGAATAGATATCGGTAATGCCCAACCTGTCAAGTGAGTCTTCGAAACGTCGATTTGACATGGCATGGGTCAACATATCTGCAAGCTGCTTTGAAGAAGGCACAAAAGGTATAACAATTAGCTTATGCTCCATCTTCTCTTTCATGAAATGTTGATCAACTTCTACATGCTTAGTTTGATCAAGTGGCACAAGATTATTTGCAATTTCAAATGCAGACTGACTATCATAGTGGTGCTTTGTAGCACTGCTCTGCTTAAACCCAATTTCAGTAAGCAACCACCTCAACCATAGTATCTCACAAACCCCCTGGGCAATTCCTTTGTACTCGGACTCTGCAGAAGACCGAGATACAACATTTTGTTTCTTGCTACGCCATGTAACCAGGTTACCACCAACAAAGGTGAAGTAACCTGATGTAGAAGGTCTATGTGTAATATTCCCTGTATAATATGCATCAGTGTAACCTTCCAAGTCCAAATGGCCATGTTTTTTAAATAATAAACCACTATCATAAGTAGACTTTAAGTAACTCAGAATACGCATCACAGTAGCCATATGGTCCTCACTAGGTGAATGCATAAATTGGCTAGCAACACTTACCGCATAGGCAATGTCATGAAGTGTCAGTGACAAATAGATCAATCTCCCAACCAACCTCTAGTATCTCTCTTTGTTAGTTGGGACATGATCCACATAAATCCCAAGTTTATGATTCTCCACAACAGGTATCTCAGTTGGTTTATAGTCAAGCATCCCAGTTTTTGCTAACAGGTCCATGATATACTTCCTCTGTGAAAGAAATAAGCCATGTTTAGATCGAGTGGCTTCCACTCCTAGAAAATACTTTAGACTGCCCAAATCTTTCATCTCAATTTCAGACACTAAACGCTTCTACAACTCCTCGATTTATCATCACCAGTCACAATCATATCATCAACATAAATAATCAACAGAGTCACCCTACCAGCCTTATGTTTAATGAACAACGTATGATCAGTATTGGCCTGTTGGTAACCAAACTTCTTCATAGCTGTAGTAAATTTGCCAAACCATGCCTGAGGAGACTTCTTTAAGCCATACAATGCCTTTTTTTAATCTGCACACGTTCCCCGTGTCACCAGTGACGCCATACCCTAGTGGAAGGTTTATGTACACTTCTTCTTCTTCTAGTTCATCATGTACGAATGCATTTTTTTTACATCAAATTGCCTCAGGGTCCAATCCAGGTTTACTGCTAAAGACACCAAAACTCTGACAGTATTCATCTTAGCCACAAGTGCAAAAGTATCATGATAATCAACTCCATACGTCTGAGTGAACCCTTTAGCTACCAATCTTGCCTTGTACCTCTCCACAATACCATCTATATTATATTTCACTGTAAACACCCATTTGCATCCCATAGGCTTCGTTCCCTTCTTCTGCAGCGCCTCCATTTCAATATTCATGGCTTCAACCCACTTTGGATCAGTTTGTACCTCCTCAACAAGGGTTGTCGTTACCTCATCCACGACATATACGCTCTGACCATCCCTGTTCACCTGTTCACACGTCTCCAGATCCCCTGGCCACCTTGTTCCCTCGCCATCTCACTCGCTTGATTCCCACGTGCCAATGTGCTCAGATTCGACTGAGAATTCTGACCAGTATCCCCACCAACCCGTCTCCACCTTATGGGAATCTGCACAAATCCAAGGAATGCCCCAACCTCCCACAGTGATAACAATAATCTGTAAAGCGCTCATACCTAATTTCCGCCCATAACTATGTTCTATTCAGCAGGTATCCAGAAACCTTCCACCAAAGGTTTCTTAGCATCCAGTTCAACTTTGAGCCTAAAAAATCCATGATACCCTTCATTTTGGTTTGGGTCATCCACTTCCACCACTCGGACAGGGTGGCACCGATTTTCGGAGCATTTGTCTCATTCATCTTTTCCAGTGGGATCTTTTAAACTTGAACCCAGTTGGTGATAGAGTGCCAATTGTGTTGTGCGAAAACACTCCAAGACCTTGTCGTTGATGGACTACACAATAATCACTCACAAGCCACACAAAGATAAAGCATACATGAGACCACGAAATAAACACACACACACAAGAACACAAGAATTTATAGAGGTTCGGCCTCCTGCCTATGTCCTCTTGGTGATCCACTTGAGAAATTCACTAGTATGTAAGAACAACTTTGGTTACAATCAAGAACCCCCTTAGCTCTCACAAGAACCTTAGATCTTTTTTCTCACACCCTTGGCTCAATTGCCTCTAAACTTGTTCTCTATCTTGTGCTTATGAAAAACCTAGTTTTAAAGTACCTATTTATAAGTATAGGGCTTTAGTACAATCATACAAGGAATATGAAACCTAAATGATCCCAAAACAAAGAAAAAACCCAGTCCAAATCTGACAGGATTCCAAAACAAGGAGAAAACCCATTCCAAATGTGACAGGATTTCCGCTCCTTCCTTCTTTAGACGAGCCAACATCAACAATCTCCACCTTGGCGAGCCTAAACACCTTGTGAAAATCATTGACCCCTAGAACCTCTTCAAACCTCTTGGAAATCGTTCTAATAACTTCCAAAAGCTCCACCATGGCAAGAAACCTCGTCTCAACGCACCTTAGGTGAGAAGGTGCTCCACCCAATCTTAGACTTGGGCCATCTGGACCTCTTGTGTAGAAGAGAGATCCCCCATGCCGAACTCCTCGCTCCTCACCTTCTTGGAACCTTGAATTCTTGACATGCCTTGATACGCAAACCGCATACTAACCCTTGTTCTATAAATCCCCACGTAGCAACCAACCTTGCTCTTGGATTTATGAACAAACTCCTTCTTTCTCATCTAAGCACCCATCCAACCTTCATGCTTCATGCTCCCCAAAGCACTCCAAAACGTAGTTGAATCTTCTTTGCCTATCCATCTGAAACCTGGGGATGGTTTGATGGATTCCTTAAACTCGGACCTTGCTTGTGATGAAGCCTCCACCTCAAGTAGAACCCCTTTGTGAGTTTGTTGTTGATACCCACCTTCTTCAACCCTTGTGTCAAGCTCCACCCGCCTTGGAGTCCCTTCCATGACCACCTTGGTAAGAAACATCTTTTCGGTTGCCACCGACCCAACAACATTCTCCCTACCATCCCTTGTCTTGACTTCACCCTTGTGGACCTTGTCCGCCACTTCTACACCTTTGAAATCAAGTACCCTTGATGATGAACTATTAGTCGTACAACTTTGACTAACCTTCCTTGCCCAAATAGTCTTGAGTGAACTTGTAGCTTTATTCCGTTGCACCGGCTCCTTGATAGTAAAATACTCTGCCCGCTTTTCTTTAGTACAAAGCACCTCCTTGGTAGAATTTTCTGCTCCACCTGCACTTGTACCCCCAAAAAGCTAATAAACGTTGTTAGGTTGAATCTCCCCCCTCATAATCACCATCGAACCTTGTGTGACTAAGAGCTTCCCTTCTTTGCCTTTGTATGAATACTCTTCTCTATCTAGAGCGCCAAGGGAAATAAGATTCCTTCTTAGTTTCGGTACATGCCTCACCTCACTAAGGCTCATAACAACACCATCTTGCAACTTGATCTTCACTATTCCCAAGCCCAAAACATCACAACTTGTTTTGTCTCCCAACAGAATCTTGCTACCCTTCCTTTCCTCATATGTATCAAACAAACTCCTATTTGAACACACATGATAAGAACAACCGGAATCTAGAATCCAAACTGAAGTAGAACTCTCACCCGAAGAACTTGCCACGACGTCCCCGTTACCCTCTTTTTCCGTAACCGTCAAAAGTTTGTCTTCGGTGTCGCAATCAGTTGACACGTTTGCTGTTCCTGAACTTTCGGCATTCTTCATCTTGTTCCGCTTCTCCTTCCATACCGAACAATTCTGCTTCCAATGGTCCTTAGACCCACACTCGAAACACCCTTCATTGTCCTCGGAACTAGAATTCCCATCATTGCTTGATTTGCCCTCACGCTTGTTTTAACGACACTGCCCTCTAGTTCTTGCCACAAGACCTTCACTTTGAGAGCCTTCTTCGGAACGTTGAAGCATTCTGTCATGCGTTAGGATGTCTTGCACGATCTCTTCATACTTCAAGGTTCCCTTCCTGAACATAAGCGTCGTGCGAAAGTGCTTATAAGACGAAGGTAGGGATGTCAACAACATCAAAGCCTTGTCTTCCGACTTATAAACCTCATCCATCCTTTGCAAGTCTGCAATACACCTGTTAAATGCGCTAAAGTGCTCCATCATGTTAGTGCCCTCTTCGCAGTGTCTTCCATCGCATTACAGAACACCTCATCTGTTAGATGTTGTTCAATGGATCCTCTAGCAAGCTCATCTAGGTCCTCCCATTCCGCATCTGTCATGGTTTCCAGCTTCTTTTCCTTGCCTGCCAAGACTTTAATGAGACCTTGCTGCTTTAGGACATGCTTCATTCTCGTTTGCCAAAGCGTGAAGTTCTCCTTGCCGATGAACGACTTCAACTCAACCTTCGTACCTACATGATGTGATATTGTCGCCCGCCATCGTCAACACTTGCAAACACTCTTAAAACTATAAGAGCCCACTGCTAACCGCAGCTCTGATACCACTTGTTGTGCGAAAACACTCCAAAACCTTGTCGTTGATGGACTACGCAACAGTCACTCACAAGCCATGCAAAGATAAAGCATACATGAGACCATGAAGTAAACACACACACAAGAACACAAGAATTTATAGAGGTTCGGCCTCCTACCTACGTCCTCTTGGTGATCCACCCGAGAAATTCACTAGTATGTAAGAACAACTTTGGTTACAATCAAGAACTCCCTTAGCTCTCACAAGAACCCTAGATCTCTTTTCTCACACCCTTGGCTCAATTGCCTCTAAACTTGTTTTCTATCTTGTGTTTCTGAAAAACCTAGTTCTAAAGTGCCTATTTATAAGTATAGGGCTTTAGTACAATCATACAAGGAATAGGAAACCTAAAGGATCCCAAAACAAAGAGAAAACTCAGTCCAAATCTGACAGGATTTCTACTCCTTCCTTCTTTAGACGAGCCAACATCAACAAATTGACCTCTTCAATAGCTGTCCCTTCCTCCCAACAGTGAGTACTGAGTGCATACCCCATAATAGCCCAGAGGCCTCCCTTTATTATCCTCCCAGCCATCTCTTCCCATTCTACTGTTATAGCCAGCAAGTTGTCCTTCACCACCGAGGTTTTAACCTCGCCCATCTGCTCCCAGGCTTTCCTCAAAATCCCCTTGACTGCACCTCGGTTGGGGAGTTTGTCAGCCGTAAGGACACCAATGATAAGGATTCCGTTGCGCAGCTCACCCATCCCAAGATTGTCTTCAAGCTGTATAACGAGTTGTGTTGTGTCATGGTCTGCCTTTGCAAGTGCACAAGAATGATGTGGTATAGCATTTGACAAGTCCAAGTATATCGTTCCCACGAGGATTCCAAATTAATCTAATATTCGAATAACTAAATTAAATCTAACTGATACGCAAGTGAATTTATAGAGATTGTTGTTGTGATAGTTGATGAAACAAATAAGAAATTAATAAAAGCAATTAGAATAAAAAGGTTGAATTTTAAGGTTGAAGAACAATGATGAAGGTCTAGGGTTTCGGAATAAACCACAAGCAATCCAAGTTAGATTTCAATGCATTCAACAGATTCCTTCGATTCTTTAGATGATAATTCCCGTATCTAAGTCCTTTTCAGGCACTTAGACCATAGTTTTCCTTAAGTGTAAGATTCTTTTCTAGTTCAGACAAAGATCATATACCCAATCATGCAATCTATCCTGGTTAAGGCATAAATTTAACAAGTTGGATTCATTACGTTCTAGAAAACAAGGGAACCAAGCAAACCATTATTCTTTGTCAAGCAATAATGTAATTTACCACACCTAATCACAAGAAGCTAATTGAATTATATTGCTGGTTCTGCCTCAAATTCATCTTCTAATTTACTAGATGCAAAGCCCTAAGGTGATCAGTCAGAGAACTTAAACAAATAGCAACAATTAAAATAGTGATTAAGCATTCATCTGAAAGAAACTTAGAATCCTTTAAATAACATTAGAAATCATAACTATCCATGCTCGGGCGTCATCCTCGCCCTAGAGAATAATTTAGTTACTCATGTTCAAAGAAAACATAATTGAAAAACAAGAAAACATAAAGTAAAACTTATGGATTGTGACGATGCTCGAAAACTTGACAATGGCAGCAGCTCTTTGACTCTCCTTCCAACTCCCGTATCCCAGAACTCTATTTTTCTGATCTTCTTTAAATAAGGAACAAATCCTCTTTTGATTTGGTAACTTTGCTTTCCTAGTTTGGCTCCAATTAACTTTGATGAGTTGGCATCCAAAATCCTACTAAATATAGGATCAGACTTCAGAAAATTACCCCACATCCTTGTAGATACTTCCCAAATGCAATTGACATAAATTGGACTCCAAGTCCATTACCATCTCATGGGAATTTATATCCCAGAAAATTCAATTCGTGAACCAAACAGGACCTAGGTGTGCATATGAGCCAACAATTCAAGAAATGTGGTTTTATGAATCGATTGAGTCAAATATTAATTTCTAAATTTATGTGCTTAAATTTGGGTTGTAATTTAATCATAAATGTTTACATTGGGTTGTAATTTTAAGATTCTATGTTGTCATTGAATGTATATTTAGTTGTTTGTTGCAATTGTGATTGTATGTTTGGATTGAATTTGAAAGATTGTATGTTTGGATTATGATTATGTGTTTAGATTGACTTCAATGTGAAGATAAAATATTTTATAGGTAAAATATGAATTCTTGACCCAAATTTGCCTTGCTTGCTATTAAAAAAACTCAAGAAAAGAAAAGGATTTGGTCCTAACTGAGAACCGGAACTAAATCGGACCTCTTTAGATCAGGATTAGTCCTGTTTCGCAGCACAATTTTGCAAACAATCGAAATGAAAGCAAACCGTATGTATATTTTAGTTGTGCTTTTGGTTCTATTTATAAGTGAAATCCGTACCAAACCTTATCTTAACCACTCCAAGACCCCATACTACACTTAAAATTTTTCTCTCTTCATCCTCTACCTAGCCCACTAGGTTTCGAAGCTCGAAAACACGGGATTAAACGACTGTGAGAAAGGGAAATCTGGCCGAATTTTGTGACGCCGTTTCCGGCGATTTCGGCCACAAATTCCGTCGAGTAAGGTATGGCTTTTTATCCTCTCAATGTCCTTTAGTTGTTTATTAGGCAAGTGATTAGGATCGATTTGGGCGTTTGAGGGTCCAATTTGGAACCCTTGGAGCCGTCAGTTTTGGCCGTGATTTGAGCTGTTTCCGGCCACTTCTTGGCCATGGTCCAAGAACTAAAAACACTCATTTGAACATTCTTAACAAAGTGGCATAGGTATTGACAAGTGATTTGGAGATTTTTCGATGATCGGAAAATCTCTAAAGCCAACCAATCCGCAGCGGTGCGTCGGCTGAGTGCCACTTGCGTGTTATCGACCTAGAATTATCCCCTTGTCGTCCCGAGCACGACCGTATGCTCGGATTAGCATAATGTTATCATTTGAGTATAATACCAAATTTTACCTATTAGGCACTATTCAGGTTCAATATGTTTGGACCATCGGATCTTGACAAAACTCTCGAGACATGTTAATTGGATTATTGTGAACCTATAAGAACTTTCAGATTAATAATTGGAGGTTGCGGACCCTACGAGGGGCCGGTTGGCCAACATAAGAATTTAATCGTATAATTAATCTCGGGTCTTCTAAGACCATTTCAATTGTCAGAAAATGATTAAAATGGGCCTAGAAACTCTCTTAAGTGGCGCACGCACTTTTAATCCGGGGTTAGGGTTTTGATTAAATGTTTGTGGTGGAGCGTATTTATTAATTAATTGTTAGAATTGTTTAAATAGGTACCCAGGCTCCATTTACCCCAAAGGAGGGACCCTCAAAGGGTCAGGCAAGCAAGGACTCATAGTGAGTGGACTTTGTTTTATAAGTGATTTTTATGCAATGATGTTTGTGAAATACTATGAGTAAATGATATATGGTTTTACTTTTCCGAGCAAGCTGTTTTGGTTGATAATGAGTTTTTATGATTATAATATTGTGAAAAGGAAGTAGCTCTGAAAAATTGGGAAATTGTTTTATAAAAGATTCAAGTAAGGATTTCAAAACCACCATAGGTACCATAACTGTTACCTTCGGAGTTAAATAGTTGCCTTCGGATAGTAATATGTCTATGGACATTTTTTGCCTTCGGATGAGTCTGCGCGTGTATGACAATTACCCCACGAGTCCTAGGGATACCCGGACCGTGCGGAGCGAGGAATGCATCTCAAGTTGACCAAGTGTCCCTTGAGTACTGCGAGGAATGCGTCTCGGGTTGACTTCGTGTCCCCCGAGTACTGCGAGGATGTATCATGTATGTGGTACTTGGAATTGACGGTAAAATGATGGAATTGAAGGCATAAAACGGGAATTGACGAATATTATACGGGGTACACCTAGGTGGAATATATTTGCAAATTGTGAAGCTTTATAAGTGATTTAATGGTTTAATTGGTTGCATGAAAAGTTATAAATATAGATATGCATGTTATTTTCCGTAAGAATATATAATAATGATTGGATGGTTTCAAAATGGTTTTAAACGGTAGGGTTGGTATGTTTATACTATTTTTAATAACATTTGTTTTGTCCACTTGAGGGCACTTTTCTTTCAGCCACTCTTCCGTTTCTCTTCATGTAGGGTTATCTTATTGTAAGCAGTAAAGATTAGTTAGATGTGCTCTGATACAATCTGAATTGTCTGTAAGGCCTGAGGCCGTTCACATTAAATGCTTGGAGGTGTGTGAACTTAACTTGTGTGTGTTGAACGTTTGGGAATTAGAATTGTGTTTTTTTACAAGGGGAAAGTTATTGGGAAACGAGCAATTTACAAGAGAGACTCTGCCGAATTTTCGGCAGAAGTCAAACCCTAGGTAGTTTTATTTTGGTTTAGGGTAAAGGGTAATTTGGTCATTTGTGCTCGGCACCTGCCAGGTGTCGGACACGCACAGGGTTCAGCACGGATTCCTAAGTGGAATTTGGGTCGGGTCCTGTCACATGCCATACTTTCAAGGGCGGCCCGGGGCATAAGAAAGCAAGGCGACCCCCTAGGGCCTCCAAATTGGGAGGGCTTCAATTTATATAATTCATTTATATACATATTATACTATGATATAGAAAAGAATTTGCCAATGAGGGTTGGTTCAGTTGGTAGGTCCATGTACTATGTGTAGCCCCGACTCGAGGTTGGGTCTACCCTGGCGCTAGTGGTGAGAGTAGCCAATCTTTTCCTAAACTTTTACAAACCAAAATAATAATAAAAGAATTTATATCTAAAATTTATGTTAGACCCAATTATTAAATCCAAAATTAAGAAGAGCCCAACTCAAAAAATTCCCACTAAAAAAAAACCTAAAAGGACAGCATTGACATTGTATACCATCTAGTAAACAAAGAGGACTTTCTTAACATAGCATAGAAAATGCACGGGTGCTCTTGATCCCTAGTTTTTTTAGCATTTCTAACAAAAAAATTGTTGCTTAATTGCCACTGAATTAATCAAATATGTGTATAAGAGGATTCAAACTTATGTGCAAGATGACGGGCCACTACCCTAACCCACATTTGCTTATCAATATTTTTATATATAAATTTAATCATAAAATCTTTCGATGAATCAATGGGTGAATGAATCAGGAGTCGTAATATGACTTTTTTTTAAGTCTGAACTATTTATTTATTTTTAAAACAAGTTCAGATGTGAAGATAAAGATAAAATGCCATTTTGGTAATTACGTGTTTTGAAAAAGGAGCGTAGTGTAAAGTCATATAAAGTAACCGTTGAAACCCCATTCATCATCTATCGTTTATTTTGAACTGAGCCAGACAAAGAACCAACTTTGCAGCAACTGACCAGTTTTAGAGAATTCGCGTTGTATTCCAAAGTCGCAAGATATCGATCGCTTACTTGAAACACTTTTGGTGAGTTTTCCCACATTCTTTAGAAATCTTTATGATTTAATCTAATTCGTTTATTAGGGTTTAGGTTTGAATTGTAATTTGGGAAATTACAATTGTTGGGAAATTTTTTTGAATAGTAATTTGAATTGTGGTTCTTAACCTTCTAATTGTTTCGATTTCAAGGAAAAAAGGAGATATAATTTTCAATAGACTCGGTGCTACAGAACTTTTCTGGGATTTGGATTTGGATTTGGTGTTCTTGTTTTTCAAATATTTGTACAGGAAAAACAAGAATTTGAATTTAAGATTCAGATGGTACCCATTAGAAATGATTGAAAATGATGGTGAATGGTGATGAGCGATACATATTACTATATTAGTGATGCAAATAAATAAGAATTTGGTGTTTTTTTTTTCCCATTGCCATTTGAGGTTCGTAGTTTTATAAGATCTTGGATTCTGGATAGTATTTCTTTCACTTCAGTTTAAGTGTTCATTTAGTTTTACAATTCTGGATATATATTTCTTTATCTAAGGCCACATCTTGTATGGAAGTTGGTGATGTGAAGGATTGTTCTAAGTGTTTTTATTTTTCATTTGTTTCTGCAGTTGTCAGAAAATTAAATCGAAAAGTGGGTACAGAAAACAACAATGGCATCACAAGTTGGTAGTGTGATTCACGATCAGAATCTTAGTGTTCAATCTATTGGTACTTCTCAAGCCATCCAATTATTTTCTTTTCCGCCTAAAATTCTTGTTGGGCTATTTGGTGTAACCCTTGTAACTTGTACCACAGGTGCTTCTGTTGTGGGAAAGGCTGATGCAGTTAAATCACAAAGGAAAGGGGGCCTTGGTGGAAGGAAACCGCTTGGTGATTTATCCAATTCCGGGAAGCCTGCACTCAATCAGGTATCGAAAAAGCAGCATTCCAAAAATTTTGCCACAGGAGCTTCTATTGTGGGAAAGGGTGATGTTTTAAAAACACAAATGAGAGGGATTGGTGGAAGGAAACCGCTTGGTGACATATCGAATTCGGGGAAGCCTGTTCTCTCCCAGGCATAAAAAAGCAGCCTTCCTAGAATTTTCCTGTCGTTGAGGAAGTGACCAGCCTTCCTAAAATCGTCCATGATGCAAGCACTTGGAAAGGTGTTTTTAAAGCCTCAGAGAAAGTGTAGACCCGGAGCAGGAATACGCTATCTCACATTTCAAACTCGGTGAAACCAAATCTGCAGAAGAACCACAGCATGAAGCTAAAGGTTACGGCAGAAGAACCACTTTGTCCTAGTGCTATTGCAGAGGAAGGGTTCTTACACAATCATCAAGAATGCGTCAAAGCACAGAGCAAGGCCATGGACTTGGATCAACTTCTGATGAATTTCAGTGAACTTAAGGCAAGTCTGCATTTCCTTTTTCTTCCTTTTCTGAAGTTATTTTGTCGGTTTGGATTTCCTAACAATGCAGTTTTTTCGTCTTTGTTTTCAGCCAAAGAGTCCCTTGAGGTGCAAGAATTTGGAAGGGATGTCTGAAAAGCTTGACTCCCCACCTCCTGTATTTGAATCACCAAAATACTACAATCCATATGAGGATTTTGATGAGCTTTCTGACAAGCTTGACTATCCACCAATTGACTATACTGATTTCCCTTGGATTTCAGAGGACTGTGATTTCAAGTTGATGTCTCCAAATCACTGATTCCCTTGAATTTCCAGACTCTGCTTTATGAAATGCTGCATATGCAGTTCAAAGGGAATCAATGACTGTTTTGTAAATTTTGGTTGTTCCATCCATCCATCAACTTGAAATTGATATAGTCAGTCCTTTTAGAGGGTTTGGTTTATGTGAATTGTGTAGAACTCTGTTTGTAGTGTCACTTGGTTTCTTTTGGCTTTTTTGTTCCAAAACTCCATTGTAATGTACTGTAGAGTATGAATGCTTGACTCTTTTGTTCAACTCACATACAGTTAATGTCATATTGATTAATGAACTGATTTGTTTGATATTTTTGCATCCTAAGCCTTCTGCTTGCATGAATTTTGAAATTGCCAATGTGTATTGTCGTAACAGCAAATAGTATACTAGTTTTGCATCAACTCAACTCATTATAAAACTAGAAAACAATGTGATATTCTTCCAAGTATGCAGAGAAACATGCACAGCACCCTCGTTCTGATTTATCATTTGTAGAACAAATAAAAAGAAAAAGAAAAAGTGGGATAAGAAAGCAATTTCACACTTTCAATTTGCATGTGTGCACTTCTAATCTTTTTCTTCTGTTTACTTAATTACCAAAAGAGAAAAGTACTAGGAATATAAATAAAATAGGATGGGGCATTTTGTCATTTGGTCCATATAAAATATTACATAAAACTAATTTCTTTTACATTGCAATCATCATCATCTTCTTCTTCTTCTTGTTAAATTGAGATATGAGCCCCGGACTGCATTCATTTTGTTGACGACAGCATCCATATGCATCCGCTCTGTCGGTGATACTGCAGAGCAAGAGATCCCTATTTGCATCACTGAAGCCACGCATTCCTCCAATCTTTTTACTCTGTCTTGGCCGGGATCCTTATATCCCGCTATGGGTCTTTCTTGTATGTCATTTTCATATTTGTCGTCGTGTTCATCATCATCCTCCTCATCATCTGTTTCAAGCAGCAATGAAGGCTCAACTATGTCCATGGCATGGTCGGGCAAAGCCATGGCTGTGAATTGGTGAATGCTTAAACCATCTTTGAACATGTCACCGGTTGGTCTTTTTCCTGTGAACATTTCTAGCAACAGTATCCCATAGCTGTAAATATCTCCCATTATGGAAACTTGGCTTCCCATGCCATACTCTGCAAGTCAATGCATACATTAGGATGTCATAGATAGTTGATGGACCTTTAGAATTTATCTTATATATTTCAAAATTTTCTTATACTTCTTGTCCAGTGAAAAAAGAGTCAGCAATCTTTTTTTATCAAAAAGTTATTAGGAAGTGAGGATTTTAAAATTTATACCTGGAGGAATGTAGCCTATGGAACCCTTTAGCCCAACTGACGTGGTTTGAATTTTGGTGGGATCATTTGATGCTTGTAAGAGGAACCTTGCTAAACCAAAGTCACCAACATGGGCTACCATATCTTCGTCAAGAAGAACATTGCTTGGCTTTAGATCACAATGAACAATGGCCGTTTCACAGTGGTGGTGCAGATAATCTAGTGCAGAAGCAACATCAATTGCGATATTGAGTCTTTGGATAAGGCTTAATCTCTTAGGCTGAGATTGCTCATCATCTCTTGGATGAAGCCACTGGTCTAGACTTCCATTTTCCATTAACTCCAAAACTAGACTTTTGAAGTCATTGCCCTGATTATCAATACTGGAGCAGACAGTTACGATCTTGAGAAGATTACGATGCCTTATGCTTCTTAGCACTTTGCATTCACCAATGAAACTCTTGGAAGCTCCTTCTTGTTGATGGTTTAATACCTTAACAGCAACTAACGTTCCATCACTAGGGAGTACTCCTTTGTAAACAGAACCGAAACTTCCCGAGCCAATCAGATTGTCCACAGAGAACCCATCAGTTGCTTGAAAGAGTTGAGAGTAAGAAACACCTGATTTCCAATCCGTATAAGAATGCGAAGTGACTAGTCTATCTCTTGACTTTTTCACATATGAACAAGCTGCAAAGGAGCATGACAGAGCAATTAAAAATGCTAGTGCACAAGTTATAGGGATGAATACTTTTGGGGCAAGTAATCCTCGAGGTGAATGGCGCTTTTGCTAGAGCATGCAGGAAGAAGGAATTCTGGAATTCCACCACATAGCCTATTATTTCCAAGGATTGAGACACCACTTGCATTTGAAAAGATCCCTTCTCTAGGCAATTCACCCTCAAAATTGTTATGAGAAATATTCAGATGCTTAAGAGATCCAAGATTTCCTAGAAACTCAGGAATTTTCCCTGATAAGTTATTACGCGAAATGTCTATTTCTTCCAAGCCTCTTAAATTTTTTAGTGTTTGGGGAATTGATCCTTCAAATTTATTACCTTGCAAATGCAGACGCTCCAAACTAATACACCTGCCGAGGGTTCCTGGGATTTCACCTGATAACTTGTTTTCTGAAATATCTAACTCCCCAATATTTTTCAGATCACCCACTTCAGATGGTAGTGAACCAGTCAAAAAATTGTTAGATATGGATAAATAAATTGAAAGGGATGAAAGCCCAATAACCTCTTTAGGAATGGTGCCACTTAGATTGTTACTTGAAAGGTTAAGTATCTGTAGACTTTTGCAATTCCCGAAACTTGGTGGTATACTTCCCCAAACTTATTCTCTTGCATGAGGAGCCTTGTCAATGAAGTCAAGTTACCTAGGGAGGACGGAATTGGCCCAGAAAATTGGTTAGCATACAACTCAACACCCTGTAACTTCTGAAGTTTCCCGATTACATCAGGGACACTACCACCCAAATAGTTATCTTCTAGTCCAAGAAGGGTCAAGTTTATAAGATTTCCAATGCCTTTAGGGATGCTTCCATGTATCAAATTGGTCCCCAGAGTAAGAACTTTTAGTTGTGTAGAAAGGTTGGCAATTGATCCTGGCAATTCTCCTCCAAAATGATTACCATTAAGACCCAACACCTCAAGACTAGTACAATTAGCTAGGAAACTGAGAAAATTCAGGCCACCAGTTCTCCCACTTCCTAGTCTATTTTGATCAAAGTTGAGCCTAACTAAGCTCTGCAAAGTTGCAAGATTTTCAGCGGGGATTGGCCCGGTGAGACCATTTTCAGCAAAATCAAGCACTTGAAGTCTCGAAGCATTGGACAATGACAGAGGAACAGTTCCAGTGAACTTGTTGACCCCACCGGCAAATACTTCAAGATTAGGAAGAGTAATTCCCACATTAGGTGGTAGCTCTCCATGCAGCTGGTTTTTAGTAACAGTGAAGTAGTATATGGATGAAATATTATAGAGTGAAGTAGGGATCATGCCAGACAGATTATTATCCCAGAGTAAAAATCTTTTCAAGTTTGTTAGACGACGGAGCTCATTGGGAATGCTTCCATGCAAATTGTTGATAGCAAGCGAAAAATTTTCCAAAGATGAAAAGTTTCCTATCCCATCTGGGATAGTTCCGGTGAGGTTGTTACCAGCAAGAACTAGAACAACTAAATTGAACAATGAACTGAGTTCATTAGGAATTGACCCAGTAAGTTTATTGAGACGAAGATCGAGTATACTTAGTTGCATACAGTGAGATATATTAGATGGAATTTTCCCACCGAAGGAATTGAAAGACAGGTTGAGATGTTGCAGGCTCAGTAGGCGACCGATTTCTTGAGGAATTTCACCATGAAAGCTGTTGTTTATCAGGTAGATTCCAGTAAGATAAGAAAGATTTCCCAAAGAAGGAGATAAGGTGCCTACCAATTTTTGCGCTTCCAGGTTCAAAACCGTAACCCTTTTCGTGGCAGGGTTGCACGTAACACCTACCCAACTGCAGAGATTAATTGAATCGTTCCATGAGCTCATGATATAGAGAGGATCTTGAGTTATTCTTTTCTTGAAGTCTAGCAATGCCAGGCGATCAGATTCATTTCCAGAAGTGGATAGTGTTGCAGATTGCAGACATGTGGTCCACCATAAAAAAAAGGAAAAATGTAAACAAAATCTGACTAGAATGAGTTTGTGAGTGTTCCATCTTGTTCTGAATGCAAATTTTATGCATGGAAAAAATCAGAAACCAAATCTCATATAGATGAAAGCATAAAAAGAAGAAATCTTTCTATCTATCTATAGAGCCAAAGGGTTTGTTGCAGGACCACACAAATAGTAAACTATTAATTATGGATGGTCCCATAAATAAGAAATTTATTATAGTGATATGGTTGAAGGCTGTTTGAATTACAAGAGGACTCTGTCTCTTCATTATTGGAATGGTAATGTATAGCTTGTTTGAATTTCATTATGGAGCTGAGATTTTTAATTGGGGAGCCATTAGTCTCAGCAGGACCAACCGTTGTGGTCCAAAATTTTAAATTCATCATTATGGAGATTAGTTTTCTAGTTGATGTAGCTTGAATTATTGTTTTTCCTCTCATGTATTCTTGGTGGATTGCTTATCCACGTTTCTGTACAGTTTTCTGCTGTGAAATAAAATTTCATCTTTTCGTTTGAAAAAGAAAAGGAGCAAAAATGTTGATTGCAGGACCACAAACACTTGAGAAATATGAATGAGAGAAATCTATTATGGTGATTTGGTTCAATGAAGTCTTCAGTTTTAATTTGATTATGTAGATGATGCTAAAATATAAATATGGTTTGAATACTTTAGGTTAAGTTGTATTCTTCTCCATAAGGAGGTATATATAGGAATTTACATGAGGGCTTTACAAGGAAATAGATACAGTAACCAATTAAGATAGTATCTCCTAATTATACAATGATTTGTCAACTATATAAAATAAGGAAAGTAAATCCCTTAATTAATCAAGGAAATAAATTTCCTTGATTAATTAGGAGACTCACGTCAATAGATGATATTTTAGTGGTGGGGAAGCAACCACTGCGGTCCAATTTTAATTTCATTATGGAGAAAAGATTGTCTGGAATTGGAAAGCACAAAGGCTTGTTACTCAAATCAATTGCCTCTTGCAGGTTCGTATTAGAATATAGAGGAATGCTAAGGCATGGCTGTGAATTGGTGATTTCTTAGACCATCTTTGAGCAAGTCATCGGTTTGGTTGGTCTTTTTCCTCTGAATATTTCTAGCTAATAGTATCCCATAGCTATAAACGTCTCCCCGTATGGAAACTTGGTCTCCCATGCCATATTTTCAAGGGCGGCCCTGGGGACAAGAAAGCAAGGCGACCCCTAGGACCTCCAAATTGGGAGGGCTTCAATTTATATAATTCATTTATATACATACTATAGTATGATATAAAAAAGAATTTGCTAATGAGGGTTAGTTCAATTGGTAAGGTCCATGTACTGTGTAGCCCCGTCTCGAGATTGGGTCTTCCCTGACGTTGGTGATGAAAGTAACCAATCTCCCCCAAAACTTTTACAAACCAAAATAATAATAAAATAATTTATATCTAAAATTTATGTTAGACCCAATTATTAAATCCAAAATTAAGAAGAGCCCAACTCAAAAAATTCCCACTAAAAAAAGGAAAAAAATTAAAAGGACAGCATTGACATTGTATACCATCTAATAAACAAAATCTGACATTCGAAATTGACATTCGAAAAACGACAGCATTGACATTTACTGTGTAGCCCCATCTAGTAAAAGGATAGCATTGACATTGACATTCGAAATTTCGTTGCTGACGCCAGTTTGGCGTAAGCCTTGCTTTCCCCAACAGATAGAAGCCATGTGGAGCTTCTTAGGATGTCCTATCCATTCTTTCTACTCTAATCCAAAGGCTGCCAATTTTTGTGTAAAATAATTGAAAATAAATTCGAAAAAAACCAAAAATTCTGATTTTTTTCCTATAAATACCTTCCAATGTTATTCACTTTCTACACCCAATCTTCATACAAATTCTTCTCTTTCCAATATTATTCACTTTTCACACCCAATATTCATATAAATTCTTCTACTTCCAATATTATTCACTTTTCACACCAAATTTTCTATTACTAAATTTCATTTATGTAAAAATACAAATGACCTCTTCCATCGGCCAAGGGTCATGAACAACTATGGAAGATGTTTTGCAGTGAGAGTGTTGGGTCCAAATTGGTCATTGCTTGATCACGGGCAATGAGATGAAGTTTTCTCATATGTGGAGAAAAATTCATGCCGAATTTTGTGAAATATCAGGTTCGGCTTGTACGAAAATGGTCTTGGCTAATAGGTTGAAAATTTTGAATAAAGCATTAGGGAAATGGAGAAATGCATTGGCAAAAGCGAGGGACAACGTTCGTTTGAAGCGGCGAAAATCTTGGCAACGAGGTAAATTTTTTGTAATTGTTGTTTTATTAAATGTAATGTCATATTTTTTGATATTTTCTTGCATTTCCAATTTTTTTTATTATAGATTATGCAAGTACAAATGTAGTTTGGTGCCATTGGCCAAGGCAAAAAATCTTTCAATAATTACCAATGTTGGAAGGTTGTGAAGAATTGTTCGAGATTCAAAATTCTTCCCACGGGCCCGACCATTGTGTTGAATGAGACGCCGCTCTATGATTCACCAGCATCGGATACGCCGTTGGACTACCCGATGAATCAAGACTCACCAATCCAAAGGGAGCCGAGGTCTATTGGAAGAAAGGCGGCAAAGGCCAAGAGAGGGAGCACTTCGAACAATGATTGTGCAAAATTTTTGGAGCAGATTGCTATCAACGACACACTAAGAATTGAGAGAGACATGAAAATAGATGAGGCTAACAAGACAAGAGATGAAGCATTTGCAAGAGAAATGGAATATGCACACAAACAAGACATGGACAAGAAAGATCGGGAAACCATGGTCATGGATATGAGCCATATGTCCCCTGAAGTCATTTTGGAAGCAAGAACGAATGGATGTTATGAGAAGAAGGCTTTTCCGTGACGATGGACCTAGCAACACGAATTGGTTAAATGATGAAAACCATTAGGTTGTATTGATAGAGTTGCCATTTCTTAATTAGTTGTATTGCTTGTCTTTTATTGAATTAGTTGTATTTCTTGTCTTTTATATAAAGAAGTCATTCAATAATATAGCTATTTATTTAAAACCTTGCATACATTAAAACAAAGCATAATTCATTACAAAACACAAAGAAAGCATAATTCAAAACAAAACACAAACAAAGCATAATTCAAATCTAAGCATTAAACTTGACTTCATTGACTGTGATTGTCTCTCAGCAGCCATAAGTGCTCAATCAAGTCAACTTGACGTTTTTCATGAACATAAGAAGATTGCATTTCCGTATAACGGTCAATCATATGGTTGTTGTAACGACCGTCCCTAATCAACGGTTCGTGCTCCAGTGATTGTCCATTTGCTCCCACGGGCCGTTAATAAATTCTTGTCAATGTCGTGTTCATGGGATCTGGTTTGAACATCTCTGGTTCATCATAATCATACTCATCCTCCACAATCATGTTATGGAGGATGATGCACGTCATCATAAATGCTCCAAAGCACCTCTTCATCAAACATATGAGCAGCCCCCCATCGAGCTTGGAGGATACCAAAACACATTTGCACATCTTTCCTATAACCTTCTTGATAGGCATCAAAATATTTTTCTTTCTTCAATTGCGGATACGGAATTGTTTTGACGAATGTCTTCCACCTCGAGTAAATTCTGTCCGCTAGGTAGTACCCACATGAGTAGATGGTATTGTTGATTTCATACATGATATGAGGCTTGACCTCTAAACGCATCGTTGAACACCGGGATTGATCGAGCACGTTAAGGTTGTTTTGAGATCCCGCAACTCTGAAAAAGGCATGCCAAACCCAGTATCGAATGATGCAACGGCTTCGAATGATACTTTTTTGGCCCTTCCTATTCCCATAATGCCCGGGAATCCTCGAGCCTCGGCTTTTTTTGTAGAATCCTTTAGATGTCCCTAGGCGTATGTATGCAGAGGTAATCCCTCATGTAGATAATTTCGATTGCATCACATAATCTGACCAAGCTCTCTAGGATAGTGAATTTCCCCATCCTAGCAATCTCATCCACCTGGTTTGCAGATGTACCAAATGTCAGCATCCTTAAAGAAGTTGTATTTTTGCTCCTGAAGAAGACCCAAAACCCCAGTAGCATCGTACTTCTGAACGAAGTATGCGTTGTAATTGCAAACATCATACATGATTTTATTGAACAAATGGGGTTGCATTCTATATCGCACTTGAAAATCAAAACTAGAGTACAACGAATTTGGGATAAAGTAATCTTCCCAGAGATTCTTACCCTTAGAGTGCCTATGTCTGTCCACATTCGGGCCACGGCCGGGTTGTGAACCACTGTGGTGTTGGCTTGATTGATCTAGCATACCCACTGCCATGGCAACTTGATCATCATCTGCTTCCCACTCCCTTTCTTCTTCAGCTCGTTTGCACATTCTTTCTTCATTTTCTCGCTTGGCCCTCTCCAACAACCTCCTCATGTAAGACATTGAAAGTAGAATGTGTTTTGTAAAATCTGATAAATGAAAGGATAGAGAGGATATGGATGATTGCTGTGAGATGAGGTTGTGGTTTTATAGAGGGATTTATAAGATATAGATGACACGTGGCACAATTGTAGCAACTGAAAATCTTATCCGAAATCTGAGATGTGAATTTTATAATAAATATGGACACGTGACAACCAAAAATCTTATTTGAAATATGAGATGTGAAATTTATAATAAATATGGACACGTGGCAATTTTAAAATCTTATCCGAAAATTTTATCCCAAATATGAGATGTGAATTTTATAATAAATATTGACACGTGGCAACCGAAAATCTTATCCAAATTAATCGTTTAAGTATTAAAAAAATTTAATTTAAAGTGAATAGTAATTATCCTTTGTCATGACAATGGGTGGAAACCCAACTTGCCTTTTGCAAGAACTAGCACTATTTACATGAATAGTAACTTGCCTCCCTTTACCCTTTGCCATGACAAATGGGTGAAAATGTTCTTAATATAGTATAGAAAATGCACTGGTGCTCCTTATCCCTAGTTTTTTTTTAGCATTTCTAACAAAAAAATTGTTGCTTAATTGCCACTGAATGAATCAAATATACTATATTAGACTTTGAATATGAGAAAATAGTCCCTGTCAGTTGTTTGGTGTCAACTTGTACTATTTTAATTACCTGACTATTTTAAACGATTTAGGCTTTTAATACTCTCCTTACCTGACTAACTAATACAACCCACACACCCCCGTTTAAATAATACATGTTTAATTATAAAGCTAGGGAAAAATAACACGCGTGAAACATCATACGCTTTCATCTTCTTCTCCCTATGGTTCTCCTATGCAAGAGGCACCAATCAGCGGTTGGGCAGGTTGACTTTTGCTTCATCGCCATCGACAATGTCCAAGTTCGTGAAATTGCAATTCCATGGGCTGGTGGGGTTTGCATACCCAATTGAAGGGAGAAGTCCCCAGAATAAAGAGAACACCACAAAGTCAATTCTGCAAACAACTGATATTTCTCCACCTATCGAGGGAGATTTTGTTATAAAAAAATATAGTTTTCCTCTTTCCGTAAAGCCAAATACAAAAATTTTTATATTATAAATAACATATAAATAAAATGTAAAGCTTTTAAGGTACAATGAAACTGAAGAAAACCAATTGATAGGTAAGTAAAAACAAAATAAATTATAAGTAAGAAGGTGAGCTTGGTACGGTGAAGCACGTCAAAGACGCTGTCCTAAAGCCATTGTAGCCTTCCTACGTGCAGGTACTGACGGTCTATAAGACTCCAAAATACGACCCTAATACACAAACTCAAGATCCACTATGAGCACGTTCACAGACGAATATGTTTCCAAGTCACATAACCATTGCCCAGAAATACTAATAGAAAGTAGAGAATATATATATAAGTAGAAAAGGAGAGAATCAGATGGTGTATCAAATGTGAAGGAGGAGTGGCCTTTTATAGGCATCCAAAAACATGTAACATTCACCACATTAAACCAGAAAATTAAGGCATTCAATATAGAAATAATACCTGAAAATTAAACATGTATAACCCCCACAATAAATAAAATAAAACAGTCAAAATAATTAAATAGATCAAAATGGTTAAATTTTTAAAACCTTTTTAAAATTCCAACAGATTTTAACAAGTCCAAGTTCGGCTATGACTTTCTCTCCTTTCAACAAGTCCGTTGTTTGTTGCTTTCATCAATTTTCTTCATTTTGATAAGTTTTATAGTTTCTTCATTTTGATAAGTTTTATACTTTCTTCATTTTTTCAGTTTTATGTTTGTTTGTTTATATGCAAATTAATATATGACTTGTTTGTTGGGTTGGGTTGGGTTGGGTTGCTGTAGATGTCAGAGCAATTCAACCAAGATTTGACTCTATCTGGTACAATCTCAACTGACCATTTCTATATTGCATTTGAGTTTACAGGAGGATGGCAAAAGGACAATGTCGACACAAAAACCATCAGAAAATAAGTTTTTTTTAATATATCAAAATGTGAAAATTTTTTTTTCCATCAATAAAGATCCCAAGTTCTACAATTATGATAATGAGTTAGTTGAAATAATCTTGTCTTATAGATTTTGACAAAAACAAAAGAAAAAAAAAATCTTATCATATGTATAACTTGGTCAAACTATTTATCCGGAATAACACCAAACACCTTATAATATTATGGATAAACAGTCACTACTATTCGGAACAGATTACTACTATCCAATATAAATTAGTCAGTACAATCTGACGTACCAAACAAGCTCTATATATATAAAGCAATTTAAACTTACGTGCAAGATGTCTTTTTATATCAATTTAATCATAAATTCTTTCGATGAATCAATGGGTGAATAAATCATGAGTCGCGTAATATGACATTTTTTTAAGTCTGAACTATTTATTTATTTTTAAAACAAGTTCAGATGTGAAAGATAAAGATAAAATGCCATTTTGGTAATTACGTGTTTTAAAAAAGGAGCTTAGTGTAAAGTCATATAAAGTAACCGTTTGAAACCCCATTCATCATATCTCGTTTATTTTGAACTGAGCCAGACAAAGAACCAACTTTGCAGCATCTGACCAGTTTTAGAGAATTCGCGTTGTATTCCAAAGTCGCAAGATATCGATCGCTTACTTGAAACACTTTTGGTGAGTTTTCCCACATTCTTTAGAAATCTTTATTGTTTAATCTGATTCGTTTATTAGGGTTTAGGTTTGAATTGTAATTTGGGAAATTACAATTCTTGGGAAATTTTTTTGAATTGTAATTTGAATTGTGGTTCTAAACCTTCTAATTGTTTCGGTTTCAGGGAAAAAAGGAGATATAATTTTCAATAGACTCAGTGCTACAGAACTTTTCTGGGATTTGGATTTGGATTTGGTGTTCTTGTTTTTCACATATTTGTACAGTAAAAACAAGAATTTGAATTTAAGATTCAGATGGTACCCATTATATGGTGAATGGTGATGAGGGATACATATTAGTGATGCAAATAAATAAGAATTTGGTGTTTTTTTTTCCGTTGCCATTTGAGGTTCGTAGTTTTATAAGATCTTGGATTCTGGATAGTATTTCTTTCACTTCAGTTTAAGTGTTCAATTAGTTTTAGAATTCTGGATATGTAATTCTTTATCTAAGGCGACATCTTTTATGGAAGTTGGTGATGTGAAGGATTGTTCTAAGTGTTTTTATTTTCATTTGTTTCTGCAGTTGTCAGAAAATTAAATCGAAAAGTGGGTACAGAAAGCAACAATGGCATCACAAGTTGGTCGTGTGATTCACGATCAGAATCTTAATGCTCAATCTAATGGTACTTCTCAAGCCTACCGATTATTTTATTTTTCGCCTAAAATTCTTGTTGGGCTATTTTGGTGTAACCCTTATAACGTGTACCACAGGTGCTTCTGTTGTGGGAAAGGCTGATGCAGTTAAAACACAAAGGAAATGGGGCCTTGGTGGAAGGAAACCGCTTGGTGACTTATCCAATTCCGGGAAGCCTGCACTCAATCAGGTATCGAAAAAGCAGCATTCCAAGAATTTTGCCACAGGAGCTTCTATTGTGGGAAAGGGTGATGTTTTAAAAACACAAATGAGAGGGCTTGGTGGAAGGAAACCGCTTGGTGACATATCGAATTCAGGAAATCTGTTCTCTCACAGGCATCAAAAAAGCAGCCTTCCAAGAATTTTCCTGTCGTTGAGGAAGTGACCAGCCTTCCTAAAATCGTTCATGATGCAAGCACTAGGAAAGGTGTTTTTAAAGCCTCAGAGAAAGTGCAGACCAGTAGCAGGAATACGCTATCTCACATTTCAAACTCAGTGAAACCAAATCTGCAGAAGAACCGCAGCATGAAGCTAAAGGTTATGGCAGAAGAACCCCTTTGTCCTAGTGCTATTGCAGAGGAAGGGTTCTTACACGATCATCAAGAATGCATCAAGGCACAGAACAAGGCCATGGACTTTGATCAACTTCTGATGAATTTCAGTGAACTTAAGGCAAGTCTGCATTTCCTTTTTCTTCCTTTTCTGAAGTTATTTTGTCGGTTTGGATTTCCTAACAATGCGGTTTTTCCGTCTTTGTTTTCAGCCGGAGAGTCCCTTGAGGTGCAAGAATTTGGAAGAGATGTCTGAAAAGCTTCACTCTCCACCTCCTGTATTTGAATCCCCAAAATACTACACTCCATATGAGGATTTTGATGAGCTCTCTGACAAGCTAGACTATCCACCAATTGACTATACTGATTTCCCTTGGATTGCAGAGGACTGTGATTTCAAGTTGATGTCTCCAAATCACTGATTCCCTTGAATTTCCAGACTGTGCTTTATCAGCATATGAAGTTCAAGTAGAATCAATGAATGTTTTGTAAATTTTGGTTGTTCCATCCATCCATCCATCAACTTGAAATTGATATAGTGAGTCCTTTTAGAGGGTTTGGTTTATGTTAATTGTGTAGAACTCTGTTTGTAGTGTCACTTGGTTTCTTTTGGCTTTTTTGTTAATTGAGAATTTGAATGTACAGAACTGCTTGTTCCAAAACTCCATTGTATTGTTCTGTAGAGTATGAATCTTTTGACTCTTTGTTCAACTCACATACAGTGTCATATTATTGATTAATGAACTGATTTGTTTGATATTTTCGCCTCCATTATATATAACATGTCAATTAGATCCTTATAATTAAAACAAATAGTACTGTAGGTAAACATCTATCAATTTATCCTTTTTTTATTTAAAAAATAGTAACCGTTGACTTGATCTAACGGTGCAAAAACTGGATGTATCCATACTATAAAGTACATTAGAATAAAAAGCAGAAAGAAATGGGCGGTGAACTTGCATGCTCCCAGTGAAGTAAGCGTTATTTTCCTCTCTCCGAAAGGATGAGAAACCCATACCCTTCAGAGTGGTATTTGGCCTAAAATGCTATCATCTCTCTTTCCCTTTGTCCTTACACCATCAATGAATCTGTGATCTTGATTTGCTGTGTCGTTGTCAAATAATAGCAAGTCTGGTTTTTATTCTGTTTTTTGAGTTTGAATACCCAAAGCTCTTTCCTTTCCTCTAGTAAGCATAGGCAGAATCTTTCTTCCATCTCCTTTCTCTTTTGCCTTTCAATTGTTTGTTGAGTTTGGATTTCCCAAAGCTCCTTCCATTCCTTTAGCAGTCAAAGGTAGAATCGTTCTTCCATCTCCTTTCTCTTTTGCCTTTCAAATCTTCATATCAGAGAAGGGCCTTTTCAATTGACCACTATGGAAGATGACGCAACACAACTCGTTATACAGCTTGAAGACAATCTTGGGATGGGTGAGCTGCGCAACGAAATCCCTCTCATTGGTGTCCTTACGATTGACAAACTCCCCAACCGAGGTGTAATCAAGGGGATTTTGAGGAAAGCCTGGGAGCATATGGGCGAGGTTAAAATCTCGGTGGTGAAGGACAACTTGCTGGATATAACAGTAGAATCGGAAGAAATGGCTGGGAGGATAATGGAGGGAGGCCCCTGGGCTATTATGGGGTACGCACTCAGTACTCATTGTTGGGAGGAAGGGACGGCTATCAAAGAGGTCAACATGCACTATATCACCTATTGGGTTCAAGTTTCAAAGATCCCGCTGGAAAAGATGAATGAGACAAATGCTCTAAAAATCAGTGCCACCCTGGGCGAGTGGTGGAAATGGATGACCCAAACCAAAATGAAGGGTATCATGGATTTTTGAGGCTCAAAGTTGAACTGGATGCTAGGAAACCTTTTGTGGAGGGTTTCTAGATACCACGATTGAACATAACGGAGTTATGGGCGGAAATTAGGTATGAGCGTCTTGCAGATTATTGTTATCATTATGGGAGGTTGGGGCATTCCTTGGATTTGTGCAGATTCCCATAAGGTGGATTTGGTATTTTCACCACAGATCTACGGGCAAAAGCCTTTAGGACAAACTTTCGGAGAGGGGCTGGTAGGGATACTGGTTGGAATTCTCAGTCGAATCTGAGCACGTTGGCGCGTGGGAATCAAGCGAGTGAGATGGCGAAGGAACAAGGTGGCCAAGGGATCTGGAGATGCATGAACATTAAGACAACCCCTAAGCAAGCCAGAGCCATGATCCCACACAAGAATGGTATGCGTGCTAACATTAAGACAAATGTTCACGGTAGGTGGGGGTCTCAGTTCTCATCTTCTGTTGAGGCCAGCTCATCCCAAAAGTCCTGAACCCTGAGTTTGTTGACCAATTAGGCCGATCAATCTGTGTAACTTCGCTTATAAAATCCTTTCGAAAGTTCTGGCTAATCATTTGAAGCTTATCTTACCTGTGGTAGTGTCACCCTTCCAGAACGCCTTCGTGGCAAACAGACAGATTCATGACAATGTTTTAATCGCCTATGAAGCTTTCCACAGATTAAAATTGAAGAAGAAAGTGAAAAACTATCAATTGGGGATAAAGCTGGACATGAACAAGGCTTATGATAGCATTGAGTAGGATTTCTTAGAAGGGGTTATGTTGAAAATGGGGTTCTGTAGAAAATGGACTTCCTTAGTTATGGGGTGCCTCTCCTCTGTTAGTTTCTCTATGGTTTTGAACTGGAAGAATGGTTGCTTTTTCAAGCCTTCTAGGGGTCTTTTCTAGAGAGACCAATTATCGGTCTACCTGTTTATTTTAGTTAATGATGCTCTCTCTCACCTCATATCATCTGAGTGCACTAGTGGTAGACTTAATGGCATCAGATTATGCAACGGCAACCCCACTCTTTCACACCTATTTTTCGCTGATGATACCCTTCTCTTCATCAAAGCCTCACATGAGAACTGCAACAGAATGACCTACATTTTGGACACCTACTGTGCAGCTTTTGGCCAACTCATTAATTTGGACAAGTATAATGTTCTTCAGTCCAAATACCCCGGGTTATATCAAAAGAAGTGTGTGTTCAGTGTTAAATATTAAGGAGGTGGACAATCCAGGGAAGTATTTGGGTTTGCTGTTGGTTTGGGGCCTCTAAAAAAAGGCCCGTGGTTGTATAAAAGATCATAATTTGAAGTTTATTCACGAGTGGAACAACAAGGAGCTCTCCCCTGTTGGGAAGGAAGTTTTAATAAAGGCAGTAGCCACTGCAATCCTGGCTTACCCGATGACCTGCTTCAAATTGCCAATTACTCTATGCAATGAGATCAATATGGTCATGGCTTCCTTTTGGTGGGGTGATAATGATTCTGGGAGAAAAGTTCACTGGAAGAAGTGGGCAGATTTAGGAGAGGCAAAAAGTTGTGGTGGACTTGGGTTTCGAGATTTGTTTTCTTTTAACAAGGCTTTATTGGCCAAACAATGTTGGAGAATCCTTAATAACCCTCAGGCTCTTTGGGTATGGATTCTTAAAAGTTTGTATTTTTCGAATTGTGGTTTTCTTCAGGCTGAGAAGGGTGGCAGAGCCTCTTGGGCTTGGAATAGCTTACTAGAAGGAAGAGATGTTATTCTGAGTGGTGCTAGATGGCAAATTATGGGAGGAAATTCTGTAAGGCTATGGGAAGACTCATGGATCTTTCAATCTGATCATGGGTACCTCCGTCCACTTGCACCTATCCCCTCCTCTGGGCCCAGGATGGTTGCAGATATAATTGATTGGGAGCATAAGATCTGGAAGTTAGTGGACATTGAGAATTTGATTTATGTGGACAAGGCCAATGTGATCTTTTCCCTTCCAATTGGAGGTAAAGATATTCCTGACCGTTTGATTTGGCCTTACACAAAAAATGGCTCTTATACAGTCAAGTCGGGTTACCATTGGATCATAGGGGAAATCAGGCGAGCTTAGTCAAATAGGATTGAATCTTCTCACCAAGTGGATAAGCAAGTCTGGAAATGTATCTGGGCTTGCAAAACTCTCCCAAAGATCAAATTATTCATGTGGTGTGTTGTCCATGGGATTCTTCCTACCTTTGCTAGCTTGTTCAAAAAGAAGTTGAGTCCCTCCTCTCTTTGCCCTCTTTGCCATGATTTTCCTGAATTTGTGGAGCATATCATCTTCTTATGTCCATGGGCTCAAAAAGTTTGGTATGCTAGTAATCTATCTTTTAGGCTTGATGACCAAGCTTTCTCTTCGTTGGATAGATGGATTTTGGCTATTTCTTGCTGCTCTGTTTCTTGAGGCTGGAGAAACAGTGGATTTTAACTCATGCCTCCTTTGTGTGCTGGAGCATCTAGAAAGCTTCATGCTCCTCTATTTATAACCATAATGATACTGGCCTCCCCCTCTTGACGTGGTGGAGAGATCGGCGAGTTGGGAAGCCTCTGGTGAAGGTGTCATCATCCCAAGTCTTGAGGGGCAAGTGCTAAGCCCGACTTTTCATAAGTGGTTACCTCCTAGTGGCCTATATTAAAGCAAATTGTGATGGTTCATGGGACCATGCGTCGAGGGTTGCCTCTTCTAGGGTTGTCCTAAGAAACCATGATGGGAAGGTGGTTGGTGGTAAGGCTAATATATTCAAGGCGTTGTCTGCTGACCAAGTTGAGGGTCAAGCAATGTTGGATGGCCTGTGTTTGGCTAAGGACTACGATTTTCTTAAGGTAATTATGGAGACGGACTCGAAGGTATGCTTTTCTGCGGTAAAGGATAATCTGTCTTGTATTAAGTTGTCCTTGTTTCCTATTTTCCATGATATCAGTGATCTGAAGGATTCCTTTGATCCGCTTCGGTGGTCTTGGGTCCCTAGGGAAGCGAACCAAGCAGCTGATTGGGTAGCTTCGCATGTTAAAAGGGGGTTGTGCGCTGAGGCGTAGGTCAATAGACCTCCAACCGGCCTGGTCTTCATCTTGTCTCGCAATGGCCTGCCTTGCCCTTCGACTGTCTGCTCGGTCCTGAGGTGGTCCTTGGCAAGTTTTGTTTCATTGTCTTGTTTCTAGTTTATTTAGAGCACTTCCATCCCAAAGGGCAAGGGCAAGGCAAAGGCAAGGCAAGGTTTGCCACTATTCACGTAAATAGTGGCAGCCCTTGCCTTTTTTGTTTCCACCCCAAAGGGCAAGGGCAAGGTAATTACTATTCACTTTAATTTCTTTTCTTTTTTTTTTAATACTTAAACCAATAATTTTGATAAGATTTTCGGTTGCCACATGTCACTATTTATTATTAAATTCTCACCTAAAATTTCAAATAACATTTTCAAATTAAATTTTCAGATAAGATTTTCGGTTGCCACGTGTCTATATTTTGTTATAACAATCATATCTCAAATTTCATATAAGATTTTCGGTTGCCACGTGTCGATATTTATTATAAAATTTTATTCTCGATTTCAAATAAGATTTTCACCCTCTAAAATTGTGCCACGTGTCATCTGTATCTTCTAATTCCTTCTATAAAACTACACCCTCAACTCAGACCTCAGACCATATCTTTTCTATCATTTCATTTCTTAGATTTTACAAAACACATTCTACTCTCAATGTCTAACTTGAGGAGGGTGTTGGAGAGGCAACAGCGAGAAGCTGAAAAAATTAAGCGCAGACGTGCTGAAGAAGATCGTGAGTTGGATGAAGAGGAGGAAGAAGTTGTTTTAGCGGTGGGTATGCTAAATCAATCAAGGCAACACCACCGTGGTCGTGCCCTAAACATGGACAGACATAGGAACACTCGGGGTAAGAATCTCTTGGAAGATTATGTTATCCCAAATTCGTTGTATTCTATTTCTGATTTTCGAGGGAGATATAGAATGCAACCTCATTTGTTCCAAAAAATCATGCATGATGTTTGCAATTACGACACATACTTCATTCAGAAGTACGATGCTCTTGGGGTTTTGGGTCTTCTTATTGAGCAAAAACTTACAACTGCTTTGCGGATGCTTGTGTATGGGGCATCTGCAAACCAGGTGGATGAGATTGTTAGGATGGAGAAATCAACTATCCTAGAGTGCTTGGTCAGATTCTGTGATGCAATAGAAAATCTCTACACGAGGGAGTACCTCCGCAAACCTATGCCTAGGGACCTCCAAAGGCTTCTACGAAAAGTCGAGGCTCGAGGTTTCCTAGGCATGATTGGAAACATCGACTTGATGCACTGGCAGTGAAAGAATTGCCCAACTGCTTGGCAAGGAGATTATGGAGGCTGTTGCATCATTTGATACTTGGGTTTGGCATGCCTTTTTCGGAGTTGTCGGATCTCAAAACTACCTCAATGTGCTTGGTCAATCCCCGGTATTCAACAATGTCTTGAGAGGTCATTCCCCCCAGATCATGTATCAAATCAACAATACCGTATACTCGAGTGTGTGCTACCTAACCAACGGAATTTATCCGAGGTGTACGACATTCGTCAAAATGATTCCGAATCCCCAATTGGAGAAGGAAAAAAACTTTACTACCTTTCAAGATGGTTATAGGAAAGATGTGGAAAGGTGTTTTGGTATCCTGCAAGCTCGTTGGGTAATTATTAGGGGTACTGCTCGTATGTTTGATGAGGAGGTGCTTCGGAGCATTATGATGACTTGCATCATCCTCTATAACATGATTGTGAAGGATGAGTATGATTCTAATGCCCTAGAGATGTTCGAACCCGATCCCATGAACACGACATTGACAAGAATTTATAAACGGCCCGTGGGAGCAAATGGACAACCACTAGAGAATGAACCGTTGATTAGGGACGGTCGATACAACAACCCTATGATTGACCGTTATCAGGAAATGCAATATTCATATGTTCACGTGAGACGTCAAGTTGACTTGATCGAGCACTTATGGGAGATGAAAGGCAATTAAGGTGGATGAAGTCAAGTTTAATGCTTTGTTTGGAATTATGCTTTGTTTTGTGTGTGGTTTGTAATGAATTAAGGTTTGTTTTGATGTATGAAATGTTTTTAATAAATAGCTATATTATTTAATGCTTTCTTTATTCAATAAAAGAGAAACAATACAACAAATTAATACATATGACAACTCTTTCAATACAACCTAATGGTTTTGATCATTTAACCAATCCGTGTTGCTAGGTCCATCATCATGGAAAAGCTTTCTTCTCATAACATCCCTTCGTTTTAGCTTCCAATAGGACTTTGTTTCAGGAGACATATGTCTCGTATCCATGACCATGATTTTCATCTCTATGTTCTCCATGTCTTGTTCTTGTGCCTGATGCATTTCAATTGCATATGCTTCATATCGTGCCTTGTCAGCTTCTTCTCTTTTCAAGTCTCTCTCAATTCTCAGTGCGCCGTTCTTAGCAATTTGCTCCAAAAATTTTGCACATTCAGTGTTCGAAGTGCTCCCTCTCTTGGCCTTTGCCGCCTTTCTCCCAATAGGACTCGGCTCACGTTAGATTGGTGAGTCTTGATCCATTGGGAAGTCCAATGGCGAATCGGTTGCCGGTGAATCATGGAGCGGCGTCTCATTCAACACAACCGTCAAACCAGTGGAAATTTTTTTGAATCTCGAACAATTCTTCACAACTTCCTAACATTGGTGATTGTTGAAACTTTTTTTGCCTTGGCCAATGGCACCGAACTACATTTGTGCTTGAATAATCTATTTTCAAAAATAGGAAGGGCTAAAAATATTTATATAAAAATGTGACATTAAATTGAATAAAACGGCATTTATAAATAATTTACCTCGTCGCCAAGATTTTGAGCGCTTCAAATGTTGTCCCTCGCTTTTGCCAACACATCTCTCCATTTCCCTAACTCTTTATTCAAAATTTTCCACCTACTAGCTAATGCCATTTCCATACGAGCCGAACCTGATCTTTCACAAAATTCTCCATGAATTTTTCTCCACATATGTGAGGACTTCATCTCATTGCCCGTGATCGGGCAATGACCAACTTTGACCCAACACTCACACAACAAAATATCTTCAACAGTTGTCCACGCGCCTCCGGCTTCGATGGAAGATGCCATTTGTATTTTTACACAAATGGAATTTTTAGTAGTAGAAAATTTTGTATGGAAAGTGAAAAATATTGGAAGGAGATGAATTTGTATGAAGACTTGGTGTGGAAATTGAAAACGATTGGTAGGTATTTATAGAAAAAATTTCAGAATTTTTTGGTATTTTTAAAAATCCCTAAGGAGAAAAATATTTGGTGTGGAAAGTGAAAAATAATTGAAGGAGATGAATTTGTATGAAGATTTGTCTTGGAAAGTGAATTATATTGGTAGGTTTTATAGAAATTTTTCTCAAAAATCGCACCAGTTGCAATTTTTTTTGGTATTTCAAATTTTTTTGGTATTTCAAATTTTTTTGGTATTTCAAGTGGAAAGTGAATTATATTGGTATTTCAAATTTTTTTTGCAATTTTTTTAGTCAAAAATCGCACCAGTTGGATTTCTCAGAAAAAATTGATCAGAGCGTCCGGGAAGCACCACGTGGCTTCTTCCCATTGGTTTATGTCAGCGTGACGTCACAGCTGACATCAGCAACCTTCGGGCCATAGCCTAGGCGATTCTTGCCTGGGTTGGTGGGTCCCAGCCCTTGCTCGGGCTGAACTTTGTGCGCTGGAGGAGTTTTTTGGCCCAAAAGCCCCTTTTTGCCTGCCTTCCACCCTTGCGGTTGAAGTGCTCTTAGTGCTTTGTGTTTTGCTGTTGTTGGACTTTTGTGGTCTCGGCATGTTTGTTTGGTCCGGCTTTGTTCTATGAAATATCCAATTACCAAAAAAGAAAAGTATATTAGAATTTCCCTTACCATACAGTACAATATCTGTTTAATTATAAAATAAAATATAAAAAAGCCGACACTCAAAACTCCCATTTTGGGTTTAAATAAAAAAGACTTGAAAATTTCCTCAGAAACCTATAAATATGAAATCCAATCCCAAGATGACGACGTGAAATTCCCCCTGAGAATTGAGACTCAATCATTTCATCATCCGCAATCACAAAATGGAACAGATGTTTGACAAATTTTTTGACTCCATCGCTAACATTTTCGGCGGCGGAGATCAGATCCCCTGGTGCGACCGCGACGTCATCCACGTAAGTGCACACTACAAACCCCCAATGCTCATTTTCTGTTTGTTTCTCGAGAAAATGAAGAACCCTGAAGGAAAAACGAAACAGAGATCTGGCTTCCTCTTTGTTCAGCCAATCCAATTTGGTTTGGTTTTTGTTTGCTTGAATTAAAGACACTTGAGTGTTTGTGAATTGTGGGTCAGGGTTGCGAGAAAGAAGTTGCAGAGGCCAACAAGGGTGACTCAGATGAGCAGAAGAGCGAAAGCATAATGAGGTTATCGTGGGCACTTGTCCACTCAAAGCAACCAGAAGATGTGCAGCGTGGAATTGCCATGCTTGAAGGTATTATCATTATTCTTATTAATATTTCTAAACATTCAATGCTGCAAGTTTTACTTTTTAGGTAACATAAGCATATTGAACCATTGGTGTTGTCAATTCATTACACTTCTTTTTACATTTCCCTATTGTCTCGATTTTGATTCTGTACATGTCTTTTTCAACCATAGAATTCCTGATTATTTTCATGGGTTATTCATGATTTCTTTCATTATGAGTTTTAATTAATCTTCTCTAATTGCTCGTCATGGTTTTAGTTATACAAAAAAATTATGAGTAAAATGTAGCACTTTTGTTTTTATTTTTTTTAAATATTAAAGAAAGAGAGGGGAGAGGGAGCTGAAAAGGAGAAGAGAGATATCAAGGAGAAAGGAGGCTGAATTTATAAAATCTCACATCTCTAGTTTTTCTTCTATTTCTCTTTTTCTCCGTCTTCTAATATTAAAACAAACAAGAAAATAAAAATAACATAATGTTGTTATTTTTATTTTCTTGTTTATTTTAATATAACATTATCAAATCTGCCGGCACTGATTCTTTATATTTTACAATGGTTTGACAGGCTTTTTAGAATTTGTATGCCCAAAGACATTCAATCAATTCTAAGTTAATGGAACAATCATTTCTGTTGCTCCTTTGTATGGGGTATTACACTGCAAGAATAGGAAAGACTATTATGAGGGCTCACACTGCCATGAATCTTCCCTCTTTTCACCCTATTGCTCTTCTGTACAACAGTAGTGATGGTGTTTGTACACTTTCATAATGCGTGCCATCTTTTTTCCTGATTCTCACCAACAAAATTATTCTCCCGAGAAATTCATTAGAGTATCTTTTTCTACTTCATTCTTTCATAAGAATTTGGATCTAGGCCCTCCATGCCACAAGAAAATTTATAAATTACATGACGCTGAGCCCTTCTGGATTTCTAGTAATGATTACTTTCGCAAAAAAAAAATCATCAATCTTATATTTAATTGGTTAGTCTTTTCCATATTAGAAAAGTTAAATTATTAAATATATTTTCTCTTGTATTGCTTTTAACTGAAGAACTTTCGTTCTAGCTTGTTGCTGATGCTTGAGTTTCCAATATTAGATACTGGCAGTGTAGGTTTGCATTCTCTAGTGGTATCTATAACCTAAAATTGTTCATTTAAAAGTACTGAAGAATATGATTTTGTACAGCTTCATTGGCCAACACTAGCTCCCCTTTGCATCAGAGGGAGAAGCTTTACCTTCTGGCTGTTGGATACTACAGAACTGCTGAATATTCAAATAGTCGGCATCTTGTGAAGCAATGCTTAGAGGTTTGTTCTTATTTTTCGTTTCATTTGCACCTAATTTTCCAGCACCCTTTGGTGGCATTCATCTCTCTTTTCTGCTACATGTTCATGTGTCTCTTACATTTAGCAAATGGTTGGCTGACCATCATTCAGTGAAAATCTGCCCCGAATAATACTATTTGTTTCATAGGATCTGTCATTTAAATGTTCAACAACACTTGACTCTGTTATATAGGTGGTAAGTTTAAAATGTGTCGTCCTTTTCTAAAATTTTGATTGCATGCTGTGTGCTTGTGCATGTATTGTATTAGCTGCTTTTCAGCATGGTGAAATTTACTTATAGTTAATTATCTAATTCTGTACTGTAACTATAATATATGTGTGGACTTAACCTTTAGCTGCTCATCTATTGTAGTATTGCAGACTAGACTACTATCTATCCTCCTTTTCACTATACAAATGAGTTGCCTTCAGCCTGTTGCTATTTTAATTTCTACAATTCCTACCAATGATTCGTCCTAATATTGTTTTTAAATTATTTTTTTAACCTTTTTTCTTTGTTTTGCAGATTGCTCCTGATTGGAGACAGGCTCTGACCCTTAAGAAGACTGTTGAGGATCGAATTGCTAAAGGTATTGAGTAGTTTTCTTTTTCTTTTGGTTTTGTATGCACTGTAGCACTAAAATCAAGGAATTGTGAACACGTTGCTTGGAATGCAGATGGCTTAATTGGAATAGGCATTACTGCTAGTGCTGTTGGGCTTATAGCAGGTGGGATTGTTGCAGCGTTGGTTCGCAGGTGATGAGCACAAGCCAACAATGTTCATAATGACTGGCTATTACTTACAAGTTTCAATTTTCCCCTGAAAGAAGAAGGTTCCGAATAATCAGACTGAGAATAGCTCAAAACAAATTCTGCAGCTTGACTACTTTTTTTTCTGAAAAAAAAAACTTTTAAATTTGATATATTTTGTGCAAATGAATAGGTTTTTCCCTCATATTATGTTGTTAATCAGTTGATAATGCTTAGCTTACATATATTCTGCCATTATTTCGGCATATGTACCTTGCAAATATGTATGGAAAAATTGTGATTTTATGTTATGTTGTATATGTTGCCTTGTTGCTGCTGTTAAAAGGAAGTCTCATTCTATGTGATTTTATGTTATGTTGTATATGTTGCCTTGTTGCTGTTAAAAGGAAGTCTCAATACTCTTCAACAAATTCCACAGAAACCCAATATGTCTTTTTTTTGGGTTTGTTGTTTCGGGCATCCGAAACATTATTAACTGAAAGAATTTGCTGGATATGGAAAGTACACTTACTCTTATTAGTTCACATAGTGCCACTGTACTTAATCATATCTTTGGCTTGGTTTGTGTCCAACTCAAGTTCATGTGGGTTGAAGGGCGCCTAAAACTGTTTAGGTGATTAGGTATCCACAAGCAACAAGATTTTAACCATTATTCTCAAGCTAAATTAGGTTGAAACCATCCCAATAATTAGTTGGCCTCAGTTAAAACCAAGTATCTCCAACATTTCTCCCTTAATGATGCTAAAGAAAAATCGCATGGCAAAGGACTTCATTGGATTAATGGTATAAGGGGTTCGTTTCATTACATTTCTCCCTTTAATTCATCTTATTTCTATTTATTTCTAATGGGCCAACGAAACTATCATAAAAAATAAAAAGAAATATCTGAGAGGTCCTAGCTTTTATACAAACAGCCCTAGTCCTACAAGATCAACCAGCACACCACTAACACCAGGAGCTTCAGTGCTCACACAATAGGCGGCCTGATCAATTCATGCGAAGAGCAACAACTTGAATGCAATTGTAATTAACAGGTTTTTACACATACTACCAATGTGTCGTGCTTGAATGCAATTGTAATTAACAGGTTTTTACACATACTACCAATGTGTCATGGGGCTTCGAACTGAAATAACTGGTCAAGGCTCTTTTCCATATGGGGCCTCGAACTGAGATAACTAGTCTCGACCAAAAAAAAAAGAGATAACTAGCAAGGCTCTTTTCCATTGGGGATACCGCTGGCTTAACAGGCTTTTGATGAAGCTTAAATTTCAAATAATAGAAGGTGTAGAAATGATTGTCCACCTAAAGGATATAACGTAACAGATTTCCCTCCACAGAAAGTGAAAGCAGGGCTCTTGCCACCAGAAAACATCACAAGGGTCATTGTAAAGTAAATCAAATGACTGATGACATGTTTCATTGCAAAGTAAATCAAAATTTCCGTAGTTTTATTAAGAAAACTCTACTAATAAAACCACAAAGGCAGGGCTCTTGCCACCAGAATACAAGAAACTTCAAGGTTCTTACTTTTGAGAGCATATTAATAAAACTCTATACAAGAAAGTTTTCCATCAAATTTAACTCTATCTAAATAAAAATTTCATTGTTAACCGATCAAAACAAAAGTAGCAAAAATAATGTGACCACAACTTGTGCAACAATCATCGGATCAACAAAGAAACATTGACCAGTTTACCAGTTGACCAATAACACAAAATTATACATAATTTATACAGAGGCAATCATACAACAATAAGTCTACTGGTGCATTACTTTGAAGTGGAAAGAGCTGTATGCAGTACATCTTCGAAATACTTTTCCGCAGCAGCATATTGCCTTTTCTTGTCCTCGATTGCTAAAGCAGCCAAAGCTTTATCCTGCACACATACATATCTGATAAACCTAACAATATTTGTAGGACCTAAACAAACTGTGATCAATTAACCAAAATAGGAAAGTACCGGGGGTAAATCTTGGTAGCTTCTCAAAGTATCAAGGACTGGCTTTGTCTTCTTCTCTAATTCCTTCCGTTCCTCAGCCAATCCAACCAACACCCCATGGCTAATATCTGGGGTGTAACCCACACGGTTAAGAGTGTCCTGTCCAACAAGTTTACACAACTTTTAGTCAAATTAAACAGAGAAATGTAGACTCTGCATAACCAAACAATATGGCTGACAAAATACATTCCTGCGACTTCAGTACGGAATTTCAATAAACTAGCCAAAAGAGACTGATGGACAATTATCACTCATTTTATACCATCCACCAAGCAAAAAATTTACTTTTTCTTATACAGGACACAAAATCATGGATTTCTTGCCACATTCTACCTATAGTGCGATATCCTTCCTCAAACCAAGGCAATCACCCAAGGGTTAGAATGCCTTGCTAAGCTGTGGCAGGTTAAAATCCCAAATTTCTTATCAATCATCACCATTCATAAAAAACAATTAAAATTAAAATTAAAAAACCCCCAACCTTTCTTTATGATCAAGGCAATGCAGATGCCCATTTTTTCAATACCCTGATTATTCATGTGTTCCAGCATTGTTGGACATGGGCTTGCATTCAGAAACCAACCAATATCCAACTTCATGCAACTTGAGCTTAATCAAAATTTATTTCCACAATTACAGAGTTGGTAATTTTATAAGATCTTGGAATACGTATCACAATCTATGCACCATTGAAATACTTTTCTTTGTCCAACTCCCAGTCATATTGTCTCACCTCATGGACAATATAAATGGTGGTGGGGGGCATTTCTTCAGTTGTGTGTATGTATTTAAACCACATCTGCAAAATGGTCCTAAAGTATAGAGCTTCATTTTAGTTATATAACAGGTAATGCAACTTGGTCTATACAATTACTCTTAGATACTGATGTTCAAGAAATCCACCCAAACATTTAAACAGGAGGAAAGAGGAATTGGACCAACAAAAGCAAGAAAATAAAATAAATACCTTAAAGCGGACAGTTTCTTGGTTGTATTGTTTCTCCTTACCAAGCATCAGCGCCAAGTTATTCTTCCAATGCTCAATGTGTGCCTCGCATTGACCTGCATCATCTTCTAGTTGGGCAAGTGTTCTGCATAAGTTTGAAAACTCAACACATTCAACAAATTCATACTCCTAACTTTTACAATTCTTGCAACATATCCAACAAGATCTTACCTTTTCAAATAAGTTAACCTGGAAATCGCCTTTCGAGTATAATCAAGAAGTATATTGGACTCTTTTTGCGCTTTAGCTCTTTTCTCCTCCACACCCGTCTTCCTCAAGGATATATCCCCCATCGCCACAAGAAAACTAAAACCCAGATTTCTTATGTCAGTCCAGTATTCAAACAACAATGTAAAACCCAAATCTCTTATGTCAGATCAGCATTCAAAAAATAAAATAAAACCCAAATTTCATATCTCAGCCCAGTATTCAAACAACAATGTAAAACCCACATTTCTTGTGTCATCTCAGTATTCAAACAATGTAAAATCCACATTTCTTATCACAGTGTGAGCTCAATGAGTCAGTGTTCAAAGTAAAACTTAAAACCAAGAATTCAAAAACGCACCTGCTTAGCTCAGTGTCTCTTATATTCAACAAATTGGCTACATTCGCTAAGACCTGAGCTGAAGACACCACGTTCGAAGCCAAACCCTCTTGTGCCAAACCAACACTCTCCAATATCTCTCCGATCCTCGCAGCTAATACCCACAAAGAAAAAATCAAAATTTTGTTTAAAAAAGAGAGGATATATACAAAATATACAACATAAACAACACATGGAGATACAAAGAGAAAATGAACAAGAGATTTTTTGCGTTGGGTTAAAAGGGGAGACCTTGGGCTCGGTATTCGGAGGCTTTGAGGCGGAAATCGGAGGCGAGGATCTTGGAAGCTTGAGTCTGGGCTTGGGAGAGAGTGGCAAGGTTGTGTAAATATGCCACCGAACGAGGGGTATATTCGAAATCGGGCACTTCTTTTCCGGCTTGGGAGAACTCTTGAGTCAGCCATTGCTTTACCTCTCCGATTCGAGATGCGTCAGACCCGCCGCCGCCGCCCCCGCTCTTCGACGTCGTTTCGTTTACCGTTGGATCGGTCATTGTGTGGAGGTGACCGCTGAGTCGACTCAGTGCACCGTTGGTCCCGTAGGTGGTTTTAGATTTTGATTTGAAATTAACTTAAAACTTTGACGCCTACTCTCCCACCTTAACGGGAGCATTTGTTCACCACTTTTTAAACCATTTAACACAAGGTAGTATCATCACCACCCTACACATGTCAATGGGCTAACTAATTATGATTATATTCTTAAATACGTACCAAATATTGAGAAAAATAGTAATAATACAACTTGAATTGCAAGAAAATATATAAAAACCCCGAGCAAAAATATTTTCTATTTAAATAGATGTTTGGGTGTTGGACTGATAAAGGCAAGAAAATAATGGATGTTTGGTTGCATGTTCAATAAATTTGATCGAAATAAATTACATGACGATCTTCAAATGATGGTGGTTGAATCTTCTAAAACCACCATCGAAGAAACGATGACTGGGTCTCCAAATTCACCCTTGAGAACAAGGGTGTGACTTAAGGGGAGGGAATTGCTGCACGTTGTTTATAATTGTTACATGTCTTTATTAGTACGTAATTTCTCTCTTAGATTTTAATTCTCTTTTCTTATTGGAGTCTTGCCAAGTACATTGAGGCATCATGACTAATATGATTAAATTAATGAAGGATAATGGTATGGTGAGCAAAATTGTCATGTTATGATAAAACAATTCATTTTGGATTAAAATTGTGATTTTAAACTGATGGTTTGAGGACTTATTAACACTAACCCAGAAGCTTTTCATGCAGGCCACTCAAACAGGCCGACTGCAGCCGAAAGAACCACACCTCCCATTTTGCTTACATAAGCATTTTGTTGCAGAACTTTTATTTAAAGCTACACTTCCATTCAATTGCTGCCCAGAAATTTGGAAACTAAGCATATGAAATAATTTAGGTTTTTTTAAATCACGAATGGTCCGTGTATTATTCCAAACACATCATTTTAGTCCTCATTCTTCAAATTCGATCAATGTTGTTACATTTGTGATAAAATGCGAATAATCTAGAATTACAGACGCTCAAACAAGCCACTCACGTGAGCAATACTCAAAGCACTCAGAAGAAAACGGTGTCACCAGATGCAACGGTATGTAACATGTGACTCAGTTATATCACCAGTATAGGTAACTTTCACTACCTGCCCCTTCTCAAGTCCATAGTACTGTGCAATCGCATCTTTTCTTGACAGTCGGGGAAGCTGCAGGAAGAACAGTTGATGAGATTATGACAATGGAAACATTACGGTCTAGTTACCAGCTATACGCCAATCAACCATCTACGCGAAATGTAATGGTAATATACAATTTAATAAACTAAAATGCAAACATTCGGTACACGATTGTACAGAATTTCCATTGTTAAGTCCTGGATGGGAGAAAGTGGAAGAGAAAGAAGATTGTGCTAGATGACTACTATGCTTGCAACCTTACCACAAGTTGGTTAACTTGAAGGCATAAAGGCAAGCCTCTAATATAGGTCTAGAGGACCAAAAGAGATATTTGAGTCCTTAGATTCAGGTCAAGGAGACTAGTTTATCATTTGAGTTTGCTCTACATAATATAAGTCTATAGGCACGAAGTATTATCAGTTCATAGGGATGGCAATAAGCCATCTCAGCTCAAGTTCCTAAAGAGAGCAATAGAATGAGAGATTCACACATTGATCAAAACTAACTTTAGAGAATTCCTTCAATATGTGGCCACATAGAATACAATGTTCTTGAATGTGTTTGTGTGTGAATGTGTGTGCATACTTGTGTTTTGGTCCCTACATCTATTAAATGTTTCAACTTACTCCGTGCAATTTCCATTGTTTCAATCAAGCGTTCCCTATCTTGGATGCATCAAAGATATTAAACAGAAACTTTTGTGGTGACTAATTTGACATTGCTATTTTCTTTACTTAAAATGGAATTAATACTGATTACATGACATAAAAATGGGTTCAACCCAATTCACTACTTTGAACAATCTCTACCAGCCACCCACAGATAAAGTCATAGCACTCTTTTTTAACACCATATCATAAGTAATTTCAAATGACAGAGGGCATACCACAGCCCAAGTCAGATTAGCAATTCAAACTCATTCAAGATTATTCAAAAATTAAGAAGGGAGATTCACTATTATACCCAATATAGGAGTCTAAATTATAAATAAATAAATAAAACCTTACATGAAATAGACTTTAGAAACACATCCAAAGCCCATTTATAACATAACAAAGAGACTTCAAACTTCCTATAATTACAAAACTGCCATTGTTTTCTTAAAACAAGCCCAACCCCAAAAACTCATAAAAAAACCCAAAATACTCAATAGGGCATTAAAGTAATTTAATAATAAAAATTAAATTCAATAGTGTTAGCTATTATTTTTTGGGTTTGTTTATAGAAATTAAATGGTGTAGGGTTTATTTATATTATTAGTGCTAAGCATGGGTATTTAACTAAATAGCTCAATTAGGAATGACATGAACGATCTCCAAAGAAAGAAAATTAGTGGCTAGTTTTTCTTTACTTGAGTTAATACACTAACCTGGTTTTCTTCTATGTTGTACTTCTTTAGGAGTTTTTGTTTCTCTTGTTCAGTCAGTACATGATGCTTTGGCTTCAAGACATGCTTTGTGATATTAACAAGCAAGTCAGTAATCTGAGAAACAAAGCCAGAAATAGAAATATGAGAGGAGTGAGAAGCAGAGCTTCCAAGGGAGTGAACCATTAAAACTATTGATAATAGGCAGAAACACTTGTACGGTGTTCAGTAAATGTTTCAGTAGAAATGCTGCAAATAAAATAACCAAATAAAGGTAGGTTAACTAGGAAACAGCAAAAGGCAGAAGCAACTATTAAAAAGCTATTGTGAAATGCTTTTCAAAAGCATCTAAGGAAACAACAAAAAAGCAACTATACGTACCTTGGTCATCATTTCAAATCGCATTATTATAAATTTTCTAAAATTGTATATATAGAAATTAAAATTTTCAAAACATGCAATTGACCTGCGTAAATTGCATTTCCCTTTATCCTTTGTGCCTAAAACTTGCAAAACAGCCAACTGTATCAATGCATTTTGATCCATAAACAACATTAGTTCATCAATTTTACTTCTAGGAGGATGGCTATAATGCCTCTCGAATCATAAGCCATCTATAAAACTAACCTAGAAAATCAGAAACAGAATCAAATATAATTATCCTGCGGGACTCGTAATGTTTAAAAAAAGAAATGTAAATTTCCCTTTATCTTAAATTGAATATATAAATTTCAAATTTCCAGATTTGACCTCCGTAAATTGCATTTCCCATTATCCTTTGTGCCTAGACTACAAAACAGCCCACTGTACCAATGCATTTTAATTCTTAAACAACACTAGTTCATCAGTTTACTTCTAGGAGGATGCCTATAATGCATCTCCAATCATAAGCTCTATAAAGCTAACCCCGAAAATCAGTAAATGGAATAAAAATATAATTATCCTGCAGGACTTGCAATGTTTAAAAAAAGAAAATTCAAAAGATCAGCGACATTAGGAAACAAACCTGGAATATTTCAGTTTTAAATGGATAAAGTTCCAATGTTTTTAGAGCTTGGCTTGTTATTTGGTTTTGGGTAATTAATATAAGCCCATTCAGAGTGTCTTTATTAGCAATCTGAGAATGCAGCCCACGAATCACATTAACCTTCACGATACCAGGCCCGCAGTAAATTACCATAATCTGCAATTCAAACAGTAATCATAAATAGCAATTGCTCATAAGTTATTACTAGCATCATTACACCAACTTTCAGTGAAGAGCAAGGAAAATACATCACAGCCACTGTTTTTTCATTTTTCCGGTACCCATGCATAACAGTTTTACAATTCATTCCAATGATCATATCTATCCCTGGACTCTTTCTCCACTTCCCCTGTAACACGGACCTTTCAGAAGTTTCAAGGTATGTCTAGTATGAATAATTGGCCACATCATTTATCATATACTAGAATATGACACTAGCAACTGATACCAACGCATGACAGCATACTAAACCATCCACTTAAAGCATTGCAGAATATGATAAACTGTTCTATGAAAGGGAACAACCTATCCAGTGAGCGATAGAAAAAGAAGAATAGGAAAAAGTAGCTTCCAGAGTCTACAGGATCAGACATCTAGAAGAATAAAGGAATCACTTTGCAACTCAAGACATCCAACTCAAACAAGCTCCAAAATATGAAACAAACACTCCACTCTCATCTCCAAACTAACCACATGGAACTGCTTCCCAAACAACAAAGAGATGCTAAAACGCATTAAACAGATCTAATCACAAACTTCTGAAAACCGATAAAACTTGATTAGAAAATTAGCAAAACCTCGATTTTCACATCAAGTCATTTCTTATCCTCCAAAGGCAAAGCTCGCATCTTTTCTTTTCAAATGATTTTTGTCAGTTCCTTAATCTTACATCATCCATTGTAGTTTTCACATGAAATTAAGCTATCTGTGGCCTGGTAAACATCTGGTTACAAGTTACAACTAAGCACGCATGCATAGGTTGTACTGAGATATCTCAAAACAGAAAAAGGCCACCAAACAAATCTAAGGCACTAAATCAGCCTTGCTTCTTCTTTGAGGACAGTAGACCTAAAATTCGGAGACGAAGCAAAGAAACGAAGCGTGTATCCATAATTAGCAGAAGTTGAGGACTAGATAGTAGTTTGGTCAGCTTCACAAGGATCAATATAGGCCGAACTCAACAAGAAAAGACTATAAATTCGAGATAATTCTAATCAAATAAGAACATGCATCCATAGACAGGAGCATTTATATGGCATGCAAAGTAAGATTGTCATGGTCAACCTCAAGTTGCAGCCATATTAGTTCACCAACTGGAACAACATTAAAAGTTACCAAAACAAAATTGCATACACATATAGCTAAAAACCCCAATTGCTTGCCCAAACCTCAAAATTGCCAACTTTGTGAAGCATATAGATTTCAAAATCCCTAACATAATTAATCCCAAGCACAACAATGAAGGAAAAGAAAACGACCCAGAACCATAAATTCTTCTTTCTTTGATTTCTTCCATTCTCTGGTCAATGCAAGAAGAAAATAATAGAAATTCACGAAAAAGAGAGAGAACCCATTAAAGGTTACTGTTTATTTACCCTGTCAGAAGGGTCAGTGCGATGAGTAGCGGAGAAGCGGAGGCGCTCAACATCTGGATTCTGGCCGTGAAGGGCTCGAAATTCTTGGAGAGAGAGGTCGATTTCTGAGCTTGGAACAGAATAGCCTCTGTCCCTTATCATCTCCAGCACGGTTCTGCGTGACAGGTAGTATCTGTGGCTCTCTGGACTACCGTCGTCTACATAGCCAGTCAAGCAAGGCCCTAATATCTCCCCGTTGGCATCGCCATTCGCCTCTGCGTCACCTTCCATCCCTCCCTCTCTTCTCTCTGTTGGATTTTCCTGAGTCCTCCTGAGCCTGCCTGAAAGTGCACTTGGGTTTGGGGCCCTGGGAAGTGTGCTGGTGTGAGGAAAACCTCATGGATCTTAGGCAATCTCCAACTATGTTGGAGCTAAACTCAAATTTTTACCCTCCAAAATACAACTATTCATGTATTTTCATGACTTAAAAAAAAATTTCCTTCAACTTTGCAGACTTATAATTTGAGTCTGCAACTTTATTAAATTGTTTAAGAATTATTAACTCTTAAATTTTTTTTCTCGTTAATTTTTTTGATATTATTTTTATCTCAAAATTCGTAATTTAATTTTCTAAACATTTTAACCTAAAAAAATTAAAATTCCAAAACATAATAGAATTTCACTTAAAAATAAAAACAAGTACAACACGATACGTATGCCGAGAATAATTCAAACTCTTCATTGAAGTCATTGCCATAATTGTCTTCCATTTTTACTTTTACTTTTACTTTAGGGTAGTGATTTCCTCACTCCCCTTTTATCCAATTACACTCCCTTTTTTAATAATTGTATGTTATCACTCTCATTTTATCTTATAGTAAAATGTATTAAAAAGCAAAAGGGAGTGTAAATGGATAAAAGGGGAGTGGGGAAATCAGTACCCTTACTTTATTAGATTCCTTTATCTTCATTCAATAATGTTCTAAACTTTTGCCCACCTCCACTTGTGTTGACAGGAACAGTAACGAAGCGACGACTACGGTCTGGGGGGGCAAAACAGAAAGAGTGTGAGTGGACAAAAACAAGGTTTTACATACTTAAATCAAAGTACTAACCCCACTGTTTAAAACAATGTGAAACATGCATATGAAATCATTTATGTACTTTAGTGATTTAAAAACAACCCTACCTCAAAATAGGTGAAAACATTCAAGCTCAAAAACCCCTTTTTCCGAACAACCCAATTTTTTACTTTTCTCGAGGCATAACCTCCCAAATTACCAACCCATGTAGGTATATAAAAACATAAACCGAAATCACATTTAAAATATCAAAGATCTCATTCATGCCGAGAAAACCAAACCCGACAACAATACAGAACTCAATTGAAGTTCAAATCATATATAAATATATAAAAAATCAGGATTTACAATCCAACAAGTAAAACCTATCAAGTACTGAAATTCAAACAAGTACTGCAACCAAAATCAGGTAAACAGTTTCCCAAACTTCCCCACTCTCACAAACCACGTGCTCACAAGCACGACAAGCGAGGAACGATCCTCACTAAAATAAATATGAATACAAAGGTACTAACACACGCGTATAGGTATAGTATAACCTCAACACCAAACACAAGTATCAGGGAAAAACAATCCATCAGGGGATTATTTAACTGGACACCGGTACAGTCTCATCGAGACATTGTGCCCAGGGTCCGTCCAATGTGGGACTAAACTCACAGGCCTATATGGTAGAAACTTACCAACCATAACTCCGAAATATGTCCTACGCGCGCAGACTACCCAGTTAAGGGTCTACAGCTACACCCCGTTAAGGTATGCACCGGATCGAACCATACCAAATCCAGTTAACCGTATCATATCAATCGCCATGCAATCATCAGTATCAGAACAGGGGGAGGTACAATACAAGGTGCTAACAGCACTCACATCAATCGCCACTCTATAACAGTATATATATATATATATGTCCAACCTTGAATTAGGAGGAGAACAGAAGGAAAACATAAAACCCAAAAAATTAAAATGGCAAGCCTTAGGAGAATCTTGTCTACCCGTTCTTCTGGCGAAGCAAGCTCTAGTAACAGTAGAACCCTTACTCGTTCTTCTAGCCACAGAACCATGAGAGTTAATAACTCTCAAGAAATTACCATGCGGGACGTAGAGAAAGAGTTAAGCAACTGGGATATACCTAGAGTACCCATAACCGATATATACTATAAAGGATCTTTTAAATTCAGATCCGATTATGCAAAACTGTGTTTAAAGCTACTTTGACTTGTAAAAAGAGTGTTGTGAGTTCTGAGTGTTTATTTTCTCAAGTGCTGCTTCTGCGAAGCTCCTGTTTAAGCACTACGCCTCTCTGCATCTATGTAAGCTTGAATAAATGTCAATGATATCATTTCGATTTCATTATACTCGTTTCCTTTATTTTGGCTCTGCATGTTTCAATTTACTTTAATTATTCTGTTTATTATCTACGTCTCCACACTACCTTCCGCACGTAAGCTTAAGATTGACTAATTATTTTGCTCTTAAGAGTCCGGGGCCGATAATCTTGTATCAGAGCCTAAAACCCCCGGGAAAGTTGTTAGACTTTAAGATTTAATTTAAGTTTTGCAGGTTTTAATTTTTTCGTGTTCGATTTCAAAAGATTTTATCATATTTATTTCAAATTCGACATCTGAAAATGTAGGTTCAGGTTGAGGCGGATTTCTCCTAAAGCCTAGATCTGGCATGGTTTGTTCAAACCTATAGGCTGGCCTCTGTATTTGTTCTTGGGTTCTCCTAAGTCCTGCTAGAACCATCCTTTCATGGTCTAGGTCATAAGCTTTATCAGAAGCTTTATCAGAAGATGGGCTAGATCTATGTGGTTCGGGGTTAGATCCAGAGGGCGCCAGATCTATCCTTGCTCTTCTAGTGCTGGAGAATTGTATTTCTACTTCCCCGTCAGCGAACTGTGAGATCTGTGTCGGCTCCTGATTTTCAAGGGGTTTCTTTGGAGCTACTTCAGCTAAAACCCATTTTTCTGGTAGAGTTATATCACTCCACTTTATCATTTTAGGAACTGCTACATTTGACTTTTCAAGGTTAGTTTGGAACAAGGTAGTTTCACCCTTACTGTCTAAGTCTTTTGCTTTTGGACAGACAGTGTTCATAACCTTATAAGAAACCCTATAAATGATTGCCAAATTTTGTGATCCTGGATCCATATCATAACCTTGAGTTTGAATATTTAGCGTTAAGGCTTTTAAGACATTTATATCGAAAGTGCAACAGAAAAGTTTGGGAAGCGCTTAAAATAGATCGGGCCTTCTCCTAAGGTTGTCTCGACTATTCCCAACAGAGAGTCCGTGAACTTCCTATGTCTTGCATCTCTAACACATAGCAAGATTGAACTGGGCAATCCTGTTCGGTAAGTGGTTTCACCGCTACCGCACTAGGCCTATGTGCAAATAGTTGTACTTTCTCTCTAGATCTTTGGTCAATCTGATTTGGGTAAACAATTGGAAGCTATCATTCCTATCAATGACAGATATTGTTTTTTCAACAGTTTTTATTGCAGAACAAGCAATTGCTTGCAACTGAGGGAGAGCCCTCTATTTAAAGACAACTTAAGCTACAGGAATTTATTGACGTGGCAGACGAAAGAAGGTAGATCAAAAAGCAGCCTACAATTTTGAGCGGCATCTTCACTTTAAAGATTCCTTCTGAGCCTTCACGTGACAACAAAGAGTCGTAAGGAAAGACTTTAAATATAGTGAAAGTCTGAGCCTTCACGTGACAATAGTAGCGAAAGTAGAAATTTTACAAAAGTGGTCTTGTCGATATCAGACGTCAATTATTTTGTCTTGGAGCTATCAGACAGAAACTTATTGGAACTCTGGAAATTTCGTGTGAAACTCATGTATCGTGTTTTCATGCATCATGTCGCTATCCATGACTGAATTATCTCTGAGTTCCATCATAGAGATCTGAGAGTCCTGGGCCCATGCGAGTGCACATGTCTTCATTTGCGAAGATGTCGTCCTCATCTCCAAACTCAGCATTATCTCCTTGGGGAGTGGCAGATGCTGATGCCATAGATTCGTCATCAAGGTCAAGGATTTCTAAGACCTTCTTTTTCAGATCTTCTTTGGATGATGATGGGCCCGGTTGATCAATAATTGCTTGAAGCCTTTGAGAAAGGCTTGGCTCGGCTGAAGCTTCTGCAATAGATTGTAAGGCCCGGGGTGCTTCAATAGGTATAGTGAGGGGAACGAACTTTTTTGGAGCCAGATGACTTTTAATAAAAGGATCCCACCAACGGATGAGGATGCTTCTCTCAAGATTTGGCAGATAAGTCCATTCTTCGTCTAGGTCTTCAGACAGACAGTATTCCCACTTCAAAATCCATGGTAGTTCATAGAGCATCATAAACCACATGAATAACATCCTCTCATCAGGATACGATTTATTACATACTTTAAATATCATATCGAAAGATTCCCTAACATCGAGTGGTAGAAAATCCTTCGGAGGGCCCCATAACAAGAAAATTCCTTTAAACCACATTGTTAACTCGCAAGTGCACGGGCCATTGGATAGTATAGCTTGTGTAAGTACGAGGTCGATCCCACGAGGATTGATGATAGATTGATTCAATTTGATTCCCTGCACAAAACAGAAATCCAAAAGAAAATAAATAAAACAAGAAAGAAAGAAAAGAAATTAACTCAAGCAAATTAATTACCAAGTTCAATTCATATTCTTAGATTGATTCTAGCTAAAGTATGATTAAGCCATGGTGTCTGGTCCTAACCTTGTATTCCTAATTCCCTAATTAGATCCTTATTGTCGAACCTAAATTAAGCATTAGAAATCCATTAAGCATAGAAGAATGTTTTAAACAACCAAGTATGTATCTAATCCCTATTGTCGAATGTCCATACATACTCTTCCTATTCATAGTTCAATTTGAATTAATGCATGGTGTCTACTCTTAATTCAAACCAAGATAGCTAACATACAAGTTTTAATGGTGATCAATCATTCAAACAAGCATATTAACTTATAAGCATAATGAATAAGAACAAGAACTATAATTGAAACTTGAAAACTAATTAAACTTGAAAACTTAAGAAAAGAAATTACATTACAATGGAAAATAAATTACAACTAAGAAAAACTTAAAGGAAACAATTGAGAACTAAAAAGAAAACTAAGAGAATTTGAGGGAGAGAAGGGAGAGGAGCTCTAGAGAGATGTTTGAGAGCTCCCCCCCTTGGGGTGTGTTTACAAGTTTGGAGAACCTCACTATATATAGGCCTAGGGGAAGTGAAAATCTGAATTAAGTATTGCTTCTACCTACAAACTCACTTCACCAACTTACAACACTTAATTCACACAATTGCATTTGAAAACAATTCTTCTTGTCTTTAAGCTTAGTGTTGCAACTCCCACTTCATCTTATTTTACTTCATTTGGCTGCTGCAAAACTCCACTCCAATTATATGTATTGAATATGCTCCACCAAAATTTCCCACAATCAATAACATTTCATCATGCATATGTCATGCTTGACAATGCATTGCAGTCTTCTTTTGGGCTCGTTTTGGGCTTGTTCCTCCATTCTGAAAAATCTGGAAAAATATGGATCTTGAAGTTCTTTGAATTATCTTTCCAAGAATATGCAGCCCAGCTCAAGGAAAAATCGGAAAGACCTTCAAATGTGATTTTTGGCCCAGTAACGCAGATCCTGCCGATTTTGACCTTAAGCTGCAAAAACTTGCATAACTTCCTCTAGAGGACTCGGAATCATGAACCGTAAAATGCTCCAGAAAATAGACTTCCGTATCTTTCCAATGATGTATGGCTCATTGTCTGGTTCTTCTTGAGCAAGTACAGTCCAATCCGTGAAGTTGACTGATCTGCAGACACCGTTTGAGCTAACATGTCTCCAAAATGCATTTATTGAGTTTTAAGCTTATTACACTGAAACAAACACAAAATAAATTAAAAGCACAAGTTTAACTCAAAAACATAACCAAATCATAAGTTAGAAGGGTACAAAATGATATGTAATTATGCACCGATCACACATGGGTAGTTCTATCAGGGAGGCCAATTTGAACTGAATAAACCAAGAGTGGGAAAAGTTTTGGTTTTGAAAACATAGCACATATTCCCAAGCTTTTTTATAATCAAAATAGTTATAGGAATAAGGCCTAATATCAGGCTGTCAAAATCTTCTGGCCCTTTCAGGGCTAGGACCCCATTTCTCTATGGGTATCACTTCTAATATCTGAAATTTGGAGAAAGCTATCATATTCTGATTATCATTTTGATGCCTATGGACAATGCGTACTGACTCCGTTTCAATAAGCAATTGTTCGTAGAATATCCGAGGCTTATTGAGAGGTGGAATATCATCTCTTAAATATTTTTCGGCCAAAAGCCTGGGATGCTTATCCAAGTCATTGCTTTCAATGATGGCTAGAGGAATTCTCATGTATTCTTTGTAAGGATTTTCAGCAATCATCCTTTCTCTTCCCTTGTTGTAAGGGGAAGAAGTCATCAAAGGATGAGGAGGTTTCGATGGCGATGCCTTAGTAAGAGCGCTAGAGCTCTTTTGTGGGGTCAGTTGCCCTGAACTCCTTGTTCTCACCCTGTAAGAATTCACGGGTTAGAAAATCAGGAAGTGCGTTAGTTTCTCCTTTAATAAATTCAATATCAAAATCAAAAGCAGAAAGGATTCCCTGCCATCTCGCAAAGATCTGTTTTGAGGCCAAATTTTTAACATCTTTAAACAAAATATCTTTAGCAGCTTTGCAGTCGACTCTTATTAAAAACCTTTTGTTTAAAAGATCACTTTCAAATTTGGAAACAGCATGGACAATAGCTAACATTTCCTTTTTAACAGTGGAATAGTTTTTCTGAGCTGGCTTCCAAACCCCGGAGGTAAACCTAACCAACTGTTCTGAATTATTAATTTTCTGTTTTAGGATTCCCCCATACCCAATATCCGAAGCATCAGTTTCTACAATCTCAAAGGCTTCTGGGTTGGCTAAGGCTAAACAGGGAAGTTCTTTGACTTTAACTTTTAGTCTCCTAACAGCCTTAGTGTAATTGAGGCTTCCTAAGAATCTTTGCAACTGTTGCTTGTCCCTAATTTCATCAGGGAACTTATCAGCAAAGGATATTGCTCTATCAATAGGAACTATCAGTCCCTTATTAATATTGTGTCCAAGGAATCGAACTTTTGGAGAAAATAATTTCATTTTCTTAGCCGACACCACTAATCCTGCATGCTTCACAACTTTCAAGAAAATATTTAGATGTTTAAAGTGTTGTTCTAAAGAATTAGAATAAACCAAAACATCATCAATATAAACAATGGTAAAAGCAGTGTAAGGATTAAATATGTCATTCATAATATTCTGAAATTCAGAAGGGGCATTTTTCAATCCAAAGGGTAGAACGTTCCATTCGTAATGCCCAAACGGAACATTAAAAACCGTTTTATATCTGTCTTTTTCTGCTATTTGGATTTGCCAGTATCCTGATTTCATATCAAATTTGGAGAAGATAACCGCCTTATTCAACCTATCTAAGAGATCTTTCTTGTTAGGTATCGGATATCTAATCCATTTTAGGGCTTTATTCAGTGGCTTGTAATTTATTACTAGCCTAGGAACTCCTCTTTCGAGCTCAGCCGCATTTTCTACATAGAAGGCGGAACAGCTCCAAGGAGATGAGCTTTTCCTGATTAACTTCTTTTTCAACAAATCTTGAATTTCAGATTTACAAATTTCCATTAATCTAGCATTCATTTGAATTGGCCTGGCTTTAGTTGGGATTTTCTTTTCATCAAAGTCAGATTCGTAAGGCAATTCAATTATATGTTTTTTTCTATTCCAAAAAGCGTTAGGTATTTCAGCACAAACTTGGTTCTCAAACATTTTTTGGACTTCCTCAATTTTATCTTTTATCTTCTTAGTCTGCAGTTGTTCATCTATCCTTTTATACTGCATTTCTTCTTTCAGATGATAAAGATAATTCTCTTTTCTTTTTATCTTTTCTTGAATCTCATTAATATACTTATGCCTAGGTGGTTGGGAGAACCTAAACACTACAGGTTGACCTTCTACCTCAGTTCTAATTCCCTCTTCAGAAACAGAGAAAGGATAAAGCATATTAATAAATGGTGTCCCTAATATCAGAGACTGATTTAGACCTTTCACAAGAACAAAAGGAGTTTCGAAACAAATACCCTGATTAAGTACAGCGGCATCTGAAAGTTTAAACTGAATTCCCATTTTCTGGCTATTGACAGCTGTATGTAAAACCTGGGTAGTTTTTTGAAAATACCTAGTAGGTACGACTCCTTCATTTATACAGTTAAGATCGGCTCCTGTATCTATCAGCCCTTCAACTGTAAACTTGTAGGTTTTATTAATCACAATGGTTATCATAGCATGCCATTTCTGTGCTATTACTTTGTCTATGCTATTGACGAATTTCATCGCATTAACCTGTTCTTGTTCTAGAGTTTCTTCTTTCACAGGTTCTGTTTTTTCCTGAAAGTCTCCCATTAGATTCTCAAATTCTAATTGCTCATTTTCTTCATCCTTTTCTAAAAAAGGACGATAGAGTTCTAGAACTCTGACCCTTTTCTTTAATTCTCTTAGTTCATCTTTGACATCAAGAACTTCACACTGGAGGTCATTAAGAGTAGGTTCTTTTCTATGACTCTTATCACTCATCCTGTTTACTATAGTTTTAAAGCTATAGTTTTCAACTGGTTGTCTTACATTTGATACGGGTTGTTGCGCATGGCTTGGTCCTGCCTTGGCTATCGAAATATAATTTTCTAGTGCTTCTTTCTTTTTCTCAGGATCTTCAATTTTATCAATTAAATCTACTATCAAATTTTCTTTTTTGGTTAAAACACATATTTTGAGATCCTCAAACTGACAAGCACATTCATTTTCACTTTCTGAACTAGTTTCAGTATCAGATTCAAACAATTCTTCATTTTCTATTTGAGCTAGTTCATTATCACTATCCTGCTCAGAATCGGATGAATTAAGCATTATTTGACAAAGTTGCTGTTTTAGGTCTTCGCTAATGCTTAAGTTATTGATTTTATCTTTCATTTTACATTCAGACTTGAAATGCCCTACTTTTCCACACTTGTAGCATGTTGGGATAGAAGTCTTTTTTCTAGCGAGTTTCTTGGAGCTTCCACCCTGATATTTCTTTCTTCTAAAAGTTCTATATGGTTTCTTAGGTTCAGACTTTTCAGACTTTTCGTATTTCTTAGTCTTACGCCCCCCAAATTTCTTTCCCTTTTTATGAGGTTTATGCGAATATGATTTTACTGGTTCAAAACCAAATTGTTCACAAAAATCTCCTAGTTCTTTTCTTCCTAGGGTTTTTGCTTATCAAGCTGTTTTCTTAATTTCATGTACCGTGCAAAGAGCTAGTCCTTCTGCGCAGATTTCAGAGGATAATTCCCGTAGGTATAAGACCCATAAGGAATGACACCACCGTTTTTCTCTTTAATTCTATTCTGACCTTTTCAGTGAATGAAGGGGTAATCCTGAAAGAAATTTCTCTTTCCAAAAGTCAGCATTACAGTCGATCTAGTGAATACCTTAGAGTAAAACACATCCTTCTACCATCTAAAATGGGACAAGGTTGGACATTTAAGGTTCATTAAGAGTTCTCTAGACTTTGTCATCTTTGTAATTCTGTGGTTCCCACGAAGTGTAGAGTAATCGTATAAACTAGAGAATTTACCGCATCTTCTTGATAAATGTGTTCACTCTTGATTACTCCAGTTACTGGATCCTGCACACTCTGTTGGCCGATAGCCACCTGAGCGCACAAGACTTGAGCCCTTGCCGAGTCACTTAGGTGGAAGTCCCACCATCCTTTCAGTTGACCGACAAATCCTGCGATGATAGCTTCAGCCACCCTCTTATCTCCATTACCTTTAATTTTAGAGGCTGTAGCGTACATCATCATATGTTTCATTGTGTTAATGATCTGATATTCTGTCAGACCATCAATATTCCATTCGACTATAGAACTTCCATCATATTGGGCTGAATTCCACATTCCATCTTCTTCAAACTGCAGATCTACTGGTGTTGGCCTAGGATAGTAGTTTCTTGTCTTAGCAGTCTGGGTGAATTTCTTATCATTGGTTAACCTATTGATTTCAGGTTGTTCTTCTTTAAACATTGCCTCAAGGTCTCCTATTTCTCCTTCAGTGAGGACCGACACTTGAGGGCCCTTCCCTTTATCTGATAATTTTAACCCTGATAATTTTTTTGCTAGAACATCTACAAAGTTTTCATCATCTGACAGTGTTCTTCCCATTTTAAAATTTTTATTATCTAAGGCGGGAGGTGGTTTAAAGAAGGCTTGATTCTTATTTCCAGTCATTTTTATTTCTGAGGGACCTGGTTCGGATTTCTGTTCTTTTGTAGAAACAGTTGTTTCAATCCTGGTGACTTGCTTTCCTAAAGATTGCAAAAACAGGTTGGTAAAGTTGTTTTGCTGAATGACCGCGCCTATATCTTCTTTACTAGCTGCTCGAGAAGTAGTGGCACTGTCTTCTAAGAAAGTGGTTTCTTTATAGGGAGCGGCTATAATATCCTTTTGCTTTATCACCATTTCAGGTGGATGTACTGCTTTCACTGACTTTCCATCCTTGGATGTATAAGTCGAAAGCGGGCTTCCTATCATTTCTATATGGCTCCTATATTCAGGAATGTTATATTTCTTAGCGCACCAATCTAACCATGTGAAGAAAAAACAGTTAAATTTCTTTTCTTTCATAAAGGCAGTGTGAGCTTTTAGGAGATGATCTTGCCTATGTTTTTGAAAAGCTGTTTCAAACCACATTCTTTTATCAGAATTTTCAATACTCAAATAATTCCTTTTAATCTTTTCGTGTTCGATTTCAAAAGATTTTATCATATTTATTTCAAATTCTACATCTGAAAATGTAGGTTCAGGTTGAGGCGGATTTCTCCTAAAGCCTAGATCTGGCATGGTTTGTTCAAACCTATAGGCTGGCCTCTGTATTTGTTCTTGGGTTCTCCTAAGTCCTGCTAGAACCATCCTTTCATGGTCTAGGTCATAAGCTTTATCAGAAGCTTTATCAGAAGATGGGCTAGATCTATGTGGTTCGGGGTTAGATCCAGAGGGCGCCAGATCTATCCTTGCTCTTCTAGCGCTGGAGAATTGTATTTCTACTTCTCCGTCAGCGAACTGTGAGATCTGTGTTGGCTCCTGATTTTCAAGGGGTTTCTTTGGAGCTACTTCAGCTAAAACCCACTTTTCTGGTAGAGTTATATCACTCCACTTTATCATTTTAGGAACTGCTACATTTGACTTTTCAAGGTTAGTTTGGAACAAGGTAGTTTCACCCTTACTGTCTAAGTCTTTTGCTTTTGGACAGACGGTGTTCATAACCTTATAAGAAACCCTATAAATGATTGCCAAATTTTGTGATCCTGGATCCATATCATAACCTTGAGTTTGAATATTTAGCGTTAAGGCTTTTAAGACATTTATATCAGAAAGTGCAACAGAAAAGTTTGGGAAGCAGTTAAAATAGATCGGGCCTTCTCCTAAGGTTGTCTCGACTATTCCCAACAGAGAGTCCGTGAACTTCCTATGTCTTGCATCTCTAACACATAGCAAGATTGAACTGGGCAATCCTGTTCTGGTAAGTGGTTTCACCGCTACCTGCACTAGGCCTATGTGCAAATAATTGTACTTTCTCTCTAGATGCTGGTCAATCTGACGCTGGGTAAACAATTGGAAGCTATCATTCCTATCAATGACAGATATTGTTTTTTCAACAGTTTTTATTGCATAATCGGATCTGAATTTAAAAGATCCTTTATAGTATATATCGGTTATGGGTACTCTAGGTATATCCCAGTTGCTTAACTCTTTCTCTAAGTCCCGCATGGTAATTTCTTGAGAGTTATTAACTCTCATGGTTCTGTGGCTAGAAGAACGAGTAAGGGTTCTACTGTTACTAGAGCTTGCTTCGCCAGAAGAACGGGTAGACAAGATTCTCCTAAGGCTTGCCATTTTAATTTTTTGGGTTTTATGTTTTCCTTCTGTTCTCCTCCTAATTCAAGGTTGCTAGTCCCTGCCTAGGTCTCTCAACGCCTCACGCCTCCCTGGCTAACGGCTAAATGAGCCTATCCGACAGCTAGACAACACGATGACTAGTGAGTAAAGGAAACTTGACAGAAAAACCAAAAATTAAAACCTGCAAAACTTAAATTAAATCTTAAAGTCTAACAACTTTCCCGGGGGTTTTAGGCTCGATACCAGATTACTATATATATATATATATATATATATATTCAATCACAATGTACCCAACCCCAACACATCGACACCAGGACGTATACAAGTCCATCACCAACTAACCCATATAAATACTCAAAGTCAGGACATCACCGTCCAAAACATATATTTCTATATTCAAAATAATTACAAGGGTCAAACGACCGCATAACAGACCTAAATCAATTCAAACGTCCAAATCATTGAAAAACCATATTTAAATCTCATTCAATGCTCAAGTCAAGCATATCAAATCATATTAAAATCTCAAGTCCCTAAAACGTCAAATCTGAGATATATATATATATATATATATATATATATGTATGTATAACCAAAGTATAAACCAAGGAATAAAATATCGATGATATCGGAGATATCGGTAATCCAAAAATACGGAAATTTTGATGGAAATATCGGGATATTATCGATATTTCGGTCCATGTCGTCAATATTATCGATATTTTGGTTAATGGATATCTAAAATATCGATGGTATCGTAAATATCGGTAGTTCAAAAATACGGAAATTTCGTGGAAATATCGAGGATATTATGGATATTTTATTCCTTGGTATAAACAACCTTTTCTTAAAGTAGATATATATATATATATATATATATATATATATATATATATATATAATCAAAGTAAAGATATATATATATATATATATATATATATATATATATATATATATATATATAAGCAAAGGACACACATATATATATAACCATTTCCCAATATTCAAGTATTTACTCAAAGTAGCCATATATATAAATACATATATATACATATATATATATAATCAAAGTATACGTATTATTAGTTATAAGGTTTTAACGCCAAAACCGCGTATGAAATCAAACGGACTATACTAACGTCCAAATATTCAATTATATAATTAAAATATAATATAACGGTTCCAAGCTTAATATAACTCATTTACATAATCAAAATCCAATACGAAAACTACCGGGCGTTCACCACGTCCCGTTCAATACCCCAAATGTATAAATACTAATAAAATATAACATCAGGGCCCCACATAAAACCCGGCAACCCAAATCATGCATAAAACTCATATATCAATTCAACCATAATAAACCCATCAACAGTCAAATCAAGATTTAAAACAATATTTAAATCTCATTTATATGCATGTCATTCAATCAATCAAATCATGTTCTTTTGAAAACAAAGTCCACTCACCGTTGGTCCTACGTTGCACAACCCTAAAAGGGTCCCGCCATCGCTTAGCAGAGTCAAATCTAAAGCGATAGATATGAGGATTGGATTAGTACCGTGAACCGAACGAGAACCTCAAACTCAAATCCTACCAAGACCCGACTTAACGTGCACGTATGTCGTACTAAAGATTCTAAGGTCAAACTACCTCTTTTAACTAGTGGAACCGCCTCGAAAGACCCACGGTCAACTGGCGATCAAACACCCCGTTTCGGTCAACTCCGAGCCCGCGGAGCCCACGACCTCCAAATTGATCCAGACATTCCTAGAAGTCCAACAAAGTCAACTACGTGGCAAGGCGACCTCGGGAGACACTCGGTCAACCCTGGTCAAACTTGGTCAAAGTCGGTCAAACTTGGTCAATCGGGGCCCGTGGGTCCCACAACCACCAAACTTAGATCAGAAAATTCCTACAGGTTCAACATGACCTAAATAACGTGTCCTGAAAGTTTGGTCTCGATGTGATAGTCGAATCGCTCACGATCGCATGATCGAACGGTTACGGTTTAAATCAAGTTTCAAGTCATTGATCCGGAGTATCCGGGACTCTGAATCACGATCCGTCAAATCCTATACGCTCCTAGAAATACGAGGAACCATATACGTGAATTCAGATTCGATCCAACGGTCCGAACCCACACAACGCGCAATAGGCATACGTTGGTTCGATTGTCAAACGACGTCCGAATTGGAATCCGCGCACACGTACACGTTCGCAGCGACACGAGGGTCGTATTGGAACCAAGAACCGCCACCACACCATCACCACGCCACCGTGGGTGGTGGTTGTGTAGAGCGATTCCGGCCAACACAAAACGATCGGATCCGGCAGCAACCCATATACCAAATTGATCACCACCTCGAGAGGAGTTCAGAACCGCTCACACCCAGCCGAGAACCGGCCGGTATATGGCCGGAAAATCGAATTGAAATCCAGCCAGTTTCTAGGTTTGAGATCCGATCTACACAAGGCCAAATCGATTGATTTCAAAGGCATAGACAACTAAAGCAAGAGGAGGAGATGAGGTTTCATACCTGATTCACCGTCGTTCGTCATCGGAGACGCCGAATCGAAGCCGTGAAGAATGGAGGAAAACCGGACGTACCAGTCGACGCCGCCGCCTTGATTCAAGGTTTCCAGAAGTGATCAGCGGTGGGTCTTGACGGCGGGCTTGAGCCAGTCCTTTTACGACCGGTCTCAGGTCCGGCCGTGACCTGTGCCGCCGGCAATGAGGGAGAGAGTCATCGGAGAAGGAGAGATCGCGAGGAGAGAGAGAGAGAGAGAGAGAGAACCGCTCGGAGGAGAGAGAAAGGAAGAGAGAGAGAGAGAGAGAGAAAACGCAATCTGATTGGTGAGGGGCATTTAACAAATTTTGAAATGACGCTTACGTCTTTTTTAAGCGTTACAATTCCGAATCGAACATGACGCATGTCAACAAACTCGTTTCGACGTGCCGGACGCAATGGTGCAACTCGTTTCGCCAAATTCCGTCCTGAAAATTAAATAACCTCCAATACCCCTTAATTATTAAATTCCAATTAAATTCCATTTTATTATTTTAATTCCTTTTAATTTCTTATAAATTCATTTTAATTATCCAAATTAATTAATTCATTTTCTTTAACTTTTTAGGTCAGGGGCGTCACATGTGTTCTTCAATTATTTTCTGAACTCTTTTCCATCCCCTATTGTCTTATTTCAATCATGTGCTGAACCATTGCTCAACTTTGTTCATCTCACTTTATTGGATTCCCTTATCTTTCCCTATCTTTTCCTATCTTCATTCAATTATTTTCTAAACCATTTTCCATCTTGTCTTGTTTCAATCGTGTTCTGAACCATTGCTCATCTTTGTTCATCTCACTTTATTGGATTCCCTTATCTTTTCCTGTCTTCATTCAATTATTTTCAAACATGTAGGTCATCTCATTTTCTTGTCTATTTAAGAAGTGTTATTCTACCGAATTGACCACACAATCTCCTTCAATCTCATTATCCTTTTTACAATGAATTCATGTGGGAAGGCTATACAAAATTTCTTCAATGATAATTCTGATGATAATGACCTTCATCAACAGAGGGTTGCAATGGCCGTTCAACACCATACATTTTTGTTGGAGCAATATGCTCAACAATCCAAACATGGTGGTTCTGTTGTAGGGCGTGAATACAAGAATCGGAAGAGAGAAAAACATCATAAGAGTCTTATGGATGACTACTTTTGTGAAAGACCACTTTATCCCCTAGTGGACTTTCGCAGGCAGTTCCACATGAGAAGAGAGCTTTTCTATCGCATCTTGAATGATGTTGCACATGAGCCATACTTTACCCAGAAGATAGACACTTATGGACGACAAAGTCTATCCCCAAAGCAGAAGCTAACAACCGTTTTTCGAATGCTCGCATATGGATGCTCGGCAGACTCCACCAATGAGTACTGTAGATTGGGTGAATCTACAGCCCTTAAATTTTTGCGAAAGTTTTGTTTCGTTATTGAAGCCGTGTATGGCCAATGGTACCTCCGTTCTCCAAATCCGGCCGACCTTTACAGGCTCTTGCACAAGGCTAGTCGCAGAGGATTCCCAGGCATGTTAGGCAATCTTGACTGCATGCATTGGGAATGGAAGAACTGCCCCACTGCTTCGGCATGCCAGTTTACCGACTACGAGCATAAGCCAACTTCGTTCTAGAGGCAATGGCCTCGTATGACACTTGGATATGGCATGCCTTTTTTGGAGTCACCGGATCGAACAACGATAACAACGTCCTAGCTCATTCCCCGTTGTTCAATGATGTAGTCAATGGAGTGTCTCCCCATATCCAATATGTTGTCAATGCAAATGAATACAATTTGGGTTATTACTTGGCTAATGGTATCTACTCTCATTGGGCTACATTGGTTAAGACGATTTCCCAACTGGATACTCCAAAAAAAAAGACTATTTGCCCAAAAACAACAGGCTTATAGGAAGGATGTCGAAAGAGCTTTCAGAATACTTCAGGCTCAATGAGCAATTGTTAGGGAACTTGCACGTACGTGGCGTAAAGAACAACTTCATTCAAACATGATGATGTGCATAATATTGCACAACATGATTGTTGAGGATGAGTATGAGGATCTAGATGCAAAATCTGATGATGATGATAATTGTCCACGAACATCTAGACAAGCAAGAGCAAGACTTTCTTATGAGCTTGAGCCAACTATCACGTAAGATATAAACCGAGACAGACAAACTATCTCAGACTACATGATCCGTCATAATAGAGTTCACGCTTCGCAAGTGCATCACAATCTAAGAAATGATTTGATCAACCACATTTGGAGATGCGAAGGAGAGGGGCAATGAGCTACGTTGTGTGTTTAAATTATGTTGTGTGTTTAAATTATGTTGTGTGTTTCAATTATGTAAGTGTGTTTAAATTATGTAAGCGTGTTTAAATTATGTTGTGTGTTTAAATCATGAAAGTGTGTTTAAATTAGTGGTTGTGTGATTTTAATGAATTATGTGGTTTATCATTGAATTTAAAAAAAAGACTAATCATAGAAATATAAACGATAATCATAAATAAAGATAAACGATAATTATAAATAAAGATAAACAACAATTACAACAACAATTTGAAATAAAGATAAATGACAACTATAAATAAAGATAAACAACAATTACAAATAAACATAAATAGTCTCCAGAGTTGTCTTCTGGATTGTAGGGGGAACTTGTATTCATCTGGGCCTCCATAATTTCATCTTACTTATTCCCCCAATACTTCTTCTTTCTTGGAGTAAATTTGGATAGGTCCATGGACATTATCCTCTGTTCATTGGCCTCCTTATCTTGTTGGATTTGATAGGCATATTGCTCTTGTAGGAGCTCTAACTTTCGCCTCCTATCCTCCTTTGCCTCATTTCCTTGTTGAACAAATTCAGACAAGAACTTTCCACTTTGGTTGAGATAACCTTCAACACCTTTCCCTTTATTTTTTCATCCTTCTGTTTATCTCTTCCCAACGGCATTGGAGTGGGCATGACCACATCATCTTCATCTTCCTCCCAATTGACTGTATTGCCACTATGAGAAGAATTTTTGAATGTTTGTGTGGGAGATTCACATTGGTCGTTCCATTTTGGGCAATCTTTTAAGATTTGCCAAGCATGATACAACTTGAAAGGCTTATTCGGAGGTTTATTATCATTCAAGAAAAGTGTTTTTGCATTCATATCCTACCCATGAAATAAAATAAAAATCAAGTTAATAATTGAAAAGAATTAGAATTATAAATTTAAGCATTGAAAAAATGGGTACTCACCACATCTTCAAGATTGGAGCCACTCACATGCCTTGCATTGGCCTTTGTCATACATGCCTTCCATAGAGAACATTATTTGTTGATGATCTTGAACTGAGAAGCAATAGCTTGCGGTGATCGTACCCAGGCTCTGCTCATGCCCGGATCATTTTCCAAAAACTTTTGGTACACACGCAACCAAAATGAGTCGTTTGATTGATTCGTGCCAATAGCCCCATCTTCAGAGATAGAAACCCACCCTTTGCACAATGCCTCATCTTCTTGTGGTTTCCAATTCACACTTCTTTGGGGTTTTGGGGCCATTCTCAACAAGAATGAAAGTAGAATGAAAAAATATAACAAAGGGAGAAAGGAAAAAAATGATTTTTGGTGGATTATTTACCAAATGAATGGCTATTTATAGAGTTTGGAATAAATTTTGGGGTTGGATCTGATTTAGATTAATTATAAATATTATTTTGACCGTTGGATTTAAATTTGAGCCGTTGGATGTGAAATTTTACCGTTCAGATTGCCTAAAATTAATCCTAATTGTTGATTACAAATATAGCTGTTGGAATAAATTTATTAAAAAAACAAAACAAAAAAACAGCACAACCCAACTTTTGAAAATATAGTCGTTGGAATGGAATCAACTTACACAAGGGCCAGCTGTGTCACAACTTGCTGGCCAGACAGCAAATGTCACGCGGGGTCCAGCGATTTTTGGTCTTCACGTGGGCCCACATAAAATACCAGTCCAGGCAATACTTGGACTGGAATTCCACCTCCAATTTGACATTTCTCAAATTTTCAACCCCCAAAATACATGGGGTGGAGAAGATTTTTGGATTCAAAACTCATAATTTGGGTTTCCACCCCTTGGGTTGGAGATGGCCTTACCATGAGTTTTTTAGGCAAATAGTCACATTTGGTCCTTTTTTCAATTTCGTCCCAGTAATTCAAATTTTGTCAATTTTTCCATTGTAATTTTATTATTGTAACAATTCAAGGACATATAACAATTTATATCAATTTATTTTATGGCATAACCACGTGACCCTCTTGTGGATGGGTATTTATGTTCCTTCGTGCCCTCTAACAATATAGAAAAAAGTCACTTTCAATTATTATAATTTACTAATTTTTCCATTTTCGTCCATGTTGTTTCAATTTTGTCAATAATTTTACCATTACAGTTTTATAATTGTAACAATTCCATGACACACTATGAAAGAAATTGACGGAAATTGTGATGAGTCCTTCTATTGGTAAGATTAAGAAATTACAGTAGCAAAATTGACAAAATTGATACCAAAAGGACAAAAAGTGAAAAATCAATAAGCTACAAAGACAAAAAATGACCTTTTGCACTTTTTTTTTCTCTTCTTATTGAGCAAGAAGAAAAGTCATCATGAGCATCTCCAACCGATATGTCAAACTGCTACATAGACATGAAATAACAAAAATTGAAAGTTAAAGTTGCTCCAATCAAGTAGTCAAATCCTACATGAATTTGAAGGACTGAAGAGATATGTGAAAAAAAAAATATTAAACCTATAAAGCAGCCCAATGTAGCTTTTTGAAAAGAAAAAAAATATTAAACCAATATATAGCCCATCAAGTACTGGGTCCCTCATCTTGTGTGGCTTCTTAGCGGTTTCCACGTAATGAAGTTTGCAAGTTTGACTACAATTATAATGAAGTAGAATGATGCATGGGCACGCCGGCACACCTTAGAGAGGCCAAGTGTGCAATAGTGATGTACTAGATGTGAGTTCTTCAACTAATCACAATGAGGAAGGGATCTTCTCAAGTTTAGGTTCTTACTAAATTGGACCGTGCTTCAGTCGTCGTAAAGATGAGATATTAAAGTGGTTCAAACCGTTAGCATAGTATGCGTGCATTAGAGTTCAGCAGGTGAAACGCATGCAGAATTAGAGCACAAATAATAGTGCAGAAACCGCTTAAGTGCTTAGAAGTTAGGTTTCTACCCTCTAAAGCCAAGACCTGAGAATTAATTTGGTCCTTAATCATTCATTAGCAAATGTGTAACATAATTAATGTACCTTGGAAATCTCCCAAAGGTATGTGTAACATAATTAATTTGGTCCTTAATCATTCATTAGCTAGCAAGTCGGTACCACTAAACTAAAAGTTAGTTGGTGTTTTAGTTGAAGGTTAAATTTTTTTTTTCTTCACGCATTTTGTTTAGTATATGAGATTTTCTGTAACAAGATTTTAAAAATTGAATGTTATATTTTCCTTTTTCCTCTTTTGAGGTGAGAAAGAGAGTTCTCTTCATTAATTAATAGCATAAATCAATTGCAGGCATTGTCTACAATTGCTTGTTGGGTTGAGGATCCAAATTCAGAAGCTTACAAACATCATCTAGCAAGAATACCAGATTTATTTTGGGTTGCTGAAGATGGCTTGAAAATTCAGGTAATTCACTACAAGAAAAAATCACAATAGTCACCCCTTTGTCACTAACTAAGAATTTGGTGACTGTTGGTAGCATTAGTCACCTTTTTTGGTGACTGTTGGTAGCTTTAGTCACCTTTTTTGAAATTTTTGTGTGACTAAAGGCTTTAGTCACCCCATCAAAAGTAACCAAATGTCACCATTGTTAATTTGTTGGTGACTAAAGCTCTTAGTGACCTTTTTTGGTCACTATTAGTAGCATTAGTTACCTTTTTTGAAATTTTTGTGTGACTAAAGGCTTTAGTCACCCCAGCAAATGTCACCAAATGTTACTAAATAATAGTGACTGTTGCCACTTTTTCTTGTAGTGTTGTACTCGACATGAGTTGGTTAGCACAATCTGCCCACCAAACCGACAACCGAACCGTATTACCCAAGCGGTTTGGTTCGGTTCTCAATTTGGTCTAAAATAAAGTATGTAGCTGAACCAAATTGGTCGGTTTGATATCAGATAAGCTGAGCCGATTTTTCTATTACATATTTTTATTATTTAATCATTAAAATCCTAGAAGTGAGACGATGCAATATAGCGGGTGGCTGAACTGCTGAGTATATGAGTGAAAAGGAGATTAGGGTGGAGGAATGTAAAGGCTCAGACTATGAGTGAGAAGGAGATGGAGAGAGTCAGGTGGTAGGGTTAGATTCACATAATCCAATGCATCAAGGTTATGATATAGAATAATAGATTCAACCAATAAGCAGGTGAAATGTGTTGAAAAATTATTTATATAAGAGGGTAAATCATGACCCATACTGGGTTGGATCGATTATATTATGTTCTTAAACACTTCACTAATTTTGGTCAAAATTCGAACTAAGTTGGCTTGTTCGGTCCGATTCTTTACGTTGCAGCCGAGCCTTTAGTACTTTTCATATCGCTCATCTTCTATTCATTAGGATTAATTAGTTCTTAGTGCAAAACCAATGTATATATAGAGACTAGTAATGTTTTGACAAGTAAACCTAAATCATAGATACAAATAAAAATTAACCTAATTGATAGTCTAAATTTAGGGACATGACACAATTGTGAGCCCTATGAGCTATAGGGCCCACAGCCCAAATTTCTTCACTTTTTTTTTTTTTTCTATGTAACTTTAGTCCACTGCTTAATCAATGCCTAACTCTCAGCCCAACCCCTCCAGCTCCATTCCAGTAGGTTTTTTTCACTTCCCAGGAGCATAGCTTGAGTTTAATATGAGCATCCTTCTATAGTAATTTGCATGATAAGGGAAGGTTTTCGATATACAAATTAACATGTATGTATGTGTTACGATAAATGAATTTCCCATTGGCCATTGTAATTTCTACCACCTTTTTTGATAACCTCTCTAATACATGCGGGTTCCACATAAATTGATGGGGCCACCTCTATTAGTGAGGTAGTCAGCAAGGTAGTCAGTAAAAGTGATATACGTAGCATTATTGTTTCCGAACATATATAATTAAATGTATGTTTTGTAATGATGCTACATGCCTTTTTGTACTATGTATATGCATAGAGCTTTGGCAGTCAAACGTGGGATGCAGCTTTGGCAGTCAAACGTGGGATGCAGCTTTGGCAATTCAAGCAATACTCTCTTTATTTTATTTTATTTTATTTTAGACACCATATTATTATAGCGAGGTGTTGGAAACCAAAGATTGATAAAACACGGATGAATTTAACCAGATGGTCGCATTCCAATACTATATAATAATTTCTTAACTTGAGCGTAAAATTAATTAATTTTTCTAACTGTTTTCTAACACATAGAGGATAATTGGCATTTTAACAGGCTTGGACGTTGGGGTATTTGCTACACATATGGTACATGGTTTGCTACAGAGGCGCTAATAGCCTGTGGGAAGAACCACCACAATAGCCCCACAATTATGAGGAATGCTTGTGAGTTTTTTCTATCAAAGCAGCTAATTAATGGTGGATGGGGAGAGTTATCTTTCTAGCCAAACCAGGGTATGCAATGCAATGTACTTTCTTTCTTTTTGTCAATTATTATCAATCAATCCTAACATAATTAATAACAAGGAGATAGATAGCCCTGCCTTGACCAAAAACAAGCCATGGTAATATCTGACTGTTGTTTATTTCAGTAATTATAGTGTAGGTCGGAATTTCAGTATCATACAATATTTTCTTTCGTTATTGAATTTCTTATTTTTGATTAAATTACTTATCCATATATAGCTATAATAGATCACACGATATTATAGACTCATCTTTCTTATTTTTCTTTCTTTCTTGAAAAATAAATAAATTATGTGTATACAAATCGAGAAGGCAACCGCGCTCATTTGGTCCAGATTGCTTGGGCCTTGTTAGCCCTCATTAATGCTGGACAGGTAAAATATTCCGTTGATCTAAAAGGATTTTCTTGTTTTATCCAAAAGCATAGAGATTTTTAATTTTTTTTAGGGAAAAAGCTTGTCTAAGGAGGTAATTTAGGGAGATCATTGTTTTTGCCGTTCAGTTTTTTAATTTCTTTTAATTTGTAAGGAATATACCGTTCAACTTTTTGTAATGTATATTTGGTTTTTGTTGTTGTTGTCAATTCAGGCCGATATAGATCCAACCAGGGACGGACCCGCAATTCAAAATGGGGTGGGCTAAATTTACTTTACCTGACTGTTAAATTTTAGGCTCAACTAAACCTTTAAGGAAGGCTTATTGAATTGATCATAAATATATATATATATATATATATATATATTTAATTTGAGAACATATCATTTTTATTTATTTATTTAAAAGGCCTATTTTACACAAACAATACCAGCAATTTTTCATTATACATACTTAAACATTAACACTAATTATAAGAAAAGAAAAACTAACCTGGGCTATAGCCCAGGTTGTACATTAACTATGGTCCGTCCCTGGATCCAACGCCCATCCATCGTAGAATGAGGTTATTGATCAATTCACAAATGGAGGATGGTGACTTCCCTGAACAAGTAATTCATATAAATCTATTATGTCCACAAGTTTCTTCTTTGTTGTGTATATTATACAAAGGCCGACCAACATTAGTCAAATATACAAATGCATCAACTTACATGGAAGAAAGCTATATACAATACATGATGTTAAAGCATAAAAGTAGGTTTTTAAAGATACTTTTTGTTCAGATCTCTCATACATGTATTTTTGTTTTTAAATATTTTGATATTATTTCATGTATCATTATAGGAAATTACTGGACTATTTATGAGACATTGTATATTGCTTACGCAATATGTCGAAATATCTTCCCCGTATGGGCTCTCGGAGAATATCGACGACGCCTTCTACTGCAGAAGTCTTGAAATGTCTGAGAATAAGGACCATTCATACATCATACAATGAAGTATACCTTCATCATGAATGTTTGCTATCCAGGCTCTCTAAGCATGAATGTTTGATATTCTGAAGGTGTAATTTATGTCTACCTTTCTTATACATATATATACTCAAAAAAGTTTTGAAGTGGTACTTGATGATTTCAAATGGTTGTAATTTGTGGCCTCATTATTGGTTTGATCATCAAGCCACACGTTATATGTACTTATATGTACGTTGAGATGATATTGACAAGCATTGCGTTTTTCTTTTTATAATATAATTTCACTTTTTGGGTAACATGTACAAGTTTGGCCATAGAGAGCAATTTGAAATTTTCATGAAAGGCCACCTAATTAACCACCTTTGAAGAGAATGGAACTTTGGTCCAAAGTACCACTTTAATTAACGACACACAACAACATAAAACTAGTACATTGGGTGCAAAAACAGATAGTGTACCATGAAAGACCAAATGTATCACTCCTTGGATTTGTTGGAAGGCAAACTGGTAGATAGGCTACTTCTTTTCGCTCCCGTGTAGTTCTAGTAACGCACAACACCATAAAGCTAGTACATTGTGTGCAAAAACAAGTAGTGTACTATGAAAGACCCAATTTTGTATCACTCCTTTGGTTAGTTGGAATGTAATAGTATACATAACGTGGAGAAAGCGATAAGTTACTTATTTTTGCTCCAATGTACCATAAAATTAGTACATTGTGTGCAAAAACAGGTCGTGTACCATGAAATGAAAGACCCAATGTATCACTCCTTGAGTGAGTTGGCAGGCAAAATAGTAAACATAGTGGAGAAAGCAATAGATCACTTTTTGAAGAGCCATGTATCGCTTGCATGACGAAAGACATCATAAAACTAGTACACTATGTCCAAAAGCAGGTAACGTAGCATGAAATAGGCAATGTAACTCCATGTACGAGTTCGAAGACAAAATCGTATACATGTTACAACTCCAGGTGGAAATTACAACTACACGTCCCTTAATCTACACTATTGCTTATAGGAGCATTGATATGTGACCCGGGCCATAGCCTATGCAGGCTAGGCGATAGAACAAGGCTCTCAAATATTTGGAGCCTCCAAATATTTTTTTTCAGCCCACTTCTATAAGAAAATCCCGAGTTTATTTTGAAAGAGTCTGTTGGACAAAAGAAAATAGGGCTCTCTCTCTCTCTCTCTCTCTCTCTAACTTAGACGTTGAATCTAAGGCATGATTGTAAGACCCAGAAAAATCAGGTGAATTCTTAATTTTGAACTTTTTAACCTAATGTCAATGAGTTTTATACTGAGTTGCACGAATGTAGCTCTTGATGGAATGCTTGCTGGTTTCTGCTATGGTCAAACCGCCACTGATCGTATTAATTTGGTGATCAGTGTCGGATGATGTTGGTGGCCGATCATGAATGTACTGATCGAGCTTGCCCTCCTGAATTAAGCATTCCAGGATCCTCCTCAATGCTATACATGATTCGATATCATGGCTATTATGCTAATGATACCGGCAATAAAGACCAGTATCCTTCGTGCTCTGACGTGGGGCTTTCGAGTAGCGGGCTTTGGGATACTATAGGATTCTTTGAGAAGGATAGCCTCGTATGATGTGTTCAGTAGTGTAAACACTTTGGCTCCTTGTTTTGGTTCATTAGGCAATGGCCCTTTGTGTTGGTTCTGATTGAACATGTCTTTGCCTCTTTTCTGGCTATCCTACCTTGATTCGTAGACCTCCTTCTGTTTGTCCCTCGGATGGTAGGTATTGCAATCAGCCGAGAATGTCTTCTTATGTGTCGATTGATTAGGCGAAGAATACTACTTTCAAACCGATGGTCCTGGACGATCCGAATAATCGACTCCACTCTGGAGGGCCGAGGGTCTCTTTTCAGAGTTTAGGTATTCCTCCTTGGCAATAATTGCAACCTACTTCATGAGTTTTGCATAAGTTAGTTGTTGTTGTGGACAATGTAACGGAAGTTCGACTTACGCAATCCGCTCTTGAATGTGCCGAGGGTGACTATGTCATTAGTGTGAGGGCATCTGGAGTACTCATGGCTGAATCAGGCAGTGTACTCCCTTAACGGCTCATCATCACCTTGTCATGCCGTATAGAGGTCATCGATAGAGTATAGGTGATTGGTCTGAATCATGAAATGGTTAAGGAAAATTTGCTTCAATTGATCGAAGAAATTTACTTTAATTGATCGAAGAAATTTACTGTACCTTGGTCCAATTGGAAGAACCAGTTGAGCGTTGCTCCAGTCAACGTTTGAGGGGAACAATAAACATTGCCCTTCGTCGTCCAGGCCCTTGCAGCCCAAGGTAAATTGAAAAGTGTGCATATGGGTCAGCAAATTCTCAGTGCTTGAGTAAAACGGTATTCTCAAGGACTGAACGTCCTTCTCTTTCCTGAAGGTTCAGATATGTTCGGAGAACAAGCCAGGTCGAGGCTTGCTCCAAGCCTACTGTAGAGCACTAACCCTATCATCTTCGAGTTGCTTGACCCTTTGAAAGATGAGCTGAACAGTTGGGCTTGCATTAGGCAGATCGTCCTCGGCTGACTTGTTAGCTTCTCCTCATGCGCCCTCTTGGGGATGACCTTGCGCCTTTTGTGTTCGGCGAAGAGGGTGTTCATATCGTTCTTCCCTAGGTGATCCTCGCTATTGACGATCAGCCTTACCCGTTGATCGGTGTGGCCAATCTTCCCTAGAAGGAACGTATTTCGAGTCCCCTATCCCTTCGCAGTAGTATTCGGATTGGCTGCTGCTGATCGGCTCTTTGTCCCCAAGGACGTTCATCCGCGGATCGTCGAGCCTAGCATTGATCATGATCGGTTCTTCCTAGCGCTCTTCCTGTAGGCTCCGCAGCATATCGCTGCAATCGGAGTAGACTATGTGACCGCAATGGGGGTTATTCAATGGTGGAGGAAGGCTCAGTTGTCGTGAGGATTCTACTTCGACCTATCCCTGCGTGTTCCTCCTAGGATGCCAAACGGGAGTTTGCACGCTCTGGGACAATTGCTTTGGCGTAGCGAGTTCATCTATACATGTAGTTCAGCTTCTACCGTACCAATCTTGCGGAAGATTCCGGAGGCGGTGTGTGAGGCGGAAAACCTAGGCTTCCTTTAGTAGGCATGCCGAAGACTAGACTACTTGGCAAGCGGAACTTGGAGATGGGAGATGATTCCATCTTAGCTTTGTAAAGGTATGGGACATTTAGTAACGATATTCCCACATACGGTGCCAAACTGTTGATGCTAAAAAATGGACGGCCAAGATTGAAACCAACTTAGAGATCAAGGCCTTGGCACCAGTGTAGCCGAAAGCTCTCCGAAGCTTAAGTCAAATAAGAATGGAGTAAACAAGTATGATTAGGGTCATCAAATTGTCATTACCCGTGTAATAGGGCAAGTACCCTATTTATAGGCAAATGTATGAGATACCTTGCCGTGGTATTTCGATGTGAGACTTGTGGGCATGGCCTGTGTGGCTGCCACGTGTCTTTAGCCACTATCTGCTTTGTAGTGTCTTTCATGGGATGAAGGTACTCCATGACCAAAGGTAGGGCTGTCAATGGGTCGTGTCGGGTCGGGTTCGTGGTCGTGGTCGTATTTATCGCGTGTCAAATACGGGTCAACCCGTATTGACCTGTTTAGTATTCGTGTCAAATACGGGTCAACCCGTATTTACCCATTTATTTTCGTGCGGGTTTCGGGTTGACCCATTAACCCGTTTAACGACGCTAAGTGATAGCAAATAAAAATAAATAAAAAATTCTAAATGTTGATAATTTAATCAAGTAATTACATTTTTAGATATAAAATAGTGATTTCATTTTGCCTCTCTCTCTCTCTCTATGTATAAAGATTGAGAAAGAGAAATTAAAAAATTAAAAATTGAAGAAAATGAAGAAGAAACAAAGAAAATAATTATTGCATTTTGAAAATAAATAGGGTTTATGGTTAGGGTTTATGGTTTAGGGATTAGGGATTAGGGATTAGAGTTTAGGGAATCGGAATTAGGGTTTAGGGATTATGGTTTAGGGTTTAGGGATTAGGGATTAGAGTTTAGAGATTAGGGTTTAGGGTTTAGGGTTTAGGGTTTAGGGATTGGGGAATCGGGATTAGGGTTTATGGATTATGGTTTAGGGTTTAGGGATTAGGGATTAGAGTTTAGGGATTAGGGTTTAGTGTTTAGAGTTTAGGGTTTAGGGTTTAGGGTTTAGGGTTTATGATTTTGGGATTAAAACATTAAACCCTAATCCCTAAATATTTAATGAACTCAAATTATATAAGGAACAATTACTAACAAATATAATTTAGGGATAAAAATGTAATATTTGAGTGCTCATCATTATGTAAGGACATTATAAATCTCTAATGTTGTAACATATAATCACAAATTTATCAACACCATGATGGATAAGGTGCAAGGAGAGGAGTGGACATGGCAAGGGTTCGAAACCCATGTGTGCTAAAACTTTCATTTTATTTGATTTTTTCGCGGGTTGGCGGTATTAAACGGGTTGACACGACCAGCGACACCCGTTTAATAAACGGGTTAAGCAGTATTTAAACGGGTTGGCGGGTTGACCGAAAACCCACCCGTTTATAAGCGAATTCGATGGCGGAGTTGACCGAAAATTACCCATTTATAAATGGGTCGTGTTTGGGTCGTGTTTTTCCGTGCGGGTTTCGAGTGCAGAATCGAGTCGAAATTGCCACCCCTAACCAAAGGTGCTTTATGGGTTTATTAGAGCTGTTGGGCTTACTGGGCTTTGTGGTCCGAAGAGTCTGGTTGTATATGGTATAAACTAACTGTGATTGTCGAGGTCTGGTTCCATATGCTTTTTTTTTTTTTTTGGACAAGTACATGCAACTGCTGTATTCTTCTTCTTTTTGTTCATTTTTTCCCCTCTCAAATATAGATATTTGTAGGTAAATTTCTCTCAGTAGCAATTGTAGGTTCTCGGACAAATGGAGACCAAAAGGCTGAAAACGATGCATGTCACTGAGTTTTAAGATTTCATCACTTGTTCTAGCTCAGTAAATCTCTGCTAAATCAAAAGAGATCTATCGTTTTTTGCACAGGAGGTTTTGAGTCCTGTTGATCAAGCAGAAGAGGCGCACAAGTCCACGGGAGTTGGCCACACTTCACGAAGATGTAGAATGAGTTCTGACATAGGTGAATTCATTGAATATAATCATGCACTATTGTTCAACAACACTTCTCTGCCTCATCATCTCAGGTTTCTACTTGCCTGTTTTCTTTTCTTCATTACTTTCAAGCTGTCTGGTTTTAAGTTCTCTTGAGCAAATCCTAGGATATCTTGGCCTACTCGTAAGTTCGGTTGTAGTTCTCATCAACTATGTTGTGTTGAATTCTTCCTAGCTAGTGCCAAATTATGACAAACGTCAAATCTTGTTCGTACCAAAGAATCCAATCCCCTGCCCCCACTACAAGAAAAGGATAAGTGAAGATCAATCTTCGTTTTAGTAAAAATACGGATGTCCCTCCTTTATTTAGAAACTTTTATTTTTATTTTTTGACGGGTTATTTAGAAATTTTTAATATCTACCCCTTTCAAGCTACTCTTAAAGATTTTGTCACTCATTTCCATATTCTTCTCAATTCATTTATTCTGTGTTTGTGTAACTAATAAGTTTGAGACTTATAATAACCTAAATTTCTTAGCTTTTCATGCTGCCATCATTCTAATGTGATACCGAATGCTTTAAATAGGGTTGTGAAAAAGGGTTTCCATTGACGAATGCTTCAAATAAGGTTGTGAAATCATATATAGCTTTGATTCTGTGTATCATCTTTTTGATTGCTTCTTTCTTTGTGCAGTATAGTGAAACAGGCTCTAAGATTTTCCTCATTGATTGCTTGAGTGCCATTGATTGGGCATGAGGTTGCAGCAGAATACGTGAATAATCTCAGGACGATGATAGATGCAGGTTTCCATTGACAGATGCTTTAAATAGGACTGAGCTTGAGCAGATGCAGGTTTCAAAGTTGCGTATGAAGCTTGTATCCAAGTGGTTAGATCCTAGGCTGAAGCATATGACTTTTGCATACCAGGCAATTATGGACCCCAAGAATGGTTACTCAGACCAGATAAGGATCATTTGAGGAATATGAAGAACTAATTTCTTCTTCTCCCCTCTTCCTCCTGTCGTCTTCTAGTTTTCTAGATATTTTTTTTCTTCATTAAACCAATTGTCAAACTGTTATTTGATTGTTAACATTTTTCAGCGATCATGCAGGGGTTTGGTGTTATTTTTCGAAATAATCACGTCACGAGAAACAACAATGAGTATTTGAAGCTGATATATAATGTGCATACTTGTCAAAACTAGATTAATTTGGAAGAACATTGATACACACTGGGCAACAACAAGTAACTTGATCAAATAGCAGATACTATGTAGCTTTTATAGTTTACACCTGAAGTCCACATAGTTGAAGGTGTTTATTCATATCATTTTATAAACCATACTGCTCAAGGAATCCACAAGTAGAACCATGTAAAAAACTGAAAGAGATATCAAAACTAAAAGAACGTACATCACTTAAATTTTTTATATATAAAAAACCAAAGAATTCAGCTTGAGGAGCATTGCAAACTGCTACTGTGTTACAGAGAAGTTTTAGTGCTATGATGCAAAAACTTATTGTCCATTCAATACTGACCAACTGCCATACATGCAAAAACTTCACGAATTCAGGAAATAGATAGTTGGAATATCATGAAAATGTTGAAGTTATTGCATATTGTTCAAGAAGAAAATAAACATAAGAACCAAAATCCTAACAATATAGATAGACCAATAGAAACAAACTTCAAACAAAATCCTCTAGACACATAAGAATATGTGACATTTCTAATGGTAGCTGCAGCAGAAATGGCGTGGTATATAATTTCTTATGACAGAAATGCTCCTGCTAGATAGACATGTTGTGTTGTCAGATTGTCGATCTGAATAATCGACCATGTCTGGATGCATCGTCGTGATTGAGTCTGCGAACACAACATGCTAGATATCTAGCAAAAGAACATTAGCTGCAAGCGTCATCAGTTGGCATACACATTCACAAGCAGCAACCAGGGCACCTAATCAATCCGTTCTCGTTGCAATCGTGGCACTTCCTCAGTTCCCCTTCATCCTCATCAAACAGCTTTCGGCTTCCATTACAAGTTGGGCACGGTGTAAACCTTGCATCCCCACATCCCTCACAAACAAACCCAGCATCCCTCACTCGAAAGCCTCTCAAAAGCTTTCCCAATTCTCCAGCCTCGTTGAGCTGCTTTACTTCCTCTGCTCCTCCCACATACTTGCCTCTAACAAACACTTGTGGCAGACTCACTGCTTTGCCTCCAAAAGCATTTTGCAATTCCTTCCTGTACTCAGAGTCCATTGAAATGTCCCTCTCATCTACTGCCACTCTAAATCCCCTAAATATCATCCTAACCGCGCAACAATCCTCATAAGTCTTTCGAATTCCTCTCAAACTGGTGAAGTAGACCACAATTTTTCTTCAGTACCCGGAAGATGAAAACAAGCATTTGAAACTGAGGAATACGAAGGGGTACTATAAGAAAATGATCTTGCAACTTTGTCATTGTTGTTGTAGCCCAATTGTCTAGAAGACAATGCTCTTCTATAAGTTAAGACCACATTGGGGTCCATCTTCGACAACAAAGACTCCTCCGATAAATGCTTCCACAGAGGCTTCGAAGAAGACGAGGAAGAGGATGAGGTAGGCATCGAGTCCTCCGCCTTTATTACTGAAGATCTCACTGATTTGAAAGAATCAAACGGTTTCTTCACAGACCCATCAAGGCCTGAGTACCAGCCAGAACTGGCTTTGTTGGAAAACCCAATTGCGTGGTCAAAAATGGAGGAAATGGGCTGTTCTTCGGAGAAATGAGAATGGAAATCAGAGTCATTGAGGCCATCCATGAGTTCCCAAGTGTTGATGACAGAGTCAGGGGAAGATGAGGAGCGTTTTGGGGGGTAGGATTGATCAGGAGAATCCTGACCGTTCAGATTGAGGGTCTTGGGGGATGTGGGGTCAATGCGGAGGGAGCCATAGGTAGTGGAGGTGAGAGAAACAAGGTGGTGAGTGTCGCCTTTTCTGAGAGGTGGGTGATGAACAAGAGGGGCTGAGATGGAGAGAGCTCTGGGAAGTGAGGCTGGTGCTGGTAATGGTGGTGAGTAATTGGAAGAGTTTGAGGCAGATGAAGAGTTTGGGGTTGAAGAAGTAGGAGCAGTGGAAGAGGAGGAGGGTTGTGAAGGTTGTTGTTCTGGGTTTTTGGTTAGAAGGCTGAGAGGTCTTGAAGAATAGCAGCCCATGAATGAAATAAATAAAAAAATTGAAATTTGTGAAATGAAATTATTTGGGTTTTGGAATAATGCTTTCTCTCTCTCCACACACAGAAAGAGACTTTTTGGGTTGGCTTGTGTCTTGTTTATTTAGGAGGCTTCTCTGAGGGAATATTGCTACTAGAGAGAGAGAGGAGGATTGTGGAGGTGGGTTTGGAAGCTTTCGGAGGATTGTGTAGATGAAAAGGAAGACAGAGAGAGAGAGAGAGAGAGAATGTTGGGTGAGGAAGAGCTTTCAAGAAGGGGGGGTTTGGGTGGGAAAGGGGAAGATGAAGAAATGAATGAGACATTGAGGAAAGCTGTAAATGAGCAGAAAACGCGGTTAGGCTTAGGAGTCTCTTTTTGAATAATTATTGATTGAATAATTATTGATTGATAATTATTTGGTAATTATTCTTTTTAAGGGCAGTCCTAGTTCTACTAAATTTGGAATCGTTTAAGGTGTGTGTTTCACGACATCATTAAATTTGTAGAGTTTCAAGGTTCATTTGGCAGTAAAAATCTCTCTTCTGATTGAATTTTATTTGTCAACCAGTTTCGGCGTTGAAAAGGGTAAGGTAAACGTGTCAATCCCAAAATTTGTGCAAAATTACAATTTCCATTTTTATTTTTCTTTTTTGGTCTAACCATTTCCATTTTTCTAAAGAGGCTGGATTTGTTGTTTTCTATTATCATTTGAATTTATTATTTTCTTTTTGCTCATATTTGATCTTATTATTGAGGTTATTCGTTTAAGAAAATTCATAAAAAAGCCTTTACCTAATTTTGCTTGTCTTTTTATTCTTTTTCTTATTATATTCAAGCGATATTGTTTTAAATAGGAAAGTCATTTCCTTAAGCGATAAATGGGAACAACATCATTAGCTAGGGTAGGAGTTTATTCAAAGGCCAACGAAAATGGTAAGATATCAGTACTTTATAACTTATGGCTGGGTCTTTAGAGATGCTTATGACTGGCTGGTGCAGGCAGGGGGTGTAAGGGGATTATGTGGCAGCTTGGCCTTAATGAGGGAGGCTGATGCTATAAGAGAAGTTTTGCTTGCTTGCCTCAAGTGTCGACTGTTGTGTGTGAAAGTTGAATCTAACTAGGTGCAAATGATTCAGATGCTCAGAGGTAAGCGTCACGTAGATGTTGCGGTGGAAGCTATTGTTTTTTACATTAAGATGCTTGCTGGTAAGCTCCAACAGGTCGTTTTTATAGCTACTCTTCGTTAGTGTAATAAGGCAGGTAACCACGTCTGGGACCAAGTGTGGCCTGAGTGGATTTTTGTTATTTTAGCTAGTGATGTAAACCTTTCTATTCGTCTTTAATAAAACTCTCTTTGTTTGGAAAAAAAAAAATACTGTATAACTTAATCTTTCTAATCCCCACAAAATGACAAAATCCTTCAATTTTACATTCATTTCTTACTTCACACGTACATCCGTGAGTTATCCAATCTAATTCAATATTGGGCACCAAACACGGCCTAAGTTCCATATACAAAAGAGAAAAACGAGCAAGTTCATGTACTGCTCTCGACTCCTTGATGTGGCGAAAGTCGGCACACACAATAAGTGATCATAGGGCCTTGTAACAATGTGTAGATGTCACTAGATCAAATTACTATTGATCCTTCAACACTAATTCTATTATTTAACTTTTAAACCATTTCCCCCTTATTTTGCTAATAATCCACCAGAGCTACAAAGCCTAACGATCCCATACCACATGAAAACTATATTTTCAATTATACTTCCAAAAAGAAAAACGAGAAATAAAATATAAAAGACACGTTCTAGTTAGTTGATGAATTCGTAGTTTATTCTCAAATCAAATGATTTCAATGCAAGCAGGAAACTTGCATTGAAAGCACGTTCACTTTCACGTTTATATTTTAGTTTGGTTATTGGATGTGGGTGGATTTAGTTTGTTAAATTATATGTTATTTAAGTGTGTATCTTGTTGTAGGTCGATCAACCAACTTAGGAGCACTATTAGTTAACAAAATAATCACCCAAATTGAATGGCCTGAACCACCCCCACCAATTATTTAAACCAATTGAAAAATATAAATAATGGTAGATACAAGAATGAGAAGAATTGACAAACGGATCTGTTTCTGTGGCTTGAAATAATTAAAGGTGGAAAATATTTGCCTCCTTTCCTGGAAGTAAGAATTTCTACTTTTATGTGAATCACAGTTTGACATGTGTGTAGAAATTTTATTTTTTTTGTGTTTTCGGTGAATACTTTTTGCATGTGTCAAACTATGATTTGCAGGAATTAAGACTGCCTCCTTCCATGAAAGAAGGGAAGCAGTGTCCATTAGATGCCATTTTTAATTTTGTGTTGAAAGGGTGTAGACTGTGTAGGACATCCTTTCCTTATCTTACCACTTTGTTTCGTAATACCTACACTCAAACCTCTCATATATGATATATCCATTTGTTGTAATTGATAATTGTTCTGGTTTTTAGCATTTGTTTGTCAAATTAATTTCTACATAGTTAATTTATATCTGTAATTATATTCTATATATGCCCATAAAATACATTTTCTTCAAGTTCCCATGATCCTAGAAGAAAATGTATTTTGTACCTCATGCCCATGAAGCTCTAGGGCTAACTTTTAACAACATCAATTATGCAAATTGTACATGGGTTGGTGAACCCTTTAATAATTTTTGAATTGATGAATGCCAAATTTGTTGACTTCATGAAAAAGCCAATATGCCTGCCTCTGGAAATAATTTGAGCAACACTCAATGGCAGCCAAAGGGTGAAAATCTACCAAGCAATCAAAGGGTGAAGATTCAAATGCTACAAATTGAGCATGGGTTTGTTTTAACTTTGGAAATATCTGCTATCTGTTCTACCAGGAAGAGGGCTGAGGAATTTAATAATGAATCAAGTAAATGACAGTTTCCATCAATTTAGAAGCAGATTGAAATGGACATATGATAAATGTGCAGGACCACCATTCACAAATCCAGCCCTAATTCCACCCAGGCAAGACCACAACTCCATTGTTCCCATGTGGGTTGAGCTGCCAAGGTCATTATCTTCCCAACTTTATTGGTCAGTTCTGCCTTATGTAATTCCAAGGCATGGAGCCAACGGGGTTTAGCTCAGTAGAAAAGGATCTTGACTTGAAGGACTATGATCTCAGGTTCGAATCCCCAAGGCACGGTAATTAAATTATACACTGAGAGAAATCGGAAGCAAACAAATTTCACAAATTGTGTAACAGGGAAGGTTTGTTTTGCATGAACTACCAAATTAACCTAAGACGTCTTTGCCACCATTTTCAATTATGTTTATTTAAGTTTAAGTTACACATTGCAACCTTTAAAATCCTTAATTATAAATTTGAGTTTCAAGAGACTTTCAAGAGACTCTTTTCATTTTATTGGGTGTGTGACATACATATGAACAAAAAGAAATGCAGAACTGCCCTTCTCTACATACATCCTCCGTTCAAGAAACTAGAATATATCTACTAGTCCTACACAGAACATCAATGAATTACTAATGGTATCATAAGTTACTGATGGGGTTTGGGGAAAATGAAAATAAATGAACGCATGACACCGAAATACTTACTATAACTCAGCACTGCTACGCGGCTTGTGCAACCCCACACAAAGTTTTTTGGTCCAAAACAGGCACAGTCTGAACTCACTCTAAGTTGTAAGTTTGTAACTAGCAACCAGTACCTTGGGTGGGGGACTCATCATCACATAAGGGGTGATAATCAAATCAGATCGTATCAAACGAATTGTAAACTAAGATTACGATCTCCTAGTTTCTAAACATGTACCAAACTTAGATTTGAGAGGTCAAGTCAAGCCACAGGAGGTAGACAAGGAAGGACCACTTTGAGTGCAAGTATAAACTGTAAAGTGCAGAAAATTTCACTTGATATTCACTATCAACCTAAATTTAAAAATAAAATAAGTCAAGTAGGCCCCATAGTTTCCCAGTATTTCATTTTTTGACTTCCAAGCATCCAAATAGTACGATTTTTTGGGCAAAAATACCTCCCAGAAATTGTTGAATGGCTACCAAATTTGCATAGCACCATTGTCTGAACTCAGGAAATTTGCTATACAAAGCTGCCCACCAGGAAAACTTGGTTTAAAAGTTGGACAACCAAACTTTTTAAGCAATGTTCCAACTAAAAATGTGAAAAATACAACTTTCCAGTACAAGGAAAATCCCAACTATGATTTTGTATTTAATATGAAACTGAAAATGTGAAAAATATAGCTTTCCAGTACAAAGAAAATCCCAACTATGATTTTGTATTTACTATGGAACAACATATCACAAATCCATTGAAAGATCTACTCACAGCATTGACAAAATAAAATTAAATGCAGCTTTGGATCTCCAGGTCATGCATCCACCATCCTTTCATCTTATCCATGACCTCCAATCATCTGCAGATGTACAGGAAAAAAAGAGTTGATGTTGCACAGAATTGACAGGTAAAATGACCCAGTTACAATATGGAGAATTTGACTGCATAGTTTTTAGGAAAGCAAAGGAAAAGAATTGAAATTTGTTAATGAAGTAACTAAATATATGAATTAGTTACTGCAACAAACAATGGAGATAAGGGAAATAGATCCTGAGGGGGAGCATGGTAGCGACAAGACAAGGGCATATTTTGTATTTTATCAATTTTAGAAGACTTTGGTATTATGGTAAAATTGTATGGGACTTGGTGCTTGGGCAGACAGAAGTCTAGAAGCAAAAGCACATGGCTCAGATTCAAGGGGTTAAAAGTGCAGATATTGATTTGAAGTTGCAAGAATAAAATTTTAAAAATCTACAGTATGCTCGATAACAGAAAACACTGCAACAATTGCATTTTTAACTTAACTTGCCGGAGAAACAGAAAAACCAAAAACAACCAATTATGAATGCCCCATCTCATTCCAAAAACAATTATCACTTTAGATCCTGAGCACCTTGGATTCTGATTTCATGAAAGATGAAAACAAACAATCAAAAACACTCCCAATCTTTGTTACACTAAATTGATTTAATGATGACATCAAAATATTCAGAGCAGGAACATCTTAAAGACCGATAATTAGCAGAAGAGAACCAATTCATCCCAAAATAAAAGGCATGCCCAGCACAAGAATGAACTTAAGGGGACCGTTCTAAATACTAAGCCCTTATCAACCATGTCCAAAATCTTCAGCAGAGCCTGACTTGTACTTAGTTCTGAGGATCCTCTTGCAATTAATTTTTTGAAAAAGTATTTAACTTCAATAATAGCAATGAGTTTGCCGCAATCATTGCAGTCATCCTTTGAAGTGGTAGCAAAATAGCAATGTTCCGAAGAAAAAGGAAAATTGCCAAAAGGTAGATGGGATTCAAATGAGTTTGCTAATGTGCACATAATTGATGGCTACCTAATTGTGACTTATCATTTCCCTGGGTGAATAACAAACTGTTTTGTTTATTGTGACACACTAAATAGAAGAAATCATGGCCAATGACAATCTCAAATTGAATGGTACCCAGGTACTTTGGATTTCTTTTGTACAAAACTTTGCCTGCTTTCTGAAGAGATCATGTTTGCAGGAAATGTCAACAGAACTTTTACAATTCTACATATCTCCAATAGTAAAATGATATTGTCGGTCAATATTAATGAACTTTCTCAGACTCATACAACTCCCTTAGTAACCTACTATAGACTACAGGAAACTCACACACATACACACCAAAACAAAAACAAAGCAATATGAACATATTTCCGGAATTGAGCTTGATTTCGAAGCTGGGCCGCACTACTGCCCCTTGTATGCCATTTTTTATAGTTCAGTCTTACCTTTGAGTAAACTTAATCTTAACAACCAAGTGTACTTTGTTATTTCCTGAATCACATGACATTGGCTGTTGCTCACAGGCCTTAATAATTCGCCAACAACATGCTTGCTATGAAACAGCTTATAACCTCCAATTAGAATTAGGAGTACTAGAGCCTACACAAGTTGACGTATGTTTTATTATGAATCATAATCAATGGAGAATAAGTAATCTCACAAGTTACTAAGATTTCTAATAATGCAATTCTAACAAGAGGTGTGATGTTTAAAAATCTAGGTATCATATCTTTCTTCTCTAACCAAAATTCTACCTTGGTACCCAATTCAATCCACACAAAATTGGATGTTCAGCAACCATGTTCAGTTAATAGAACCCAAATTCCATCCTTCCATCAACAAACAATCCAATCAACTCCAACTTGCCTAGGTACTATTCTTGTTTACAGTTCCCAGCATTCCAGACATCCATGACTTTGATCATTTGTTGCTTGGCTTAATAGTTATTATCCAAGCCACACCATTCCTCTTACACCTTTTTAAAACCCTGAAACCATACATCTTCTCCCCATCAAGCCCGAACCGGATCATAAGGTGGATTGGCTCAAACGGGGATAAGCATGAGTTCTTGCTTAGAGTGGTTTCTCTAGTAGAGACAATTAGTGATGTAACCCCTAATACAATTCAATAATGGGTTATAGGAAATATCAATTGGCTAAGTTTGATTCATAGGTTTGTAATCTCCGTTCAGAAAATCCTTCTGTATTTTTGTTTATGTTGTATTCTTATTTAATCATTAACCAGCGCTTAAACATAATCCAACAAACCCATCAAGGGAAACAACCAGACAAACCTTCACACACACAAATACACTGCTATCTCAAATGGGTTGATTAGAAATCTACCAAAGCTATAACAAACAAAGAAATTTACAGAGACGAAGAGATATGAGACAAATGGAGAGTAAACTCTTGAGAACAAACCAGAGCTTTGGACTGGTGAATTTGACAGTAGAATCAGCCAACATGAAAAGCGCCAATATCTCCAGTTCTGAGGGAGCCCGCAACCTCATCAGCAACAGTCAAGCAAGACGAAACCCACCCGGTCACAGCCAACCACACCATCTTTGCCATCCAAAAGGTCATGGCCCATGGCATTGCCATTGTTTGGCTCCTTTCCTCAAGACTCAAAATTGTTTTGCAAGTTAAAACCCCATTTGAGAGAATCAATCCCAGCCCCCTTTCGGGGGAAAATAAATCACCAAAAATCAGAGACTGTAAAGTCAAATGAAACGAAAAATAGTTCATAACAAGGATTTCTTTTTCCGTCCAAAAAAAAAAATTCTCTTTTTCACTGACCAAAGAGAAAAAAGACCCCTCCCTACCGTCACGCTTTTGTAGTTTTTTAAAGAGAGATAAAAAGGATTGAGTCTTCTAAACAAATCCTAAAATTAACTAAGACACCATACTACCAAATTATTTATCAATTACTTAATTTACCCTAATATAAAACGACCAAAGGATATATTGAATTGCACGATATATGTACATCCTCCTTAAAACTCGTGTCCAATTTGTTATAACTATAATAACTCTTTAATTTTAATATTTTAAAGTATTTAAAACCAAAAATAAAATATAATTTGAAAAAGAGAAAAACGCTCTCTCTCCTTCCCGACCCACCCCACTCTGAGATGAGTTGAGATATGATGTCCCCAAATTCCTAAACTACCAAATCTCCCTATATTAGATTGGAAACCCACATCTTCTCTTGAAAGATTAAAGACAATATATTTAATTAAGAATTAAAATATTTGTTTTATTGCTTGAGCTTTTGAATCCATGCCTTCAAACAAATTGACTTAATTTTTAACAAACAACACGGAATCCAAGTTGATTTTTGTATGCATAAAACTTAAACAATCAATAACACAAACCAAGTGGTGGTGGTCGCACAGGAGAGATATAAAGAAGGAAGACGAAGAAGCAGGGGAGAGAGAGAGAGAGTTTTGTTTAAATATTATTTTACTTTATTTTTTTTAATACTTTAAAAGATTAAAATTTAAAGAATGTGTACCATTGGTATTTTTGGTAGTTAAATAGGGTGTACTTAGTTAATTTTACATTTCAATTTAAATATTAGAGTGTACTTAGATCGTAGGGTGTACTCAGTTAATTTTAGGGTTCGTTTAGCAGCACTCAAAGGATTTCTTTGACCTACATAAAACCCCAATTATTATACATTTTAACCTTCTCCGTTAAAAAAATGTTAATAAATCTGTTAAATGCTTACATGACAATGGAAAATTTCTATCGAGTTCCAATATGTAATTTCTTCAAAAACCCAAAAAAAAAAATTATAATTTCTTCTCATTCCCATATATACATTGCCAAGTTGATTTCAGAGTGCCTTTATATCCGTATGATTGCCGCAACATGATAATTCGAACAAAACGATCATGTTACTGCAATGACTTTTGTTTTGTTGGGCTATTCGGTTCTTAGGTTTTTATCATGTGTCGACTTTGATCGTTTCAATAGTTGTTTTTAAAGAACAAACATGATGCACTACCTCATAGACTACGCACAGAGTTAAATATTTGTTTAAGCAACAAATGCAATCCATTACCTCATTGACTATGTGCAACTCTAACGATTGATGTTATTATTTTCTTAGGAACAAATGTAATGCATTACCTTCCACTGAGGGATTCCTCAAATAATTTTATTTGAGAAACACCATTTAGGGTCCCCAATGATTTTTTTCTTCAACAATTCAAACCGTCTATATTTCATTTCTTCATTCATAGATCATCCTTGCAAAAAATCATGCAAATTGAACATTATTAAGGCATTTAATTGGGACCAACAAAATAGATGAATATGGTGCTTCAAGGAAATACTATAATAACAACATCTAATTGAGTGGTCAAATGGCTTCATATTCAAATTATTTTTTTGTAGAAATGATCTTTGAGAGAATATCTAAATAGTAGACATTCAGATTATTGAAATACAATAGGTGGTGGGTTCTACAAGATTATCTCTCAAATAAGCTTATTTAAGGGATCCCTCAACTAAAGCGAAGGAGAGAGAGAACTATCGCCCCATCAACTATTCATAAAGCTTAAAAAATTTAAATTTACTAAAGCTTTTAGTTGGGTAGAACTTCTCTTTCCAATGTTGAAAGAGTTCTCAATTTCAAAACTTCCCCTTCCTCTATTAATAAAAAAAAAATTGAATTTATATTCTTTTATGTGTGTACATATATATATATATATATATATATATATATATATAACCAATTGCCCCTTCTTGGACAAATTGAGCAAAATTTGCATGATTTTAGAAAAATACAAATACAAATTCCAAAATTATTTAGAGCTTCTAATACTTTATAACATGTGTATTAGTTGAATCAAAGATCAATCGTATTGAAATGTTTTTCTCACGAGCATTAATTCCTCTGAGTCTCATATCTTCCTCTATTTTTCTTCATGCAATTTTTTTAAAAACAAAATAAATATCTCACAACCCTAGGAGCCCAGGGCTCATTCAATTTTTTTAAATTGACCTGGCCTAAAACTACGTCGTTTTGGGCTAGGCTTTTAAAAAAACAAAATAAAACAAAACAAAAGATCATCCTCTTCCCCTCCCATTTATCTGACTCCACAGCACATCCCCAAACCCTTTCATTCCCAAATTAATACCTCCCAACCCTAGGAGCCCTAACCTCCCAACCTCCACCACTACCTCTCAGCCGGCGTTGACAACCATTGCCTTGTGCCTCCATCGTCTTTCTAAATTTTTAGTGTTATTTTCTTCGTAGGAAAAATTTCGACACTTTTACACTAAGACCCCTTGACCTAAGTATCCTGAATCCGCCACTTGGTATCACATACGTTCATATGCCCTTCTCCCTACTACTATATTGAGATCTCAGAATTTATCTTAAAACTAATAATAATGCATAACGAAAACTTTGCATTTAGTTTTCAATAACACAAGGATGCTCAATCAACTTTTGAAATCAAGTTTTTGGGCCCAGTGTCATCACTTGATGATTGATCTATAATGCCAACTACCCTTACAATAGATTAAGTGATTCAACTTCTGTGGTAAGGCAGCGAGATTGTCCATTTTGTAGTTATATATCTCATAGTCTATCCCCATCCGCTTTGATTGTAAGACTAATTAGTCCACATAACTTGTAGGGTTAAGGTATCGAATTCCAAGGCCCACTGCATGTGACCCTTCACCCTCAAGTTATCATAATAATGATCTTTGGATATCACATCGTACAAAGAAGATATCTATTGCCAACAAAACTAGACGTAGGGATGCCGAATAAAAACAATGCAGATTTTTTCCATTCATTCATATCTATTTACTTCAAACACACATAAGAATATAAGATTTGGCACGGAGGTCACATTTTAAACTTGATCCATCTCTCCTGCATCAATTCCAAAATCTTCTTTAGATTGTATCAAGTTCATTCTTCCGACTACGGTTCTTACCAGACATCAACCAACCCATCGTCGACACTACCTACCTACCCTTAGTGACCGTTGTCTTCTCCGATCATTGACTCACCGGTGTTGAGATCTTGTCACCCTTGAAGAATGATGTAGCATAACCAATAATCCAGATTGTTTTGGGCCATTCCAGCCTTATTATTTCGGATTAGGTTACTATTCCTAATACGAGGAGATTATTTTTCTGTTTTTCTATTCCTAGTAGGATTAGCATTACTTTCCTATTTCTCACAAGGTTAGGTGATCTCCAACCCAAGATAGGGAAACACAAATTTAGGATGGGATGGCCCAAAACAACTCCCAACCCTTGTATAAGGATTAAGGAAGGCCAAATTTGACAAAAATGAACTCAATGCATTATTAAACGAATCAATTAGATGCCCACTGTGTTAACCCAACCCTTAAGGACCGCCATAAGGAGGGACTCGCAACACTATTTGAAGGGGACTAGATTATGATTAATCCTGTCCCAGCTTAATGTAATGATCAAAGGTGAGACTGGACTAAAGTATCCCATGCTTTTTCTTGCCCAACAAACAAGAAAAGAATTGCTTTTGGTGCACTATATTTATCAATAAACTTTTTGCACTCGGTCCAATGTTTGGTGACTAAAATTGAATTATGCGGTGGAATTGCATTGCATTTAATTACATTACATTTGATTTTTAATATAATTGAATTAAATTACATTTTTTAGGTTAAAAATAAAATTTCTGCAATAAAATAAATAAAAATATGCAATAAATTAGATATAAAAAGTCATCTTCTAATAAAATCCAAATCTGCAAAATTATAAATCACAAAAATACACTATAATATAACCATAACCTATTTGTGATATCCATGAGTTTACTGACTTTAATTACATATGCAACTAAAACATCAACAAGTAGCAAGAGCAAAGTCAATAGTTGAACTAATTCAATCAACTGACAAAATTATGCAAATCATTAGTCATGTGTCACTAATGTAATGAGTTGCCTTAGAGCAGCTCTAAAGCTGCGGGCAAGGGCAGGCAAAAGGCCCCCTTTTGCCCCAAAAATTTTTGTAGCGCACAAGGGCCCAGGCAGGCAAGGGCCAACCCACTAGCTAGGGCAGGCCCAAGGGCAAGATCTGCTTGCGGGCTTGCCTGGGTTTGCTGACGTCAGTAACCCAAAAAACTTATAAAAAATCGTAAAAGGGAAAAAAAATTTTGAAAAATTCCAAAAAATTCATAAACATTTTTTTATACATACCTAGCAATTTTTTTATTATTAATGTCATACATATAAATAAAATTAATCCCATGTGAAAATCAGATACATAAAATTTTATCCGAAAATTTTATTTGAAATTTGATATGAGAATTTTATAATAAATAATGACACGTGGCAATAGAAAATCTTATCCAAATTAATTGTTTAAGTATAAAACATAATGAAAAATAATTAAAATGAATAATAATTGCCCTTGCCCTTGCCTTTTTGGGGTGGAGCTACAAAAGGCAAGGGCTGCCACTATTCACAGCCCTTACCTCCCCTTGCCCTTGCCCTTTGGGTGGAAGTCCTCTTACAAATTCCATTGGAGCACTTTCAGTAAAGAAGGACTTTCTGCAACGTATTCCCTCCACTCTTCTTCATCGATTCTAGCATTTCTATCTGCTTCCGTGAATGTCCATGACATACACAAGAATGTCGTCACCAAGATGCAAATACAAATGATCAACATCAAAACAGAGAAATTCATATTTAAACAAGAAGGAAAAAATAAAGAAAGAAGAGAAAATAATTACTTTTATAACAATAAGAGGATCAAAATTGGAGGAGCTGTTGCAATTGATTGAGAGAAAAAGTGATTGTGTGACGAGGTCCTAGCTCAGGCAGCACACTGAGGCAAGGCATCTTGGTCCATGGGGTCACAGTACCCCCAGTTAAATTCCCTTTTTCATTTTGAGATTTACTACCCACACTTTGTAATTGGGGAACCCTACTAACCCGAGGGTAGGAGCGTGCTTTGTGCTATTTCACCACCACCAAGGTGAACAGTCCAAGACGATCATGCCTCACCTGAGAAGGTTTCAATCAAGCAACCAACCACTAGAATGCCATGCTTAGTTACAAGCTCACGCCACTAGGCTCGGCAATATTGGGTGTTATGTAATGCCCTGCTTAGGTACTGATGAGCATATTTTATATTATATATTTAACCCCATTCTTAGTACATTTTGGTTAATATTTTGGAAGAATTTTGATACTTTGAATTGTATTTTCAATATAGGACTTTTGACATCCTCTAGAGCAAAACATAATCAAATGGATGAATTTTGGAGTAATTCCAGTTGGAGGACGTTCGTGAGTCACTTAGCTTGATCGTATCAAAATTTCAAATTTTTCTACCAAGCGATTATTTTCTGGCAGTCAATCAAAGGAGCAGTGCGCGGTGCTGGAATAGTGACGTTTTGGGCCTTACTGCGTTTTTGGAGCCCAAGATGACCTCGGATGGGTTCGTGACCTTTTGGAGATGTGTTCAGAATATTTTTATCTTCAAAACAAGCTATCTTGGGCCTGATTTGGAGAGATTTGAGCCCAGAACGTGGCTGGACAGATTTTGAGCGAATTTCCCTAATTCTATTTGGATTTTACTTCCTAGTATTACTTTATTTTAATTAGTTTCTTTGTGGGAAAAGAAAAGCTGTATTGGCAGCTAGGTTTTAGGTAGTATTTAAGTTCTTTTTCACAACAATTTTAGGGGGATTCTATTCTTTTTGGCTTCTTGAACGTGAGAGTTATTGCTCGGGTTTTGGAGATTTGCAACTTTTAGGTGTTTTTATTCCTTTTCTTCTTAATGATATTTTTCATGATTTCAATTATGAATATGCATAACTAATTCCCTTTTGCTAGGGTGAAACCTTAGCCTTAGCATGAATATGTGATTTTTATTAATTTGCTTATGAATGGATGCATGCTTGCTTTGAATTATTAATCATTGCGTTTGAAACTATCTATTTGTTTTAATGACTTATCACCATTATGATATTTAGACAAGTAATTTGATGCAATTTCTGTTGGAACATCACCCTGAAATTGAGGAGGGCTTCTTGTGATTAGTAATTGTAAGTTCACTTAAGGTGAACATCACGCTCTTAAGGGTTGTATGGTTTTTCAAAGGGTTTTCACAAAGCTTAATGAGTCTTGCATGTTTATATTTGATCTGAACATCACAGATGGATTGCATGTTAGATATACGTTTTCGCTTGAACATCACACGGAAAATATGCATTAGGAAAACCTAACTTTCAAAGCATATATGTGGAAATTCATAAGTAATTAGTAAAAATTCATAGGATTGCTAGGTGACGGTGAATCCCTAGTGCTTTTATAAATTGATATCTAAAACTCTTTTCATTTAATTGTGTTTTTAATTAAATTCGTTTTTAGCTTTAACAAAACCAAAATCAAATCAACTTTCTCAACTTTTAATTTTAGTTAATTGGAAATCGTTTTTACATAAATTGCTAAATAGTCCTTGAGGAGAACGACCTTGCATGAGCATCTATACTACAATAGCCTTGTATTCTTGCAAGTATTTAATGTGATTTTAACCCTGTTTGGACAGGTACTAAAAATCCTATCAGGTACCTTTTGGTTTTGATGGACCAAGCAAATGCATAAGCATGTATAGTAGAAGAAAGTAGAGTTTCGTATAGGGGTTTACGATATATGCCTATTTGATTTTTATAATGAAAGAGATTCTCAAGCATGTGAGTTTAGTTTAGGAGCAAAACACATATACAGGTTTTTTTTAGGACTGTTTTACTTATCATCTGATGTATTTGTTGTTCCTTACTACAAGCACTTAGAACACTCACAAAAATTCCCTGATTTGGTTTCACACCCCATTATCCACCAGCATTTTTGAAAAAATCATCAATGCTTTTTCTTTTTGCCCATCTTGTACATACCCTGTGATCATCGTAGTCCAAGAGATGACATTCTTTTGCGGCATTTGAATAAACAACTCCTTCGCCCGCTTTAAATCCCCATTCTGAATGAAACCAGTAATCATTGTATTCCATGATGGCATATGTCCCTCCCCGGCATGATTCAGACATTACAAATGGAGTACGAGTTTGGTTTCACCTGAAAACCATAATGCATCTTCCATATTCGCTGTTGCAAAACCTTCAAATAGGAAACTTGGAGCTGTAGAAGGTAATTGGTTTAGGTCAATGAGAGTCGCAATGCACCATAAATAGCTTTTCTTTTCTACGTGCAGATACATTAGTGAATCTAATTTACCCCCATATTCACTTCTTAGCTCTCCTCTATTTACTTTAATATTGCAAGAATCTTGCAGTAAATCATCCCAGTTCATATTGAACTTCTCTTGGAACTTCAATCAACTTTACCCATTTTTTAAATCCCTCAACATATTTAAGTCTTCATCTTTGAGCCTCAGCTCTGGAAATTCCTATAAAGATTCTTATGAAGTTTTACAAACTCACTCCTGTACAACCACTTGTCAGTGCACATACCATGTTCTGTCAATGACCTCCATCACTCTCTCAAAGTCGCCACCACGAAGACAGTTCAGTAGCAAGTACTCATAGAGATCTCTGCTTACCACCAAATTTCCACTCTCCATGTTCCTCTTAATGTCCCCCCACAAGATCGTGATAGTAAGAATCATTCCCAGAGAAGAATACCCATATAACAGATAGGAAAATGTTTGCTCAGTGGGTTGAATTTTCATCTCTTGCATTCTTCTGTACGCCTTCAATGCATCATCCATCATTTTGGCCTTGCAGAAAAAGTTGATGGAAGAATTGAACTGGTAAACAACAGAAGGGATTTCCTTCTTCTCATCCACTGAAAAATTCATAAAGTCTGAATGAGAGATTTGACTGAAATACATTAATCTGTAACCATTATGATCACTTTTCAATATTCACTTGTTCATATAAGGCAATCTCTTTGAGACACAGAGGGTATGCTTTATGTTCCAATTATGCAGTAAATAATCAAAATCAGCTAGTTTATCAATTAATATGTTCTCAGAAAGTTAAATGTTTCTGGGAACAGGCAAATTATCGTACAACTTAACAAAATTGAGTAAATTTCACATCACCAAATACCACAAGAAAGAAGAATGGGTGACCAAAAGTTTCACAAAGCTATACGATTCTCAGTGAACAAAAGTTAAGTAATCCTTGACAAGCCAAAAGAAAAACCGTTAGGCCTCTAATTATGGCCTAAAATTTTGAGAGAAGAATTATTATTGGAAAGGGTAAATGATTGGCAATAATTTCTAAAAAATGTCAAGATAAGAGCACAGCACAGGAAACAATTTCAAAATTTCCATAGGTCCAGCTAAGAACACAATACGTACATTGTCACAATGCAACAATCAAGTTATCCCTTGCAGTTGAAAAGGGACTAACCACCGCCAGGCTAGGAAAATATCGATAAACAGCCACCAACTCTAGGAAGCTGAAAAAGGAGGATGACTTGTCAGAGTGAAGGGCCAAAATCATCATAAACAGACACATCCAGAGAAAAATATATGAAGAAAAATATCAAAACAAATAGCTGATGATCCTTTGTAGCATGCAAGATCACCCAAGTAGATCAAATATTGGTGGCATCATCTTCATTTCAGTATCCTTGTCCATAACAATTCTATTTTCAGAATCCTTAGAGAAATACCCCAGAGGCCAGAGGGAGCCTATACTTTGCTCTCATCTTCATTATCAAATCATTGCGGTCATCCTTTGAAGCTCCGAAAAAAAAAAAGGCAAATTGCCAAAACTATTTTGTTTATTGTGACACACTAAATAGAAGAAATCATGGCCAGTGACAATCTCACGTTGAATGGTAGCCAGTTACTTTGGATTTCTTCTGTACAAAACTTTGCCTCCTTTCTGAAGAGATCATGTTTGCAGGAAATGTCAACAGAATTTCACAATTCTACATATCTCCAATACAGTAAAACAATATTGTCAGTGAGTTTTAATGAACTTTCTCAAACTGATACAAGTCCCTTAGTAACCTATTAAAGACAACAGGAAACTCACAAAAAAAAAAAATTCAAGATGAATATATTTCCAGAATTGAGCTTGATTTTGAAGCTGGGCCTCACTACTGCCCCTTGTAGGCTACTTTTTATAGTTCAGTCTTACCTTTGGCGTAAGTTTTATTATGAAACATAATCAACGAAGAACAACTAATCTCAGAAGATACTAGCAATCAAGAATATCCTATCTGTCTTCAATAAGTTTCTCACATTCGCCTCTCGTTTTCTATGGAAAACCAGCAGTCCACACAAACTTATGCCTCAAGATCTTTAACTCAATGAGCATCCAGAAACAAGAAAGAAACCACTGGGACTTACCTCCCTTCACTCGATGTAACCAGTGCGGCCCAAATCATACAATTCAAAAGCTTCTGCCATTCAAATGTATCCATTTTAGAGTGTGCATTTGAGTTGAAAAGCAAAGCAGCAGAAGATTCTGTGCAAGACATGCTACTACTGCCAATTGAAAATCTAAAAATTCCAAACACATGGGAGATGGCCAAAGTAGGATTTACTATCATAGTATCATGACTATAGTACTTACAAGTAATTTTGATTGCATCAGGGATTTTTGGGTGGAAAACACTCAATGTCTGCACAAAGAAAAATCTACATAAGCATGGCAGAACAAAGAAAAATTTGAGGAATGAGATTCCTAATTAATGAAATTAAAGGAAATTTTCAGTCTATGACTTGCTCTATGCGAAGCTTGATCCAATATGTGGTTTTGAACATAGAAATAAAAAAGATTAGGATGAGAGCCACCAACCATGTAAACCACACACAATTATGCAGTTGTCTGGAGGAATTCTCTGAATTTCTTGCTTGGCTTGCTTGAGGGGTTGTGTTTATAAGCAAGAAGCTGCTAGGAAATTAAAAATCTATGAGCTGCAATATGCAATGAAGCAACCAACAAATTCATGTGAGACTCCTCATAGAGTCAAGGTTGTCTCTATGTTAACCCAACCCAGTTTTTGTAACATCCTACCTCTGCCCTTGGTATCAAATAACACCAGCCAAGATAGGAAAAAGAGAAAGAACTTGACATATAATAGTTTCAGAGATTTTCTTGAATTGGTATGTAACTAGTGGGAGTTAAACAATCACATTCTTTTGCAGATAAGCCATCCAGTGCCTTTCATTTTCTATGTTTACAATTCAAGTTTTGGTATTACTTTCACACAAGCAAGTCGGATAAAGCGATCTAGGTATAATTTATTTGAAAGGAAAATTATGACTAATGATCCTCTTTCTAGAGCATCAAGAGAATTACTACACAGATCAATTCATACACTTTTTCAAGTTTAAAGTATTATACTAATCTATGACTCAACAAATAAAATGCCAAAGGGTATGGATTGTACCATGAATGGAAGATTCATTCGCAGTCCAGAACATAAGAATATGGACTTATAACAATTTAGCATAAAAATAAAGAAAGGAAACAAACAAATAGCAACTGGGGTTTCGTGAAAAACCTTGGAGAATTTGATGGGTCTGAGAGAGTGAGAGGAGATGCCAACGAAAGAGAGAGATGTGAGCAAACTCGTCGTGGATAATTAATCACTTTTCTAATAGTGCCTTTTGAACTATCTGCTAATCGAGAATCTATGTTCATGAAAAATCATCATCTACTGTCAGATCATCATATGGTATATAACCAATCTTCTTCATTCTTTCATGTAGATTGCAAAGTAAAGAACATATAAGTTCAGACTGATAATGAGACTTATCACCAACCACAAACACATGCACCTTATTTCCAACTTCTATCCAACTGCAACCAGGCTGCTTCTTCAACCCTTTCTCTTTCATTTTCATCCTTATCTTTGCAGCTTCTCTCCATTTCCCAGATGAAGCATATATGTTACACAACAACAAGTAAGTGCCTGCTTTCTCTGGCTCCTCCTCTAAAAGCTTCTCTGCAGCCAGCTTCCCAATATCCATGTTGCCATGAACATTACATCCAGCAAGAAGAGCCCCCCAAACAGATGCTGATATCTTAGTCCCCAGCTTCTCAAGGACATTAAAAGCTTCCTTGAGCCTCCCTGCCCGACCACAGAGATCAACCAAGCATGTGTAATGATCTTCTCTCACTTGTATTGACCCATCTCTAAGAAGCTCATTAAAATACTTTAGCCCCTCCTCCACCAAACCAGCATGGCTGCATGCAGAAAGCAGCCCCACATAAGTAACATCGTCAGGTTTGCACCCTAATTTCCGCATTTCATTAAACAAGTTAATTGCCTCAATACCACATCCATGATGTGCATAGGCTGCGATCATACCATTCCAGGAGACCATATCCCTATGGATTGTCAATCCATCTTCAAACATCTTCCTAGCAGTGACTAACTCCCCACATTTTGAATACATGTTTATGAGTGCTGATACCAAGAATGCACACTCCTGATGGACTGTTTTACTTATCATCTGATGTATTTGTTGTCCCTCACTGAAACCAGCTAAGTTACTACAAGCACTTAGAACACTCACAAAAGTTCCCTGATTTGGTTTCACCCCATTATCCACCAGCATTTTTGAAAAAATCATCAATGCTTTTTCATTTTGCCCATCTTGTACATACCCTGTGATCATCGTAGTCCAAGAGATGACATTCTTTTGCGGCATTTGAATAAACAATTCCTGCGCCCGCTTTAAATCCCCATTCTGAATGAAACCAGTAATCATTGTATTCCATGATGGCATGTCCCTCCCCGGCATCCTCTCAAACAATTCAAGAGCCTCATCCAATCTCGTATTCTGGGTGTAGCCTGTAATCATTGCATTCCATGAAACCACATTCCTTTGAGGCATCCTATCAAAAAATTCTCGAGCTTCATCAATCATGCCATTTCTTGAAAATCCCGCAACCATTGCTGTCCACGAAATAACATCCCTTTCCAGCATCAAATCAAAATGCGTCCTTGCCTCTTCAATTCTGCCACAGTGTGCCAAAGCCGTTAAAACTGTATTCCAAGATACCACATTCCTCTCTGGCATCCTCTCAAACAACTCTAAAGCCATGTCAACCTGACAATTCCGTGCATAACCATCAATCATGGTGTTCCAAGAAACCACATTCTTCACCGGCATCTGATAAAACAACCTCTCTGCCTCCTTGATTTGTTTCAGCCTTATATACCCACTGACCAACGCAGTCCAAGTGATCACATCCTTCTTAGCATCCACTCTGTCAAACAGCCTCCTAGCCTCCTCCATCATCCCACATCTGATATAACCCGTGATCACTGTTGTCCATGTGACAACGTCTTTGTCAGGCATTTCATCGAACACTTGGCGTGCTTCTCTAACTTTCCCATCTTTGCTAAGCCTAGTAATCAGCCAGTTGGATTGTGCCACACTAAAACTGGCACTAAAATCTCTATCAGGCGATGTGATTCTAGGCGTCATCGTGTAGTTCATGGAGTGGTATAGAAACTTGCGACTGCACAGCATGGGAAGAAGAGCCTGAGAGAAACCCATGAGAGGTAATCCAGCTCTGTTGCTAAGATGCATCATGGTAATTGGTAAACGTAACAGAGCTAACAATTGGAGATATGTTTGGCTCGCCAGAATCAAATGGAAAACTTCTTCTCTCAATTCTCATGCACACCGGTAACCATCAACTTAAAGTTTCAGACAGTTTCTGTATCTAACACCTTTTAGTGGGCAAGGCAACATTTGTTTTTTTGTTTGACTAGATTTTAAATAATTTGATATAATGGTCCAGAATAAGTTGTGATGAATTTCATGTCCACTTCAAGACTGGCTGCTTCTCCTCCTCTGACAAGTCTCGCACTCGTCTTCCGCCCTGCCAAGTTATTATAATGAGTGATAGGAGGGAGAGAGAGAGAGAGATGATGGGTGTTTGGCGTTGCGTTGGGTAAGGGTAGATCTGGCAAACGGGTGGTGTTAACGGGTTTCGGGTCGTGTTCGTGTCAACCTATTAACTTAATTGGTTGACACGATACGACCTGTTAAGTTAATGGGTGAAAAATATCAAACTCAAACACGACCCGTTACAATTCGCGAAAAACTCAACACGACCAATTAAGAATAAATTTAAAAAATAAAATAAAATAAAAATAAATAAAAAAACCTATCGCCCAGGCAGCCAGGATCCTCCTCACCAGAAAACAACGCTCATATTAGACCTGGCAATATCGGATACGACCCGTTAACACGACACGAATTCGCATGAAAATAACAGTTTTGGGTCGAGCTTAATGGGTCAGGTTGAAAACAGTTGAACCCGTTAGTCACCCGTTAAACTAACGGGTCGTTAACGGGTTATTCGTGAATCACCTGTTAACCCGTTAAGAGAAATGGCATTTTTGTAATTGTACATTCTAAAACTAAACCTAACCTAACTCACTCAACCGCTCATGACTTTACTCTCTCTGTATGTATTCGATCTAAACCTTCTTTCCTCCTCTCTCTTTCTCTCCAGACTCAGCCATAACCGCCCTCACCTCACCTCCTTCTTTTCCATCTCTCTTCATCTCTCTATCTCTCCATCTCTCTGGTTGCTGAAGCCACTGGGGGTGGGGAGCATATGGGTGAAGCCACAATTATTGTGCGAATTGTTGCTGAAGCCACAATTATTGTGCGAATTGTTGCTAAAGCCACAATTGTTCTATAATTGGAGAGCTAACTTAATCATTGTTAGCTCTCGAATTTTTCTATCATTGTTCTATCTTCTCTCCATCTCTTGAATTGTTCTTCAAAGCTGCGGACCAGAGGAACTTTTCTCCTCCAAGAGAGGGGCATTTTGAGAATCGGGAAATTGAGGTCTTGTTCGAGAGGAGAAGAGAATTGGGTGTGAAAGAGAATTAGGAGAAGAAGAAGAGAAGGTAAAAGAAGAGAGTGAGGTAGATGAGTGGGGGAATCTGTATGAGCTTTGTTTTCTGGTGAGGAGGTTCATGGCTGCCTAGGCGATAGGTTTTTATTTTTTTATTTTTTTATTTTTTTATTTAAATTTATTCTTAACGGGTCGTGTTCGCGAATTGTAACAGGTCGTGTTTGGGTTTGGTATTTTTCACCTGTTAACTTAACGGGTCGTGTTTGGGTCTGGTATTTTTCACCTGTTAACTTAACGGGTCGTGTCGTGTCAACCCGTTAAGTTAACGGGTTGACACGAACACGACCCGAAACCCGTTAACAAGACTCGTTTGCCAGGTCTAGCTCATATAGATCCCCCCACTCATCTACCTCACTCTCCTCTTTTACCTTATCTTCTTCTTCTCCTGCTTCTCTCTCACACCCAATTCTCTTCTCCTCTCGAACAAGACCTCAATTTCCCGATTATCAAAATGCCCCTCTCTTGGAGGAGAAAAGTTCCTCAGGTCCGCAGCATTGAAGAACAATTCAAGAGATGGAGATAAGATAGAACAATGATAGAAAAATTCGAGAGCTAACAATGATTAAGTTAGCTCTCCAATTATAGAACAATTGTGGCTTCAGCAACAATTCACACAATAATTGTGGCTTCACCCATATGCTCCCCACCCACAGTGGCTTCAGCAACTAGAGAGAGGGAGAGATAGAGAGATGAAGAGAGATGGAAAAGAAGGAGGTGAGGTGAGGGCGGTTATGGCTGAGTCTGGAGAGAAAGAGAGAGGAGGAAAGAAGGTTTAGATTGAATACAGAGAGAGAGAGAGTGAAGTCGTGAGCGGCTGAGTGAGTTAGGTTAGGTCTAGTTTTAGAATGTACAATTACAAAAATGTCATTTCTCTTAACGGGTTAACGGGTGATTCGCAAATAACCAGTTAACGACCCATTAGTTTAACGGGTGACGAACAGGTTCACCCGTTTTCAACCCGACCCATTAAGCTCGACCCAAATACTGTTATTTTCGTGCGAATTCGTGTCGTGTTAACGGGTCGTATCCGATATTGCCAGGTCTAGGTAAGGGAAGAGTTGTTCTTTTCTAAACTTTTCCTTTTTCGGCGGATGTTCGTTTTTTTTAATCAAATAAAAACTTCATTAGATAAACTTCAACGATACAATCAAAGACATCAACAAGCCATTTAAAATACCAATCCCATGAAAGCAACAAACTAACATGCTAAAAGCAAAATTAACGCGCACTAAAACTACTAGCCCACTAGCCCTCATCACCACAATTAGCCATAAGCCCAAACAAAGCCCACAAACTCAACATAACCAAAATCCTAAATCAACCAATGAGCCTAAACGAACCCTACCACCACCACCTGAAGAAGCGCCATCGCGGCCACACCCACCATAGCATTCGTAACAGATCTGGGGAAAATATGATTTTCAGCGATCTACCTATGCATAAGAGCGAACAAATAAACGAAAACAACAACTTTGCCAAAGAACAATTGGGTGATTTGCAGCAATCTCTGTCAAAGACGATGTAGAATCAAATTGAAAGAACATGAGCGGCGTTAGAGAGCGGGCTTTGGGAGTAGGATTTGATTGAGAATATAGACTAAAAAGGGTGATAGGGAACTTCAATCTAACCATGGCTTAGAAGAAACCACCACAAGGGGTTTTTTATTCAAAACGCCCCAGTGGACTTATTCACTAACCTAAAAGGAAAAGGCGAGAAGAGAGGAGGGGGAGGAGGGGCAGTGACGCTTCTTCCTCCTCCTCCTCCTCTATGGAATTTTCCTTTATGACTCACAGAGGGAGAGAGCGGTTAGGGTTCTTTTCTTAACTCTATGTTTCTGTTTTTTATATTTTATTATTATTATTCATTACTATTAATTATTAGTTTTTTTTAGGGGCCTTTGATTTAAAATCAATAGGAAATTTTGTGGTAAATGATAATCCAAGATAAAGTGAATGAATAAAATATAGTATTCAATTTACAATAATGTAATTTAAAAACTTTAAAATTACACACATTCCCACTCCAATATTTTAACAAATTTATTTAAAGCCAATCACACAGCGCCACACGTCCGGTGATCACCTTCGACCACTGCCACCCACAGCCGTCGATCGCCGCCACTCGGTCGCCGATCCATGACACTCACCTCTGACCGGCCTATAGAATATAAATTGCAACACAATGTGTATTTTTATGTTACTCTTATATTAGTATTTTTTTTAGGTTTATAAAATAGAAACTGCAACACAGTATGTACTTTTACGTTACTCTTATATTGGTATTCTTTGAGTTTATATAATATAATTGCAATATAGTGTACTTTTATATTACTCTTATATTGATATTTTTTAAGTTTATAGAATATAAATTGCAAAACAACGTGTATTTTTATGTTACTCTTATATTATTTTTTTTAGGTTTATAAAATAGAAACTGAACACAATGTGTACTTTTACGTTACTCTTGTATTGGTATTTTTTCTAGGTTTATAGAATATAAACTACAACACAGTGTGGCCCCATTTGGTTCGCAGAAAAGATTTGATGGGAAATAATTTCCCGCGTCTTTTCCCAAGGGATGGGAAATGGAAGATTCTGTTAGAAGTATGCCCGAGAGCTAATCATGAGATGTAAACTCTAAGGATATTTCACTTAAATTAATCAAGGGCATGATGTTATTTTCAGTAAGAGTCTCAATTATTTACTTAATTAATGAGTCCATGAATCATGAGAAGTAGAAAGTGACTTAAAGAAGTTAAGTTCAAGAGATCTTAATATGCCATGTTTGTGGGAGTGATTTTCATCCCACGGAATATTCATCGATAGATTCTTCCCTCTTCCTTCTCGATCCTCTTTCTCCCTGCAAAAATAACACGGAGTAAAAAGACTACACTCAGGGGGTGTTGGCCAAAGGCCCTCCGATGCCTCACTTGGATCTTACGTAAAGAGACAGCAAGAGCTAAAGTGGTCGGAGTTTATTTCTCTCACGGGGAGAGTTCCGGGTGGCCGGAGTTGTGTGTGGTGGTGGCTGGAGCCTTGTGTGAGAGAGGGATAGAGGTGGCGGCAAGGCAAGGGTGGGAGGGAATTTTGACAGAGTTTCGGACTTAGTTTTGACGTACCTCAAGCCTTTGTGTAGCCTTGAATATATAGAGCTCTTGGGAGCTAGGGTTTCTGGAGGAATAATTCCACACATGGAAGGGAATTTTTCTTCCCCCAAATTGGCAAGATTGATCAAATTAGGGATTTAATTAGGAAATCCCCATTTAATCAAATCAATCCCCAAATCAAATCATCTCCAAATGGAAGGAAATCAATTTGACCTAGGGTTTTATTGAAGGAAGAAATCGGTTCCCACAAATGCTCCTCAGCTTCTGCGTGGCGTTTGGTTGTCCAACTGCATCTCGGCTTCATTCTTTGATTTGGGCTCCTATTTGGAGGAGGCTTGTGACTTGGGCTCCCAGTTGGAATTAGCTTGAGACTCCTTGTAGGTCAAGGAACCTCAATTGCTGTGGATACTGGGCTTCTCTTCACTCCTTTTCAAATCACAAATTGGCTTTCTCTACTTTCTGCTTGAGATAGATTTTGGAAGATTGTATTGCTTGTCATGGAGAGGAGTCACCGTGGTATGTCATGATCTGTTGATTTGCTTCAATTTGAATTCTTTGATGTGTGGCTGACTGACTTCTGTCTTCTACTTGCAGAGGATAGCAAGAAACCTGATCTCGACTCGGATATGGCTAAGATTCGTCAGGCTTTGAAGGTTCCGCAAATGGCGTTGGCTGCTAAGTGAGCATCGGAAGGAGGTTGGTGGTCTGCCTGCTAAACGAGAGGAGTCCTCGACCTAACTCCATGAGAAAATGAAGGCTGGTACTAGGTCCGTTAGGGATGAAACTGCAACCTCGTGATCAAAGGAAGTGTCTCCATTGAGGAAGAAGCTGAAACTTCCTTCTGCCATGATCAAATTTTCTTCAAGGGGATCTCGTCTGCTGAGAAAGCTCCAGCAGGAGTTGCGCCTTCGTCTGCCAGGATCAAGCACCTCGTTAACGCCGACAACAAGAAGATCAGCGACATGTAGAAGGTTAGAAGTATTCTACTAAAGTCTTCGCTCGAACAGCTCAAGACATGTGACCTGCCTTGCAACCAGAATGCCAAGAATCAAAGCTCGAGTAGTCTGCGCCGGTCCAGGGATCAAACTGAGAGGACTGTGCCTCGGTTTAGCCTTCACGATCCATCTGCCAAGTCGCGAACTGTCAAGCAATTTAGAGAGTTGTCTGCTCGTGCAAAAAAGTCCTTCAACTTCACGAACTGCTGGTCTGGGAGTTGCTAATAGCTCTGCTGGGGATGAGCATGTGTCTGATCTGCTCAAGCCATTCTTTCTGTTAAGTTCATCTGCTTGTGCCAAGCTGGTTGACCACATACATCAAGCTAGTTATCTTGGCACGTTCTTGATCCTTTGCTTGGAAAAGGAAAAAGAAATAGCTGATGAGGTAGCGGTAAATGCCGTGGAGTAGGCAGCTGGGGTTGCTGAGCAGGTAGTTAAATGGGATGGAGGCGCTAGCGCAGAGCTGGCAGCTGGGGCTGCTGAGCAGGTGACTGGAGCTACTAAGCAGATGACTAGAGCTGCTAAACAGAATGGAGGTGCAGCACCGAGCAAGCAGCTAGGGTTGCTGAGGAGGTCGTCAACCCAGGGTCACCCATGTTTGTTGAACTTAGCCAGTTGGCCACTTTGCTATGAAATCTTCAGTTATTTTCAAACTTCAATCCGCACAGTGTCTTGTGAACTGCTTGAGTGTTTCTGAATTTTGTGATGGTCGGCTTGACCTGCGTCTCCCTTAGGACGCTTCCTTTGTAGTGTTCGGCTTGACTTGCGTCTCCCTTAGGACGCTTTCTTTGTGGTGGTCGGCTTGACCTGCGTCTCCCTTAGGACGCTTCCTTTGTAGTGGTCGGCTTGATCGACACTTTCTTTGTGGTGGTCGGCTTGACTTGCGTCTCCCTTATGACGCTTCCTTTGTAGTGGTCGGCTTGACCTGCGTCTTCCTTAGGACGCTTCCTTTGTGGTCGGTTTGACCTGCGTCTCCATTAGGACGCTTTCTTAGTAGAAGACAATCATCATATATTTCTTGGCATAAGTGGCATAGGTCCCACCAAATCAATGACCCATCTCATGAATGGCCAAGGGCTGTTCTACGGGTGGTACACTTCGGTTGGTAAACTGGGCACTAGCTTGTAGTGTTGGCATCGATCACACCTTCTGGGCAAGTGACCTGCCCCCACCAAGGTTTCTGCATTTGCCGTCATGTATTTTACAGAGCACCTCGAGCATTTGCAGGTACTTGATGCATGTGAGGGGAGGACCGGAATATGATATGCGAACAAGCTTGTTGTGTTGCATGTAGTATCTTGCAACTTTCTGCTTGATTTTTCTAGTCTCGGACTTCTCCCTTGGGAGGTTCTCGTTCACCAGGTAGTCGATGATGAGGTCTTGCCAGCTTGGATCCTTGTCGATCTGCATCAGGTCCGGCTGCTCTACCTCTTCAATGCTTGGCTGATCAAGGTGCTGAACTGGGATGAAGTGCTTGATCTGGGTGTCCAGCTCTGCCTCTGCATGCGCATCCTTTGCTTGTGGCACGTGTTGGATGGTGAAGGTAGGAAACGCCTTCAACAGCTCCTGGACTTTTTCAAGGTATGTGCTCATTCTCGGGTGCTTCGGCATGTATTCTCCTGCGGCTTGATTTGTGATCAGCTGAGAATTTGAATAGATGGCCAGCTTCTTGATTAAGAGATCCTTTGCCAGGCGCAGGCTAGCGAGCAATGCCTCGTACTCTGCCTCATTATTTGAGGCTGGGAAGCCAAGCGTGATAGCTTGCTCCAACAGGGTCCCATCTGAGGTGATGATGACGACACCTGCTCCAGCTTCTTTTTGGTTTGAGGCTCCATCTACATGCAACTGCCACATGTCTTTCGGTAGGTCAGGTTCAGCGGAGGAGGCCATATCTGCTCTCGAACTTTCCCTGTTTTTGCTAACTAGTTTCTCTTCTTCGGCTGGTGGAGTGAATTCTGCCACAAAATCAGCTAAAGCCTGGGCTTTTATAGTAGTCTTCGGCTGGTAGAGGAGGTCATATTGACTCAATTCTATTGCCTACTTCATGAGTGCTGAGAGGCGTCAGGGCTATGCAGAATTGATCTCAGGGGAAAAGTCGGTCATGACAATAATCCGATGAGCTTGGTAGTAGGGTCGCAGCTTTCTCGCGGAAACTACAAGTGCCAAAATGAGCTTCTTCATTTTGGGTAGCATCGAGGAGAGCTTTTGACGTGTAGAATACCGGATGTTGGGCCCCCAGCTCTTCTCGGATGAGAGCTGAGCTGAGGCTGAGCTAGATACTGCCAGGTACACGAACAAGTCTTCAGGTTCTGAAAAGCTACTTCGCACTCCTCATCCCACTTGTCTCTTTGCCCCTTCTTTAGCACTTTGAAGAATGGTCTACACTTCTTCGTAGATCTTGAGAGGAAGTTTACTTTCCAGAGATTGGAGACTCCTTGGTGTGAAGCCAAAACTCTTTTGGTGTGAAGCTAAGGCGTCTTTTACCACCTATTTTCTACTTTTCCATTGTTCTCGCTTCCGCTAAATTACCCAAATACTCAATTCACCCATATCCTACATCACACTTCATGTCTGCAGGCTCTGTCAAAGATTACTTCAACTGGTGCCATGACTTATGCTTTCATCCAAGCCATTAAGCGTGGACATGGAAATACATATGGGAACATGTTGAATGCAATGCAATCTACCATACGTAACACACATAAGGATCATAGAGGTGGAATTGTGACATCTCTTATCTCCATGCTTTTGATAGGAGGAAGTCATGGTGGACTGAGACAGGTATGATCATCAATCTTTCCACACTAGTTTGACCATAGAACAAAATTTAATGTATTTTTTGGTTGAATAACAAAATATGATGTTTGTTGACAGTATTTTGATTGAAATCAGCATGCAAAATTTTGTCAGCAATTAAATGATCCCAATAATTTTAGTTTAATGCTGAAGTATTAAGGAAAATAGAAAAGAAAAACTAGGTTTTGTATCATTAGAAGATGCTCAGTCCCTTTGTGCATATAAATTCTATTTTTGTGTATTTGCCATATTGTGTTTTGTTAAAATTGATCTCATGTCTACTAAGCTGATTTCAGTTTAGCATCTTAACTTTCCTTTCAACTGTCATTGCTGCAACTGCACAGCAGGGAATTGTGTATATTGATGAACTTGACAAGATTACCAAAAAGGTTCATTTAGCTTTTTGTATGTTTATCTCTCTTTCTCTCTCTGTGGGAGAAGTTTACTACTCTTTTATGTGTACCGATGTTGGGGGTTAATTCATTGATTCATTGTATTCTGATCTAAGTTGTTGTTTCTGATCTAGGTATGAATGTTCCTGAGAAGGGAGCTCGAAAGCACTTGGAGGAGAAAATTTTCAAGTATATCAATGGCATCAGATATATGTCTCGGTTACCTCCATATTCATATTGTTTATATTAGTGACTTAAGATAAATGCCTCAGTTACCTACATATTTATATTGTGGTAAATTGTTTATGTACTAGCTCATGGATTAAAATATGTATTGATCACACATTTTTGTTTAAGACTTGACTAGTGCTGAGCCAAGCAAATGTCTTCCTGTGTTCTGGTTAGCTGATTTTTGGTGTTGTCAAGTGTTGGGTAGATCCTTGAAAATCAATTCGTACTTTTACTCTTTTTATCCCATGTTTCTTCACAGATTGACACAAAGGATGTGTGCTCTTCATCTGCGCGGGTGCCTTTATTGACTTAGAGAAAACAGTCTAAGAAAGGTTATCCCAACACTGAAATTATGCCATCTTTTGTTTTTTTTGCTCTCTCTCTCTCTTTGAAGTATTTGTATGTATTTTGCTCCTCTTACAGACACCAAGATTCCTCTATCGGTGCTCCAGTTAGGGCAAATGTGAGGACTAGCGATGTTACAGATGCTGTTGTTACATCATCCTTTCATCAATTTGAGCCATGGGGAGGCTTGACAAGCGGGCAGAACTGGGAGTCTGCGTCTGTTCTGGAAAAGCTATCTCTCTCTGGACTAGCCTGGATTGAGAATGGTTGGTTGGTGCTCTTCAGAATTGGCAATACCTGGACTGAACCTGCTTTGTAATAACTTGTTCTGGTTGATGAACCAGATTTGTAAAGGCAGAAACCTGAGTTCTGCTTAATTCTCCTTCTGGATGAGCCTCTGTTCTGGGTTGGATTACCTCAAAGAGAGGATTTTGAAGGACTTTGAAGATCGTGAGATCTTTGAAAATTTTGTTGAGGTTTTCATATAATGAATAACCTGGATTCTGCTTGTTTCAACTGTTCTGGACGGACTTCAAAACAACAAAGGATTGAGTTCTGGCTATTTGGCTTAGAGCTGGTTTGCTTTTTGAAAGCTTGGTTACTTCTGAATTCGAAGGCTCTTTGAGATCAAGTGATCTTTGATTTTGTCAGTTTTGACTGAGAGTTTGTTTTTTTGATTGGTTGGTTGAGTGTCCTTCTCTCAGTTCACGTCCTTTTGTATTTATAGGAATTTTTGGGTTCCTAAAATATCTAAAGAATATCTATTTTGGGACGTGTTTTGTTTCAGCCAAAAAGGAGATAATTGGCTCTTGATAAGAAGTAGAAAATATCAAGATTTTGGCTGTGGTGAATATCTTCTGCCTACTTCTTGTAACTTGTGTTCAAAATATCTCACTGTTTGAAGTCACATGGGTGCTTGCAGAGAAGATCAGTCTGTTTTTTTACTGAGAATTCCTTCCGAATGTACTCTGGCCATTTTTGGTAACTTGTGTTTCTGAAAATATCTCGACTGATGAGACTAGTTGTTTGTAGAAGAAGCTTCAGTTTGTTATAAAATATCTATGAGCTAGCTTCTTCATTTTCCTTTCTGCTGGTTTTGTTCTCCAGGTTTCAAGTTTCAAAGTCTCTGAATTTTTGGAAACTCATGAAGCTTTTCTTTTGCTTATTTTATGCTTTGAAACGGTTTTGGGCTCTTCTCCAATTTTGGCAAGGACGGCCCAAATAGCCAGTATCGGGCTGATGAGCAGAAATTCAGGCCCAAGTAATTTTCGATTTTTAATGAACTGGGCAACCTTAATTAACCATTTATAATTTGTAATCTTAATCACCATTAGTGGTGATTAGATTTTTCTGATTTTAATAACTTTGGTTAATTCTATTTCTTTGAATAACATGGGCCATTTTCCATTTTTGGCAAATAGAGCCCATTCCCTGTTTGTACATAATCTTGTAGCCTGTTGGGCTGGTGCGCAGAATTCAGGCCCAAACAAAACCATACATAGAGTTGCAGCGGGGCCAATCACAAATGTAGCAATGAATGGTAACAATTTTAAGTCCCAAATTCATAATGCTTAGAATGCATTACAATATTGACTGATAATGTCTCTATTCTCTAATTTGCGGTATAATTCTTCTTTGGTGTAAATCAGAAACCAACCAGGACCTGATACTGACTCAAGGGGGAATTAATTTGTTATCTATGACAGCATAAAATAGTGAAGATCCATGTGCATTGCTTCTTTAAATCTTCTATTACCAAGGAAAAAAATGACTTTTCTTTGACGAAATTTTGGGAATAACATAAACAACATTAATTAGTAAAGTGCATATCCATATCAATATATTACTCATGTCTCTGTTACAACAAAGCCAATTCTAATGCAAATTTAAATCAAAAGGGTTTGCAAATTTACTTGGACTTGTGAATGAATTAAGCTTGTGGTTGTTGATTTCTTCTCTCCAGGTTGCGGTGGCTGCAAAGCTCTTCCTCCAAAGCTAGTTACTCACTCTTTTCTTTCCATTTGATCTTATAAATGGCTATGGAAAATGCTCAAGTTTATTTTCCAAACCAATTCACATGGCTGAATGATATTATATTGCATTGCTTGTGTATGATTGTTGTATTGCTATTATTGTTTTGTTGTTGTTTTATGAACATGTGGTAATTAAATTAAATTTTGTCATGGTCAGAAGTGGACACAATTGGCATTCTAGTTTGCTACAATGGGAAATGGGTAACCTCAAAGAACATGTGCAAATACAAGGGGGTGACTCAAAAGGCATAATAGTATCACAGACCATCACATTTTCTGAGCTTTTGGACCGGGTGCATAAGATTTGTAATACAAGCAGCAGTGAAGACAAGTTTTGCTTAAAGTTTTCAGCTATGGTATCCTCGAATGAGTGGAAGCACATCAACATTAAGGACAATGATGATGTCCTCTTTTTTATGAAGTACAATTGCGATGTAGTACCTTCAAAACTAGTTCCATTATTGGTGAGTAAGGAAGATAGAGGACTGAGAAATGATGTAGGTGACACCATCCATATCACGACGGGTACTAGTCGGACGGGCTCCAATCTAGTTGCCATGGTTGAAAGCAATGAAGGAAGTTGGAATACCACAATTGTCGGTCATGTGGCAGGTGATGATGGCACATAATTGTTAGACATGATTGATTTTACTGAGCTTAAGAAGATGCATGGTGGCGATAATGGGGCTGAAATAAATGAACTGCAATCGTACTCTGTCCCTCCTATTTTGGGTCGTTCGGACACATTATCCGAATTGCTAGAAATAGGTTTACGAGCAGTGTCTGATCCTTCTATACAACATAATTGGAGGCAAATGGGTGAACAAAACATGGACAATATGGGTGTTGTCACTAATGAAGAAGCAGATTTGGATAGAGGATTTTCATGGAGTAATTGGGATTCGAAATTCGAAGTTGGGCAAATTTTCTCTACTAAGGAAGCCTTATTCACCAAGTTACGGTTGGCAACATTAAGAGGAGGTGGATAGGTCTTCGAAGAAGATATTGGTTGTGGTTTGTTGTCAAAGTCCATGCCCATGGCAAGTTCGGGCATCTATATATGGAGAACACAACTTTATAATTGTGAAATATACATCAGGCTATCAATGTGATATGAGGCTTATAAATGACAACCATCCTCAAGCAAGTGCAAAACTCCTAGGTAATGCAGTGAAACGAAAGTTCAAAAATTCTCGGACCATATACACATCGAATGATATTATGAGGAATGTGAAACACAACTTCGATGTCCCCATTGATTATTGGAAAGCAAGAGAGTTTGCTCTAATGTCCATTAGAGGTTTAGCAGAGGAGGCATATTATGTCATTCCATCTTATTGCTATGAATTGGAGCGTCTTAATTCCAGCACAAAGACACACATCCACACCGATGAGAACAAAAATTTTCTATACTTTTTTATGGTTGTTGGCACATGTATTAGAGGGTTTCAATCTTCTATGCGACTAGTCATAGACGTGGATGCCACCCATTTAAAAGGCAAGTACAAGGGTGTTATGTTTGTCGCCAATGCATTCGATGGAAATCGAAATATATATCCGGTTGCGTTTGGGATTGGGGATTTGGAGACGGATGCTTCATGGCATTGGTTTTTTACTAAACTTCATGAATCCATTGGTGAGTGTCCCAATCTTGTGATCATTTCTGATCGGAATGTTAGTATAGAGAACGTTTGCAACAAAGTTTTCCCAAACGCGCAACATGACATTTGCTTTTATCATATGAAGGGGAACATAAAGTGCACTTGCAAGTTGAAAACTCATGATAAAATGCTGCTCTATTTTGAGCAAGCTGCGAAATCTTATGGTGTTGCTGAATTTCACCGTCATTTTCACAAGATCAAGAGAAATGAAAAGTTTGCTAAATATCTTAAAAGTGCAGGAATACACAAGTGGTCTAGAGCTCATATGGATGGACGTCGATACAATGTAATGACAACAAATATTGATGAGTCAATCAATTTAGTCCTTTGATATTCAAGGGTGCTACTAGTGGTGCATTTGATAGAAGAAATTATGAATCTCCTTGAGAAATGGTTCACCCAACATCGTGAGTTGGCTTTGAAATGCACATCAACATTGTGCCCGGAATTTGGCGAGAAGAAGTTGCGTAATAGGTTGGATCATGCTGCACGAATAAATGTTGACAAATTAAATCACGTAGAGTATAATGTTGTGGACGGTGATATGGACGGGCTCGTACATTTGACAAACAACACTTGCAGTTGTAGGAAGTTTCAACTTGAGCAGCAACCTTGCAAACATGTAGTTGCAGTTTGCCGCTTCTTGAAACTAAATGTATACTCCAAGGCTTTTCAGTATTACACTCGGAATACATGGTTGGATACTTATTCGGATGCCATCTACCTGGTGCAGCCTCGGGGGATATGGGTTATTCCTGCAGATGTCCAAAGTAGAGTTTTGATACCTCAAATTTCAAAGGTGATGCCAGGACGACGAAAGAAGCTAAAGATTCTCTCGCAAGGAGCGGGTACCATTACAAGAAAGTGCTCAAGGTACGGTGCCATGGGCCACAATAAAGCCACTTGTAAAAACCATGTTCCATTTCGTAATGTATCTTAGACGTGTAGGTTTTTGGTGCTTTGAAATTTCAAATGTATTCGTATTGAGTTGGTGTGTGGATTGTGAATTTTGTCAACCTTCCGCATTTGGTATATCTTGGCAATTATAAAGTTGAAGTTGGACATCAAGTTTACGTATTGCCATATGATTGCCGTTATATTGTCTTCCTATTGTGCCCTTATTACTGTCATATCAATTTTTGACTTATGGAAGATTGTTGTCATTGAGAACCATCATCAATTTGGTATGGGACAACATTCCATTTATTTACATGAAGTGTACTGTAATCAATTACAGCACAAATGCTCATCTCTCTATTTTCTATTATTCTCATTTTTATTTATAACTTTCTTTTGGGTAATTCTAGTTGGTTAAATTAGCTTGTTTGTGGGTTATTTGGTAGGTTTTGTGAGGAAACGAATTCCATAATCAATGGTGCAATTGGTGTGTCATTTCCTGTGAGTTCCAATTCTAATTTTGAAGCATTAATTGGAGTTCTTTTTTGTTTGTTCTCACTTCAGCTAATCATTATGTTGAAAATTTTGGTCAATCTAGTTTTCTCTGAAGTATCAATCAGAGGAGAGGAGAAATGTTGTCTATTTGGTTTCTGTTCAATTTATGCAACTTGGCAAACATTTAAATTTAAAATATCACCCTATTATCTTTGTGAGAATTGATAACCCTATTGTTTCTGTAAGAATTGATAATGCTCTTGTATTTGATAGAGGTCAAGTGTTGAGATGAACACGAATGATCTTAAAAAATTTCGTCTTTTCTATATGTTTTTCATGTATGGTTGATGTCTTGTATGATTCTTAATTGTACTAATTACTTGATATATAAAGAATGTGATTCATTGTAACATCCCGAAATTTAAAATAAAGGAATTCAATTAAATTATAAGAAAATAAATTAAATTGGATTAAATAAAATAAAATAATTTGAATTAATTAATAAAAATTAGAATTAAAGATAAAATTTAATATTTAAAAAGGGGCAAAAAGGTCAATTAAATTTTGAAAAAGATTTTGGTGAAACGGGTTGAGCCATTGCGTTTGGCTCGTCGAAACGAGTTCGTAGACGCGCGGCACACTTATAGTTAAAATGAATTCGGAAACCTCAAGAAACCAAGGGGGCAATTTTGTAATTTCAAAAATTGGATTTTAAAACATTCACACGCTGACCCTTCAGCCGTTGTACCCCACCCTCCCTTTGGAAACTAGGCAACGGCACGGTGCCGTCCAACCAAACCCACCACCCCAACCTCCTCCAAACTCCACCACTCACCACCCCCGACCCATCCCTCTCGGTCATCCTTGCCCAAAATCGCCCCAGAAAACCCCTGTCAAAACGGGAAAGTTTCGCCGGATTTTCAATAAAAAAATCCAACCATTTCAGGGGTTCCTAACATTTATCCAGGTTAGTTTCGACATCCTTCCACGTTGTTCTTGAGGTTTTAAGGTTTAATTTCAGTTAAATTGGTGTTTTGGAGAAGATTAGAGAATCTAGGGTTTGGGTTCAGGTTTTACCAATTTTCGGTGGTTTCCGGCCACTTTTGGCCAGTCTCCAAGAACAAAAAAAGGATCCCCAACGTGCGCTGAGTCTGTAGGAGTGGTTGGTGTGGGTTGTCGTGAGAATTTTCCGTCGTCGGAAAATTACTCAAGACACCCTCACGCTGCCAGCACGTGTGGCGGAGTGTGGGCCCACTTGTGGTGACCCAAATTCGTTCATAAATTATCCCTATGTCGTCCCAAGCGCGACGGTATGGTCGGATTTGAAATTGGATATCGTATGACAGTCGAACGGATTTTCGCCTAATAGGCGATATCCGGGTTCGATGTGTTCGGACTGTTGGATTGATTCCAATTTCAAATATGTTGGTTCTCGAACCTCTAAGATCGTGTTGGAATTCACGGATCGAGGATCGGAGCCCCGGATACATTAACTTAAAGTTTAGGTTAACGAAAATCGTCCGATCGCGAGAAATCCGACCGTTCGATCATGACCAAACTTTCAAGGCGTACTTAGAAGACATGTCGGACCTTTAAGAACTTTTGGATCAGAAATCTGAGGTCGTGGGCCCGGTTGACCAAAACAGGAAGTTTGACCTCTTGGTTGACCGTGAGTCTTCCGAGGTGGTCTCACTTGTCAAAGACGTAGTTTGACCTTTAGAACTTCCCGTTTGACGTGCACACACACTTTAAGTCCCGGGAAAGTTAGGTTTCTGTTTTAAAGTTCTCGTTCGTTTTACGGTTTCTAATCCAATTCTCGTATTCCTCGAAATAAGTGATCCGGCTCAACATACGCAGCAGGCGGGACCCTTTCAGGGTCAGCTATTTTGGGACTATCTGTGAGTGGACCTTGTTTTCAAAAGTGCATTATTTTCAAGAATTAATTGCATTGCATTAAATTGATTTGTATTGATTATTTAGAATTTTAATATGGTTTTATAACGAATTATTCTATAATTTGGATTTTATGATTTAAGATTGATTTCCGAGACTTTCTGCTTAGAGATTTATTACATTTCAAATATGTATTTGTGTTTGGGTCGAAAGTATAATTACGTCGGTGAGAGATTATATAATTGTTTTATTATTGATTTATGAGATATTATGGATCTCTTGAATTTATAATTGGAATTTTTATATTGTTTACATTGAATTTTGCCATATTTGGAATTCTTGAGTTATATTTGAGGTTCGAAACCTTTTGGGTATATTGTCGGATTGATGTCGTGTTTTGGGACTTTGGGTTCTTTTATATATATATGTGTGTGTGTGTGTGTGTGTGTGTGTGTGTCTCGTGTTATATTTGGGTATGTGTGTACGGACATTGTAGACATCCGGAAGTGTTGGTATTTTGGATTGGGACTGTTTGAGTGGTTTGGTTTGGGAAAGTGGGTCTATGGGACCTGGCTTGGGTGATTTGGGTTTTGAGTTGTGGTTTTGAGGTGTCGGTGTTACACCAGTCTGTACAATCCCCTGATACTATGTCCACACGTGGTGTTGGAGATTTCCGGCGTGTGGAACACATCTGGTTACTGTTACTCTGCTACACATCAAGTGGTTTAGTTTTATTTGGAATCTCTTCGTTTTGGGTTTTAACGTTTGTTTTCATATCTTCATCAGTTTGGTTATTTGTACGAGAGTTAAGTTGGGTAATTGATTCGTCCTTAAGCTTTTCTTATCTATACTAAGAGTTTTCTAATTCTTAATACGAGTAGGTATATAAAGGTATATATATAAATTGCATGTTTTGTGCATTATTTTCAAAACGGTGGGGTTACACTTTTGTTTTGAAGTATGTTAACTTTATTTTTGTCCACTCACGCTCTTTCTGTTTTGCGCCCTCCAAATAGTAGCGAATCCGAGCCGAGCCTCAAGCCGCCCTTCGAGCTTCAAATTTAAGTAGGATGCTTTTCTTGTAAACTTTCCTTTTAATTTTGTATTCAAACTTGTAAACTTAAATTCTGTTTTAGTATGCTCTATATTGCCCATTAGGGCCGAATTTTGAGGCTGGAGGCCAGAAACTGAATTGTGTGCTTTTGAACTGTTGTGTGCTATTGTTGGCTGTATTATGTGGTTGTTCTGCAGGTTTAAATTTGGGAAAAGTTCTTTTTTCAGGGGAGACCAAATTTTCAGCAGAAGTCTCGGCCCTCTTTTCTTGTTTTTCGTAAAAGAAAAGTTCTAATTTAGTAAATGGGCCAGCATTTTGATAAATGTTGTAATAACCACAGGGTCAGTCCCGGATTCCGAGGAATTTGGGGCCGGTCCTGTCATTCATTGCTTAGTACCAACAGATGGCAAGGCCCTCGAGGTTGATGATAAGAGCAGTGAACACTTATGGCAATTTCAAAATTATGTAAGTATAAGGCTTCGGAAGAAAAAAATATCAAACATATCAGTTCATGAATCGATATGACATTCTGCATGTGAGTTGAACAAAAGAGTCAAAACATTCATAATCTGCAGGACATTACAATGAAGTGAAGCCTTGATTTTGGGTTGAAAGTATACCAAGTAAGACAAGGGAAAAGAAGAAAGAATGATTTGGGAGCCCTTTAGTGTGGTTCAGAATGTTATGTAATAATATTTTTTCTACAAGTTGTTGTGCGAGGATCATTGGCAAATATATCAATAATATTTATTTGAACACAGACTTGAAAAAAAGGGTGATACAATGGCAATACGAAGGCAATAAAGGGTTATACAATGACAATACAAAAACTACACATTCCCATTATAATTTCATTCCAACATAATTGAAAAAAAGTTGATACGGGGGCAATACGATGACAATACCAAGGCAATAGAGGGCTATACAGTGGCAATACTAAAGCAATATAGGGCTATAAAGTGGCAATACAAAAACAAATTGGCCCTATAATTATATTCCAAAACACACTTAAAAAATGGGCGATAAGGGGGCACTATAATCCTAATGCACGAGCAATATGATGACAATATAAGAGCAATAAGATGGCAATACAAACGCAATACGATGTCAATACAATAGATTTAAATAGGCAATATTAATACAATGAGGATCGATTACAAAATGTTCTCTAACCCTTATGTTTGTACATTCAAAATACATGATACCAAGTGAGACAAAGTACCATAAAATAAACCCAACATATGTAATTTGGTAAGATCATTGTCGCATAATCACGAAACATTTCGACCAATTCCTCACACTTCAAGCAATTTGGACCCAGAATATTACAGAAATTACTACAAAATTTCTACCAATTCCTCACACTTTAAGCAAAAATAAACAACTAATCTCTCTCTCTCATGGTGCCTCTCACTACCAAATACCAAAAAATAGAAGAGAAATATATCTTGATCCAGCTTCATCCCTCCAAGACTGACTTGTTGGAAGGAAATATATTTTTCCTTCAGTCCATCCCTCAAAGACACATTCTCGATTTTCCCTATCAGCAACTAAGAGTATAAACCATCAAAATTTCAGTGAAACAAAGCTTAGACTGGTTTGATAGAGAAGGTTATGCATTAACACTCAAAAATAAAATTGAGAAAGAAGACATACAAGGAACATGTAACATGTTCAAAATACATGACACTAAGTGAAACAAAGTACCACAAAATAAACCCAACTTAATTATGTTACATCATCCAAACCTAACAGCACAATTGAAAGGTAGAATGTTATGCATATATGTATGTATAGTATAATAACATATTATATATTTTGATGTTCCAAAAGTTGCTTTGTATCAAATTTCAAGGATGCAGCACTTGGAAGCGTGTTTAGAGCTTAAGAACTGACAAAAAAAAAACAGCACAACTTGAGATGGATAACTCCTACAAGGCTGGCTTTCAGAGAATCAAATTCAACACAACGCGAATTTCAGAAACAAAATGATTGCATTACCAAAATATATTGCAAGGCCAATGAGGTATAAGACTTTGACAAGGGCAAATAGAAAACCAACAAACTTGTTTAGAATGTATCAAGCATGCATCATGCACCTAATGTGACATCTGAAACTGACTTAACCAACCTGATTTCAAGTCCCTGGGCCTTATGAATTGGAGGGGGGGGTGCCTTTGAGACCCTTTGGGCCATCTTTTCTGCTGCGTACACTAAGCAAATAGAGATTCAACATACGCATTATGTAGTGAATATAGCATAAAAGAAATCAACCATGAGAATAGAAATAGAAACAGTTGTTCTGAACAAAATCACCACATTTTGTAGAAGTTAAAAAGCACAATAAGTTGTCACTTGCTCATCCGACTGAAGCTAAGAAGTTAAGAAGCACATCCACATGATAATATATACCATTCACAATATTAGCATAATTAAATAGTCACAACAAACAAGGGCAAAGAAATAGGCAAAGAAATATAGCAGGATAAAAAGCAAATTGGAAAGTATAATTATAATAAACCCTATAAATAGACAAATAGCAAAGAAGATGATAAAGAAAACAGCAGCACAACATGTACCAAATAATCTAAGAGGAGCTGCATAAGTAAAACCAAATAATCTACAGAAGGATACATTAAAGCAAAAAGGAACAAACTTTCTCATACCCTCCAGTGTAATTTAATATTAGAAATTGTCTCCTAAATTCAAGTTCACCCAGACTGAGTTTTTGGACCAGTAATCTAGCACGCAACTATGGCTACCCAGGCAGAATCTCAATGCTAAGCTAAAGCTCATACAAGTAATTTTGAACACTTTTACAACACCTAATTAAACAAAACCCAGATACAAGAACAAGATCCAAAATTTATCTGTTTATGACCTTATCGTATGTCAAAGTTACCAAATTTAAAAACAAAATAATGCAGAGGGACGTAAAGACCTACCAACTGACATAAGGCTTTAGGGAACTTAGAGATGGTGGTGGCGGCCACTGGAGTTGGTATGTGGGGCGCTGCTTCGGAAGTGAAAGTGAGTCAGCACCTTGCGATCCGCAATGGCCTCAGAAGCAACTTCTCTGTGAAATCTTCTTCGGTGACCGTTCCCAAGGTAACTTTGGAAACGAATATTGGGGCAAAACAAATAGACAGAGAGCGAGTCAGACAGAGAGCCAAAGATAGAGTGAATGGATCGAAATGGCGGTGGTCTGCAGAGGCCAACTGGATCGATGGGTTGCCAAAGAAGGACGAAGAGGTTGTATCGATTTCAGGAGAGTTGGGCAAAGACTGCGAACGAGAACGAGAGAGAGCGCTGTCAGATTTTAGGGGAGAGAAACAAAGATTTGGGAATTTAGAGGAGAGAAACAAAGAATTGGGCTGAGACAGACATGGAGAGAGTGAGCGAAGGAGAGGGAGATGGAGAGAGGGAGAGAGAGATCAAAGCTTGATTTGAGAATTTAGGGGAGAGAAACAAAGTGGCCAAAATGGGATAGGATGCCAATAACAAGGTATTTATAGAAGCTAGATTTATATGGGTTAAAAAAAGTTTTCATTGGACCAATGTTTTTTGGAGGCGATGCTAAAGCTGCTAATTTCCGAAGAAAAAACAGTAAACTGCCATTTTGCCCCATAAATTATCATCCAATTGAGAATTAACTCCCAAATTATTTTTTCTTGAGGATACGAACCATATAGAAATAGCCAATCTCTCTCAACTCTTAAAATTTTCGAACTTCATCCAATTTTCTGTAAAAAAATAGGTTTAAAAAACAGAACAAAATACAATTAAAAAAAAAAAGAAACAAAATTGTTTCCGTCCCCTGCATCTACCAGCTTTCCCCCTCTAATCATCACCGATCATTGGCCTCTCTCTCTCTGTCATCTCAGCCTAGTCAAAAGGTCTCAAAACAACGTTCTTCCCCAGTTCCCTTCTCTCTCTGTCATCTCAGCCTAGTGGAACAGCAAGTACTTCTCACTCTCCCTCCCTGATTGCAACAGCAGCTTAGCCATGGCGGTAAAGCACCTGATCACGAGATGCCCTCTCACTCCCGCATTTTCCTCTTTCTTTTTTTGTTGCCAATTTGAGAATTTATGGTGTTTTTTCTTCAGGACTCGTCAGGGACGACGCTGATGGATCTGATAACGGCGGACCCATCCACAGCGTCGGCCTCCGCCTCCACAACGACGTCGTCTTCCGCGTCGACTCAGCCGGCTCAGTCTTCTGGTTATGCAGCTTCGCCGCCAAAAAGCAGCTCCGGTGGTCTTCCAACGGCTTTGGGGAAGCCAGCTGGAGAGAAAAGGTCGAAGAGGGCTGCGCTTATGCAGATCCAAAACGACACCATCTCTGCCGCTAAAGCTGCGTTGAATCCCGTACGCACCAACATCAACATCTTGCCTCAGAAGCACAAGCAGAAGCAGAAGAAGGTCCAAACCCGAAACCTCTTCTTTGCTTATCCTTTTTCTTCATATGTTCTAGAATTGTCTCTCAGTTCTCATCTGTTTAGCATTTGGTGTTAATTGCAATTGCAGCCTGTTTCATATGCACAACTTGCGAGGAGCATTCACGAATTAGCTGCTGCATCCGATCAGGTAACCATTGCTCACCTATTTTGATAGATTTTTCATTCTTTTTTATTTATTTGAAAATTCAAGTTTTGTTTGTTTTCCATGTTTCTTCATTGTGAATAGAAAAGTTCCCAGAAGCAGTTAGTGAATCACGTCTTTCCCAAGCTTGCGGTGTACAATTCTGTTGACCCTTCGGTTGCACCTTCCCTTCTCATGGTATATTTCTCTTATTCACATGTTATTTGCATTAATGTCCCTCATATGATATTCAATTGGGTTTGCAATTGTTCTTTTAACTATTCTATCTTGTCCAAGCTCCGATATATGCATGTATTTAGCGTATTGCTGGGATGCAGTTACACATAATTCAATGTGATTATATGAAAATCTGTAAATTGTTCGTTTGCTTTGTTTTTTCCCTTCCCCTAGTTCCACATTATGCCATGCTCTTTTTGTAATGACAATGCGATGCCTCTAGTCACAAGTGCCAAAGTAGATATGAGATATGTCCTTCTATCCTCCTTCTGTTGTGCACTTGGCATAGACAAAATATTTAGCACATCAGTTCAATAGCCCCACATTGTTAGGCCAGTTCCATATGTCTGAAAGGACCTTAACTATCATGTAAGTTTTATGAGGTGGTACTGGGAGGATGACATGTCCCCTATAGCTAAAGTTAGGCACTTGGAACTTGATGAACTGGGTTGGAGTTTACTGAAGAATGAAAAATATGAATTCACAATTTATTACCATGAGTCCTGCATATCTCTTACCAACAATGTTTTTTGAAAAACCAATATGTACAACCGGTGAACAATAAATCCACCGAAAAATCAATATACTTTGAATTTAATAACTGATAAATCAATTGTATGGTTTAAAGCAATGTTTTTTATAAGTGTTCATTCGTGATGCAGCTCAATCAGCAGTGTGAGGATAGGAGTGTTCTGCGATATGTCTATTATTACTTGGCCAGAATTTTATCAGATACTGGTGCCCAAGGTGTAAGCACTGGTGGTGGGATCCCAACTCCAAACTGGGATGCTTTAGCTGACATTGATGCTGTTGGAGGGGTGACTAGAGCTGACGTTGTACCAAGAATAGTAAATCAGCTAACAACAGAGGCATCAAACGCTGAAGCAGAATGTATATTATTTTTTTAGATTTTGCGTGTATTTTAATAATGTTTTGAGCTTCTTTTTATCACTGCATCTCATGGTTGCCCCATTGTTGGTGTAGTTTAGAGTGGAATGTTGTCTTTTATGAGAACTCACTGCACAAAGTTCTGTATTTCAACACATGCTTGTGGGATTTGGGGAGAGAATTAGGGAACATATTCTTAAACAGGAAAAAAGTAATTGCATTATTTCTTAATATGCCCTTGTTGTTAAAATTAGCCATGGGTGTGTTTTAAAAGTGGATATATAGGTTCTTTTTATTAATGTTAATATTTTTTTTTGAAGTTCATGCCCGAAGACTGCAAGCTTTAAAGGCTCTTACATATGCTCCTTCAACCAATTCTGAAATATTGTCCAAATTGTACGAAATTGTGTTTGGCATTCTTGATAAGGTATCACTTTCGGTTCTTTCATATAAACTCATTTGTTTCTTGCCATAGGGGTATTATGTATGTCTGAATCATCTGTAGAACTTTGTTCTTGATAATAAAAGACTAATTTTGGTGTCGAGTAACATTGGCCAGCCAACCATATATAGCCAAACAAAAGGATCAGATGTCAGAGGGAACTCTAAGCTTTATGAAGCTCTGTTGTTTTGGCGACTAACATATATGCCTGTCTTTATGCCTTTGGCAAATCCAAATTTCTTAATGTTGTTGTGGGCATTGAACATCTTATATGGTTTGACTAGTGGATTTGGATATCAAAAGAAGATTGTTAGGGCTTGTATTTTTGTTTATTGTAAGCAAACAGTTCTGGTCATGAATGCCTGTGGATGTTGCAGATCGATACGGCTTGAGATTGAATTTAACTTTATTAATACCATATATTGTTCAGTATATGTACAACATTTTGCTTCAGAGAATATTTAGCAAGATATTGATCTTTTTCCTCTCTCTCTCTTGGAATATGTATCAGACAGATAATGGCTATCTGTAATGCTGTTTTTCTGTTCTTGGTTTCATGAAGATATTCTTCTTACTTTTTAATCTTTTAAATCCTTGTGTTTATATGTATATTAATTTTTAGGTTGCTGATGGCCCACAAAAACGCAAGAAAGGTGTGTTTGGGACAAAAGGTGGTGATAAGGAGGTAAAGTACATCTCCTCAAGTTTTCTTGTTATTAATTTTTCTGCTGAAAGGCTTGGAGTTGTATTTCATGGTGGGTTCCTCTACTTGTGTGGCATTACTGTTTTTTTAATTCTTATGAGCTAGAGTACACACACACACACCGCATTGCCAGCACTTATTAGTGGGTCACAAAGTTTTTCGTAAATTTTCTGTTTAGTTATGTACATGGTTTTAAAAATCGGCAAAGGAGCTTTTGTCTGTGGAAGGTAGATTCTGGATGCCGTTCTAATTGCAAATGCTGTGGTGGAGGAAGTGAGGGAGAAGAAGAAAGATGGGCTGGTGTTTAAGATAGACTTTGTGAAGCCCTATGCTCACGTGGATTGGTGCTTTTTGGATTTTGTTTCGGAAGATAAAGGGCTTTGGGGAAGTCTGGAGAAAGTGGATGTTTGAAATAGTTATGAACAGACCTAGGGATAAATTTGGCCCTGCAGCGAAGTGCAGCTTTGAAGAGTTTGTCAGTAGAATAGTAGTGGCAAAATCTCATCTGCAATTTGTGGACGACAACATAATTTTTCTTTCAGGGGAAGATCTCTCAGGACTGAAAATTAATAGAGCTAAGTGCTCAATTGTGGGGATCAACACCTAAGATGGGAGAGGTGGCCAATGAAAGATTTGGGATGCTGCTGGGTGGGAACCCAAAGATAGTGGGCTTCTGGGATCAGGTGGTGGAATAGCTGGAGAGGAGATTAGAGGGTTGGAAGAAAGCTTTTGTGTCAGGGCTTCATGCTAACCCTAGTCCAATCGGTCCTGAGCAGCTTGCCAAGTTATTACCTCTCTGTCTTGGCCAAGTTTCCCAAGAACTCTACTCATCATTCCCCAGTCTCGAAAATTCTTCTATTGTGCACCTGCATTTTTATTGTTCCTTAGCTTTTTGTCAATGAATTTCTCCAACTATGCTGATAACTTATATGTTTAATTTTTTTTCAACTTCAGTTCATCCTCAGGACTAACTTGCAATATGCCGCCCTAAGTGCTTTGAGGAGACTTCCGTTGGATCCGGGAAACCCGGCATTTCTATATCGTGCTGTTCAAGGGTGTGTTTTCCTTCATTCTGGTAGTCAACATTTGATTGCATAAAGTTGTTGCTTGGAACATTTCTCTGTATCAATTTCCTTATTTAGGTGCATGTGGCACATACACCATTTCCATTTGGTTCTTTTTTTTTTTGGCATATAGGTATTTTCACTATGCATGAGTTTAAGTTTTGGTGGAAGAACTTTGTTTCGATCCAACGGTTTTATCTTTTTCATTTATGATTTCTGTTTTCCTCATGTCCTCTTTTATGCTTTCAATCTGTTTTTACTTATCCTTCAACTTGCAACATTGATTTTATTTTCTTAGCTACTTCATGATTACTGGGGTATTTTTAGAAATTTGGCCCTTGTATTCTGAAATTGATTCTCCAAGTCTAACAAGTTTGTATTTCCCTTCAGAATTTCATTTGCTGATCCTATTGCTGTAAGGCATGCCTTGGAAATTCTATCTGAGCTATCTACGAAAGACCCTTATGCAGTTGCAATGGCCTTAGGTGATTTGATTATTTTAACCTTTCAAATATTTCGCATTCCTATTGTGCTATTTAATTATGAGACTAAATAGTTTTTATGCTTCTAATGCTTTACAATGTTTTACCTTTATGCAGGGAAACATGCAGAGCCTGGAGGTATTCTTCCCAATTTTTGTTGTCTTATTCTGTTATTGTTTTTTAAGAAGGGTTCTTTTTTCAATGTGGCATGTACTGATATTTACATAAACAAAATGTTTTATATTTCTAATTATGATGCCCAAATTGAGAGCAAAATTTCTTAAATCTTAGGCTGTGTTCCTAGTTCAAATGACAGGGTTGTATATGGTTGACTTACATGGTTCAAACGACAGGCTGTGTTCCATTGCTCATCTGATTTCTTGACTTTTTGCAAACATTTCATATATCATCTGGTCAATGGCTGCTGCAATTTGCATAATTTTCTGCATAACCATAGCTAAGTGAAAGAAATTCCCAAAGCTACCTACCTAGCTATTTCAAAAAAAAATATTTTTCTTATACCCGGAAATCCAACAATCCGCAAAGGGGACACAGCTTTGAAACTGGGGCCCCCAGTCAAACCCTACAATCTTTGTGAGGATAGGTGCCATTGGGGGTTTGAACCTCAGACCACATGGGAGCAAACCATAGGCTTGAGCATTTCAAGTAACCCCTCGTTGGTAGTTACCTACCTAGCTATTTGCTAGCGTTTCCAGCCTCCCAAAGGTTGTAGGGTTCAGTTGGGGGCCCCATTTTCAAATTGTGTCTGCAATGCGGATTGGTGGATTTCTGGGTGTAAAAAAAAGAAAGAAATCTGGATTTGTGTAATTAATTGGAAAAATAGAAGTTGATTGATTAACACTGGGTCTAATTTGTACCCTTTTTCCTTAATTAAGTTTTGTTTTGTATTCCGGAAAAGAAAAAGACAAAGGGATCTAATTATTACAATGGAAAAAGAGCCTTTAGTTTGGGACAGGGCTTTCTAGCCAATCCTTTTAATTGGAGGTTTGTTAATATAGGTGACTAGAACATTTCAAAATGTTTATATCTCTGATGCTTATACTTTACACTTTATTAAATTGTTTATCCTGTTGTACTTGTATGAAAATGAAGAAATAAAAGACTTTTTATGTTCCGAGATATGTTCTTACAATGAATTTTGTGAGATTTCTGGTCTTATCTGCCATTTTAGGTTGCTCATTTATATAGGAAGTTTTAAAAAATTTTTTTTTTAAAATTTTTTATAAACATTAGTTTATTATCCTAATATGCTTAATCAATTATTCTTACTTCATTTTTTAGTACCTTGCTTTGTTCTATATATCAGGGGCTTTGCAGGATGTCCTCCATTTACATGATGTTCTTGCTAGAGTCGCTCTAGCGAGGTTGTGCTATACAATTTCTAGAGCACGAGCCTTGGATGGTATCTATATATGATGAATTCTTCACTTTTCTTTCGTTATTTAATGTATTTGTTTCCCTTTAAGTTGTATGATTTATGTTTGTTGTTTCTTGAAAATGTTATGTCTACAGAGAGAGCTGATATTCGATCTCAGTTCAATTCTGTGCTTTATCAACTCCTCCTGGATCCCAGCGAAAGAGTCTGTTTTGAGGCAATCTTATGTATATTGGGGAAACACGATAGTGCAGAGAGGTGTCTCTTAAACCTTACTTTTATATTTCACTTTTATAACCTTTTTCCATATCACAAGGTTATAATTGGATGGTAGATTGTTGCATAACTGGTGTTCTACCCACCTACTTATTCACCCTGATATATTTTTTTCTTAAATTGATTTATTTCTAATTTTTTTTCTTTACCTTTTTATAATGTAGGACCGAAGAGCGAGCTGCTGGATGGTACCGATTAACTAGGGAGATTCTCAAGTTGCCAGAAGCACCTTCTGTTAAGGATTCCTCCAAAGATAAAGCTCAGAAGACAAGGCGTCCACAGCCCCTTATTAAACTTGTAATGAGAAGGTTTAAGGATCTCTCTCTCTCTTTCTCTCTCTGTGTGTGTCTCTCTCTCCCTGTCTGTCTGTTTGTCTATCTTTCTCGCTCTCTTGTTTTGGTATCAGAAGCATCTGAAATAATGTTGAGAGGTCGAGCATCTTTTCATATGTAGGAGTCTGTTGAACTTAAAAGTTTGTCAATGACTCTCTTTTTAAACTGATTTAAATCATATTCTATTGATTCCATGCGTCCTGGTTTATTCAGGTTGGAGAGTTCTTTCCGTAGTTTCTCTAGGCCAGTACTCCATGCAGCAGCAAGAGTTGTGCAAGAGATGGGGAAAAGTCGGGCTGCTGCATTTTCTCTAGGCATACAGGATATTGATGAAACAGTGCATGTCAATACATTTTCTGAGACTCTCGATTCACAGGATTTGGATAGTACTGAAACCTCACATCCTGAAAGTAATTATTCTACCTTTTTTATATCTTTTGACATGATCTCTTGTAACCTTTTAGTTACTGCTCCATGTCTTCCATAGAATCTTTCATGTAATGGTTTAGAAGATCCTTGATCATATTCTGATGATTTCGATTCTAGGCTGCCAAAAAAATTGAATGGCCTTCTGAGATATGTATGTGGTGTTTAGTTGATTAATGTCGCTATACAGGTTAGTCACTGGAAATATTTCATTAATTGGGTAATAGGTACCATAGAAGCATAGGGCATCATTAAAGTGCTTGTAAAATTATCATTAATTGATAAAGAGTATGCTATGAATTTTACAACTTGTCCCCTATATTGCACTGCTATTTTTTTTTAATCAGTGAAAGCACATTTCCTGTTAAGGAAAAAAAATAGGCTGTGAGTTCTGCAGCAAATGCACCGGACTTCTATTCATCCTACCTGTATCATTTTTTTATTTAAAATTTTATTGATTCTGAGTTTGATATAAAAAAGAAGACCCCAATTGTTTAATAAGTTGAAAGGTTGTTTTATATGGAAAAGCAATAAGTGGTTTCTTTGTGGAGTGACGAGTGAGGCATGTGCTTTTATAAATTTTCAAAGGAGTGAGAGTAGTCTCTTTCTTGATGAATATATACTGTTTCTATTCAAAAAAAAAAAGAAAAGGAGTGAGAGTAGTGAAACCAGTACAGTGGATTTTATTGTTTGCTTTCATTTTTTAATAGTGTGTGCTTTTATATATTTTCAAAGGAGTGAAAGTAGTACAGTGGATTGTGATCTTATTCTGTTCCTTGGTTTCCCTTCCCACCACATTTTCTTTTCACATAGGTATCCGAAGAACTTCTTCTTTATCTACTGGATTAGGTGGCAAGGATACAATTGCTAGTTTGTTAGCTTCATTGATGGAAGTTGTGCGGACAACTGTGGCGTGTGAGTGTGTTTATGTTCGAGCAATGGTAATTAAGGCGCTGATCTGGATGCAAAGTCCCCATGATTCGTTTGATCAACTAGAATCTATTATTGCATCAGAGCTTTCTGATCCAGCTTGGTCAGCCACACTATTGAATGATATTTTACTCACATTGCATGCTCGTTTTAAGGTATGTGTGGACAAAAAAGTAACTCATGGTGTGGCATTTGTTTGGAAGTGCATATCTGTAGAAATCTTTATATGTATATACCAACTTGTATTAATGAACTTCAAACACAGTACAAAGATGCAGTCGAAGCTATCCACCGACTAACAATAGAAATACAAAAACTAAACCACCATCCACAAACCAGAACAATTTCGCACATCCAATGACAGCTAATGAGGAATCCCTAAAGAACAAATCCAAACACGAAAAGATCAAACTAACCAAATCCTAGGTAACTGCTTCTCCCCAATCAGACCGTAATAGAAGGTATATTACTAAAATCATGTGAAACCGAAGCCCTGCAGGACCAAATTCTGACTTTAATTTATTGTACGCATTTGTATTTTTACATGAGCAATTTTAACTAACTTCACCATCTTATTTCCTGCTGCTTATAATATAAAGTATTCATTACTATGGAAAATTGATTATGTACTGATATGTCAGAATTCAATGAATAATCATGGGAATGGATGCTATTTTTGATAATATAAAGTATCTATTACATAAAAAAAGAATTGTAATAATTAACAAGGACCCGAATTAAAGTCTCGGACGAATTGCGACCTGAAATACCGTACTATGTCTACCCCCAACTAATCTGTACCATAGAAACTAGCGAGCCTCATACCCATTCCCATTCCATGTATTGTATCATTCCCGGTACCAGGTAACATTGGTATGTCAAAGGGTAAGTCGATTGAAATCTACAATTGCATTTTTCAATTGAAGAATAAATTGAATGGTAGTATAGTGCTAAAGGACAATAATGAATCAAGATTGGAGGAAAGGAAAAAACATGACCTGCCAGTGATGACATTATCAAAGTATTGAAGCCAGTTGAAATTGTAGGTTGTCAACTGTCAGTTGGATTTCACATTTTAGAGTATATTTTGTTCTATTAGGCGTTGAGTATAGAAGTAGTGGAGCACTAGTAATTGGATGGGAGGTTGGGAGCGAGAATTAACCATACCCTGTCTAACTTATCTTTCTGGTAGTGAATTCAATGGTGCACAAGGATGTCTAAACTAACTCTGTTGCCAAAATTCCAATATAAGGGTTCTCTTTAATTTCTTTAGTGGGGCAATTGCCATTTATTAAGTCTAAATAAGCTTTTAATATGTGTTATTAGGCGACCCCAGATATGGCTGTCACTCTTCTTGAAATCGCCAGGATCTTTGCAACTAAAGTTCCAGGGAAGATTGATGCTGATGTATTACAACTACTGTGGAAGGTCAGTCCTCACTACAGGCAGTTCTTATCTACTTAAAATGTAATTCTGTATGTCTTTTCCACTGTATATTTTCCTTGCATTTCTTTTAGTAAAGTCTGTGTTTCATGTAAAATAATTTATATCTGTCTGTTTTTCCACAGCTGCTTATGTGCATAGTTAGTCAATTATCATGATATGCTTTTCTTACTTTTTTATATTTATTTGTCACTTTGTTTTATTGTTACTTTTATAGGCTTGGGTCAGTTTTGATGATATGGTAACATTATCCCACCAAAATGAGCTAGAGGATATAGGATACCAGTGCAGTTATGAAATATGTAAAGCATGTATCTTACAGTTCTAACATTAGAATACTGCAACTTTAACAATGACGCCTTAGGGAAAGTGTGGAACATGTACTCCTACATTGCCCAATAACATTAAATTTGTGGTTGTACTTGTTAAGAGAGGTAAAGTGAGTTGGGTTATTCCAGCACACGGTCAAAACATAAGGACCTTTATTTTTCTGATATTTATTTGCATTAGAAGTCGGCTGTGTGTTATTTTCAATTAGGTTACCCTGTATTGTTTCTTTGTAGTGTTTTTTTTTTCCGGGTAGTTTACCAGATTTTGCAGGTGTTAAGTTGGACTTCTGGTGCAGCCCCACCCTTCATACAGATTTGTTCTTAATAAAATTTATGTTTCTTCTAAACTTTATGTTTCAAATGCTGCTCTGTTTGTTGTAGTTTGTACTTTATGATTGAATCCTTGTCCACCATTTAGAACATTTGATTTGTGTTAATAAAAGTTCCTTTCTTGTCTAAAGAAGAAAAATAAAACTGAATTGGAACTGAAACTTTGTGATGTGTTTTTCATATCGTTAACCTGAATGTTATGATTTCTTTCTTCATTTTTATGGTGAAATTATATTGGTGATTGTTTCGATTGGATTGGTTTACCGTTCCAATTCCAGACGTGTCTCGTTGGAGCTGGTCCTGATGGGAAACACACTGCATTAGAAGCGGTTACCATAGTTCTTGATTTACCGCCACCACAGCCTGGGTCAATGTTGGGCCTTACATCAGTGGACAGGGTATCTGCATCTGATCCAAAGTCAGCTTTGGCATTGCAGAGATTAGTACAAGCAGCAGTAAGCATCTTTTTAATCAGTAGATGCTTTATTTGTTCCTCTTCCAATTTATCCATCAAGTAACCTAATTTAGTTCTATTTATTGCTGAATAAATGTACTGTTAGGTATGGTTTCTTGGAGAGAATGCAAACTATGCTGCTTCTGAGTATGCCTGGGAATCCGCAACCCCTCCTGGTACTGCATTGATGATGCTAGATACAGATAAAATGGTTGCTGCTGCCAGCTCGCGTAATCCTACTCTAGCTGGTGCACTGACTAGGCTGCAAAGATGCACGTTTAGTGGCAGCTGGGAGGTATTAGCTTCCACCTCAGTATCAGCCATTTATCATTTCAACACAAGTTTATTGCCTCTATCTTAGAACGATAAAAAGGTTAATTAAGTACTAGTTTTAGCCAACCTGGCTTTACTAGCATAGGTCTCCCAATGTTAAGGGTTGTACTGATCTATTGAGGGATGATTTCTAAAGCATTGGGACAATGGTAATGGTAGTTAGAACATTGTTATACCTTTCCTGTTGGTGGTTCTAGGACTATGAAGCTCCAATTAACCAATTTTGCATAGAATCTTGTTTCTTCCTTATACCATATTTTTGGTTCTTTCACACTTGTTTTTCTGTACAAACAAATTTGTTGACATGTGAACTCACCCTCTACTTATTTGGGAAAGGGCAATGGCTTTTCGCCCAGCGACTATGGGAATCCATACGCATGAACACACAAATTTGTTAACTGTGAACTCACCCTCTACTTGTTTGTTCCTCTTATATGTTGTTCGTTCCATTGGGTTCTCCAGGTTCGTATTATTGCTGCTCAAGCTCTTACAACTATGGCAATAAGGTCTGGTGAACCTTTTAGGCTACAGATCTATGAATTTTTACACACGTTAGCACAGGGGGGAGTGCAGTCTCAGTTTTCTGAGATGCATCTCAGTAATGGGGAAGATCAAGGAGCTAGTGGCACAGGCCTTGGAGTTCTAATAAATCCCATGATAGAGGTTCTTGATGAAATGTATAGAGCACAAGATGATTTGATCAAGTAAGTGATACAAAATTTTCTTGAAATGTGTCATATTTTTTTAGTTATTCACGTTAGTTTGCTTTGTGGACAGGGAAATGCGCAACCATGACAATGCTAATAAGGAATGGACAGATGAAGAACTTAAGAAACTATACGGAACTCATGAAAGGTTGCTTGATCTTGTTTCGCTGTTCTGTTACGTCCCAAGAGCAAAGTATCTGCCTTTGGGGCCAATAAGGTACAGATTCGTTTACACTGCCATAGCCTAGGTGTTGTATTTGAGAGAATAAGAGGTGTGATTTTTTTGGTGTGTAAAAATTTGTTATGAAATGTGGAGATGCAATTTTCCAGTTCCTTTTGCAATTGTCTGCCTTTTGTAAGAATGCTTTACTCAGATATGGTTGACTTTAGTTTTCTGTCTCTCTGTTATATAGGTAGAAGCAGAATTCCTCAAATGTGTTATCTATTCACTAAGCACAATGTTAATTTTATAATGTCTTTCATTGTTCTGCACAATTTCAATGCACATTTATTGAGCATTTGTTCCTCCCATTTCTCCCATGCCCTTTCTTCTCGTGTCTAACTGACGTGCCAAATAACCAAGGTTGAAAATTGCGATGTTGGTGGAAATAATTGTGGTCCAAATTTCGGAGGAAATATTGGTGGAAATATCAGAAAAAATTAAACTAATTATTAATATTCTTATGAGGTGAATACAGAAGAAAGTTTAGTATGATCCTTCTAACCATTTGAAGGATGTCCCGTTTATTATGAGCATGATTCAAGAGTAAGGGGGTAATTTACAACTAATTTCTACCTACAAATCATATTAATGAAGGATTGACTATGTCAATATCGTTGGTCTAAAATATTATGAGATGATTCATACATGCTAGAACTCTATTTCCAGTTGAACGGCAAGTGAGATTTCTTGTTAACATGGGTTTTACCTTCTTTTTTTCTCTGCATTTCTTATGACAGTGCAAAACTGATCGACATCTACCGCACACGGCACAATATTAGTGCATCAAGCGGTCTGAGTGATCCAGCTGTTGCTACTGGAATTTCTGATCTTATTTATGAATCTAAACCAGCAGCTGAAGAGTCTGACATGCTTGATGATGACCTTGTAAATGCTTGGGCAGCAAACCTTGGTGATGATGGACTGCTAGGAAATAATGCACCGGCAATGAACAGGGTAACAAGTTTAATAAAATTAAAGTTTAACTTTTGGTTTGTTTAAAGGAAGTATGAATCTAAAAACAGAACAGTATCACCCTGAAATTATTTTTAAATACATTTAGTCCTGACTGATATTTGGACATTTATTAACATCTTACCCTCTTATGTTTCTATACAAAAGCTGAATTTGAAAATTAACAGTAATTATATAATTCCGATTGAGAGATTTATAAACATATTACTATAAGTTGTTGTATCTTATAATCTAACTTTTAGGAGTTTGAGTGAGGGAATTTGTAGAATTTTCTGAATTTATGTCTTTTATTTTACTCGGAGACTTATGACTTTGGGCTATTCAGGGATCTGGGCCCTTTCTTGCAAGTCCTTTTTTGTTTGATTGCTAGACAATCAGGCTTTACCACCTTTTCTAGATAGGCGTTTTTTGTCTATGCACACATGGTGAATTTGACAATTAACAGTATTTGTAATTCAGATATGAGAGATTATAAGTTTCTACCCTTGTTTATCATATAATCCAAAGTTTATGTTTTCTGGTAGTTGCACTCATCTTTAAACCCATAATTCAGCTGGACTTGTGATGCAGGATGCGTAGGACCTAAATTTAATAGTTTCTTAATGTATTTGTTAGTTTCCTAGATTCTCTAGTTTTCCAAATTCTAGTAGGATTTCTACTTTTCCAGATTTCTAGTTTTAAGTTTCCTATTTTATTTGGGTTAGGATTTCTGTTTAAGCAAGGGATTTTTATCCTATTATTTTTAGGTTTTAGTTTGTAATAAATACCCCCATGTAGCTCTTTAAAATTCAGATTTGGATATTGAGTAAACCTTCTCTTAAAATATGTGATTTCTGTCCTTCTCGGTTCTCTGATTTCGGTCCTTTCTTTCGTCCCCTCGATCTATATTTTCATCTCCTCCACCTCCGATATTCTTCTCTATTCTATTGTTCAAGTGTTTATCTAATACCTACGGGCTGTACTACATCAACTTGTTTGTGAACATGTCTTGTAAGTACCCAACAACTAAGTGAATGATCCTTTATTTTCTTTAAATCTGTAAATGAGAAGGCATCTATCATTAAATAATCACAACTTATAGTATATTATTGAATTATTTAAACCTAAAGATATGAAGTTTTTAAATAAATTTTGTAATGTAGGAGCTTTTGGTACGTCAATAATGGAAAGAATAATATGCATAGGAATTCTAACTGACATAGTTTAGGACATCTAAGACATTGATCATGAGGCATAGAAAGACTCTACGACATAAGCCTCCAAAATAATAGGCCTGAAATCCGAGTCTAAATTGCATTAATTACACAAAAGGTGCAAAGACTAGATTATGTGGTGCTTGGATGAGCTTATTCATGGTACTTAGAGCTTGGCTCCTCCATCACATACTAATTGGTGAATGGATGTAACTGTTTAATAGAAACACTCAATTTATCCTTTTTTCTGCTGAAAATATAGACAGTCATCTAGTCTTTAGTTAGATATTATATTGTTACATGGTTGGGGCAGATACCTTCTGCTCTGATCCCCGACACAGGCTGGCTGTTTGTTCTATAGTTCAAAGAATGGCTTCCTCAATTTGTTTCCAGTCTTGATTTCTTGTAATAATTTGCAGAGTTATTACTTATTGATTTAAGAAAGTAGATTTTGGACATTTGTCATTTGCTACTCTTGATCCATTTCAAATGGATGATTATTTCACCTCTACTTCCTGTTAGGTTAATGAATTTCTTGCTGGTGCTGGAACTGATGCTCCTGATGTTGATGAAGAAAACATAATCTCTAGGCCTTCTGTTAGTTATGATGATTTGTGGGCAAAGACTCTTTTAGAGACTTCTGAGCTAGAGGTATGTGTTCCTGAGTGAGTTGGCATTGCATGCAACAGAGCTGGAGCGTTCATGTTTACATTGAGAAGGTTGTCACTAATTGTATTCATTTGGATTGTAGGAAGATGATGGGAGGTCATCTGGGGCATCTTCCCCAGAATCAACGGGATCAGTTGAAACTTCCATATCATCCCACTTTGGTGGAATGAACTACCCTTCACTTTTCAGTTCACGGCCGGTAAGAGATGCATTGATCAATTTCAATTTTTTTTTGGGGGTTTCCTTTAATAAACTTCTACTTATGGTTTTACAGTATTTTAAACAGCTACAATTCTTTGCCCAGGTTCTAGTACTAAGACTGCGTATTTAGGCTCTAGAACTTTAATACAGTGCCTAGTTCTTAGGTTTTAACAATATGAACACTAGGATCCAGATACTGAAGATGACCACGTGAAGGTTCATCAGTAATTTAAACCAAGTAATTTTGTACCATGAATATATGCTAAATATGTTATTCTTTTTCTAATTTTCTGTTACAGTCCATAGCATATACACACCATGAAGTTGGTGCAATCTTGATGGAAATGTAGTACTTATGTCTTTAAGATTTATTTTTTGAATCAGACTGGTGGGATATAACATTGGAATTTTTCATTTCTCAAATTTACCCTCTTCCACATAAACTGCCGATGAAGTTCATTTTCGAGCAATTCTTGATAATATACATGAAATAATCTAAACAGTTCTTATTGTCTTGGAAAGTAATCGAGGAGGGAAAGAGAAATGGATAAGGGAGATAGGGAAATGTAGGAGAGAGACAAAAGGAAGGGGAGGGCCTGCACAGTTAACAAAGAGTCTGTACCAATTAACTTTGTCTTTTCTATTTTTGTTGGAATGTGTCAAGTTCTATTAAAAGTTATTAGTTCTATTGTTTGCTTAAGGCTCAAGACTACCGTTGGATTAAATCCAACCTCTGTTGACCATCACCTTCCCTAGCTGGAGAACAAGACTCTAAGCCCCTGCTCTTCTAGCCGGGACCCTTTATTGTCTGCACATGTTGATATAAAATTTTATGAGGAAAATGGGAAAAGAATTTATAGTATCATGGACCACAGGTTCTACACATAGGATTAAATGATAGTTGGAGCTAATGAAGACTTGACTTAGGGTCTAAATGTGAGGTATATATGGAACCCTAGATACGAAAAATGTGTTGATGGACTTTTGATTATGGGATTTGGTTGAAGCTGTATAATGTTATAATCTGTGCAAAAATGTGCTTTTAGTTTTTCAAGAACAAAAAAATAAAATATATGAAAGAAAGAAACACCGTGTCAGATCTTAAAAGAGCTAAGATCAAAGCATTTTCTTTACCTGTACTAACTCATTGCCTGATTGATGCCCAGAATATTACTGGGGATTATAGATTTTTACTTGGCATACACTATGTCATCTGCTATATAGGATTGAATTGTTTGATGAATTAATTATTTGTAACAGGAGAGGTCTGGAGGAAACAGATATACCAATCCATCTACGGGGGGTCCCTCATTCAGTGAGGGTTTAGGATCTCCAGTTAGTGCTCATTGCCTCTCATCTAGCTAGGTTTTAGTCTTATGATTCTATCAGAATTTTGATTCGTCTAATTCGTTTCCAGATTAGAGAAGAGCCTCCGCCATACTCGTCACCTGCCACACAAAGATTTGAATCATTTGATAATCCCTTAGCTGGGCGTGGATCCCAGAGTTTTGAATCTCAAGATGACGAACGCATTTCTTCTGGAAATCCTCAACATGGAACGGCACTTTATGACTTCACGGCTGGTGGAGATGATGAGGTAAGTCTAACTCCTAGCAATTCAATCTGGACTTAAAAGTTTGTTTTTATGACCCAAGGGTGTCTCACTCCTAAGTTGAGCAGGTATTTGCATTTTAAATGATAAGAAGTTTACTGGATAGAGTGTCTTGCCTTTTGCTGTGTGTGAACTATTGCTGTCTTGTCTCAGTCAGACTTGTCTGGCAGTTTCAGTTGAAACATGGAGGTGATTAATATGGTTTTCTGTCCGTGCAGTTAAATTTAACAGCGGGTGAAGACGTTGAAATCGAGTACGAAGTGGATGGCTGGTTTTATGTAAGTATATAGAGAGAATAGGACTGAATAAACACAAAAAGAAAGAGGAAAATTCTTATTCCTGCTTTTTAGTCCTCCAATATCTATGAAGCAACAATCAACCAATTAGTGTAGTTTATTTGGATAACCTTATTTTCTTATTGTTGATTACTCTTTTTTGTCCCATGAGAGAGGAATTTATATTTTTCATCTTGACATCATTTTCCCCTTTGAATGGTCATTCTCTTGCGTCCTTGCCGATGAGGCAGCATATTTATTCACGTCAGTTGCTAATGTAAGGCATTCACTCTTTTTACAGGTGAAGAAGAAACGCCCTGGGAGGGATGGAAAAATGGCTGGGCTGGTCCCAGTCCTCTATGTTAATCAGTCGTGAATTGCAGATTGTACAAGAAAGTTTTGATCCTCTATTCTACGTTCTACACTGTCTTATACGGCTATCTGGTTTCTTAAAGTATCAGAGCTGCTCCAATATTTAAAGCTTTAAGTTCTCATATTGACCGTAGGCTTGTCTATACGACTTCGAAGTTTCAATCCCTACTTTGATGCTACATTCTGGAAGCTCCAAGTAGGTCAATATTTTAAGAGCAGCAGGAGTTCCTGAAGAATCAACCAGTGTGTGTATTAGTCATTGGTTTACAATTCTTGTTTGTATTATATTATGTTTGTTTTCCTTCATTCACTTGTGGTTTTGATGTTGCAGCCCCATGAAATCTTAGCTAGTATTAGATCGGGCAACATTTTGTTTGTTTTGGCTGCTTATTTGCCCGTGCATGGTGTTTTTAATCTTCACAACTTCTCATGAAACCTGAGGCTTTGCAAGGACACATCGGCATCATGGACACTCGGAAGAAATTTCTCTCCTCTGAAACATGTTATGTTGTTACTCATGCTTTCAATCTGTCTTGGAATTAATGAAATTTAATCTTTTTTAAAGTATAATATGTTTGGTAAATTTTTATCTGAAATATATTTACTAAAAAAGATAATTAAAGTACAAAGTTGGAATATGAAAAATAAAAAAATCGAATTTATCCGTCACATATAGTAATTAATATTATCTTCTATCACATTGACTAGATTAACCAATAGATGTTTCACAAATGGCCTGGAAAACTCACTTCGCTAAGGTTCCAACTTCCAATGGAGTTTCAGTAAAAGTGTTTTTGGATTTGGTGAATGCGAACCTGTGCCTGTAACTCAGCGAGTTACTACGCATAGGGTATTTTCACAATTTTGAAATTGAAAAAAAGAAAAAGAAAAATAGGTAACCGGAAGTAAAATTAAGGGAAATTTACACCTGAAAATTTTTTTTTCAGCTAATCACCCAAATTGAGCTGGTGTGCCATGTGGCAGCTAAGCATTGGGCTCCTTACCATGCCCAAAACCTGTATGCCACGTGGCAGCAGAGGCGGTATTTGTAGTTTTTTTAATTAAAAAAATTCCCGCTCGTTTGAAAATTTTCATTTCCATTTGAAATCTGTGGAGAGAGAGAAAGGGAGCAAATTAGAAAAAGCAAATAGCGTAGAGAACTTCTCAGTCTGTGTGTCTCTGTGAATGTGGTTATGGCTCCTTCCTTTGTGTTTCCCCAAAGCCTGAGAGCCTTAGAAGAAGAACACGAAGACAACCGCCTCTACGCTCGGAACCCGCTCGACATCGCTTCTTTTCGTCCCTCCGAACTCGAAGAGTTCGTCAAAGGTATCTCCCTCTCTCACTCTCTCTCACGCAGTCACTCTAAATCTACCGCATTTTCCAATTCTAACATCCGTTTGGTTGCCGAGAAAATTCACCTTCCAAGTTCCAAATTATACTGTTTCACTGGTCCTGCTTTTTAAAGAAATTGATGTGCATAAGAATCATTGAACCAACTCCTATAATTTTCTGGTTCAGTTAAATCTGAATGTTAAGCATTTGGTCACCTCAAGTGTTAAGTCAACCAAGTAGATGCTGATTTTATTGTTAAGGAAACCCTAGAAAAACGTAAAGTGTGGCTGGGGACTAGTAAGAAAACCCGAAACATTTGAAATTCAAACTGAGTTCAAGAACATTGAGCCAACGAGAACGGATTTAGCTGAATTTATTTATTCTAACAAATACATTTTTTTACTGGGTTTTAAGCAAGAATCATTGTAAGTATTGGCTTCCTGGAGTTGGAAATTCACATTTTTTTGGCTATATGGAAAATTGATGTATCTGCTTGCAAAACCATTGTATGCATTGCTTCTTTTTTCTTTCATTGTTAATTCTAATAGGGAAGCAGGACTGAGAATGCGTATTCTGATAAAAAATATAAGAGGACAAACAATCAACTGTATTATCTGATTTAAAATGAAATACTCTAATTACATGAACAACTAAGTATGAGGATATTAAAAATTTTGCAGTTTTTGAATTTGTCTTCCTTTGTGGCACCAACAGGCATATCCTTTGATCTCTCCGATAAGGAGCTATATTGTATTGAAGAGCAAGATGTGTTTGATCGTGTGTACTCATTGATTCGGGGTTACAATAATCTACCCCCATCTTGTAAGGTTAATCTTCTCGAGAGTCTTCGGTCCAATCTGAGTGTTCTCCTCCCAAATGTTGATTCACTATCACGGGTTTCTCAAGGTCAGGATGATGTCACTCCAGTGCTGGATCGGGTTGCATCACATCGTAATGCTTTTAAAATCTACACATTCTTCCTCCTTACTGTTGTTCTCACTGAGGAGTCCAACATCACTTCCAACAACAATGTGAAGGTGTTTTCTTTTTCCTACATATCTCTTTATCTCGCTCTCTATTTGTTTCTACTACTTTAACACATGGTATATGTTGTGTGCACGCATGCACACATAAATTTAAATGTTATAAACATGTGTATATTGAGTGTGATATTGCCAGTTTTTCTGCCAAGATGTTGAAGCCTTTTGCTTGGATTTAGGTCACAGCCAGTACCAGGAAGAAGCATTCTAAGAACACATGGAATTGGGAGCCACAAAGAGGCCGCATACTTAATTTGATTGCTAATTCATTAGAGATCAAGCTTGCCTTGCTCTTTGGTTCATCAGGCTTGGAAGAAAATTTTATTTCGTTCATTGCCAAGTAAGTTGGATAACTACTACAATTCAATTAGATTTAGTTTTATATCTTTTCTTTCGGGTTAATTACAAATTGATTTTATTTTTTCTTCCTGATTTGGGGTTTTGTAGAAATGCATTTTCTCTGTTTGAGAATGCTGCACTTTTAAAAGACACCGACACAAAAGATGCTTTGTGTCGTATAATTGGGGCTTGTGCCACAAAATTCCAGTACATGGCACAATCATGTGCATCGATCATGCATCTAGTTCACAAATATGATTTTGTTGTTACCCACATTGCTGATGCGGTTGCTGGGGCAGAGAAGAAGTATGCAGATGGAAGTCTAGCCAGTTCTCTTATCAGAGAAATAGGGAGGACGAATCCAAAAGACTACATCAAGGATACTGTTGGGGCTGAAAATGTTGGTCGGTTTTTGGTGGAACTTTCTGATCGGCTACCTAAACTGGTGTCTACCAACATTGGCCTCATTGTCCCACATTTTGGTGGGGAATCTTATAAGATAAGGAATGCTCTTGTTGGGGTCTTGGGAAAGCTTGTTGCAAAGGCTTTTCAGGATGTTGAAGGTGAAGTGAGTTCTAAATCTGTTCGTCTTCGAACCAAGCATGCCATGTTGGAAATTTTGCTTGAGCGGTGTCGAGATGTTTCAGCTTATACAAGGAGTCGGGTTCTTCAGGTTTGGGCTGAACTATGTGAAGAGCATTCTGTTTCAATTGGCTTGTGGAATGAGCTTGCAGAAGTTGCTTCTGGGAGGTTGGAGGATAAGAGTGCAATGGTTAGAAAATCTGCACTAAATTTGCTTATTATGATGTTACAGCATAACCCATTTGGTCCACAACTTCGAATAGCTTCGTTTGAAGCAACCTTACAACAGTACAAGAACAAGCTGAAAGAGCTTGAACCAGATATATCTTCAGAAAGTGAAAAGAACAGGTTACCATCTGATGATTGTACTACTGGAGATAGTGAGGTAGATGATGCAAATGCAGATGTGACTAAGGAGCAGCAGGACAGTTTGCCTGATAGTTGCTTGCCTGATATAGAACAAAATATAGTGCAGAAAGATGGCTCTGTGCCAGATGTAGGGAACTTAGAGCAGACTAGGGCCTTGGTAGCATCACTTGAGGCTGGATTAAGGTTTTCAAAGTGTATATCTGCCACAATACCAACACTTGTTCAATTGATGGCATCATCTTCTGCGACTGATGTTGAGAACACAATACATTTGCTAATGAGGTGCAAGCAGTTTCAAATTGATGCCTCAGAAGCATGTCTCCGTAAGATGCTGCCACTGGTATGTTTTTATTTTAACTCAAGCTCTAGAAATATTGATGAAATGTTTTATTTGGGTCAATAATTTTCCTATTTGTTCAATCTCGATTAACAAACTCTAGATTTGATTGTTGGCTGGTTCATGAGATGTATAGGATCCTAAATGTGTCTTGGCCTTGTAGGTATTTTCTCAGGACAAATCCATCTATGAAGCTGTGGAAAATGCTTTCATTACAATTTACATAAAGAAAAGCCCAGTAGAAACAGCCAAGAATCTTATGAATCTTGCCACAGAGTCAAATATTGGAGACCTAGCTGCTCTTGAGTTTATAGTTGGTGCCTTGGTGTCTAAATGTGATATATCCACTGGTGCGGTATGTCCTTTTCGGTTCTCACAGTCTTTCTTAAGTTAGTTGAAAGCTTCTATTTATGGGATAATTATTTTTTTATTTTGCATGAAAAGATACACATGTTCTTGATGTTTTCAGCTTGCCGAAATTGACTCTACTATGGGTCTGAAAAGATCAGTTTAGGCAAGTAGAAGCCAAGCCAAGTATTTTCAAGTAAATTATAAAATTGTTTTGGTGGCATGCTTGTAAATATAAAATGTCAACTAAGCCAAATATTAAATAAGTAAAACTTTATGACTGGGTTGACATTTTAAATAAAGTGATTTTAATAAAGAAAAAGGGTTTTCCATTCCCCCTACCAAGTGGGTTCTTATAAAAACTTTGTAGTATGCTTGCTGTCATCTGCAGCTACATTTTCCCTGCATGTTTTAATCTAAACAAGAAAGTATATGCATACACATAAAATGGAATCCGATTGTGATTTACACAGTTAGTACAGATAAGGAAAAAAGATTCATACCAAAAGGCAACCTCAGTATCGATTTTAGAATATGGGTCTATGTTATTTTTTCACATGTTTCAGTGGTGCTTCTCAGTCAACTCAGTTGTGAAATCTTTCATACCAATTTTTGAAAGTCAAAAATCTCTTCTCATTGTTGAAATCTCTTATTCTGTCTCCCCATTATTTAAAGAGCACTTTCTTACTAGGTGTTTGCTTTTACAGATATCAGCATTGTGGGATTTCTTTTGCTTCAACGTAAGTGGAACTACTGCCGAGCAAAGTCGTGGTGCGTTGTCTGTCCTTTGCATGGCAGCAAAATCATCCAGTATAGTTCTTGCCTCTCATTTACAGGACATTATTGATATTGGGTTTGGTCGTTGGGCTAAGATGGAACCTTTACTTGCTAGGACAGCATGCATTGCTCTCCAGAGATTGTCTGAAGAAGATAGGAAAAAGTTGTTGTCTAGTAATGGAAGCCGGGTTTTTAGTATTTTGGAGAGCTTAGTTACTGGGTTTTGGCTTCCAGAAAACATATGGTATGCTGCTGCTGACAAAGCCATAGCTGCTATATATGCAATTCATCCAACTCCGGAAACTTTAGCTTCCAATCTAGTGAAGAAATCCCTAAGTTCTGTATTTGAATGTAGTGGAGGTGAGGAGTTGCAGAGTGAAATCACCAGTGGTAGTGCTGGCATACTTACCACAGTTCAGGTTGCAAAACTTAGTAGATATCTCTTTGTCATAAGTCATATTGCCATGAACCAACTGGTATACATTGAATCATGCCTTCGGAAAGTTCAGAAACAGAAAATTGGGAAAGAGAAGACAGATACTGATCAGCACGGTAACGGTACCCCTAAGGTGAGATTGGTATTGATTAGAATCATCAATGAAATAGGCTACTGTTATTAGCAACTATTCAGTATTCTTTTCCAAATTGATCGGTGCTATAACATATATTGTACATTTAAATGTTTTTCTTCTTTGGTGCCTTCGTACAGGAAAATGGTATCAATGCTGAGCTTGGACTTGCTGCTTCTGAAGATGCACTACTTGACACACTCTCTGAAAAAGCAGAAAAGGAAATAGTTTGTGGGGGTTCCACTGACAAGAATTTGATTGGACATTGTTCACAATTCTTGTCAAAACTTTGTAGAAATTTTAGTTTGATGCAAAAGGTAATTCCCCTGCTTTTCTTTGCTTTTCCACAACACTTGAATCTATGATCAAATTCTTTATAATTCAGTCATTACCCTCACTCCTACCCAAAAAGAAAAACAGAGGATTGGCTACTAGTGTACATGGAAATGGAAATTTCTTTTGTTTTCTTCGACATTTGAATTATGATAATGAATTCGTCCTTTAATGTTTAGTCAATATAAGAAAAATACCTTTCTGGAGGTGATTGAACATATAAGATCATATGTATTAATTTTAATTCCAAAAACTTTGGATGGATGTCCTGTATATAGTTACAATATAGTATGTGGGTATCTATTATTATTATTATTATTAAAATTTAAACAATACAAAGTGCACTTCTTCTGTATAGTTTGTATGTTCCTAGTTATATCTGTTTTTTTTTTTTTTTCATTTATAACTAATTCAATAGATTGACTAACTGCCATATCCTTTCAGTACCCAGAACTACAAGTGTCTGCAATGCTTGCTTTATGTCGGTTTATGATTATCGATGCAAGTTTCTGGTGAGATCTCTCTCTCTCTCTCTCTCTCTCTCTCTGTATGTTGGTGGGCATGGATGTATTTAGAACATTCAAACATGGCCTCTGACTTGTAAGTGTAATTTCCAGTGATGCAAATCTTCAGCTTCTCTTCACAGTCGTGGAGAGTGCGTCATCAGAAATTGTTCGTTCTAATTGCACTATTAGTCTTGGAGACTTGGCAGTTCGGTTCCCTAATCTGTTAGAACCATGGACAGAGAATATGTATTCCAGGTTACAGGACCCTTCAGCTTCTGTTAGGAAGAATGCTGTTTTGGTGCTTTCACACCTTATACTAAATGACATGATGAAGGTTTGAGAGGCTTGGCAATACTGCTTCTTCTTTTTATTTTGCTATGATTGGTGGCCTCTAATTTTGGCTATTTCTTGATCAGGTTAAAGGCTACATAAATGAAATGGCTGTACGATTAGAAGATGAAGATGAGAGAATTTCAAATCTGGCAAAACTGTTTTTTAATGAGTTATCTAAGAAAGGTAAACTTTGATATGCATCCAGTTACTCAGTTTTGACACTTTCATTTATCTTTTGTTCCTGTGGAATTTCCATCTAGATAAAGATTAAAGTTTTTCCACCCAAATTTTTGCTACAGGTAGCAATCCTATATATAATCTGCTTCCAGATATACTTGGAAAGTTATCCAACCAGAATCTGAAGAGAGAGTCTTTTTGCAACATCATGCAGTTCTTGATTGGTTCCATCAAGAAGGTACAATTTATTTCAGTTTGGTTCCTTTAGCAATTATTTGTTTCCTATTAAGGTATTATGTTATTTGGGTATTTCTCCAGGACAAGCAAATGGAAGCTCTTGTTGAAAAGCTTTGCAATAGGTTTAGTGGAGTTACAGGTATTCCTTCCCCTTTTTTTGAAAAAATATTATGATTTGGTAGTTCTTTTTGTGTTGCCAATTTTGAACTTATGGCAGTCATACAATTTAGGGTGCAAAATGATAATGACCTTTATTTGTGTTAAGCATATGCTTAGTGTATAGCATTATTTGATCATCGCAAGTTTTCAGATTGATCTCGTTTACTGTTCCTGATGAGATAGTGATTTGTGAAACCTGGTTTTTCAGTTTTCCCTTTGAGTGGTTTGTTTTGTTTAAAAGAGGTGTGCGTAAGTATGGATTTCATCAGCTATGTATGTGTGATGCTTATTCCCCTTCTATTTGTGGGCTGCAGGGCCTTCTAGAAAGTTGAAGGGAAAATAAACTGTAGTTTGTTTATTATCCATGTCTGTTTGAGTCTTATTTCCACATGATAAAGCTAACTCATGATATTCCAAGACCAGTAGGCTGTTATGCTGTATTCCCTAGTTTAGTTGATTCAGCTTGTTATATGTAACATCATGCCCAGGATATGGAAGCTACTAACACCCATATCTGTAATTATTGTTTTCTGAAATGTCAGAGCAACATTTTTTTTCGTGTTTTTCTTCAACAATTGAAGTTTGTTCCCAATGCTGTCTTAGGAAATTGAGTTATTGTTGATGTTTCCATTACTTAAATTTCTCACTAAAGGTCGTTTTTTTGGTTTTGGGCCACTCTATTGCTGCAGATATCAGACAATGGGAATATATTTCTTATTGCCTCTCTCAGCTGGCATTCACTGAAAAGGGAATGAAAAAGCTCATAGAGTCATTCAAGACATATGAACACGTCCTATCGGAGGATTCTGTGATGGACCATTTTAGAAACATAATAAACAAGGTATTGAATCGTCTCCTCTTATAGAATTATCAAATCTTCTTCAGTTCTCTTTTTTCTTACAATTGTTCTGAAACAGGGCAAGAAGTTTGCAAAACCAGAAGTTAAAATGTGCATTGAGGAGTTTGAGGATAAGCTGAACAAGTTACACTTGGAAAAGAAGGAACAAGAAGTGACAGCAAGAAATGCCCAAATTCATCAACAAAAGATCAGCAGCATGGAAGGTTTTGTGGTTACTAGCACTGCTGGTGATGCTAGTTCAGAATCTGATATTTCTGAAGGTTAGTGCAATCAATTTATGCTTAATCAAGTTACTGTGATAACCAATGGAATTGGAATATAATTATAAGCATGAATCAACTTATGCTTGGTGTTGATTATGCTTTGGTGCTCTAATATGGAATTATGATAATTTCTAAAGAAGGTTCTGATTCTGAGGATCAAACATGATAGTTGGTCCTTCAGACTTCACATTTTACCAAGGCGTTCAAGATTTTAGGACTGTCATATTCTTTGATGGATGTCATTGCTGTGGCATGCTGAACTGAAAGCAGTGGATGTCGTACTAAAGAATTTGTTCCATGCATGTTTTATGCTTCTGAATTTCTGTGGTTAGGGTCTAACCTTGGGTATTTGGTATAGAAACAGATGGGGAAGTCGTTGATCCTTCTATCGAAGGGATGACCAAGTCTGTGGATGACATGTCAAAATCTAGACTTGTTGAGTCAGAAGAATATTCCGGTACTTCTAGTGAGTTGACAGAATCAGAACCAGGGGATATTGAAGTTCAATCGCCAAATGTTAACATAAGAGGTAGTTTAAGTAAGCACTGTAGCTTTTTCTTAACGTAGTTGTATTGTACATTTGTGCTAAACTGATGATATGACAGGGGCCTCAAAATCCAAAGCCAAGAAAAGCAACGCGAAAGATAAAAGAGGTCATATTTCTGCATCCACAAGAAGTAATATCAGGACAAAGCAAAGGTATGATTTTATTGTGTTTGCTCTGTCGTTGCAAGTGGTTGATGATGTATTCTCAAAAGCACATATTCATTTTAGTAAATCAAAGCAGCTTTCTTGAAGATCGATGTTAAGTTTTTCTATATAAAACACACACACACACACACATATTTATATTAATAATTTTATAGTCAAGATGTATGCATAAAGGATCTGGAATATAAATTGTGAAATTCATCAAATAAGCCATGACTGAAGGATATATTCTCTTTACACCCACAGCTTTTAGTTTAAAGAAAGTGTTTAATTAGTGATATGACATAATGCATAGAATTGCTTGCACGGCTGGCTTGCTACTATTCAAATTGATTGGTTCAGAGCTTGGCAACTAATAGTGGGGATAGTTAAAACATTTTGACGGATTCTTTGTTTGCATTTAAGTTATAGTGAGAACAACACTTTTACAGGGTCTGTTATCCTAGGTAACCTTATAATAATGAAGAAAATGATCGGCAAAAACGCTTTTTGAAAGCTAAATAAAAAATAAAAAAATCAGAAGGGACATTTAACATATCTTTATCATTTTGCAGGTAGAGTTGTACAGATAGTGGGTTTGGATGAATCATTCTTCTGAGCAGAAGCAAGAATCTCTTTTGCAGTTGAGTTGCTTGAAGTGTATGTAATGTTTAGGGTAATATTTTGTCTGCATTAGCACAAACACAAACATAACCAAAAACAAAGAAACAAGATAACCAAATTCGTGTAAGGTAACAGCTATCTGGAGAGAGATGATCTTTTGTACAACCAAGCTAGCTCTGCTTGATTCTTGTATAGACGAGTGGAGGCTGTTATTGAGTTATATAATAATTCACTACTACTAGTCTTATTTGAGATCTCAGTCTACCACAAAATAACATGATTCATGAGTATCCCCATTGGGATTTTGCTACTAGGCAGCATGAACATTTGCTGCTTATATGATACAAAAAATCCTGTCAAGAAAAAGATCAGAACTGGATGATATTTTCAAATGCGGCATTTGAGAAACGTAAAACAAAATGGAAGATGCAAATTGGAATTGTTTAATATTAATACTGAAGTTGGATGAAGTGAAGGCCTCTCTGTGTCTTTAATTGCTTGCTGCCCAGAAAGCAAAATAATAAGTACCAAACACAAGTTTCCTTCTTGCCTTGTTGGGGTGAAAATAACTAACACCATATGCACCAACACCAAATATTCTTCATATGGAAGGAAATGTAGGTGTTGGTGTGAATAAAGAGATACCTGAAACCACCAGAAAAGTCTCAGACGTCCATCAGGATCAAGGTTAGTGTAGGGTTGGTTTCGTTTGGCTTTGGATCTACATCCTCGAATCAACTCTTAATGAAAGAATTCCTTTCGTATGCACTTTTGGTGTTCTTTGATCTGATTGTTTGCACTCACACGTACAAAAAAGAGTAACTGAAGAAAAGAATTAAAGCGATGGGTTATGTGAAATCCCAACTAAAGAAAAAAAAAATTACTAAAGAGTTTAGATGGAAAGACAAAAAGGTCAAAAAAATATCGTTGTGTTTTCAAGAATGTAATTAAAGAGAGAGAGCTGGAAAGGTATTTATTTGGCTGATTTATGTTTTCGATAAAAGTAATAAAAATAATAATTTTTTTCTTTTAAACAATATCATAATCATTTGAGTCATTTGATGGGGAATCATGTTATGTAAGGGTTAAAATTGTGTGTATAAATGTGTTCTTCGAATCCTAACCCTGTATATAAAGGCAAAAAGTGTAAGAGTAAAACATTCAAAATCCCACAAATTACCCATGATTAAATAAGGTGATAAAAGACAACAAATTAATATAATGAAGGTAAAATGGTAAAACAATTAATAATATAGGCAAAACGTTACTTTTGGTCCCTGTGGTTTATCTCTTTTACCACTAAAGTTTATGTAGTTTCAATTTGGTCATTTTTGCACCTGTGGTTTCAATTTGAAGCAATTATTTGTTGAGGGGCAATTCAATCCAAAAATTATTAAAAAATTAATTCCTTTAAAAATAAAGAATATAAATATAAATAATAAAAACTTAGTTTCAAAACAAAATAAAATATCTATGTCCCCTTCTCTCCCAACCCCAACCCCCACCAATAGTCCCCACCCAACCCCAGCCAGCCACCACCTCTCTGTAACCCAACTTAAATTAGTTGCAAAATAAATTAAAAAAATTAGTTTCAAAATAAAATAAAATAAAACATCTCGTATCGTATGCTATTGGCACAAGGGTGATGGGAAAGAATGAGAGTGGCACCTCCATGACTGTGAGACCCCTTTACAATTAATCATTGATGCTTGCAAGTGCAAATGGGAAATTGAACAAACTCTTTATGCTGAGGAAGAATAAAGAATAATTATACTTGCCCTTCATCACTGCATGAAAGAGCCAATTATAGGGAGGTGGTGGCTGGCTAGGGTAAGGTTGGGAGGTTAAGGGGGAGTAAGATGTTTTATTTTTTAAAATTTATATTTGTATGGTTTATTTTAAAAGAAATTAACGTTTTAATAATTTGTGGACTGAATTGCCCCTCCACAAAAATTGAAATTGAAAATTGTCCTTGAATTGCTTCAAATTATAACCACATGGGTAAAAATGACCAAATTGAAACTACAGGGACCTTAGTGGTAAAAGTGATAAACCATAGGGACCAAAAGTGACGTTTTGCCAATAATATACAATACACATAAAAATTAAACATATATAGTAATCTCTACTATTATAAAGTCATGCCAAAAGCAGTTAGCGTAACAGGCTTCACCAAAAAACATTGGACAAAAACACCCCTTAAACAAGAAAATTTGATAGCTGACATGAATTCGAAGTATGGCTGAGCATCAAATCGAAACCAATTCTTACCAATCCAATCCAATCATTTATTGGATTAAAGATTTTACAATCCAATCCAATATAGTCAAATGTAAGGATTCAATCCAATCCAATCCAATTCAATGTACATTGGATTGGATTGGATGATCGTTTGTATGAAAATATAATCATTGCAAAAGAACTTTAGTCTTTCATTACATATAATTCAAAATTCAATCCGATCAAAGATCTACAACATGAAATTTAAAACTGTTGGAGAATTTTCAGAAATATTATAATCTGGAACAAGCGAGTCAATTAGGTAAGAAGCTACATGTTTTGGTCTCTATATAAAGCAATCGGTCATCAGGGAAAAACGACCGGTCGGTTGACTCAAAAGGTGCAATTTTGAAGCACCTCTTCAGTCATGTGGTGTGTCTCTTGATGTCTAACTGTTTGAATAACATATATGAACGTTAGAAACACTTCATTTACATGATTTAAACATAAAGACACATTATTTCATGAAAAGAAGTGTCCTTATTTGACACAGCTTAGATATAAGGGAATAGCCCTATAAGTAACATGTTGGAATCCACTAGCAAACTAGAATCCACCAGAGAAATTGAGTAAACCTCAAATATATTGATTGAAAATAAGATGATTAATTCAGGACGCATTCCTTTTATACAAGAGAAACCCTAGACTTGCTTGGAAAGCTAATGAGAAACCTAATTAGAAAACAAAAAGGAAAATAATAAAAGTTTCCCAAAATATTCTAAAAACTTTAAATGCTAAAAAGTCAAAGTAAACGATAGAATTTGGCTAAAATAGCCCATACATTGTGGAAAAGTAGTGAGTTGCACTTATCACGCCGTTCTCTTCAAACGATAGGTCATGGGCCCGATTATGAGCTTGGGGCACATACTTGCACAGATTGGGCTTTGCTGCCTCAACGACGTGCGCACCTGTCCAATTGTTCCTCGATCAACTCTTCCATGTGTTCTACATAATCATTGCAGTGGTACCTCTTGATTAAGAGGTACAATTCAAGAGTTGTATAGTTTCTGAATTAGGAGTTAAAACCGATTCAAAATGGACAACAATTCCTCTATAAATAGAGATGCTTATACAACAATAAACATAGGAAAAGAGTCCAAGAAATATCCAAGAGATATCTAAGTTTAATACCAACTCTTCTCCATCTAGTTTCACAAAGTAAAACCCCTAGAGGTTGTTTTATGCAGATTTAGCTACTAAGAATCTTGAATATCCTTGTTAAAATTCTAAAGTATTTTTGGGGTTGTCTTTGATTGTGCAAGACATTGACAACATATAGTTTAGGCTAGGCTTCATTGTATCCACATAACTTATTTGCTTATCCTCTTTGCACACAAGTTGTGAGGGCAAATAAAGTCTGAAAAATAGTGTATTCATACACACCTTGAAGCATCTTTCATCCTCTCATTACCATTCATTCTTAAACACTTCTTCCGTAAGCCATTCCCACAAGATTTGTCAATACAAATATCTAACAAAAACTTGGGACATATTGTATGTGCATGCCGTATAAGCATGCTACTATATCTAATATAGTAATAACATATTGTGATGTGCATGCTGGTGCTGCATAGGTTGGGTGAATTGTTTTTTGGATGCATGTTGAGAGCATTTGTCGAGTCTTGAATCATAATGTTGAAGAGCTCGAACTCAAGACCTGTGGTGAGAGGTTTGTCTGATAATCTTCACATGTTTTCGTATTTTTCATTATTTTTCATAAAATTGCATTAATTGAATTGAATAGTTTATTGGGGCATAAAGTATTAAAGTAGAAAATAAGCGTTTTCAAATTTCCACATAGATCAACAAACTTTAATTTGAAGAGTTTAATTTGCTACTACTATTGGAGACGCTCTAAGAGCATTCACAATGGTTGCTCAACAATTCATTTCAGTTTAATTAATAGTTCAATTTATTGAAATTTTTTTTGCACCTATTGAACTAAAATGCAGTTTTATTTGCTGTTGTGACGACCCTGACCCAATTTATTAATTAAAATGAATTAATCATTTTAGTTAATTAATTCGGGAATTTAAAAGGTATTAAAAATGATTTAATTAGAATTATTTTGGATTTAAATAATTAAGGGGTATTGGAGGTCATTTGATTTTCGGGACGGAATTTGGCGAAACGAGTTGCGCCATTGCGTCCGGCTCGTCGAAACGAGTCCATTGACGGGCGGAACGTTTCGATACGAGTTACGAATTGTTCGGAGGACTTTTTGGTCATTTTGAAATTTGATAAATACCCCTCACCCAATCAGAACCAGCCTTTTCTCTCTCTCTCTCTCTCTCTCTCTCTCTCTCTCTCCTCTCTCTCTCTCTCTCCTCCCGGTTCTCTCTCCCTCCCGCGATTTCAACACGGCCGGCCATTGTGTTTGGCCGGCGCCGCCTCATCCGGTCACCACTCAAGGTGGCACCGGTCCCAAAAGTTCGGCGACCTCTCCCCGGTCCTACCCCAGCCTGTCCCGCCGCCAACCGCCGCAGCTCCTCACCGGATTTTGCGAAAAACCGCCCGATTCCCAGTCGAACTTTGACGCCGTCGTACAGTGAGCTCCGGCAACCAATGGCGTCGCGCAAGGTATGAAATCGAACCTCCTCCACCACCTCTAGCTTCCTGCATAGTTTTTTTCATGAGATTTTGGAGGTTTTGAAACGGATCTGAGAGTTTAGGGTTTGGCCGGTTTTGGCCGGATTTCGATCGTGATTTCCGGCCAGCTGGCGGCATGTTCTCCACCGGTTCAGACCGGTTCTGAACTCCTCGCAACGTGGTGGTTCTATGGTGTAGGTGGTGTTGGCCGAGGTGAAGGTTTGACGTTGGCCGGATTTATTCAAGCCACCCACCCCTCACGGCCGCCCGTGTGGCGGCGCGTGGACCAGGTGGTGGTGGCAGTTCTTGGGTCCTTTGGGACCCTCGTATCGCTACGAAGGCGTAGGAGTTGACGGATCGCAATTCGGAGATCGTTTGGTCATCGAACGTATCTCGCCTATTGCACGATTCTCTGGTTCGATGGGATTGAACGGTCGGATCGCATCCATTTTTGGATATGTTGATCCTCGTATTTCTAGGAGTCTATAGGATTTGACGGATCGTGATTCGGAGTCCCGGATACTCCGGAATCACCAACCCTAGCGTTAGGTTTATTAGAAACCGTCCGATCGTACGATCGGGAGAAATCCGACCGTCGGATCGAGACCAAACTTTGGGGACGTGTTAGTTAAACCGTAGTGAACCTATAGAAACTTTCGGATCCAAGTTTGGAGGTCATGGGACCCACGTGCCCGGTTTGACCTATTAGGGTCGGTTTGACCAAGTTTGACCAGGGTTGACCGAGGGTCTCCCGAGGTCTGTTTGCCGTGTAGTTGACTTTGTTGGACTTCTAGGGATGTCTAGATCGATTTGGAGGTCTTGGGCTCCGCGGGCCCGGGTTGACCGAAAAGGGGTGTTTGACCGCCGGTTGACCGTGAGTCTTCCGGGGCAGTCCCACTGGCTAAAAGAGGTAGTTTGACCTTAGAATCCTTCGTAGGACGTACGTGCACGTTAAGTGGGGTTTTTTTAGGGTTTAAGCTTTCGTTTCTCATTCGGTTCACGGTACTAATCCAATCTTCGTATCTATCGCTTTAGGTACTCTGTTTCTGGTACGCAGCAAGTGAGACCCTTTGGGGTTATGCAGCGTAGGACCAACGGTGAGTGGACTTTGTTTTCAAATGAGCATGATTTGAATGATTTGCATGAAATGCATGAAATGAGATTTAATGGTTTTAAGTCTTGAATTTATTAATAGTTTAAGTCTTGCTTTGACTTTGAGTTGAAATACATTTAAAAGGATTTGCATTGAGGTATATGCATGATTTGGGTTGCCGTTTTATTGTGGGGCCCTGATGGCTATTTTATTATTATTTATACCTTTGGGTATTGAACGGGACGTGGTGAACGCCCGATGGTTTTTCGTATTGAAATGGGGTTATATAATTGAGCTATTTTAAGCTTGAAGTCGTATACGTTATAAAGTGAGAATTTATGGATTTTTGGGATATTATATTTATAAGGGTGGTTATATTATATATTGATTATATAATTGAATATTTGGACGTTAACGTAGTCCGTTTGGTTACGTATTCGATTTTGGCGTTTAAAACCGTTTGAAGTAATATTTACTTATACCTTGATTATATATATGTGTATATTTTCATACATATATATATTGATTTTGAATAAATACTTTGGGATAATAAGAATGGAGTATACGTATATTATATATTTATATATATATATATGTATATGGGATTGGGCTTGAGAAATGGTATTTTTAAAGGATCTTTACGTTTTTGGTATATATATACATATATATATATGTAGGTATATTTTGGATTATACGTTTGATTTAACGGTATGTGTTTACGAACGAGTTCTTTATACTTTAAATTATATACCTTTGGGTTAGAATGCCCTGTGTCGGGACGTGAGGTCCCTTATATAATTATATTGACCTTTTGAATATAGAATTATATGTTTGGGACGGTGATGTCCTTATGTCGAGTGTATATATATATGGGTTATATGCTTGGTGGACTTGTTTATGTCCAGGTGTTCGATGTTTGGGGTTGGGTACATTGGGATTGAATGTATATATATATATATATTGTTATCGCGTGGCGATTTATGTGTGTGCGGGTAGCACCTTGAGATGTATCTCCCCCTGTTCTGATGATGATGATCGCGTAGCGATTGATACGATACGGTGACTTGGATATGGTTCGATCCGGTACATGCCTTAACGGGGTGTAGCTGTAGACCCTTAACGGGGTAGTCTGCGCGCAAGACTTGTTTCAGACGTATGGGTATTGAGGACTCTGCCATACGGGCCGGGTAGCTTAGTCCAATTGGGACGGCTTGTCCCTGGGCACGAGGCCATTGTGATGCTGACCGGTGTCCAGTTAAATCCTGGGCACGAGTCACATCAGCAATGTTGTCCCGGTGTCCAGTTAAATGATCCCCTGTTGGATTCTTTCCCCTGGTACTTGATTGTCGTGTGTTAGTACCTATACGCGTGTGTTAGTACCTTCGTATTCTTATTTCTTTTAGTGAGGATCTCTCCTTACTTGTCGTGCTTGCGAGCACATGATTGTGAGTTGGGGAAGTTGGGGAAACTTTACACTTACTTTGACTTCAGTAATTGATTGGATTTCAGTGCTGGTTATGTTTCACTTGTTGGATTGTGAATCCGGGTTTGATATATTTATATATATTTATATAAATGCCTTGAACTACAATAAATGTCTATGTTGCTGTCGAGTTGGGTTTTCTTGACGTATACGAATTATTCGGCATTTAAAGGTTTGTTTTACTTTATGAGAATTTTATTCCATCTTTATGCTTTACATTAACAAAGCCCGTTTGTTTATGTTTTATAAACCTGCTTGGGTTGATTTGAGAGGTTATGCCTCGGGAAAAGAAAAAGGGTGTTTTATTTAGAAAAAGGTTTTGAGCTGGCTTGCTCTCATGTAATTTGAGGTAATATGATTTCTAAATCAATCACGTATATAAAGGATTTTATATGCATGGTTTGCATGGATTTAAAAGGTGGGGTTAGTATATTGTTTTAAGTATGTAAAACTTTGTTTTTGTCCACTCACACTCTTTCTGTTTTGCGCCCCCCAGACCGTAGTTGCGTCGACACTGTTCGGCCGTGCGCTCCTCTTCTCGAGCTTTGACTGAAGGGTAGGATCTGTCGTCCTTGAACCCTAAACTCATATTCTGTTTTTTCTATTCCGCTGTCGAATTCCTAAACTCTTAGATTGCTCTGTATTACCTGTAAGGGTTTAATTGTTGGCCAGAGGCCTGGGTAGTTTATCTGTAGCATGCTGGTGCTTGGAATATTTGTTTCTGTTGCTTGCTTGAGCAGGGTTTAACTTTGGGGAATGTTCACTTTGTAGGGGAGACTCTGTTCGATTTTCGGCAGAAGTCTCGGCCCTTTGTTTGTTGTTTTGTCGGGAAGAGGGTAACTGTTTAGTTTGTGGGCCCGACATGGGTTGGTGTTGGGCCCATCAACAGGGTCAGGCTCGGGTTCCGGGGTGGAATTTGGGTCGGGTCCTGTCAGCTGTGGTGTGGTTCAATAGCTTACAATACTTAAATGTAATGGGAAAAAAATTACGGCTAGTTTACACTAATTAAATGTAATGGAAAAATTAGAAAGTAAAAAGTAATGTTGTCCATGTGTCAATAAGAGAGAGGTGTAGAGTTATTATTGTGGACGAGCTTATTGAAATGAATTTCATTTCAGAGTTCATTTTGTTAACCTCTGAAATGAACCATTGATCCCTGAAATGATATTGATCTCTGAAATGAATTGAACTTGACCATTGCAAGTCAAAAGTTCAATTTATTGAAATAAAATTGAAATGAGCATCACCATTGCAGATGCTCTAATTATTTTGTAACGTCCCGGACCTATTTTTATAAATAAAATAAGTGAGTTAGTTAAATTGGGAAATTAAAAAAGAATAAAAAGGAATTAAAATAATTAAAATTGGAATTAAATAAGAATTTAATAATTAAAGGGCAATTTGGTCAACTATATTTTCGAATAAGAATTTTGCGAAACGACACATTGCGTTCGTCTCGTCGAAACGAGTTCGTTGACGGGTGGCACGTCTCAATACGAGTTTTAGAACTCAAAGGGCATAATGGTCATTTTGAAAATTAAATAAAAAATTATAAAAGCCACGCTGGACCAATAAGAAGCGAACTCTCTCTCTCTCTCTCTCTCTCTCTCTCTCTCTCTCTCTCACTCTCTCTCTCTCTCTCTCTCTCTCTCTCTCTCTCCTCCGTGTGATCTCCTCCTTCTCTCTCTTCGAGTTCGACGTTTCCAGCCACGGTGAGGGAGGCAGGGGTCGCGTTCGACTCCCCTCCTCCTTCCGATCTGAACCCACCAAAGAACCCCGCGGAAAGCTCTATTTTCGCCGGAGGCAACGTCTGCAAATTTCGCCGGAATCTAGGTAGTCGTTCAGGCGACTTCGGCGACCTCTCGCATCGAACCTGGTATGTTTTCGCGTCCTCTCCTCACGTCCTAGCTATCTATGAGGTTGGTGGGGATCAATTTAACCGTTTTGTGATCGGATCTCAAAACCCCCAATCTGGCGAGATTTCGATCGGAGATTCCGGCCAGTTGCTGGCCGGTTTTGGGCTAGGTGTGACCGGTTTTGGACTCCTGAGGGTGGGCTGATCATTTTTTATATACCTACATGGGTTCGTAATTTGGGAGTTTATGCCTCGGGAAAAGTAAAAAGTTGGTTTGTTCAGAAAAAGGTTTTGAGTGGACTGCTTTCACGTACTTTGAGATAGTATGGTTTTTAAATCAATGAGGTATATAAATGATTTCATATGCATGGTTTGCATTGTTTTGAAACGGTGGGGTTAGTACGTTGATTTAAGTATGTAAAACTTTGTTTTTGTCCATTCACACTCTTTCTGTTTTGCGCCCCCCCAGGCCATAGTCGTTGCTTTGACACGGTTCGGCCGAGCGCTTTTCTTCCCGAGCTTCGATGAATTGTAGGACTTGTTGTCCCTTATCTTTGACTTTGAATTCTGTTGCTTGAATTCGCATATTCATAGAATTGCTCTGTTATCGCGCCGTTATGGTTGAATTTGAAAACCGGAGGCTATTGTTGTATTTGTAAAGCATGCTGGCAGTTGGTGTATTCGTTTACAGTTTGTTTATGACAGGTTGGAATTTTGGGAAAGTCATTTTTCAGGGGAGACTCTGCTCGATTTTCGGCAGAAGTCTTGGCCCCTTTCTCTATTGTTTTGGAAAAAGGGAACTTTTTTAGTTTGTGGGCCCGACATGGGTTGATTTCGGTATATCACAGAATTCGGTGCGGGTTCCGGGGTGAGATTCGGGTCAGGTCCTGTCATATTTCATTTCCATTGTTGGCTAAAAAAATTTCATTTCCATTGTACAAATCATAAGATATGAATTCCCTTTTGGGCATAAAATATAAAATAAGGAAAAAAAGAGAGTATATAATACAATCTATGTTGCACGGACATAGCAGTGAGCTGAAGTGTCGGCGTATCCGACACTCCGACACTCGGACAAGGCACGAACACGCCTTTGACAAGCCTTGGACATAGGTCAACTCCTTGGACATGGGTCAACGCTTAGGACAAGATCAAGATACTTCCCAAATACAGTCAAGACACTCCCCGACATGGCAAACTCATGATCAAGATACGGCGGGAAGTGACATCGACGAAAGCCGCAGAGAGCGAGGACCACATATCTCAGTCTGGTTACCGCAACCTGTGGTTGGTCAGATGAGCTCCCAAAGCCGCTCGTCTTGCGCCATCTTTGGGGTTTTGAAGCTCTTCGTCTTGGGTTGGGATTGGTGCGGGTTTCATGAACGACAAATCCGAACCCATTTCAACAAACCAACTAATTTATTTTGGTTTTTCTTCAATGGATTTAGAGAATTGAAGAATTTAGGATGTGGGTTTTGCTGTTGAACTATTGAAGAAGAGAGAGAGATGGGCTTGAGTGAGATGTGGGGGAAAAGTTTGGTCTTCTTGTTGCAGACAAAGTTTGGTAGAAGAAGAGAGAGATGGGATTGTGAAGCACAAAGGGGAAAATAAATGAAATGAATTGAAAATGTTTGATAATATGCCCCACACAATCACTCACTCACTCACCCACCATCTGCTATTTCTCTGTGTTTCTGTTTGCCCATTGTGAGGTTTTATTTTTTTAAATTTTTTTTGTTTTTTTTGGGGTTTGCTTTATTGTTTCTGTTTTTCTTTTTTCTTTTTTCTTTTTTTCTGGGGGCACTCGCTGGTGAAAAGAATGGGGAGGTGGGGGTTGGGCCTGATGATGGACCTTTTTTTGGTTTGAGATCATTTTAGGTTTTTATTATGATTTAAGATATTATTCTACGCTTTTACTATCATATTTCTTTTTAAAATGGATGAAAAGTATAAGAAAACATGTGAAAGTGATATATTAATGGCGGTTTTATTTTTTAAAATTATAAATAAAAAATATTTTACTGTATTTAAAGTATTGAGTGTGAATTATTTTTTTAATATATATAAATTTATTATTATTTTAATTGCCGTGTCTAGCCAGTGTTTGTATCTTAATTTTTTGAAATTTTCCGTATCACCGTATCGCGTTTTCGTATCCTCATCCCCGTGTCTGTGCAACATAGAATACAATTATGTAAAAAAGAACTTACTCTTGATTTTGGCCTGGATTCAGTTCAGACTATTAAAAATAATAAATCCCAAAAGAAAAAGAAAATAATAGTTCCAGTTCCACACGTGTGCACTGAAACAGTCACTGAAAGAGTAAAAAAAGGAGCGCATTGCAAACGGAGTCCGCGTAATAATCAGAGCACTTAGATATATATAGAAAGTTGTAATCGACAATGGCGGAAACTGTTAACAGTTCCACCAACTCTAGCTCCTCTCACCAGAAGCACTGCCCTGAGCAAAACCCTAACCTTCGCCTCTACAACAACAATGGCCGCTTCTTCTTCTCTCTCTTTTAGGCCCCTCCTTAGCTCCCTCGCCACCGATCTCAACGACGTCGTAAGACTTTCCAATCTCATTCTTTTTAAATCTAATATTACTTGAATGTTTTCTGTTTGGAAGCTGAGAAAATGCAGGAAAAGAAACTCTGGCTGGGTTAGTATAGTTGAGAACATCGTATAACTACCGAGAGGTTTTATAATTTTGAAGCTCTGCTTTGTTACATGTAATAGAAAGCCAATATCATAGGACCGCAAGATTTGTATTTTAAAGTTTGTAGTATTATTTTTGTGTTATGTTCTCGGTTTTCATGTACAATGTAGTGAATGGTTAAGATTGGTTTGAAATCGAGTTCTGATTGGTCGATTTTTGTAGGGTTTATCGCCTGCGAATTTAGTACCAAGCTTTGGGGATTCCCTCGTGAGTTTTGGGTTAAAAAAGGCAACAACGCTGAGGGGAAAGAGGTTGTTGTTGTCTGGAAATAAATTCAAAGTGAATTGTTCAGCTGACAGAGAGATGGATGTGAGCACTTCAGCTGTGGTTGATGGTGTTGCGGACTGCTTAAATGGTTTGTGCAGCTGTTCTTTTGTTGTTGAATTATCCTCAACAGTTCATGCTTGCTAATTTGTTGAATTGGACACAGAAATTGAGCTGAAAGAGCCTAGTATTTCAACAATTCTGATGAATTTCGAGAACAAGTTCGATCCTTACAATGCAATGAATACGCCACTTTACCAAACAGCTACTTTTAAGCAGGTAGCACACAGAGTAGAAGATAGAGACTCATTGCTAAATTTTGTGAAGTCATGATTATTCGTATTGTTGTAGTTGTTTGGGATAGCCAGGAATTTAAAATCATTTAAAGTTCAATGCTGCTCGGGGACACGATGTAATATTGTAGGATCGTTGTTTGGGGCTGTTGTGTGGAACCGTGGAATCTGTAACTCTCTTACTTTTATTTAAGCCATCAAGCTGAGCTTTCACTGTTAGGGGCTCAGGTCTTTATCGAACAAGTACTAGAAAGCAGAACCAAGAAACCGATTGTGAATATGTGTGACTGTTGGCATACTCTCCTTTTTAATTATTCTTCTTTGCATTTGAAAGAGGAGTGCAATTGTGACTGTCAAATATATGCTTGTATCTGTGCTTAACGGTATCTTGATTGCTTGAGAAATCTCTTGCTTACACTATCTATGTCAGGCGACATTCTGTGACCAAGTTTCATATTAATGGTTTCTTCATTACTTTGTTATGCAGCCTTCAGCAACAGAAAATGGTCCTTATGATTATACCAGAAGTGGAAATCCCACACGGGATGCCTTGGAAAGGTCTGATTTTATTTGGTTGTATGCCGTTGAAGTAGCTTTGAAAACTCTTTTTTTCTTCTTTTGCAACATGTCTTTATTGTGAGTTTTTTTTTCTTTCTGTATTTTCAGCCTTTTGGCAAAGCTTGATAAAGCAGATCGAGCATTTTGTTTCACTAGTGGAATGGCTGCTCTGTCTGCTGTTGCTCATCTTGTAGGGACAGGTACTTTTTCAATTATAGTATCATTTATATATTATATAAATTAGTTAAGTTACCATACTCGAGTATGAGTGTAAATAAACATAAGTATAATGAAGGAATTTATGAAGTATGTAGTATTTGATGCCTAATAGAGGTTATCCTTGTAGAGGTAAAGGTTAGCCTAATAGAGGAATTTTTTGTGGTTAGCCTAATAGAGGTAAAGGTTTTATGCCCAAGCTTAATCCAGCCTATTTGGTTAGAAGGTTTGGTTGTTTCTAAAAAAAGAAAAAATATATACTGACTTAAACTCACAACTTGCAAGTAAGAAACATTGACTTAACCACCGCTGTAAATATGTGTATTTGTTAATTATGGAAAATAATACATATATAAGTTAGGTTGAGCTAGCCCTTGTACAGGATGATATAGGCCTAGCCCAAGATCATCCTGAAATCCGTCCACTTTGAACTCAAATAAAGCTCTGTGCCAAAGTTCTGGCCAATCGATTGGTTTTGAGCTGGCTAGGCAGGATTGAGAGTCCTGATTTAAATCTTGCAATTAGTGTCAGTGTATGGATTCTTAGCAGTATATTCTATACTAATCATATGGGATAGACTATGGTTTGCTGTTAAGTCCTTGCTCTGAGCTGGTTAGTTTTGTACAAGACTACACAAATGAATTTCATTTCATCATGGAAGTTGTCTGAATTTTATTGTAAATCGGTAATGATGTTGTTTTAGGTGAGGAGATTGTTGCCGGAGATGACCTGTATGGTGGTTCAGATCGGTTACTGTCACAAGTAATTCCAAAGACTGGAGTTGTGGTGAAGTTAGTATGCTTCTCTCCTGTTCTCATCTTCATTCAATTTAACTGAAATCTGAAATTATAATGCATTTATCTCTCAGACGAGTGAACACGAGTGATTTAGATGAAGTTGCATCTGCTATTGGCCCCTGGACGAAGCTTGTGTGGCTGGAGAGTCCCACCAATCCTCGACAAATAATTTCTGATATTCGCGTAAGATGTCTTTAAACAACATTATACTATTCTAGTAGGGACAAGCTCATAAGCAATACATAACTTTTATTATTATTTTGTTTTATTCTGCCAATATTTGATGCTTTGATTGTTGATAAGATGGGTGTGAATGAACATGCATTCGCTAATGCCAGTCTAGGAAGTCCTCTCAGAGATTGTATTGTAAAATCTTGCAAAGCAATATAGTTTGGCATCTAAACAAGGTTTCTGTAAATTATAAACAGCGTTTTAGAAGTTGATATGTTGTCATAGTGAAAGTTTTGTTCTGATTGTGTTACAAAATTTGTGTACTGTTTAATCAAGTCCTTTGAACTTCATAATGTTTTTCTATTCCCAGTAGTTTTAGTGATCCCTTTTCAGTTCATTGCAATTCTTGGTGAAATATTTAGAATGGTCTCTTCTAATTTCTTCTGACACTCTGACTCTTCTACTCTTTGTGCCATATTGCTCATTGACCCAACCAGTGAAGTAGCTTAAGAACAACTTGTAACTTGCTTTGCGTTCTTACATTCAGGTTGGCAGGCTCCATGTATTTGGATCTTAAATTCATACCCAAATTACTTGTAGTTACTCAAGACAAGCAAGTAGTTACTAATTTGAGTATCAGGTCCATCCCTTGAAATTCTTAAAACTATAACATGACGTTGGAGATATAATCTAAAAACATTCATGCAGGATAGAGAAATAGCTATTGAAGATTTAATTTTATATGGTGCCTTCTAATTTCTTCTGGCAATCTTTGACTCTAATACTCTGTGACCTATTACTCATTGACCCACTACCAAAGTAAGTATAAAAAATTGGAACTTTCATTGTGTTTTTAAACCAAGGTTCCATGCATTTGGATTCAAATTTATTGATATGATTACCCAAATTAGTTGTAGTTACATAAGTAACCAAAGAAGCAGTCACTATGTTGAGCATTAGGTCCATCCTGAAGTTCTTCAAACTATAACTTGATGTGGAGACTGTAATTTCACAACTTTCAGCAGGATAGCAAAATAGTCATCAAAGATTTAAAGTCTAAATGTTTGACACTTGCGGACTGATTATTTGGGCAAGAGCCTATTTTATTTATTTTTTATTTTTTCTGGCCTTCAAGTATGCTGCTAGGATCAACGAGTTCAAAATGATAATTAGCGAATGTCATGGTTGCATTCAGTCTCAGTAGGGCCTGTTGTACCTCTACTACGATGTAGGGCCTATTGGCTGTGTTTTGGAAACCTGCTTTGGAAGCAATTTTCAGTTTTCACCTGTTTTGTTTCTTTGAAAAGAGCACAAACAACATTTTGAGGTTTCCTGTGCTCCAACTTGTTTTATGAAAGTTGTTTTCGTAACGGTTTTCTCAAACTCTTTTGGAATTGTATTTTGTGTTGCAGAATTTTGAGAATACAAAAATATTTTCTGAAAAGAAACCAGTGAGGCCTTAATTTCTATGATGACTAAGCGGTTAGAAGAGATGTGTAAAGCTAGACATTTCGTAGTTGGAAAACCTATTTAAATATGTTGTGAAAAACAAAGGTAAATTTGTTTTATTAGAGCATTTCAGGGGTGGATGAAATAGCAGATGGGTTATGTAAAATTGTGGTTTTAATGCTTGAAGAAGGACTAAAGGAAGATAGCATGTGGGTTTAATATAAGTTTGAAATGAGACCCTTGGGCCACCATGACCACCCAAATGCAAAGTAATATAAAATAAGTTAGTGGCGAACTCTTTTTCTATATTAGTTTTGCATTGATGCTTGGCTACGTTGCTGCTAGATAAAGCAGTAGATTACACTATTACTCACTGTTTTATGTTTACTGATCTTTTGACTCGATATCATAAAGTTTCTTGATCTTAGTAATAACTTTAGTACAGTTTCCTATTTAGTTTCTTTTTTTAACAAAATTATGATGAGCACAACGAGCGCTAGTTTCTAAAGGCAATTTTGTTTCATGTCTATCCATTGATAGAAAATAGCAGAGATGGCTCATGCACACGGTGCTATTGTGTTAGTGGATAACAGTATAATGTCCCCTGTATTGTCACAGCCACTGGATCTAGGAGCAGGTAAAAATAGGACTTCCAAGCTTTTGCAAACTGCACATCCTTTTGAGTTCTTACTAATTTATATTAGTCCATTCTTTCAGATATTGTTATGCACTCAGCCACTAAGTTTATTGCTGGACATAGTGATGTCATGGCAGGTGTTTTAGCTGTTAAAGGGGATAGGTGTGCCTCTTGCTCTATCTTTACCGTTGATTTTACGTCTTGTATTTATACTTATCTTCCTACTTGTTTTCACTGTTAACAGCTTGGCAAAACAGCTATATTTCTTACAAAATGCAGAAGGCTCTGGGTTAGCTCCATTTGACTGTTGGATCTGTTTACGAGGAATTAAGACAATGGCCTTACGTGTTGAGAAGCAACAGGTGTGGTTTGCCTCAAAGCATTCTATTTGTAGGATTTGATTTCCCCCAAATGATTGATTGTAATCTGTTGTACTATTCTGATGTGTCTGCACATTCGGCAGGACAATGCGCAAAAAATTGCTGAGTTTCTTGCTTCCCATCCACGAGTGACACAAGTTAATTTTGCAGGGCTTGCTGATCATCCTGGACGTGCCTTACATTATTCTCAGGTATTGACCTTGATGGAATTGTAGATTCATAATGCTATTCACAATCTGTTCTTGTAGATTTTTATATACACCTGTTTCAGGCAAAGGGTGCAGGATCTGTATTGAGTTTTCTGACAGGTTCACTGGCATTATCAAAGCATATTGTCGAGACTACCAAATACTTCAGTATAACTGTCAGTTTTGGTAATTCCTTCTCAATTTTCAGCTTTCCCAAGTCCGAAATTTTTGAGTGGTAGATAGTCAGTACTGTAGCAAAAGTGGTTATTTGTGTTTTCTTTGTCTTGTGAATAGAGAGATAGGGGCAGAAGGTTTCCTCTAAAACAGATTTCGAAAGCAGAGTGTGCTCATTTAGTACATGTGTTATGCGTTCATTAGTTCTGAATCAGTCTGTACATTGTATGACAGGTCTACAGTTAATATATATATTTTTATGTATTTTTAGGATTTTTTAATTATTTTACTATTATTACTTTTATGTATGGTCTATTAGTAGGTGAATCTTCAGTGTCAACTCTGTTGAGTGAAAATCATACAAAACAATTCTATTATTAAGCTGACCTAAGATTTTTTATATTTACAGGAAGTGTGAAGTCTCTTATAAGCCTGCCCTGCTTCATGTCTCACGCAAGCATACCGTCTGCAGTGCGCGAGGCCAGAGGTCTATCTGAAGATCTTATTCGTATTTCTGTGGGAATAGAGGATGTGAATGATCTGATTGCCGATTTGGACTATGCACTTAAAACCGGCCCTCTGTAGTTTCCTGAGGGTATGCGACTGGCAGCGCTTAATTGACATAAATGCATCTGCTTTGAAAGGGTTATAGAGCAATTGGTAGATGAAAATCTTGGGGTGCCCAAACAGTCACAGGAAGGACTTTTCCGTTTACTTAATTGACTACGAAATTATTAGTTGAGAATACATTTTAATTTAAATTTGAAAATGTGGGCTCTGTACATATGTTGGTAAAACAATCGTAAACATGATTTTTGAGATCAACGAAATGTAGTTAGTGCTCCTGCACAACAGAAATTTTCATGTTATCTAAAAAAGAAGCGGTATATTTCCTTTCCCTTCCCCTTCCCTTTATGTTCAATCTTCAATGTCATTTGTTGTGTTTTTAGTTTCGGAAATTTGAATTGTTGCATAATAATTGCGGGTTTAAACAAAGAAAACAAGGTCAAAATGTTCAAGATCTTTTGAGATCGGTGAGATTTATTTTTGGGAAACAAATACATTGTTTTTGATCAAATCCAGTGAGCACAATTGGAAATCTATATTTCATTAATGTACTGGTTGGGAAGGGTGATTTTGCCTGCTAAGCTAGTTTAGAGGAAGGGGGTGACGCCATAAGAGGATGCAACAGCTGAAATGGAGTATCAGCACGCAAATCTCAAATTAAGGAAACGGTTGGAGACTAATGCTGCAATGACCTTCCTAAAAACTGAATTTCCTTTCTAGGGTTTGTTAGGGTTGCATCTACTTGTTCTACATGCACAGGCAAATCCAGTAGTTCCTTATGTTCCTTCCTATCTGCTTCCCCGGGCCTCCATGTCTTTGCAATAAAAGCGTCATGGTCGTATTGGTGATACTGGAGTTCTCTGCGTGCCCGATTTTAGGGAAGGTCACACAGCCTATCATGTAGAGCACACCATTGCTTGGCTTGGCAAAGAAAGGAGAGGGTAGTGTTACAGCTTACAAGCCAAGCAATGGTGTGGTCTACAGGATAGGCGGACTGAATTTCTGTGGGAATTGAGGATGTGAATGATCTTATTGCCGATTTGGACTATGCACTTAAAACCGGCCTTAATTTTCTCCTTGGAGAACTGAATTTGCTTCTAACTCCTAAGGTCTAGTAGCTAATACAAAGAAACATGCAATTTACACACACATAATGGAAATGAGGCCCTTGTTCTGCAATTTATATCCCCACTTCTGAAATTATGTATAAAATTAAACAGAACCAATTTCAACTAAATTTCTGTATTAGATGTCAACAATTCTAATTGAAGCAAGATAAACACACACAAGCATTAGTTTCCTCTATGTCAATTTCTTTTTTGGATTGCGCACGGATCACCATCATCAAAACCACATTTGTTTCAAAGATAAATATACCTCAAAGATAATCAAATCAAACCTGCAGCATATCGATGATCACAAAAACGATTTCATCAAGCAATTCAACCTTGTGTCCACTTGTAAAGAAGCACTCTACTGTCATTCTCTTTCTCACTACCATCACTGAATTTTACACACCAACCAAAATCTTAAATGGTATGTACAAACCCTTCTGTCCTAGCATGAAATTTTACCTGAACACAAGGCAAGAAGAAAGTAAGGATATGTAAGAAAGGATTTCACAAACAATTCAAAGTTCTGTACAGAATTTTCTTGCAAACATGAAAATGGGGCCTAAAAAGAGTTTTTTTTGTTTTTGCTTTTTCCCCCCGCATTTCCCCCTCAGGTTTCATAATAAAAAGAAGACAATTTCAGAACTAAAAACCATTAAGAAAATTTGACTCAGCTTTGTTATTGGGTATGGAGCTGCATAGCAAGAAAATTCTCCTTCACATACAAAATCTGCATTTCTTTTTGTTAATTACATCATGACTTGAACCTAAGACCAAACCCTTTCCCCACCCGTCCCAATGGCCACCTGAGCTTGAATTCTTGGGTACGATTTGCATTTCTTGAAATGTGATTTCAAGAAAACAAGAAAATGCTGGGTCAATATATTGGAAGTGCAAGATGGTGATAGACGCATCTGACTATAGACTTATCCGAGATAGGAAAGAAGAACGTAATAACTTGTCATTTACCCTAATCACATGTCAGTAAAAAGTGGGAGCTATTGTCATCATGGTCATCATGGTCATCATCAGGAAGTAAAACTGAGGGCATCAAATATATCAACTGAATGGAGATCCAATGATTAGATCTTATCAATGTTAAATACTAAATTTCATGCACCAACTGTAAACAATACGATATGAAGTTAAAACGTCTTGGGCAGGAAAAAATGTTCCACTGGTGTGAACACCAACGGGCCTACCAGGCTAAGAATAACCACCATAAAGGTATATAACATTGAAAAGGGTGCCACAAATTTTGGCATCAAAGCAGTGATCTTGAAAATAGAAAGCGAATAAGACATCCTTCCTGCAGCATGCGTTACTACAAGGAAGGTTGAGAAAATGCAGTGCCATGATGAAAAAACTCAGAAACAGCTTAGCTCAAGTCTGAACCAGCTGAATCACATTTAAATCGAGACTACATGGTTGGAAATCTGGTAGCCAACAACCCTTAAAAGAGCAGTAGATATAACTTACTTTTGAAGTTTTATTACTATTCACTGCCAAAATCTTCATAGCTTACACCTTCTGAAATGGTGTCCAACCGGTTATTGTCTCCTGTAAGAGTGAGGGAAAGTTAGTAACCCCCTTGCAGTGTAAGTTGTAACAATGACTTATATGTCAAATCCTCACCTTGATGTTCTCTTTCACTAGAATCCAGGAAGTTATCATTATCTGTTGCCAAGAAGGGTGATCTAGGATAGTTCTCCAGTATGTCTAAAACATGTAGAACATAAATTATTAATTAAGAAACATGACTGCCATGACTTGTCATGTTTACTGTTTAGAGAGAGAGAGAGAGCACCTGAGCTCTGAGAAAAGTCAGCTGTCAGGTCCGAGAGGCTGAAAATTCGAGGAATCTGACGTAAAAAACCAAATGATGAAGAGTCTGCATCAAGAAGTGATTCATTTAGGGGCTGTGAGTTGGACTCTACGCTGTTGAATGCTGCAACAGAAGCATCTCCAATAGTGGGCCGTGCTTCCAGGATGTTTCCATCAGCGCTAAACATGTAAGAACTGCCTGAATATCCAACTTCTGATTTGATAATTCCCCCATTTATTCCTTGCATCAGACCTATGTTGGAGCTCTGATTCGAATGCATGTTTGGTGGGACATCAATCCTACTGGTATGAGCAGACATTTTAACAGCATTGTGCATACTAGTCTGCAATGAAGACCCACCATTCGTAAATGCATTAGGTACGCAGGAACCAACTTGGTGGTGTATATTTTCTGTCTTCAATGCTGGTCCTACATGCTCTGGCGCATAGCATGTGGAGTTTTGGTGCACTGAAAAAAATAACATCAATTGCTATTCTAATGGGAATTGACCATTCCCTAACAAAGCAGAACTATAAAATATAATCTGGATGAAGTAAAACACAGTTTAACACAAAAGAAAATGAAAGCTGTGCTGCTCAAAAGTAGGAGGTTAACAACTGGAGACATAGACCAAAAAAGAACAGGGTAAAAAGAGGACTAATTTGAATGAATCATAGACAATTATATACTACCTAATTTGTTGCAAAACACAGAACCCATAAAGAATGTAAATCTAGTTCAAACATCATGCATCATATGCATGGCATCAAGAAACTAAAGATCTAAAATAGAGTAACCTATGAACTTTAAAATATTAAAATTATTCTTTTCACAAGTGATTACACTTTTATACCTTAGTTAGAGCATGGATGACACAAAGAAGAATCAGAAATTGAAACGAAACAAGTGATTAGATGGAGTAAAGAGTCTTTTTTCTTAAAAAAGAGAAATTGTATCTATACAGATATTACAGGAAGTTGAGGTTGAGATCATACTTATCTTCATTTCTCTCAAGTCTCATGATAAAACAAAGGGTGGAAAATTGTTAGCCCATAACTACTTTCTTTCTTCCCATCTAAACTTTCCCTTGTTTTAAGAGGCATACTATTTACTGTGCACTAACCATAATGACATTATTCCATAGATCAAAACCCACGCTATAAAGATTAACTTGCACCAATAAAAAACAAGCCAATATCTTAGCCATAATAAAATTTACATCTAAGCGGATAGAACTCTTACTTGGTGAAATGTGAGATCCATTGGTACTAGGCATTGAAGCAACTCCACTTGAGTGCAACTGACTCATTAACCTCACCTGTTGCTCAAGCAATCTGTTATATTCTATTATTTGGTGCTTCACCATCAATCTTAAATAATAAGCCCTGAAGAATTCCCGATTCTCTTCCTCAAGCTTCTGCCAAACTGGAAATGCAGCAAGATTTTAGTGTTAAGCTGAGCATACGGAAACACTGAATATGACTGTAAGATTCCTTTTAAACTATTGACTGGGGGCATAAAGAGTTCATGTTTTTAAGTTGACATTGGAGATTAACCTTTCATAATCCTTCACACATAACTGCAAAGACATTAGATTCATTGACTGGGGCAGGGAAAAGCTCAGAATAGAAAGATAAATCAATGAAGATAATTTCAAAATCAGTGCAGAGTGAATTCAGATTCTGTGACTGATAGGTTTGGTTTCTCATCACCAATTGATGCAAATGCGTTTCTTGATGACAAAAGATTAATCTAAAAGTTACAGCCGCTTTGTGGGAATCATTATGACCGATACACGACTCCAAAGTCAAAATGCACCACACTGGTTAATAAAAAGAAAACACCTCAAGCAAGTGGGTAAAGTTTTCAATTCACAACAGAAGCCATTATCAAGAAGTACAAAAGCGCTGTACAAACGCAGTCAAACAAATAGTGAAAATACCCAAAAACTATTGTGGGGTGCCCAATAAATTATGCCAAAGGGGCCACAGGAGGAGCAAATCTATCATTCCTGTAATGTTGGGTGCACAAAATGATATAAACACTGGAAAGTGGGGTAGCAACAAACAACAGCCAGAAACACGAAGAAAAATATTCAGATTAAGAACAATAAAAAGGAGAGAAACTACAAAACACAAAAGGAAAGAAAGCCATGTCATAGAATACTACAGGATATCTTCTTACCAAGTTCCGTGAAACCAGGCTCTATTTTTGCCTGGACCAGTAGAGTATCTACCACTTCTTTCTGGTTCATGTAAAGCTGGAGACATCGCTCGATAAGGTTCTGCACCTAAAAATCAACAGAAATCATCCAAAAATAGCAATGAGGACAGTAGACAAACTTTCTATATGTTAAGCTTCTATAAGGAATTTAAAAAATATGGAAAAGTAATGAAAATTTACTTGGATTTTGTACTTTGTGTAAATAAAAATATATGTCAAATACTTGCATTAAAAATTCTATCAATAATTTCACAGAAGAAAGGAGAACTAAGATGAATTATACTCAGGCGCTTAGGAAAAGAAAATATGCATTATAATTATAACTAGGTGCTTTACCGTTTTCTTCCTGTTTTAGTTTGCATTTGAAAATATCCCGCTGTCGCTATTCCACTACTATAGCACAGTTTAAATGGTTTAAGTTTTTTCCTCTTCTTTTAAACAACAATAAACAATCATAATTGGATAATCTATGATATAGTCCATCAACAAAATCCTTACCAGTTGTATATCTTGACGCGAGACCTGTCTAACGGATCCACTCGACATATTCCAAGGTTCCAGTAGAAGATGCTTGTGTAAGAAAGCTACACTGATTGATTTTAAACTTATAAAATGCTACAAAGGACCCAGTGAACTCAAGAGTGATGGATGCTTCACTTCAGCTGTAGAAATATCATATACATAACAATGTGATGTACACAACCTGATGGGAAAAGACAAAAGAAATTCATACCTGAATTAGCTCTTTCAATTAATTGGTTGGAAAAAGGTTAAAAAAAGTATGAAAAAAAAGGACCAAGCCATCAAATAGTGTATAATATGTTCAAAGGGACAACATGTGCAAATTTACACAGCCTGTACAGTGCACGTAAAGAAATTTCAGAGAAGTATTTAACAAATAACTTTAATATGGCAAGCAACATCGCCCTTGACATTTAAAACCAAAAATTCTCTGAGTCAAGTGATGATAAAATTTAGGCATTAAATTGTCTGTAAACCCAATCCCTAACTAGTACTTCACTGGGTGGATCGAAGCATTCATGTCGAATCAGATCAGGAGTAAAATGTTTGCCCCAAAAGGTATATTAATCAAAGAATGCACTACATTCCTCACCACCCAAATCAACATGGGTGCATTTTTGCTCACCACTTTAACCATAGGTTATGCTCACCACCATTCTCAATGATTGACACGTGTCCATATGTATAACCATGGTTCCATAAATACAAAGCAAAAGTTAACTATGGTTATGCTTATGGACACTTGTCAAGCATTGAGGATGGTGGTGAGGGTACACTTATGGTTAAAGTGGTGAGCAAAAATGCTCCCTATCAACATGTCATAATCTTGATGAATTGATATTCAAACACAAGATACAGGGCGTAATTTACTGCTATTTATTTCTACTGCCTTCCCAAAAATCACCGCAATCAAAGGATAAAAAAGAAACTTCCCCACTGCACTAATTAAATCCTTCCCTTACACGCCTCAACACATGAATAACTGCGTGCGATACCAAAGAAAGACCATTAAATACTGGGATTTGATTGCTTTATCCTTTCACATGAGGTGTTGTGGAAAAACACATAGCAACCACATGCATGTATAAAATAGTTTATACAGGATAAAATAAATATTGGATTCCAATCACAGAAACGAAAATATCTATTTAGTGACCAAAAGAAGAGATAATATATCATATGGTATTTGGGTTTTTAAATTCTCGAAATCTCCCGCTACTTGGAGCCAGAGAGAAACTCAGAGTGATTTTCTGCTCAGCCAAACAGAGCATTATGTTAGGGTTTGATCAATTTTTCAGGTCAGATAAAGTTTGATCAATTTACACAAACTAATCGACCACAATCAAAAAACAAATTTTCCATGATCATCACCTCAAGTGACAAGCCAAAACCCTAGACAAGTCACCTCAATCCCAGAAAAACACAGAGCCACACAGTTACATATAGGCAATCACACACATGCAACACAACTACAGAAATTCGAAATCAAAATACGAAACATAAATAAACGAAAGGGGAATCTCTTGCAACAAACAAGCTGGTTTGTAGTTGATCTCACCTGAATTCGATCGAGCTTTTGGGAAAAGTCTCAGAGCCTTTACAGAGAAGAAGAAGAAGAAGAAAAGCTCGAGAGCATGATCAGAGATAAAAGCTGAGCAAAGTAAGGTGACGAAGCTCTCTGCTTTTAATGGTGGAACTCCTCGGCCCCCAAAGCTTTTAATTAATTTGTCCTTTTTTTTTTCTTTTAATTTTTTCTTTAATTGTTGCTTGGGAAAATAGACTCGTCGAAGCGGATATTCGCGCCACGTGGCGTCAGTGGAAGGGGGTTGGCGGGACCCACAGGCGGGAGATCAGGTTGAATGGGACTTGTTTTTTATTCTTATTCTTATTGTTTACATACATCCAATCCAATTAAAAGAAGCCTTCATCAAAATCATACAAACATTTTGAAACTGTTTTGACTTTTGACCAACGGTGAAATCGTTAAATGAAGACCGATCTGTGAACAATGTTGGACTGAAAATGATGTCAAAACTTCCCCCACCAACACGCTTTGAACTCGGAGGACATAATGTATGGATATGAAATTTCATTGTGTTTTTATTCTTGTTTATCCAAAATGAGTCTAGCCTCAGTTATAAGCTAGAAAATTATCTTATATGCGAGCGTGCCGCTATTAGCACTGTAAAAGACTAATAAATTGAATAAGATTAGCAACGTCGTGAAAGTTTAGCCGGTTAACGTCATTGCACAATGATAAAAGCTAGGGATAAGACATGTGGCACACCATGTACCAGCACCTGCTCATTGCTAAGGGTGGGTGCAGTCCGGTCCAGTCCGGTTTTGTGGTCACACCGGAATCGATACCCAGTACTATTCATCCAATTCGGTCCAGTCCAGTCCAGTTTAAGTGAAATTTTTTTGAAAAATGGGTCTGTTCGGTTCTAATCGGTTTCGGTCCGGTTTTGACCTTTTTTATTTTTATTTTTTTAAAATAAAAATTATAATAAATAAGTTATTTTTTGGGTTTGAAAATTAACAAATGATCCAATTCATACAATGGGAAATATTTTGAAGTTGAACATGGAAAAATATTAATTATAAAATTAAAAATATAGGATTAGATTTAAAAATATATATGTAAAAAATATAAAAAAAACCCCAACCGGTCCGGTCTAGTCGGGTCCGGTGCGGTGGGGTAAAAAACCAGAACCAAAACCGGTTGGAACCGGCTCGGTCCGATTTCGGTCCGGGTTGTTGACTTTTTTGGTCAACTGGTTTTTTTCTCCCAGTCCAGTTCGGTGTTCCGGTTTTCCGGTCCGGATGTCCACCCCTACTCATTGCATATGAGAATGTATTTCAAACAAGAGCTCTGATAAGATTTTGGTGCTTGTTTGACAAGTTAAACACTAAGAGCTCAACATGCTAGTATCAAGTGCAATTGTCCATATGGTTGATACTAGGTATTTTAAGATTAAATGGGAGTGGGACTTAACATAGCCAAATTTATAGAGCTCTCATATGGAGGCTTTACATATATTTCAAACATGTACTAAACGATATAAGGGTATACTGATGATTTGCCCCTTGAACTTATACCTCACTTTCAATTAGCCCCATATCCTTTTTTTTAGAAAATTAAGGATATAAACTATTTTTTTTTCTCCAATTTTCCCCCTGCCGTGTAAATCGTTAACATTTCATCCAATTTGTCATTAAATATGAGGACAAAATGGTCATTTTGTACATTAAAAAGAAATAAAAACTGAAGAAAAAAAATTTGAAATAAACTCTCTCTCTTTCTCTCTGTAGGTGTATGCTGGGTTCTTTGGGTGGGCGCGGGAGCTGGGTTCTATGGGTGGGGGGCGGGAGGATTGGTATGAGGGTGGAGGGTTATGGTCACATGGTGAACGGGTGGAGAAGAAAACCCAAGGGGTGGGGGGTGGCAACCTGGGCTCGGGGGTAAAAAAATAAAAGGGAAGAGGTAAGGCCAGGGTATTGCTTTGTGAGTGAATGATGGTGGTCATGGGGGAATGGGAGGAGGAAAGGAGGAGATGGAAGGGTTTGGCATTAGGTCTGTGGGTTCTTCAATTTTTTCAAAAACCTTAATTTTTTAAAATGCTTTAACTAAAAATTGGATGAAATATTGAAGATTTTGACGGCATGGGAGAAATTGGAGGAAAAAAATAGTTTATATCCTTAATTTTCTAAAAAAAAAAGGATAGGGGGCTAATTGAAAGTGAGGTACAAGTTCGGGGGGCAAATCATTAGTATACCAACGATATAATAACACAATTAATATAATTTTAGAGCAGACATAGTGTGCTAAAGAGTTGGGACAACAAGACCTATACTTGTCTAAACCTTAGGGGGCGTTTGATATTGGATTTGAATCCAACTTTTTAAACTCAAAAACATAATTTAAGTCCAAAACAAAAAAACCTCTTTGGTATGTCCATTTTTAAAAACCCAAACTCAAAAACACCCCAATTTTTAAGAACACAAAATATCTGTTTTTTCAGTTTCTCTTTCTCTCTCTCTCTCTCTCACAAATTTCAAATCGGACTGGCTCCAATTTTTTTCTTTACTTTTTGTTAATTTCAATTTGGGAATCTAGTTTTTTTATTTTCTAATTTTTTTATATCTTAAAAATAGTTTGGAGTTCAATACCAAATAAGTTTTTAGATCTTAAAATTAGTATTTCAAGACTCATGTTTTTAAAAAGAATCATAATTTTTGAGTTGGATACCAAACGGTCCCTTAATTTCTAGATGTTCCTAGTTATAAAATTTTTAATTAGGCCTTAGCAATCCAGAAAAAATAGTGCATGATATATCATGATGATTTTATGGTGGTCAATCATTTACCATTTATGTGGTTGACACTAGCTATGATAAGATATAGGTTATTGTTAGGGAACTGGTACACTGAACATAACTGAACTTGTTAAACACCATGATTGTTTATGTGTTGTGCTAGAATATGATAATACAATATTTACATATTGGCTTTTTATCACAAATGGTCCTTGAGGTTCACAAAATTATCACATTTAGTCATTTATTTTTTTGTGACATGGTTGGTCCTTAACGTTACTACGCGTACATCAAATTGGTCATTCTGTCAAAAATTCTATTAAATTGATGACGTGACACATATGTGGAGCCCACTGTTTCCTTCTTTTTTGCTGGGTAGGCCAATTGAAGGAGTTTTTGGTCCTTCTTCTTTTTTGAGTGTGGGGCGTGTCACCACCAAGCCACGAATTTGGCTTGAATGGAATGTGAGTAGATGTTGCGTCCGAAATCTGACTTTAATCAAACGATTGTTCGGCCGAGCAAGAAACCTCCTCACGGCCTAGGTTCTTTCACTACCTTGGGGTCAAGGCTTTATGTGAGCAACCAAATGATGTGGAGTGGGTGGAAATGAAGATTGAAGGTGAAATGTAATGAAATGAATAGCACGTGTGTAAACTAAAGGTGCTTGAATTTAAATGTCATTGAAAAGACAAGTGGGGAAAGTAAAGTGAGCAAAATAAATAATTTAAAGGCGAGTGCATAAAATAAAGAATGTAAAGACGAGTGCGTAAATTAAAGTGCGTAAAGTAAAGTAATTGAAAAACGAGTGCGTAATGTAAATTGCATAAATTAAATAATTGAAATGCAAGTGCGTAAAGTAAAGGGCATAAAGTAAAGGGCAAAAAATAAACTAGATTACGAAGAACAGTAAAGATTAAATTAAGACATGAATTGAAATGACTATAATTGAAATATAATTGAAAAATAAGAACAAGAATGTAAAAGCATAATTGAAATCTATAGGAACTAGGGCGGAAAAAATAAGAACTATACTATGAGCTACATTGCACTACTCCTAGGATAGGAAATTGAAAAGAATGTAAAATGACAAGTTGTGTGTTATGTCGGGGGTTTTTTCTCTCTTCCAAAAGCTTGGTATTTATAGGGGCTTCGGTGCGTCTCACTTTGGTAAGTCATCAATTGGCCTTCAAATCCCCCATCAGTTTTATTCCTTCATTGGCATTGACCTTGGCTGATTCCATCCATCATCATGATTGCTCCATAATATCTTCAATTCCTTGTCTAATGCATGAGATTTAATTGAAACAATAACATTTTATTTGATTTTCCTTCCATATTGAGCTCTCCCACAATAACTTCGGTTGACCATCGAGTTGGCATAATTCCTTATATATTTGAATTGTAACATATGAGAAAATCATCCTACGGATTCTCTCTCTCCTCATTTAAACATTGTCTGATTTTAAGCATTCGGCCACATATAGGCTCTCGACTACTTTTGTGCTCTCGGCCAGATTTACATATTCGGCCACATGTAGATTTTGGGCTTTTAGCCAACCTTATTGACTAGGCCCACTAAAATATGGCTTGGGCTCACTGTTAATTTAATTTCGGATCTTGGGCCTGACCCGGCCAAATTTCAACTAGGTCCAAACACCCACACATCCAATGATATAGAGCCATGTGGTTTTAAATAAATATATTTCTCTCTCCCTCTCTACTCTCTCTCTCTCCCCTCTGCGTTCTCACTCTCCCTCTCTTTTATTTCTCCCCCACCCACAACCCACCCCCAAGCCTTGCCCACAACCCACCCTCGAGCCCTGCCTACCCACCCCTAGCCGCACCTACCCCAAGCCTCGAGCCCCTCCACAACCCACTCTCTGCTTCTCTCGCTCCCCCTCTCTTCCTCTCTCTCCTTTTCTCTTTCTTTCCCTTTCCCTCTCCCTCTCCCGCTGGTTATTACTCTATCTCTCTCTCTCTCTCTCTCTCTCTCTCTCTCTCTCTCTCTCTCTCTCTCTCTCTTTTTTTTAATGATTTTTTCTAATTTTTTAATTTTTTTAATGGATTTTAAGTTTCAAAAGATATTATCTTTTTTATTTAACGGCAAATGACTTTATGTGTGGGCTCCACATATGCACCACGTTAGCAATTTAACATAATTTTTTACAAAATCTCATAGCAAGGACCAATTTGATGTACACTTAGTAACGTTAAGGACTAACCATGTCACAAAAACAAAAACATAAACAACCGAAGGTGATAATTTTCCGAACCTCACGGACCATTTGTGATTTTTTTTTTAAGCCTTATATATTTACTACAATTCTAGTCTTGAGATTTCACCTTTTATTTGATATTATTTTTTCATCTTAGGGGAAGATACACACAACCCATGTTATATAAAAGACTGTTAGTTTGTGCCTTAAGTCTTGATAAAGAAAAGGACAAACTACACAAAACCCCCCAAATTATAGGGTCATTTTCAAGTTCATACCCACCTTCAGGGACATTTACGAGTACAAACTCAAACCCCCAGAAAACCTACAAATTGCCCCCTCCGTTATATAAACCATTAATGAATCTGTTAAATGCTAATGTGGCAAATATGAGTCCTATTTTTTTAATGACGTGGACTCCATATGGCAAATTAATAATAAACATTAAAAAAATCATAAATTCTTTACAATTATTTAGTAACAAAAAAAAAAACCTAAACAACCAACAAGATCCTCCATCCCTCCCCATCGCTCATCGCCCATCCCCTCTCCCGATCGATCTTGCTGCCCAATTCCAATGAAGACACCCACCACAAGAGTCATGATTGCACAAGTGAGAAAACGACTCCACTTTTTGTTTGTATTGGTTAGTTGAGAGTTGGTTAGGTTAACTCTATATTAACTGAGAGAGCCTGTATTGAGGAGTGAGTTGAGAATTCTTTGTGAAATAAATAATATCATTGTTGTTATTGAGATATTGAGTTAAGGTTGAAGGCAGTTTCTATCAGCCCAGCGCCCCTCTCAATCGCCCATCGACCCTCCCGATTGCCCATCGCACCTCCTAATCGCCCCGAAATCTCTCAGCCTAGCACCACCCACTACTACAAAAATCGCAATAGACGATGGTAATTTACCGTCGTAAATTTACTTTCTCAACCGTCGAGGAATCGAATCGACATCTTTTACGATAAAAACCACGACAGTAAAATACCGTTGTCTATATTATATATAAAAACGACGCTTTTACTAAAAACCGATGTCTATTAATTTAAAGACGACGTTTTTTTTATAAAAAATGACGCTGGTATTATAAATTAAAGACGACGGTTTGTAAGAACTGCGTTGCCTATTATGAAATAAATGCCTATTATATGTAAATACAACGGTTGTTATGAAATAACAGTCGCCTATTATTGTGAAATATGTCGTCTATTATGAAATAAATGCCAAGTTATTATATGTAAATACGACGGTTGTTATGAAAAAATGTCGCTCTATTATATGTAAAGTTAAGACGGTTTTGTGATAGAATAGTCGCTTCATTGATGTAAAGACGATGGTTTTTTTGAAAGAACTCGAGGTTTATTATATCCAAAGATGTTTTATTTTTACATTTTACCTTTTTTCCTTGCTTCCAATTGTTCTCTACAACGATTTTAGCTAAAAACAACCATAATGCTTTGTGAACAATAAATTCAGCTCCAAATAATCCATCTTCCTATGAATCTAGAAGAATAATTTGTTTCATAAAACTTGAATATTCAATAATAATTACAAAATATCAATCTTCATTCCTATATATCTATACAAAATATCATATCCATAATATTAAACTATATATCTCTACAACGATCCGAATTTCATCAATTGTTCTTGTGTGTATGAGTTAATGGTTGCCTTCTTGCAATCGCAAAACAGATTAAAAAAAGGAAGCAAGTTTTAGTTAGAGATACATTTAACATGATTAAAAAAAAAGAAACAAGAAAAAAAGCCGAAGTGGGAGCATAACTTATTTCGATTTCTCCGACTTGGAGCAAATAAACTTCAAATAATTTGAGAAACTCGAAAACCGGAATGAAAGATTAGAATATGAGCAGCCGGAATGAAATGTACCGACTTGGAGCAACTGATGGAGAAAGAAAACTGAAGGTCATAATATGAAATAAGAAAGATAACAAATGTTATATATATAGGGTTTAGGGAAAATTCGAAAAAATTACATTTCGCGTCAAATTTTTTCAAAAGACCGTTTTAAAGACGACGGAAAGTAAAATAAAACGACGATAAATTAAAATATACACGACGGTTTTTAAATAATACGGACGTTATAAACATATACTACGCCGCTATTTACAAAACCGACGCCTTAAATAAAAAAACTTCTGAGAGAAATAGAAATTTGTGCTAACAAGAAACTAAATATACAATCTCTACTTGAGAACTCGCTTGTTTTACACCCAACCGAAGTTCTTAGATGGGTTGGGTGTACAACAAAACTGAGTTCGCAAGAAAGACATTCTTGCATGAGAGGTGAGAATTGAGATATACAGAACGTTTGGAATAAAAACAGCAATTTAAACGAATTATTTAGAATTGGAAAACTAAAAGTGACTTTATTAAGACTTGGAAACCGAAAAGGGCCTTTATTTCGACTTCTGAAACCTAAAAGCCGTCGTTTCAGGGCCTCCCAATAAGCGTATAAAGCGTGTTCGATTCATTTCGAAAGTTTCAAATTGAAACTTACAACGACGGTATTTATGTTTACCGTCGTCAGCTAAAATTGTACCGACGCTTATTCTCGACTTTTGTTGTCGCGCTTTGTTTTAAACAACAACGACGGTATAATTAATATAAACGACGTGAAAATGATTTACAACGGATATAATTAATAGAACTGTCAGACATTCTGAACAACCACGCCGTTATATTATATTATAACGCCGTAGTAATGATTTACCACCACCTTTATTTATAAGAACTGTCGTAGTCTAATATCTAATACGCGAAAATAATAAAAACAGACGGGTTAATTACCTTACATGTCGGTAATTATAAAATTACGGTCTTATTAAATAGCACTTGATACGTATGTTAATAATAAATCACTATTATATTTAAAACGCCAGTTTTTATTAAAACATGTCGTCTATTATATATAAAGACGACAATTTGGAATAAAAACTACAATTTAAAGGAAATATTTAGAATTGGAAAACTAAAAGTGACTTAATTAAGACTTGGAAACCGAAAAGGGCCTTTATTTCGACTTGAAACCTAAAAGCCGGCTGCTTCGCTCCAATTACAGAGATGAAGCGAGACGCTTCAGCCTTCTAAAGTTTCGAATTTGAAACCTACAACGACGGTATTTATGATTTCCGTCCGTTATACGACGCTTTTTCGACTTTTGTTGTCGCGCTTGTTTTAAATAACAACGACGGTATAATTAATATAAACGACGTTAAAATTATTTACAACGACGATATAATTTATAGAACTCAGCCAGTATTATCTAAAAAACCACGTCGTTATATTATATTATGACGACGCGGTAACTGCTTACCACCACCTTTATTTATAAGATTGTCAGAATCCAATGTATAATACGGCGTAAAATAATAAAAACAGACGTGGTTAATTACCTTTACATGTCGGTAATTATAAAATTACGGTCGATAAATAGTACTTGATACGCCTCTAATAATACAATTACCGTCGTGTTCATTGGATGTTCAAAACGGGCGGTATTATATGTAAAACGCCGTCTATAATTACTACGCCGTGGTATATTTACACATACCGTTGTTTATTTGTTTTCTTTTTTTGATCGAAATGGCATGTTTAATAAGACGACGCTTTTAAAGTTTTATGCGCCGTGTTTTAAAAATGCCCAAATGAATTTCCAATTTTTAGGTGTTTTAGTTTCTGATCCACGCTCGGTTTTTATATTACCGTCGCCGCTTAAAATTTAACGACGGTATTTATTTTGTCTCTGGCCGTCATTTTACCGACGCTCATTTCGATTTTTGTAGTAGTGACCCCTCTTTTCCATGCAACACCAGCCCAGCCCCATCCCCCTCCTCCCCTGAAATCTCTCCGCCCCTCTTTGTCTCTCTCTCTCTCTCTCTAACATCTGTTTCGGTCCAGTTATGCTAACACACTCATATCCCCACCACCAAGCCGCATATCCAGATATGCAAGTGGCTAGACTCCAGATTGTGAAAATGCAGCAACCTCCAAATTTATTTATTTTAAAAAAAATAATCCAACCATTTGGACTAATATGGAGGAATCAAAATCACGCCCTTAAAAAAATCGATAGCCCATTTTCAAAACGCGACCAAGTTCTCGAAGCCCAAAGTTGCAGGAGTTGGGGATTTGAGGGTTGGTCTGTGTTGGGGAGGAGAGAGAAGGAGGGAGAGGTGATGAGGGTTGGGTTGGAACAAGATGGGTTGTATGGCTGGGATGGGTGGCTTGGGTAAGTTATTTGGGGATGTGAGTGGAGTACCTAGGTTCGCTGGGTGGGGGTTTGGAGGAGAGAATTTTAATTTTTAATATGATTTTAATTTTTTTTATTAAAAAGTAGAGAATTTTTATTATATATTTGTCCACTTGGAAGTTCATGTAATTAAAAAATAGGACCCATATTTGCCACATCAACATTTAATAGATTCATTAACGGTTTGTGTAACGGAGTGGGCAATTTGTAGGTTTTCCAGGGGTTTGAGTATTTACTCATAAATGTCCTTAAAGGTGGATATGAACTTGAAAATGACCCTATAATTTAGGGGGTTTTATGTAGTTTGTCCTAAAGAAAACAACAATACTGGCTAGTCACTAAGTTTTTATTAAATTTTGGGCGAATTTAGTAGTGCCCTTGAACCTAGCACCTTGTTCTGATTCGACCCCTTAACTTCCAATTTGATTCAAAGCCCTTATAATCCCTTAAAACGTGCCAATTTTCCCCATACCATCAAATCTATCAAATTTTTCATCAAATTAAGATTATTTTCATCCATTGAAATGGAAAAAATTAATAGAAAATATGATAAATTTAGTGCTATTGGGCTAAATTTGCATGTTTTAGATGATTAGAGGGGAGGGGGGTTGAGAACCAAGGGACTTTACTAAAGCTTTTTAGTCAAATATAAGTCTTCAAATTAATAGTTTGATCATCCTTTAGTTGTTATAAATAAAAATGGGGAACAAACGAAAAGACAACTTTAGCATAATTGGTTTTCTTCATGTAAACATATAAAAGTATACATACAAATTGCTTACTTGATAACAATATGCACTCTCGTACAACATTTCAATCTTACCCATTTCTTGTAATTTATAGTCCATACTTATTAGAATCATCCACCATTTGACCAGATGACGACTTCATTTTAACTAGTTCCACACACTACTACAAAAATCGAAATAGACGTCGATAAAACGACGACGGACAAAATAAATACCGTCGTTAAATTTTAAACGATGATGGTAATATAAAAACCGACGTGGATCAGAAACTAAAACACCTAAAAATTGGAAATTCATTTGGGTATTTTTAAAACACGACGCATAAAACTTTAAAAGCGTCGTCTTATGAAACATGTCATTCCGATCAGAAAAAGATAACAAATAAACAACGACGGTATGTGTAAATATACCGATGTAGTAATTATAGACGACGTTTTACATATAATACCGCCGTTTTGAACATCCAATAAACACGACGGTAATTCTATTATTAACAGACGTATCAAGTACTATTTAATACGACCGTAATTTGATCATTACCGACATGTAAAGTTAATTAACCACGTCTGTCTTTTATTATTTTACGCCGTATTACACATTAGACTACGACATTGCTTATAAATAAAAGGTGGTGGTAAATCGTTATCACGTCGTCATAATATACTATAACGACGTGGTTTTTCAGATAATACGACAGTTCTATTAATTATATCGCCGTTGTAAATCATTTTCACGGCGTTTCTATTAATTATACCGTCATTGTTGTTTAAAACAAGCGCGACAACAAAAGTCGAAATAAACGTCAGTAAAACGACGACGGAAAACATAAATACCGTCGTTGTAGGTTTCAACTTCGAAACTTTCGAACTGAAACGTCACGCTTTATCTGCGAAATTAGAGACTGAAACGGCGGCTTTTAGGTTTCCAAGTCGATATAAAGGCCCTTTTCGGTTTCCAAGTCGTAATAAAGTCACTTTTAGTTTTCTAATTCTAAATAATTCCTTTAAATTGGAGTTTTTAGTCCAAACATTTAGTATATCTCAAAACACCTAAAAATTGGAAATTCATTTGGGTATTTTTAAAACATGACGCATAAAACTTTAAAAGCGTCGTCTTACAAATAAACAACGACGGTATGTGTAAATATACCGACGTAGTAATTATAGACGACGTTTTACATATAATACCGTCATTTTGAACATCCAATAAACACGACGGTAATTGTATTATTAACCGACATGTAAAGTTAATTAACCACGTATGTCTTTTATTATTTTACGCCGTATTACACATTAGACTACGACAGTTCTTATAAATAAAAGGTGGTGGTAAATCGTTACCACGTCGTCATAATATAATATAACGACGTGGTTTTTCAGATAATACGACAGTTCTATTTATTATATCGCCGTTGTAAATCATTTTCACGTCGTTTCTATTAATTATACCGTCGTTGTTATTTAAAACAAGCGCGACAACAAAAGTCGAAATAAACGTCAATAAAACGACGACGGAAAACATAAATACCGTCGTTATAAGTTTCAACTTCGAAACTTTCCAACTGAAACGTCACGCTTTATCTGCAAAATTGGGGACTGAAACGGCGGCTTTTAGGTTTCCAAGTCGAAATAAAGTCACTTTTAGTTTTCCAATTCTAAATAATTCCTTTAAATTGTAGTTTTTAGTCCAAACGTTCAGTATATCTCAATTCTCACATCTCTGAATATTTTCAGTCATGCAAGAATGTCTTTCTTTGGAGCTCAGTTGTGTTTTTACACCCAACCAATCTAAGAACTTCGGTTTGGTGTAAAACAACAACTGATTTCCCAAGAAAGATTGCATATTTAGTTTCTTGTTTAACACAAAGTTCTATTTCTCTGTAGTTATTTTTATTTAAGACGTCGGTTTTATGCTGAGGGTTGTGAAAATATTTTACAATGACTTTGTTTTGTAACTAACTGACGTAGTATATATTTATAACGTCCCTATTATTTAAAAACCGTCGTGTATATTTTAATTTATACAACGTTTTGATTTTACTTTCCGTTGTGTTTAAAAATGCGGTCATTTGAAAAATTTGACCGCGAATTGTAATTTTTCGAATTTGCCCTAAACCCTATATATATAACATTCCGCTCTCTTTCTTCAACTCATATTCTAACCTTAAAGTTTTCTGTCTCCATCAGATTGCTCCAAGTAAGAGGTACATTTCATTCCGGCTGCTGTTATAGTTGTAAATGTTACCTCTTTCATTCCGGTTTGCAGTTTCAATATGGAAATCCAAATAAGTTATGCTCCCCTCTTCTGGCTTTTGTTTCTTGTTTCTCTTTTTTTTAATCCTGTTATAGTTGCAAAAGGTTTATAAATGTATCTCTCACTAAAACTTGCTTCATTTTTTTTAATACTGGTTTTGCAGTGCAAGAAGACAACGCTGACTCATACACACAAGAACAAATTGATGAAATTCGGATCGAATTTCATATGTAGCCCCTCTTTTTCTAATTATAGTTTAATATTATGGATATGATATTTTGTATGGATATATAGTAGGAATGAAGATTGGTAAACTATGTAATTATTATTGAATCTTCAAGTTTTATGAAACAAATTATTCTTGAGTATATTTATTGTATGGTGTGGATTATTTGGAGCTGAATTTATTGTTCACAAAGCATTATGATTGTTTTTTTAGCTAAAATCGTTGTAGAGAACCATTGGAAGCAAGAAAAAAAAAGATAAAATGTAAAATTACTACGTCTTTGGATATAATAAACGACAGTTCTTTCAAAAAAACCGTCGTCTTTACATTAATAGACGACAATTCTATCACAAAACCGTATTCTTTACATATAATAGACGACATTTCTTTCATAAAAATTGTCGTCTTTATATATAATAGACGACAGTTTTTCATAAAAACTGTCGTCTTTACATATAATAGACGACTGTTATTTCATAATAGACGACAGTTCTTACAAACCGTCGTCTTTACATATAATAGACGTCATGTATTTCATAAAAACCATCGTCTTTAAATTAATAGACGACGGTTTTGAGTAAAAGCGTCGTCTGTATAAATAATAGATGACGGGATTTTACCGTCGTAGTTTTATGCGTAAAAGATGTCGGTCGATTCCTCGACGGTTGAAAAACTAAATTTACGACGGTAAATTACCGTCGTCTATTGCGATTTTTGTAGTAGTGACATCTTCTTCCCTGCATAATTTGTTGACCTCTTCTATGTGACGGTTCCAGGATTTGAAAGTCGGATGGGCAAAACTTAACTACTAAATTTGAAGGTACAAGTTTATTTGATTAATAAACAAAAAAAATACACATAGTGGGGAACCAAAAATGAATGAGAGAATCATAACCAAAGATTCTTGTTGGATAAGTGGTAAATTAATCAAGACATATGCACGCCTATCATTTACACATCATATTTCGCTCTTTTTTTTCTTTTCTCTGTTGTGTTTTTGGTTCTCATTTGCTGTTATGTATTTTTTTTTCTTGTATTTGTTTGTTCTTTCAAAAAATAATATGACCATCAAATCATTCGTATTGAAAAAATAAAATCTCAAGAAAAGAGAAAACAAAAAATTCAATTAGAAGTCGTAGTAATGCACAAAGAGTAACCATATAGAAGAGGAAACTATAAGAAGACTATTGTATTTTGTCTTCACAAGCAATAGTATTTTCTTTTAAGTTTTTATGTATAGATTTTTCTTCTTTGTACTAAAAATGAGAAAAAAAAACATATGCTCAAGGGATAAAAAAGAAATGATGACACAAGCACATGTTGAGGGGTAAAAATGACAACTAGAAGAGTGAGTAGCTATAGTATTTAACGAAGGTTGGATTTTAAACTTTTCCATTATTAAAAAAATGATTAACTACAATAAACCCCCCAACCTATAGGGGTCATTACAAATTCATACCCAACTTTTGTTGACCCGTTTGACAGACATGAACTTTTGAAACCTTTCAAAAGACACCCTCCGTTAGAAAACTGTTAAAAATTCTGTTAGCTGATGTGGCAAAATTGGGTCCCAATTTGAAGTCGATGTGGCAAAAAAATTAATAAAAAATCTCAATTTTTTAATAAACTAAGTAAAAACCAAAAAAATGAATTAAATAACAAAAACTTTAAAAAATTAATTAAATAACAAAACTTTAATCTATGTCTCCCCCTTCTCTCTCTCTCTCTCTCTCTCTCTCTCCATTGAAGCATTCGAATTTAAGATTCAAGCTATCTCATATTACAAAACCCTAATCCTATCCCATGTGATCCATTCACGGGAGATTAATCCCCAATCTCAATCCTCAATCTGCCATGAATTTACACTGATTTCCAAAAAAACCCACAGCATTTCTCATTTCCAGTCTCTGCAAATCGCTCAATTTGTAGAGGGAGAGAGAGAGAGAGAGAGAGAGAGAGAGAGAGAGAGAGAAATGCCAAGCGTAGCTATCAAGCTCTACAGCATGTTCTTCAAGTTCCTCTTGAAGCACTGTTTGCAGAATCAGATCCAAACCCAGCCCAACGAGTTCAATTCTTTCGGCATCACGTCCCGACCCAAAGAAACAATCGCTGCACCCAATCCTTTGTTCGACGACGGCGTTTCCACCAAGGACATCCACATCGACCCCTTCACTTCTCTCTCCATCTGAATCTTCCTCCCCGAGTCTGCTCTCAACCCACCCGAACTCGCTTCCAAGTCTAGGGTTATTGCTACCCCTAAACCATCACCCCAGACCCTTACCCCAAATCGTACAAAATCAATCAACACTATATCTGGGCTGTGATGGTGAGGTGGGTTGCTGTGTTGAGGTGGTTTAAGGGGCAGAGGCGTGGGAGGAGGAGGTTGATCTTTGTGTGCTCTTCTTGAGTTAGACTCCACCCTTAACCCACCCATCCACCGTACCTCCCATGCCCACCCTCATCCCAGCCATCACACCGTACCCACAAACCCAGCCCCACTGCAACCCACAAGCCCAGCCTCGCAAAAAACCTGAGTGGCTTCGACGAATCGGATATGGGTAGGGGCAAGGGAGAAGATTTGGGAAGTTGAGAGGAGGAAGGACCATGGAGATGGAGAGATGGAGAGAGGAAGAGAGAGGAAGAAACGAGGAGAGAGAGAGAGAGAGAGAGCAATGTTGAGTTTTTTCAAAAAAAATAAGTTTTGTTATTTTATTAATTTTTTAAGTTTTTGTTATTTAATTCTATTTTTGGGTTTTTACTTAGTTTATTAAAAAAATTGAGATTTTTTATTAATTTTTTGTGCCACATCAACTTCAAATTGGGACCCAATTTTGCCACGTTAGCAGTTAACAGAATTTTTAACGGTTTTTCTAACGGAGGGTGTCTTTTGAAAGGTTTCCAAAAGTTCATGTACTGGTCAAACGGGTCAACAAAAGTTGGGTATGAATTTGTAATAATCCCTATAGGTTGGGGGGTTTACTATAGTTAATCCTTAAAAAAAAAGAGCAATTTTTATACTATTTTATTGCCTTAGGAGAAGTTCTACCAACCAAAAGGAGTAGAGGAGAAGTTGTGTGCTAGGACTCGGGTGGGCAATGTATGAGTGTAAATTAACATATGTAGCTATTTATTTATTTGGAAAATTTTGGGATGGGCAGTAGCCCACCCTGCCCTTGGCATAGATCCGCTAGGGGTTTGTAAGTATAAACCAAGCACATAACATATAGTATATGAGGTTAAAAGCTTGAATTCCACAAGCAAGCAGTAGTAATATTCTAGTCTTCCTCTATTGAGGTTCCTATCAGGTAGCCAATTACTTGTTGTTCATAAATACTTGTGAATTAGCGTTACCATCAACGTACCTAAATAATTTGCAATCGACATTACTATCCAAAGGAGTGCTGTTGCAGTGCTTCTCACGCTTTCTGGAGATTGATCATAAAGAAACTCCAAGTGTCCAACGTGCATGAAAGTCTCAGCTAAACCGTGGAGGCAAAACTGAGGAACTAACAAAAAAACTATTACTGGAATAATGGCTTTTGGATCATCCAATAACTTATTATTGGCAACAACTGATTTCCTTTTGATTTCAACAAATGATGCAACAATGGTGGCTATGATGTTGATCATAAGTCCAATCCTCATTCTTTGAAGGCAGATGATGCCAACTGGGTTGCCAGTGAGGCGACGAGCAAAAGGAACAAATAAACGTTCATAGAAAACAAGTACAGCAAGCATAGTCAGGATACCGAAGATTGGCAAACTAGCTGGTTCAATTTCTAAAGAGTGGGTGAAATGACGATTCATAGTTCAAGCTTGTTGGATTGTGAAACTATGGTTATGTGAAGATGATGCCACAAGTAAGATCCCTACAGCCGAAATGGGAAGCATTCTTATCATAGATTTCAACTCCTCAACGCAACGGACAGTGGCAAGCCTCCATAGGTTTGGCGGCCTAGATGAATTTGCCTCATCAATAGTAACTATAGCTGCTCTATCAAACTTGTAATATCCTGCTCCCAAATTATTAATAAATTCTTAAATTATTAAAGTAAAAGACAATTTTACCGTGAGCGTATCTTAATGGGTTTAGAGTTGACTTTTTGTTCAGGAAAGAATTTGGGGAATTGAGCTGGACTGTTGCGTCGGGCTCGTCGATATGAGTTTGTAGGCAGGCGGCACGCTCAATTCCGAGTTGTAATGAGAGAGAAAAAGTCTAGAAACGGAAAGGACGTAACGGTCATTTCAAATTCGAGATAAAAATCAGAATTTTTCTTTTTCCCTCACTCTCTCTCTCTCTCTCTCTCTCTCTCCTCCCTTTTTGTCTCTCGCGCGACGACACAAATTGGCCAGAATTTCACCGGCTGTTTTCTCTCTCATCTGGCCACCTCACGACCCAATCTTACACTCATTTCTCTCCTCTCTTCCTCCTTTACCTAGCCCACTAAGTTTTACAGCTCGAAATCGTGTGGTTTAACGACTGGATTGAGAGGAAATTCAGGATTTTTCTGACGTTGTTTCCTGCGATTCCGGCGACCAATTCCGTCGAGTGAGGTATGGTTTTTCATCCTCTCAATGCCCTTTAGTTGTTTATGCAAGTATTTTGGATCAATTTGGTCGTTTGAGGGTTCGATTTGTAACCCTTGGAACCGTCAATTTTGGCCGTGATTTGAGCTGTTTCCGGCCACTTTTTGGCCGTGGTCCAAGAACTAAAAACAATCCATTAAATGTGCTTAACAAATTGGCATAGGTATTGACAGGTGATTTGGAGATTTTCCAGTCACCGAAAAATCTCTCAAGCCACCCAATCAACGGCGGCGCGTCGGCTGGGTGCCAACTGCGTATTATCAACTTAGAATTATTCCCTTGTCGTCCTGAGTGCGACGGTATGCTCGGATTAGCATAATCTTATCGTTTGAGTAAAATACCAAAATTTACCTATTAGGCATAATTCGGGTTCGATATGTTCGGACCGTCGGATCTTGATGAAACTCTCGGGACTTGTTAATTGGATTGTTATGATCCTATAGGAATTTTCGGATTAATAATCAGAGTTCGTAGACTCCACGGGGGTCGGTTGACCAACATAAGAATTTCATCGTATAATTAATCTCGGGTCTTCTAAGACCATTCCAATTTTCAGAAAATGATTAAAATGGGCCTGGGAACTCTCTTAAGTTGCGCACACGCACTTTTAATCCCGGGAGTCAGGGTTTTGATTGAGTATTCATGGAGGATTTAAATTGTTAATTGTGTGATTATAAGTTTATATTTAAATGTATGCTTGATGGCTTGGAATTGATACATTACGAATATTACTTATGAATAGCACGTTAAACATATTTGGGTTGGATTCGAGAACAGTATCTGAAAGTTATATATAGTCTAATTTAAATTAATGAATTTAAGTGTTTATGAACAGCGGAAAAGATTTGGGAAAGTTTGTGAGTGGACGTTTGTTTTATAAATGATTTTTATGAAATGTTGTATGAATGATTTAATTATGGTTTTAATGATTTTTCATTGCGATGATGGTGTTATGAAATGTTTTACGAATATTGTTTACAGCTTTTACTTTCCGAGCATCCGGTTTGGCTATGAGATGATTTGAAATGTTTATGCATGTTGTTTAATGAGATTAGCTCGGAAAGTTGAGAATGGTTTGAGAATGGGACTTGAGAAAATGGTTTTGGGAAGTAGTTTTATTATGAAAATGGTTTTGGAAAGTAGTTTTATGGAGAAAATGATTTTATAACATATCCAGGAAAGGTTTTCAAACCCACCACAGGAGTATCCCCCATGTTGCCTTCGGAACATATACTCAGTTATGATAACGCCCCAAGAGTCTAGGCGACGCCCGAACCGTGTGGTGTGAGGATTTGTGTTTCGGGCTGACTTCGTGTCACCTGATTCTACTGGGATTTACGTTTCGGGCTGACTTCGTGTCCCCCGATTCTGCTAGGTGGATTTGATGGATTGATACTTGGAATTGACGGAATATGATTGGGGGTATACCTAGGTGGAGAGTATTTAAGTATTTAAGTTTTGAGACGCTTTTAAACTTAAAATGAAGATTTCATCTTGATATTTATGGGTGGAAGTTTAAATACATATTTACAGATTTATGAAGCATGTTTTATTTTAAACCATTTATATTGACATAAAGGTTTCCGCGTGGTCAACGTTGTTTTACTAGTTTTTTTTATTTTTCTAATTTTCCATTTATCGGTAATAATTTTTATATATACATGTGATGGATTGAAGGTTGTTTTGCAATCAATATTTTATGCTTAAGTGATAGAGATTTGGTTAGAGTAAGAAGAACTACGTGTGACTTGATCCCTCAGTAAGGGTACGTAAGCAACCTAGACACACTAGGTGCAGCCACGGGAGAGAATATTTTCTGGGGAATTTGTTATGGTTTTTGGATTAAATTTGAACTTGTGGGTGGGCCTGAAGCCGATTAATAATTGATTATGTTGTGTAAGGATGCTTGATGCAATTCAGATTAAATTGTCTTATGCATGCTGAAGATTGGGATTATAAAATTGTGTTTTTTTTACAGGTATATTAAAATGGGAAATGTCTGTTTTTCAAGGGAGACTCTGCCGGTTTTCCGATAGAAGTCAAAACCTTAAGTAGTGTCATTTTGGGGATTAAGGTAAAAAGGGTGTTTTGATCCTTCGTGCCCGGTACCAGCCAGGTGTCAGACACACATAGACCTCGACATAGATTCCAAATTGGAATTTGGGTCGGGTCCTATAAAAACCACCTTCAATTTATTTGATTAATTAATTAAGACAAATCAACAATAAGAAATGCTAGTCTTAGCTTAGGTTTCATATGTATATATGTGAATATATAGTTTAGATGGAGAGTTTCAGTTGAGAAATTCCTCAAATAACCTTATTTGGGGGACATTTTTGTAAGGCCCACTCTGCATTGTATTTTAATAATGTCAACCATCTATGGTTTAGGTACTCCCTCAAAAATCATCCCTGCAAAAGAATCACTCAAATCTGGAACCATTTAAACCCTCAATTAAATGGTTGTCATTTTATAATTTTCTTGAAATGTTCATTGATTTTGCATGGATGATGTTTGAATAAAGACTTAAAACATAGACGGTTTGGATCAGTGAAGTACAATTTATAGTGAACCCCACAAGATGTCCCTCAAATAATCCCTAAAATAATGCGGACATCCGGAAATTATTACCATCCGAACGACATTGTAAACATGGAGAAAAGAAGGAAGGGGTAATAGAAAATACATGACATCCACATGAAAATAACGTCCGAACATCCTTATTGGAGAAAAAAAAAACATAATTATCTTACCTGAGCTGATTTGTATGTAAAAGCTTTCCATGCAAAGAACTGGCATCAAGCTCTCCATTTTCATACAAGATCATAGAATCTTTTGGCAATTGTGCATTCCTCTTCTTAAAAGCAGCAACAATTACTTGAGCCAATCTAACCAATGGACTGCCTACTAGTTTTAATTTTATATAAAGTGGAGAACCTTTCACAAAAGCCACAACCGATAGAGCCATGGAAATAGTAGGGATGGCAAGACCCCAACCCCATCCCACATGCTCTTGAATGTGAACCAAAATAATTAAAGCTGTTAGGGTAGCTATTCCCATGCTAAAATAGTACCAATTGAAGAAATAACAATTTTGTTGAGCATGACGACTTTTTTATTTGGACATGTCAAATTGGTCAGCAGCAAAGTTAACAACGCATGGCCTAATGCCGCCGGAACCGAGTGACGTAAGGAGAAAAGAGACGTAGAGGATCCATAGCTGTGAAGTTGATGCTTCCTTGCAATTCACTTGTGTTGGACATGGCGGAGGGCGAAAAGATGGGACTAGCGTTGATATTGTGGTACTTATCAATCCCGACCATAATATAATATGGTAATGTTAGTATACTATTAATCCTAGCATGTTTTTAAGGGCAGTGATTTTCACACTCCTAGTTTAGCTTCAGGCGCATTCCAAATTGTGTCATATAATTTTTATAGACTCACAAAGGGAGCGTGATAAGCTAAACATGGAGTGTGAAAATCGGTACCCATCTTCAATCAATGACTAGTGGCTTATGGGCGAGAGAGAGAGAGAGAGAGAGAGAGAGAGAGAGAGACTAGTTCATAGATAATGGAAGCTATGGTGATTGTCCAAAATCGACCAGCAAAAGAGTCGGCAATCAAAGCACCAAATAGTGGCGTGAAACTAGCCATTCCCATGAAATTGCTAAGGGTATTAGAGGCCTTCACTAGTGGCATGTTGGGCTCCTGCATTAGATACGTTATCATATTGCCATGAAATCCAGTACTAGCAAATCTATCACACATCTCATTTGCTGTAAAGAAAAGGAAGAAAAACAACAAGGAAAAGTCATTTATAAATTATGTGTTCAATTTCAAATCTATCACATATATATGATGCCACGTTATTAAAATTACTATAATGCCACGTTATTGAAATTACATACAGTGCTAATCGAAGTGTTGCAATTACTGTGCCAATCGAAGGGTTGCTAGATTGAATAAATGACGTTTTTGGCATTTGTGGAGTGTGCATGGTGTCTTGTACTTGAGTTCAAATCTCCCTCTCTAGTGTAGTTTAGAATATACCCCTCGATTTATAATTTGGTTCAAAGTTAAAAATTCTATAAAAATTACAGAGGCATCTTCAAACTCTTAGCCAAGGTCTTAAATATCGAAGGTTTCGGAAATATTGGTGGTTCAAAAATACGGAAATATCGATGGATATATCGGGAAAATATCGATATCGATAAAAATTGGATAAAAACCACGGAAATTGTGATAAATACTTGGAAATTTTTAATGAAACTTTATAAAAAGTTTATTTAGTCAATCATCTGTTATTTTGACACAAAAGATTGGAAGAAAATGCATTGCATAGTGGGTTTGAGTGATTTAAGTTAATTATTTTGCGAGCTAACAAACGCCGTGACTTAGAAAATCTGGAGTAATTAATGAAAAAAATTAAACACCCTCTAGTAATTTATTTATCATTTTTACTACAATATTTTACACTTTATAAATTGCATGGTAAGATACATGAGTAACCTTATTTCACGTTATTCACTGGATATGGTACACGTTCTTATATTTTTTATTTATAAAAAAAAATTGAAAAAATTGAAAATGTAAATCAACTTGATTTGTCATGAAAATTAGGCACTTTACCCTGATTAAAAAATTATAGTGAAGATTGAAAATCAACTAAACATAATTAGTGAATTTTTTTGGAATGTTGAAGGGTTGAAAAGACTAGTTGTGAACAAAATGCAATATTCCTCCCGCCAATGTCGAGGGAGAAGGAAGCAAAAGCACAAAAAAAAAAAAAGAAAAAAGGAGGAGACCTATTCTTCATAAGTTGTTTATTATCTTATTCATATGAATTAATAAAGTGTGAGCTTAAGCAATCTATATATATTTACAATAATAATAAGTAATATATTTTTTTTTAAAGAAAAATAAAAAGAGATGAAGTCAAGAGTTGAGCGCAAGGACTGAAAATGATTTCCATTGACTCTCATAAAAAATTATAGGGGCTCTTCAATATGGGTCCAATTCCAAAACATATATTTTGAATGAAGGACTTGGTTTGTTACCTCTTCATTCCAGTCCATAAGCCCAAAAGTGTATCCACATAAGCAAATAGAAGGTCCATAGAATATATTGTATTTACAGCCATGCCATTATATAGAAAAGGAAAGTAGAGAAAGCTGATTCGAAACGCATATCCAAGAGCCACCCAAATCGGTGAAATCCCAAAAGTCATGCTCCATAAATGGCAATTTTTACTGATTTTTTCGCTTCCTTAATAGGAAGATTTGTGGGTTCCTTATGATCCACGATTACATATGGAGTAACCCTAATTTTTTGGATTATCATCGCTTTGGAGTCAGTTCATGTTCCTAAATCCCTGTAAATTCTCTCATTCGGTCTTTGTTCATACTTTTCTGTTACATCGTTATTGCCTCCATTGTTTTGCTGCAAATTTCTTTCCTCGCATACCTCAAGTCAACTTTGGTAGATGGTAGAACCCGTTGTATAGGTAATATTATTTTGGTTTGTCATTCTCTCGAGAAGTCATGTGCGTATCCTACACAAGATAAATGTTTGAATATATATCCTACATAGTAAGATATATCCTACATGCTGAATCCCCTCATAAACCAATCTCGTTGTATAGGTAATATTATTTTGGTTTGTCGTTCTCTCAAACTCGCACCTTTTCCTCAAGATTATTGTGCACGTTTTGTGCATTTGAAATTTCATTTTTGAAATATCAAAACATTCCTTCCTTCTCTCGCCTAGTGCTGTCATGCATCTTATGTACGTAACACTGCCGCCATAGGTACATATTGTTTCTGTCATATGCCTTCATCGTACTTATATTTCATTACATCGCGTATGCATTATCTTCTCGAAGTTTGCATATACCGTGATATAGGTATAGTTTCGGGAGAAATGCAACTCCATTCTTTAGTAGAAGATTTTTTTAAACAAAAATGAAAATGAGCTTCATCCGTAGGAGCTGTTAATGAAGTTTATGCAACTTTTGGTCATAAAGGTTATGCTTTTTTTTACCCCAATCTGTCATAGGTACCTTATATAGGTATGCTGATTGCCTATTACCTATGCAAGCAGGAGGTTAACTCGTATGATAGGTACCGTAGGTGCAATGCATATTTCAACTATAAGTCATGGAGGACCTATTTCTCCTGCAGCTTTTGAATCCAACTTATGTAATCATCATTTTTGCCCCTAGGTTTATTGTGTCATGTATTATACTTCAATGTTTGAGTGAAATGTGTATATATCTGGAGCACGGGTATTTGCACTTGTTATTAAGGTTGCTTATTTTTAATTTTGTTTGTTTGTATTTAAACAGGGATGGACGGGTCGATAGTCGGTAGATGTTGTTTTGGTTTGAAAACTTATTCAGTACTGATTTTCAAGGATACCAAGTATGTGGACTTATGCAGCCAAATTTGTTCTCGATTTAAAGAGTTGAATTCATGTGAAATGGAGATAACGTATGCACTTGGAAATCACTCATCCTGTTTACTACAAGATGACATGGATGTTCGTGTTTGCACATGTCTCAGTATCAAATGAAAACAAAAGTTTGGTGGATATAGATATTGTTAGAGGCGGAGGTACATCGCTTTGTGAGAGGTGTGGAGGATGATATTGATTCATCGACAATGAAGACAAAGAACTCAAGCGATGAGAATGAATGTTTGGGTAAGTATGCGGCAAACAAATCAAAACTTTATTTGTCTCATGAGTGGAAAACATTTATTAGTGAACTTGGGCAAAAATATGAAGGAGGTAATCGAAGGTTTAGGATCAAATTGTGCAAATATGCCTTTGAGAAGGGTTTAAGTTCGTATATGTGAAAATGATTTGAAGCGTGTGACAGCAGAATGTGTGAATAAACAAAGTGAAGGTTGCCCCGCGCGTGCATGCAACTTTAAATTCCGCGAATGGGTTTTTCTACATTGTGTCTTCGCCATAGCAGATCACCGAACCAAGCCTCTCATTAAACCAATTGATATCATCACAGATTTCAAGCAAAATTATGGGTTGGACATCTCCTATTATAATGCTTGGTATGGTAAGGAGTTGGCCAAAAAGAAATCCATGGTGATGAAGCTTTGGCTTACACGCAATTGGTTTGGTATATTGATGCTTTTTAAAACAACCGGGATCCCATTGTTACCTAGAGTGTGATGCAAAATCATCACGTTTTGAGCGCATATTTATATCATATCATGCCTCAATTGAAGGGTTCAAATTCTGCATACCATTTCTTTGCCTTGATGGTACTTTTGTGAAGAACAAATACAAAGGGCACCTCCTGGCAGCTACAGGGGAAAACTGGTAACCAAGGTATGAAAGTTTCACCAATTTAGGCATGTTTGTTCTTTCTTTTCCTGTATTCCTAACATGTACGTTTGTATTCAATTGGTATAGGATTTTTCCCAATGGCTTTTGCCATTGTGGACTCTGAAAATGAGGCCAATTGGACATGGTTTCTTGAAAACCTATTGACCAAGGTCGTAATATTACATTTATTTCTGATCGTTGCAAAGACCTTATCAAAGCTGTATGCAATGTTTTTCCGGAGTCAAGTTATTTCTTTTGTCTACACCATTTGAAACATAATGTTCTAGCTAGATATCCTTCTTCAATGGGTAAACTCTATCGAGATTGGATCGTTTGGTGCTTTTCAAGCTGTGCATATGCGCCTGCGGAAGAAGCGTATGAGCACCATATGAAGAAACTGAAAAAAGATGGTGGTGATACCATTTTGGAATTTCTGGACACTATACCTAGAGAAAATTGGTCAAATGCCTTTTTCCGAGGTAAACACAAAATTTATATGTCAGTTTAATAATTTTGTGTTTAAATGTTAATTTGCAAATACAATCTGTAGAATCTAAATAAAGCTGAATTCTTATACAGGTAAGAAATATGGTGAGATGTGTTCAAATTTGGCTGAGTGTTTTAACTCATGGATTTTGGTTGAGCGTGAGTTACCTATTTATCAATTACTTGATCGATTGCGGATAAAAATGATGGTCAAATATGCTGCTAGGCGTCGTGCAGCCGAAAAATGGACTACATATCTATGCCCAAAGGTGGAAAAGCAGTTGCAGAAGTCTATAGAAACAGGAAGACATTGGGATGTTAACCGTTCAAGTGATAATTTGTTTGAGGTTCAGGCTGAGTATTCTTTTGCTATTGATCTTGACCAAAACACATGTTCATGTCGTCAATGGCAGATTAAAAGTTTCCCGTGTGCCCATGCTATTGCAGCAATCCTTGCTGATGATGGTGATCCGTACGAGTACATTGAACCTTACTTTACTGCAGATTACTACAGAAGTTGCTATGGCATCCCAATTGCACCTGTCCCTGATATTGAGAAAGAAGCACCAGAGGGACTCGAAGACTTTAGAGTGAAACCTCCTTTAACCAGAAAACCACCTGGTAGGCCTCGAACCAAGAGGATTAAATCTAGAGGGGAGGAAAAAAAATGCTACAAATGCAGCAGGTGTGGTCAAGGTGGCCAGCACAACTGGAGGACTTGCAATTCTCAAATATGAGTCTGCTTTCAACTTATTAAATCCTGTTTTATGTTTTGGCATAACGACAATTGTCTGCTTTCTTAATTGGATGTTGGAACAAGTTTCATTACCAAATTTGAAATGACATTGGATCTTATTTGTTACGTAGGTGTTTAAAGGTACAGTTATTATTTTACATTTTATTTGCTCAAGAATCATCTGAAATGTTATTGAATGTCTATTGCGTGTTGAAATGAATAAGGAATTTCAGGATGGAAAAGTGCCTCTTGAGAATGAAACTGTTCCATTTTGCCTCCATGGTTTCTCTTGAGAATTGAATTGTGGCATTGTACCTATGACATAGAAAATTGGCACACTGCGTGGGATTATCTTGTAATAAGTTTGGTCTATCTTCAGGCACTTTTGGGTCTATCTTGAGGCCAATGTAATCACAGCGAGCTCCCAAAGCACCCTGGCCATTGCGCCTCATTGGTTGAACTGCGGCCTAAACAATTAGGAAGAATTGAGTTTAAACTTGTGCAGCAGTAATTAAAGAACACTAATTGGGCACTTTTTGCCCTTTGAACACATAACAACCCCAGATGAAGACAAATGTCTTATCAATCAATTCCAAAGCTGCAGGTAACTTAGAACGACTTGATATGGCACTTAACTTAGAACCTAGCGCACAGGTGACCTCCAACTCTATACCTATGACACAGGTACTTCACACAATGCATGGTAATAGCTTCCCAGAAGTTTGGTACATACTTGTGATATCGGTACAGCGTAGGCAATTACCTGTACGACAAGAGCTTACCTATACGATAGGTTGCAAACCCAAAATACGACAAGAGCTTACCTGTACGATAGGTTGCAAACCCAAAACAAGAATGAGAGTATACCCAACAGCATCTCCAAGAGTGGAAGGCAAAATTTGAGGCCTTCTAAGGCAACCCCTCCGTATGTCTCTTCTATATTTACTTAATGCTATATGCTTTGAAATGTAGTTTGAATGACAGGTTTGTTGAGAAAAACTCAAGCAATAAGGGGCAATGCTCACTACCATGTGGAGTGAAAGCTTTTGATCTGCAATGACACAATTTAAATTGTGATAGAAAATTCAATGAAGTTGAAACAAATTAGCTATGTTAACGTTGGACCGACATTCTTTCTAATTTTCGTTTCTTTAATTCTGGAATCAAACCTTAAAACAAATGCCCATGTTGTGCCTTTTATATTTTTAACATAATCCTGGTTAAACACTTCCTACATAATCAAAATTTAAGCCAACCCACTACCAATTAAACTTTCTAAACTCTTATCTGTCGAATCCCACCAAAACCTTAGAACCTAGCCTACAGGTGACCTCCAACTCTGTACCTATGACACAGGTACTTCACAAAATGCGTGGGATTAGCTTCCCAGAAGTTTGGTACATACTTGTGATATCGGTACAGTGCAGGTAATTACCTGTACGACAAGAGCTACCTATACGATAGGTTGCAAACCCAAAATACGACAAGAGCTTACCTGCACGATAGGTTGCAAACCCAAAACAAGAATGAGAGTATACCCAATAGCATCTCCAAGAGTGGAAGGCAAAATTTGAGGGCCTTCTAAGGCAACCCCTCCGTATGTCTCTTCTATATTTACTTAATGCTATATGCTTTGAAATGTAGTTTGAATGACAGGTTTGTTGAGAAAACTCAAGCAATAAGGGGCAATGCTCACTACCATGTGGAGTGAAAGCTTTTGATCTGCAATGACACAATTTAAATTGTGATAGAAAATTCAATGAAGTTGAAACAAATTAGCTACGTTAACGTTGGACCGACATTCTTTCTAATTTTCGTTTCCCTTTAATTTCTGGAATCAAACCTTAAAACAAATGCCCATGTTGTGCCTTTATATTTTTAACATAATCCTGGTTAAACACTTCCTACATAATCAAAATTTAAGCCAACCCACTACCAATTAAACTTTCTAAACTCTTATCTGTCGAATCCCACCAAAACCTTAGAACCTAGCCTACTGTGACTCTCCAACTCTGTACCTATGACACAGGTACTTCACAAAATGCGTGGGATTAGCTTCCCAGAAAGTTTGGTACATACTTGTGATATTTCCAGACAGTGCAGGTAATTACCGTACGACAAGAGCTTACCTGCACGATAGGTTGCACACCCAAAATACGACAAGAGCTTACCTATACGATAGGTTGCAAAACCCAAAACAAGAATGAGAGTATAACTGTTGGGCAGCGTACAAATAAACAGAGTAAGCCATGTGTGTATATGAGCAAACATTCTCCAACAAACAGGTACCTATACACAGGTACTTCACACAATGCGTGGGATTATCTTCTCAATACTTTTGCACATACCAGTGATATAGGTACGGTGTCGGCAATTACCGTACGATAGGTTGCAAACCCAAAACAAGAATGAGAGTACAAATGTTGGGACAGTGTACAAATAAACAGTATTAAGTCATGTGCGTGTATGAGCAAACATTCTCCAATAAATAGTAACAAAATCCAACAAAAACATTCTCGATTCTCCAATAAATGAAAATGAAAATCATTAAAAATGATCAAACAGGAGAAAGATATAGTACGCATCCAAACACCATCAAACAGAAAGCAATCTAGTTTATCCTGTACGCATCCCAACATCCATCTTCATCATTTATGAACTTCCCAAGCACATGTGCTCTCATATTCTTCATTGCTCCAGTAGGGAATACATTCTCCAATGCCTTTCCTTCAGATAGCGTTTTGATCATGTACATCACAAATTCTAAAGATCAAAGACTACAAAATGTTAAAGCAAGCAATTTAGACGAACAATCTTTATAATGTAAACACTCCAAAAATACCAAAAATTGTTTACAAACCTGAAAGGATTTTGCTGTGGGCATTCTGTATTTGACCTCATAGGATAATCAACACAATTCTCCGTCAACCATGTAAGCGTTCCCGATCATCTTCTGTAAGGTTGCACTGTTGTGTTAAGACTTCACCCCTCCTCATAACATGTTTCCATATTTCATTTTTTTGCAAAATAGTATGCACACTATTTTTGGTGAACTGAAAGTGGTTGGTAATTTTAGCTTGCTACAATGTGACAAATGTTGTTGTTAGTATATTATAAAGTAGTAATTGTATATAAGTGAAGGAGCCTCTGTTAAGAGGTACTTACTAATTTTAATGCATCATCCAAGTAAGGGTCAGCAGTTGTTATGTCATTTGGTTGTAAACTATTGTAGTAGTCCCATCAATCACTTTGTTTGTTCAGGACTAACAAGGTAAAATGTTCCTCTTTGACATGAATAATTGGAATAAACAGTAAATCGTTTTCCCACAAATTCTTCAAAACCACTTCAACATACACGGTAACTTTCCCAACTTCATCCTTGCATTTCACCAGTTCCTAGGAAATGAAGAAGATTAGGTAACAATCAATCCAAAGCATGTAAACAAGACCCAAAACTTCTATATTTCATGGAACTAACAGAAAACATACCCTCTGCTACAAAAATCAAGAAGCACAATATTCATAAAACCCATTTGCAAGGTAACAGAGAGACAAAATAAAAAAACAATGCAAAGTACCAGCAAAGTAACAATGTCTGGATAAAATAAGCGAGACTAATAGGTAATGGACATAGATATATATATGCTCACAGGTAAAAATACATGTGATTCACATGCCACTTTCAAATATTACGTAGGAAAAGAAGAAAATAAGTTAGTAATTGAACATACCCAACCAAATGTGGGCATGAAATATGACTTCCAATTGGCCCCTCGGTACAGCCATTTGATCACCATTCAGAATCTCTAAGAATGAATCCATTACCTACAAGGGTCATAACACAAATGAATATTTAGACTCAGTTTAGAGTCAATCCATATCCTCAAATTATTAACTTCACCTATCAAGCAAAAAATACATATTTTACACGTGAATATATAATTACCTGGATACTCACTGCTTCCTCATTCAAGAGTTGTAGTGCATCTTTGCGATACACCGCAGAACGCACGCCATGCCAGAAGGCATCCCTATGATGACAGAAAAGCAACACCCATTGCAATATGAAATATGATTGACAAAATGTAGGATCAGAAACAGCAAAACAAGTGTAAAAGAGTACGACTTTATAAATAAAATTGATAACTTCATGCATAACTTACATAGGGTTGTTGGCATCTAAATATTTCTTAAGTATGTCAGCTTCATGGAGTTACGTACACTTGCCAACTCTCAATCTTCTCACACCTATTGGCTTGGCTTCGCAGGTATACCCTTGGTCAACTTTTTAATTTTTTGCAATTTGTTTTCCCTTTATTGTCTGTATATGCATACTCTGGCCGAACCAGAGGTTGTCTTGTCCTTGCCCTCATTCTCACAATCATACTACATTGTTCTGGTGACTCATCTTTTTCCCTTTCCTTTTTGAAGCTTCGCGATTTCCTTCTTCAACCTTTCATTTTCTGTAAAAAGATCCTTGTTCTTCGAACATTCCACATCCAACATTGCAGTGACCTCTTCCAGTTTTCTTTGCATGTCATCAATGTCCACTGTACTATTTGACGGTCCTTCTTGACTGCATTCCATCAATTGAGTAGGTAGCAACTGAAATGCCTTTATAGGATCGAAGTCATCGAAAGAATTTATAGGTGTCTCGCTTGTCTTCCCACCACTGTTTGAAATTATTTCCACAAATTGGGTACCTTTGGTTGGGGGACTGGTTTCATCTTTTGGCTTAATATCCTACGTAATTCAAAATGAAACGCAATGAGTCAGTTATACAAAAAGAGAACCAGCAAATAAAGAAATAAATAAATAAATACTTGTACCTGTAATGTATGAATTGGAACACATTTCATTCTTGCATATAGCTCCAACAAATTCCATTTCGCGAATGTAGGGGAAATATGTTGTCTTCCTTCTATGGGGTGAATTAACTTTGTAATGCTCACATACCCAAAACTGTAAAAAAATAAAGAAAACACACAAGTGAGAGCATTCCAAACACATTAATAAGAACTAATTTGCTATCTTATAATAAGAGATGACATGCCATTAAAGAAAGGAATATCGTCTTACCAGCAAGCCAACTAAGCAACCACACGCACTTTCCACAGAGTTCATATTCAAAAGAATAGTGTCACACAGAAGTATAGGCAAACCAAACGCACAAAATCACTCTCCTCCACACTACCATGCAGCTTAACCACCCTCAATATTTGTTCCTCCAAAACCCTTTTGCTCAAATCCTTGTAATCAGCAAGCCGTCTTTCTGTGAAACCACTACCTACTATTCTCTTATAGTGCTGAAAATTGATTTCTTCCCCTACATAGGGCAACCCAAACAATAAAGACATATCATTTTCTGTTATCCGTTCAGTTCTTTCCCCAAAAATGAAAGCCTTTTTCCCTTTGTCAAAACATTTCAGAATAGAAACAATATCATTATCTGATTTTCGACATGCATCTTCAATAATGAAACCATCCAAATAACATCTGAACAACCCCTAAAAAGGTGTTCTGCGCATTAGCTCAATATGTGGCTCCCTCACGTTCTCTCTAATTCGTTCCATTACGCGATGAAACTTCAACACGTCCGACATGTATTCGAGGGAGCGATACTCCTTCCTAGCCATAAAGAACCTGCAAATGAAGATATGCAATTAAGAAAGAAAACAACAACCAATTAAGCAAGCATACAAATTTCGATTTTCCATAACAAAAAATAGCAAAAATTGTTCCTATTTAAAACAATAAAACAGGGACGAAATTCTGTGAATAAAATTATGTCATATATCAATTATTAAGTAAACTCTCAATCTCAATCAATATCACCTAGGAACTATTGAAAAGTGAATTAAATAGAACATTTTTGTTTTGTATTTGTTCTAGTGGCTTACAAAACCACTTCAACTTCACACCACTTGGATTACTAACAATAACAAATACAATAATAAAGTAGTCAACATTTCTAGCAGAATAACTAACAATTATATCCATCACAATAATAAAGTAGTCAACTTCACGCCTACTTGGCTATCACAAACACTTCGCCCATGATAGTACTTAATGCTTTATACTCACATGTCCTAGAAGTTTAAGGTGGTGAAGTGTGTGAGAAGAATCCTGCTTCTTTCTCCTACTCAACATTTCTAGCGTAATAACTCCAAAGCTACATGTAACCGTTGAAAAGTGTGCCTATGGCAATGTGCAATTGCACACGTGACTTGATATGGCACTTCACCGAGAACATAGCCTCAGTAGTAGCCTCCATAGTGTACCTATGCCACAGAACAGAAAACAAAGATCATGGTTTCTTCATCTTTTTCTACTGTATAGGTAGAGGGCCCGAACTATATTTCCATCATACTATTGAACTCTTTCACAAAACGGCCCTAAAACAAAGGGGACATAAGTACATTCCATTCTTGTGTCTTCCACCTTTTCCTAGGAATTCATAAGGAAACAAAAGACCATTATGTCTCACCCAAAAACAAAACTGGAAATTTTTTCTGCACAGCCGTTCATGTTCATATATTTGATTTAAACAGAAAATAAGAACTCAAACATTAACTCGTTAGTAAGAAAACTCTCAACGCAATCGCAATATATCAACTATATTGCAAAATGGGGCTAGAGGGAAAAGAAAAAGAAAATTGTTACAAGATGCAGTAGTTACATATAGAAATTCGTTCAGAAGCGGTGTTTTCGACCTAAACCCTAGGTAAATATACAACATGCACCGAAACGCAGGACGTAAAATTGATGGAGAAGCAAGGTCGTAATCCCAAACGACGGCAAATTCCACCAGCTGCAATTGACGAAGACAAAAGGCAAATTCAACCCTAAATTGAAACCCAAAACCCTCAGCACTTAAGAAGCATGGAATCAGCATAAATTGGATCGACATGATGATAATTGATTTTGGAAGATATGATTTCTGCGATTATTTGCTTCTTGCCGTATGAGGATTGTTTAACGTGATATATGCGATTTCGTTGTTTTAGAGGTTACCCGATTTATATCTTAGGGGCAAAATTGGAAGCACAACATAAATTAAAAAATTAAGAAAATAAAATATAAATCTCAGAAATTAAAAAAAGGTAAGTAATCCTACATGGCACAAAAGTGAGGACTTTGAATTACTAACAATAAGTGTGTGGATTGCACTCAAATCTCGTCATAAGAATTGGACTTATACCGAATTAATTAAATATTATAATAGGGACAAATTGGAAGGAGCTAACTGCTAAGCTAATAAGTGTTGGTTACTTACAGCTATATTCACGAGTCTCACTCCCATCAATTACAAACCCCAAAACCCAAATCAATCTTATCATTCTCTCTCTCTCTCTCTCTCTCTCTCTCTCTCTCTCTCTCTCTCTCTCTCTCTCTCTCTCTCTCTCTCTCTCTCTCTCTCTCTCTCGTCAACTGCTAAGATATTATTGCATAGTCTTTTTTCTTCCTATCAGGCTTCTACTCTCACCTCCTTCTCCCTCGCAACCAAGCTCCAGAACCCCTCTCCTCGACTCCTCCTTCCATGGCAGTCCCGTGGTCCGCCTTCAGCCAGCCCGCCACCAACTCCAACAACCATGGCCGCTCTGTTTACATGTCCACCAATGGCTTGACGTGCGCCGTCATACGACCTCAGCGCCTTCAAGTTCGATCTCGTTTTCTTTCTTTTTTCCTCCAATAATATCGTGATATTATCGATAATTACGATAATATCGCGATATTATCACCATTTTAAGAGAGAACCTGAATGGAAATATCACTAGCGATATTTTGGTGATATTTCGCCGATATTTTCGAAAAAATTACGAAACAAAGTTGTATCCTCCCGATAATATCGGGCCTTCAAAAACAGCGAAATATCACCGATATTTCGGCGATATTTTCGATTTTTCAGTCCTTGCTCTTAGCTTCACTCTCCAATTGGCCTTGCACATAAATTCCACCAAAAAATCGTATTTCTACTAAAAACCTATTAAGTGCTCCGGAAAGATTTATTTGCTTCTTCAGATTTAAGTCCCCGAGCGAGCAATTCCTTTTTTTGTTGACTTATTGGAATAGTAATGGGCATAGGAGGAGCTATGGTGTTCAGTTTCTACAAAGGCAAAGAGATCAACATGTGGTCAACGCATGTTGATCTTCTCCGTACTCATGAGGAGCCACATAAGGCATCACACAAAAGTCCTCAAAGTCTTTTGTGGGGATGCATGCTATCATTGGGTGGTTGCGTTCGTACGCATTATGGTTTATAGTTCAGGTTAGGTTTCTTTATTTCCTTTGTTTTCGTATTAGCTGTTTTTTCTTGTTATTTATGTATTTCATTTTATCAATGCAGGAAAATCAGATTAAGAATTTCCCCTATCCTTACTCAAGCACAGCTCTAATGTCCCTGATGGCATCAATTCAATCTGTAATTTTTGCCCTCTGCGTGGAGAGGGACTGGAAGCAATGGAAGTTGGTACTTACGGCTTCATATTCGGTGATAATTTTTTTATATTAGTGCCGAAAAGTTTTCTTTGAATATAATAATGTCACTATTAATTACAAGTGTTGTACAATTTTCCAGAATACCTGAATTTTGGTTGGAACCAGATCTGAGTTTCTATATTCCTATTTGAATTTTGTTTAGGGATCATGATTCACAGCAAGTCCTGGGATCATGATTCAAAAAAAAGTCAGGTATTTTTTGAAAATTGTACAACACTTTTAATTAATAGTGACATTATTATATTCAAAGAAAACTTTTCGGCACTAATAAAAAAAAATTGTCACCGAATATGAAGCCGTAAGTACAACTTCCATTGCTTCCAGTCCTCTCCACGCAGAGGGTGAAAACTACAGATTGAATTGACGCCCATCAGGGACATTAGAGCTGTGCTTGAGTAAGGATAGGGGAAATTCTTAATCTGATTTTCCTGCATTGATAAAATGAAATACATAAATAACAAGAAAAACAGCTAATACGAAAACAAAGGAAATAAAGAAACCTAACTTGAACTATAAACCATAATGCGTACGAGACGCAACCACCCAATGATAGCATGCATCCCCACAAAAGGCTTTGAGGACTTTTGTGTGATGCCTTGTGTGTCTCCCCATGAGTATGGAGAAGATCAATATGCGTTTGACCACATGTTGATCTCTTTGCCTCTGTAGAAACTGAACTCCATAGCTGCTCCTATGCCCATAACTATTCCAATAATTTTAACTTTACCGGTAGTAGTTTGTAGGGACAATTTCTCTATCCTGAAATATAAAATTAAATTCAGCACAGTTCTTGCACAGTGCAAATTAATTAAACATTATACAGATCATATATGAAAAGAGCTTTGCTAGGATATTACCAGATTTAACATACCAACTGCATATGTTGCTGATGTTAAAGACAGGCTCTCAATGTATAAGTTTTGTGACAACGAACCTTGAAATAAATAATAGGTGCTTAATTACTGGAGTGCTTAATTACTGGAGATGTTGTAAATTTGGGTCACATGAAGAAAAGTCCATGTAACTCCTATATTCGAGACATAAACTACCATATTTTGACCTAATTTACCTAGATTTTATAAATAATTATTTAACTATAGCACGGAAACTTTAAAATTATTTATCTATACAATTTACATACTACAAGTCTACAACTAGCGGAACTAGGCTACGCTGGGCTGAAGCCCAGGGAGGTTTTGGGAGGGAGGAAAAATAAATTTATGTATTGGACTTATTTTAAAGAGTAAAGTGCTGTTTCCCCTTGAATTATTACAAACTTGCCCCCCTCGATTTTTTGTTTGGTCAATTTAGCACTCGAACTTTACTATAGTCAATTTCGCACTTACCGTTAAATGTGAGGCAATTTCATCCAAATTGCCGTCAAAAAAAGCACGTGAGCGGCACATGCTTCTTATTGTGAGGGTAATATGGTCCTTTCCTCCCGGTCTTCTTCAACCTCCAAAACCATGGGTGCTGGGGCGGGGGTGAGAAGAGAGCATCAGCAGCAACCAAAAAAGAAGAAGAAGGTAGAAGGAAATCTGGTTTAGTCTTCTTTCTTCCTCTCCCCAAGTTCAGTCTTCTCTCTCTCTCCTTTTTCTTTTTTATTTCCTTTCCTTCTCTGTTTTTTTCCTCTCTCTCTCTCTTTCTTTTTTCTTCTTCTTCTTTCTGCACAAGCAAATCTGGTTCTCTTTATTAGTGCACATCATCTTTACCATCATCAACTGGGAATGTACGGCCTGGATTTCTTGATGAAGGCTGTGTTGCGTGTGATGGGAATTGGGTTTGGGATGAGAGATATCCGTTGTATGACTCACAAAATTGCTCTTCCATGGATGGAGGGCTTAGATATTCTGAGAATGGCAGGCCTGATTCTATCTTTACCAAGTGGCGTTGGCAACCCAAAGATTGCAGCTTGCCCAGGTATTTTACCATTCTGTATATGTTTCCCTGCTGCTGAGATTTATAAGGAAAGAAAAATATTTGACATCATATTTATATTGGTTTGGTTGTGTTTAGATGAAAGGCTCAATGTTAGTGGAGAAGAAAGCTTCCTAAATTTTATCAGCAGCCTAGTTAGAATTTAGGTTTTGTTTTGGTGAACAGATTAAATTAGTTAGAATTTAGCTTTTGTTTTGGTGAACAGATTAAATCATCCTTCTTTCGTGTACTTTTGTAGTGTTAATTTGGGCTTCGTTGCTATTTTCTGTGTCAATAATTTGAGTTCTGTACAGTTTGTTGGGTGGACCTCCTTTGTTGATTAGTTCCTCTGTAATTAAGTACATTGTAGTTGCTCTGGTGTGAATCCCGTTCTAACCAGGAGTAGATTGTACAAGAAGATCTTATTGGGTTTCTGTCTTGTCTTAAGAATAGACTCGATGCAGCGAAGATGTTGGAAAAGCTTCGGGTCAAGATTGGTTCTCGGGTTGGGTCGGGTCAAAAATGAAACCCAAAAACGGCGGACTCAAATATACACGGCTCTGTTTTGGCTTTTTGGTTGGTTCTGGCTTGAGCCCAAAATCCTTTTTTTTTTTTCTCACAATACCAGTTTTTAAAACAGCCCATCAATTAAAGCCCATTTTGTTTTCCTTGCCCAAATTATGTAACCTGTTTTTTTTTTTTTTTTAAAGTATCTAAACTATCAAATTAGATCACAATCATCATCCAACTATCAAATTAAATTTTACAACCCATGACAAACAAAATACAAGTAAAGCACCAAACATATTCACTTGCATCAGTTAAGGGAGCTGCAAACAAAACATATTTTGCAGCTCCCATGGCTTCTCCATCATCATCGTTCCAATTCGACAAAGCGTCAAACCTGCATCCTAATCAAATATCACAACTATGGAATATCAGATACTAATTATTCAATAAAAAAACTAATTAACCCAAATATTAGCATTCGATCATTAATAAGATACTAACACGGACATGCTACAGAAGGAAAAAAAAATTGAGAAAACAAATAAAAAAATGAATGCATTTTAGAACGTACTGCATAACTTGACATGTTAAAATTTGATAATGTTGTTAAGAACATCATTATCAGCTAGTCAATTAAAGTCAGTTCAACTAATCCCTATAAAGTATGCAATCTTTTCAGAGTTCAAGATCACACCTTTACCAAATAAACATCAGAAATAATATTTGTGGCAAGTTTACAACAATGCAAAAAATATCCAGTCCCGGGGATTACAACGAACACAATGAGTCATCTTCAATTGTTATAAGAAAAGCAAGAAACTCATCACATGAGTCATGAACTACCTGCATTGGTGGCAAGTTTCTCCCTTAACCAAATCCACACCCAGGGAACAGCTTGTCTTACGATCCCCCAACTGCTTCTCATGTTCCTCTGTATAAAACTCTGGCTTTGAGCCCTCCTTTATATAAATATTAACACTCTCTGAGGTCTCTTTCTTCTCTTTAGGCTTTCTAATTTCCACATAACGTACTGGAGCCACAGTCTTCAACCTAACAAAAACAAAATGTACCCACAACTCAAATTAACAATGAATGCATTTAATCAACAACTCAAGCAACTCAGAATGTACCCACAATCTGCACAGACACAAATGGAACCTTAAAGGAATTGAGAATATATCACAATTTAGCAAATTCACAATATACCCACAAATCAGAAGCACAGATATTCTGGAACTTTTCTCTCTCTCACACAACCTCAGAAAAAAAAGGGAGCAAAACTGCAGAGGAGCACTTACAATGGTAGATCAGGGCCATTCCCATCCCCAGATTATGAAACAGATTCAAGGCTAATATTCAAACAAATTCAAACAAAATCTTGAAGCAGATTCAAACAATCAAATAAATTAGATATATGTTGAAGAAAAATGTGAACCTCCCAACGTAATTTCACTACTACTATTTAAAATAATGGGGTTTTATTATTTTAGGTTTGACTCATTCGAGACACAGTGTCTCTTAATTACAATCCCTTGCTTCAAGGGAACACCCTTTGATTCCATCATAAGGAAACAGAACGTGTGTGTTTGATTTTTGCAGCTGCTCCCAAGTCAAACCTCGAGGTGCCTACGTATCCCTTGCGAGAATCAAGCCACTCGTAGTTCAAATAATTGCAATGAAAAAATGACTCATTGCAAAGGGGGAATTTCAATGAATTTGATTGAAAAAAGTGTTTGGGTGAATTTAGCTGAATAAGCCAGGGATTCGATTTTGAATTGTGTTTTGGGGAGAATTTGGTTAAGAATAAACCAGGGATTCAAATTTGGTTGCGGTTGCGTCTATTGGTATGCTATACTGCCTACGTACCCTTGATGGAATCAAACCAACGTAGTTCGGAAATTTGGAAATTAATGGGTAAGTGTGGCCCACTAATTGAGAGTTTGTGTTTTTGAGATTTGAATTTGGTGGCGGTTGTGTCTATTGGTATGATAGACTGCCTACGTACCCTTGATGGGATCAAACCGGCGTAGTTCCAAAATTTGAAAATTAATAGGTAAGTGTGGCCCACTAATTGAGAATTTGTGTTTGAGAGATTTGAAAATTAATTGGTAAGTGTGTCCCACTAATTAAGAATTTGTGTCTTTGAGACAATTTAGAGAGTAAATGACCCATGAGAAAAATTGAAAATTAATGGGTAAGTGTGGCCCACTAACTTAGATTTTGTGTCTTTATGACAATTTGAAGGACAGATGACCCATGAGAAAATTTGGAAATTAATGGGTAAGTATAGCCCACTAACTTAGAATTTGTGTATGAGAAATTTGGAAATTAATGGGTAAGTGTGGTCCACTAATTAAGAATTAGTGTTTCAGATATTTGAATTTGGTTGCGGTTGCGTCTATTGTAATGCTAGACTGCCTACATACCCTTGATGGGATCAAACCGACGTAGTTCCAAATTGATTTGGGAAATTAATAGGTAAGTGTGGCCCACTAATCTAGAATTTGTATATGAGAAATTTGGAAATTAATGGATAACTGTGGCCAACTAATTGAGAGTTTTGTGTCTTTGAGACAATTTTGAGGGTAGATGACCCATGGAAAAATTTGATGGTTTTGTACCTTTTTTTTTACTGTCAATGTCAAAGAAAACTAATGGGCAAATTTTAATGAACCCACTAATTTAATTTAATTGACATTTTCATTTGGACCCAAATATGTCTATGAGGATATTAAAATTGATCCATTAACCATATAATAGACATTTGGGCTGCTGCAAATTTAGTGGGCAATTATTTGAACAACCCACTAAACATTTTGGGCTTTTGAGGACCAATGGGCGATTTTAAACAGCCCATTATCTTGCTCTCAGGCTCTCGTCATTTAAATAGCCAGCCCACAAGCAAGGACTGATCCGTGATCAATAGACCCATGAAGGAGGCTGCAAGGGACCCAATTAATGATCCAAAAGAATGACAACTCCTTTGAAAATCAGCACATTCAAAAAAAAGTGGCGCACAACCACTTTCTTCTTTTCTTTTCTTCTTTGTTTGTTGACTTTATATTTTTTTTCTCTTCTTTTGGCTAACCTCTGTCGACCATTCGAATTGGATCTGCTTTGATTGTATAAAGGCCATATGGCCTTCTCTTTTCAAACCCCTTTCTCTTATGTATGTACAGCACCACAAAAGTGGGAGTGCCTTTTGTGGGAGCAAATATTTTCGTCTCCAATTATGGCACGCCACTTGGAAAAGAAGAATATCCATTAAAATTAATGGATATTTCATAAAATTAAGATAATATCTTAATTACATGATATTATCTTCATTTAATAAGATAATACCATTAATTTAGATATTATCCAAATAAATGAGATAATATCTTATTTATTTGATATTATCTTCATTTAATAAGATAATATCATTAATTTAGATATTATCCCATTTAATTGAAGATATTATCGGACTCAATCTCTACGAGGACTTATCTCTCCAGAAACCCTAGCCCTGAGGCTCCTATAAATAGACGACTTCATTTATCATTCAATGTACTTCTAAAACCCAAGAAAAATACCCGAAGCTCTCTCCCTCTCCACTCTCCCTCTCCATATTTTCTTCACAAGGCTCCCGCCACCACACACGGCTCCGGCCACCCGGTTCTCACCCTAGAGAAATCTCCGTACCCTTTTTAGCTGTTGTTTTGCCCAGATTCAATTGAACTAACTTAGGCATCGGAGGGTCTTTGGCCAACACCCCTCGGGTGTGGTCTATTTACTCTGGTCTTTTTTACAGGTTTCGAGGAAGAGAGATAAGGAATATCAAAGGTTGAAGAAGCACAAGGCGAATATTCTCCCGTGAGGATTTTTGCACAAACACCTTTCATGCAACTTTCCTTCTCTTTTTTTTTTATCTGCTGGCCTTTTTTTTATATTGCCATCTTTTCCTTCCCCAAATGGGTCTGGCTCTCTGTAACATGGCATTCTTCCTATTCTTTTTTTTGGTCAGTTACCCATTTTCGTTCTGTCTGTATAAACAAGCACAAGGTGATGACTTCAAGAAAAGTGGGCTGCACCGTGACCTCCTCTCCGAAGATTTCTTTCTCCCTTTTTTTTGTTTGCTGACCACTCTCTCCTTGTTCTATCTGTATGCAAACAAAGAAGGGTCTGTGCAATTTGCTCAGACAAGGAAAAATTTAATGTGCTTTTTAGCAAAGAGGGAGAGAATTGTTCAGAGAGAGTTTCAAGAGGTATGAACCCATTTTTGCATTTGCTGTGAGATTAAATCCCCATGGTTTTGTGTGTGGGTTTTGTACCCAAGACGAATTCACCATCCAGGAAGTGTATGGGTTTGCCCCAAAATGGATTTATCATCCATAGAAAACGGGTTTGACCCCAAATTGGATTCATTATCCATAGAAAATGGGTTTGACCCCAAAGGTGAATTTATCATCTGTAGAGAGTGGGTTTGACCCCAAGTTGGATTTATCATCCATAGAGAGTGGGTTTGACCCCAAAGATGAATTTATCATCCATAAAGAGTGGGTTTGACCCCAAGTTGGATTTTTCATCCAAAGAATTTGGTTGATAGGTTTTATACCCAAAGCATGGAGGAAGAAAGGAGTCTTGTTGCAGAAGAGGTGTTGAGCCTCATTTTCTTCCTTCAATCAGAGAATGTTTCAATTGGAAAACATCATGATAAGCTCCCCTTCAAAAACGGAACTGCCAACCTCTTATGAGAGTGCCCACTATTGGTCAAACTCTTTTTTCCCTCTTTGAATCCCCCTCCTTTATCTGATTAGGAAGATTTTGTTTTGAAGCACTTATCATCTTAGACTAGATAAGGTTTGTTGGACATGGCTTTGACCAATAATTTTTTTGGTTCAACAATATAAATCCAATCAAACCACAACATCAGAGATCAATAGATCAAAATCATAATTATCATACCTCCATTGAAATACCCAGAGCTCTCAAAAAACCCTAAAAATTCAAAGAACTTTTGGATGAAATTCCATGGGGTTAGGTTAGGTTTTCGGGGAAATAGAGAGGGAGGCGATCGAAACAGAAAGGGTGAGGTCATCGGTGGTGTGGGTTAGGTCAAGAGAGAGAGAGGATGAGGTTGACAGACATACATGAGATCGAGATAGACGAGACCAGGCGAGACGAGAGAGAGAGATTGATGACAGGACGCCGACGTTGTCGCCGTCTATTTGGTGAGGTCGAGAGAGACGATAGAGGGTGAGGGTGAGGTGAGGTGAGTTCGAGAAAGAGAGAGAGAGAGAGTCAGCGACTAAAGTTGGAGGGTGAGGTCGATTGAGAGAAAGTGAAATGAAAAGGAAAGGTGAAGCTAGGTTAGTTGTGGTTGTGATCTAGTGCAAGCATCCCCATCGTATATTCTTATTTTACCCAATAAACAGAGGACACGTGGTATATTTATATATTATTAATTAATGGTGGGTTCGGGTCAGGTTTATCGGTTCAAAAATTTTTAAACCCAAAAGCTGAACCATTAACTTCGGTTCGAGTCAGGTTCAGTGTTGACTTTTTCAAATTGGTCAAAAAAATCTTATTTTTTGGTTTGATTCGTTCGGTTTATCGGTTTTTATGCCCACTCCTAATTGGCACCTTCTTTTTTGTTTTTTTTTTCGTCTTTTGAGAAGAAAGTAACAAATACAATATCACTCACACTTTAAGTTTAACTTTACATTTTTCTCAGTTTCTTGTGCTTTCTTGTTAGTTTTCTATATTTTAGGGTGAAAAGAATGTAAGACTTATTTTGAAGACCCGTCTTTCTCAACCAAAATGTCTATGGTCCCTTTTTTATTTATTTAATTTTTTTTATACAAGCAATGGTCTAAAATACTCTGAATTAATCTAAAATTTATCTAATCTACCGAGGACGTCTGCCGCCTATGACCCTGTTAAGTGAGATAAAAGATTTAAAATTGAGTCTAATTTAGTAATTTAACTTACTACTCACAAAACCTAATTAATCTACCTCAACTATTTACCTACTTGATCCATTTCTTTAGTAACTTCTATTTGTAGCTTCAATCACACATGCTTAAGCCAAAAAAATAAAAATAAAAGAGAACTGATCTTCTTATAGAATTAACCCAAGTTTTTTTGTGGGAATGAACCATTAAGCAAGTTGCACTCTGTTTTACTTATTGTTTGTCCTTTTAATGTGCTTTGCTGTCAAATTGTTAATAATGATATAAAAAATGATTAAATGTTTGTGGGAGCAAATTTCCCCACGAGAATATTCGGTTGAAAAGATTCTCCTTTCTTCTTCGCCGCCTCTTTCTCCCTACAAAATAGAACCAATATGCCAATTTCTATGAACACCCAATTGGAAAGGGTTGGAAATTCCTTGTAGGTCAAGGAATTTTTTCTCCTTAAAAGTATAGGGTTTTTCCAAGCCATTCTTCAAACCAAAAATACGTCCCTCCAATTCCGTTGGTGAGAGAGAGTGCATTTTGGAGAGCTGCTCCAGCCTACTTGAGAATTCGATCCAAGCCGCACGTCCAAGGTAATTTAACTTGGAATATTTTTTTGTCTTTTGTTTTGACTTATGGCAGCAAATTGTGAGCAAGGAATAAAATATCGATGATATCGGAAATATCGGTAGTCCAAAAATACGGAAATTTCGATGGAAATATCGGGATATTATCGATATTTCGGTCCATGTCGTCAATATTATCGATATTTTGGTTTATGGATATCTAAAATATCGATGGTATCGGAAATATCGGTAGTCCAAAAATACAGAAATTTCGTGGAAATATCGGGGATATTATGGATATTTTATTCCTTGATTGTGAGGCAGTGTGGTGCATGCTCACGGACTGGTGCATGGCTAGAGCACGCAAGGGCTGGCAAGGTTTCATGAGGTCAGATGCGTGCATGGCTGGAGGCGTGCCACTTGACCTGTGCGTGCTGGGCTCGGTGGAAGTCTGGTCCGTGGCTGGAATTGAAGTGGGTGGACCACGTGCGTGACTGGGGGTTAGCGCTGGGGCCATGAGCAGCACGGGCCTCATGCTCTGCACGGGCCACGTCTGGAGGTGTGCACAACAGGAGTTGGGCCAGGCGCATGGGGGTTGTTGTTGGGCTTCGAATGCGCGCATGCACGAGCTGGGCTGCAACGTGAGATGGCGTTGGGCCAGGTTGGAGCTGCATGGAGGCGATGGGCCTGGGCTGCACGCTGGCTGGAGTTGGCACAATGGGCCTGCGCTGGAGCACCTGTTGGGCTGCACCCCCCCTTCGGCTTGGGCTGATCCAAGCAGCTCAGAATTTTTTTTTTTTACTTCTTTCTTTTTTCTGCTGCTGTTATATATACATATATATATATATATTATTTTTTTATTGCATTCTAACTTGTAGAATTTTTTGTATTCTAACTTGTAGAATTTTCTTGTCATCTTGCAGTTGTCCGTAGACCATGTCTTCTGAAAATGGTAGCAAGTCATCAAGCTCTCAATTGCCTTTGTATTTGTGGGGAGGCTCTCAAGAGCCTAAGAAGAGGTTCGTGGCTAATTTGCATCGGGTTACGTCTGAAGCTCAATTCCAGAAGTGGCGGGCCATTTATGCTCATGCCATTCCCGATGACGTGCATGTCAAGCTGACGAAGCCTCTGACTGACGACATGCCTTGTGTGGATGTGAATGATCCGGATGCTAGGGTTATCACCTTCGGTCCTTTTTACTTTTCATTAGGCTTCACCTTCCCGCTGTCGAAGCTTTTTAAGGAGGTGTTCTGCGCCATGGGGTGTGCTCCGAGTCAGTGTACTCCGAACGTCTACCGGGCGATCATGTGTTTCGAAAATCTGAGCCGTTTCTTTAAGCTGGAGTTGACAGTGCGAGAGTTCTTCTACTTTTTCCAAGTGAGGCGCTTTGAGAAGTACGCCCAAGTTCGTATCTACAAAGCCAAGTTGTTCGATAGTTTCAGTCAAGGAGATCACGTATGGCATGACGATGTGTTGGAAGTCAGTGGACGGTGGGAAGGTGATGTTGGTGATGGCCCACTCGTTCCCGTCACCTACTGCAATGGTATGCCATATTGTTATTTTGATTTGCTTTCCTTTGAATTTCTTGAAGTGTGGCTGACTAACTTTTATCTTCTGCTTGTAGCGAGTAACATCAGCAAGCAATTGAAGCTTGGACCTGACATGGCTAAGGTCGGCCGAGCTCTGAACATTCCTCAGAAGTTTCGCGAGTGGCGCTGGCTGTTGAGCGAGTATCGAGAAGAAGTCGGTGGGTTGCCCCCTGCCTAGGATGTTGAGAGATGGAAGCAGAGCGGTCCAGACCCTGATGATTTGCCTGCTGGACAGGAGGAGTGTTATGCTGAACCCTATCGAAAAGGAAGGCTGCTGGCAGGTCTTCAAGAAATGAAGCTGGTTCTTCGCGGGCGAAGAGTGTGTCTCTGTTGAGGAAAAAGACAAAGTTGCCTTCTGTTGAGGAGACACAAGTACCAGTTTTCCCCCATCATCCGCTAGGGTTAAACACCTTGTTGGTGCAGATAGCAAGAAGATTGGTGGTATGCGCAACGCTCGGGATGTTCTACTCAAGGCTCATGCTGACAAGCTTGAAGACCGTGATCTGCTCCGCGAAGTAGTCCGTGCAGATATTCCTCTCTGAAGTTCCGGTCGTCTGCATCAGTCAAATGATGGAGATTAAGTTGGGAGGTCTGTTCATGATCCGGCTGTTGAGTTACGGGCAGTCAAGCGTGGAGTTGATTCAGCGTCGTTGACTCCTTTGGAGGTGAGGTTGGCGGAGGCTAAGAAAGCGAGAGAGTCATCTGCTCGAGTGAAGGGCTCCTCTGTCACGCCAGCGACTAAGCCCGGGGTGGAACACTTTAGTCATGTCGGAGATGCAGGCGTGTCTGATCTGCTCAAAACTAATTTTCTGTCAAACCCGTCCACTTGTGCTGAGCTGGTTAATCATATCCGTCAGGCCAGAGATCTTGAGACCTTCTCGAGTCTTTCCTTAGAGAAACAAAGGGAAGCGACATTTCATCTGCTTCAAAAGGGGGTAGTTTTTGCTACTGAGACTATCCGGAACTTGTCTGCTATTGCCCCCTCTTCTTCTCAACACAGCGAGTTGGAGAAGAAGAATGCTAAACTGACTAGCAAGCTTTCTGCCGAGCAGGCGCGTTATGAAAAGAAGACATCTGATTTGAGGGCGATGATATCTGAGCTGAAGAGTTCTCTTGCCGAGAAGGATTCCGCGCTTAACTCTTCTGCTGCTGACTTGTTTAGTCGAAAGGATGCTTACTTCCGCCTTGAGCGCAAGAATGCTGATCTCTCCCTCAGTTATGACAAGCTCCTAGTTAGATTGCGCGCCTACCACAAGTCTGTTGAAGAATCCAAGTTTGAGGCCACTGTAGATGCGTATAAGCTGGGCTACCTGGACTGCACAAATGGGACTGCTCCGTCCTATGCCATTGAAGATGTAGACATCGAGACGCTCTGCCCCGACTTGTTCCATGTGAAAGGAGGAATTGAAAGGCAGGTAGCTAGAGTGAACGGGGCTGAGGAGGACGTGGTAGACGAGATGTTGGCAGATGTCGTGGAGCAGGTAAGTGGAGCTGCTGAAGGTGTGGCTGATCAGGCGGATGCAGAAGAGACTGTAGATCAAGGACCTCCTGCCAGCGCTTTGGAGTATATGGCGACTCCTTTTCAGCTTTTGTAGTTTCCTTTCTCGTTTAGAATAATTGGTCGTATGTGACCATTTTCTTTTTTATTGAACTTGGCCGGTTGGCCACTTTGCTATGAAAATTTCAGTTATTTCTTCAACTTCAATTTGCATATTGTCTTGTGAACTGCTTGAGTAGCCAGCCAGTGTCTTGGTTGTGTATCTTCTTTTGGAGATTTATGAGTGTCAGGGTCCTCCTTGAGGGACTCCGGGCGTGTTCTGCATATCATGTAGGATGTTTTGGTCGTTGCCCTGCGTCTCCCGAATGACTCTACTTATGGGCAACTGTATGACTATCCTACCTCCCTTAGGAAACGGATAAGGACCTGGATACTTCCCTTAGGAAATTCCTGGTGTACTATGCGTCTCCCGAAGGACACTTCTTTGTGGGCTGCGTCTCCCGAAGGACGCTTTTGGTCGTCACCCTACGTCTCCCGAAGGACGCTGCTTATGGGCAACTTATATGGCTATCTTGCCTCCCTTAGGAAACGGATAGGAACCTGGATACCTCCCTTAGGAAATTTCTGGCTCACCTTGCGTCTCCCGAAGGACGCTTCTTACGGGCTGCGTCTCCCGAAGGACGCTGCTTAAGGGCAACTATTTCACTATCCTGCCTCCCTTAAGAAACGGATAGGAACCGGATACCTCTCTTAGGAAATTCCTGGCGCACCCTGCGTCTCCCGAAGGACGCTTCTAATCGTCACAATGCGTCTCCCGAAGGACGATGCTCATGGGCAACTATTTGTCTATCCTGCTTCCCTTAAGAAACGGACAGGAACCTGGATACCTCCCTTAGGAAATTCCTGGCGCACCCTGCGTCTCCCGAAGGACTCTTCTTATGGGCTGCATCTCCCGAAGGACGCTTCTGGTCGTCATCCTGCGTCTCGGGAAGGACGCTGCTTATGGGCAACAATTTGTCTATCCTGCCTCCCTTAGGAAACGGATAGGAACCTGGATACCTCCCTTAGGAAATTCCTGGCACACCCTGCGTCTCCTTGAGGACGCTTCTTTGCGGGCTACGTCTCCCGAAGGACGCTTCTGGTCGTCGCCATGAGTCTCACGAAGGACGCTGCTTATGGGCAACTTATATAGAGACATTCTGGAATGAGTAGGCAGATAAGACATTCTGGAATGAGAAACTGAACTTTATATTGATATTTATAAGGTTACAGTGCTTTATTCGAGAATGAAAATAGCTGGATACAAAAAACCAGAGGCTTCTAGCCGTTGTTCATCTTTTTCAGAGATGTGTAGGTCTCAGTTATCTGCTTGGGACTGAGGAGGAAGCGTCATGGATAATACTTTCGGAGATGGTATGCATTCCATTGTCGTGGAATTTCCTTCCCTTCCATGGTGTCTAGCGTGTAGCTCCCCCTGCCCCCAGACCAGCTGATTACATATGGGCCCTCCCAGTGAGGATTCATCTTTTTTGACCCTTGCCTTGGTGCAGTGATGAAAGCCTTTCTTAGCACGAGATCGCCTGGTTGAAATTGTTTGACCTTGGCTCTTTTGTCGTGGTAAGACTTTAACTGCTGTTGATAGGAGGCGACTCGGACAATAGTCTTCTCTCGTTCGCCCTCAAGCAAGTCGAGGTTGAGCCTCTTCTGCTCGGAGTTCTGATCAACACTGCCCACCTCAAGGCTTATGGAGGGGACGGTGATGTGAGGAGGGATGATTGCTTCCATCCCATAGGCGAGGGAAAATAGGGTTTTGCCAGTTGACCTTCATTTAGTAGTTCGATAAGCCCATAGTACTCTAGGGAGTTCATCCACCCATTTCCCTTCGGCGCCTTCTAGCCTTTTCTTCAAGCAGTCCAATATAACTTTTTTGGATGCCTCGGCCTGTCCATTTCCTTGTGGATACCTCGGGGTGACAGGTGTTGTTTGATTTTGTATTTTTCAAAGAAGGCAGTGATGTGCCTGCCGATGAATTATGAGCCATTGTCAGTTACTAGTGACTGTGGGCAGCCAAACCTGCAGATGATGTTTCTCCAGATGAATCTCTCCACATCGGCTTCTTTAGTAGAGGATAAAGCTTCGGCCTCGATCCATTTGGTGAAGTAGTCGGTGGCAACGATCATCATGTCTTTTTTGGCTGGCGCCGGTGGCAGGGGACCAACTAGGTCAATGGCCCATTGCATGAATGGCCATGGACTGTTTTGCGGATGGTAGACTTCGGCAGGCAGGTTAGGAATTGGCTTGTACCATTGGCAGCGATCACATTTCTTGACATATTCGGTGGAGTCGTGGCGCATGGTAGGCCAAAAGTAGCCTATGTTTAGAGCCTTCTGGGCAAGTGATCTGCCCCCCGAGTGGTTGCCACACTCGTCGTCGTGAATTTTGCAAAGAACCTCAAGTGTTTGAGGGTACTTTATGCAGGTGAGATGAGGACCAGAGTATGATCTGCGAATGAGCTTGTTGTCATGCATGTAGTATCTCGCGGCCTTTTGCTGGACTTTTCTGGCTTCGAACTTGTCCGTTGGTAGATTTCCATTCATCAGGTAGTCGATGATGGGGTCTTGCCAGCTGGGGTCCTCGTCAATCTGCATTGCGTCGGTTGGCTCTATTTCTTCAATGCTTGGTCGGTCAAGGTGTTCGACCGGGATGGAGCGTCTGAACTGGGTATCCAGCGCTGATCCTAGGCTTGCCAGGGCATCTGCATGCGCGTTCTCTGCCCGAGGCACCTGTTGGATGGTAAAGGTAGGGAACGCTTTTAACAGCTCTTGGACTTTGTCAAGGTACAGAATCATCCTTGGGTGCTTCGCCATGTATTCACCTGAGGCTTGATTCGTGATTAACTGAGAATCTGAGTAAACGGCTAGCTTCTTGATCGCTAGTTCCTTTGCCAAGCGCAGGCCAGCGAGTAATGCCTTGTATTCTGCCTCGTTGACCAGCTTCTCTTCTTCGGTTGATGAGGTGAATTCTGCCACGAAGTCTGCTAAAGCCTGGGCTTTTATTGCAGTTTTTGGCCGGTAGAGGAGGTCATACTGGCTTAGCTCTATAGCCCACTTCATGAGTCGTTGAGAAGCGTCAGGGCTTTGAAGTATTGATCTCAAAGGAAAGTCGGTCATGACTTGACATCCTCGCCTTCTTGGGCCCGCAAGGAAGTGTGCACGAAAGGCTGGGCCCTCAAGAAGGTCAACCTGATGACTCTCGCAACGAGGATCGTGAAGAACGACGCTCGGCTGCCAGTTCCCGAAGAACCAATCCTCGCCGACAAGTCGTAGGGAATCCCTCGCAAGCGCTGTCCACCAATACGCCACCTAGGCAGGACAACCAGGGACGACGGCCCTTGCGAGCCAATGAGGAAGTCAACCAGCGCCGCCCGAATCATGAAGGTCACCGACTTGACCAACAACTCATGCGTGCAAAAGACGTCGAGAATCTCGTGAATAACCGACTTCGAGACTGGAAGGCTGGTGGAAATTCCGAAGATGCTCTACGCAGGGAGGTAGACCAAGCGAACTCCACACCTTTCACCGTCGAAATCGAGCAGGGTGCTCCCCCAAAGTGATTCTCAACGCCCTTTCTTACACACTTCAAAGGGGATTCCGACCCCGAAAGCCATCTGAAGCATTTCAAGAGTATTATGATCCTCTATAAGACCGAAGATGCGTTAATGTGTAAAGTGTTTGCAATGACCTTGCAAGGAGCAGCCCAAGATTGGTTCCACACCCTGCCGTCTGGGTCAATCAGCAGCTTCAAGGAGCTAGCCTATGTCTTCACTAAAGAGTACACTTCTTATCGGGCGATTAAGAAAAACCATGGTCACTTGTTCAACCTATACAAGAAGTCCGATGAATCTCTTCGAGATTACATCAAGAGATTCAAAGCAGAAAAGGCGACCATTGTGGGATGCGATGACCAAGTCGCATCTACTGCCTTCAAGAAAGGTCTTCCGGCCGAGCATGACTTATACCGCGAGCTGACTATCACTCTCAGCCAGACTTTGGCAGAAGTCTTCGCGACTACGGAGCGCTACGCGCTCTGGGATGAAGATCGATTCGCCGCGAAGAAATTTACTAGGCGGGAAGGTCAGTCTACTAAGCAGGCAAGTCAGGGAGGCGACAGGTTTAACAGCAGGAATAAAGACAAGCACAAGCCACGCCCGCAAGAAGACGTACCGGCAAAAGAGAACTATACCAAGTTCACCATCCCCATACATCAAATCTTAGCCCAAGTGAAGGACAAGCCTTGGGTAAAAAGACCGCCACCCTTAAAGGGAGATCCGGACAAGAGGGATACTAGAAAATACTGTGCCTTCTTTGATGTATGGGGATGGTGAACTTGGTATAGTTCTCTTTTGCCGGTACGTCTTCTTGCGGGCGTGGCTTGCGCTTGTCTTTGTTCCTACTGTTAAACCTGTCGCCTCCCTGACTTGCCTGCTTAGTAGACTGACCTTCCCGCCTAGTGAATTTCTTCGCGGCGAATCGATCTTCATCCCAGAGCGCGTAGCGCTCCGTAGTCGCGAAGACTTCTGCCAAAGTCTGGCTGAGAGTGATAGTCAGCTCGCGGTATAAGTCATGCTCGGCCGGAAGACCTTTCTTGAAGGCAGTAGATGCGACTTGGTCATCGCATCCCACAATGGTCGCCTTTTCTGCTTTGAATCTCTTGATGTAATCTCGAAGAGATTCATCGGACTTCTTGTATAGGTTGAACAAGTGACCATGGTTTTTCTTAATCGCCCGATAAGAAGTGTACTCTTTAGTGAAGACATAGGCTAGCTCCTTGAAGCTGCTGATTGACCCAGACGGCAGGGTGTGGAACTAGTCTTTGGCTGCTCCTCACAAGGTCATTGCAAACACTTTACACATTAACGCATCTTCGGTCTTGTAGAGGATCATAATACTCTTGAAATGCTTCAGATGGCTTTCGGGGTCGGAATCCCCTTTGAAGTGTGTAAGAGAGGGCGTTGAGAATCGCTTTGGAGGAGCACCCTGCTCGATTTCGACGGTGAAAGGTGTGGAGTTCGCTCGGTCTACCTCCCTGCGTAGAGCATCTTCGGAATTTCCGCCAGCCTTCCAGTCTCGAAGTCGGTTATTCACGAGCTTCTCGACGTCTTTTGCACGCATGAGTTGTTGGTCAAGTCGGTGACCTTCATGATTCGGGCGGCGCTGGTTGACTTCCTCGTTGGCTCGCAAGGGCCGTCGTCCCCGGTTGTCCTGCCTAGGTGGCGTATTGGTGGACAGCGCTTGCGAGGGATTCCCTGCGACTTGTCGGTGAGGATTGGTTCTTTGGGAATTGGCAGCCAAGCGTCTTTCTTCACGATCCTCGTTGCGAGAGTCATCAGGTTGACCTTCTTGTGGGCCCAGACTTTCGTGCACACTTCCTCGCGGGCCTAAGCGGGCGAGGATGTCAGGTCGTGGGCCAAGCCTTTCACGCACGTTGGTCCTCGAACTCAATCTTGATTGGATACTTCGTCTGCTCGGAGTGTGGCTCGCGGATGCTTGTGACATGCCAGCTTGCTGGTCACGTTGTTGTCTTCCTCTTTGTCTGCTCGCTCCTGCTCGACCTACTTGAGACCTTTCGACCTGCCTGTCGTGCGTCCGTCTATCATTCTCTCTTCACCCTGTCGTCCAAGGTCAAGATTTTGGGCCAAGCCTGCTTGGTTGAGGAGTTGTCGCATCAACTCGGGTAGGTCGTCCATTCTTTGGGTCAGTTGGTCGACTCTTAGACTGAGGTCTACTTGACTTCGTGGACCGGGATGAGAGAATTGCGTGGAGCCCAGTTGCACATGAGTTAGGGTTTCGTTAGAGGTGTACGCGGGAGCATACGTCGAGCGCGGCGGCAAATGAGGGAGTGATTGAAGTTGCTCCAAAAGTAGGCCTAAGTCGGCGGTGGTAATGAGCCCACCTTGATGGGAGGTTCCACCATGCTCGGCGGTGGTTCCATGAGGGTGGCTAGATCCGGCCACGGGGCCTTGGATGACGGCGGTGGCCGGCGTGGTGGTGAGAGGTGGTGGTGCCACCATGTCGATCGCGGGATCATGGGTGGAGTGGCTTTGGGCCGTTGCGGATTTTGTCATCGCGGCGGTTTTGCCCCTCGTCTTGCTTCCAACCATGGTTGTTTGGAAGGCTTCGGTGGATTGGAAAATAGGAGGAACGGATTCTTTGAGCACGCGTTGAGTATAACTCGTGCTCTAAATGAAAGCACCAATTTGTGGGAGCAAATTTCCCCACGAGAATATTCGGTTGAAAAGATTCATCTTTCTTCTTCCGCCTCTTTCTCCCTGCAAAATAGAACCAATAAGAGGACCACACCTGGGGGGTGTTGGCCAAAGGCCCTCCAATGCCTAAGTTAGTTCGAGAGTTTATGAGAAAAACACTAGCTAACTAGGGTACGGAGATATATATGTTTATGGTGTAAACCGGGCGGCCGGAGCATTATGTAAAAGAGGGAGAGAAATGAGGTGGCTAGAGTTTCATAGAGAAATTTAGACTTACCTCAACCCTTTGTGTGGCCATGTATTTATAGGGGGCCTCGACGAGGTTGGTGAGGTTGGTGTGGTTGGTGTGGTTGGTGTGGTAGGTGAGGTTGGTGTATTTAGGGATTTGATTTATTAGGGATTTAAATCAAATCCCTAGTTGTGGTAGGTATTCAATCAATCCCTAACTTAATTAGGTAACTCCTCCTTTAATTGGAATTGTGGTAGGTACCAAATCAATTCTCAACCTAATTAGGTAACATTCCATTTAATTGGATAATCCCCAATTAAATTGAGTAACTCCCAATTAGGTTGAATACTTCCCAATTAGGTCAAATAATCCACAAATGGAAGGAATTATTTGACCTAGGGTTATGACTAAATTCGGTTCCCACAATGTTCCTTTTAGAAAAAAAAAAAAATTAGGAGACTATCTGTTCAACCATTAGACTTAAAAATATGATTGCTGGTTCTGAAAAAAAAAAAAAAAAAAATTATACAAGTTCAAATGCTTTGCAGAGCGGACATTCATCAGCTGAAGAATCCGGAATAATGGAAGACTTGGACATCACTGTTGCTGCGGTAAGTGTTAAGTTTCTTTTATCATTTATATTTATTTTAAGGGTGTCATCCCAAATTAACTTTAATTTCTTGTGCATGTGTGTCCATTTATATATATATATTATAAGTTTCTAGTTGTATGATTAGCAAAGAACATTTACATTTGTCAGGTTTTGCAAGCAAAATTTACATTTTTGCACTTCTCTTCCTATCCATGTTTAATGTTTCTAGTTTGTAACTTCCTTCTTTGAAATGAGTGAGACCATCGTCCTCACCGATGCATGTGGCACAATTTGAATAAATGTTGGCTTGGGTGTGATTCTTCTTTTGCTTATATTTCACCAAATTAGTGTGTTTGATTACGGTCAACTCAATTTGTACTTCGTTTGGCATCACTTAATTCAAAATTTGACTTTAGATCCGAAAATGTTGGAGTGGAAAATTTTGGGTCCTCCAACAAGTAATTTGATTTCCATGTTGAGAAGCCGTACACCATTCTGATTGCCATTAGTGAAGGAGGGGGGTACCTGCAAGAAAACATTATGACGCTCAAGTCAATAAGAGTGTAATCGCAGGAGGGTTTAGAATAGTATTGAACCTGATTTTCTCCTGCTGGGATGTGGTGTTAACTGACACTTTATAGGCAGTGGAGTCTTGTGCTCCAAGTGCCACATTCCTAATTTCTCTCCATGTTTCAGGATAATGGATGTCATGTTGCTTGAATTTCTCCACTCCCCCAAGTTTAGGATGCATGGGTAGTGAGTTATTGCTTGTGTAGTACATTTTTGCTCCCACGCATGCCCCCTTTACTCTCTTTAGACACACTTCATTCTCGGGTGTGAAGAGAGAATATATTTATTGTGGGAATTCGTTCCATGTAAGATTTCAAGAGATGTCAAGTAATATAGTAAATACATTTGTTAACTAATGAACATGAGGAAATATAAGTTTTGGAATTTAGAAGCAAACCAAGTATGTTACCTTTTGATCACGACTAAGTAAAGATTTATGAGTAAATCATCGCCTTGAGAAATCCTTGATCCACAAGTCCTTGAGTTGTGATAATGTATTGTCAAATTTGGTGAACTTTTAGTTGGGATCAACAGAGGATTCAATTGATTGACTAAGGATCCGATTGATGGGCCCCAGTGGATTGATAATCTCAGGGTGATGTAGGGATCAATATGGACCCAAAATTTTCCGCTCCAACATAAAAGATTAGATTTTTTTTTTACAATATTAAACTAGCCTCTGACAAAAATTCCTGGAACACTTCAAAGGATATTTCATATGGATGGCTGACAAACATTTTGTTAATATACATCTAAATTCATCACAAACCCAATAAAAATTTACTTTCCCTTCCAAGAGATTTTCTTCATCTGTCTCTAAGTGTTTTGGTTCTCTCTCTCTCTAAGCTCCACATCCAAGAGGAACAAGATCTGATACATCCTTTTTATGGATTCCAAAATTCTTGACTTTATACTCTCAAATGTGATTGATTCTTATGGATTTCCTTTACAATCTTTTTCGAGAGAGTAAACACAACTTGTAACTAAAAGAATGTTAGATTATAAAAATCTATTAAATCTATTATATTCTTGTTTGCTGAGTAAACTCAATAATTGTTTTCTGGCTCCACATCTGCTCATCCAGTTGAGTTTCTTTTTTCTTTTTCTTTTTCTTTTTTCTTCAAAATTGTAGAGTAAAAGTATGGCAGATCTATAATATTTTAGGAGTAATGCTACTCTTACCACATTTGTATACCATATTCTCATACCACCTTATGTGGCAGATGAAGTGGACAACCGCATCAATTAAAAAGTGTCATAAATCATAAAAGAAAAGAAAATGTTAAATTAATTTTAGTTGATATGGCTGTCTACTTCATCTGCCACATAAGGTTGTATGGGAATGTGGTGTACAAATGTGGTAAAAGTAGTATTATTCATATTTTAGAGGAGACGAAAAACTAAAGGGTTTTTTTCTTTTCTTTTCAGGAAGGTGGTGTACTGGAAGCGGCACTACTAAAAATAAAGGTCAATGACCATAAGTATATATGTGTCTACAATTAAGGTTTGTATTGGCACTTTTTGTGCACAATTAAGATCCAATGCCTCAACATCCATCACACCAACTTGCATCTCAGCCCCATACAAACTTCCATATTTTACTATAGCACACCCACATCTTGATGGCAATGCAATCTCGACAAATATAGACCATATGTAATTGCCATTTCATTTTGCAAAAACCGATCGCCTGATTGGCAATTGCCCAAAGACTTCTGCTATTTGATTATTCTCCTTTTCCATTAAACACCCAAGATCAAAACCATTACGGTTAAGGAAATATCATAACAAAGATATATGAATATTAACGTATCAATGCTAAATATCTTAAAGACATCGGATAATATCAGAGAAGTGAAGTGGTTCTCCTTAAAAGGCATCAAAACTTTAAACAAATTGATGCTTATGACATAAATCAATAATGTTGGAGTTTTAAAGATAGAAATCGATGCACCATTAATTGTTGTTTGGCTCTTTGTACTATTAAATTGATTTTTGTTCACTATGAAAGATGAGAAAACTAGTCGCACTCACATTAACCCGGGCACAAAAGATACCCATAGAGGTCCTCACTAGAGAACCGCCCTGTTGTTTCCCCTCCTTGCTTGGAGAAAGCTCCTGCATATCCGGGTTAATGTGAGTGCTCCTAAAAAGGTGGATATTTGTACAAGAAGGATATTATATGTTAATAATAATATTTACTATGTTAGATCGATATGGATTTTATGTACATGAGCTCTTTAATATGTGATTATGAACTTGCAGTTGTTAAACATGGCCGAGCTTTATGTCTTTTATGTCTTTTATGGACACACTGGGTGTAATTCCCCCTCTATGGGTAATACATTTCCATTTGTCTAAACATTATCAAACATGGCCGAGCTTTAGGCCTGTGCAATACTAGTTTGAATTGGCATGTCCTCAGCGGATGTGGGTCTAGAATCGGATTTATCCTTACTACTAGCCCACAATATGGCGTATAGTCCAACCACAATCAGCAGCCCGCCTAGTATGCTGAGATAAGAGGAAGACGAATTATAACGAAAGCCCAGAAAAATTAGAGTAATTATAAACCAAGTCTCCAAGGCAACAAACTAATTAAGTAGCAAAGACAAGAAATTCCAAACAATGGCATGGTGGATTAAGAAAATAATAGATAAGTCATACCTTCCCATATGTAACTTCTCATCGAGTAGGACAGAGCCTGCAAGTGCAACCATCACAAGCAGCACAGGCTGAAAAACCGGAGCAAAGAGTGGCCCTTCCTTCTTTACACCCCATGTCATTAGGGCCAAAGCAAGTCCTGAGATCAAGATTCCCTAAACAAAATTCAAATAGGAATATAGAAACTCAGATCTGGTTCCAACCAAAATTCAGGTATTTTTGGAAAATTGTACAACACTTTTAATTAATAGTGACACTATTATATTCAAAGAAAACTTTTCGACACTAATATAAAAAAAAAATATTACTGAATATGAAGCCGTAAGTACCAACTTCCATTGCTTCCAATCCCTCTCCACGCAGAGGGCAAAAATTACAGATTGAATTGATGCCATCAGGGACGTTAGAGCTGTGCTTGAGTAATGATAGGGGAAATTCTTAATCTGATTTTCCTGCATTGATAAAATGAATTACTTAAACAACAAGAAAAAACAGCTAATACGAAAACAAAGGAAATAAAGAAACCTAACCTGAACTATCAACCATAATGCGTACGAGAGGCAACCACCCAATGATAGCATGCATCCCCACAAAAGACTTTGAGGACTTTTGTGTGGCTCCCCATGATTACGGAGAAGATCAACATACGTTGACCACATGTTGATCTCTTTGCCTCTGTAGAAACTGAACACCATAGCTCCTCCTATGCCCATAACTATTCCAATAATTTTAACTTTACCGGTAGTAGTTTGTTGGGACAATTTCTCTATCCTGAAATATTAAATTAAATTAAGCACAGTTCTTGCACAATGCAAATTAATTAAACATTATACAGATCATATATAAAGAGAGCTTTGCTAAGATATTACCTGAAAATTACCGCTAGGATAAAGGTCATGGCCGGCACCAGATTTAACATACCAACTGCATATGTTGCTGATGTTAAAGACAGGCTCTCAATGTATAAGTTTGTTGACAACGAACCCCTGAAATAAATAATAGGTGCTTAATTATTGGAGATATTGTAAATTTGGCTCACATGAAGAAAAGTGCATGTAACTCCCTATATTCTAGATATAAACCTACCATATTTTTACCTAATTTACCTAGTTTACCTAGATTTTATAAACAATTATTTAACTATAGCACGAAAACTTGAAAATTATTTACCTATACAATTTCCATACTACTATTATACTTACTAATTTCACTACAACTCCAGTACTTGGAATAATTCAATACTACTAATATACCAACCACTAAAAAAAAGCTACTAAATGTTTTGCGAGTAATGAATCACACAACAACATAACACAATATGATAAGCACAATAAAGACTAATGTAGGGTTTAGTCAAGTATATGAAAATTCGCATTAAATATCACAAAAAATAATAGGTAAATTAGATTATTATCCATAATAAATAGATAAATTATTATTCATAAAATATAATGAGTTCTACTATTTTCACCCACCTGTCATATTTCCCTACCCATCTTATCTTCAAAGTTTTGAAGACAAATTTACCCTTTTATAAAATTACTTTTAAGGATTTAAGAAAAAACCTTAATTCTCCTTGAAGTAAAATTAAATAATAAAATCCTGTCCAAATTTTTTTTTAATAATAAAATAAGATTTTCTTTATTAAAAACAAATTCTCTCTCCCTCCCTCTCCCGACCCTTCTATTCTCTTCCCCCTCTATAGTTTACAGGCTAAGGCTTAGCTCTCTTGCTCTTCTTGGTCTGAGGCTCTGTTTGTTTGGTTTTCTCTTTTTAGCTTAAGGGCTCTACTGCTGTTGGGTTGGTTTCAGGAAATTCAGAGGCTGATTTTTGGCTCCCAGTTTTTCTGTGACTCTTGTTGGATTTGGTTCCTCTTTGGGGCTTTTGATTTGTGCTCAAGAATTTCGGGTAGTTGGATTCTGTACCAAAAACCCATATTATATTCAATTAATCCTTTGAAATTGAAGCCAAATTTAGTTTTGTCAACCCATCCTTGGAATCTCTACAGCCCCTAAGCAACCTAGTCACCATTCCCCGGAAGCAATCCCAGCCACCATTCCCTCCCCCATCTGGTTCACCCTCCATAATTTCCTCTATTTACACGCATTTGACAGCAAAAATTGCCCACAATTTGATTTTTTTGAGAAAAATTGAAGCTCAGTCTTCTAGAATCCAAATTCCAAAGAGGAGGAAGACAATGGAGGCTCTGGTTTGCAAAAAATTGGAGGACCCAACAGTACCTATTTCATAAGGAGGAGCAAAGAAAGCAATAGTAATGGAGAAGAGTTATCTAATGCGTGTAAAGAGAGGAAATTATGGAGGTTGAACGGGTGGGGGAGAGAATGGTGGATGGGGTTGCTACAGCCTGCAGGTGATGGTGGCTAGGGTTAAGGGCTTCAGGGGTCGGGGTGGGGAGAGTTTTTAATTTTTATGTTATTTTATTATTAATATTTTACTTTATTTTAATTGAATTAATAATTAAATGGTATTTTAGGAATAATGGTGGGTGGAAAAATAGGATTGTGTTTTTTGAAATTTACATGATGAGTGGGAAGATAACGTAAGTGGGGAAATAGAATAAGGGGGTGGAAATAGCAACACTCAAGATAATAAGAATAATAGGTACATTAGAAAATTAATAGGTATATTATCATTCATAAAAAAGAAAAAATTTGATATGCTGTTTTTAATAAATCACGAAATAGGTACATTATTATTCAAAAAATTTAAAAATCAAGTAACCAATAAATCAAATGTTAAAATAAAGATTAGTTGCGTTAAACTATTAGGAGATAAACACATAAGAAGCATTTTTGATCGAAAAAACATAAGTATAGGTGAGGGTAAAAAGTTACAAACATGACTTTTTTCTATTTTAATGCGGGAAAAAAAAAACTAACAAACAAATTCCTAAATTTATGAACATTACCATTTGAACGACAATTTTTTTTTTTTTAAAGGTGAAAATGATGATTCTTCATTAGACTCATAAATCCAAATTGCTATGAAAGACGCTATATATTACCAATAAAAGAGCCAGCTTCAGCACTAGCCTATTATATATCCCAAAGAAAACCTCCTTGCTAACTGCAAATATTTCAACTGACATGTCGAAAGACGAGACCCAAAATTGATCATTTTCAAATTCAAAACCATTCCAATATATCCAAGACCAATTTGAACAAACAAGGCTCCCATACTCTGGTCATATCACATTATCAACACTGTATTGAGCAAATAACAACAGAGGTCGATCGAATGACAACAGAGGTCTATCATATTAAATCGTAACTCATCCACTCAACTAAAACCACATCAAAAGCTTCGACAACTGCCTAACAAGCTCAATTTTCTTTCTTCTTTGAATACCGTCATTATATCTATGATGGGTTGCACTTGCACGCAAGGAAAACTAAATTTGAGGGGGAAACCCCAAATTTTCTATGATATTGTAATAAGAAGATGGAAAATTAGTTACCCAAATAGGCCGCAGAAAAAGCCTTTCAAGAGTACCATCCATGTTAGTTTTGTTCTGCAGTCCCTGCAAATTGAAAATAATTATGATATAATAAAGCAAGTTAAAAAAGAAAAAAAGAAAAAGAAAAAAAGAGGCAGTACCTTTCAAATATAATGGATAATACAAACATCACGGCCGCACCAAAACACATGCGGTAGGCCACCAGCACTGTTAGGTTTATACCATCTCCAGCTGCCAGTGTGTACTGAATGTTCATTACTGTGAATAATAGTTGTACAAAAATCAATACTAGTATTGATTTTACTGATTTCATTGTGAATATAAAGAAGAATGAATGGCAACCTTTAGGAAAGAGAGATACAGGTAGAAGACAGAGGGTGGAGAATGGAGGGTGGAGAGTGGATTAATAGGAATATGCAACAGGTTTTAGAGAAGGGGGTTTTATATATATACACCGGGGGACGTTTACAGCCTACTAATAATATTTACCTATACAATTTACATACTACTGATATACTTACTAATTTCACCGCAACTACAATACTTCGAATAATTCAATACTACTAATATACCAACTACTAGAAAATACCCACTAAATGTTTTGCGAGTAATGAATCACACATTTTTTTGAAAAGAAAGAGAATTATACAACTAGAAAATCTTTGTGTGCTTACCAATAGATGACTAGTAAATCTTTGTGTGCTTCAGGTAGAAAATTAACTACAAAATTATTTCCCTCAATCTTTTCAAAGCCTTATTATTTCCCTCAATCTTTGCTAATCATACAACTAGAAAATTAAAAAACAACACTCTTTGCATTTCTTTCAAAAAAAAAAAAAAAAAACACTCTTTGCATTTCTCTCAACAAAAAAAAACCAACACTCTTTGCCAATATTGAACCAAAAACTGTAGGGGTTCTTAGATATAGGTCCATTTTCATTAAGATACAATGGATGAAGGACATCAATTTTGGCTCCTCAATAGCAGTCCACCAAACAATCCAATGGACACGTAAGCAGTGCCTTTGTCCATCCTTTTTAAGATATTTACTTCTAGTGCCATTAAATAGAAAAGGCAAATAAACCGACCCCTCCCAACAATATGCTTGTCTCCTACAATCATGGTCATTCCATCCCAATCTCTACTGATTTTTTACTTCCTTAATGAAGATTTTCACAAATTCCAAAATAGGATTGAATTACTTGTGTTACAGTCTAATTTTTTTTTCGTTAGGTTCATGTGTCTATAATGGAGGTAGTTTGAGTGTTGAATATGGGGTGGAAAATAATTGACACATACCTACAATGAAGGTATGTAAGGAAATGTTTATTTTTCATGTTTGTTGTTTGTAGGTAAAATTTGATTGTGGTTTTTTCTTCCCGTTTATTAGTATTGGTTGATGTACCTGTACCTTAGGCTTATAAGGTTTATTTTTCAAGATTACTTGCTGTTGTAGTGAAAAAGATTATAAACCAAACTAAGTCTATAGAACAGGTAGAATGTCCAACTATACCTATACAACGAGTTTGTATCACAAACATTACATGTTGAACAAGTATACATGCCAAACGCTTTATGTGTTTGTAGTAAATGTATTTGTCCAAGAATGGTATATGTAATATATTTGTAGCAATTACATATGCATTTAATGACTGTTTGTAACAACATGATTTTGGGGATATGTTTGTGATATTTTCCTTTTCTATTCAATGACAAACGTGTTAAATGGCTTCAGATTATCACTTATATTATTATTACCCAATTCAAGGTATAAGGGGCAACATTGGAACAAAAAATGATTTAAAAAATAAAAAGAAAAAGATTACATCAGAAAATATTTAAAAGGAATGTAATCCTATGTAAGACAAAAGTCAAAGGACTTGTATCAAAGTCACTAACTCCGAGGATTAAACCCAACTTCTCAATGAGAATTTGGATCTATATCAACTTTTCTAAAAACGGTATACTGCATAATGAGAAGAGAGTTTATCAAATGCAGAAACTGAAAATTGGGATACTAAAATCTAAGAAAGAAGAGAATATCCATATTTGTAAAGTCCATAACGGCAAATTTTTTTAAAAAAGAAGATGCTTGCGCTTGTGAACACACATATGCACAAGAAATGAAAGTTAATTTGGGATGATACTGTTAGGTTTTGTTTACCCAATATTTTTAGCTTTCCTTGACAAACATGTAAACTCATACGTATAATCATGTGAAAATAGTATATATATATATATATATATATATTAATATTTAATGTTTGCATACTATATAATTGATAATATATATTTTTCTTCTTTTTTTTTATGGCATGCCACGTGATATATGGAGTCTGGCTATTAACTAGTATAGCCACCTTATTAAATCTTATTGCTTGGCTCTCACTATATTAATTCATTTCAGCCCTATTTAATTTTTATTATATATTTTTACACTTTACAAAAAGCATTAGAAATGCCCTTATGTTATGCTTACTAAGCATTCTGTACAAAGTTGACGTGTTGCATTCATATAGTTTGTTAATTCTTGTTAAAGTATGAGGTGGAATATTTAAGCATGAGGCATAAGCATTGTACGTGTTCTTATTTATAGCCTTAATTTGAGAGTGCTCACTAATCACCCTACAAAGCCAACGCATAGGGCTATTCATGGTGGTGGCATACTACTGTCAAGCCACCCAAGTACTCTAGGAAATCATAGACTAGTAGTGTGGCACAATTTTAGCTTTCATCTATATCTAATACATGGACTTTGCCAACTTTGGCTCCCCATAAATAGCACTTCCTTGTACTTCTTGTATCATAGTCTTCACTTAAATTGCTTTTGTTTCCTAGAATTCGTAGGAAAAGGGAAAAAAAGTGAGAAATAGAAAGTGTTGTGAGATTTTGGAGAAGCTCAAAGTGTTTGGACTTGTGACTGGGAGTTATACAATAGCTTTCCTAATTAAATTCAATTATTTCCTAATTAATTTTTGATTATTTTATTTTAGTTTTTTTATTTTAATTTAATTATTTTAATTTTAGTTCGGGATGTTACAATCTACCCTCCTTATAAGAATTTCGGTCCCAAAATTCCACAACTGTTTTGGTTAACCAACACCGTACCATTCAACTCCTTCACTTTGGTAACATACCCAACTATTCCACACTTACACCTTTATTATAATCTGCTTCCGATGTTATCAAGTTTAATTTCTTATTTCTTAATATGAAAACCTCAACAAATTTTTCAAAACCTTAAGATTTCTTTAATCATTCGTGTACACCTAATACTTGCATCAGGCACGCAACTGAGTGTTCTAGACAAATGTGACTTCGGAATCTACTAAAACACGTGAAAGATAAAGGAAGAAAGGTAACATACCAATGGCGACGTCTGGTGTGGCATGTGCCTCCTGCTGAGTCATAGAAAACACACGGGATTGAGTCATTGGACGCCCTTGCTATCCCCTCTGATTCCTTCCACCTCTTCCACGGAAGGTCGATTCAACCCCACTGCTAGAAGAACCTGCAGTCGACGATGAGGCACCACCCTGACTCTGTTCCTGACCAATGTTACCCTGGCCCTGTTGGCCTACCATCTCTTGCACTACTGAACCACCCAGAAAGAGATTAGGACAGTTCCTCTTGGTGTGCCCAACTTGCCCACAAGCATAACAAGTTAGGCCGCTTCCCTGACCCTGCTCACCAGTTTGCACAGGATGCTTACAATCCCTCCTAAAGTGTCCAATTCTCCACTATGTGGCAAGTTGAGCCAACCCTCTGTGAAGAATCCCTAGCTGTACTGTCAATAGACTGTTGACCAGCATCCTAACTCCAGTTTGACCTCGATCCAAACCTTCCACTTCCTGGACTCGAACTACCACTACTCTCATAACCAGAACGAGATCCTCCTCTCTTTGATGGACCCTAGCTCGGTCCACTAAAGTTAGACGTATCTCGACAACGTCTTCCTGCAGCAATCTTCTTCGACATACGGTCAGCTGCTTGAGCCAACACCCTCGTAGAAGGATAAGTGTTTGCAGTAACAATTGCTTGAATTTCATCCCACAAACCATCTTCAAACCTTCTGCACTTTTCTGTTTCATTCGAACCAATTCTGGAGTAAACCTAGACATCTCATTGAATTTGTGCTCATACTCCAGCACAGACATTGTCCCCTGCCACAAATTCAGGAATTCCGCTTTCTTCAAATCTCGGTAAGTGCCAGGATAAAATTGCTCAAAGAAGATGCGCTGAAACTCTGGCCAAGTGATGGCAGTAGGATTAGCATATCCTCTATGAACAACCTTCCACCAATGACAGGCATTTCCCTTCAGAAGGAAGATAGCCAAACGAACTCTGTCTCCATCGAGGCACCTCATGACATCAAACACTCTCTCCAAATTAGTGAGCCAGCTCTCAACTTCAGCTAGGTCAGCACTGCCAAAATAGTCATGAGCCCCCAATTCCCTGTCTCTCTTTATGCCAGAAGCTTCTGTGTTACGCCTTCCTTGCAGGGCAGTGGTAACAGTTCGGGTGAATTAATCAAGCACATGGTGAAGGTCTAGTGCATTCTCCCCAGCTTCCTCATCAACAAGTGGAGGTGGTGGTGGAGGCGGAGATGGGGGTGGAAAGGGAGGTGGAGGTGAAGGTGGTGGTGGTGGTGGAGCATGCCCTCCGACCCCACGAAAACGAGTTCTTGGCCTACCACGCCTGGGAAGCATGATTCTTGTAAGAAAGAAAGATAGGAAAGTCGTTAGTTACAAGAGTGCACAAGGAATACGAAACCTGAAGGAAATTGAACCTAATGCTCTGATACGAAGTTGACAGGACCGGCCCTAAATCCCTCAGAACCCGGGACTGACCCTGCTAATATTCCGACATCCAACCGATGTCGGGCCTACACTAAAGAATAAACTTCCTCTTCCTGAGACAAAGGGAAAAGGGGCCGAGGCTTCTACGAAAATTGCGGCAGAATCTCCCTTGAAAAATGGACTTTCCCAAAATTTAAACCTGCCAAACAAACAACAGAAATACAACCCAAGCGCTAGCATGCAAGATACAAACGTATACATATTTCACAATAGGCCTCCGGCCATAAATTCAATCCTAAGTAGGTGAGTGACATCAGAGCAATTCTACGAATATTCAAATTCAAACAATAGAAGTTAAAGTTTACAATAATGGACATAAATTTCCTACAGTTTAGTTGAAGCTCGAGAAGAGGAGTGCTCGGCTTGATTGATCAATTCACTTCAAATACTACATGGGGGGCGCAAAACAAAAAAGCGTGAGTGGACAAAAATAAAGTTTTCACATACTCAAAACAATATACTAACCCCACCGTTTCAAAAACGATGCAATTGAAATCCTTTATATACATAATTAATTCAAAACCAAGATATCTCAAAATAGGTAAAGCAAAACTCAATCCAAAACCTTTCCCGAACAACCTAACCCTTTCCCAAGACATAACCTCCCAAATCGAAACCACAAGATATATGTATATGTATAAATGGAAAACAACTTCGATAATTGTATAAGTATAAAAATAAAACATATAAAGTCTCAAAGAATAGAGATAAAGTTTATATGACCATATCACACCATCATAAGTACTGGGAAAACGATCCATTAGGGGGATCGCTTGACTAGCTTGTAGGGCTCAACTTTCTGTCCTGGATCTAGGGATGAGCTATCCAACCGGGGGACCACCGCTCTACCTTACACATGCCGGAATATCTAACGCCACGTGTGTACAAACCAAACCACTGTCCTACGTGCGCAGACTAACCCGCCAAGGGCCTTCGGCACACCTGATCAAAAGTGCCCGAACCTTTACTATACGCCGGAAATTCTAACACCACATATAGTCAAACAACCATAACCAACTCAATCCCACACACCGGAAATCTCCAACGCCACACGTGGGTAAACCAAGGAGGGTACAAACCATGGTGCGACTCCGACGTCTCAAAACCACAACTACTACTACATTTTACTATTTGCGCGACGACATTTTGCGCGACCAACAAAAATTAGTCGCACAAGACACACTTGCGCGACGCAAACAATTCTTCGTCTCGCATACTAGCGAGGATAATAATTTTATATTTTTAAAACTACGCGATGAAAAATCCAGATTTAGCGCGACGATAAATATAACCGTTGCGTAAAGTTAGGAAGAAAATCGCAGGTTTATTTTATTTGGCGCCAAATACTTGCGCGATGAAAATTTCGTTGCGCATAAGAACATAGCGCGACCACATGTTTGGAAGTTGGCGCTAAAGAAAAGTTAGCGCGACCATAAAACTTTTCGTCGCGTAAAAGTTAAACGCGGGTTAATTTTATTTCACACCAAATATTTATGCGACGAAGAGTCTTTCTCGTTGTGTAAAGTTGGATGTCGACAGGCTGTTGCGCGTCGAAAATGGTCTTTCTCGCGACGGAAAAAATTTGTTGTTGCATAAAGTTCGATGTCGACACACGCTTGCGCGATGGAAATTTACTTTTGCGCGACGAAAATGTTCTTTTGTGCGACGAACAAGATGCTTTGCGCGACGAATTTTTAATTTTGCGCAACAAATATTTGAGCGACGAAAATGTGCTCGTCGCACAAAATCCTTTTTTCCTATATAATATGGATTCTGCCATTGTAGAGGCAAATTGCAACAAAATTGCAGTTTGCCTCTGCCTTTGCATCTGCCTTTGCTGCGTTCATTGGGTAAGTATTTTTTTTCGTTTGTGTAAAAGTATTAATGTAAACTCATACTAACATCATTAATTTCGTTATCTATAGGGATATTACGTGTGATTAGCGATTGGTGGAGAACGATTGCGAAGGTATTTTCTTCGTTTTATATTTTAAAAATATAAAAGTAATTACATTATGTTAGACTTAGTTTGTTATGTTTATATTGTTTTGTGAAATTATATTTATATTATGTTGTTAAATTTGTGCGTGACATAGAACAATGTGTTGTGATGTGCGAAGTTAATTGAAATTAACTTCGTACTTTTTTTTATTTTTAGTAATACTTAGTTTCCATTTCGAGGATTAGTTGGATTTCGCGCATGGATGCGAAAGCATGACTGCGGTCCAATTAATTCTTGAATTGTCCCATTATTTGGACAGTTTAGGAATGCATAGTCATGTCACGTAATTTACGGCTACATGATTAGGTTTCGGTTGTAGGAATTTTGGTGTCATCTATGTACGTTCTTCGAGTGGTACATAGGTATTTTATACCTACGGTGCACCTCAAGAATTGTATCGAGATGCTGCCGAAATTCATTCACGTCGAAATCTAATTATATGTAGTCGTAAATTATTTGACATGACTATGCATTCCCGAATGGGATATGGCCCTTACCGGAGGCATAAGGTGACATTAAGATTTTGTATGAAGTTGTTGTGATTGTTGTGCTATGATTGTGGTTCTAGGAATTATGAGCAGGAGGTGGATACAGAACCCGAATAGATGCGCAGACAAATACTTGGATGGAATCGACGATTTTATTGACTTTGCACGTACACACAACCCGGGTGCAATTAGAATCCGGTGTCCTTGCAGGAGGTGTAACAACAGTTTGTGGGAGACAATTGAAATTGTTCGATTCATTTAGTAAGGAATGGAATGATTGAGACATATAGTACTTGGAACCATTATGGGGAACAATTAGACAATGCTTCGTCTTGAAACGTCACAAGAGTGGACAATGTTGAACCTATTGTGAATCGTAATGAACAAGTCATGGATATTATAAATGACGCTTTTCCATTTGCATCGACAAACATCAATCAAGAAGGGGAAACATCAATCAAGAAGGGGAAGATGACGTGCCTACACCAATGGACAGTGCAAAATTCGAACAATATGAAAAACTGTTAAAAAATGCCAACCAAAAGTTATACCCGGGGTGCGAGAGCTTTTCCGTTCTCACGGCCATTGTGGAGCTAATGCACGGAAAAATAAAGTATCGTATGTCGAACCAGTGTTTCGATTACTTTTTGGGGGTTTTTAAGAAAATGCTTCCGACGGACAATTGTTTGCTGAAAGACCATAGACATGCACAAAATGTGTTGAATGGTCTTGGATTGGGTTATGAAAAAAATTCACGCTTAGAAAAACAATTGTATTTTATTCTACAAAGAGTAAAACATTGGATACATACCCTATATGCAATGAGTCGAGGTTCAAAATGACATCTCATAATAGAACGACTAAGATCCCACAAAAATTCATGTGCTATGTGCCCCGAAAACCCAGGTTGCAGCGATTGTATATGTCGACATATACTGCCACAAACATGAGATGACATAAGGAAAAATGGGTAGACGACGATGTGATGCGGCATCCTGCAGATGGGGAGGCATGGAAAGAGTTCGATCGAACGTTCCCCGAGTTTGCTGATAATCCCTGAAATGTTAGATTGGGACTTGCCACTGAAGGATTCAATCCGTTCGGGGTTCTAAACCAACACCACAGCACTTGGCCGATTTTCGTATTACCATATAATTTGCCGCCTTGGAAATGCATGAAAAAAGAATACATGATGATGACTGTTTTGATAATTGAGGATCCTGGCAGGTCAATCGATGTTTACTTAAGGCCGTTGGTTGATGAGCTAAAGGATTTATGGACACACGGTGTGCGCACATACGATAAATCCACTGGGAAGATGTTCACTTTGCGGGCAGCAGTTATGTGGACTGTGAATGATTTTTCTGCATATGCAATGGTTTCTGGGTGGAGCACTAAGGGTTATATGGCATGATGTTTGCAAGGAAGATGTAACATCTGGTTGGCACGTTGGAAAAGTTTGTTACCTTGATCATTGGAGATGGTTGCCATGAGATCACGAGTGGCGGGAAAAGGATAAAGAGTTCCACGGGAACACAGAGCATCGCCTCAGACCTAGAGAATGGTCCGGTGATCAGATTTTGGAACAACTTAACCGTTTGGATTTTGCTCCGTTTGGGAAAACAGTGAGTCGGACTAGACCTTCTACACATATGAACAGGAAGCACAAATCTATGTTTTTTGAGCTTCCATATTGGTCAAAACTAAAATTGAGGCACAATCTCGACGTTATGCATGTTGAGAAAAATGTCTTTGACACATTGATAGGCACGATCAAAGCTCGTCTTGATTTGGAAAGAATGGGCATACGAAGGGGTTTATGAATGAATAGGGACAGTGATAAAGCTAGAAGGGATCTTGCATTTTTTTCCTTGAAACCGAATGACAAAAAAGAGTTTCTAAAGTTTGTTTCGTCTGTAAAGTTTCCCGATAGGTATGCTTCGAATATCACTCGTTGCGTGAATGTTGATGGGGGTAAATTTGCAGGACTAAAGAGCCATGACTGCCATGTGTTTATGCAACGCCTACTTCCTGTGGGTATTCGACACCTATTGCCGGAAGATGTAGTGAAGCCAATCATGTTGTTGTCCAGATTTTTTTCCTAACTGACAGCAAAAACCTTGAAAAAGACAGACATTCATCAGTTGTGCCATGACATTGTCCAAGTCCTATGCAAGTTTGAGATGATATTCCCTCCTGCTTTCTTCACAAGTATGATCCATGTGATGGTTCACTTGCCCGAAGAGGCATTGCTTGCTAGTCCTGTCAACTATCGTTGGATGTATCCAATAGAAAGGTATATAATCCTCATCATTTGTTTATGCATCATTATCCCACGCTTACTAATATGTATCGTATTGTTTTATTTTGGCAGGGTTCTCGGGGAGCTGAAAAAAAGTGTACGAAACAGGGCGAAGCCCGAAGGATCAATTATAGAGGCTTAGGTTCAATATGAGTCGCTTACTTTTTGTGGAATGTATTTAAAAGATGTGGAGATGAATTTCAATCATCCTCAGCGCAATAATGACGGAGGTGTGAGAAAGGAGAAACTCTCTGTTTTTGCCCAAAGCGCACGACCCTTTAGAGATCCTGGACGAGGAGAGTCATTTTCCAGAATTGACATGGAGGTAGCGCATTGGTTCATACTGAACAATTGTGATGAGATAATAGCATACTTAGATGAGCATGAAGAGATGATGAAGCGAAAACATCCATCACATTTGTATGCCAAGAAACACCGAGAATTGTTTCCACAATGGTTTCTCGAATATGTAAGTTATAAGTGTTTTGTGCATGACATATATATTGTAGTATTTAATTTTCTGAAACTAACATGTCAATGTTTTTGTGTAATATTAGGTGAATAAATTGAAAGTATTGAATTCCCCCACTTACAATGAAGAGTTATATAACTTGGCGTTCGGCCCAATTCAGGCTAAATTGTTCTCGGGTTGCCATGTTAACGGTGTAAAGTTTTTGGGCCTACACGAGATGACAAGTTGTGTACGTAAAACAGCGGTGTCCATGTCCCAGGTGGAGGCGAAAGTACGGACATTGATTTCTATGGCAAACTAACAACTGTCGTGCAATTGCGTTACAAAGACCGATACCAAGTGATTATGTTTAAGTGTCGATGGTTTGATACAAACCCAAATAGGCAGGGAAGTGTTAAAAGTGACCATGGCTTACTATTTGTGAACATTAACCGAACTTGGTATGATGACGACCCTTACATTTTGGTAAACATGGCAAAACAGATTGTGTATCTAGATGACCCTAAAGTCGGGAGAGATTGGAAAGTTGTTCAGAAGATGGATCAGAGGAACGTGTATGCTATACCAAAACACGACCCAATTGACGACGACGTCGACAACGTCGCTGACCAATGTTTAGAATCTTCAATGGAAAATGATGCGGAAACACTTCGAGATACAAATGTTATACAAGAACCGTTTCAGATACAAGGAGTGTCTTCAATCGAAATACCGATTTAGTCAATTACAATTGACCTTGGTGATCTTCCACGATACGATGTTGCAGTGGGCCCGAACGATGATAGTGATGGATCAAAGAAGGATTGGAAGACCGAAAGTGATGATAGCGACGATAATGAAGATTATTATAGTTCAGATGATGAATAGATGCGACTTTCCATGTAAAACATAGTAAATGAAATTTTTTGTAATTTAATTATCATATGTATAAATGAAAATTATTTATACTTTTCATTAAGTATAACATAAAATTACATTGTAAAATTAAATGACATATGCTTCCTATGCTTCCATCATTATAACTAACTCTTATATTAAATTAGTGTAGCTGATCTCAAGATTAATTCAAAACAAATTATTGTAATAATCTTATGCATAGACTAATTACGAGATTACTAAGTCCATTAATTCACTAATATGAATATATTTTCGTGATTAATTTAATCTTGATTTTCTTTTTCTTACTACATAGAACAACTCCTTAATTAGAGCATCTCCGAAACAACAATCCCCTATGCCAAAGAATACCATTGAATGAAGTTGATAAAATAAAAAAATCCAATACAAACAAAAAAGAAAAGAGTGTGCGTTTCGTTTTCTTTCTATTTTCGTCGTGTTACATTTATATATGTAATAAAATACATAAAAAGTTTAATATCCCAACCCCTTTCTCTCGTCGCACAAAACTGTATAATTTTAGGGTTCAGCGTATAAAGGGTTTAGGGTTTATTGTTTGCGCGACGACAAATCTATTCGTCACACAAAGATCTATAATTTTGGCTGCCCAATTATGAAAAATAGGCGCATTTTTTCATTTTTCACACCTTGCGCAACGAATAATATGAAATATGCCGTCGCGCAAAGATGTCTAATTTTCGCAGGCTAATAGTGAAAAAATAGGCGCATTTTTAACACCTTGCGCGACGTCTAATGGAAATTTGACGTCGCGCAAAGATTTTTTATATTTTGTGCGACGAATGAGTTTGTGCGTCGCGCAAAGGTCTGATAATAAACCAGATCCAATATCGGTTATGTCTCCCTTCGTTCTCTCTCGCTCCACAACCCTCTCCCTCTCCCTTCGATCCCTCTCTTCCAAAATCTCAGACCCTCTCTCTCCTTCGTTCCCTCTCTTCCCAAATCTCAAACCAAACCCTTTTTTCCCTCTCCTTTGATCCCAACCAATCCCTCTCACCCTCTCACCCCTCTCTTCGTTTTTTCTCTGTTATCAGCCACCAAATCCTCATCTTCACCTTCCATCGTTTTTTCAACACCTGCCTCTCGTTCTCTCCGGATCAAAACCCCCTTGGTAAGATTCCCAACTCTAGCCTCAATTTTTGTTTTTCAACGCAGATTGTTTATGTTTTTGTTTTTTGTTTTTTTTTCTCAAATAATTATGTTTTTGTTCAAGTGTGGATTTGCTTATGTATATGGTTGTGTAGGCTAAAATTATGGCTCCATTTATTTTTTGTGATAATTGGGATAATTGGGTGGTTTCTAAATTTGACTAGGGGAATACATTTGGTTGTTGGGATAATTGGTTTGGTTTCTGAATTTGATTTGGTTTATGAATTTCATATTGATGGTGTTTTTTCTATTTTTGGACTGAAATTCAGCTAGGGTTTTGCTGTGCATTGGTTCGTACAGTGCTGCTATTGAGGTATATTGGTTGATTTTTAATTACGTAATTAAACGTATATATTGATAAAGATGTCTAGTCTGATGGTTGGTTAGGATGAATTATGTAATGAATTGATTTTTTGTTTAAATGGAACGGGTGCAAGTTGTGTTTTAGGATTAATTATAGGTGTGAAATTTGGATAGATTTTTGAAGCTATAGGAACGATTGGGTGGGTTAAAATGGTTGAAAACAACTTAGAACAAAATCTGGAAAAAAGTTCATTTTCTGGGAAATTTCAGTCTGTGAGCGTCACTTTGGCTCTCGTTTTCTCCCAATCCGTTGAGTTTTTGAGGAATCCATTTGTTGGGTTTTAGAATAGACTTGGCAAGGAACAAAATACAATTGGTTTCGTTGAATTTGGTAGAGTTTTGATACGTCAAAAGCTTGTGCAAAGTTTGGAAACAAATCTGTTTCTGCAGAAAAATCAGTTACGAGTCCAACTTTGGAGCTAGTTTTCTCCTTCGTTATAGCTCCGTTTTGAGTGTCGTTTGTTGGGTTAGAAACTATAGAGAACAAGATTCAAAACCACTATAAGTTTGCCCAATTTTGTTAATTCTAGGTTGGTCAAAATGTCTCACAAAGTCTGGTTAAAAATCTGGAAAAAACAGGGGAAAATTATGAATGCTATCCTAGAATTTTTCAAAATGGCCTTTTGTGCTTATGTACTCGATTGTTTTCAACCATTTTAAGGCTTAAGAAAATCAAAAGAAGAATTTTGAAATCAAGGGTGTGTTGAGTAATTTCAAAGTTTTTGGTTTTTTCAAACTTTTTGAGGTTTTTCAAGTACTAATGAGTTTTAAGTTATAGGTGTGAAGTTTGGATAGAATTTTGAAGCTATAGGAACGATTGGGTGGGTTAAAATGGTTGAAAACAACTTAGAACCAAATCTGGAAAAAAGTTCATTTTCTGGGAAATTTCAGTCTGTGAGCATCACTTTGGCTCTCGTTATCTCCCAATCCGTTGACTTTTTGAGGAATCCATTTTTTAGGGTTTAAAATATACTTGGCAAGGAACAAAACACAATTGGTTTCGTTGAATTTGGTTGAGTTTTAATACGTCAAAAGATTGTGCAAAGTTTGGAAAAAAAATCTGTTTCTGCAGAAAAATTAGTTACGAGTCCAACTTTGGAGCTGGTTTTCTCCTTCGTTATAGCTCCGTTTTGAGTGTCGTTTGTTGGGTTAGAAACTAGAAAGAACAAGCTTCAAAACCACTATAAGTTTTCCCAATTTCGTTAACTCTAGGTTGGTCAAAATGTCTCACAAATTCTGGGTAAAAATCTGGAAAAAACGGGGGAAATTCATCAAGTTGTTAAAATAAGTTACTCTTGCATTACTTTGTTTAATTCTTTCTTCTCTCAAATCGCTTGTATAAAAAAAAAAATATCATGCTACTATTCAACCATGTTCATCAATTAGGTGAAAACATCCTTCAAATGACTGATGAACATATACATATTAACTGAACACCGTTTGATAATATTTGTTGAATACCTTTTAATTTAAAGTTTTGGTATCTGTGAATATAATTTTAATTTGTTGTTGATCTGTTCAGTTTTCTTTGCTTTTTTCACACATGGATTATTTGTTCAATTGTGCAGATGTCAGGTATTATTAGAAGTTGTAAGGCGGTGACGACTACAGAGAGTTCGCAGCCCCCGGCTCAGTCGGGAGCTGCCACTGCTCCAGCACAGATGGACACGTTGTCGGTTGGTCCCGGGGTTTCCCATGCACCGGCGTCATCAACGTCATCAGTGGCACAACCTGTTAGCGACAGGCGTCATCACCGCCCCCCAGCACGACTGACACAACATCAACATCTACTACTAGTGCGTCGGGGTCAGAACCAGGTAAATATTTCAATCAACTCCAGCTCTTTTGAGTTTATATTTGTTATTTAACGTTAAGTTTAAATTTCTTTGCAGCTCAAAAGAACACCCGGGGACCTTGTCGCCAGTTGAAGACGACGAAGGTCACTCGGGTGACCAACAGTCGTATCAACATTGTATACAACGAGCGGCATCGGGCTGCATGAACAGCGGACTAGCATAGCTCATTGGCCCACGACATTGGTCACGTCGTTCGGATCCATTGCCCGATGCAATGGAAGTCTTAGAAGGTGATGCCCAATGAAATAAGGACGGCGGTGCGCGAACAGTTGTCGGTATGTATTCTACCTTTAAATTATTTTTCTTTCAAACTTTATATATTTCTATTATTTAATGTATGTAATTAATTTATTGCATATGATCTACAATTTAGCAGACTTGGACGACGAGTCGTTGGTGTAAGTCAATAGACTCTTTGCTTAGAGGTACAAGCAGTGGAAGAACGACCGCACCACCATTTTCAAGCATTTGATGATCCACAAGTCGTTCTTCAGGAGGGTTGCTGAAGGAGCTTGAGGGCCGGGAGGATTATTGGGCATGGCTCTGCGATCATTTTCAGGACCCGATTATGTGGTATTTTTTAAATATTAAGTTGTAAATTATTACACGTGTCTTACTAATGTTTATTTAATTTTTTATATTTCATTTCAATTTCAACTAATACGTTTATTTTTTGTATAACAGAAGAAGACAAAAGCAAATAAGGGCAATAGGAATAAGAAGACTCTTCTGCACCGTTCAGGTTCCAGGCCCTTCTCATATAGGATGGAGGCGCGACGATAGGTAATAATAAAGTCGTTTATATTCAATTTTTAATATGTCATTAATATTAATTTATTTTTTTTTGTACTAACATTTTTCTTTTGTTCAATTCAGAGGGGGGGTCCAAATTCCCGGAGATCGACGTCTTTGACTACGTTTATATTCGACCTAGGAATGAGTTGGTCGGGTCCCTTCATGTAAGTATTCTTTAATTTTAATTATTATCTTACGCATTCAAGTTTCATGGTTATTATGTGAATGTTTTAAATAATCTTTTATGTTATGTTAACCAGGCGACGATGATAGAGAAGAGTCAATTGGTTCTTCAGGAGTCCGCCTCCCAACTTCCTCCCGATACTAGGCTCAAGTTTGTGGATCCTCCACCAGATCCAGGGTTTCAGATCCTGACGGAGACCTTGGATCAAACTCTCGGGAGGAGGCCAGGGACATATTGTCGAGGGATGGGGAATGCCCGACGAGGGGAACTTAGAGCCCCTTCATCGTTGCGATCATATAGTTAGGTGATTGCTTTGACAGCAGAGGTGGCCGAGCTTAAGACCCAACTCACCTCGTATAGTACCCAAATGGCCTCGTATAATACCCAGATGTCACAGCTTCTAGAGTCCCTCGCAAGGTCCGACATTCCAATCCCGTCGCAATTTGGTCCCTCGTCGACTTCCGAGCCCCTCCAACCCGAGCATGGCCACAACACCTCTGCCCCTGTCGACAATGTCCAGACCTCCGAGCCGCATTTGCAAGACAACTTAGATTTTGGTCCATTATTTGATTAGTGTTTAACTTTTTGAATTACATTTTAAACATTTCACTTGTACTATATACATTTATATTATTTTTTAAAAAAAAATTTCTCCTCATTACATTTTTTTATTGCAATTTCATTTTATTACCAAAAAAAAACCAAGTTTATTTTTTTTGCAAAATTAAAAAAACAAAAAATTAAAATTGAATAAAATATATTTTATTTTTGCGCGACCAAAAACTTTCGTTGCGCAAATTCACGTTTTTACAAAATAAAAAACGTAAAATTAAATTTGAAAAAAATATACATTATTTTTGCGCGACGAAACACGTCGTTTTGCGAAAATCAAAGCGACTAAGCCACTTTCGTTGCGCAAATGTTTGCGACCCAAATAATGCTCTCGTCCCTACATTTCTTGTGACGAATGTGATACCGTTGCTCTATATTGGCGCAACGAATGCGAAACCATCGCGCAAATGTTTGAGAGACGAATATTTTGTGTGACGAAGGTTAACGTCACTCAAGTTCTAGCGACCAATTAAGGAATTTGGTCGCGCAAAGTCTTTCTTCACTACCTTGCGCGACGGATACAGCGCGACGAAGCTTCTGTCACGCTGAAGTTTGTGCGACTCGATTGTGCTTTGCGCGACCAAATTGTCTTCGTCGTGCAAATAGTAAAATGTAGTAGTGAACATAATACCCCAAACCAAAGCCGAGTACCAAAGACCTGCTTTCACAATTAAACAACCCAAATATATATATATATATATATATATATATCTATATAATTACATAAAAGACTTCAAGTCCCGACACATTATATTCAAACCCAAATAAATCATAAATCATCAAATCTCAATTATAATTTCAAGAAATCCACAACATATCATAAATCGACATCAACCACGGATTCCAAAGTGAAATTTAGGTCGGGTCCTGTCAAAGCCACCTTCAATTTATTTGATTAATTAATTAAGACAAATCAACAATAAGAAATACTAGTCTTAGCTTAGGTTTCATATGTATATATGTGAATATATAGTCTAGATGGAGAGTTTCTGTTGAGATATTTCTCAAATAACCTTATTTGGGGGACATTTTCTTAAGATCCACTCCGCATTGTATTTTGATAATATTAACTATTTATGGTTTAGGTACTCCCTCAAAGATCATCCCCAAAGTTATATCTAAAGTCTACGCCTTCCGGATTGCAGTTGAGGGGCTGAGAATTTCTATGAACAATGCTGGTCGGCTTCCCATTAATAAAATAAGGAATCCGAACTTAAATAAGATTGATTTTTCTGAGCTTCCAGTTGAGGACAAGTCATATGCTCTCTTTGTTCAGGCCCTTCGCAGCCAGACTAAGAAGTTCAAGACTATAGTGGCAGTAGTGGATGCTAGTGGCTTGGCAGGTCTTAGAAAACACTGGAACACCCCTGTTCCTCTGGAGGTCAAGGATTTGGTTGGACAGCTTGTTACTAATTGTGAAGGCGAGGGGGAAATGTCAAACGATACTGCAAAAGAATCACTCAAATCTGGAACCATTTAAGCCCTCAATTAAATGGTTTTCATTTTGTCATTTTTTTGAAATATCGTGTTTATTGATTTTGCATGTATGATGTTTGAATAAAGACTTAAAACATAGACGGTTTGGATCAATGAAGTACAATTTAAAGTGAACCCCACGAGGAGTCCCTCAAATAATCTCTAAAATAATGCGGACATTCGGACATTATTACTATCCGAACAACATTGTAAACATGGTGGAAAGAATGGAGGGGTAATAAAAAATACATGACATCCAAATGGTAATAACGTCCGAACATCCTTATTGGAGAAAATTTGTGTGTGTATATATATATATATATTATGCATGTTTTCACATAATTATCTTACCTGAGCTGATCTGTATGTAAAAGCTTTCCATGCAAAGAAATACTGGCATCAAGCTCTCCATTTTCATACAAGATCATAGAATCTTTTGGCAATTGTGCACTCCTCTTCTTAAAAGCAGCAACAATTACTTGAGCCAATCTAACCAATGGATTGCCTCCTGATTTTAATTTTAAATAAAGTGGAGAACCTATCACAAAAGCCACAACCGATAGAGAGCCATGGAAATCGTAGGGATGCCAAGACCCGGTGGCGGATCCACAGAGGAGCAAGGGTGATCAAGTGACCCTTGAAATCCGCCATTAGAGCTCCTCCTTTGACCCTTGCAAGCTGCCTGCCAAGTGCTCGACGAAATGCCCCAAAGGGGCAAGAGCTGGAGCTGCAAGGCGCGTAGCGCAGGCTCCATGCGGGCAGCGCACGCGGAGCTTTTATTTTTTTTCTCCGCTCCACGTCAAAACGACGCCGTTCAACTAATGCCTTTTTTTTTTGTCACTGGACATCAAAACGACGTCGTTTTATTAAAGCTTGGTTTTGTTTTTTAAAACCAGACCAAAACGACATCGTTCGTTTTGGTCCAGTTTTAAAAAACAAAACAGAGCTGAACCTCTGTTTTCTTCATTGCCCGAAAATAGCTCTCCCAAACTCATTTCTCTCTTCTTCTCAACTTCTCAACCCTAAATCTCCAACCTCCACCCAACTAACCAACCTCCACCCAACTTACCCAAAACTCCGGCGGTGGCTGCGGCGAAGTGGCGGCGGAGAAGATTTGTCCCTCAAATTAAAGTTGATATTCAAAGGAAGATTTGTCCCTCAAATTTGTTAGTATGCTCTCCTAATTTGTTTATGCTTTAATTAATTAATAAAGCTTCTTAAATGACTTTATTTTTCTTGATTAGTTGTTGTTTTTGTTTGGTGTTGATGTTTTATTTTGATTTGTTAGTTTCAATATATTAGGGTTATATGTTAGATTATATCTTTGTTAGTTTGAATAAATTAGGGGTTTTGATTTTGGTTAGTTTGAATAAATTAGGGTTATACTTTTATGTTAGAGATTATATCTTGGTTATTTTCAATAAATTAGGGGGTTTTGTTTTGGTTAGTTAATTTGAATAAATTAGGGTTATACTTTTATGTTAGAGATTATATCTTGGTTATTTTCAATAAATTAGGGGGTTTTGTTTTGGTTAGTTAGTTTGAATAAATTAGGGTTATATTTAAATTAGAGATTATATCTTGGTTATTTTCAATAAATTAGGGGTTTTGGTTAGTTAGTTTGAATAAATAAAGGTTTTACTTTTATGTTATTAGATTATATCTTGGTTAGTTTGAATAAATTAGGGGTTTTGGTTGGGTTAGTTGATTTGAATAAATTAAGGTTTTACTTTTATGTAAGATTATATCTATTGGTTAGTTTGAATAAATTAGGGGTTTTGGTTAGTTAGTTTGAATAAATTAGGATTTTACTTTTATGCTTTGGTTATTTTGAATATATCTCTTGGTTTTATGTTTGTTGTTGAGGTTTGATTTTGGTTTGTTAGTTTGAATAAACTAGGGCTATACTTTGTTAGTTTGGTTTTTTCGTTTGTTTGCATAAGTTAGGGTTTTTATTTTATTTTTTGTTGATGCTTGATTGGTTATTTATACCAATACAGTTATGGAACGCTACTTTAAGAGAACGTTTGGATCAAGTACTTCTAGTTCGGGTAATGTGGGTAGTTCGAGTTCAAGAGATGTGGGTTTTCAAGAGATGTGGGTATTTCAAGAGATGTAGGTATTTCAAGAGATGTGGATAGTTCGAAAGAAAGTGAGCTGCAAGATATCTTGGCTAATCTTATTGCAGACCACGGACTTCGACCTCAAATGTTGGATTATGATTCTAACTTTCGAGATGAATTTCGAAGAGCATATCTACAAAAGGGTCCATGTCAGCCTAAGGATCACACATTTCCACAAACTGATATTTCAGGGTATGATCGACGCTTTAATGTCAAATGGTTTGATGAGTTTGACTGGTTGGAGTACGATATTAGTAAAGATGCCGCATTTTGCCTTTATTGTTATCTCTTCAAATCCAATTTCAGAATTGGTCAAGGGTGTAGCGACGCCTTCACGAGAGATGGGTTTTAGGAATTGGAAGAAGAAAGATAAAATTAGGCGACATGTTGGACTTGTTGGAAGTGTTCATAATCAATCTAGACAATATTGTGTAGATTTGATGAATCGAAGCAACACATCCGAACAATTATGATAAAGCAATCGAGCAAGCTCGCATTGATTATCGTATTTGCTTGACTTCTCTTGATTGCGTGAGATTTTTGTTGAGGCAAGGTCTTCCCTTTCGTGGGCATGATGAGAGTGACACTTCAAGCAACAAAGGGAATTATTTGGAGCTCTTACAATTTCTTGATGATCATGATGAGAAAGTTAAAGCCGTTGTGCTAGAAAATGCTCCTAGGAATCTCAAGTTAATAGCTCCAACAATTCAAAAAAATCTTGTGAATGCTTGTGCCACTGAAACTATTAAGAAGATCATCAAGGATATGGATGATGCATTCTTCTCCTTATTAGTTGATGAATCGCGTGATGTGTCAGTAAAAGAACAGATGGCGGTGGTGTTTCGTTATGTGGACAAAAGTGGGGATGTAATTGAGAGGTTTGTGGGTATTCAACATGTTAGCGACACTACATCAAACTCAGTCAAGGAGGCTATTGACACATTATTTTCAAGAGAGGAATTGAGCATTTCCATGCTAAGAGGACAAGGATATATGATGGAGCTAGTATATGAAGGGTGAGTTCAATGGTCTTAAAACACAGATTTTGAGGGAAAATCCTTGTGCCTATTATATTCATTGTTTTGCCCATCAACTTCAATTAGCTCTTGTGGTCGTGGCAAAGGGAAATGCTGATATTGCCACTTTCTTCACATCTTGCAATAGCTTGGTTAATATTGTTGGAGCTTCGTGTAAGCGTCGTGACATGCTCAGAGATCAACTACAAAAGAATATTATAGAAGCTCTTGAAAAAGATACTTTTCCAACAGGGTGAGGCTTAAATCAAGAAACGTGTCTCAAGCGTCCCAGTGATACACGGTGGAACTCACATTATGGTACATTAATTAGTATGGCTCCACTGATAATCTAGGTGAAGCAAATATATCATTGAGAGAAATACAATCTTTTGATTTTGTATTTCACTTATTTTTCATGAGATCTATATTGGGAGTTACAAATGACTTGTCACAAGCTTTACAAAGGAAAGACCAAGATATTGGGAATGCAATGACGTTAGTCAAAATTTGCAAGGACCAACTACAACTCATGAGAGAGAATGCATTTGAAGCCTTGCTTGATCAAGTATCCTCCTTTTGTGGCAAACATGATATCTTGGTTCCAAACATGGATGATGCATATGTAGCTCAATGGAGATCACATCGAAGAGCTCCTAGAATAACACACCTTCATCATTATCATGTGGACATCTTTATTCAAATCATTGAGTGGCAACTTGCAGAGTTAAATCATCGCTTCAGTGAGGTAAATACTGAGTTACTTCTTTGTTTGGCATGTTTGAGTCCAAATGATTCATTCATAGCATTTGACAAACAAAAGATACTTCGTTTTGCTGAATTTTATCCTCAAGATTTTACTCCCCGAGATCTCTTAGCACTTGAAGATCAACTTGAGATTTATATTAATCATATGCATACGGTGATGGATTTTTCTGAATTGAAGGGGATTGGTAGCCTTGCAAGAAAAATGGTGGAGAAAGGATTGCATAGAACTTATAATTATGTTTATTTGCTTCTCACATTAGCATTAACTTTACCGGTTGCAACTGCTTCTGTGGAGAGAGCATTTTCTGCTATGAATATTGTGAAAGGTCCACTTCGCAACCGAATGGGAGATCAGTGGTTGAGTGACAGCTTACTTGTTTATATTGAGAAAGATGTGTTTGCTTGTATTGATAATGAAACTATAATGTCACGTTTTCAGAATATGAAAACTCGTCGTGGATATTTGTAATGTACGATTATTTCTATTAATTATGAATTATTATGTTATCGTTTCATTTTTATGGGTATATTGTGTATAAATTTTTTTCAAGCCTTTAGACGTTGACCCTCAGAAGTAAATTTTCTGGATCCGCCACTGCCAAGACCCCATCCCGATCCCACATGCTCTTGAATATGAACCACAATAATTAAAGCTGTTAGGGTAGCTATTCCCATGCTAAAATAGTACCAATTGAAGAAATTCCAATTTTGTTGAGCATGACGACTTTTTTATTTGGACATGTCAAATTGGTCAGCCGCAAAGGTAACAAACGCATGGCCTAATGCCGCCGGAACCGAGTGACGTAAGGAGAAAAGAGACGTGGAGGATCCATAGCTGTGAAGTTGATGCTTCCTTGCAATTCACTTGTGTTGGACATGGCGGAGGGCGAAAAGATGGGACTAGCGTGATATTGTGGTACTTATCAATCCTGACCATAATATAATATGGTAATGTTAGTATACTATTAATCGTAGCATGCTTTTAAGGGTAGTGATTTTCACACTCCTAGTTTAGCTTTAGGCGCATTTCAAATTGTGTCGTATAATTTTTATAGATTCACAAAGGGAGCGTGATAAGCTAAACATGGAGTGTGAAAATCGCTACCCGTCTTCAATCAATGACTAGTGGCTTATGGGGAGAGAGAGAGAGAGACTAGTTCATAGATAATGGAAGCTATGGTGATTGTCCAAAATCGACCAGCAAAAGAGTCGGCAATCAAAGCACCAATTAGTGCCTTGAAACTAGCCATTCCCATGAAATTGCTAAGGGTATTAGAGGCCTTCACTAGTGGCATGTTGAGCTCCTGGATTAGATACGTTAACATATAGCCATGAAATCCAGTACTAGCAAAATCTATCACACATCTCATTTGCTGTAAAGAAAAGGAAGAAAAACAAGGAAAAGTTATTTATAAATTATGTGTTCAATTTCAAATCTATCACATATATGATGCCACGTTATTAAAATTACTACAATGCCACGTTACTAAAATTACTATAATGCCACGTTATTAAAATTACTATAATGCCACGTTACTAAAATTACTATAATGCCATGTTATTGAAATTACGTACTGTCCTAATCGAAGTGTTGCAATTACTGTGCTAATCGAAGTGTTGCTAGATTGAATAAATGACATTTTTTGCATTTGTGGAATGTGCACACTACCAAGGTCTTAAATATCGAAAATTTCGGAAATATCGATGGTTCAAAAATACGGAAATATCGATGGAAATATCGGGAAAATATCGATATCGATAAAAATTGGACAAAAACCACGGAAATTGTGATAAATACATGGAAATTTTTAATGAAACTTTATAAAAATTTTATTTAGTCAATCATCTGTTATTTTGACACAAAAGATTGGCAGGAAATGCATTGCATAGTGGGCTTGAGTAATTTAAGTTGATTATATTGCGAGCTGACAAACGCCGTGACTTATAAAATCTGGAGTAATTAATGAAAGAAAATTAAACACCCTCTAGTAATTTATTTATCATTTTTACTACAATATTTTGCACTTTATAAATTGCATGGTAAGATACATGAGTAACCTTATATCACATTATTCACTGAACATGGTACACGTTCTTATATTTATTATTATTTTTAAATTGAAAAATAATTTAAGATGTAAATCAACTTGATTTGTCATGAAAATTAGGCACTTTATCATGCTTAAAAAGTTATAATGAAGATTGAAATTCAACTAAGAACATAAATAAATTTATCCAAGAAATAATTAAATAGGAAATAAATAAAATAATTATAGAGATTTAAGTAATTAAGCAACAATTTGATTTTTTGGTTCAAAATTCTTGATTTTTTGGCAAAACCTTCATGGTAACTTTTGTTTTGAATCTTTTGCTAAACAGATACAAATACTCATTGAAGTCAATCTTCGCAAGAAAAAATGTGAAAAGAAAAGTCATCTGACCATGGTTAGAAAAATGATGTCATCCTTGGTTAAATTAATCACTTTTCTATCCCTATGTGTCTTGTTGGATATTAGCTGTCAAATGAAACTCAATATTAAAAATAAATAAATAAACAAAAAACAAAACTACTTTTTGAAAAAATATTGTAACAAAAGTTTCAATCAGTACAAGAAAGCTGAGAAAAGAAAAAAAAACGTAAAAATGAATTAAAAAAATATTATCAGGTTGCTTTAGTGGTTTGTTCATTCACCCACTTTATAAGTTCAAAAATAGCACTCCTATCTTCTTCTCCGTCAAGACCATGAAGAACCTCTCAACGATTCTTCACGTGCTGCGTTACCCATGCCAAATCGGACGCCTCCGATCACCACTACAATGATGGCGACGCCGTCCCTCTCTACGCCAATAAAGTCTGCCCCTTTCACAACCCTGGGTAACCATATCAAATCCCATCTGAATCTAACTTTGGATATGGAGAAATCCTCTGTTTGGATCTCCATTTTCAGACTCTTCATGCAATTGCTGAGTTTGGAAGATTCTTATTGCTTTGCTTCCAAAGCTGCCTCTTGTTGTAGGGATTGTCGCGATATTATCGATAAGTTCAATAATATCGCGATATTATCACCATTTTAAGAGAGAAATTTTCGAAAAAATGACGAAAAAAACTTGTACCATCACGATAATATCGCCGCCTCAAATTCATCGAAATATCGCAGATATTTCGGCGTAAATTTCGATATTTCCGTCCTTGCACACTACTACAAAAATCGAAATAGACATCGGTAAAACGACGACGGACAAAATAAATACCGTTGTTAAATTTTAAGCGACAACGATAATATAAAAACCGACGTGGATCAGAAACTAAAACACCTAAAAATTGGAAATTCATTTGGGTATTTTTAAAACACGACGCATGAAACTTTAAAAGTGTCGTCTCATAAAACATGTCATTCCGATCAGAAAAAAGATAACAAATAAACAACGACGGTATGTGTAAATATACCAACGTAGTAATTATAGACCACGTTTTACATATAATACCGCCGTTTTGAACATCCAATAAACACGACGGTAATTGTATTATTAACAGACTTATCAAGTACTATTTAATACGACCATAATTTGATAATTACCGACATGTAAAGCTAAATAACCACGGCTACAATATATACATAACGGCGTCTAATTTTAAAATATCCACGTCCGTCTTTTATTATTTGACGCCATATTATAAGTTAGACTACGACAGTTCTTATAAATAAAAGGTGGTGGTAAATCGTTACCACGGCGTTATAATATAATATAGCGACGTGGTTTTGCAGATAATACGACAGTTCTTCGTGTAATTTTGAACATATCCACGACGATCTAAATTTAATTCAACGCTGTTTCACGTAATAACGCCGTTGTACATTACTTTTACGTCGTTTCTATTAATTATACCGTCGTTGTTGTTTAAAACAAGCACGACAACAAAAGTCGAAATAAACGTCAGTAAAACGACGACGGAAAACATAAATACCGTCGTTGTAGGTTTCATCTTCGAAACTTTCGAACAGAAACGGCACGCTTTATCTGCGAAATTGGATACTGAAACGGCGGCTTTTAGGTTTCCAAGTCGAAATAAAGGCCCTTTTTGGTTTCCAAGTCTTAATAAAGTCACTTTTAGTTTTCCAATTCGAAATAATTCGTTTAAATTGGAGTTTTTAGTCCAAACGTTCAGTATATCTCAATTCTCACCTCTCTGAATGGTTTCTGTCATGCAAGAATGTCTTTCTTGCGAACTCAGTTGTGTTTTTACACCCAACCCATCTAAGAACTTCGGTTGGGTGTACAACAACAACTGAGTTCCCAAGAAAGATTGTATATTTAGTTTCTTGTTTAATACAAAGTTCTATTTCTCCGTAGTTATTTTTATTTAAGACGTCGGTTTTATGCTGAGGGTCCTGAAAATATTTTACAACGACTTTGTTTGTAACTAACTGACGTAGTATATATTTATAACGTCCTTATTATTTAAAAACCGTCATGTATATTTTAATTTATACGAAGTTTTAATTTTACTTTCCGTCGTCTTTAAAAACGCGGTCATTTGAAAAATTTGACCGCTAATTGTAATTTTTCGAATTTGCCCTAAACCCTATATATATAACATTTCGCTATATTTCTTCAACTCATATTCTAACCTTAAAGTTTTCTGTCTCCATCCTCCGTCGTATCAGATTGCTCCAAGTCAGAGGTACATTTCATTCCGGCTGCTGTTATAGTTGTAAATGTTACCTCTTTCTTAGTGTTATCACTCGGTTTTCAGTTTCTCAAATTATTGAAGTTAATTTGTTTGAACATTTGTAGTTTCAATATGGAAATCCAAATAAGTTATGCTCCCCTCTTCTGGCTTTTGTTTCTTGTTTCCTTTTGCAAAAGGTTTATAAATATATCTCTGACTAAAACTTGCTTCTTTTTTTTTAATCCTGGTTTTGCAGTGCAAGAAGGCAACGCTAACTCATACACACAAGAACAAATTGATGAAATTCGGATCGAATGGGCAGCATTTATGAGCAATCACATGTAGCCCCTCTTTTTCTAATTATAGTTTAATGCTATGGATATGATATTTTGTATGGATATATAGTAGGAATGAAGATTGGTAAACTATGTAATTATTATTGAATCTTCAAGTTTTATGAAACAAATTATTCTTGAGTATATTTATTGTATGGTGTGGATTATTTGGAGCTGAATTTATTGTTCACAAAGCATTATGGTTGTTTTTTTAGCAAAAATCATTGTAGAGAACCATTGGAAGCAAGAAAAAAAAAATGTAAAATTACTACATCTTTGGATATAATAAGCGACAGTTCTTTCAAAAAAACCGTCGTCTTTACATTAATAGACGACAATTCTATCACGAAACCGTCTTCTTTACATCTAATAGACGACAGTTCTTTCATAAAAATTGTCGTCTTTATATATAATAGACGACAGTTTTTCATAAAAACCGCCGTCTTTACATATAATAGACGACTGTTATTCCATAATAGACGACAGTTATTAAAAACCGTCGTCGTTACATATAATAGACGACATGTATTTAATAAAAACCGTCGTTTTTAAGTTAATAGACGACGGTTTTTAGTAAAAGCGTCGTCTTTATAAATAATAGACGACGGGAGTTTACCGTCGTGGTTTTATGCGTAAAAGATGTCGGTCGATTTCTCGACGGTTGAAAAACTAAATTTACGACGGTAAATTACCGTCGTCTATTGCGATTTTTGTAGTAGTGGCATGGTCTCTTGTACTTGAGTTCAAATCTCCCTCTCTAGTGTAGTTTAGAATATACCCCCCCATTTATAATTGGGTTCAAAGTTAAAAATTCTATAAAAATTACAAAGGCATCTTCAAGCTCTTGGCTTCACTCTCCAATTGGCCTTGCACATAAATTCCACCAAAAAAATTGTATTTCTACTAAAAACCAATTAAGTGCTCTCGAAAGATTTCTTTGCTTCTTCAGATTTAAGTCCCCGAGCAATTCCTTTTCTTTGATGACTTATTGGAATAGTAATGGGCATAGGAGCAGCTATGGTGTTCAGTTTCTACAGAGGCAAAGAGATCAACATGTGGTCAACCCATATTGATCTTCTCCATACTCATGGGAAGCCACACAAGGCATCACACAAAAGTCCTCAAAGTCTTTTGTGGGGATGCATGCTATCATTGGGTGGTTGCGTCTCGTACGCATTATGGTTGATAGTTCAGGTTAGGTTTCTTTATTTCCTTTGTTTTCGTATTAGCTGTTTTTCCTTGTTATTTATGTATTTCATTTTATCAATGCAGGAAAATCAGATTAAGAATTTCCCCTATCCTTACTCAAGCACAGCTCTAATGTCCCTGATGGCATCAATTCAATCTGTAATTTTTGCCCTCTGCGTGGAGAGGGAATGGAAGCAATGGAAGTTGGTACTTACGGCTTCATATTCGGTGATAATTATTTTTTTTATTAGTGCCGAAAAGTTTTCTTTGAATATAATAATGTCACTATTAATTAAAAGTGTTCTACAATTTTCCAAAATACCTGAATTTTTGTTGGAACCAGATCTGAGTTTCTATATTCCTATTTGAATTTTGTTTAGGGAATCTTGATCTCAGGACTTGCTGTGACCCTAATGACATGGGGTATAAAGAAGGAAGGGCCATTCTTTGTTTCGGTTTTTCAGCCTATGCTGCTTGTGATGCTTGCACTTGCAGGCTCTGTCCTACTCGATGAGAAGTTACATTTGGGAAGGTATGACTTATCTATTATTTTCTTAATCCACCATGCCATTGTTTGGAATTTCTTGTCTTTGTTACTTAATTAGTTTGTTGCCTTGGAGACTTGGTTTATAATTACTACTTTTGCTGGGCATTCGCTAATTCATCTTCCTCTTATCTCAGTATACTAGGAGGAAAATGAATTAGAGAAAGCCCAGCAAAAGTAGTAATTATAAACCAAGTCTCCAAGGCAACAAACTAATTAAGTAACAAAGACAAGAAATTCCAAACAATGGCATGGTGGATTAAGAAAATAATAGATAAGTCATACCTTCCCGTATGTAACTTCTCATCAAGTAGGAAAGAGCCTGCAAGTGCAAGCATCACAAGCAGCACAGGCTGAAAAACCGAAACAAAAATGGCCCTTCCGTCTTTATACCCCATGTCATTAGGTCACAGCAAGTCCTGAGATCATGATTCCCTAAACAAAATTCAAATAGGAATATAGAAACTTAGATCTAGTTCCAAACAAAAGTCAGGTATTTTTTTAAAATTGTACAACACTTTTAATTAATAGTGACATTATTATATTCAAAGAAAACATTTCGGCACTAATAAAAAAAAAATTATCATCGAATATGAAGCCGTAAGTACCAACTTCCATTGCTTCCAGTCCTCTCCACGCAGAGGGCGAAAACTACAGATTGAATTGATGCCCATCAGGGACATTAGAGCTGTGCTTGAGTAAGGATTGGGGAAATTCTTAATCTGATTTTCCTGCATTGATAAAATGAAATACATAAATAACAAGAAAAAACAGCTAATACGAAAACAAAGGAAATAAAGAAACCTAACTTGAACTATAAACCATAATGCGTACGAGACGCAACCACCCAATGATAGCATGCATCCCCACAAAAGACTTTGAGGACTTTTGTGTGATGCCTTGTGTGGCTCCCCATGAGTATGGAGAAGATCAATATGCGTTGACCACATGTTGATCTCTTTGCCTCTGTAGAAACTGAACTCCATAGCTGCTCCTATGCCCATAACTATTCCAATAATTTTAACTTTACCGGTAGTAGTTTGTAGGGACAATTTCTCTATCCTGAAATATAAAATTAAATTAATCACAGTTCTTGCACAGTGCAAATTAATTAAACATTATACAGACCATATATGAAAAGAGCTTTGTTGCTGATGTTAAAGACAGGCTCTCAATGTATAAGTTTTGTGACAACGAACCCCTGAAATAAATAATAGGTGCTTAATTACTGGGGATGTTGTAAATTTGGGTCACATGAAGAAAAGTCCATGTAACTCCTATATTCAAGACATAAACTACCATATTTTGACCTAATTTACCTAGTTTACCTAGATTTTATATATAATTATTGAACTATAGCACGGAAACTTTAAAATTATTTACCTATACAATTTACATACTACAACTGGCGGAACTAGCCTACAGGCTACGCTGGGCTGAAACCCAGGGAGGTTTTGGGAGGGAGGAAAAATAAATTTATGTATTGGACTTATTTTAAAGAGTAAAGTGCCGTTTTCCCTCCTGAATTATTACGCCATTCGAATTTACTCCCCTCGACTATTTATTTTGTCAATTTAGCCTCAAACTCTATTATAATAGTGAATTTCGCACTTACTGTTAAATGTGAGGCAATTTCATCCAAATTGCCGTCAAAAAAAGCACGTGAGCCGCGCATGCTTACTATTGTGAGGGTAATATGGTCCTTTCCTCCCGGTCTTCTTCAACCTCCTCCAAAACCATGGGTGCTGGGGCGGGGGTGAGAAGAGAGCATCAGCAGCAACCAAAACAGAAGAAGAAGGAAGAAGGAAGAAGGATGAGAACCCACCAGCAACCAAAAAAGAAGAAGAAGGTAGAAGGAAATCTGGTGTAGTCTTCTTTCTTCCTCGCCCCGAGTTCAGTCTTCTCTCTCTCCTTTTTCTTTTTTAGTTCCTTTCCTTCTCTGTTTTTTTCCTCTTTCGCTCTCTCTTTCTCTCTCTTTCTTTTTTCTTCTTCTTCTTTCTGCACAAGAAAATCTGGTTCTCTTTATTAGTGCACATCATCTTTACCATCATCAACTGGGAATGCACGGCCTGTATTTCTTGATGAAGGCTGTGTTGCGTGTGATGTGTTTGATGGGAATTGGGTTTGGGATGAGAGATATCCGTTGTATGAGTCACAAAATTGCTCTTTCAGGGATGGAGGCTTTAGATGTTCTGAGAATGGCGGGCCTGATTCTATCTTTACCAAGTAGCGTTGGCAACCCAAAGATTGCAGTTTGCCCAGGTATTTTACCATTCTGTATATGTTTCCCTGCTGCTGAGATTTATAAGGAAAGAAAAATATTTGACATCATATTTATATTGGTTTGGTTGTGTTTAGATGAAAGGCAATGTTAGTGGAGAAGAAAGCTTCCTGAATTTTTTCAGCAGCCTAGTTAGAATTTAGCTTTTGTTTTGGTGAACAGAATAAATTAGTTAGAATTTAGCTTTTGTTTTGGTGAACAGATTAAATCATCCTTCTTTCGTGTGTTTTTGTAGTGTTAATTTGGGCTTCGGTGCTATTTTCTGTGTCAATAATTTGAGTTCTGTACAGTTTGTTGGGTGGACCTCTTTGTCAAATAAAGTAGGGCAAATATTCTCATATGCTTATATTTTCTCATCTTTTTATTTTTCTCCAATATGGAGGTATTTATAAAAGTACAACCCTAAATAAAATAGGAAATAACTCTAAATTACAATAGAAAATAAATTTAAATTACAATAGGAAATAAATCTCAATTATAATAGGACTAGATAAATGGGTAAGTAAACAAAATTCTAACATAGTAAGGAACCGAAATCCTAACTAAGTAAGGACTCGCCAACACTCCCCCTCAAGTTGGAGCAAAGATGTTTCGTATGCCCAACTTGACAAGCGAGTCGCAGAACACCATACTTGAGAAGCACCAATTGTAGAGAAGGTCTTTTCGTCAACCACGAGTGAAACAAGTGACAAACCAAAGTAAAGTCCACAACGGAAACACAAGAGCAACCCCTAAAAAATAGGGCACATAGTAGAACACGACAGAACACAGAAACCCTATGAACACGGCAGAATACTGAAACCTGTAAACACGACAAAGGCAAGGCAAAGAACACGAAACCACTGTGAACACGGCAAAGGCAAGGCAAAGAACACGAAACCCTGTGAACACGGCAAAGGCAAGGGAAAGAACACATAAACCCTGTGAACACGGCAAAGGCAAGGCAAAACCAAACCCTAAAAATAGGGTAAGGCACAATGAAGGCAAAGACAAAGGTAAGGCAAAACCAAACCCTAAAAAATAGGGTAAGGCACGACAAAAGTAAAGGCAACCAAACCCTAAAAATAGGGTAAGGCAAGGTAAGGCAAATCAAGGCCACATAAAGGCAAAGCAAGGTAAGGCAATGTTTGGCAAGTCATGGCAAAGAAAGCCAAGAGCAAAGGCAAGGTCAACGACATGATTGCAGCGGAAACACAACAGAGGCATGAACATGGCAGGAGCAACAACGCTGGCACCAACAAGAGCAACACAAGGCAGGGCCAACGGTGGCAGCAACAGCAGCAACAACAATGACACATACTTCCATATAAACTTCAGCTAATTCACGCAGACACAACTTCTCTTCAATCCATCTCTCCCCCTGAAGAGAATGGATCGTCGGAGTCAAGAAATAGGCAATATCTCCATGGGAAAGAGAAACATATCTTTTTCACTCCCCTCCCCCTTGAAGAGGAGGGGAGGAGAACGCAAGCACAGGTCACAAGAAAACCAAGGCTATGATACCATGTTAAACTTTTCAGGTCGACGGGCCGAGGGCCCACTCCAACAACACCGATACTGTCCCCACTTAACCACCTGCACAATCCTCAAGTGTGGGGTTTTATCACAAAAGGCCTCGGTGTTAGTTAGAGAGGAGTATTTCTATTTAAACTACTTTCTCTTTGGCCTTCTAGCCGATGTGGGACAACAATGAGTTCCAACACTCCCCCGCACATGAGACCCCATTTTTATGGGTCACACGTGGAGATCCACACATCGGCAACCACGTGGAGCCTTGGGGACTCACCCATCGCGCGGGGCCAATGGGGACCCACCCAATCACGTGGCACCTTTGGCCTATGTGGAGCCATGGGGACTCACCCATCGCGCGGGGCCAAACGTGGACCCACCCATCATCGCGTGGCAGAACTGGCCCGCAACCTGGCTCTGATACCATGTCAAATAAAGTAGGGCAAATATTCTCATATGCTCATATTTTCTCATCTTTTTATTCTTCTCTAATATGGAGGTATTTATAAAAGTACAACCCTAAATAAAATAGGAAATAACTCTAAATTACAATAGAAAATAAATTTAAATTACAATAGGAAATAAATCTCAATTATAATAGGACTAGATAAATGGGTAAGTAAACAAAATCCTAACATAGTAAGGAACCGAAATCCTAACTAAGTAAGGACTCGCCAACACTCTTTTGTTGATTAGTTCCTCTGTAATTAAGTACATTGTAGTTGCTTTGGTTTGAATCCTGTTCTAACTAGGAGTACATTGCACAAGAAGATCATATTGGGTTTCTGTCTTGTCTTAAGAATAGATTTGATCCAGGGAAGATGTTGGAAAAGCTTCGGGACAAGATTGGTTCTCGGGTTGAGTCAGGTCAAAAATGAAACCCAAAAATGGGCCGACTCAAATATACACGGTTCTGTTCTGGCTTTTTGGTTGGTTCTGGCTTGAGCCCAAAATCCTTTATTTTATTTTTTTCTCACAATACCAGTTTTTCAAACAGCCCATCAATTAAAGCCCATTTTGTTTTCCTTGCCCAAATTATGTAACCTGCCTTTTTTTTTCAAGTATCTAAACTATCAAATTAGATCACAATCATCATCCAACCATCAAATTAAATTTTACAACCCATGACAAACAAAATACAAGTAAAGCACCAAACATATTCACTTGCATCAGTTAAGGGAGCTACAAACAAAACATATTTTGCAGCTCCCATGGCTTCTCCATCATCATCGTTCCAATTCGACAAAGCGCCAAACCTGCATCCTAATCAAATATCACAACTATGGAATATCAAATACTAATTATTCAATAAAAAACTAATTAACCCAAATATTAGCATTCGATCATTAATAAGATACTAACACAAACATGCTACAGAAGGAAAAAAAAATTGGAGAAAACAAATAAAAAAATGAATGCATTTTAGAACGTACTGCATAACTTGACATGTTAAAATTTGATAATGTTGTTAAGAACATCATTATCAGCTAGTCAATTAAAGTCAGTTCAACTAATCCCTATAAAGTATGAAATCTTTTCAGAGTTCAAGATCACACCTTTACCAAATAAACATCAGAAATAATATTTGTGGCAAGTTTACAACAATGCAAAAAATATCCTGTCCCGGGGATTACAACAAACACAATGAGTCATCTTCAATTGTTATAAGAAAAGCAAGAAACCCATCACATGAGTCATGAACTACCTGCATTGGTGGCAAGTTTCTCCCTTAACCAAATCCAAACCCAGGGGCCAGCTTGTCTTTCAATCCCCCAACTGCTTCTCATGTTCCTCTGTATAAACCTCTGGCTTTGAGCCCTCCTTTATATAAATATTAACACTCTCTGGGGTCTCTTTCTTCTCTTTAGGCTTTCTAATTTCCACATAACGTACTGGAGCCACAGTCTTCAACCTAACAAAAACAAAATGTACCCACAACTCAAACTAACAATGAATGCATTTAATCAACAACTCAAGCAACTCAGAATGTACCCACAATCTGCACAGATACAATGGAAACTTAAAGGAATTGAGAATATATCACAATTCAGCAAATTCACAATATACCCACAATTTGCATAGATCCAATTGATCGAAAAGGACCCAAAATTTTCCGCTCCAACAGAAAAGATTAGGTTTTTTTTTTACAATATTAAACTAGTCTCTGACAAAAATTCCTGGAACACTTCAAAGGATATTTCATATGGATGGCTGACAAACATTTTGTTAATATACATCTAAATTCATCACAAACCCAATAAAAATTTACTTCACTTCCAAGAGATTTTCTTCATCTGTCTAAGTGTTTTGGTTCTCTCTCTCTCTAAGCTCCACATCCAAGAGGAACAAGATCTGATACATCCTTTTTATCGATTCCAAAATTCTTGACTTTATACTCTCAAATGTGATTGATGCTTATGGATTTCCTTTACAATCTTTTTCGAGAGAGAAAACACAACTTGTAACTAAAAGAATGTTAGATTATAAAAATTATTAAATCTATTATATTCTTGTTTGCTGAGTAAACTCAAGAATTGTTTTATGGCTCCATATCTGCTCATCCAGTTGAGTTTCTTTTTTTTTATTCAAAATTGTGGAGCAAAAGTATGGCAGATCTATAATATTTTAGAGGAGACGAAAAAATAAAGTGGGTTTTTTTTTTTTTTTTTTTCACAGGAAGGTGGTGTACTAGAAGTAGGCTTGTAAATAAAGCCCAGGCCTGATGGGCTGGCTCGAATCCGACCCAATTTTTTGAATTATAGGCTTGCTCGGCCCAAACTAATGGGAGGGTTTGGCCCGGCCCGATGTCTATTGGGTAGGGCCTGTGCAATGTTTTTAAGCCCTTACAAAGCCCAACCCGGCCCAATTTTAATTAATAAATTTTATTTAAATTAATAATAATTAGCACTAAAAACAAATAAAAGCATTTGTTACAAATGCTCCATGGAAAAACTCCAACTCAACATTTAAAAAAATACAACAAACACAATTATGCTTGGAAGGTGGACTAATGGACCACCTATTTATAAAAGATAAAAAATGGGAGGTTTCCTTGAAAAACCGAAGTGGGACTACTAGTGGCAGTTGTTATTAGTTGTTATGGTTAAAAGGGGAGGTTTCCTTAAGAAACCTATTTATAACCAATGTGGGACTTATGGACCACCTATTTAGTTCTTTTGTTTTGTTCACTTGCCTCATATTCAAGGGCAAATATACGTGAGTTGTATATATTATGTGGTGTTTCAAGTTTAATATATTGGCCAAATATATATAGTATTAAAGTAGTATGTACAACTCTTATATAGGCATGTTTCTTATATTCAAACAAGTATTTTGATTTAGGGTTGATGAAGAGATGAGTTAGAATTAGGATAGTATAAGCGTTTTCTATCTTTGAATATAACAAAATTGAACATACTATAATAACAATAAGAATTATTCAATCGATTCCTATCTCCATCGGGGAGGGATGGCATCAGCCTGAAGAAAAAGTCACAATTGCGGGGATTCCTATTGCCCATTTCTTCAAGCGATTGGGATGAAGCTTAAAGTGTAAGTGATTAGTGTATTTTGATAGTATCGGATGTTTAGTAGTGCTGAATATCCGTCAATCCCAAGCTAAGAATGGTTGGCAGGTAAAATTTTGTATGTGAATAAAATGAATGAAACTTTACGTGAAAGCAATTATGTGGGTTGGGGACGTTGGTTGTTGGGCAAAAGGATTTGGGGTGAGGAAGTATTTGTTGATGGGTTGGCATTTATGGTGATTTGGGTCTTAAGAAGAAGAGGAAGAGGGTGGAAAATAAGAGTAATTGAAAGAAAACAATTATTGAAGGTGCACGAAAAGTGATATCTTTGGCTTTGTTTTATACAAGGTCTTAAATATCGAAGGTTTCGAAAATATCGGTGGTTCAAAAACACGGAAATATCGATGGAAATATCGGGAAAATATCGTTATCGATAAAAATTGGATAAAAACCATGGAAATTGTGATAAATACATGGGAATTTTTAACGAAACTTTATAAAAAAAAAGTTTATTTAGTCAATCATCTGTTATTTTGAAACAATAGATTGGAAGGAAATGCATTGCATAGTGGGTTTGAGTTATTTAAGTTGATTATATTGCGAGCTAACAAACGCTGTGACTTAGAAAATCTGGAGTAATTAATGAAAGAAAATTAAACACCCTCTAGTAATTTATTATCATTTTTACTACAATATTTTACACTTTATAAATTGCATGGTAAGATACATGAATAATCTTATTTCACGTTATTCACTGGACATGGTACACGTTGTTATATTTTTTATTTATAAAAAATTGAAAAATAATTTAAAATGTAAATCAACTTGATTTGTCATGAAAATTAGGCACTTTACCATGCTTACAAAATTATAGTGAAGATTGAAAATCAACTAAGAACATAAATAAATTTATCCAAGGAAGAATTAAATAGGAAATAAATAAAATGATTATAGAGATTTAAGTAATTAAGCAACAATTTGAAGGGGAATTTAGTAATGTAAGTACTTATAATGAATAATAAAATAATCAATAACATTAAATGGATTAAATAGGAAATAAATAAATTATATTAAGTAATTAAGTAACTGATCAACAATATAAAACAATAAGTAATTATGTTAATTTTTATTTTGAGAAACAGCTCACACAACATATATAAATATGAGTTTCCATACATAATAATCACAAAGTGACCACTAGCATGGTGGGTAAGTGGCTCGAGCAATATACCAAAGCGCAGGGGTTCGAACCCCCTCCCAAGGCGCGAAAATATCGGTCCCGATATTTCGACGATATTTTCAAGAATATTTTCGATAAATTGACGAAATATGCATGGAATGTTGCAAAAATATCATCTCCTCAAAAAAACGATAATTTCACAGAAATATCGGCGAAATTATCGAAATTTAATACATTGGTTTTATCAGAGTGGTGGTAATCCCACATCGCCTGCAAACAACCACTTAAGTTATTTTGAGCTTCATAAATATCTTCACCCACCCACACCAACTTTTAAACCAGACTTGTGCTTGTCAAAATCCAAGATGTGCCATATAGGCCCGTGCGAAAAGATAAGATGTGCTTTTAACTAAATGTTTAATTGAGATTTTTGTTAAATTCCTAAATTGGTGTTTAAAATCTCTAAATATTAGTCTGAATATTGCATGGGCCCAGTAGCCCAGAACTAAAAGCCCGAAAAAGCATAGTCCGTTGGTGGTGCCTAGGCTTAGTATATTTCTTATAGGGCTGGCTTGGCTCAGCCCAATCTCATCATAAGGGTGTAAAAGCCCGTTATATATAGGACCTGGTCTCACACCACCTTGAGCTGGACTGGCCCGGCTCGGCCCATTTTATAGGCCTAACTGGAAGCGGCACTACGAAAAATAAAGGTCAATGACCATTAGTATATATGTCTACAATTAAGGTTTGAGCACTTTTTGTGCACAATTAAGATCCAATGCCTCAACATCCATCACACCAACTTGCATCTCAGCCCCATACAAACTTCCATATTTTACTATAGCACATTCACATCTTGATGGCAATGCAATCTCGACAAATATAGACCATATGTAATTTTGCCATTTCATTTTGCAAAAACCGATCGCCTGATTGGCAATTGCCAAACAACTTCTGCTATTTGATTATTCTCCTTTTCCATTAAACACCTAAGATCAAAACCATTACGATTAAGGAAATATCATAACAAAGATATATGAATATTAACGTATCAATGCTAAATATCTTAAAGACATCGGATAATATTAGAGAAGTGAAGTGGTTCTCCTTAAAAGGCATCAAAACTTTAAACAAATTGATGCTTATGACATAAATCAATAATGTTGGAGTTTTAAAGATAGAAATCGATGCACCATTAATTGTTGTTTGGCTCTTTGTACTATTAAATTGTTTTTTGTGCAATATGAAAGATGAGAAAACTAGTCGCACTCACATTAACCCGGGCACAAAAGATACCCATAGAGGTCCTCACTAGAGAACCGCCCTGTTGTTTCCCCTCCTTGCTTGGAGAAAGCTCCTGCATATCCGGGTTAATGTGAGTGCTCCTAAAAAGGTGGATATCTGTACAGGAAGGATATTATATGTTAATAACAATATTTACTATGTTAGATCGATATGGATTTTATGTACATGAGCTCTTTAATATGTGATTATGAACTTGCAGTTGTTAAACATGGCCGAGCTTTATGTCTTTTATGTCTTTTGTGGACACACTGGGTGTAATTCCCCATCTATGGGTAATACATTTCCATTATTTCTCCAAACATTATCAAACATGGCCGAGCTTTACGCCTGTGCACTACTTGTTTGAATTGGCATGTCCTCAGCGGATGTGGGTTGAGAATCGGATTTATCCTTACCACTAGCCCACAATATGGCGTATAATCCAACCACAATCAGCAGCCCTCCTAGTATGCTGACATAACAGGAAGATGATGAATTAACAAAAGCCCAGAAAAAGTAGAGTAATTATAAACCAAATCTCCAAGGCAACAAACTAATTAAGTAACAAAGACAAGAAATTCCAAACAATGGCATGGTGGATTAAGAAAACAATAGATAAGTCATACATTCCCATATGTAACTTCTCATCAAGTAGGAAAGAGCCTGCAAGTGCAACCATCACAAGCAGCACGGGCTGAAAAACCGAAGCAAAGAATGGCCCTTCCTTCTTTACACCCCATGTCATTAGGGTCAAAGCAAGTCCTGAGATCAAGATTCCCTAAACAAAATTCAAATAGGAATATAGAAACTCAGGTATTTTTGGAAAATTGTACAACACTTTTAATTAATAGTGACATTAGTAATATAAAAAAAAAAATTATCACCGAATATGAAGCCGTAAGTACCAACTTCCATTGCTTCCAGTCCCTCTCCATGCAGAGGGCAAAAATTACAGATTGAATTGATGCCATCAGGGACATTAGAGCTGTGCTTGAGTAAGGATAGGGGAAATTCTTAATCTGATTTTCCTGCATTGATAAAATGAAATACATAAATAACAAGAAAAAACAGCTAATACAAAAACAAAGGAAATAAAGAAACCTAACCTGAACTATCAACCATAATGCGTACGAGACGCAACCACCCAATGATAGCATGCATCCCCACAAAAGACTTCGAGGACTTTTGTGTGATGCCTTGTGTGGCTTCCCATGAGTATGGAGAAGATCAACATGCGTTGACCACGTGTTGAACTCTTTGCCTCTGTAGAAACTGAACACCATAGCTCCTCCTATGCCCATAACTATTCCAATAGTTTTAATTTTACCTGTAGTAGTTTGTAGGGACAATTTCTCTATCCTGAAATATAAAATTAAATTAAGCACAGTTCTTGCACAATGCAAATTAATTAAACATTATACAGATCATATATAAAAAGAGCTTTGCTAGGATATTACCTGAAAATTACCGCTATGATAAAGGTCATGGCCGGCACCAGATTTAACATACCAACTGCATATGTTGCTGATGTTAAAGACAGGCACTACTACAAGCTTGGACAAAAGCACGATCCAAAGGCCACAAAAAAGAGGATCATGCCCTTTTTGAATCACATTGGACACAATTATATAGTATTTGTGTCATATGTAGAAGAAGACATAATAGTTTTATGTCCAACTTGATTAGAAGAAGGATCAAGTGTGCTTTTTTACACGGGTATAATGGCTTATAGAGCACGAATATCGTAATCGTGCCTTTTAGGTTGCCATAAAAAGCACGAGAATCTGCAACCGTGCCCTTTAGGTTACCAATGAGCACGAATCACGCAATTTGTGCTCAATATTATTTAAATAGCACAGAATATTGTCATTTTGTGCCCAATGGTATATTTAAAAATAATAATTGATTAGATAATTAGACACGAAAAACTTAAAATCGTGCCTAAAGCTCTTCTCGCTCACACGATTCACGCACGACTCTCTCTCTCTCCCGGTCCTTCTAATCTTCTTTCGACCTAACTCTCACTAGGCTCTCTCTCTCTCTCTCCGACCTCGGCTCTTCTCTCTCCGATTCTTCTCTCCCGGCCTTAGTCGTAGCAGTACAACAGCTCATTTCTCTCTCTCTCTCTGGTATCATCTCTTCTCTCGATCTCGTCTCATGTCATCATTTGGTATCATCTCTTCTCTAGGTCGCCCCTCATTAACCTAACCCTCTCGGACTCTTCACTCGACTCGTCTCTATCGCGCTCGCTTCTCTCACTCTTAGTCACCTCATCGTAAGTGTCTTAGAGTCGAGAGACTCATTCTCCCTCTCAAACCTAACCAAACATCATCCAATTTCATTCGATTTTGGACCGAATCCTTGCAAGTGCGGAGGGCTTTGGTTCATTCTAAGGTAAATTTGTATGTATTTGGTTTTAATTCTTAGTTGTTTTCACGTTCCCCAATTTAGCGAGAATATTAGGGTTTTGAAATTTTGGTATTACTGCTGAAATTAAAGCAATTTTTTCTTAATTTTTACTTGTTGAGCTTAGTCTCCGTGGGTTTGGATTAATAGGCCAAATTGAAGGTATACATATTTCCTCTGTCTCAATCTCATGTGTGTTGCTTGCTTCAAGCTTTGGTTTTAATCTTTCGATTACTGTTTGGTCCTACTAGGTTAGGATGCGATAAGATGATATGAATGGTTTTGTTTGGTCCTACTAGGTTTTAATCTTTGGTTTTATTTTAAAGTGTAACATTTTTTTAATTTGTGGGTATTTGATATTGGCACTGTTTTTAAGTTATATATGTTGATGTGTTTTTTATTTTCATTTGGTTATATTGTAAATTTATTGTGTTTTGATTTGGTTATATTCTGTTTTTGTTTATGATTTGGTCATAGAGTTTGAAATGTGCTCCTTCACCTTTCTGTTTGTAAATACGATAATTCACTATTAGGTAGACAACTTGTTCAATTAGGCTAAAGTAGGTGATATAGTTTTGTGAGATTGGATGGTAATAGAGCATGATTTCTCTAAAAGAGAGAGGGACGAGATGTGTCTTTTCTTGATAAAGTTTTTTTCCTTCTTTTCTGGGTTTGATTTTGAGAGGGCTCAATTGAGTGAAACAGATAATTGGTTCTCACTTATAATTGGTTTTCGCTACTGTTATTTCATTTTTGTTATGGGTTTGTTTTGATTTGTTTGTTTGTTGATTTTTGTTTTTGGGTTTTTTTAACTTAGTTTTTTTTTTTGGTGTGGGAATGAGGTTGGGAATGTGTTATTGGAGTTTGATGTCAATCTTAAACCTTCGACAGTACATATTATTTTCTTCTATTTGAGGCTTGTTTAGGTGGTTTGGATTTTGGATTGCCATATAGAATTAAATTATTTAAATTCTTTGTTTTCCTTGTGCCGATAGTTTGGTTTCTATAGTTCTTAGATATCATGTTTAGGTTCAAATAGTTGGATTTGATTGATGAAAGTGAGATATGCATTGCAACCTTTGGATGTGGGGAAATAGTAAGACTAATTAGAGGGAAAATTTTAGGTGTGTGTGGTCAAAACTTATACTTCTGTTTAATGGTATTACTTAACTTTTAGTTTCATTGTACATTCAAGATTACAAATATCTATGTAGAATTCGAAAGCCAAGAGTTAAAGTTTTGAGAATTTGATAATAGAGAAGTATTAATTGTGTAGTTAGATTTGGTTTAGTTCCCTCTTTTAATATAATTTGATCACCCAAAATGCTATCTGTTATTTACTTCAAGAGGCCAAGAAATGAGTCTGTCATTTACATTGAATCAAAGTAGACCATGAAGTATGTAGCCATTGGTTTTGTTGGAACTTGATAGTATTGCTGAAATATTGAAGGAGGATTATCCCTCTCTCTTTTAGCTCTCGCTTGTTTCATTTGGAGGAGGAGGATGACATATTATTCTTCCTCTCTCTCTTCTACAATTAAGTATTCATTTGAACATGTTTTCCATATTTATCATTGAGCATTTAAATGCCATTTTGCTTATAGTACTTTGCTTCAAAGCTCAAAGACAAAGCATTTGTGCTGTTATTTCAATTTTTATTCATGCATTTGTTTGGTCAAGAATGATTAGAACATGCTATTGTTTGCTCTCTTGCTATTATTATGTTTATATTTTAACCTCCAAGTGGGTGTATTAATATGGTCCACTGTAATAGTTATGCTTTCATATTAATTTTGAAGCTAATATAAATGGCTTTGAGGAAATGAGATTGTTTGGAGTAATATATTGTGCACAATTGAGTTCAAATTTTCTCTCGCACTAATTTCAGCTAAGAAGAGCAGCTAATTATATTTGGTAATGTATATGTGCACGATATGAGATGCCATTGGTTGAGGATATGTCATTTATTAGTTTTTGTCCTGATCTTTTCATTTTTTCTACGAGTCCATTTTGATAGATGTACATGCATGTAGAGAAAACTTTAAGAGCATAGTTAAGCTTGAGTGGACTATCAAGAGGGTTGAGCAAAGTTTGCAAGAACTTGGGGTGCCGTATTAGTACTTGAAGTAATGGTTTAGTGTAGATGCTTATTTCATTGCCCCACTTGGTAGTATATTTTGATATTCTGCAGCTGTTTTTCAGATTCATTATATGCTACCATGTATGTTCCACTGATGTTCAAAAATTAGCTTTCAATTTTTCTTACCTTATCATGCTAGATGCTAAATCACTAGTAAATTCAGTTTCAGTGAAATGTGCGTCCCTATCACAAATCTTGGTCCTTATTAGAAATCCGGATGAATTTCTAGATAATTACTTTTAGTTGTAAATTTTTTTAGAATTATCATTAAAGACATGCTTTGCGGTTTTGGTGATTACGCTCGATGTATTAAATTTTATTTGAAGGTTAGATATCCTTGTTTGCTCATTTGTAGTAATTTTTTTAGTGCTTCTTAGTTAAAAGTTCAAGCTGGATCTTTTGGTTCTTCATAGGGTTTTTGGTGTTTGAGCTTAGATATCATTGTTTGCTCATTTTTAGTTTTTTAAAAACTATTTCTTAACTAAGTTTAACTGGATCTTTTGGTTCTCTTTGCTCGCCTAAATAAACAACAATTAGGATATGATGCGTGCAAGAACTGGAACCTTGGTGGAATGCAATAGGAGAATATTTGAGGATTATAAGGGAGTGGGAGTGGTAGAGTTATGGGGCCAGAGGTGAAGTTCTGGGCTGCCCTCGCGCATCAACTTCATATGCTTTTAAGGATATTCCTATCCTACAATTATGTAATTTGCAGACTTGTAGTGTCTTAGGGGTTGCCTTCTTGTGAGGCTGTTTGTTTTCTCTCGTGTAGGGTGGCGGTGTGTTTTGTTTCTACGGCTTTTGCTTCCTTTTTCTTTTGTTTTGTTCCTCTGTTGTTTTTTTCTTATTTTGAACACAAATGGTTTCTATTATAAAAAAAAACCAACTTGAAGAGTTTATGATTACTAGGCTGGTTATCTATTGTGGTAGATTCTCGTCCTCTCTCTCTAATCGATGCTCTTATTTGCAGATAATGTGATTAAGGAGGCTCACAAAAGGTGGACATAGGCTCATAAAGTGTGTTTTATTTGGAGCTTCTAATTCATTGGTGTTAGCTACATTCAGTTTTAAGTACAAGTTTTTATTTAATTATTGTATCTAATCACTATATTAAGTGGAAATTAAATTTCAGTTTGTTATTGAATTTATACATTAAATAATATATATATATACACACGTGTGTGTGTCTGAAATACCATACTATATTAAGTGGAAATTAAATTTCAGTGTGTAATTTTTTTATTTAAACAATTGGCATTGGGCCGCTTTTTTAAATTGTGTCTATTTTTTTATTAGAAATATATACCCATTGAGCACGATTTTGAAACTATGCTCAAACTCACAATTATCTCGATCATTTGTCAAAATAAAAGCACAAATGCTTGATTTGTGCTGTAAAAATTTGCCACGAACCACAACATTTGTGCCCTATAATCAATTGAAACTCCTATATGGGAGACCCGGTAAAAAGTGGCTGCACGGTGGCGATTTTCATAAGACACGATTATACATGCTATTAGAAACAAAAGGCACAAATAAAATTCGTGCTTTTAGCCCAGTTTTTAGTAGTGAGGCTCTCAATGTATAAGTTTTGTGACAACGAACCCCTAAAATAAATAATAGCTGCTTAATTATTGGAGATGTTGTAAATTTGGGTCACATGAAGAAAAGTCCATGTAACTCCTATATTCTAGACATAAACCTACCATATTTTAACCTAATTTACCTAGTTTACCTAGATTTTATAAATAATTATTTAACTATAGGACGAAAACTTGAAAATTATTTTACCTATACAATTTACATACTACTAATATACTTACTAATTTCACTACAACTACAGTACTTGGAATAATTCAATACTACTAATATACCAACTACTAAAAAAAGGGTGCTGTTAAACTAACCCTAAAATTACCTGAGTACACCCTAATAATTAAATCAAAATGTAAAATTAACTAAGTACATCCTATTTAACTATCAAAAATATCCCTAATACACCCTAATACACTCTATCACACAACACCCTAATATTAAGTACACCCTATTTGGATGAAGTTCGGTCTCTTCATCTTGAGATTTCAAAGCAAGATTACTTCCCTAATGCATGCACTTACACCATTCTCATACGTGGTATGTGCAAGAATGGGCTGGTAGAGGAGGCACAACAAATATTCAATGAGATGGAGAAGCTTGGATGTGTTCCTTTTGTTGTGACCTTCAATGCTCTGATTGATGGACATTGTAAGGCTCCGAAGCTTGAGGAAGCACACTTATTATTTTACAAGATGGAGATAGGAAGAAATCCTTCATTATTTCTTCGTCTTTCTTAAGGTAGTAATCGGATTACTGACAGTGCCAGTCTTCAAACAAAGGTAGAGCAATTGTGTGAGTTAGGATTGATTCTTAAGGTCTACAAATTTCTGACACAGCTAGCTGATAGTGGGGTCACACCTGACATTACCACTTACAACATTCTAATCCATGGGTTTCGCAAGGCTAGTAACATAAATGGTGCTTTTAAGCTCTTCAAGGATATGCAACTGAAAGGGCTTTTACCAAATTCTGTTACATATGGGACGCTTATAGATGGACTACAAAGGGTCGATAGAGAAGAGGACGCCATTGTGGTCTTTGATCAAATGGTGAAGAATGGATGCACTACAGTTTACAATGTTAGAAAATTAAATTGTAAATATTTAATTTTATAATAATGTGAATGGAAATTGTAAGTTGTGGGACCCATGACTTTTCAATATGGTTCATGATAAATGGTTTTTTGGGTATATGACCATTGGCTATTTGTGACTTTTTGGGTTACATAAAATAAAATATTAATTTTAATATAATTGATTGATTGGATGAGACTTTCTATGGAAAGGCACTAATAAAATTATATTTTATGAAAAGTTGCATAGAAGTGACAGCCAAAGGAGTTGCAATTTAAAATTGCAAAAACGGGTTGTTGCTTTGGTTTTGTATCTGTTGGTTAAAGGTGTATCCGCGTGGATCAAGAGACAGCCAAAAGTAGTGTCTGCCCAAACATGGAAAGTTGCACCTGTTCTCCCATGAAAACACACGATTATGTGTAATTTTTCAGTCACATCTTTCCTTAACAGATGCTTAACTCTCTATAACTAGAGAACAGTCCTAGACTTCTAAATGATCCATTTGTCATCCAATAATAGTAGTTTTAGAGCATTCTTAGAATTATATTTCTAGAAATATAGTGTGATATTAAGAGAGAGTTCATACACAAGTTTGAGTTCGCTTTTCTTGGGGATTGAGTGCTACTTCCGCAAGAAGTCGATCGTTGTATCCTGGGAGACGTTTGCCAAGCAAATCCTAGAAGCACTTGTGAGGAGGCAATTTCGTCTTAATAAGATAGAACCAAGTTCTAGACTCGATCATCTGTAAAGTATTCTTTTTTCCTTGTCGTTATTTCTTATATTTATTTCGAATTTATAGTGAAATTTTTATTTTCGAAATTCTGTAAATATAGCAATTATCTTTATTTTTACCAACATACATATCACTGATGACATGGTTTTGCAAGAAAAATAAGATTTCTTTAGCTTTTAGTCTTTGGTTGAAGTATCTAAGCAACCTTGCTCTGAGAGAAGAGGAAAAAATCAAAGCAATAGTAGAAGACTTTAAGGAAGGAAAAACTGAGAAGGCAATCAGAGGTTTACTTGAAATGGATGTAAACTTCAATGACGTTGATTTAGCACCATGCACCATTTTTCTAATTGGTTTGTGTCCAGTGAGAAGAGTACATGAAGCTTTGAGAATATTTTCTGTTCTTGACGAGTACATAGTCATTGTCACTCCACCATTTTGCTTATTTGTATCTGTATGGAATCAAACTCTGAAATTCTAATTTGATTAGAGTTCAATATGTTGAGTAGGGTGTACTTATTAAAATGACTTTTGTTTCAATATTCAATATATCATTTTTTGTCATTTTATATTAGGGCAAATTAGTAATTCAATAAATAATTTGGTAGTAAGGTGTACTCAATTAATTTTAGAGTTCGCTTAATAGCACCCTAAAAAGCTACTAAATATTTTGTGAGTAATGAATCACACAACAACATAACACAATATCGATAAGCACAATAAAGACTAATTTGGGGTTTAGTCAAGTATATGAAAATTCGCATTAAATATCACAAAAAATAATAGGTAAATTATTATTCATAAAAATAATAGGTATATTATCATTCATAAAAAAGAAAAAATTTGATATGCTGTTTTTAATAAATCACGAAATAGGTACATTATTATTCAAAAAATTTAAAATCAAGTAACCAATAAATCAAATGTTAAAATAAAGATTAGTTGCGTTAAACTATTAGGAGATAAACACATAAGAAGCATTTTTGATCGAAAACACATAAGAAGCATAGGTGTGTGTGAAAAGTTACAAACATGACTTTTTTCTATTTTAATGGATGAAAAAAAAAACTAACTAACAAATCCCTAAATTTATGAACATTACCATTTGAACGACAAATTTTTTTTAAGGTGAAAATGATGATTTTTCATTAGACTCATAAATCCAAATTGCTACGAAAGACGCTATATATTACCAATAAAAGAGCCAGCTTCAGCACTAGCCTATTATATATCCCAAAGAAAACCTCCTTGCTAACTGCAAATATTTCAACTGACATGTAGAAAGACAAGAGACCAAAATTGATCATTCCAAATTCAAAACCATTCCAATATATCCAAGACCAATTTGAACATACAAAGCTCCCATACTCTGGTCATATCACATTATCAACAGAGGTCGATGGAATGACCAACTATCGGATATGTTAGAACACATATGTGCATATTAAATCATAACTCATCCACTGAACTAAAACTTTCCAACAGGATTTCTTGTTTGACATGTATATCAAAATGAGGAAACCACATCAAAAGCTTCGACAACTGCCTAACAAGCTCAATTTTCTTTCTTCTTTGAAATACTGTTATACTGAACAAGCCGTCATATATATGCTAGCTATATATCACATGAAAATTGAACTGCCAGTTTAAGTTCTTTATATATGCTACTTAAAACCTGGTTACGCCACTCTACAACACACTTAAGTCATACATATATGCATTATATCTATGATGGATTGCACTTGCACGTAAGGAAAACTAAATTTGAGGGGAAACCCCAAATTTTTTATGATATTGAAATAAGAAGATGGAAAATTAGTTACCCAAATAGCCCGCAGAAAAAGCCTTTCAAGATTACCATCCATGTTAGTTTTGTTGTGCAGTCCCTGCAAATTGAAAATAATTATGACCAGACAATTATACTAAAGCACATCCGTGCTATAATAGATCAGACAATTGTTTAAGACTGGAAGTTAAAAAAAAAAAAGAGACAGGACCTTTCAAATATTATGGACAGCACAAACATTACAGCCGCACCAAAACTCATGCGGTAGGCGATTAGAACTGTGAGGTTTATACCATCTTCAGCAGCCAGTTTGTACAAAAGGTTAATTACTGTGAATAATAGTTGTACAAAAATCAATACTAGTATTGATTTTATTGATTTCATTGTGAAGATAAAGAAGAATGAATGGTAACTTTTAGGAAAGAGAGATACAGGGAGAAGACAGAGGATGGAGAATGGAGGGTGGAGGGTGGATTAATAGGAATAAGCAACAGCGAACTACAAGACAAGTAAAGAGTTCAAATCACTAAGCATGGGGTTCATGGGTATCGAACAGAGAGAAGGGGGAAGATTCTTAAAGACGCAGTACTCAGTTTTAGAGAAGGGGGTTTTATATATATACACCGGGGGATGTCTACAGCCTACTAATATATTTACCTATACAATTTACATACTACTAATATACTTACTAATTTCACTACAACTCCTGATATACCAACTACTAAAAAATAGCTACTAAATGTTTTGCAAAGAGGAGCAGATAAGTGTTAATATTTGGATTTCAAAGGGAGCAGAGAAGAAAATGAAAAGAGAAGGAGAGAAGGATTCAGCTCAGAAATGGAAACAAATCTGCTCTGCAACACTGATCGTTGCACAGTCATGCTTTTTATTCATTCTCTTACATCAGTCATTGTCACCATTCAAATACAAGAGCCAATGTGATTATGACACATGGCAGTACAGGGCATGTGAGCCGTTGGCAAATAACTAACTGATCTAAGATCGTACACCTGGCATATAAGCTCAAGCATACATAAAACTTACTCAGCTAACAAACAGAAATTAACTAAGCTAAGTAAACAGTTCACTAATGAGAAATTAGAGAGCAATTTACTTTTCAACACTCCCTTCTAAATTGCTAACTGATTTCACTCCAAGTAAGCTTCTCAAATAACTGAATCTGTCCTTGGGAAGAGCCTTGGTAAAAATGTCAGCAATTTGTTCTTCACCTTTGCAATAAATTAAATCAATCTCACCATCTTGAATTGCATCTCGGATGAAATGAAACTTCCTTCGAATATGCTTGCTTCTCTGGGTGAAAAACAGGATTTTTAGACATAGCTATTGCTGAAGTGTTGTCACGTAACAAAGTAGTAGCTGTGGTCCATTCTTCCCCAAAATCTTCAAGGACAAACCTAAGCCAAATGGCTTGAGAGGTTGCTACGCAGCACTCACATACTGCTTCTGTCAGAGAAAGAGCTACACTATGTTGTTTAACTCGAGGCCCATGAGAACACACCACCGCCAAAAGAGAAGGCATATCCTCGAGGTGCTTTTCATGTCTTCCCTCGATCCACTGGCCACTATCACGCATCCAATCAAGAGTGCAGATTTTCCAGCTGTATACTCAATTCCATAATCAATTGTTCCATGTATGTACCTTAGAACTCGTTTGGCAGCTCCATAGTGCTTCTTGGAAGGACTGTGCATGAACCTTGCAAGTAGGCTCGCAGAGAACATAATGTCGCCTGGTTATTAAGTATAAGAGACTTCCAACAATTTTCAGACAAACTTTCATCGCAGCTTCACATCCATCCTCCCTTTGTAGTTTGTGTAGCAACCAAAGGAGTACTCACAGATTTGCAATCCTTGAGTCCAAATTTATCCAAGAAGGTTAGAGCATACTTCTTCCGATGAATGAATATGCTCCCTTCAGTTTGTGTCACTCCCAAGCCAAGGAAATGGTGGAGAAGGCCTAAATCTGACATTTCATATTTGCACATCATTTCAGCCTTGAATTCTTCCATCATTTCATCATTACTTCCAGTACACTATGTCATCTACATAGATTGAAACAATTAGTGTTCCAACACCTTCTTTGGTTCTCACATAAAGAGTTGCTTCACTTGGACTCCTATGAAAACCACACTCGCTAGATAAGTGTCTATTTCACTATACCAGGCCCTTGGAGCCTGTTTGAGTCCATAGAGAGCCTTCTCAATCTATACACTTTGTCCTCACTTTTACCACATAACCTTCAGGTTGATCTACATAAACTTCTTCTTCAAGAATGCCATTCAAGAAAGCTGATTTGACATCCAATTGACACAATTTCCAGCTTTTCTGTATTTCAGAGCAATTAGGATTCTAATAGTGTCTAACCTTACAGAGCAAAAGGTTTCATTGAAATCAATCCCTGGTTTCTGAGTGTAACCCTTGGCCACAAGTCTTGCCTTGTGTTTTTGAATGGAGCCATCAAGATTGAGCTTTGTTTTATATATCCACTTCACTCCCCACAATAGGTTTGCCGCTTGGTCTCACAACCAACTCCCAAGTGGAGTTCTTCTCTATCATTGATATCTCCTCAGTCATAGCTTTGTTCCAAGCATCATCTTGAGCTGCCTCATTGTAGCCGGTTCAATAATGCTCATTTTGCATTGAGCATAAACATCACTTAAATTCTTCCATTTTTGAGGAGTATGATCAAAGATTTGAAAATCGAAACCGATGAATCATGTATAGCTGATTTCATAGGGGTTTGAGCTCATTAACCACATGTGATCTCTGTGGAGATTGAGCAGATGATGATTCATTAGAGCATGAACCAAATTCTGTTATTCTTGGACTTTCTTCTTCATGCCATGGAATAGCCACTTGTGTTTCTTCATTTAACTCCCAATTCCACATTGTTTTCTCATCAAAGATAACACTCCTTGAGAGTTCAATCTTTTAGTTTCTAGATTGAAAATCCTATATCCTTTTTCACAGATTCCATATCCAAGGAAAACTCCCTTCATTCCGCCTTCTCTAGCTTGTGCCTTTTCTCGAGAAGGAATATGGATATAGCACAATGAGCCGAATACTCTCAAATGTTTAACACCTTGGTTTTCTCTCCCCACTGAACTTCTCAAATGGTGTTGAGTTGTTCAAGGCACTTGTTGGACTACGATAGCCTCAGAAATAGACAAATTGCGGTTCACGCCTTCCCGCCCAGAATTTCGTGGGAATCGCTTCTCATGCATCATGGCTCTTGCCATTTCCACCATCAGACGATTCTTCCTCTCGCAACACCATTCTGCTTTGGAGAGTAAGCTACGCTTAATTGTCTTTCTAATCCCAATTCTTCACAGAACTTAGAAAATTCCGTGAGGTATATTCTCCCCTATCACTTCTTAGCCTTTTAATTTGATAACCACTCGCCGGTTCAACCATGCTTTTGAACCTTTTGAAAATGTTGAATGCTTGAGACTTATGCTGTAAGAAAAATACCCAGCACATTCTTGTGTGATCATCAATAAAAGTGAGAAAATACCTATTCCCTCCAAGAGTGGTAACTCGCATAGGGACCACAGATATCCGAGTGGATCAGTTCATGGTTGAGTAGCTCTCCATGCCTTCTCTTTATCAAATGAGTTCCCCGTGACTCTTGCTTATAGCACAGCTGAAGACATTCTCAGATCCTTGCGACTTAGGCGCACCTTGCACCATGCCTTTCTCTTGTAGCAGCAATAGGCTAGTGTAATTTAGGTGACCATACCTTCTGTACCACAACCAGGAAGACTCTTCCGGTGTTGCTCTACTTGCCATTTGAGGGTTCACATATTTGAGGTCTAAGGGAAAACATGTTCCCTTTCATTTGCACTCTTGCAATCAACTCTTTACCCTCGCTTGTCTTCATAAACCTTAACCTCATTATCACCAAACACCAACCAATGCCCATGTTCTATCATTTGTCCTACACTTAATGATTTTCATCCAAACCGTACAATCATAACCTCCCTTATGTACCTAGTAACCCCTTGCACATCTATGGCCAATGTACTTTGCCTATTGATTGTACCAAATCACCAAGCACTCCATCTTAACTTTACAGTTCACACATTTTTGTCTATATCAATAAGCAAAGACTCATGCGCAATCATATGGTTACTACATGCACCGGTCAACATACCACACATTCACATTTTTTCCAATAGTAGCAGAATGCCAGGCATAAAACATGGTTGCAGGTTCAAGCTTACCTTACTAGCCAAGTTGGCATGATGCCTTACTTATTTGATTCACAGTCCTTAATGAGATGACCAAATCCGATTGCATCCATAGCACTTTGGCTTTTCCTTTAAACCAAAGATTCCCCATAGTGAAGCTTGTCACGGTGCTTGCATTTCCCTTTAGCTTGATCTGGTTTTCTCCTTGGCTATGTTTTCCCTTGATTAGCGTAACCTTGTGTTTTAGAATCTCATTTCTTGTCCTTTGATTTCAGTTCTTCTTGAATTTATTTTGACCAGAACTTAATATGACTGAGATCCTTTTTGATTTATACTCACACCTGAATGCTTTCGGTAGTGGTCTCGCATGTCTATCAAGGCCGAGCAAAACCTCTCAATGCAAAGAATCACCTCCCGCACCTCAATCGCTTTCAATATCTTTGGTTTGTTCAATCACATATGACAGGGATCAAATTCTTTTGTCAGGGCTTATAAGCGAGTTTTTGAACCAACCTTCCTTTGGACAGATCTTCACCATAACCCTTCATCCGATTCACAAGATCAACAACCGAAAGTGAGATACACACAAGGTCTCATCATCTCTCATCCTTGTGTACTCAAAATCACGACGTTGCACCTTGCAACTTGATGGATCGACTTGCTTGTCACCATGAAACTCCCGATGAAGAATATCCCAAGCACCCTTTGAGGTTTCTTCATTCGAAATCCTAGGAAAATGTCATTTGAGACAAATTTCCTTGGATAATCCCAAGTGCCTTAGCATCCTTCATAAGCAAAGACACCTTCTCTGTTCTCCGATGACCTCTTCTTCATCAATCTTCTTCCTTTCGAATCTGAAATCTCAAAACCCTTTTCAACGAGATCCCAGATTCCATGCGATTTAAAAATCGCTTCTCATTCGGATCTTCCAAAATTCGTAGTTATCACCACCGAATATTGGAGCCCGAAGATCATTTCCACGACCACCATTCGAGACCAGAATCGATGATCCGAGTTTGAAAATCTCGTTGAAATTTCCAAGCTCGGCTCACACACTTCAACGCCCACTATCCAGATCCAACCTTCACGATACCATGTTAATATTTGGATTTCAAAGGAGCAGAGAAGAAAATGAAAAGAGAAGGAGAGAAGGATTCCCAAATTTCTAAATGGAAACAAATCTGCTTCGCAACACCGATCGTTGCACGTCATGCTTTTATTCATTCTCTTACATCACTATTGTCACCATTCAAATACAAGAGCTAATGTGATTATGACACATGGCAGTACAGTGGCATGTGAGCCGTTGGCAAATAACTAACGATCTAAGATCGTACACCTGGCATATAAGCTCAAGCATACATAAAACTTACCTACCTAACAAACAGAAATTAACTAAGCTAAGTAAAGTTCACTAATGAGAAATTAGAGAGCAATTTACTTTTCAACAATAAGCCCGTGCTAAAGTCATTGATCATACCATGCAAGAAAAGCAACTAACAAACCCATACAACAATTGCCAACAATTTTTTTGAAAAGAAAGAGACACATAATCCTTACCAATAGATGACTAGTAAATCTTGGTGTGCTTCAGCTAGAAAATTATACAACTAGAAAATTAACTAGAAAATTATTTCCCTCAATCTTTTCAAAGCCTTATTATTTCCCTCAATCTTTGCTAATCATACAACTAGAAAATTAAAAAACAACACTCTTTGCATTTCTCTCCAAAAAAAAACACTCTTTGCCTTGCTCTCAAAAAAAAACCAACACTTTCTGCATGTCTCTCAAAAAAACAAAAACAAAAACAACACTCATTGCCAATATTGAACCAAAAACTGAGTACTGCATAATGAGAAGAGAGTTTATCAAATGCAGAAACTGAAAATTGGGATACTAAAATCTAAGAAAGAAGAGAATATCCATATTCGTAAAGTCCATAATGGAAATTTTTTTAAAAAAAAAGAAGATGCTTGCGCTTGTGAACACACATGCACAAGAAATGAAAGTTAATTTGGGATGATACTGTTAGGTTTTGTTTACCCAATGTTTTTAGCTTTCTTTGACAAACATATAATCTCATATGTATAATCATGTGAAACCCTGTACTAAAAAAAGAATATATATATATTAATATTTAATGTTTGCATACTATATAATTGATAATATATATATATATATACACTTTTTTTTTCATGGCAAGCCACGTGATATATGGAGTCTGGCTATTAATTAGTATAGCCACCTTATTAAATATTATTGCATGGCTTTCACTATATTAATTCATTTCAGCCCTATTTAATATTTATTATATATTTTTACACCTTACAAAAGCATTAGAAAGGCCCTTACCTTATGCTTACTAAGCATTCTGTACAAAGTTGACGTGTTGCATTCATATAGTTTGTTAATTCTTGTTAAAGCATGAGGTGGAATATTTAAGCATGCGGTATAAGCATTATATGTGTTCTTATTTATAGCCTTAATTTGAGAGTGCTCACTAAGCACCCTACAAAGCCAACACATAGGGCTATTCATGGTGGTGGCATACTACTGTCAAGCCACCCAAGTACTCTAGGAAACCATCGACTAGTTGTGTGGCACAATTTTAGCTTTCATCTATATCTATTACATGGACTTTGCCAACTTTGGCTCCCTATAAATAGCACTTCCTTATACTTCTTGTATCATAGTCTTCACTTAAATTGCTTTTGTTTCCTAGAATTCGTGGAAAAAGGAAAAAAAAGTGAGAAATAGAAAGTGTTGTGAGATTTTGGAGAAGCTCAAGTTGTTTGGACTTGTAACTGGAAGTTATACAATAGCTTTGGATTTGAGGTAGGGGTTTATTGGGGAGGCTTTACATAAATTCATTTAATAGTAAATTTAGCTTTTTCCCTTGAAATTAATTTTTCCTTACATCTAGCCCATCATCTTATTTTTCTATAAATAAAACCCAATTTTTTTAGTTAAAAGCCCATGACTAGGATACAACTAAGCAACTTACCTAATTAAGCTCAAATTTTGATTTATTGCACCTTTTGGATTCCAAAAGTACCCATAATTACCATTTACGTTGAATTTATAAACATTTCTCTCCATGAAATCTGGTTGTAATTTATGTAGGTTTTAATTTGGAAAGTTTTTTAATTTTAATATTAAATTTCATATTTAAAGTGTCAATAGATGGATTTAATGAAAACAATATGTTTGTTATTCTCCTTTTAAGAATTTTAAGTGATTTAAGAAAATAATCTACTTACCTTTTATGAATAATAGTCGTGAACATATTAATGGTTTTCGTTTTTATTTTTCTGAACATACTAATACCGTGAGCATATCTTGTTGTCTTGAAAATATAATATACCTATTATTTAATTTTTTATGAACAAAAAATCACTTTATTATCTTATGTATAAAATAATATACCTATTATTTAATGTACCTAGGATGTTTTTGTGAATAACGTACCTATTATCTTTTATCAATAATATACCTATTAATTTTATCTATAAAATAATAGGTATACTAATTTTTTTTTATTGTACCTTAAAAAAATAATGTAACTATTATGTGATTGATTTAAATAGAAAATTTATTTATTTTCCTTTTCTTTTATGAAGGATAATATACCTATTAATTTTTTCAATGTACCTATTATTTTTATGAATAATAATATACCTATTATTTTTATGGACAATAATTTACCTATTATCTTTTATCATTAATAATTTATCTATTATCTTCTCCTATGAATAATGAAATGTTAAAGTACTTATTTTTTATCTATTTTTTAAATACATAATATCATCCAATTAATGTATGTACTTTTTTTTTCTATGACATTGTAGCTATTATAATATATTATACATACATATATATATATATATATATATATATAATTGAAGGATATTAAGTAAATATATATAATTGGTAGGTATAAAAAGAAAAATCATATATCCGAGCTATAGGAGGTTAGGAGGGAGTATTTGAACTAATTTGATTGTAGCCCATTATTACATGAGTGCAAACATAAATGTGCAGTGAGAGGTATTATTTAGTTGCATTAAATTAGGGGCTGAAAAATAGTCAACCACCAAATAAAGATCTAGTGGCATGATTTGTAAATAACTCAACTTACATGGACACTTTGTCATTCAATTTTAAAAATGGGTTTTACTTAAACATTGTATTATTGATGGATTATCCGTTTATGATTTTTGAGTTATAAGGGTCTATCTTAGTATGACCCTTGATTTAATTAAATTTTGTGAACACTATATTATGCTTGATAATATTATTTGATTATTATCCTTGATATTGGGTGTTTACATGTTGTCAATTATCATTATAATTTGATTAATGTTGACATGTTCATATGTTATCGATGATGGTTGGAATTCTTGGGTTAATAAAAAATTATGGAAAAGAGGGTAATAAGAAGGATCTTTTGTGTAGTTGAGTCTGACCATTGTAGGGACCAAGTTCATGCGAGCCCGTGTACACAGTAGAATAGGATATCAGCGGTATAATTGTCGATTGGGTGATTTGGGCTTGGAGATCAATGGTTTAGACAAGATGACTAGCAAAAGGGGAATTATGGGATAATTGAGATGAGTGTTAGTTTTTATAATGGGACCACTACTAGAAAACGGTATTTACGGCGTGCAATATGGGCCATAAAGGGGTATTTACGGCATGCAATGTGGGCTGTAAATGGGTATTTACGGAGCACACTCGCGTGCCACGAAAGACCGAGCCATCAAAAGTCTATTTCATTTAAGGCGTGCTTCACGCGCCATAAATGAACTTAAAAATACTTTTCAAGCCGACAATGCACGCCACAAAAGAGTAACTTATTCTCATTTAAGGCCTTCAATGCACGCCATAAAAGAGTTACGTATTCTTATTTAAGGCCTTCAGTGCACGCCGTGTTTGACCTTTAATTTTTCAACAACAAAAAATATTTATTTATTGTCTATTCCTGTATTTTTTTTATATTATAAATCAGCGAATTTCATTATTGATCCAATTCCATATAACAATACATTTCTTCATTACAAGCCTTTGCATTTGAGTTCAACAAAGAAATACAATATTATAGCAAGCAAAAACAATGTAATATAAGGAAATTACACTTAATTAATCAATCAATTCAAAATACAAAATCTCAAGTTAGATCATAAAAGGAATACTAATAGTGTTGTCAAACGTACCCATAACTTGTTCACAACCTCCAAGCCATTCACTCATGAAGATAACAACTAAAATAAATCTCTAAACACATCAAACCACATGTAGCCTATGCAAAAAGACCCTCTTGGCAAGCTAAAAAATAAGAAACTCCCACAAATCCTGGTACAACACTCATACTCAGCAGCAAGAGCACTTGCACTAGTTCTGTAATTGATGCTCCAAGATTACTGAGAAGAACACATGCCACAATGGTATATATGAAAGGCTTTAGCTGCAATAGGGATTGCCACTGCCTTTGGCCACCAAGATAGGACCTATAAAGGGACTGAAAATTTGAACTCCATCAGAATTATACATAGACCATAGGTTTTAGAGAACCATTTGGTACATATTCATATATGAAAACTTTTCCTACTCTTGCTACAGTCACAATTCAGCCATATTAATACACATGAAGTATTAACTTTGGACTCATAATTAAACATCCTAAACTCAATAAAAATCTACCAATTTACATGCATCCTGAAGCTGATTAAATAAACTTTGCAACCATGTAAATTTTGACAAAAATGGTGTTCTAATTTATAAGATAAGGCAGTCTAAAGTAAGTGTTTCAAAACGGAAACTGCAGCCCCTGTTTTTGACAAATTTTGTAGTCATACTTACCAAACTCAAATATCAAACTTCAGCCAAATTACATGCTCTCAATGTATAAGTTTTGTGACAAATTTTAAGCGCCAGATTTAACATAGCAACTGCATATGTTGCTGATGTTAAAGATAGGCTCTCAATGTATAAGTTTTGTGACAACGAACCCCTGAAATAAATAATAGGTGCTTACTTATTGGAGATGTTGTAAATTTGGGTTACATGAAGAAAAGTCCATGTAACTCCTATATTCGAGACATAAACTACCATATTTTGACCTAATTTACCTAGTTTATTGATATTTTATAAATAATTATTTAACTATAGCACGAAAAATTTTAAAACTATTTACCTATATAATTTACATACTACCACTGGCGAAACTAGCCTATGGGCTACGCTGGGCTGAAGCCCAGGGAGGTTTTGGGAGGGAGGAAAAAAAAAATTTATGTATTGGACTTATGTATAGTCAATTTCGCACTTACCGTTAAATGTAATGCAATTTCATCCAAATTGACATAAAAAAAAGCATGTGAGCCGCACATATGCTTCTTATTGTGAGGGTAATATGGTCCTTTCCTCCCAGTCTTCTTCAACCTCCTCCAAAACCATGAGTGCTGGGGCGGGGGTGAGAAGAGAGCATCATCAACAACCAAAAAAGAAGAAGAAGGTAGAAGGAAATCTGGTTTAGTCTTCTTTTTTTTCTTCTTTCTTCCTCTCCCCGAGTTCAGTCTTCTCTCTCCTTTTTCTTTTTTATTTCCTTTCCTTCTCTTTTTTTTTCCCTCTCTCTCTCTCTCTCTCTCTCTCTCTCTCTCTCTTCTTCTTCTTCTTCTTCTTCTTCTTCTTCTTCTTTATGCACAAGCAAATCTGGTTCTCTTTATTAGTGCACATCATCTTTACCAGGGGCAGATCGAAGGACAGGCTAACTTGGGCTATAGCCCAAGTAGCTTTTATTATTTTTTAGCCCAAAGTCAGATGTAGCCCACCCTACAACTTACCTCACTTCATGCATTAGCCCTTCAACATGTTCAATTTTCTTGGTGGGTCATATTTTATTGGTGGAATGTTAGCAAAAATTTATTTTATTGGTGGAATCTTACAATTTTCTTTCCTCAATTTGTTGTTATTGAAATTTGGGGATTTTTTAAGGTTCATGAAGTATAAATTAGGGACTTTCAATTCAGTGTTATTAATTATCAATTAGGGATTAGCAATTACATTTTGTCTTCTTATTAGGTTTTGTATGTAAGGTAAATTTAGTCCACTCCATTTTCAAATCCTAGATCCGTCCTTGATCTTTACCATCATCAACAGGGAATGTACGGCCTGGATTTCTTGATGAAGGCTGTGTTGCGTGTGATGTGTTTGATGGGAATTGGGTTTGGGATGAGAGATATCCGTTGTATGAGTCACAAAATTGCTCTTTCATGGATGGAGGCTTTAGATGTTCTTAGAATGGCGGGCCTGATTCTATCTTTACCAAGTGGCGTTGGCAACCCAAAGATTGCAGCTTGCCCAGGTATTTTACCATTCTCTATATGTTTCCCTGCTGCTGAGATTTTTAAGGAAAGAAAACCTCCCTGCTAACTGCAAATATTTCAACTGACATGTAGAAAGACAAGAGACCCAATCATTTTCAAATTCAACACCATTCCAAAGCTCCCATACTCTGGTCATTTCACATTATCAACACTCTATTGAGTAAATAACAACAGAGGTCGATCGAATGACCATCGGATATGTCAGAACACATATGTGCATATTAAATCGTAACTCATCCACTGAACTAAAACTTTCCAACAGGATGTCTTGTTTGACATGTATATCAAAATGAGGAACCACATCAAGAGCTTCGAAGCTGCCTAACAAGCTCAATTTTCTTTCTTCTTTGAAATACTGTTATACTAAACAAGCCGTCATTATATCTATGATGGGTTGCACTTGCACGTAAGGAAAACTAAATTTGAGGGGGAAAACCCAAATTTTCTATGATATTGTAATAAGAAGATGGAAAATTAGTTACCCAAATAGCCCGCAGAAAAAGCCATTCAAGAGTACCATCCATGTTAGTTTTATTGTGCAGTCCTTGTAAATTGAAAATAATTATGATCAGACAATTATACTAAAGCACATCCGTGCTATAATAGATCAGACAATTGTTTAAGATTGGAAGTTAAAAAAAAAAAAAAAGAGGCAGCACCTTCTAAATATTATGGATAGGACAAACATTATGGCCGCACCAAAACACATGGTATGTGACCAGAATTGTGAGGTTTATACCATCCCAGCAGCCAATTTGTACACAAAGGTTCATTATTGTGAATAGTATTTGTACAAAAATCAATATTATTCACAATACCTTCTTAGGAAAACGCTGCCACCCAACGCGATTTGAGGAAGCAGCTCTAGTGGCCCCTGTGTGGTTCCTTCTCTTTTGGGTGTGCTGTTGTATGTGACCAAATTCACTAAAAATTCTCATTGGCACTAGGCCTCGACATGGTTCGGATTGGGTCAAATTTTAACTGACTTGTGGGCCAAACCGATCAAGACTGGTTCTCAAGTCGAGTTGGGTCGGGTAAAAATATAATAATAATAATGAGCCGACTCAAATATACACAATTCGGTTATGGTTTTTTGGTCAGTTCTGGTTTGAGCTCAAAATCCTTTTTTTTTTTCAAAAGCCAAATATTGTTGATTTTTTCAAAAACCGTTTTTTTTTTTTTTTTTTTTTTTTCACAATACCAGTTTTTCAAACAGCCCATTTTGTTTTCCTTACCCAAATTATGTGACCTGCCTTTTTTTTTTTTTTTTCAAATATCTAAACTATCAAATTAGATCACAATCATCATCCAACTATCAAATTAAATTTTACAACCCATGACAAACAAAATACAAGTAAAGCACCAAACATATTCACTTGTATCAGTTAAGGGAGCTGCAAACAAAACATGTTTTGCAGCTCCCATGGCTTCTCCATCATCATCATTCCAATTCGACAAAGCGCCAAACCTACATTCTGATCAAATATCACAACTATGGAATATCATATACTAATTATTCAATATAAAAAACTAATTAACCCAAATATTAACATTCGTTCATTAATAAGATACTAACACAAACATGCTACAGAAGGAAAAAAAAATGGAGAAAACAAATAAAACAATGAATGCATTTTAGAACATATTGCATAACTTGACATGTTAAAATTTGATAATGTTGTTAAGAGCATCATTATCAGCTAGTCAATTAAAGTCAGTTCAACTAATCCCTATAAAGTATGAAATCTTTTCAGAGTTCAAGATCACACCTTTACAACAATGCAAAAAATATCCAGTCCCGGGGATTACAACAAACACAATGAGTCATCTTCAATTGTTATAAGAAAAGCAAGAAACCCATCACATGAGTCATGAACTACCTGCATTGGTGGCAAGTTTCTCCCTTAACCCATCACATAAGTCATGAACTACCTGAATTGTTATATATAATATCACATTATACATTTATATAAATATTATATATATATATATATTATCAATATAATATACTCATACATTTTTCTTATTTTTCTTCTCTCTCTAAACACACTATCATTTTTCGCGCAGGAGCCACAAACCCATTTCTTCTCTCTTCTACCCTCTTTCACAAACCCATTTCTTTTATCTCTTCTACCCTCTTTTCTTCCATGACTCATCAGACTCATCTTCTTCCTATCACCTTCTTCTTCCAAGCTGAGGAGGAAGACCCACCATCGTGAGCTTAAGAGGAAACCATAACCATTCCCCTCAAAAAGCATTCTATCGAGACGCCTCATTTTGCCACAAAAAAGTCTCGCTATAGGTGCTTGACATGTTTAAAATAGCTAGATGCGAAACGTAAGTTCATAACCAAGAATATTTTAGTTGAATTCAACAAGGAGTATGGAATATTTTTAGATTCACTGGCTGAAACGATCCAATAACCACGTCGCAATTGAAACATGCGACGATGCTGAGAGTTTTTTTGAAATTGTGCTTTCCAGTGGAGACTGGCTGACGGGAAGACTGAGGTATTCGCACTTGTCCTTAATTTATACTTCATTTATTTATTAACTCTTTGAATACGCACTAAAACTAAAAGTATTTGCTAGTGACGAGCATTCTGAACACACCAAGAATGAGTTGCCAATTGTTCCTCTATCTAGCTGTGACAAGATATGGTACACCAAGTGTTTTCCAGCCGAAAATAAAATAATATTGTACCAACATGTTTTGGAGGTAGGTCACTTTGTCAATTTGTATGTGCATGAGTTATATACATAAAACTTATTCTAATTTATTTTTTGCACAAATTACCTTTACATATCAGATACATTATCTCATACGAAGTGGAAAACACAATATTGATTCATCACAAATGTCATACTACCTATATATTAGGTACTTATTTTTTAGGAAAACATCATCAATAATTCTCATGTTTTCATTGTTTTCTCTTTGAAAATTTTAATTTGTTGTTATGTTTGAACACAACCAATCAACCTGAAAAGTGTTTTCTCAACATATGGGTGTTTACCTGATGCATAGATAAGTCATTCCTTCCCATATGTAACTTCTCATCAAGTAGGAAAGAGCCTGCAAGTGCAACCATCACAAGCAGCACAGGCTGAAAAACCAAAGAGTGGCCCTTCCTTCTTTACACCCCATGTCATTATAGGGTCATAGCAAGTCCTGAGATCATGATTCTCTAAACAAAATTCAAATAGGAATATAGAAACTCAAATCTGGTTCCAACCAAAATAAAGGTATGTTTGGAAAATTGTACAATGCTTTTAATTAATAGTGACATTATTATATTCAAAGAAAATTTTTCCACACTAATAAAAAAAATTTATCACCGAATATGAAGCAGTAAGTACCAACTTTCATTGCTCCTTTGGGGGTTTTTTAAGGCAAGGTTTTAATGAGGCCACATTTTTGCCCTCCACCCTTTCATATTGTTTGACGGATTAATGTTTTCAAATAGTTGATCATTTCTTGCCTATAGTTACATTTTTAATGTTTATAATTTGAATTATCTAGTGGTATCAGTAGCTTGTCATGGCATATAAGCTCTATTGTCAGTTCCTAAACCAAACATAAGTTGGAAAAAAAAAATCAAGTGAAAAAAATTCAAATTAAATGCTCTGGTGCTTGGGCTCGAGTACAGCCCGAGCCAGTTTCAATGTGGACTTGGGCTTTAGGTCGGGATAAATGGTTTTAGTAAATGAGCCACCACGATACGGACTAATAAATTAAATAGGCTGGCCCGAACCGACATGAATACCTTAAAAACACGAATTTAAATGGACTAACCCGACTTGGTCTGTTTGACACCTCTAGGATGGAGGGTGGATTAATAGGAATAAGCAACAACGAAGTACAAGACAAGTAAAGAGTTCAAATTACTAAGCATGGGGTTCATGGGTATCGAACAAAGAGAAGGGGAAAGATTCATAAAGACGCAGTACTCAGTTTTAGAGAAGGGGATTTTATATATATACACTGAGTGACGTCTACAGCCTACTAATAATATTTACCTATACAATTTACATACTACAAATATACTTACTAATGTACCAACTACTAAAAAAAAGCCACTAAATGTTTTGCGAGTAATGAATCACACAATATCAATAATCACAATAAAGACTAATCTAGGGTTTAGTCAAGTATATTGAAATTCGCATAAAATATCACAAAAAATAATAGGTAAATTATTATCCATAATAAATAGTTATTCATAAAAGATAATAAGTATATTATTATCCATAAAATAATAGGTACATTAGAAAATTAATAGGTATGTTATCATTCATAAAAAAGAAAAAATTTGATATGTTGTTTTTAATAAATCATAAAATAGGTACATTATTATTAAAAAAAAATTAAAAATCAAGTAACCAATAAATCAAATGTTAAGATAAAGATTAGTTGAGTTAAAAAAATTCAAATTAAATGGGCTGGTGCTTGGGCCCGACTCATTTCAATGTGGAATTGGACTTTGAGCCGGGCTGGGATCAACGGTTTTACTAAATGGGCCAGCAATGCATAACCCGATAAATTAAATGGACCGGCCCGACACGAATACCTTAAAGACACAAATTTCAATGGGCTCGTTTGACACCTCTAATTCCAATATATCCAAGACCAATTTGAACATATAAAGCTCCCATACTCTGGTCATATCACATTATCAACACTATTGAGTAAATAACAACAGAGGTCGATGGAATGAACAACTATCGGATATGTCAGAACACATGTGCATATAAAATCGTAACTCATCCACTTAACTAAAACTTTCCAACATGATTTCTTGTTTGAAATGTATATCAAAATGATGAACCACATCAAAAGCGTCAACAGCTGCCTAACAAGCTCAATTTTCTTCCTTATTTGAAATACTGTTATACTGAACAAGCCATCATATATGAAAAAGCCCGCAGAAAAAGCCTTCCAAGAGTACCATCCACGTTAGTTTTGTTGTGCGTAAATTGAAAATAATTCTGATTAGACAATTCTACTAAAGCACATCCGTGCTATAATCACCCTCTTGTCTCTCCCTGTATCTCTCTTTCCTAAAGGTTACTATTCATTATTCTTTATCTTCACAATGAAATCAATAAAATCAATACTAGTATTGATTTTTGTACAAATACTATTCACAGTAATGAACCTTCTGTACAAATTGGTTGCTTGAGATGGTGTGAACCTCACAGTTTTGGTCGTCTACCGCATGTGTTTTGGTGTGGCTGTAATGTTTGTCCTATCCATAATATTTGAAAGGTCCTGCCTCTTTTGTACAATGAAATCAAAAGATAATTATCATGGTAAAAAAGAGGCAGGACCTTTCAAATATTATGGATAGAACAAACATTACGACCGCACCAAAACACATGTGCTAGGCGACCAGATCTATGAGGTTCATACCATCTCCAGCAGCCAATTTGTACAGAAGGTTCATTATTGTGAATAGTATTTGTACAAAAATCAATACTAGTATTGATTTTATTGATTTCATTGTGAAGATAAAGAAGAATGAATGGTAACCTTTAGGAAAGAGAGATACAGGGAGAAGACAGAGGGTTATTATAGCACGGATGTGCTTTAGTATAATTGTCTAATCATAAGTATTTTCAATTTACAAGGACTGCACAACAAAACAAACGTGGATGGTACTCTTGGAAGGCTTTTTCTGCAGGCTATTTCATATATGACGGCTTGTTCAGTATAACAGTATTTCAAATAAGAAAGAAAATTGAGCTTGTTAGGCAGCTGTCGACGCTTTTGATGTAGTTCCTCATTTTGATATACATGTCAAACAAGAAATCATGTTGGAAAGTTTTAGTTAAGTGGATGAGTTACGATTTTATATGCACATATGTGTTCTGACATATCCGATAGTTGGTCAATCGATCGACCGCTGTTGTTATTTACTCAATAGTGTTGATAATGTGATATGACCAGAGTATGGGAGCTTTATATGTTCAAATTGGTCTTGGATATATTGGAATTATGGGTGTCAAATGGGCCCATTTAAATTCGTGCCTTTAAGGTATTTGTGCCGGGTCGGGCCGGTCCATTTAATTTATCGGGTTATGCATTGCTGGCCCATTTAGTAAAACCATTGATTCTGGCTCAAAGCCCAAGTCCACATTGAAACGGACCGAGCCCGTGCTCGGGCCCAAGCACCAGCCCATTTAATTTGATTTTTTTAACGCAACTAATCTTTATTTTAACATTTGATTTATTGGTTACTTGATTTTTAAATTTTTTGAATAATAATGTACTTATTTCGTGATTTATTAAAAACAACATATCAAATTTTTCTTTTTTATGAATGATAATATACCAATTAATTTTCTAATGTACCTATTATTTTATGGATAATAATATACCTATTATCTTTTATGAATAACTACTTATTATGGATAATAATTTACCTATTATTTTATTTATATTTTATGCGAATTTCCATATACTTGACTAAACCCTAGATTAGTCTTTATTGTGCTTACCGATATTGTGTGATTCATTACTCGCAAAACATTTAGTGGCTTTTTTTAGTAGTTGATACATTGGTAAGTATATTAGTAGTATGTAAATTGTATAGGTAAATATTATTTGTAGGCTGTAGACATCCCCGGTGTATATATATAAAATCCCCTTCTCTAAAACTGAGTACTGTGTTTTTATGAATCTTCCCCCTTCTCTCTGTTCGATACCCATGAACCCCATGCTTAGTAATTTGAACTCTTTACTTGTCTTCTACTTCGCTGTTGCTTATTCCTATTAATCCACCCTCCACCCTAGAGGTGTCAAACAGGTCGGGTTAGGCCAATCCATTTAAATTCCTGTCTTTAAGGTATTTGTGTCGGGCAAAGCTGACCCATTTAATTTATTGGGCCGTACGACGTACCATGCTAGCCCATTTACTAAAACCATTGATCCCAGCCCGACCTGAAGCCCAAGTCCACATTGAAACGGGCTCGGGCCATGTCCATGCTCGTCCTCGGGCCATACTCTAGCTCAAGCACTAGCCCATTTAATTTGAATTTTTTTCACTTGATTTTTTTTTCAAACTTATGTTTAGTTTAGAAACTGACAATAGAGCTTATATCCCATGGCAAGCTACTGATACCACTAGATAATTCAAATTATAAACATTATATTCAGCAAATTCACAATATACCCACAAATCGGAAGCACAATTACTCTGGAACTTTTCTCTCTCACACACAACCTCGGAAGAAAAAAAAAAAAAAAAAAGAGCAAAACTACAAAGGAGCACTTACAGTAGTAGATCAAGGCCATTCCCATCCCCAGATTATGAAACAGATTCAAGGTTAATATTGAAACAAAATCTTGAAGCATATTTCAAACAATCAAATAAATTAGATATAAATCCATTCAAACCACAACAGCAAAGATCAATAGATCAAAATCATAATTAGCATACCTCCATTGAAATACCCAGAGCTCTCAAAAACCCTAAAAATTCAAAGAAATTTTGGATGAAATTCCATGGGGTTAGATTAGGTTTTCGAGGAAATAGAGGGGGAGGCGATCGAAACGGAGAGGGTGAGGTCAAGAGAGAGAGAAGATGAGGTTGACAGACATACATGAGATCGAGAGAGACGAGACGAGGCGAGATGAGAGAGAGATTGATGGCGGGACGCAGACGTTGTCGCTGTCAATTTGGTGAGGTTGGGAGAGACGAGAAAGGGTGAGGGCGAGGTGAGGTCGAGAGAGAGAGAGAGAGAGAGAGTCGGCGACTGAGAGTTGGAGGGTGAGGTCGATTGAGAGAAAGTGAAATGAAGGGAAAGGTGAAGCTAGGTTAGTTGTGGTTGTGATCTAGTGCAAGCATCCCAACGTATATTCTTATTTTACCCTATAAACAGAGGACATGTGGTATATTTATATATTATTAATTAATGGTCTGTTCGGGTCAGCTTCATAGGTTCAAAAATTTTTAAACCCAAAAGCCGAACTGTTGACTTCGATTCAGGTCGGGTTCAGTATTGACTTTTTCGATTTGGTAAAAAAATCTTATTTTTTGATTTGGTTTTGTTTGGTTCCTTCGGTTTATCAATTTTTATGCCCACCCCTAATTTGCACCTTCTGTTTTGTTTTGTTTTTTTTGTCTTTTGAGAAGAAATTAACAAATACAATATCACTCCCACTTTAAGTTTAACTTTACATTTTTCTCAGTTTCTTGTCTTTTCTTGTTAGTTTTCTATATTTTAGGATGAAAAGAATGTAAGATTTATTTTGAAGACCCGTCTTTTTCAACCAAAATGTCTATGGCCCCTTTTTTATTTTATTTTATTTTATTTTTTTTATACAAGCGATAGTCTAAAATACTCTGAATTTATCTAAAATTTATCTAATCTACTTGGGGACGTCTGCCGCCTATGACCCTATTACGTGAGATAAAAGATTTAAAACTTAGGCTAATTTAGTAATTTAACTTACTACTCACAAAACCTAATTAATCTACCCCAACTATTTACCTACTTGTTCTATTTCTTTAGTAACTTCTATTTGTAGCTTCAATCACACATGCTTAAGCCAAAAAAATAAAAATAAAAGAGAACTGATCTTCTTATAGAATTAATCCAAGTTTTTTTGTGGTAATCAACCATTAAGCAAGCTGCACTCTGTTTTACTTGTTTGTCCTTTCAATGCGCTTTGCTGCATCAAATTGTTAATAATGATTAAAAAAATGATTAATTGTTCCTAGAAAAAAATTAGGAGACTGTCTGTTCAACTATTAGACTTAACAATATGAGTGCTGATTTTTTTTTCTTTTGTGTTGTTTTTACTGACACCCATATGTGCATAATATAAATGTATTCTGGCACCTCAGTTATTAAAGTGTACTTAATGAGTTCATTGCAGCGATCAGATATGGTGAGATGACATTAGTGAACAAAAGTTTAGCAAATTAGTATTTCGTATACATGTTGTGCATATCCGTTAAGGGACACACATAGACAGTAGAACTTCCAAATCAGCAGATGATACGTACGTAGGATACTTCTGTAAAGATGCATGAGTATGTTAAGTGGCATTCTAGTTTAATGCTATCTTTTATGGGAGAGAAAACAAATGAGCAGGTCGGGAGGTTTATTTATGAGCTGCTGAACTCACTTAAGCCTTCAATATTGAGAATTAGATTATAAGGCAGAGAAGGCTCTTGAGCTCACTTGGCAACTTATTTTAAATTTGGGTTTTCAGAAAAGATTTAAAAGTAGGTGGGTATATAACTAGGATATAATAGTTGTAAGGGTCTATATCGGAACAACTCTTCTCTTAATTCCATTTGGATAAGTGTAACTTGACAATGAATATGTTGATCTTTCTAATATGTATGGAACTATTTCTTTGAATGAAAACTCTCTATTCTGGGCTATCTTATGATTGGAAAGGAAGAAAATAGTTATTAGCTTGAATTTATGGATGAATTTTATTGTTTTAAGGTGATTATGAAAATAATATTTAAAAAATAATATCTAGTATCACAACATGCAAAGACTGTTGTTAAAACGTAAATAACATGCAAAGAGTGTTGTTTTTGTTTTTGTTTTTTTGTTTGAGAGACATGCAAAGAGTGTTGTTATTATTATTATTTTTTTTCAAAGAGTTTTTTTTTAGAGAGACATGCAATGAGTGTTGTTTTTCCATGTTCTGGATTGTTAGCTTTCTTGTTAGATCAAAGGTCCACGACACTTCCACAAGACAACTGTGGTGACTCGGGTTGAGGATTAATTTGCAGTATTACAACTATGGAGATCTTGTTTAACGTGCAGGTAAAACTTCAATACAAGATCCCTGGTTGATCGCACTTAGTGAATTCACTCCCTAGTGAACACCTATACAAATAACTTGAGACTAGTTATCCTCCCAATTGAGCAGATATAGTGTATATCAATCTTTGGGGATTTTCAATGCCCAGTTGACAGTCCTATGACTAGGAACTCTTCATGCTATGAGTTTATAGGGAAAGATCTCCTGGACCTAACTTCTTTAGATCTCTTTCTGCATCCCATTGCCCATGGACTTATCGTTTAGGTGGATAACCTAAATCGACTAATTTCCCTTGTTATTTACTAAAAAAGGTAATTAAATATCCTTAAAGTTACATCATATGTTTGGTTTTAGGGCATTTTTCCAACAAACACAAGTTAAATGATCCCAAATGGACCCATGGCCAAAATTCCCATAGGGAATTTCTCCTCATCTTTTGTGTTGGCTTTATAAGCCACACTTAGGCTATTCTAAAGTTAGGTTCTTAGCCTCCTAAGAAATTGGTTGTGGTGTTGAGAAGAAGGAGAAATGCTCTCCTCCATCTTAGCTAAAATCAGTCCACCAAGAGGTATTGTAGCATCTCTATCCTCTTGGTTAATATCTTCTTTACTTCCTTTACATTTGGTGTGGTGAAATAGAGGGCATCTCCTTTGGAGCATTTGTTGAATTATCTCAACAAGTTCAAGGAAGAAAGAAGGCCTTGCACAAGTTGTTAAAACTTAGTTTAACCAAGATGAGCTTTAAGGGTATTTTCTCATCCTTATTCTCCTTTAGTTTTGTGTATAAAGAGATTAGACCTTAAAGATACATGGATAAAATTTGAATAGGCTTATCCCAACATGTTTTAAGTAAATAGCTTCAGCATTTGAATAGTTGATTCACATGTTTTGTGGCTAAAATTCAATTGAAAGTTGTTAGATACATGTTTCCTTCACATTTTTGGTCGTCACAACAAGGCCTTGGCTTGCTTCATCCTTGAAACTGTTTATAGCATCTCCAATATCCTCTTCAACCACTTTGGGATACTCAAATAGGTGAGTCACATCATAAAAAATCTCTCCACTTGCCTTGTTTAACTCAATCATCAAAACTGCAATCTCTTTCTCTCTCTCTTCAAGACTGGTAAGTTGACTTTGGCTCTTCAAAACATTTAATTTTACTTTGGAAAAACAAAACCTACATTAAAATTTTTTAAAACATGTATATTTATTTTCAAATAATAAATACATAGACATTTTTCACATGTTTTCATATTTTTCATATTTTTCCATGATATTCCATTAATTGAATTAAAGAGTATGTTGGAGCAAAAATTATTCAAGTAGCAAATAAACCTTTTCAAATTGTCACATAGATCAACAAACTTTAATTTGAAGAGTTTAATTTGCTATTACTATTGGAGATTATTAAGCATGCACATGATCTAATGTCTATATATAATATAGTATCAAACTTGATCATTTTGTTTCTTAGAGTTAGCCCATATCGTCTTGGTCACTCATTTCGGCCATATCTCAAACTTTGAAACCTGGCCTTAGGCCTTATTAGCTAGAGGTTGCATAGCTTCATATATCAAGTTGCATAACGTTCCTATGGGTGGATTTAACCTAAGCTTAAAAACATCCATTAATTCCATTGTTGTATCCCCACAATCTTCCACATGCGGTAAAGTCATATTGAAAATCATTTCATTAACCCAAATCAATAAGGTACAAACACATGTATAAATGTGGCCTCGTTAAAACTTTCTCGAAGAAAACCACATGGGATAAAACCCCGATGTAGAAAAGAGTACCACACATGCCAGAATACAAACAACAAGAAACTACATCATATCACTATCAATCTTGACACACTTCATAAGCCATGGTGAAACCGACTCAAACCAGTAAGCAAGATCCCAATTACGTAGACTATACTGTGTAATCCGATGTGCCACCATATTTGCACGCCGAGGGGTATATCGCACGTGAAAGGAAAGCATTGTTGTTGTAGGCAGCGAATATCCTCCACCAAGCCCCCTTCAGCGGCCATGCAATCCCACTCTCTATTGATCATCTGGACTGCATTCAAACAATCAGTTTCAACTAACAGAGGAGTGAAAGAAGCATCCAAGGCAAACAAAAGACCCATCTTGAGCGCATAGAGTTCGGTAGCTAACACAAAGATCAAGCATGGAGCTCTCATGGGCATTAGAAATCGGGAGAGTTAGGAATGCTATTGGAAAATCCAAACCCTCCCATACCCGTCGGATGCAAGGACAGAAAAATATAGCATTAGCAATAGTTTCGCACATCTCAGCACAGCGGAAACAAACAGGATTGCTAAGAATATTTCAACAGTACAACACCGTTCTAAAAGGAATAATATCATGTGCAATGCTCCAGAGAAGATGTGTCATCTTTGGAGGTACTTTGAGTTTCCAAAGGTGTTTCCATATCCAATTTAGAAGAGGCACCCACATCAGCCGCATCTGTCAAACCTGCTAGATGCTTATATTCAAGAGCGACCCAGTAACCACTTTTGACTATATATCTCCCATGTGGAGTGTAGTGCCAAATTCCCCTATCAACATTGAAGCCAAAGTGTGGAATAGAGTTAATAATTTCAGCTTCCATGAAAGAGAAGCTTTGGTAGATCTTTGGCTTATCTCAACCAACACTAGCAGTAATTAAATCACATATTCGAGCAATAGGGTTCAAAATCTATGTGGATTGAACAGTAAAGCACCAAGTATGAGGTACCCATGCCTCCCCATAAATTCGCACCAAGCGACCATCACCAATTCACCATCTAAGCCCTTGTTGTAGTAGCTCTATGCCCCATATGTAACATCCCGTCCCGAAATTTAAATTAATTTTCAAAATTATAAAGTGAAAGGACGACTTTAACCTTAAGGTTCTTTGGTGGTTTAGAGTTGACTTTTTGCTCGGGGTTAGTTTTGGAAATTTTCTTGGTTTCATAGTGTAGTGCTCGAGCTCACAAGTTCATAGACAAGTGGTGTGCACAAATTGGAGTTGAAACGAAGACGTTTTGGTCAACAGAAGTGCAGTAGCACAACCGCAAATTTTTCAAAATAGGATTTTTTTTTTTTAAGGCGCATCACTTTCTATGTCTCTCTCTCCCAGTGGACGGCGCATAGCGCCTCTTCAACTTCCCGGCAAGGGATCTCACCATCGGCCATGGGTTGCATGCCATCTTAGTCAGGTTTTGCTCGTCACTTCCTCCTCTTCACGTCTATACCCATTTTCAACCTTGATTCCACTAAATTAGCCCAGAAAATTGAGTGAAATCGAAACCCAAATCGGCCCCTTCGAAGCCCCCATTTCCAGAGCTTTTTCTGGCCAACTCCGACCACCACCGACCAAGACGTGGGTCCTAAAATGACCAACGGCCTCTCCTTTGTATTTCCCATCCAAGACCTAGCCCAATTCTGTCCTGGATTGTTCAAATCGATGATTGAGGAAAGTTAGGGTTTTTCGACGGCAAACCATGGATTCCGGCCACTTCCCAGCCAAATTAGAGGTTGCCGCAGGTAGGAAAGTTGCTATCCTTGTTAGTCTAATGGTGTTGGTATAGGGCTTGACCGGAGTTTCGAGAGTTTCCGGTTGCTGGAAATCTCTAAAGCCACCCACGCTCTGCCAGTGACACTTGGCGGCTCGTGTGACCCATTGTGGCAGCCCATTAGGTTCTCAAATACTCCCCACGTCATCCTGAGCACAACAGTATGCTCGGATATATGAGATTCTACTGTTTGAGCATTGAATGGATTTTCACCTATTATGTGATGATCTGGTTTGATATGATCAGACCGTCGGATCAATCCTGTTTTGAGATATGTTATTCCTCGTACCTCTAGAATCGTGTAAGAACTTGTTGATCGAGAATCAAAGTCTCGGATACTCCGAATCAACGATTCTAGAGTTAGGCGAACCGGTCGCCGTCCAATCTTCCGATCGATGTTGATCCGCTCGATCGATCGAGGTCAAACCTTCGAGACTTGTTTAGTAGACTTTGTTATACCTATAAGAACTTTCATATCAGAAATCAGCAGTTGTGGGCCCAACATGCCTAATATATCTAGATGGTGGGCCTCGCTGGTCCGATCGGGACCATTTGGTTAGAAGGTGTTTATGGTTTGTTTGTTTGATTTTAAAATAGTATTATTCTATTATAGTTTTATTAAATATTTAGGAATTACTGTAGCATGATATGTTTATGTTTATTTTTATATATATGTTAAATGGTTTGAAATTGGATTGTGTTGCCTTCGGAAATATTGTTGCCTTCAAAAATATTGATGTCTTCGGACATCCCGGTTGCCTTCAGAAATATTGGTGTATTCGGACATCCCGGATGCCTTGAAAATATGATTGCCTTCAGGAATATTGATGTCTTTGGACAACTTAGTTGCCTTCGGATTTGTCTACGTGAGTATGACATTGTCCCACGAGTATCGGGTTGAGTATATCTCCCAGAGTTCTGCTAGGATTGCGTTCTCAGGTTGAGTATATCTCCCTGAGTTCTGCTAGGATTTGCGTTCTCAGGTTGAGTATATCTCCTTGAGTTATGCTAGGATTGCGCTCTCAGGTTGACCATTTGTCCCTGAGTTTTGCTACGATGTGCCACACAGGTGGAGTGGACCATTCCACATGTGTAGTACTTGGAATTGACGAATTATTTATGGAATTAACGGATTATCTATGGAATTGGCGGATTATGTTTGGGGTACACCTACGTGGAGAACAGTGCAGTACTAATATGTTCGTATAGTTAACATGATGTTCTTTGCCACCTGCTCATATTATCTGCAAAGGATTAGCCAGGATCCCCAGCCACCTACCCGACTTGTCTACACAGGTGGTTGATTACAGGACCCGCCTACTCATGATGTTTGTACAATTAACATGATGTCCTTTGCTTCCCTGCTCATATTATGGTGAAAAGACATGCCCCTTCGAACTTAATGATATTCCCATATACCCCTTAGTGGGTGATTGTAGGACATATGCACTATGCGGATGGTCGCAGGTATGGCTTTTAGGTAAAAGGTTTGGTTACATATGTGTTTGGGTGTACAAAGATAAACTGCATGAACAGTTAGGTACCTAATTTCATGGCATGATATTCAGTTATATAGCTTGTTGAAATCAAAGTAAAGATTGATTCTAGAATTTTAATGTTGCTTTCACTTTGAACATTTCTGTATTATCTTAATTGTGATTTATGGTAGAAAGAACTATGTGTGGCTTGATCCCTCAGTAACGGAACGTAGGCAACCTAGGCTAACCTAGGTGCAGCCGCAAGTTTAGGATTTTTTTCTTATGTTCAGTTATGTCAAGATGATTTTGCTGACTTTCTTATGTTGGTAAAGACCTTTGAAACGTTTTCCAATTGGTATGTGGTTTATTCCTTAGGCTTCACTACAAAAAAACCTTTTTGCGACCAAATTTTCTGCGACCAACCAAAATTTGGTCGCCCAATAACTGAGCGACGAAACAGTGCAATTTGGTCGCCGAAGATTTTGTTAGAAGCTGGCATGTGGATTAACTGAAGGTGACCAAATATTATTCATAGGCGACGAATATTTTGGTGGCTATCTGACAAATGAGCGACCAAATGCTTAGTTGGTCGCGATTTTCTAAATGTTGCGCGCGTGAAAATGAAAAATTAGAGGCGACGGAATTATTTGGTCGCCAAGTTTGCAAGAGTCGTCTCCATTGAAATCTCGCGCCTAAACATTTCATGGTCTTTGCGACCAATATAATTTTCGTCGCTGATACAAATTGAGATTATCAAACTACGTCGGTTTACGGTTCTGGTTTTTGGCCACCAAACGTTTTGTGGCTGATTCTTGAGTCTTTAAATTTTAAAAAATAAAATCCCCTTTCCCAACCCGTTAACTTCCTAATTCAAGGCCACTGGTGAAAGAAGCGAGAAAATGAAGAACGAAATGGGGAGAGGAGCGAATATTGGGTTTCAGTTTTGGGGATCTTCTGGAGAACTCGAAAGAAGAAGAGGAAATTGAAAGGCATATCAGCTTCGTCCTTTGAAGACCTCGAAGAAGGCCCTCCCTACGAGCTGCGTCGAATTCGTGTCGGACTCTTTGAAACTACATCTGTCATGAGCCACACCTGTTGGAGCTAGATTCTGGTAGGTATGTCAACAAAATGGGATTGTGGAGTCCTTCCATAAACAAAGAGATTTGGTGGGCAAGCAGTTAGCGGAGATTGAGATGGCCAATCTGAATATTTTGGGGAAGTCTTTTACTTTATCCTTTTCCTTTTTCTGTATTTGTCTTCTTACAATCCTTGAGCAAATCCTCCCTTTCTTTGGCCAGGATTTGATTTTGAGTAATGATGGGGCTATATTATGTTCGAATGAATCTTTATTTTCAATCTCTTTTTGTTTTTTTTTTATACTTAGCACTTGGGAGACACCACTACCTATGTTTTTAAAAGTATTTTCGGAAAACATGGAACGGTTTGGTAAAAAGAATATTAAAGTCTTGGAGGAAAAGAAAAAGGGGGTTGTTGATTACCTTATTTGCTTCAGACTATGTGGTTTTATGTTGGGGCTTTGTCTTGGATATTTGGTCCTTTTTATGATTGGTTTAATTATGATGCTTTGGATTAAATGGGCAAAAAAAGTTTGCATTTTTAGTCTGTTGTATTTTTTGTTTAAGATTGTGATGTTCAGTGGGACTGAGGGCAGCGGCATGGACTATTTTGAGTCAAATTTGGTCTCAACCTCTCCCAAGGCTCAGATCAGTGGCGGCTGTTTGATGAGCAGCCTGTATGGCCAAAGGATTCACTAACTGAACGCTTGGTTGATAAGGGCTTCAACTTTTCAGATCATCTACTCAGAAGGTTGTCTCCTTATAAGCCCTTACATTCTATTCTCAGTCTTTGTTCTGTTGGTTGAAGTCATACTGTTCTTGCAGGCTTCTTTCTAGAGTCGCATACTACTTTTCACATGGACCATTTCTCAGGTTTTGGATGAAAAAAGGATATGATCCTTGCAAGGAACCTGATTCTCGAATGTGAGTATATTAGAACCAGATCTTGCACATAAATAGTATTTAGTATCTGTCCACTTTTGCATATAATTTTATGTTTTCCGTAATTTCTGGCTTAAATGTCTTTTAACGATGATGAGTTGGTTTATATGTGCAAGCTCACACACTCAGTATCAAGAGCACATTCTAAACTAACATGATTATGGATGTTATCTTCATTTTTGCTTACATTAATGTCAGCTTTAGCAGATATCAGAAAATTGATTTTCGAGTCAGACCACCATTACAGAGTTACTGTGATGCTAATTCAGCCAATCAGTAAGTTTCTTTTCAAAGTCTTCCTTTTGGTTTTTTTATTTTTGCTTCAGATTTGCAATCTACTGTAACAATTAATAGAAAGAGAGAATAATCAACTTACTGACACCCTGCAGGATGTAGTCAAAATGTGTTTTCTACGAGTGCTCATTTAGTTCATTAAGGACCTTCAATACTTTCCATTGAATTCAGCTCATTAAGAAAGCAATGCTTAGTTCTGACAGAGTTGTCCAGAAACTGGTTGTTGGGAAAAATCAATCATCTTAGCTCTGTACCGATCATAGTTTTTAGTTGGGAATAAAATTTTGGAAATGTCACCTGACTTATACACCATTTTCAATTGGTCAATAAATAAGATTTCAAAAATAGAAAAGAAATAAAAGAAAAGAAGAGAGCCAACCACCAATCCACCCCCACAACGAGTTTTTTTGCCAGAGTTAACGTCAGGTAACAAATTAAGGATTTTGAAAGATTAGGATGACATCTTCCGTTAATTTTCCAAAAATTTAACATCTAGCGTTTAAGTTCATGTCACACTCCTAAAATTTTCCTTTTTTAGTTTTTGGTATATATATTCAAACTTATGTATTTGATTTTCAAGCATTATTTGGAGGATACTTATCATGGACTGTACAATTAGATTTTTTGCCCTCCTTATTCTAGCTTTGAACATCAAAACTTGCTAATATCCAATTGTTAATGTAAATAATATTTTTTCTATAGAAATAATTTATTTTTGTCCTTTTTCTTTTGGGGTGTCTTGCAGACTAAAGCATAGGTGGGAGGATATTTGTGCATTTCGAGTGTTTCCTTCCAAGTGCCATACAACATTGCAACTATTTGAACTTGGTGATGATTACATTCAAGAACAGATAAGAAAACCTCCAGCTCAGACAACTTGCTCTGTGAGTTTCTCGAAATAAGCTGTGTTTACAATCTGTTTCCGTGTTCCATAAAATCTACTGGAAGCTAAAAACAAAGATCTGTATGATAACTTAGCGTTCCTTCTTTTTTTCTTTTTTTCCTTTTGGCTTCAAATTCCATATTTCAAAGATGGCATGTATGAGTTTCTCATTACTGAATTGAGGAAGTTGAGTAAGAATAGTTGGTGAGAGAAGAGTTAAGTATGTACGACATGCTTGAGTGTCTTAAGTACTGAAATGAAGATGTAGAGAATATGAATATATACGTTAATGAAGTTAGTAGTAGACTCTAATATTATAGGTACTAATCTTTGAAAATTTCTATTTGTTTCAGTATTTGCTAGCATTGGTTTTGGTTGGTGACATTTAGCTTATATATTTGCAGTCTGAGATAGGGTGGTTTTCATATAACACGCTTGAAAACTTGAAAGATTGTGTTAAAGTGAGGTTCCTATCTGTATTCCCAGAACCTGGTGCGGAGCCTTGCTAAAAGCTGCTACTGAAAGCTTCAAAAAGTCCAAGAAGATGTGTAGTAATGACAAATTAATGCGTGATGAAGTGGTACACCGACAGGCCAAAAGCAGGTATAAAGAAAACCATATTTGTCGACCCTCCAGTTCTTTTAATAGTTTTTTTCTTAATATATAATTAAAAGTGTGTTTCATATGAACTTTCAAAGCATTTATCCACTTCAAATAAGACACTTCTAGAGTGTCTTATTTGACACCAAATCTGTAATACATTCTTCTTTTCTAGCATCCTGCACATTTTTCTTACTGTAGTTTTTTGGGTCAGGACTACTAATTTATCTCTTCTCTTGTTACACCAAAGATCTTGCTTGTTCAAAAGACTTGTTCTCTGATCTGTTTTTGATTTTTCGTTAGGTATGTTCCAAATGATTTTAATGGTCTGAAGTAGGATTTGATTACTTATTTGTGAACTCATATTTCATTAGTTTGATTGGCACAGCTATTTGCAACACTTATTTATTTTTCACTGGAAACATTATAACATCTTTTTTGCGATAATAAAAACAGGACATGCTTTTTTGTCTGATTATTGAAACGAACTTGGAGGTATTTATTAACTACGTTTATCTAAAACTTATAGGATATGAAGATGTTGAGGAACCCAACAATGTTGAGGAAGAGGAGAAAGATGAAATTGGGGTTAATAATGGTGAAGATGCATTAGATACAGATGATGGACTTGATGTGGTACTTAATTCTTTTCTCTTCAACCGGTTATCTATTGGATCACTGTTTTTCTCTATTTTTGGTTTCATGACATTTACTTTTATGAGGCCTGCCTCCTTTTGTTGACTTATATCATGTTTACTTGTTCGTAGGCTGAGGATGGTGAAATAGTACACAGGCTTTTATGAGGCATGACTACAAAACTTGGGGATACAAAGGGCATAGTACATAGGCTTTTATTTATTTATTTTTGGGTCAAAGTAGTATACGGGCGTGGTCTCTTGTCTTAGAGTGGAGAGATAATGTAACATGGGTTTACCAAGGACAAGATGTATGGAGCTTGTCCTCCAGTCTTTCAATGGAGTGTTCTTCACTTGTTTATGTCTACTATTTTTGGATATGTTATGTGTACTTGAATGACTAGTATGCTCGTGTACTTTTGAATGGGAGAAACTTTTATTCGTGTCATTTTCTATTGATCTATTTACCTAAATTTATTGTTTTTCAAAATTACAATATGTTAATGAACAAAAGGTTAATATTATCACAAAACAAAATGTAAATATAATAATTAAAAATGCTTAAAAAAAATATTTTAGTGACCAACTAAGTAAGCTTTAGCGACCAAATCCGATAGTCACCAGAACCTATAGGCGACGAACCAATTTATTTGGTCGCCCAATCCTTCCTAAGTTCGTAGCAAATTTTGGTATTTTCGCGGGACCCTTCTTCATAGGCGACCAACTAATTACTGTTAGGCGACGAAATAAATTGGTCGCTTAAAGGTTTTAGCGACGAAACGTCGCCTGATACTTTCAGCCACGCACCTAAGGCGACCAACTTGGCGACGAAATAATTTCGTCGCCAAAGTGTTTTGGCGACAAAATTTAACCTTTTAGCGATCAAAGGTGGTGGTCGCCAAAAGTTTTTTCCTTGTAGTGCTTGCTGAATGCTTGGGAAATAATTGTGTTTACTGTGCAAGTAGATTTTTGGGTTTTGAGCTAGTTTCAAGGGAGGCTCCTCCGATTTTCCGATATAAGTCAAGCCCTAAAGTTGTTTTGGAATAAGGGCAAGAAGGGTATTCTAGTAATTTTGGGTCGACACATGCCTAGTGTCGGATAGGGAGAGGGTTCGTCATGGATTCCAAGGAGGAATTCGGGGCGGGTCCTTTCATCATAATATAGATTGCCATGTAAAGGAGGAAGGCATATCAAGTGAGGCATGCAGGAAATCAGTATTGGGATAATATTTTGCTTTATACATAGGTGCTAGCAAGGAATTGGGGAATTCTAGAAGACGCCAGCCCTGCTTGCACAGTAAAGCTTGGTTAAAAGATGTCAATTCACGGAATCCTAACCCACCATCAGATTTATGGTGACATAAGTCTTTCCAATGAATACCCTTGTCGGCACCTTTTGCCCATCAGTAATGGGCAATCACACTTTCAATCTCAATACAAAGAATGGTTCGAAGAGGGGTAACACTTATCGTATAGGAGGGTATAGCTTGGCACACTGCTATTATCAACATTTCCTTCTCAGCCTTGGATAGGAGTTTACCTTCCCAACCATTCACCTTATGCCATACACGATCTTTAATTATACGAAACAACCTATGTTTATCCTTCCCAACACAAGTGGGTAATTTCAAATATCTCTCATGACAAGGGACCATCGGGGCCCCCAACATACATCAGATTTTTCAAAATTTATTTTTTGTTGTGAAGCATGTTCATCTACCATTATTCTATATATATATATATATATATATATATATATATTAATTAACTTTTATATTATTTCTTTTTCTTTATGTCATTAAATGAACATGATAATATTTTTTTATTATTTAGAAAATCTATAATGCTTTATGAAGTTAATAAAAAGTTGAATTAAACATTAGAAAAAAGAAAAGAAGGGCGTAGTCGGGGAGGGGAGGAGCTGCACAGCGATTGTAGAAGTGGGAACAACCCCACAACCCTGTCAATCTCTATCCCCAGCCACTTTCCCGAAAGGCTCCAACTCTCCAAGCCACACTTACTTCCACAACTCCAACCACCCACCTCAAATATATATATAATAAAAGCCCATGCAGCCTTACCACTCCGCAATGGTCCTTCCCACTTCTCCACCCGTTGAGCAGCTCCTCCCTTCCCGACTAGACTACACCCTTCTTTTATTTTTCTTTTCAAAGTTTTTTTTTTCTTTTTCTAATGATATATTTTAGTTTAATTGAACTTTTAATGTATTTTTAAATTAATTCAATTTTTTATTAACTTCAAAAAGCTTTATAGGTTTTCAAAATAAAATGAAAAAAGATTATCATGTTCATTTACTAATTAGAATTGAATTCCAACTATGGAGGATTCCTGTGCTAATTAGGAATTGAATTCCAACTATGGAGGATTCCTGTGCTAATTAGGAATTGAATTCCAACTATGGATGATTCTTGTGTTTACTTCACATCAAGAAATTGAAAAGTAAGTGGGGCACACACAAAATTAGAAATTGAATTCCTGATTTTGGAGGAATTTAATTCTTGGGTGGAGGTGGTATTCTAATTCCTGGAGAACTAACCCATTAGGAATTCATCTTTCTTACCCATTATATCCTCACACAATTTTTAAAACTCCAAATTTGCCATCCACTTTAACTCAACAATGAGGACATTTTAGTAATTAGTACTACTCCTACCCCAATTCCATATGGTTTAGTAAACAACTTCAATGGGAATCCGGAATCTAATTCTCCTCAATCCAACTCCTCTTCAATTCAATTCCTCCTAATCCAATTACGGATTAGTAAACATGCCATTAGTGGCAACTTTAACGAAACGGACCAAATTTACTAACAGTCTTAAACACACGGATCAAATTGGTCATATTGAAAACACATGGGCTAAATTGATCAACATGATAAAATACAAGAACTATTTTGATATTTAAGCCAAATATATAATATAAAAGCAAAGTAAAAAAAAATTAATGTATGATAAGGGTAGGATAGGAAAGAGAAGAACAAAAAAGAAAAAAAAATTGATTAAAAAATATTAAAAAGCAAAAGGAAGTGTAAGTGAAGAAAATGGGAGTGGGAAAATCAGCTCCCATATTATATTGTAATAATAATAACATATATTATTATTATTATATACCCATATATATTATAATATACATATATATACATGTATATTATAATATAGACATGGGTATAATATATATACATATACAGAAATTCTCTTATGCGGACATCCGGACGTTATTATCGTGCGGACGCCATGTATTTTGTGCTACCCCTCCCTTCTTTCCTGTCTGTTTACAATGGTATCCACACGTTAATACATTCGGATAAGAGAATAACTGTATACATATATATATATATGCATACAGTCCTTTTCTATTGAGGGATGCCCTGTAGGGTCCCCTACGAATTGTTTTTCAACGATCCAAACCATCTATTTTTTAAGTCTTCATTCATAGATCATCCTTGCAAAAAATTAAACAAATCGAAAACCGTTTAGACATTTAATTGCGTCCTAAAACCTAAAAAATCAATGAACACGGTGCTTCAAGAAAGTACTAAAATTTCAATAATTCAATTGAGTGGTCAAATGATATCGGATTCAATTATTTTTTGTAGAGATGATTTTTGAATGAATATCTACAAAATAGACGGTTTGGATTAATGAAATACAATGTATAGTGGGCCCTACAAGCAGGGGCGGAGCCAACATAGGACTAGTGTGGTCCCATGCCCCACTCCATTTTTACCTCTTTTCTTTGTGTATGATATATGATATATAATATTATAATATATTAGATTAGTTTAGGATATTTACCCTAAAATAAAATAAAATAAAATATTAGGTTCTTTCGGTCTACAAATTAACCATAAATTTTCTTGATCTCTCTTGTACTCATCTCCCTTAAATCTTCTAGGTTAGTTTAAAGCATTTGCACTAAAAATTTCGTAAAGTTTTAACATTTCTTCCTCTTTTGTTTAAAGCTTTGTGATTTTTTTTTCCTCTTTTTTTTATGTATGAGTTGGGTACCTTAATATTGCGCTTTATGAACTCTTTATTTTTATATTTCTTTTCTCTGTTGGAATATAAATTATTAATTTTTAAGTCTTTAATAGTGTAGATGATGAAATTAGTATGTAACCAATTTAAAATATGAAATTCATGATAATTATGAAGAGAAGACAAATTTTATAAAAGCCCTCTTTAATGTGAAATCCTCGCTCCGCCATTGCCTACAAAAGGATAAAATTGATACAACAAAACAGATAATAAAATTCACAAGATCTGCATTTACAAATAATAATAATAATAATAATAATAATAATAATAGATGTGGACTAAACTTAATAGCAGTTAGTCGTTTTGAACCTAACTCTAATAACCCTAGCATAAATACCAATCAATTAGCACTTAATCTAGCAGTGCTTCACCACTTATGTATTGTAAAATGTCGGAAGTTCGAATTATCTGTATCCATCTCCCATAATAAAATAAATAAAATTCATAAAAGCACTTTTGAATTATTAAAATAATTGTTCATATGAATATGGGTGGACCCCATTAAGTTTGTATTTGGAACCATTTCCCACACCTTTTGCTCATGGCAAACATTAGGGCGGAACCCATACCGCCCAATTATACTTTTTCATTTCTCCTATGCAGTTTTAGTGCAGACATCCAACTTATTTTATATATTGAGCTTTTCATTCTAACATAACATTTTATAACATTTGATACAAAAATTTTAGAGAGCTTATTTAGAGAAAAAAACAAAAAACAAAAAAACTTCAACTAAACACTTGTCATTTTCTAATTGGTTAGTGTATTACAATTTTTTCACTTGAAAGTACATAGAGTTTTTCTAAAATATTGTACTTGAAAGATTTTTTATTTATTTTAAAATGTCATATTAAAATGGACCTCTTTGTAAGAAGTCATTTATATATTAAGTCATCTCTTCTAGCCCAGCCCACCATATCATAGTGGATAGTCGTTAGGCCCATTTTCTGCAATAAGAAAAAAACTTACATATCTCATGTATCATACGCCTTTTCTCTCTTCGTATGATAATAGAGATAGAGAGAAAAGTGAATGAAACATGTGTTACATGAAAATTTTACTTTTTACTTGGTGCTTCTTAGTTTCAGTTCAGCCTAAGGAGACAAATCATGTCACGGGTGTTATTATTTGGCCCGCAGACTCATGATCTGATGGAGGCACGCCCAAACCAATGAGGAAAAGTCCGACCCGTCCCGTTTCGGGCCACGTATTATTAAAGTTCAATAGATCGGTAAAGTTTAACAATATTGGGGCAGTTGCTTATCAAAACTAAAAACAGAACAAGGAAAAAAAAACTGCGGGAAAATCCGGTAATCTTGCTTCATATACATGATTTATTTTTTCTACTTTGTCATTTAAGTAGCAAAACAAAATTGGAATGAACTATTTCCATGTAAATTGTATACATGAAAAAACTTCTCTCTACACTCATTTCGGCCAGCATCAACCAGCAGTGAAATGGAAAAAAAAAAAAAAAAAAAAAAAAAAAAGAAAAAGGTAATAGAATTACGTTGTTTAAATCAAAGGAAAAATTTGTTCCATGATCAATCAATCAAACCACAGTGGTTATGCCATTGTATCTTGGTCTAGTTCTATCAGGTGAAAGCCCCTCTTCCATGGCCTTCCTCTTGTTACTGTTTGCTGGTACTGGTGGTTGTTGTTGTTGTTGATCTACTACTTGCTGATCCTGCTCCTGCGAAGCCTCTGAGCTTTCAGATGATTCATCTTGTTTTTCTTCATTTTCTTCCTTTCCTTGGTTTTGATCCTTGGACTTGGTTTTCATGATATGGGGTCTAAGCCTACTCAAGTCTGATAGCCTCACTGGCTTTAAGAAAAATTCTTCAGCCCCTTCTTCCAAGCATCTGTTACCAACCACATCAATTCATCAATTCATCAATTCCACTTCCCAAACCAAAATCCCAGATTCCTACAATATTCTAAATCTCCAAGAGAAAGAAAATAAAAACAAAAAAACATGCAAATCGGGTAAGCTCATATTATTTTTCTCCTCTGTTACCTGTTGATTCTTGAAGGCACATTCTCTGATGACATGATCACAACTGGTATGTTTCTCAGAGATGAAGATTCCTGTAAAAACAATCAAAATCCCATTAATTTCTTGAACAAACATTTTTCAAAAGTTCATGAATAGATTTGTAATTTTGATGACAAGAGGACCCATGTAAAACAAAGGAAATCTTCTGACATCTAGAACCTGATCTCATTTGGGTTGAAAATTCGTGGGGAAATATTCCAAGAGAATTTTAATTGATATTCAAAACCAAGTGGTAAAAGGAAGGACCCAAGTGGACAATTGTCAAACTCTAGTGGATAGACGGAAAACTCAATGGGGAAAGATTGAGGAAAAAGCAAGGGAATATAATGCTGAAGGAGAAAAGAGACAAAGGAATAGAAAATAAAGCACACCTTGATTTTCTTGAGCAAATCATATCCTGTCATGCCAGGCATACAATAGTCTGTAATAACAAGATTCACTCCCACTTCCTGCAAAAACACAAGAAAACAAAAGAAATTTAGAAACCCAGAAAAGAAAAGTTGTGGGAAATTAGGAAGAAAATAAAAAAGCTCTGGGAATCTCAGACATTAAAGAAGAGAAGAATCCATCAATCAATCAATCATAGTACCTGTTGATTGCTTGGGGAAACAGAAGGTGAATCTGGACTGCTTTGGTCAACCTCATACAATCCCAGAAACTCTAGAGCCTTGCTACCAGAATCAACTGTAGTAACTGCAATGAAGAACAGAGGAGCATAAAAATCACACCACAGCGATAACATAATAAAACAATGAGACCCAAGATTGAAACTTCCATTCAGATTAGCTCCTTTGTTTTTCCCTCTTCTTCTTTTTTTGTGCTGTTGGGGTGGGTGGTAAGTAGAAGCAATGAAGTACCTTGATATGAAGAGGTCTTGAGGAGCCTCTCAATCAGCTTGCGATCTATGAGGCTGTCATCAACAGCTAAAACATGGAACTGTGAATCTGCAGCAGCCATCACCATTTCACCAGATGAAGAAGATTCAAGATGAAAGCAAATACCAAAAGGCCAAGAGAAGAACAGATGGCAGTGACTGAGAAATAGCTAAAAGCCTTTGTGAGCTTTTCTTTTTCTTCTTTGGTGGGTTGGTTTGGTTTTCCTATGGGAGGAGGAGGAGAAGATGAGAAAGAGGGGGGCTTTGTATTGAAATAAGAAGAAGACCCACCAATATCCACATCCCACAAAGCAAGATCCGACCAGATTTCATCCAAAATCTTGTAAATTTTCCAACTTGATTTTTGAATTACTGGGCAAGCAATGCAAAAGAAATAGAAAAACAAAAGAAAAATGAAACAAGTAATAAGAAATGAAAGAAAATAATCCCAATGAATATTTTAGTCGATGGGGGGGTGGTGGGTTGTATTTATACAAAAGGCTAGGCATAAGAGAGGGCAGGAAGATTTTGTGTGAAAAATAGAAAGTCTTGGATGTGTGAAAAATAGAAAGTCTTGGATAAAAGCAAAAGGGTAAAGGTTGAGAGTGGAGGTGAGAGAAGAGAAGAGGAGAGAGAGAGAGAGAAAGGGTGGGGGAGGTGAGGCCCACCAAAATCCTCCAAAGAGATACAGGTGACATCAGCAGAGGTGCCTTTTTCCCTGGGTGTGAAATTATGTGGCGCTCACCGTATCTTGGGCAGGTGGGGGAGTGGTGGCAAAGAGAGTGCAATTTCTTTTGATTCCCTTTTAAGATTTGCTTCCCATGCATCATGATGATGCTCATCTCTCTTCAATACCCATAACCATGCCCATACCCATTCCATCCATGCATCCATACATTCAACATTCATGAGCTGCCAATTCCTAATAAAATTCTCTATTGGGTTGAAGAAACTTATCCGTCACCTAGAATCCGTCATTCACGCATATATTGTGTCGTTGAATGAGTTTAATTTCTGAAATCTAGATAGTTTAAATCAAAATCCTTTAGTTAATGATAATGAACAATCTTCCGTTTATGTCAATGGGGTCATACCGTAGAGTGTTTGGCCTCAGACCTGACATCAGAGTTTGTATTCCCTCATCCTATCGACTAGGAGAAAAAACAACAACAAACAAACAAATCTTTCATTTATTCTCTAATTACAATTAACGGCATTTTGAATTTTCTCATGTGTCTGCTTAAATATTTACAAATAAGTTGTTACTTGTCTCACTCTTTATGCAAAAATATATAACAAATCTAAAGTATGTCAAAATTATCACAATGTTCACTAGTTCTTTTTGACTATTTAAACAATTTAAGAATAGGTTGTCATCGTCTAAAACCCTAGCCCTCTCTCTCCTAAAACACTCTAGAGCCGTTTTCACTTTGAGGGGAAAGGAAGTCACTGTTCTTCCTCCCCTCTCTCCTCCTCTCTTCCTATCCTCTCCCTTCTCTTCTCTTCCTCCATTTTCAGAGACATAAGGTTTCCTTTATTTGTCTTTCCTTTTTTACGATTTTTCTCCACCCATCATAGGCAGCTGCGTATCGGCGTCGGATCTCCACTTGCGTTTCGGTATCGGATCTTTACCACTATCCTTTTTGCGGTTTCTTTACGTCTGGAATAAATTGCAGAGACTATTTGAGTTTTCAGTATAGTTTTCACCTCTCATTTTGTGAGAGTTTTGCACCACTCTTTTGTGAGAGTTTTATTTGTATTTTTATGGCTTGGTTTTTCAAGCTTTATCTCTTTTTGGTTGTTCTGAATTTACAGTTTTAATTGGGATGCATATGCCTAAGTTTCTTCGATCCTAAGTGAACGTTAATGGAAGCGCACTAGATTGTCTTAATTTTGATGTTAGATCACTCTGTTATTGTAATAACCATTTGTGTCTTAATTTGTATTGGCCTTTTATAGCTACTGGATTTTTTGGTTGAATTATAAATGTAATTTTAGAATTTCTCAACAACAAAAAAAGAAGAATCTTTTTCTAATTTAAGATTGATTACCGACTAACTCTTGATCTAATAACACTTTTCCTGTGAAAGAGGGCTTAAATTCAAATATCATCTTCCCCATTAATTAAAAATGACTCAAAATTGACTAATTGACAAAAGCATTCAAAGATTCCTTTTTATTTCATCGCTAAATTAAATAGTTCATTTCAAAATTGTCATCATATAGTGTGGAATCTCATCGAAATTTAGATTGACCCTCTAGAAGTATTACACCAAACCATGATGTGCATTTCACCTATGTCAAAATATCATTATCATAAGATCTTCACAATCATATGCTATCTTGTAGTATTATTACTATTAATAGGTATAAGATGGACTTAACAGCTAATTAGAAGAAAAAAGAAAACACTTCTGAAAAGACTGAGAAATTACGTAAAGTATAAAAGATTTTAGTTTGTTTTTTTCGTCTAGAATAATATTTTCTTTTTGTTTTCTACAAATACATAAAGATATTGTCGCCGCACTTTTTTGTGTTATTTTTGAGTCGTGTTTGAAATGGTCACTCCTAAAATAAAGTATAATTGCAACCTTAAACACTAAATAGCGCTCTGTCCTCTTGATTTAAATTTATAAATTTGCAAAATAATTTTTTTCCATTTTTTTTAATGGAATGCATATACACTTTGGTCCAACAATTTTTCTTTTCTTTTGTTCTAACAATTTTTCTTTTAAAACCCTAAGAATTGGGCAAAATAAAAAGAAGCTTCTGTTCCAAATGTGGAACACCACATAGGGCACCCATGTAAGAGATAATTTGAATTTGTTTCTATTTTTTCGTAGAAATAGAAAAAGATTCTCAGACAGACGCACTTTATTTTGTTGTACAACCTGTCACACATAATCCACACTTGTTAAAACTTGTACAATATACTAATAAAGGTATGTTTTGTTGGGGCCCACTACCATATTGGACGACACAGCCTGCCGTTGCCAGACATGATTGCTGATCCAATGCTGCTCAGCTCCACCAACAACCATGGACCCAAAGCCTAACGAATTTTTCCGTTCCAAGTCTTGTCACATGGTATTTCACCATATCACGGCAGGATCATACGGGAAAATAATTTAAATTATAAGAATATTAAAAGAAATCTTAAGGATTCTTTTTTGTTTTTTCAAGTAAAATTATATCATTACAAAATTGAATTGATGTTTGATATTAAAAGTAGCAATCCAGGGACATCCAAGTTTTTTTTTAACCTAATAAAGGTGTTTGTAGTATTTACAATTACATATTCACAACCATTTTTTCTTTTCATACACCCTCCTTCTATTTTCAAGCTTAAAGAAATAGATTGCATTCATAATTCAAGCATAAAATTCGCCACCCACAAGAGTCAATACAAATACAAATAATCACGTAGAGTTAATACAAATATAGAATCACAGTAACCACAAAAGGGTTAATCTAAATATAGAGAAATTCACCAGCAATATCAAGCGCACAAGGTGTACCTCCACTCATAGCCACACAGGGTCAAAGAAATTCCCGCATAATATCCACAAGCTTGGAAAACCCAAGTAAAGACCCAGGCACACAAAACTATAACTGCAACTACAACTTTAAACTTTCACAATTAAAAACTACAAGTAGAGACTATAAACAAGGAACAAACTGAAAAAGAGTTGTTGCACTTATTACAACTCAAAAAGTTGCAATACACGAAAAAAAATTAGGGTTAAATACTTTTTGGGTTGCTGGTTTTACATGAAATTTTGATTTGGTCACTAAGAAAAAAATTTAGCCAAATTGGTCACTGTATCAACCAAAGTTTCCAATTTATAGACTTGTCGTTAAGTTTCCATTAAGTTGTTAATTTAAATACCTTTTTGGTTATTAGGTTTTACACGAAATTGCAATTTGATCACTGAGAAAATAAAAAATTAGCCAAAATCCATGAAAATGCAATGCTCTTGCACACGCTGATCATAGACTAAACATTTATAGTTTATGGCAAACAAGGTCTAGCCCAGTGGAAAGGGCCTTGATTTGCAGATCAGTCATCTCAGGTTCGAACCCCCATGGTACCTTAGTAATATATATATGTGAGAAACCCCATTCCCCTTGTAGTTTAGACTATCATTCGTTTATATTTATAAAAATAAAAATTATGGTTGATGTAGCATCAATTAAGGCTAAAAACTACAACTGCAACTACAACTTTAAACTCTCACAATTAAAACCCTAGCCACTCTCTCCCCCTGTGAGTCCTAAAGGAAAATTCCATAGAGGGGGGAGGAGGAGGAAGAAGCATCACTACCCCTCCTCCCCCTCCTCACTTCTCGTCTTTTCCTTTCAGATTAGTGAATAAATCCACTGGGGCATTTTGAATCAAAGCCCCTTGTGGTGGTTTCTTCTAAGCCATGGTTAGGTTGAAGTTCCCCATCACCAATTTTAATCTATGTTCTCAATTAAATCCTACTCCCAAAACCCGCTCCCTAACACCGCTCATGTTCTTTAAATTTGATTCTACATCATCTTTGAGGGAGGTTGCTGCAAATCACTCAATTGTTCTTTGGCAAAGTTATTGTTTTCGTTTATTTGTTCGCTCTTATGCGCAGGTAGATCGTTGGAAATCATATTTTCCCTAGATCTATTACGGATGCGATGGTGGGTGTGGCTGTGACGACGCTTCTTCACGTGGTGGTAGTACGGTTCATTTAGGCTCATGGGTTGTTTTAGGGTTTTGGTTATGTTGGGTTTGTGGGCTTTGTTTGGGCTTATGGCTAATTGTGGTGATGTGGGCTAGTAGTTTTAATGCGGCTTTTGTCCGCGTTAGTTTTGCTTTTAGCATGTTAGTTGGTTGCCCTATTGGGATTGGTATTTTAGATGTCTTGTTGATGTCTTTGATTGTACCGTTGAAATTTATCTAATGAAGTTTCTATTTGATTTTTAAAAAAATTAAGGCTAAAAAGAGGAATCATGTCATGAAAAAATTGTTTATACCTGAATTTTTTTCTCTGGGGACCCACATGAGGGAATGACGTGGCATTAACCCATTAAATCAGTTATTGGGTTTAAAGAAAGTTAAGCCCATAATCAAGGCTATACCAATAAATTGAGCCCAAAGACCTAAGGCTGCGATGATTTTGACTAGGCCCGAACAATGGGTTCAGTTCTATTTTTAAGATAGGATTAGAACGAGAAGCCCAAATATAGAAACATATGGGCTAAAATCTCAGCCTAAAAACTTCGACAACAGCCCAAACGCATGGCCCAATTTAAATCCATGATAAACTCGACCGAAGTTGAAGCTTGGCAGCTTATTCCTCGGCCCAAAGAGTCTTGGCCGAGTAAAAGTTGCAAGTACTAACTTTAGGTAAAGGTATCACGTGACCTGTATTGATCAGAATGCCACGTAGAGGGGAAAGGGAATGATGTGACGTTTAGCTACTTTTTGAAACTTGTGCACACAGACATAGAATCCTTGAAGCTCACAAGGGAAGTGTGTGCAGAAGGACGAGCCTCAGGACCAATGATTGAGGCATGACGTGAGGGCGAGAAGGCACCTTACACAGCAGTTTGGGCGGTGGCTGACTTTCTCGGTAGTTTTTGAAGGCGGCAACATTTGCCTATAAATAAGGGACTTATACTTCATTTTCACACATTCACGTCTCAACAAAATCAACCCAAAATTCTGCTTAAATTCCCTCTTAAAACAAACTTAGATAATTTTTATTGCAATCTTAGAATTTCTCATAGTTATATCACCGAGAGACTTTGAGGCTTGTTCAAAGTTCTCCAGAGCACCAACATTGTAATCGTCCATATTTTATATCAACAAACAGCCTTGTTCATCAGAGTTTTAGTTTGAGCATCATCCAATTCACCCTGATTTCTCATTTAAACTTTGTCTTAGTTAATAATTCAAAGAAGACTTGAGAGATTAAATTGACGGCCGAACTCTTCACCAAACATAGCGGTCACACAAGCACTCGGCTAACAGAGACGACACCAATAGCTTGGTTATCAAAGCTAAGAGCCCAACGGACGAGACTACGTTCCTTACTCGGCCATAATCGCTTGGCAAAATCAGAATCCAAGGCGCTATCCATCATCTACTCCACCAAGCTGACTCATCGTTATAACAGCCAGAAGTGGCCGTGGTAGCTGGAACGCCACAAACCTCGCACCAAAGGAGGACTTTGTTACCATCTTCATTCGGCCTTCGATAATTTTATTTCGAAGAGTTCATGTGTCGGGCTGAAAAGGTTTTACGATCAACAAAAATATGTTCATATTTCAAGAATATTTTCACCCATGAGCCTAAACGAACCCTACTGCCACCACATGAAGAAAATATGATTTCCAGCGATCTACCTGCGCATAAAAGCGAACAAAATAAACGAAAACAACTATTCTGTCAAAGAACAATTGGGTGATTTGTGGGCTTTGTTTGGGCTTATGGTTAATTGTGGTGATGTGAGCTAGTAGTTTTAATGCGGCTTTTGTCCGCTTTAGTTTTGCTTTTCGCATATTAGTTTGTTTCCCTCTTGGAATTGGTACGTTATATGTCTTGTTGATGTCTTTGATTGTACCGTTGAAGTTTATCTAATGAAGTTTCTCTCTTTGATTCTTTTTTTTAAAAAAAAAAATCACAAAAATGCAAATCGATCTTTTAAAAAAAGCTCCAATCATAATCCCAACCATGATCATACTCCCACATTCACAAAAGTTCAAATCCATAACTATGTCAATACATAGATTTGACAAACAAACAAAAATTCAAAATAAAATTTCGCATTTGCATGGCCTTTGGCTAATTTTTTTTTCAGTGACCAAATTGAAATTTTGTATAAAACCCAGTGACTAAAAAGATATTTAACCTAACAACTTAACAAAAACTAAGTGCAAGTCTATAAATTGTAAACTTTTGATAATACAGTGACAAATTTGGTTAAATTTGTTTCTCAATGACCAAATTGAAATTTCATGTAAAATCTAGTGACCAGAAAGGCATTTAACCCAAAAAATTATAAAAGCTGATTTACCACTACGTCGTCCCAAAGACAGCCAAACAACCAACAAACTCAACCAAAATGGCCACGCACCAAAATTCAGTCAAAAGCTGATAAAAGTCCCAAGGAGGAGAGGGGTGGAGGGAAGGGGAGGGGAGGAGAGCAGGTCAATAATCACTATATAGTTTTCTACTATTGTTCAATTTATGGTATGAAGCTTCCTTGATATATGCTTTTGAAGAAAAATGGTCAAACCAAACCTCTCAATAAGTGGAATGGTTTGATTTGATTATGCTACCGAGTCAATCCGAACAGTAATGTTACATTAGATCTGAGTGCGATTTAAGATATAAACTAAACCAAATCAAACAGCACTCCTCCAATTTATAATATAACATTTTCATAAGCTTCTAAGTTCTAACCAAAGTAGTGCTAGTATATAAAATAAATAAAAAATACAAATCTACACAAACATTCCAAAGCATCTCTTAATAACCAAGGCTAAATCTACTTTTAAATCCATAGTGGAAATGAAATTAAACACGCAAGCCACCAACCCATCACCTTGGCACAAAATTGGCCAAGACCCCATTGAAAACTCCCTGAGAGACAGAGGCGGAACCAGTGCAAGGGCTGCTCTTGGTTGTAGCCCAGGAAGATTTGGGGAAAAAACAAATTAAACATATATATAGTCTAATATTTTAAACTAAAAATGAATAAAAAAAATATACAATATCAACACCAATAGGCATAGTTAGAGGTCTTCCACATTTGTATTTGGTGTCAAAGTTTGTCCCAACATCAATTTTAATCTTTTTCCATTAATTTGTCTCCAAAAGATAAGCATTTTTCTAAATGAAATTCACCCTTTCGTCAATAATATGGCTCTAATTCCATTTTTTTTATTCTTATGTTTATAATTAGTGTGATTTATATGATTTAGGCTAAATTATTGAAATGCCCCCTGTAACTCATTTTCAGTCTCACTTTCCCCCCTGAAACTCTATTTAGTGTCTCACTTTGCCTGGATTCCATCCAGCCTTAACCGAAGTCATCAAACTTGATGTCCATGTGCCGTTTTTCTGAGTTCTTGTGTCCATGGAGGGTCGAGAATGAAAGCATTGCCATTGTAGGAAGCTCTGCCAAGTTCAGACGTCGTTAGGGAAGGAACAAAGGTTGTCACTTCTTTGAGTGGTTTGATCCAGAGATGTGTTCTCGTTCAAAAGATATAATACCTGAGTTGCTGAAGAATAAGGGAAGACTAGAACAAGATCTAGCCAAGCTTCGAGGTAGAGAGAAATTGTTGTGGGGTTTTCTGTTTCTTTCTTGGATAATGTTGATTTCCATGATGGTTGGTGGTTTAAGGGATAATCATCATCAGGTTTAGAGTTGGCTATGTAATGTAGGTTTAGCAATCTTAACTATAACCAAGGGGAGGAGGGAGGTTTGTAATCTGCAAGTCTTTTGGGAATGGTTGAGCACAATAGCATTTGTGTGTTATATAATCTGCAGTTTTTTGGGAATGGTTGAGTACAATGACATTTGTGTGTTATGTAATTTGCAGTTTTTTGGGAATGGTATTTTAATATTGACATGCTTTTTGTTGTAACAAGCTTAAACATTTTTCTTCTGTTTCTATTTTTTTTTCTTTCTAAAATTTGTTTACCTATCTAAATATGCATATAGAAGAATGAACATATAACAAAATATGCATATCAGATGAGATGAAAAACGGCACATGGACGTCAAGTTTGACGACTTCGGTTAAGGCTAGATGGAATCCAGGCAAAGTGAGACACTACATAGAGTTTCAGGGGGGAAAGTGAGACACTAAATAGAGTTTCAGGGGGAAAGTGAGACACTTAGAGTTCAGGGGGGAAAGTGAGACTGAAATTGAGTTACATGGGGCATTTCAATAATTTAGCCTATGATTTAATGTATACTTTTATTTCTAGAAAAACTATAGAAAATGTAAGTACCAAAAAAATATTATCATTAGATTTTAAGCTAATAACTTTAGTTAACCCATCCATTGAAAAAATTCTAGTTCCGCCGAGAGATACGAAACGTGAGACCCTATATAGTTAGTGTCTTGATGGAGCAACGAAGCTAATTGAAGAGAAGTAATTTGGATGGACAGAAAGTAGGCCAAATATTCGCAATAATCTTAGGCCATGATCATTCTAAGAGTACAATTTGTCCACCAAGGCCTGCTTGCTGCAGGAACCTTGCATGTTCTCATTTCATCCATTTCATCATCACATGAGGACCCTACCAACGTAATTTGCAGTATAATTGGTTGCGCTCATCATGGACCAATATATCAATCTCGGGATCCTGTCGCATTGTTGTTGTCTAGTTGTTTGTTTTGTTTGTTATTACTTATTAGCATATTAGCAAGAGCAGCTCTGCACTCCATGCATAATATTATTCATCATCCAGAGATTATTAATTTTGTCTCCATAACAGTTGGATCGGTAAAACAAGAGTTAATTAGGAGATTATTGAGATTGATTTACAGAAAAGAAAAGAAAAAAACAGATGCAGTGTCAGAAGACTCATCATTATCTTGCACTACTACAAAAATCGCAATAGACGACGGTAATTTACCGTCGTAAATTTACTTTTTCAACCGTCGAGGAATCGATCGACATCTTTTACGCATAAAACCACGACGGTAAAATCCCGTCGTCTATTATTTATAAAGACGACGCTTTTACTCAAAACCGTCGTCTACTAATTTAAAGACGACGGTTTTATAAAATACATGACGTCTATTATATGTAAAGACGACGGTTTGTAAGAACTGTCGTCTATTATGAAATAACAGTCGTCTATTATATGTAAATATGTTGTCTATTATGAAATAACAGTCGTCTATTATTGTGAAATATGTCGTCTATTATAAAATAACAATCGTCTATTATTATGAAATATGTCGTCTATTATGAAATAACAGTCGTCTATTATATGTAAAGACGACGGTTTTTATGAAAAACTGTCGTCTATTATATATAAAGACGACAATTTTTATGAAAAAAATGTCGTCTATTATATGTAAAGAAGACGGTTTTGTGATAGAATTGTCGTCTATTAATGTAAAGACGACGGTTTTTTTTGAAAGAACTGTCGTTTATTATATCCAAAGATGTGGTAATTTTACATTTTATCTTTTTTTTTCTTGCTTCCAAATAATCCACACCATACAATAAATATACTAAAGAATAATTTGTTTCATAAAACTTGAAGATTCAATAATAATTACATAGTTTACCAATCTTCATTCCTATATATCTATACAAAATATCATATCCATAATATTAAACTATAATTAGAAAAAGAGGGGCTACATATGAAATTCGATCCGAATTTCATCAATTTGTTATTGTGTGTATGAGTTAGCGTTGCCTTCTTGCAATCGCAAAACTAGGATTAAAAAAGGAAGCAAGTTTTAGTTAGAGATACATTTATAAACCTTTTGCAACTATAATAGGATTAAAAAAAAAAAAGAAACAAGAAACAAAAGCCAGAAGAGGAGCATAACTTATTTGGATTTCCTCGACTTGGAGCAAATTAACTTCAAATAATTTGAGAAACTGAAAACCGGAATGAAAGATTAGAATATGAGCGTAGGAATGAAATGTACCTCTAACTTGGAGCAATCTGATGGAGACAGAAAACTTTAAGGTCAGAATATGAGTTGAAGAAAGATAGCGAAATGTTATATATATAGGGTTTAGGGCAAATTCGAAAAATTACAATTCGTGGTCAAATTTTTCAAAAGACCGCGTTTTTAAAGACGACGGAAAGTAAAATAAAAACGTCGTATAAATTAAAATATACACGACGGTTTTTAAATAATAGGGACGTTATAAACATATACTACGTCAGTTAGTTACAAAACAAAGTCGTTGTAAAATATTTTCACAACCCTCAGCATAAAACCGACGTCTTAAATAAAAATAACTTTGGAGAAATAGAACTTCTGTTAAACAAGAAACTAAATATACAATCTTCCTTGAGAACTCAGTTGTTGTTGTACACCCAACCGAATTTCTTAGATGGGTTGGGTGTAAAAACACAACTGAGTTCGCAAGAAAGACATTCTTGCATGACAGAAACCATTCAGAGAGGTGAGAATTGAGATATACTGAACGTTTGGACTAAAAACTCCAAATTAAACGAATTATTTCGAATTGGAAAACTAAAAGTGACTTTATTAAGACTTGGAAACCGAAAAGGGCCTTTATTTCGACTTGGAAACCTAAAAGCCGCCGTTTCAGTACCCAATTTCGCAGATAAAGCGTGCCGTTTCAGTTCGAAAGTTTCGAAGTTGAAACCTACAACGACGGTATTTATGTTTTCCGTCATCGTTTTACTGACGTATATTTCGACTTTTGTTGTCGCGCTTGTTTTAAACAACAACGACAGTATAATTAATAGAAACGACGTGAAAATGATTTACAACGGCGATATAATTAATAGAACTGTCGTATTATCTGAAAAACCACGTCGTTATATTATATTATGACGACGTGGTACCGATTTACCACCACCTTTTATTTATAAGAACTGTCGTAGTCTAATGTGTAATACGGCGTAAAATAATAAAAGACAGACGTGGTTAATTAACTTTACATGTCGGTAATTATCAAATTACGGTCGTATTAAATGGTACTTGATACGTCTGTTAATAATACAATTACCGTCGTGTTTATTGGATGTTCAAAACGGCGGTATTATATGTAAAACGTCGTCTATAATTACTACGTCGGTATATTTACACATACCGTCGTTGTTTATTTGTTATCTTTTTTCTGATCAGAATGGCATGTTTCATAAGACGACGCTTTTAAAGTTTTATGCGTCGTGTTTTAAAAATGCCCAAATGAATTTCCAATTTTTAGGTGTTTTAGTTTCTGATCCACGTCGGTTTTTATATTACCGTCGTCGTTTAAAATTTAACGACGGTATTTATTTTGTCCGTCGTCATTTTACCGACGTCTATTTCGATTTTTGTAGTAGTGTTGATTGCAATATGCGAATATGGTCACCACATGGCTTGTGTTGTCCACATATAGCAAATAAGAACCATCATATATATGTCTTCGTAACAAAAGCATTTCCAGACGAACAATATGCATGTTTAATTATCTTTCCTTCCTTTTTTTTTGGGTAATTAGGAAAGCTTGATTTAAAGTAAATTCAGGATGACTCTTTAGTTTATTGGCATTTAGTCCTATATAATTGGAGGAGATTTTGAGTTTAAATTTGATGAAAAAAAAATAAAGTAAATATCTAAATACATGCAATTACTCACAAACTACAAAACATCAAGCACATTGAAGTGATAGTTGGCCGGCCGGCCGGTAAGGATTGAACCTAAAATTCTTATGTTTGTTACCCAATTTGTTCTTTTTTATATAGTGCATGTGGTTCCTCAAGATCATTTTTACAAAGATTAATCACAATCTTTTTCACTAAAATACAGCAAGAAGGAAAACGTGTGCATAGTGAAGATTTTGTCATGAAATGTGAATTGGCTTATAGGAAAGTTAGAGAAGAGAGGAAGCATCTTCGATCACCACATGGGTTGTCACGTAGAATTTGACTGGTAGAAAATACTGATTAGCATTGGCTTTTTTGCGTGCATATATATATATATATATATATGATATGATATGATATATGGTCCCCTTCTTCCTTGTCTTAGGGCTTTTCTAGTTCATGCCTTCATGGTCCCCCTCTCCTCACCTTCTTCAATTTTTCTCCCTAAAAGCAAGTCCCCTAAAGGTGATCTTAGGTACCACATTATATGGGTAAGTGGGCATTCATCATCATCCGTTATTATCTTTGATTATTACATATATATAAGCATTTCAAAATATGAATTATATTAGCTTCTACACACGCGCTACTTGTGAGAAATTTTTTTCTTAATCATGTGTGACGCGACATAAATGTTTTTTAGTTCATATTGTGCTGGAAGATGATTTTTCTTAATCACACATCATAAAGAATTTCATCAATTTGGTGCCAAATATGAATAGGAGCCAAGCAATACTCATTTTTCCCCCTCATAGCATACCACACCAGTTTTATTATCACCCACTCTTTTTTCCAATCCCTACTAATTTATATATATATATATATATACATAATTATATATCTATATATCTATATATATAAAGTAAAAGGCAGAGAATGGTAAAACATTCAAAATATCATAAAATGCCCTTGGTTAAAGCAAACATTAAAAATTGAAATTATTAATTAAATGAGGATAATATGGTAAATTCAAACTTGTTCATATTTTAAAAAATAAAAATAAAAATAAAAATAAAAATCAGATAATGGATCCTATTTTTATGGAACACAACTACCCATTATCTTTTTTTAATTCTAAAATAAATTTATTTTATTTTTTTTAAAAACCTCCCGCAGGCGCAGAAAGGCTAGTATACATAATACCTAACCCACCTCTCTAATATTCCTAATGTCGTGGATGGGCATGTCTTAAGATGTCACGACATATCATTGAGTTGCACTATTCACAGCAAATTCCTTGAATTTTTTTAAATCTAAAATTTCTTGTTATTAATGCATTTTATAAAATAATAACATAAGCACATGGACAACATAACTTCAACTATAAGGTAATGGTCCAAACCCCCAAAAAATAATAAATAAATAAAAACTCTAAGGTAATGGCTCACGGTCAATATATAATTAAAATTAAATCATGGATGTCTAGAACTGAAGATGATGAATTAAATGAAAAGCAATGCAAAGTCGTTTTAATTTATTTTGAATAATGCTAGGCTTATCACATTTTTCATACCACATTTATACCACATCTCTAATAAAGGTGGAGCTCATCAATACATATGGAGCCCACTAATAGAGGTGGAGCCCACATCTCTATTAGAGATGTGATATAAATGTGGTAAGCCTAGCATTTCCCATTTATTTTTTCAGTTATGAAATTTAGGTAGGAATTTTTATTTTTATTTTCCACCAAACTACAAATAAATAACTTCACATCACATTAGGCACATGTGGACCTTTCAAGGTATAAGGTTTGTCAACCACTTTTTTTATGTTTCTTTTTAGATAAAAGTTCTCAAATGATAAACTCCATATATTTTGATGATTTATATAAACCAAATAATTAGTATTTGACTTTTAATGAAATTAATATGAGTTAAGTGTTAGGTCAATGTCAACAAATTTACGTGCTCATAAAAATTGTTACATGTGACAAGATATGGTGGACGTTAGTCTATTCATGAATCAATGGAAATGTGACAATAAGATGTGCCACTTGAAAAAAGTTGAACCAAAACCTACCTGTTAAAATTAACCCTTAAATTAGCCACCCACCTTTCAATTAAACAAAGCCACACTTAATGCTTCAATAATTTTTTTTTAAGCCCTCTCTTATTGAGTTATTGAGCGAGATGATAATATACTAAACTCACACACACTATATAGATATTAGGACTCGAACTCATAACCTTTCCTATTGAGAGAGACAATAATATACTAAACTCACACACACTACACAGATGCTATGACTCGAACCCATAACCTTTCATATTGAGAGAGACGATAATGTACTAAACTCACACACACTACAAATACTAGGACTCGAACGCAGGATCTTTCTTGGAGAAGCAATTGCTCCAAATCACTACACTAATGGGTCCATTGCGCTTTAATATTTCTTATAATAATATTGAAATAAAGTAACTCGTGTCCCCCAATTTCTGTATCATAATGCATCAAAAAAATGGAAGCAAACAAACATAATTACTCAATAATTTAATGTACCTAAAAGATTTGGACTTATTCTGAAGAATATATTCATCATATGTTAAGTAAGTTAGAATATAGAGCCATCAAAGGAAGGGGAAACAATATGAATAAGAAAGAATTTAAAAATAATAGAGAAGATATGGTTAGAGGTCCTAATTATATGTTTAGTGAGAGGAGCGGGTGCATCCAGTCGTGATTTAGATGTATAATTAAAGAGACTTATCGGCAAATACAGTGAACCCACAACCAAAACCAAGGCAGTATATGGTTTTAAGAGATACAGTTGTACTTGAAGATCTTGAAAACATAAACAAATAATTTAAAAAGATTGGGATCAAGTTGTTTAACAAGGGCATAAGTTAGGTCTTAGGTGGGAGATCAATTATATTATGTGCAAAAAAATCATGCACGACCAAAAGTGACATTAAAAAAAACACTATCAGAAAAAGCCTAACGATATGTCAAAGTTAGAAAATGAGTGCAGAGAGAAAGGCTAAAAGAAGGCCTTTGTTTTAATGGCTTTTGAAAGTCGTCTCTGTTATCGGAATTACTTTTACACTGCTTTTTATATAACACAAGGTTTAGATGTTCACCTCTTGTTATTAGTCAAAAAAAGGTATTTCATGAAGTCACACAGTACATTTCTAAATTGATTAGAAAGAAGATCTTGCATGAAATTTTAACTTCAAATTCAGTGTACGATTGCAGAAAAAACTTGTATGAAATGTGTGGCATACCGTGATTGATTGGAGATAGCAAAATAGTGTTATTCCCGTTTAATATAAGTGTTTCTCGTACGATTGAGGAAAATCAATATATAGTAAATAAAAGATGTGTACCTCAAGTTAAGAGTATTTATCCTTGCACTTGAAATATATTTTTTATTTTTATTATCCCATTTCCTAATTTTGCTTGTAAAAAATATGTAGCATGACAAATATTGCCTTTTCACAACTGCATTTCAAAGTGAAGGAAAGATGTCCTCATACCAAGAACAAGTCAAATCGGTATGGAATGAGGAGGTGGTATTTAATTCAGACACCCATAAAAGACCTTATAATCGAATTACTTGACGTGCAGGATTTCTGATTGCAAAAAACCTATGTAGTGATTTTTCACTTCCAATTTAGACTTAATTAACACTTCAAATGTATTTTGTAATTTTATACACTCACAATGGAAGTGCTAAAAGATAAACATGAGTGCTGAAATCGTTACCCAAAAAAGTCACATGCTAGCAAAAAAATTGAGAACTTGTTTGGGAGTGATTTCAATCGGTCAAAAAATCACTTCTACATTTAAATGGTTTTAAGTGATTTTTTGGGGAAGTGCATGGAAGATGCTTCTCCCCAAAATCACTTAAAGCGATTATAGGGTGAAGCACGCGAGTGGTGCTTCTCTTCATAAGTGATTCTGGTATATATGAATTACTCCCAAACGAACCCCTAATAAAATAAAAGCATTTTTGGTATTTTCATGAATTTCCATAACATTGCTTGCCAATTATTTCCTATTCTCAGTAAAAATGTACACTTGACATTTGTCAACTCTACAGCTGCTGCTTAAAACTAATTAAATAGTCAACGCACTAATATCATGATGTTATCTGTTAATTAAGCGTAGTTTTATACTGGAACTGTTTGTTTATTGTTTTCATGTTCATGGAACGATACATTGCACTAGAAGAACCCAACTGCAATTCCAAGAGATACTTGTGTTTAAACAGATCCTTTTTGGGAATATAGAATTCAAGTAAAAGCCCATACACATAAATTTTAATACGTCCTTAACCACCTAAAAACCCTAGTTGCTAGATTTGTAATACAATAATGAACACATATGTTTGGTACCAAAAGGTTAGAAAGTGCTTCTTTTGGGATTGGAGATGATCATCCACAAATTCCTTTTTCTTTTTCTTTTTTCCTTTTAAGGCAATAATATTTGAATGTGTGGTACTTTATAATGATTCTAATTATTAGTAGGCTAGGCCACTTGTGATTATTGGTTTATTATTAATAAAGGAACTTAGGATTTAACACTCATATGCTTATGTTATGTGCAAACTTATTATGCTTACAGTTCTTAACCTTTAGGATCTATTTGGATGGAAAGGGTTCCAAATTTAGAAATTCGGATGACAAGGTTAAATTGTTTGTTTATACACAAGTGATGGGCTATTTTTGGGATTGTAACTTGGGAATTAATCAATTACAACTTTTTTTTTTTACACGAGCGATATTGTGGGAAGAAGGATTCAAACACGTGACCTCAGATGTAAGGATCACTGCTCTCAATTACTGGAGCTACAAGCCCCTTGCACTCAAATACAATTTGGGGTCATGAATTGTGTGCTGTGTTGTTTGTTTATTTTTTATTTTAGGAGCATGGAATATTTGGTGATTCTAAATATCTTCACCAACATGGAATATATGATTTGTAAAGGGTCAAATATTATTTTCAAAGGCAACTCGTTACCATGCCCATTGTCCATTGACATGCATATAACAATACAAAAGTGAAGAACCAATACCATAAGTAAAATTCACTTGCAAATCTGAAATTTGCTGTAGTTATGGCTGATTTTAATGGGAAGAAAAATGGTCCCAAATCTCTTATTTGAAAAAGAAAGATTTGCTCTTCAAAACCAAGGATCCTTTGGCATATTTGAAGTCTTCAAATTCAATGATTCTAGCCTGGTGTAGTGGGTCAGTCAGACTCAGGCTGCTTTTTATAAAGAAGAATGCAATGGCAGTCAATGCAGAAGAAAGGGGTTGTGGTTTGTGGGGTAAATTGCCCCATCCCACATCCAAACAAACACACTTTAATTATTATTCACCATTTACCAAATGAAAATGACCTCTCCAATTTACCAATGCTGGCTGGCATGAGATCGCTGTAACAAAATTTTACCCGGTTTAACTAGTTTTGCATTAACATTTTTGTTCTTGTTGTAAGGATGATAAGTTAATAACTCACCAAAATATTAGATGTGAGGCATAATGTTCATTATGGGCAATGACAATTCAACTATTTAAATGAATACTCTATTAAATTGATGAAAGAAGACTTTATAATAATTTGTCGTAGGTATTAGGATGAAGTGTTCTATCATTAAAGTTATAAATTTGCATAAATCAGAGCAATGAGGGCGGCCCTTTGCCTTCAGGTTTGAATCCACCTCTTTATAGATTATATTAGTTTAGAGTAGATTATCGTTTGTATAAAGATAAAACAAAAAAATATAAACTCGCATAAGAATTGACATCATTGAATGTAACTGAACAATATATATGTTACACGTTTCTAATAAATTTGATGAGAAAGAAGTGTATAGCTAACGGAAGTTTTGTTAGATGGCGTACAACAATAATTTTTGCCATACAAGAATCTTGTCTCATACATTTGTTACAAAATCTTGTTGCCAGCCTATGCTTGTTGGGTATCATGCTTGAACTTTGAACTTTAATAATGCCTAAGTTTTGGAATTTACAGATCAGTTATGAAGTTTGTGGAAGGCATCCTAATACATGCAATGTCGAATAATAAGTAATAAATTATTATATAATACTTATTTTTTTTTTTAGTTTTTTATAGTTTTACTTTTATTTTTAAAGCTTTGAGATACATAAAGGAAAGAAACATTGGAAGACTTTTGCATGGCTTCATAGTTGGGGGCCCTAACTTAATTGGTCTCTATTGGGCATGGATTTCCTATTTAACTTGGGCTTAGGCTAGCATTTCTTTATTGGGCTTGGGTTAGCTAACCAACCATGTTCACAGTTTTTTGTCTGACAAAAAAAAAACTCAAAATTTTATTAGTCTATAATTAAGTGCTAAAATCATTGAACTTGATAAAAGAAAAACAAATAGGTAAAACAATATTGTAACTTCAAGATGCTTTAAGAAATGGGAAAAGCTCTAATTTTGTTAATCTTATAAGTTTGCAACAAACAATAGCAGATTTAATTAAAAGCTTCTGAATTTGTTACTGTTGCTTCCTTGATTGTCAAGAGTCAAGAGACAAGAGACAAGAGACAATAATTATACGTTTGAGTCTTCAAAAGAAAGTATCATTTGTCCAAGTATGGCTCACAAATCAACTTTTGCATTTCAATTAGGGCCTATTTGGTTTTATGGATTTTCAATGGGTGGATTTGGATTTGAAGAGCCCAAATTACTTTAAGTAAGTGGACTAGTATTTGGGCTAAATTCACCCAGAATTTGACGAGCTAAATTTTTACAGATTTAGCCAATAAGGTTTAGTCCAATGAAAAAGGGTCTTGATTTTGCAGACCAGTGGTCTAAAGTTCAAGTGTGTGTGAGAAACATCCCCTTTCCTTGTAGTTTAGACTATCGCTTGTATTATAAAAAAAGATTACAAATTTAAAATATAAAAATTATTTTGTAATGATTGACCTTATATTAATATATATGTGTTGATAAAAAAAATATAAATATAATTGTTATCTTCCACATTATTAAAGTTTTTATTGGCTTGAAAAAAAAGCATACAAAAATTTTAAATTATATTTATAATTAATTTGTTTTTTTTTTAATTTTTCACATGTCACCACATAAGTGAGTCCACATGGGCTCATTCATTGCCACGACACAAGTTAACGCACTTCCTAAGTGTAAAGGTTACAACGTATATAAAACTATAGTGAAATCAAAATTTGGGTTCGAATTTGACGCGATAAAAACCTTAAGTAATAAATGCTGAAACTCAGTAAATTTCCAAATAATAAAGTGAAATTTATCATAATTTTGAATTAATCTCTCCTAATATTTTCTGATCAAGAAAAAGAGTGTTATTTACAAAATAAACTTTGTTTTTTTTGCCGGACATTAGAAACTGTATTTTGAAATTGAATGGAAGTGTTAGGTGAAGAAAAGTTTGTTGTAATTGGAACGATCACCTTCCCAATTTTGGAAGTGGGGGGTCAAACCCAACTCCTTACAACAAGTATCTCGAGAGCAACACAGAACAGACCTCATCTAAGTGGAGGGTCAAACCCAATTTTTATTTTTCTAAAAGAAAAAGATGAACTCAAAGTTAACTTTGATTGCAGCAACACTAGCTGTTGTGTCCATAGTGTTGGCTCTGAACCCACTTTATTTGTTGAAGCTTTTTGGTAATGGAGTAGCTCCTATTTCAGGGTCCCATGACCTCCTCCACACTGCACAATTAATCCAGGTACCCGGAGCCTTTGGCCCAGAGAGCCTTGCCTTCGACCCCAACGGCGGTGGGCCCTACACCGGCGTCGCCGACGGCCGTATTCTCAAATGGGATCAAAACGACAGTCGCTGGACTGACTTTGCTGTCACCTCTTCTCAGAGGTAACCAACCTTCTTATTTTGTCTGTTTTGTGCTTGCAATCATTTTATTGAAGCTTTGAATATTGTTTGCTTCATTCAGTAATTCTACATGTTGCTGGTGTTTGTGGTTTGCAAGTATTGAATTATCTCAGCAGCTTACACTTTTTATTTTTGGTTTTTTTATGTGACAATCAATTCAATAGACTGGCCACTTCAAAATTTGATTTGGGCTCATGAATTTCTTGCCAAAATGTACAAATATGTGATCATTTAGCAACCTGACCAAATGGATTGTAAAGGGTCTTTGAAATTTAGATTTTACCCAGTTCACGTTATCTTGCACTTTCACTAGAATTACTACCATCGAATTTGAATGATCAAATAGGCTCTATTGTGCACCTTGTGGCAAGAAGCACACTTGTGGAGTTCATCAGTGTAACTAACATTGATGGGACCAAATTGCAGAAAAGCTCTCTTCACAATTCTTGCAGCAACTTTTTCGTTTTCTTTTCTTCTGATGAATCATACAAACAGATTGTCTCTAGCTTAAGAGGATTTTGGTAGGTTTTCGACTAAGCACCCATAAATCAAAATCCAATTAAGCAGAGCTCAAGCTGACGGAAAATGTGCGAATATGCTTGAAGTGGACTGGAACCTTATATGGCTAGAGGATCCTTATTCCTTGGTCCGTAAAATGTTGTAATAAGTGACTTTTCAAGATTCCGTTCGTAGTAAGGAGTGGGATTGACTGAAAACACCCACAAAACACATTCCGCTTTAGTTTTATTAGGAAATGACACACATTTGATTGCGGTTGTCTATATTTTAGATACAACTTATATAATTAGGATGTTCACTCCCAGAAGAATCTAGGAATTTGATTTTCAGACAATCTAACCTTATTCTGTAATTTAACTTTCTGTGCCAAGTTTCAATAATGTCATTCAATGCTTTCAATTATTTTGTTATTATTACTTTGAACTCTTAAAGTGTATAAGTATGCAAGAGCTGATGTAAGTTCTTTCTAGTATGTACTTTTGGCTTTCGACTAATAACTAGCTGACAACTGCTGTTAGTAACCGCTGTTTTGGTCAAAAGCTGCAGTATGGCTAACTAGAAATGAGCCTATCAATGAACATTGAAACCTTTGGACCCAGTAGATGTGGTTCAACCCTGTATCTTTCACTCACTTTCACAGTATATAAATGAAATAATGACAAAAATAGTTTTTTCTGCACGAAGAGAGATTTAATCCCATGTAATTATTTTGCAACTTGTTCTAGGAACTAAGAATTTATACCCACTGTAGTGATAACCAGAAGCATGTCACGCAGTGGAGAGAAACACAACCTCACAAGTACTTTAGCTAATGGGGTAGACTTCTTTCTGCAGCACTGCTTACTTCGCAAGCAGTATTGTAGGGAACCCAATCTAAACGATGTAACACTGGATGTCAGGAACATGTCAAAGTTGGTGCATGACCACATAGTATTTGAATAAAGAAAGTTTGCTCCTAGAAAAGCATTTCAATTCATCGAGCATCACCTCAAAAAATGATCATGCAGTTAGCCCTTGAATCACTTAATACCCAGTTTAGCGTTAAGCCATACATGAACATGGAGTCTTTAACATCAAAGAGTCAATGAAATATTTTCCATGTTTTACTTTGTGATGCACAAAGTTTGATAACATTTCTAAACAGTTGCATGATTATACTATGCCAAAAGGTTTACCATTAAAATATTTCTCTGTTTATTTCATGTTAAACTTTTTGTCAATTTATTTACAGCAAGGAGTTACCAACATAGTCACATGGAGTTAAGCTGAAAGGGGGATAGTTTGCCTTGTTCATTGGGATTATGCTCCATAACCTGTTAAATTAAATTCAAGCTTACATATATTGCTGATATCATCTGTTTCATAGCAATGCTTTCTATTAAGCTTTAATTAATTGAAATTATTCTTTTCAGGAAGGAGTGTATTCGCCCTTTTGCACCAGAACTGGAGCATGTTTGTGGAAGGCCTTTAGGTCTAAAGTTTGATATGAAAACTGGAGATCTCTATATTGCTGATGCATACCTTGGCCTTCAAGTAGTAGGCCCTGCTGGAGGTTTGGCATCTCAAGTGGTCAGAGAAGTTGAAGGCCAGCCACTTCGCTTCACCAATGATATGGACATTGATGAGCATAAGGATGTGATTTACTTCACAGATTCAAGCACAATATTCCACAGAAGGTAATTTAAGCACAGAGACTTACTTTATCTCCTTAGGTTTTAGGCATCTGAAAGTGATTTGAAGTAGAATTTCCCTTTCACCAGCCACTTCAGTTTTTGTCAGAGAACAATGTGGATGGAATGGTAGGACATGCCAAAAGTATGTAGCCTTCAACAGTTTAATCTGCAAATTAAAATTTCAAATTTCATATGAGTAGTGTGTTCGAGAGACATTTCTTGGGATAATTTGGCATTTAAGCTCTTTCAATTTCAAACTCCAGATAACTTGTAGTCTGCTTCACTTCAATGGTCGCACATTTTGGCTCCAGATCATCTGGACCAGATGTATCAAAATATGAAAAAACCTGTGTAAAATATTTGATGTGTTGCCTGTAGAAAGCATCCAGTAGAAATATCTATGCAAAAGTTATATTTCAGTGTTATGGTCTCTTTTTTGCATTCTATAAGCATAAGTGTCCAATTGATTCTTCGAAAATTTGGATGCCAAATCAACAGTGCCAGATTTAGTTGAAAGGGAGTGCTAGCTCTTTTCTTGTTTTGTTGTTCTCTTTCGCCATCATTATCCTTTATTTCCATAATCTAAGATCTTTCTGCATTTGGATTTTATTACTCCATTGCCATACTTAGGAATTCTTTGCTAAAATTAATTCAGAGTTTAGAATTTCATGCTTCTGTGGGCTTGCAGGCAATTCATGTCATCAATCTTGAATGGAGACAGGACTGGCAGATTACTCAAATACAATAAATCAAACAAAGAAGTAACGGTTTTACTACGAGGTCTTGCCTTTGCCAACGGTGTTGCATTGAGCAAAGACCACTCTTTTGTGCTAGTGGCTGAAACCACTACTTGCAGGATCTTGAGGCTTTGGCTTCATGGTCCAAATGCTGGAAATACTGATACTTTTGCAGAGCTTCCAGGATTCCCAGACAACGTAAGAAGGAACTCGAAAGGGGAGTTTTGGGTTGCACTGCATGCAAAGAGGGGATTTTTCACGAAGTGGTTTGTCTCTAACAGATTGGTTGGAAAGTCACTGCTAAAGCTTCCCCTTGATTTTAAACAACTGCATTCGCTACTAGTCGGAGGGAAGGCCCATGCAACTGCTATCAAGTTAAGCGAGAGAGGTGAAATTTTGGAAGTTTTGGAAGATTGTGAGGGAAAGAGCATGAGATTCATTAGTGAAGTGGAAGAGAAGGATGGCAAGTTGTGGATTGGGTCAGTTTTAATGCCATTTCTAGGCATTTATGAACTGTAGGAATTAGGAAACAAGTACTTCAGTAATTGTAATGGTACATGATCTTTGATTTGTGAATTTCTGCTTGAGTTGCTTTTCAGCGCGCATGATACTGGATCATTGAGTTTATTTTTTGGAATCCCTATAAATTAAATCAAAATCATTCTATTACGTTTTTCTACCTCAAGATTGATGACAAGTTGCTCTTCATCTAGTGATACGTCTCTTCTTAATGTTGGAAATGTTCCAAGTTCGAAACTCCCATTCTTGATTAATTTGATTAATCAAAAAGAAAAATCAAGATTGACAAACAATAAAAAACATTCAATAAGATTCATTTCAAAATTGTTATCCTATACTGTGGGATCTCATCAAAATTCAGATGACCATCTAGAAGTATTATACTATGCCATTATGTGGATTTCACGGTTCACCTATGTTGACTATCATTATTTCCGAATCATATGCTATCTTGTAGTATTCTTACTATTAAAAGATGGACTTAAAGAGATAATTAGAAGAAAAAAGAAAACACGTGTGAAAAGATTAAGAAGTTATGCATAGTCTTTTTTATACAATCGCTATTAGGGAGGGGGAAATCGAACCTAAGACTTCGAGTGCAGGATAGATGCTCTTAATCACTTGAACTACAAGCCCTTGCATTTTTATACATGAATTATCTTCCTTTTTTTTTCTTTTTCTATAAATACGTCAAGATATTATCATCGTAGCTGTTCCTTGTGTCATTTTTTAGTTGTATTCGAAATTGCCACTCCTAAACATATAAATGTTTTTTTTTCGGGGCCATTCCCATATTGGAGGCATTCTCAACCAAGTTACTAGAGCAAAGGATTATTTAATCTGAAGGCATTCTGAAACATAATATGTGGGAGTTGTTATAAAACTAGAGGGAAAATGTAGAGAGAAATAAGGGGAAGGGAAAAATGAGAATTAGTTCTCTGAACTTGTTCCTTTCATATTAGTATGACCTCTTATTTATAGGCTTACAATGATATAAATACGTTTACAACTCATAAATAACAAGCCCATAACTATAGAAATTAATGAATAAGGTACAAGCTATTCATATTGTGGGTGTTATGGATGTTATGGTGGTCATCCAAATTCCTTATGTTTATAACACTCCCCCTTGGATGGCCACCATACAGTGATATAGTTGCCTCATTATAAACCTTGCTTGGAAAACCCAGTGGGACAAAACCAAAGCAAAGGGAAAAGGAGTACAACTTTCTTCTAGATCATTGATATGGTGTTGGACGCGCTTATGCTACCTTGTTGAAACCTTTCTAGGAACTGGTGGAACAAAAACCTAGTCGAAGGAAAAAGAGTACAACGCACATATATCCTATATGTAGTAGAACTGGGATGCTCCCCCTGATTCATATCCCCCATGATCTTCAACAAAATCTGGAATATTGACTTCGAAAAGAAAAAGAAAAAAAACTTTGGTAAAGAGTTTTGGTTCCACCACGTTTGATGAACCCTTCTTTAACTTTAGTTATATAAGCAACCTTGTCCTTATATATATGATCATTTATCACACTATTCGACGTGCTTTTCGCTTTTCAAATGATTGAACTCTATAGGAGCATCAACAACTTATCTAATAGTTAGAATAGGTTAAAACAATATTGTCGAGGCCCAAAAAAAATCCAAGGCTAGGCCCAAATATATTTCTAGCCCAGTACAACACTTAACCGGGGAAGAAGCCTGCTGGGATACGCAAGAGTTTGTCGTGTACGCTTGCACAAATTATGGTCCACGTGCCATGCCAAGCAAATACGCAACCCGTCATGGAGAAAGGTCGTAACAAGCCCGTAAAATGTACTGGCACTACGAACCCGCGCTTATTATCCCGTTGAGTTCCATTTGGCCTGGCCATAGCCCATTACAATACGGCAAAGCTCGAACACAAGCACGCCAAATAACACACAACGCCAAGTGGAAAACCTTTATCTTGGCACCAAACCACGCTACAAGCTTAAGTGGGCCCAAGCCATGCGAATGCCTGGGGTTTGCTAAGAGGGTTGTGGTATGGATGGTTACGAGTGTTCATAAGGCCCATTGATTGTCCAAGGAGTGGAAGTTTTGGGCTGCTTAAGAGCACCAAAACTCAAGCCCATTTCTTGAGCCCAAACATATGGGTAAGCATGAGAGAAAAAAAAAAAAAAAGTGGCCCATCACCTTAGGAAATGGCCCAGCATCTTGAAAATATCCCAAGAAAACCTCCAACACATTACTAGAGCCAAATCCAAAACAAGCCATTGTTAAAACCAAAGGAAACTCACGTGTGCAGGCTATTGGAAGGAAAACACTCTTCAAACCAGCACCCTTACCTATTTCTTTCCTCTATCAGCTCATGCCAGAAAATAAGAAAGGAAATGGGGAGAGAGCGTTGCCAGGGATGGAATGTGCTGCAGAGGCCAGTTGCATGAAGACTCTGGAGCTCCAAAAAATCTTGTCTCTGTGTGTTTAGATTAAGGAAATTTCACAAAAGAAGGTTGAATCGGAAGAAGTGAAGGGAAAATAGAGAAGAATACTTTGCAAAATTGGAGAAAACCAACTAAGGTTTCCTAGAAAGAAGGAGCTTCCAGCGCCTATAAAAGGGGGCATCTCCTACCCAGCAGAATAACATAGCCAGAGCGAACAAGCATCCTTGCTCACTGCTGAAACCTTCAATTTCAAGCCATGTTCTCCCATCTTTTTCTTTTCTCTTCCGGCAAACCACCCAAGGCACGACCAAGCAATCGTCAAGCTGCTGGAAAATCTTCTCTTGCCACCCATCCCTTCAACCTCATCTCTCCCTATCTTCCCAAATCTCCCTCTCCCCTTGCTTTGAACCTCTGTTTCTCATAGAAATCCAAGCTTTATCTCTCTAATGCTAAACTCATGAAGGCTTAGCTCCCATGCCACAAGCTCCTCAGGCCAAGCCATAACATTGATCTGTAAGCAGTTGTCTCTCTTGTTGGTGAAAGAAACCAAAGTGCTTCCTAAGGCTCCACGAACTTTTCGAGGCACTCTTGGGGCTTGATTCTTGAACTCAGGCACAGGAGCAACTTCACCCATTTGGTCTTTACAATAGCCCAGACCCATTTGCAACTGCTAGAATGAAAAAGCCCCTACAAATATCAAATTTGAATTCAAAATACTCTCACTCTTAGTGTTAACTCTTAATTAATAATACTGTGGTACTTTATATCCTTCAAGGAGTCCCTTCATGGGATTTATCTCAAATATTTCATGAGCATTGAGGATTTCCATGTACCAAGCAATCTTATTAAATATGCATTTAACACATGCTATAAGTTTCGCGTTAAAATAGCAATTGTACTTATAGAAATGTGGATGCATCTACGATGGGATAAGAGACTAAAACCATATCTCGACCAGGAATATGTCATATTAGTGATCTTATTTCACTTCACAAACACCAATCTATAACCTTCAAACTTAACATTTGTAATTTGGTGTTTGAGTTATAAGTTCAATATCCAACACATCATATTTAGTGATAATGCTATTTCCATTTTGGCCAATCACTTAACTTGTCGACATTCTTGAAACTTGATTTAACATAATCATAGCCCTTGATGATTGTAGTAGCCACTAATAAACCAAATGTCTCATCAATTCGTGATCGTACAATTCTCTTGTGCATGTGCGTACATAATTTATAAGCATCTCATTGCTTTGGGGTACCAATGCCTCTTCAGGGGCTAACAAAAATCTCTATTAAGATGAATTATTTAGAATATATGGATCATAACCCTCCTATAGAGAGTTATTTTCAATAGGGCTTGAATTTTTCAAATAATCTCCACTTCTAGGAGTGAAGTCTTTAGAACCTATAGATATGTCATGCTTTAAGCATGCAACATATTAATTATTGATAGTTACTTATAGTTATGTAGCTTATATATGAATTATCTTGATAAGACAAAAGCAGATGTATTCAAGGCTAATTCACGACGTTCTTTAAGAATTGTCATATCTCCCTCTTATGGCGAGAAAGTTGTCTTATCAAATGAACAATGCTTAAAACATGTGGTAAAGTGCACCAAAACCAACTTAGATTTTCAATTTGCATTGATAATTCATCCCGTACATTATGTTTGTGCAATAGGCACATAAACATCCAAAAACGCATAAATGTAGTTGAATGCCAAAAACGAAATGTACGGGAGGATTGTTGTTTGTTGGAAACATGTCTCAATCGACCCAATAATGTAATATATAAAATGGCATGGGCTTCAACTACTTTAGTGGTTGTGATTACCCACAAAAAGAAAGTATTAAGTTTCTCCAATAGACGCCTTTGGTTGTCAATATTTTGGGGGTAAATTTAATAAAATACAAAAAAAAAATGAATTGGTATTAACAAGAAATAAAATAATTAAAGACTGAAAATCTAAGATATGCATGTTTTAACATGTATTCAATTTATAGATAGAACTGCAAGTTCATAATTGGATTTCCAACCAATTCAATGTGCCTCAAAGTATGCTATTTTGCCATGTGATTCTAAAATTTGAGTTCTTGATAATTCATCTCATGGATATAGAACTTTAGGTTCTATGAAGTTCAAATGTCAAATAGGCACAAAGAACTAATAAACATCAAGTTCATGTTAATATTAAAATCTATGAAAAACTATGAACTTCATATTCATAATAACATGTATTCGAAGCGTCAGGTTCGAATGCGTAAATCCAATTAAATTAATATGTGTGCTTTGAATTTCATATTCAAATTAATGTATAAGCACTCGAAACTTCTGATTCAAGGCTGACACAATTAAAACTTCTGGTTCTAAAATTGACACATTTAAATTCATATAAGCCCGAAACTTCTGGTTCAGATTCGTGAGATATGTAGATCTTATGGAATTCTGAATATGATGAATACGAAATCAAGGAGTTTCATGTCCTTATTTACTTTTGGAAAATTGAGGTACTCAAAATCAAAGAACTATAGGTTCTGATTCGATTAAGGAACTTCTGGTCCTAATCTATTTAAATGATGAGGATTGAGGGACTTCGGGCTTTGATTTTTTGTATAATACAAACATAAGATATAGTAAATAATTAAAATCAAAGCTCATGAAATCTCATGGGTAAGTGCAAAAACTCTAAACCATGTCACGACTTTAGCTCAAGCAAAAAAGTAAAAGAACAAATTAAACAAAGAAAGAAATGATACCAAGAGCTCTCGTGCGGATATCATATTATAAAACTAGAGGGAAAATATAGAAAAATAAAGGGAAGGGGAAAACGAGAATTTGTTCTCTAAACTTGTTCCCTTCATATTGGCAAGACCTCTTATATATAGACTTACATCAATAAATACATTTACAACTCATAAATTACTATAAAAATTAGTACATAATTTACAAGCTATTCCTATGGTGGGTGTTATGGATGTTCTGGTGGTCATCCACATTCCTTATGTTTATAAGGGGAGTCCAGTTTTATATAGTGGGTTGATGTGTTTGTATTAGTTCTTGCTCTTGACATTATGTGAGAATAAATACCCTACAAACAGATACAATTAAAGCTATAATTTGATCAATACATATACACTTTCCAAATAAGAAGTCAAAACACACAGGCTTGAAAAGAGTCGTTGAGGCTGAGACATCAAATTCAAAATGACTTATAGATCCAATCCACCCACAAAATGAAAAAGAAAACGATTTGGCACGCCAATCCGCCTCACAAGCTAGTTCTCAGTAATTTCAGCTTCAAAATTGTCAAATAGTCCATGAAAACTTTAAGCAAAGATTAAAAGCAATAGATAGGAATTAGTTCTAATTTATGTTAAATACGGGTCATGTAACATAAACAACTACAGTAGTATCAGTATTTCAATTCACTTGCAAATTGGTGTGACTTCTGTTACGTAGATGCCTCCACCTTTTGAAGGTTCTTTGTTTTTTCCCGTGGTCTATGGGGGCTTGGGGACTTTGGCAGAATCAACCTTCGGGCATTTTCAAGCATTTCCCTCTTTACAAATAACACGGACGCTTCAAAAGAGTCTCAAATCTTCAGCTCATCAACATAAATACCTCCTTGACAAAATTTCAAATGTTTTGTTTCTAGACAGGCCAGCAACTCATGAAATCGTAACATGCATTTCCTCGCCAACTTCCACAAATATTTCATCCACCCTTTTCAAAGAGAAGCAACTAATCAAACCTTTAAAACATGAATTTGCATCCTGGTATTTCATTTTTGTGCGACTTAAGAAACAATCATTTACGGTACGCAACTGCGCAAATGTTATCAAAATAGAAATAGAATGTCTGAAATGACCTTAGAAAGTAACCAAGATCATTCTAACCTGTCAGAATCTATGTTCACCTCTGCAAGCCATGTTGTTAGATAAACCTGCAAAATCAAATTGGTTTAGAGGTACTGAAATCCATAGCAAATATTAGGACTAAATGATTTTGTCATCTCTCCAGGCAGCATATGCAGCTTCATTTAAAGTAAACATACCTTCCCCATCTATATGATATTTCCCATCTTAATCATTTTAGTTACTCTCCAAAATGCTTAGGTACTGCTAAGTTTTACTGATGATGTAAGGGATGTTTTGCATTTCAGAATGTGAGGCCTAGTGCTGATGAGAACCTCCCAGAGGAACTGAATATCATCCTAACTTTTATTGTTCGACTATAATGGGAAATTTTCTATTTCACTTAGGCAAACAACTATTTGAAAACGAATAAGAAAACATGTTGAATCTGCATCAGTCTCAATTCTTAAGATCCATACTGGAAATTCTTTCCATCCGAGAAAACTGATTCCATATTGTATATCCTGACTAGAAAATTCCATATGTATTGGGTAAATACGAAAATAGAGGAGAACTCATTTGAGCACAAACATATTTTACCAATAGCTTAAATCAATGGCAACCATACCTGCAAAACATCATGATCTGGCTGCTGGTTAAATCGTGCAGCTGGCATTTCAGATTTCTCATCATTCAATCTTGGATAGACTGGCTTACAAGTTTCCTCAGAGTATAAGTTACAGATACTCAAATCACTAAATTCTCCCGGATAAAGCTCATCTGACCAAGGCAAACCGTTTAAAGGTGGAACTTTGCAACTAATGGATAGTAACTCCACCACTAGCAAACGCTGCACAAACAAAACAGCACAAACAAGTAATAAAGTGACAAAACAAAAAAAATGTAACTAAGAACATGCTGAAATTACCATAGAAGCAAATAAGCAGCAACTTACCTTCAAATTTAACTCCAATATAAACATCTGGACAAGCTCCTCTGCCACTTCTTCTGAGATTGTTCAAGAATCACAGTTCACAATCATGTGGAACTTATATGACAGTAGCTTTATACATATACAGATTTTTTACTTTGATGCAAAATACCACAATCACTCTTTTGCTGACTCTTTTACTAACCGTACAGTACCAAGGGACAAATGTTGTTAGCAAGGCAAAGTTTGGATAGAGACCCCTAATATACTATATTCCCTTTACTTGTCCTAACCCGTATTGTCTTGTCACTTGAGATTATTCCCTAACCTCTCAAATTAGTTATTAACAAAATGGCGTGAGAAAACTCATCACAAAATGTGAACCTCTATACCATGCACGTGTTCATGCAACTACGCAAGGTAAATTGGAATCTGAAAATTTTCAAGCAACAAAAACCTTCCACATTGTGACAAGATAAACATAATGACAGAGCATATATTTGTATTTTCCTTGCATGATATCATCTAATGCTGTCATAAATCAAGAGTTAGTTCTTGATTTTCTGCAACCACATGCTGATTGTGTATATTATTCCTAAAAACTAACACAGATAACTAATTTGGTAGGTGCATATCGGACCTAGGGAAAGCCATTTTGAATCAAATGTGTTTCCATGACCCAATTAATAATAACTAAAATTAATTTCAAGAACTGAACCCAAAATTAAACTGGGTTTATTCCAGTTGAGATTGTATGAATAAAAGCAAAACATACAGGCATGATCAATCAATATCATAAAGAAAGACGCAGTATAGATGATCTTTAATTTAACTAACCGAAGCCAGAGATCGACCAAAATGTAAAGACTGGAATTCCACCACCATCCCCAGGATCATTCTTATCTTCGGAATAGCCAGAAAAGTGTACAAGTGGACTACTGCTTGCGCCTTTGAGAAAGCATTTCATGGATCTACTAATGTTAACCAAATGAATTACAACTGAGACCTGGAGATAAAACAATGCTACGTCATAAAGATCCTTGCTTATTATTTAATATGCAACTCTACATCATAAAGATGATAATCACCAGAGAAGTCAAACCAAACTTATTATTCAGTAACTTTTAGGTCCAAAGTGCTTATCTGAATCACTTTGTGATGTAGTACAGCCCTGGGTGTGTTAGTTTAAACACTCGGAGCAATAAGATAGAAAAGAATATGAGAAGTTGAGGGAAGAAAAGATAGAAAGAAGGCAGAAATCAGGGAGTTTAAGAGAAGGTTTAATCAATATTCAAGTCTGAATTTTAAAGAACTACAGAGGGGTATTTATAGCAAACTAAAATCTAGAGACAATAGGATTAAAAATCCCTAGCTAAAATAGAAATCCTATTCCTAATAAAATAGGAAACTTAGAAATCCTATTCCTAATAAAATAGGAAACTTAGAAATCCTATACCTAATAAAATAGGAAACTTAGAAATCCTACTAGAATTTGGAAAACTGAAGAATTTAGGAAACTAACAAATAAATTGGAAAACTAAACAATTTAGGTCCTATGCATCCTGCATCATTCTCCTCCGGTGAAAAGAACTCAACTCTGGTGAGTTTAACGAGGACGGCGCCGACTGTAAGTATGAATAATAGGAGGACGAGTATCAGTAACTTCAGCTGCTACCAAGTCATCTTGAACTTGACGGAGAAGAGAAGGATCAAGCTGACGAAACTCATCTTCAGTAATCCAAGTAGCATCTGTATCTGGATGTCCCACCCAACGAACCAAAAACGAGAAAACCCCCCAAGGGCTGAAGCCACCACTTCATGATCTAAGACTTGTGAGATCTGATCTGTAGGAGCAGCATGGGAAGCAGGCAAGCGAGGAGCAGCAGGAGGAACGATAGCGGGGGTCATTGCAGTCGCAACAGGAGTAAAAGTACCTCGGTATGGAAACAAATCAGATACGTTGAAAACGGGACTAATATGAACATCAGAAGGAAGTTCTACCAAATAAGCATTGGCGCCCAACTTGCGAAGGATACGATAAGGACCCATCGATCGAGCATGAAGTTTCTTAAAAGAATGTTTGGGAAATCGCTCAGGGCAAACACGTACCATAACATAATCACCTTCTTGGAAGTCTTGAGAGCGACGATGGGTATTGGCAGCAAGTTGGTATGTTTCCGTACTTAGAGAAATTTTCTGACGAACCTCCTCATGTAGGTGACGAATGTGCTCAGCAAAGGTAGTTGCAGATTCCGAAGGACGGGCATCAATAGGAAGGGAAGCAAGATCAATGGGTGGACGTGGCAGCACACCGTAAACAATTTCGAAAGGACTTTTACCTGTAGTTCGGTTGACAGAATTATTATAAGCAAATTCTGCTACAGGAAGAATGAGGTCCCAATTACCCTGCTTATCACCGACTAAACATCGTAATAAATCTCCAAGACTACGATTAACCACTTCTGTTTGACCATCCGTTTGAGGATGAAATGCAGACGAAAACTTTAAAGAAGTACCAAAGAGCTTCCACAAAGTCTTCCAGAAATAACTAACGAACTTGACATCACGGTCTGAAACAATAGAAACAGGAAGCCCATGCAGGCGAACGACCTCTTTAAAAAATAACTTGGCCACATAAGAAGCATCAGCAGCTTTGGAACAAGGCAGAAAGTGAGCCATTTTGGAGAACCTGTCAACAACAACCAGGATAGAATCATGGCCGCGTGCAGTTTTAGGAAGGCCAAGAACAAAGTCCATGCTTAAATCTTTCCACGGAGTATGCGGAACTGGCAAAGGAGTGTATAATCCAGTATTTTGCTTTCGAGCCTTGGCGAGCTGACAGGTGCGACATTGGGCCAGGATGTGGGCGACATCTCGCTTCAATGAGGGCCAATAAAATCGATCGGCAACTAGAGTAATCGTCTTATCTTTACCAAAATGTCCAGCTAGGCCTCCAGCATGTAATTCCCACACAAGGAAATCACGTAAAGAGGTACGGGGAATGCATAGCTGTGTTCCACGAAAGAGATAACCATCACGTAGCAGAAAATCAACATGATCACGACGATTTCCAGCAGTAACTTCCTGAAAAATGAGACCAAAATCTGGACAAGAAGAATATTCAGTTTTGATTTTATCAAAACCCACAACTTGTGCAGTCATTGATTGAAGGATAATGCCTACTCGGCTGAGTGCATCAGCAACCTTATTATCAGCTCCCGGGCGATGTCGAATCACAAAGGTAAAAATCTGAAGATACTCAGTCCACTTAATATGACGGCTACTGACGTTACGTTGAGAATGGAGATACCGTAACGCTTGATGATCAGAATATAAGACAAACTCGTTTGGTAACAGATAATATTGCCAATAACGTAACGCACGAACTATGGCGTAGAATTCCTTGTCGTAAGTCGAATACTTTTGCTTTGCCTCATTAAGCTTTTCACTAAAATAAGCAACAGGATGTCCCTCCTGACTTAAGACGCCCCCAATGCCAACACCAGATGCGTCACATGCTACTTCAAAAACCTTGGTCAAATCTGGATGGCGTAGAATAGGTGCTTCTGTCATTTTCTGTTTCAACGCCTCAAACGCTCGGGTGGCCGCATGAGTCCATCGGAACTCGCCTTGCTTCATACAGTCCGTAATAGGAGCCATTATAGTACTGAAACCAGGAATGAAACGTCGGTAAAAAGATGCTAAACCATGAAAGCTTCGAGTCTCAGTTAATGTTGAAGGAAGCGGCCAATTTACAATGGCGTGAACTTTGTTAGGATCAGCACTTATGCCAGTTGCGGAAACAATGAATCCCAAAAATAAAACTTGTTCTTGAAGGAAAGAACACTTCTTCAAATTAACAAACAACTTTTCTTGGCGTAACATATGAAAAATTGTTTGGAGGTGTTGCAGATGGTCCTCTTTCGAATGGCTGTAGATAAGGATATCATCAAAGTACACAACCAAAAACTTACCAATATAAGGACGCAAAACATGGGTCATCACACGCATAAATGTGCTAGGCGCGTTAGACATTCCAAATGGCATGACAAGCCACTCATATAGTCCATCAGGAGTTTTGAATGCTGTTTTCCATTCATCACCTTCCCTAATACGAATCTGATGGTAACCACTACGAAGGTCAATCTTGGAAAACCATTGGGAACCTGCCAAATCATCCAACATATCCTCAAGTCGTGGGATAGGAAATCGATATTTAACTGTGATCTTATTAATAGCTCTACTGTCGACACACATTCGCCAAGAGCCATCTTTTTAGGAGTAAGAAGCACTCGGTACAAAGACATGGGCTCGTGCTATGGCGAATAAATCCTTTATCCAACAAACCTTGAATTTGCGTGTTTAGCTCGGCACGTTCAGACGAGTTCATGCGGTAATGAGGAAGATTCGGAAGTTGTGATCCGGGTACAAGGTCGATGGCATGTTGAATGTCCCTCATAGGAGGTAATTCGTCTGGGAGATCATCAGGCATGACATCGGAGAACTCATTGAGGAGTTGATCTAGAGGTTCAGATTTATAAGAAGGGACGGCAGATATCTCTTTGATCATGAGAGCAAATAGAACCCTGTCTCCCGACTTTCTTTCTCAAAATCGCCATAAGATAATAGAGCCAACCGACGACCTGGCGCATTGTCTTTACGTGATGGAGAGGAGGTGGTTACATTAGTCTTGGTAGGTTTAATCGCAGGATTGGCTGGTCGCAAAGTAATACTTTTGCCTTCATGTTGAAAAGTGTATGTGTTTTCACGACCACAATTCTGCACGCGATGGTCATAGAGCCAAGGTCTGCCAAGTAATACATGTGCAACATTCATAGGCGGTAGGTCCAAATAAATGTCTTCATTGCAGGTTCCTAGCTTAAGGGAAACAAGACACCGCTCGGTGACCGGTAGTTTAGTGTTATCAACCCAAGCTACGTGAAAAGGGTGGGGATGTGGTTCGGGCTTAAGATTAAGACGAGTAGCAATGAGACTTGGAGATGGCGTTCATGGTGCTACCACCATCAATAACCAGTTTACATGTTTGGTTATTGCATGGAACATAGGTGTGGAAAATACTAGTGCGTTCCATGAATCAGGCGGCGCGGGTGCGGAATAGATACAACGCATAACAGAAACCTGATTTAGTACGTCGTCATCAAAACAATCGTCAATTTCTGGGTCATAGATACCCTCAAGAGGATCCACAATCTCTACATCACAAGCTTCGTCCGTGCTAGCGCTGATAGTTAATGTGCGATGTGGGCAACGAGAGGCAATATGTCCTTTGGCATGGCAATGGAAACATTCAATGTGGGAATTATTAGAGACGGTCGGTCCTTTGATAGGTGGTGCAGTAGGATTAGATGGTCCGGAAAATTCGGACTTCAGACCCGGAGTGGTAGTGCGGGCTTGAGTAGTGGTCGCAGGCTGACCAGGATATCCTGTGTATCGACGTTGTGGTCGTAGATACGTCTCAGCTTCCAAAGCTTGGCAATAGGCATCTTCTAACACATCCGGACGTGACCTACTGACCTCGCGTTTGATATCAATCCGAAGGCCATGAATAAAACGAGAAACTGTGACTGCCAACTCTTCCTGCACGGCTGAACGCAATTTGTGCTCCACAAAGCGAGAATAATAGTCTTGGACTGTCGAAGTACCCTGGGAAAGAGTCCATAATTGATCTAACAATTGGTGACGATAAAAAGATGGAAGGTATTGTTCACGGAGTTTCAATTTCATCTCATCCCATAAAAGCACAGGGGTTTGTCCCAGTTGTTGAAGATGATGCTCGGTAGCCTTCCAGTATTGCTTTGCGGCTCCTACGAGTTTGAGTTTGGCGAACCGGATCCGTTGTGCATCAGACATGTCATACCATTCAAAATAATCTTCCATAGCAGATATCCAATCAACAAAGAGAGTAGGATCCCCGCGACCATCGAAGTCGGGGGCGGTAGGCTTGGCATGACGGGCGATCTCAAAATCCAAGTTGCGGTGGACGACTTGATGTTCGTGTGGTCGGGGAGGCGAGGGAGGGATAGTGGCGTCCACCAAAGGAGAACCCATTGCATGTTGGGTATAATGGGGTTTAGGTGCATGTCCTGCGGAAAAAAGTGGTTCGGATCGAACCAGAGATGTCCCCGCAGAAGATGATGGAAGGCCTAGGTGGCCTTGGAACTTGGAATCCTTAGATGGATTGGGAAGGAGACCAGCCTGTAGAGAAGGTGTGAACGAACTGGAGAGAACAGCGGATGTGGAAGATGGTTCCGGAGTCGCGGTTGAGATGTGGTTGATGAGCAGCGTGACGGAAGCTTGTAACTTGGCAATATCTGTGGACATGGATGAAAGTTCAGTCTTTTGATCAGCCATCAATTTGGTGAATTGATTTTCCAAATTGGTGACATCTGTAGAAATTTTCGCCTTGAATTCCTGATGTTGTTCAGCTAAATTGGCAACGGTGATGTTGGGAGCCATGACGACAAGTAGAGGCAACAAAGCAGAGTAACAGCGGCGGAGCAAGAGGCTCTGAATACCAATTGATGTAGTACAGCCCTGGGTGTGTTAGTTTAAACACTCGGAGCAATAAGATAGAAAAGAATATGAGAAGTTGAGGGAAGAAAAGATAGAAAGAAGGCAGAAATCAGGGAGTTTAAGAGAAGGTTTAATCAATATTCAAGTCTGAATTTTAAAGAACTACAGAGGGGTATTTATAGCAAACTAAAATCTAGAGACAATAGGATTAAAAATCCCTAGCTAAAATAGAAATCCTATTCCTAATAAAATAGGAAACTTAGAAATCCTATTCCTAATAAAATAGGAAACTTAGAAATCCTATACCTAATAAAATAGGAAACTTAGAAATCCTACTAGAATTTGGAAAACTGAAGAATTTAGGAAACTAACAAATAAATTGGAAAACTAAACAATTTAGGTCCTATGCATCCTGCATCACTTTGACATGATCCTGAAAGAACATTTGATGTACCAATGTGTTATTCTAAAATTAATATCCTAAATGTTTGAGTCAAAACAAGCACTATGTTCTACTTTTAGATTAGATAGTACAACCCACTGATTATATAAACAATAAGAAGTCATATTGTCAAGCAGCAGCTAGATTCTAGTTTGTTATAGTCTGAGGTTGTGAACAAGTCCAACACCAGAACCAGACTTACAGTATCCTTTGAAAATGTGGTCACAAGATGTAAGTCCCACTCTAAAATAAGAATAGTATTTTCCTCCTGCCAGGAGTTAAGCACTTGACAATTTGAAGACATAATAAACTAAGATGAAAAATGTTTCTAGTTCCTCATCCAATCTAATTTTTCCCAAAAAAGAAAAAGAAAATAAAGATGTGTAAATTCTAATAAAACAAGAAAAGAAAATAAGACGGTAAAAGAAGAAGAAGAAGAGTACCATGTGTTTATATGATGATAAAAGTTTGCCTCGATGAAGCACCTGAAACAAAATTAAGTAAAGTAGCACAAGTGTACACTAATCACGATACAAGAGTTGTAAAAGCAGTCAAGTATGTAAAAGCTTGCTTGTTACTATTACCTGCTGCTTAAACAATTTCTGAGAAGCTTTCTTTTTTATATTAGGAATATCCCTCAAGGCGCCCAACTCCATGGAAGGCACGTATCTGAAAGAATCAGTAAATATGAAGCTTTTATGCAAAATTATGGATTTTTAAGCATGAAATTGAATTCCAACCATGCCCCAGAAGAGCACATGGTCTCCATAATAAAAAGGCATGTATAAGTAGAGACTGGAGAGTAGTACTTTAGAGAAAGATAGGCGTTTACAAGAGCGGTGGCATGTGATCGTGCAGTAGAAGAAGAAGATGCCCATTGTTGTCTGTAAGAAGCTAATTTGGACCATTGATTTCTCAGGTTTCTCTGTGCAGTGGGTCTCCATAGCCTTGCCAGCGGTGTTGCTAGTACTGATGACGGTGAGGGGCTTTGGGTTGGGTTTTGGGGACATGGGGTTGCTGATTTTGGAGAAAGCGGAGGAGATGAAGAAAAAGAAGGGGGGGTTTCTGGGCATAAAGTTTCTACTGTTGGGGGTTCAGTTGGGTCCACCGTTGCCATTGAGTTATAGTGAGTTGGGTTGGGAGGTGGGTGAAGAATAGAAGAAGAAGCTGTAGTGTGAAGTGACCTCCTACACACGTGAGTCGTCTTGGCATGTGCCAAATATTGGCCTTAACTGCAAAAGGACCAATTGATAAATAACAAATAGTTTTAGGTACTACAACAATGTCTGTAAATTTCATTACAAAAGACAAATAAAAGAATACATAATTGCACGTTTAGCAGAATAATCACTTCATAGGTTTTTATTTTTTGGTCAATCACTTCATAGGTTATGTGCATAATTTAGCTCATTTAAGTAAAAGAAAAAAGGATTCTTATTAGACCACATCTACATTGGAATTGTTGTGAGAACCAAACAACTTCAAGGAAAGAATACAACAGCAAAAGGCTCATTCAAACTAGTTCTTCCTAAATAATATCAATAGAAAAGGAGAAATTATAAAACAAAAAGTTTGAAAGATAAAACTCATTCCAAGAATGCATGGCCTCATACAAGCTGCAAATTCTGTTTTACCTTTACCAGATTACATGACCAATTAAGTAGGGAATAATAAAAGGGGAAAATATCACTGAACCTTTAACAACATGCAGCAGAGTTCTTATAACATATTCACCTATTTATGAGCATTATCAAAACCATGATTCAATTTTCTACTCTCAACTTTTTATGGTCAAGATGTGGAAGTAAGGGAAACATTAGCTGATATGTACCATGATTTCTCTGCCTCCAAGGTTTATAATCCAAGTTTTGAGCCTCTACTTACTTTGAGACATATATTTGATTACAAATTAGAAGAGGTTTATATTTCCAGGTGTTGTCCTCAATCTTTCTTTCTAGCTGTGAAAGCTAATTTCTCCTAGCTAGCAACTTTTGATACATATCGATGCGTATCGTATCGGTGACGTATCGGTGCAACATATTAGTGATTATTAAAGAATTATATTTGGAAAAGATCCTACTAACTACAGTTAAGTATTTGAATTTACATTAAGATTCTAATCTTTTAAATCCAACAGAAGGGAAAAACCAGAAGATCACTCAAATAAATTAACCATGTTTTGATGCCCAATTTAGTTTTCAATTAAAGAAAAAAAGTTATAAAAATTTCAATCGACAGACAAAGGTTATAACTTATAAGTAGATGAGAACTGCCTCTCTGTCAGTCCAGAAGAACATGAAGCAAGTTCTTGCTGCCGCCCTGCATATAGTCCAATGAAGGTGTTTCCAGAAAGCTATAAATGAGCAATAAATAAAAAAACCAGACAACTAAAAATATAAGGTTCTTGTGCTAAGCTTTATTTTTTATGATATAATGGTTGCAGTAAATAATGGACAACAAGTCCATCAAAGTTAACAAGCCACATGAGTTTTTTCTTTTTCGGTTTTTACTCCCAACACTGAACCACAAAGACTCAATCTCCATGGCTCCATGATGAAAAAGCAAAGCAATTTGGCAATGAGTAATACCTGTTCAAAGCTCAAACATTGAGTTCCACAAGAGGAAAATAGCAAAATCAACAAAGTGAAGCAGAGCACTGCAAAACCCAGAAGAAATTTATCAGCTTTCAAATTAGATTTTCAATAAAATATCCAAGACAAACCAATGAAAACATATCAAATAAATAACCAATAACAGAAAAAAATTTGTGGTTGTTTGAGTGTTGGGGCCTATTGCTCACGCGAAGAGGGAGACCGAGAGACCGAGAGAGCAAGAAAGAGAGAGAGGAAGCGGAGGTCGTCGTCGTCGTCGCCGCAGTGGATGGTGGTTGCTGGTTGACGGGAGCGCAGCAGCTGTAGAGGAAGATGAGCGAAGTTAAGCAGGGCAAAGTTTATTTTGACGGGTCGGGATTTCGTTGTTTCAATTGATTTTTCTTTTCTGGGCCATATCACATTTTCTTTGGGCTTGGCTTTCATTTCGGAGCCAAGGTTTTTTTTTTTTTTCTGTCTGATTTCGGTGCCAAGGTTTTCCCCAAATTAATGTGTAACGACTTTAGGAAGCATTTTTGCTCACCACTTTAACCATAGGTGTACCCTCACCACTATCCCCAATGCTTGACACGTGTCTATAGGCATAACCATAGTTAACTTTTGCTTTGTATTTATAGAACCATAGTTATACATATGGACACGTTCAAGCATTGGGAATGGTGGTGAGGATACACCTATGGTTAAAGTGGTGAGCAAAAATGCACCCACGACTTTAAGTATTTTATGAGCCAAACACATCGCCAAATTTTTTTGGATAATGCTTCTCTCCTTGCTTATATGGAGAAACTCCGCCTACTAATTTGATGCACATACAGATAATATAAAGATGTCAAGGCAAACAATACTCTAGTGGATGGGAGTCTAGTTACCGATGCGTAATTATATATTGAAGTAATCTATACATTGAGCTTGTTTGGTACGTCGGACTATACTGACTAATTTTTGTTAGATAGTGTCAATCTATTTCGAAGAGAACTAAATATTTATCCATAATATTATAAACACCATAGAAGAGGAATTATGTAAAGAAAAAGAAGATGAATACAAAACAAGAGAGAAGAAGCAAGAAGATGCATATTGGAGGAGAGTATGAGAGACAGAGAGTGTGTGAGAGATTGATACCTGGAGATGAGTGAAGAGAATAACATGTTGAGAAGATAATAGAGAAGAACCCTATGAAAAAGAAGATGAAAAGAACGAATGATTTTTCATGTAGAAAGCGTGTTTTATTTTTTGCCTAGCCTTTATAATTAAACCCTAAAGCCTATGAAAAATTAGTAATGTTGATGCCAAATTTTGGATCAACACCTTAGATGATAAAATCATAATCTCACACATGGAACAAAATATCGATAATATCCCGATATTTCCATCGAAATTTCCGTATTTTTGGACTATCGATATTTCCAATACCATCGATATTTTAGACCTCCAAGGAATAAAATATCGATGGTATCGAAAATATCGGTAGTCCAAAAATACGGAAATTTCGATGGAAATATCAGGATATTATCGATATTTTGTTCCATGATATCGACGACATGGACCGAAATATCGATAATATCCCGATATTACCACCGAAATTTTCGTATTTTTGGACTACCGATATTTCCTATACCATCAATATTTCCGATACCATCGATATTTTATTCCTTGATCTCACATATATAAACATGTGTTTGAGTGTGTTTACTCATAATCAAGTTACATCCACTGTTTTTATATGTACTTCACTGAGAGGATATGCATTTCTTTGGGGAGATAGTGAAACACTTGAAAGCCTCTCTTTTTTACAGAAAATCTGGGGAGAATACTGATTATATTATATTAAGCCCATTAACATATATACAATCTTACTTCTTTTGTTGAATATTTTGTATCAAACTTGAAAAAGTGTGATTCTTTTTTCTTTTCTTTTTTTTGTATATGCACAACGCTTGTTAAAAATGAATAATGAACTTGTTTGGCTGATATAAGTTTTACTTAGAGTTTTATTAACGGTATGTAGACATAAAATTAGCTAATCCACCCTTTCCAAAATTCATGACTCCATCCTTACCTATTGTAATTTGAGATAAAACTTATGAGTTAGTATATGTAGATTTAGGGTTAAGGTTCTAATCTCAGTCATTGAATTATATGTACAGTGCATATTAAAATGACTAACGCATCTAATATATGAATGGCTAAGATTAGAATCCCACATAAAAACTTTGTTTTATTTGTCTTTCTTTCTCATCACACGCGAGGACCACGACTAAAAGTTAAACACGTAACGGTTTGTCCCATCATACAAGCTTAGTTTTTTTACACACTATTGTGCTCGAGAGAAACACTTATATGAAACGGGAATAATACTATTTTGTTATCCCTAGCCAATTACGGTATGCCACGAGTAATAACTTTTTGGGGTTCTTAGATTTAGGTCCAAAATGATTAATTATTATTGGATTTAGTCCACGCGTTTTTAGTTTTAGATGTAGGTCCTTGTACTTTATTTACTTTTTTTGTTGTGTCGATTTTACCCTTTGAGATAAATAAGAAAAACATATTGAAAATCTAAATTTAATGCATAATTTCTTTGTAATTGAATTTTGATTTCTTTCCTTAATAATATTTACCTAATATATACCATTTAACCAATGAAAGTAAGACACACTTATTAAACCTATGCAATGGACAATAGGACAATATATGAACGAACCACAAAACATCTTACCTATAAGTAAGGTAGAAAAATAAACAAGCAGAATATTAAATTACCTATAACTTAGGTGCATAAAAACATAAGTCAGACAGTATATGCTACCTATATCTCCAGTACATAAAAAAGATAAGTGGTAAAGCATATGTTACCTATAACTTAGATTCATAAACAAAAAGGCAAAAAATGTATTACCTATATCTCAGGTATACTATACATAAAAGAACAACTATAAAGAACAAAATGACTGAACCTGATTCAAAATTGAGCATATATTCAACATAAAATAATAATAATACTAAAAGAAGAAAAAGTAGATACTATGACTGCACAGCAAATAGATATTAGACCATGCTTCAGCGGATCATTTGTGCCATGGGATGAACCCCAAGTTTGAAGCTCCATTATTTTCTCATCTATTTTAACGAGTGTTTGGCTTCCTTTGAGCAGTAAACTCACTCCATTATTTCATTCTTATGTCAATGTACAACATTTAAAAACGAAAAAAAAAAGTCTTCCTAATTAGGTGCTTTACTTACCATAAATTTAGTAATTTATTATAAAACCACCATAAAATTTGTTGCAATTAATAAATTCATCAAGGGTCAATTGGATAAGGAAAGAAATATAATATTGGCTAATTATCTCATTAAGGTAAGTAATCTAAGAAAATGGGCAATATTGGAACAAAAAATTATTTTAAAAATATAAAAATAAAAAGATTATATCATACAATATTTAAAAAGGAATGTAATCCTATGTGGCACAAAAGTCAAAGGACTTGTATCAAAGTCACCAAATCCGAGGATTAAACCCAACTTCTAGTTGAGAATTTGGATCTATATCAACTTTTCTATAACTTTTTCATGTGATAAACTTTGATTGGCCAAAACGTATATATATACATATAACAATCCCATTAAGCACACACCTTCTAGCTACTTCGTCCCCAGGACCAAACATGAACGCAAAGCTCTTCTTGGCAGCAAGCATAGGCGTTGTCCTCTCTGTCTTGACAGCCCTCAACGTTATCAAATTTTGCTCTCTGTTAAAAATAATGCAGCAGCAGCAGATGTAGAAAAGCTTTCAAATCATGAGGAAAATAAGTTTGAAGTTGTTCCAATTGTGGAAGGTGCTGTTGGTCCTGAGAGCTTTGCCTTCGACCCTCTCAGCGGAGGTCCCTACACCCGCGTTTCAGACGGCCGCATCGTCAAATGGGCAAGATAAACACCACTGGATCAACTTCGCTGTAACTTCTCCAAACAGGTATGCATCCAATATATAATTCTTATTTCTAAACGGTTTTTTTTATTTAATTACGCTCTAAGCCAAGATAACCCGTCCATTAAAAGCCCCATCCGTTAAAACAGAATATGAAATTATTTTATCTTGTACAAGCGATATTAGAAGAAGCCAAAGTTAAAAGTAGAACCTCTGATCGGAGAAATATTGTGTAGAGTTGTTCTATACGATTGCACAATCTCACAAGAGTTTCTTCTCGGGTTAATAGGTGAATGTTCTTAATTACTTGAAGTATAATCCCTTGCAGTAGAGTATATATACGTGTGAAAAGAATCCACCAGCTACGCGTGAGGTGGTTGTTCGTGGCAGCTTTGAACATTAACTAAATTTATCTATGAGCAAATAGTTCCATGTATAAAAAGCAAACAATGATTTTCTTCATAAAAAAGAAAACAATTATTTTATGAACAAATATGTTTGAAAGATTGAGGAATTTTCAAAGTTAAAACCCGAACGCTTGGAATCAAAACCATTCAATGCTAGAGGGCAGACATGGGTATCTCTCGCTGATGATGATTAAGCTTGTTATTTAATTAGTTTTTCTGTTTTAATTAATTTGTTGGTGGTTTGCAGGAAGATACAGCTCTATCCCACGTGGTTAGAGGGAAATGGCTTTTGACCAAAAAAAAAAAAAAAAAAAAAAAAAAAAGAGGGAAATGGCGATGGAAAGGATACTCATGTTTCTCTGTACAAGCAAGTGAGCCCGTGAACTCAATTTCAGTTGCTGTATGAAAAAGTTCAAGAAGAAAAAAAACAACAAAGGTTGGAAAAAAAAAAAAACTTGCTGAAGAACAAAAGATGGAATTATGGAAAAAGAGCTTGGAACAAAATGACAAAAAGTTGGAAGCTAACCAGAAGAGAGAAGATGAAAGAATCATATTATTGGATACAAATGAAATGCCTCCTCATCTTGCTGAGTACTATCGTCGTCGTCAACAGGAAATTCTTGGAAGGGAATTTAGTTTTAATTAAATATTAATTTTTAAATATTATTTATTTTCCAGAATGTTATCTTTTTTTTTAAAAAAAAAGAATGTTACTAATTATTTCAAATGTTATCAATTATTATTGTTTTAAGTCAAATACTGCATTAATTGAGTTGAAGAGATTGATGAGGCACAAAATATTAAAGTAGCAAATAAGACTCTTCAAATTGTCACGTAGGTCAACAAACTTTAATTTGAAGAGTTTTTTTTGCTACTACTGTTGGAGATGCTCTTACTTACTTGTACTATTTTTTCATTCAACAAATGTTATCTATGAGATTTATACTCAACGTCTCTTCTAACAAAAGAAAATCAAGTGATTAGAATATCATTACTGTATATCGACCAAATTTATTACTTGCACTCTGTTTTCATTCAACAATTGTTATCTATGAGATTTAAACTCAACGTCTCCTCTAACAATAAGAAAATTGAGTGCATTAGAACCTCATTACGCACGGTCCAACCTTAGTTATAGTGGAACTTTAATTACCATGTGAGCCATGCAAGAAACTCTTCCTCATACATCCTCATGTACATAATTTCTTATACCCAAAACTTAATATGTCGGAAAATAGGCCATCAATGTATCGAAAAGTAACGTATCAAAACTTCACAACAAATTCTAATGTTGCAAGGTTCCAGTACAGAAACTGCAGGCATAAAACTTGTACATAATAATATTGTGCATCCATGCATATATAATCCATTTAAACTCAATAGCACATGTAGAAATTACTTGACTTGCTTTATCGGTTAGCAGAGATGGCTGTCAAGGGTCACATGAACATTACAAAACGGAGCACATTTGTGGACGTCCATTAGGCTTATGTTTCAACCAAACGAGTGGTGATCTTTACATTGCTGATGCTTATATGGGACTACTCATTGTGGGCCCTGAAGGTGGCTTGGCTACTGAGTTTGTAAAACGTGCACATTGCATTCCATTTGGATTTACAAATGCCTTGGACATTGATCAAGAACTGGGAGCAGTGTATTTCACAGATAGCAGTTCACAATATCAGCGAAGGTACAATAAAAATCCCACCATGAAAAGAAATTTTTTTTCTGTTTTTTTTTTACTTAAAATGGTAATTATATTTTTCTAGTAAATGCTAAAGCATTAGTTCAAAAATATTATTGGATTAAAGTTGCACCGACTATATATATATATTTTTTCTTCTTTTCTGAAGGATTAATGGCCATATAAGTGATGCATGTATGTGCCTTTTTCAGGAATTACATCTCTGTGATACTAAGTGGGGATAAAACTGGAAGGCTAATGAAATATGACCCAGAAAGCAAACAAGTGCAAGTTCTTCTTGAAAACCTCTCATTTCCAAATGGGGTGGCATTTTGCAAAAATGGAGACTTCATTCTACTGGCAGAGACCACACATTGCAGGATTATGAGGTATTGGTTAAAAACACTGAAAGCCGGAACTTTCCAAGTGTTTGCTCAACTTCCAGGATTTCCAGACAACATTAGAAGGAGCCCCAGAGTGGGTTTTTGGGTGGGGATTCATTCAAGAAGACTGTGGATTTTGAAATTGGTTCTTTCATACCCTTCCTTAGGAAATGCACTGCTTAAGCTTCCTTTGGACATTACGAAAGCTTATTCTTACATGGCGAAATGAACAGGGAGCGGATTGATAATTGTTGAAAAAGTAATGCATATTTGTGTAGATGTAACTACACAATTCTAGAATGCTCAAGAAAAGCCTACACAGCAAAGTAAGCAACACCAAGCTCAAGAGAAATCTAGAAGAATGAAGAGAATTCCACCGACCCAAGTAACTAGATATTGTAGAATAATATAGTTAAGTCTAGAAAGTTACATAAAATTGTGGCTAATAATGAGGGCTATGTCGGTTAGGAACTTCTATAAAAGGGCATGAACCCCACTCAATGTAATTGAGCTAGATAGCTAGCAACCTAAGCTAATAGGCTATCTAGCTAATCAACTTGAGGTTGGGAGTTAACCACTACAACTCCCAAACTATAGGGAGCAAACAAGCTACCCAAATTAAAAGTATGTTGAGGGCCAAATAGCCCAAACTAATCTAAGCAAATGTGATGGCCAATAAGCCAATAAACTAAGGAGGCCAATTAGCCTATACCAAGCTATGTACTATTTTCCTCCAAATTAATAAAATCACTTTGTTTCAACTATTGTCTCTTGTCCTAAACCCCTTCACCCTTAAACCAACAATGGTATCTGAGCAATACTCACCACACACATCACCCCCCCTACAATTCCAACAATAATCAGGTTGACTGAGCAAGCTGTTATATTGGAAATGCTTGAAGACACAAGTGGAAATAGATGGAAGTCTATTAGTGAAGTGGTGGAGAAAGATGAAACTCTTTGGATTGGATCAGTTAAAATGCCATTTGCAGGAAAATATAACATTTAAGGGTTTTTTTTTTTCCTTTGATTAGTGTTTTTTTTTTCATTCATTACTTGACTTCTAAATTAATATGGTAAGCTTTTAGTTTTAAGTGTCTACTTTTTCTTCTGCTAACCCTAAACCCTTTGTATTTTGTATAGTTGACTTGTTCTGTTGTAATTAGAACTAGTTATCTTTCTTGTTGTACACATAGTGTAATAGTACATTTTTCTTGTTTTTAATTTATTAGTGGAGGTTACGGGGTTCGAACTTGGGACCTCTCTCAGGATTGGAAAGAGAAGTACTAGTAGACCAAGAGCTAGTTGATAGTGCATTTTTCTTGTTAAAAGAGAAGAATGACACACTTCAATATTTTCCAAATACCATTATTTGACATGGTATCAAAGCATCAATCCTAAACACATGCCGCTTTCCTGCTTTTGTCTTACCTTTATCTTGTCTTACTTTACATTGTCTTGCCTTATTACCTTTGCCCTAAATCCCAAAGTTTTAGCATTTTGCCTCACATGTATTGCTTTATCTTTAACCTTTGACATAAACGCTAAAATATTGTCTTATCTTTATCCCCTTCATGCGCCTTGTTATTGTCTATTGGCTGCTTGCCTTGCTGCTCTGCTTTGATTTTTCGCTACGTGTCACTTGCTGCCATGTTTGCTTGATTTTCCAATGGATACCAATTTGAATTACATTTTGCATCTTACTAGTCGCGCCCATACTATGAATATGAATTTTCTGACAAAAAAAAATAAAAAATACTATGAAATATATGAATACCATGAACTTTGTCATGGAAAATGAGCTAAGGCTCATTCTTCCTCATGATATTATAGTTTGTTTCATGTTATCTTCATAAATATTGTGTTCTCCCTTTGCTCTTTTATTTTTTTTTGTTTTTCTAGCTAAAGAAAAATAGAATAGTCAAAAATAAGTTTTGGATTTCAGTTTACTTTCCCATCCTACCGTTGAGGTTTCCTAGAAGAAGAAAAAAATGAGGATACATCTCCACCCTGGGTAGATGTTTGAAACTCTTATGCACCCTAGTGAATATTTGTGTTATTCCCCCTCTCCCAATCGCTTATACTATATATATATATATATAAAAAGGTGCGGATCCATGTGAAACCAAACCCTATTCATATAATAAAAATATCAAAATGGGGATTAAAAATAACAAGAAATTAAGTACAAATATATTCAAATGATACGGTTTCTCGTTCATTTCTTTTGAAGTCACACATTTCAACTAAATTATGAATATGTCGGAAATTGTGAAAACCTAAAATTTACCAAAACCCTTTGATCCAATACTGAAAGAGAGGTCCAACACACTTGTGCACAAATTAGGCCCAACGTTATATGCAAAGACAAAAAATTGAATATAAGGGAAAGTTTTTGGAATCAATAATCTTATGTTTTCAAGCCATCAGGGTTTCATTGACAATGAAAGGGGTCGAGCACCACCACCACATCCACACACATACAAACACTTGTTTTCAAGCCATCTGGTTCTTTTGAGTTATCTGCAAAGTTGGATAAGCGTCCTTCTGATTTCTTGGTTGTTGACATCATTTGTGAAACTTCCTTTATGACTTCTTTTTATTCAATTTTGTACGCTCTTAGTTTTATGGGTTATTTTTTGCAATTTTGTTTTCAACTATTTAATTGAAAAAATTGATTATTAGTATTTTATCCTCGGGATAGAATTTAGTAAACTAAAGCCATTTGAAGCTGTTTTTTTTATATGAGTTTTTCTATTTAAACCCCACGCTTTTTTTTGTTCACCCTAATACTTAAATCATTAAGCTCTTAAGTTTTATTATTGTGTAAAAAGACAAAAAAAAAAGTCATCCGACTTAATACTTAACCCTAGTACATCTATAAACACACCCCACACACCCCCACCACTTTTCATATTAGGTTTTAGAAAAACATAAACTCCTCTACACCTTTATTTTAACAAAGATTATTGAAGAGAAGTTTGTTTTATCAAAAGATATTGATACCCTCTGCTAGTTGGATTTTTTTTTAAAATAAAGTAAAGTATGACCATCACTCTCTTTTCCCATTTTGAAATATGGAATTGGAATATGAAATTCGATTTTTTGAAGTAGCAAGATGCTCTGGTTGCCTTTTGTTTGTGTCTATACTAATACCATCTCCAGTACGGTATTTATCCATCATTCTTCCTATTTCATTCTCAATTTTAAAATAATAATAATAAAATAATGCTGCTACACATTTGACAACATTGTTTTTATCTCTTTAAATAATGTGAGGTTGAGATGAACTTAGAGTGGTGAGGGGCAAGATAGCGGGGTTGTGGGGTGTGAGGTTGATGAGTTTTTTATTTTTATTTTTTCCGCTGGGTGTGTATTTAGAAGTAGTTTGGGAAGAAAGTGGGGTTTTCTTAGAAATTGTGAAAATTTGAATTAGAAGTTGGAATGAACTTAGAATATGTGGTGAACAAAGAAAAGTGCGGGGTTTAAATAAAAAAAACTCTTTTTATTTATTTTTTATTTTTTAAGTTTCACCATTTTGCCATTCTCTCTTTATATAGAGATAAAAGATTATAAATTACAATTTTTAAGTAAATATTATTACGTAATAGGGAATTTTCCATCGCATTTCTAACAAAATTGATCAAATAATACACATATGTATTTTATTCATATACTATGATAATAAGAAATAAAATTGCACAAAAAGCGACCTAATAAAATTATAAGAAGAATGCTTTAGATATGCTAGTGCCTTTTAAACTAGGGTTAAAAATCATGATGACTTGCTTCCCCCTTTGACTAACGTTTTGTGTCTGAATTTGCTTCCTATCGTCAAGTCCATCAATAACTTCGTGAAAATTAATGGCGTGACTTCTACATGCATGACCCCTCTAACTTCCTGCCTGATGATAGCCACATCATCAATTTGGATGGAATTTTGAAGACGCTTGATGCGCTGTGGAGCAAAGTGATACGTCAAACATTGATCAAGAGGATAAAGATGGATCATTGTGACTTTCAGGGAAGAGTCTCATAAAAATGTGGCGGAGGAGTGTCGTAAAGAGCTAAAGTATGGTGGGTCCACTTATATCCACCATGGCTTTAATCATTTCAGCATCCAGTTCCAAAATAGTGGGCCCTTTTACTCGTATACCCACATACTGGTTTGTCCAAGCCCAACCACCAGTCCTCAACTCTTTCCCAGGTTTCTCAACCATTCATTTATGTGTCGTTTTCAGTCTTTATGTGTCGTTTATGTGGCTAGAGATGAACAAAGGACTAACCAATGCCGTACTTCGAGTGGGGCATTTGTGTTTGGATTGTGTTTCCTTCTTTCATTTGAAAAAGTACAACTTCTTTTTCATCTAAGAGGATAACATAATTTGGAGGGAAAAAAATGTAGAATACAGCAGGGCCGAGAATTATTGTTGATCCTCCCTATCGTTTTCATGGTAGGGACATCTCGCATCATTTAGTTTTATAAATGAATACTATATGCTAAACTTTTATGGTAAATACCACGAGGTGTCCCCACACCCGAAGGGTGAGATTAATTCCCGTTTGGGGTTCGGCTTGTCCCTGACTACAAAATACTTTCAACGGGTTACGAACTCCTGCCATTGAGGCACTAGGTAACTCGTCAGCTGGATGTGGCAGTTTGCCAACTGCACCACACCTTGTGGTTTATATGCTAAACTTTCAAATAACTCAAAATTACCCTTATTTAAAAATAAAATAAAAACATGTTTAGAGCATACGTGGGTTTAGGCTAGTTGGCTAGGGCAGTAAGTCCGTCGATGCACCTTATTGGAGATAATGCAAAGACGTCTTTAAAAAAATATGACATTTGCTTATTGATTGTATATAGTGAGGTTTAAAGTGAGCTCAACATATAAACGTACAAGTGGTGAAGAAGGATGGTGCAATAGGTTAGGATTTATGATATGCGCAAATATTCCCTCCAACATAAAAAAAAATAAAAATGATGTGAAAAGTTAAAATAGGATTTTGTGACTCTAGGATTATTGATATCATAATAGAAATAGAAGTACATTTTGTGGTATATATTTCTAATTATTTTTCTGCCTTTGTTTTTTAAAACAAAGTAATCTTCATCACTTGCCAAAGGATGCCAACCTGGAGACTAGTCCTTATCAAAGTTTTTAACCACCATGAGAAGATGAAAAGAAAACGTACAACAAATCATATTCACTGCTAATTTGGTTCAATTGGGTTTTCTCGTTTAACAGGTAATGAAAATATACTAATGTGGCTAAACATAAATAGAACTCTACAAAGGGTAATCCTATATGGTAAATTATTATTAATGGACTAACATTTGTAGTAATTAAACCTTGCATAAGGCAAAGAACAATACTTGGATGCTTACCAGGATGCATCACACTGCCCATCCAGATTGTGATTAACAAATCTTCACCGTAGACAAGTGAATAGTTCATTTCCTATCATCTATGAAAGAAAAAAAAATCAATTAAATTGGAGATCATTTAATCATTCATTTGTATTGGATAAATCGACAATTTTGATAACAATTAAGATTCTCATGATGAATTGTCCATTTATTTGATACATTTGAATGACTAATCGGCAAAAAAAAAGGAAGACTAATCGATCTCCAATTAAGCTAATCTTTAAATGGTAATTTAGAAAATGAACGATTCTTATTATGACATATGTAAGGTGAAGATTCATTAATCATAACGAGACGGATATGAAGGCTGCACCATGTTGTTGTGCAATCAAGGTATTGGTGTAAGTAAAAAAAAAAATACACATAATCAATAGGCTGCTTCTTATATTGACATGTCTATTTTGGGTTTACAAACTACAAATTGGCGGGTAAGTACACCATGAACTGTATTTTACAATAAAGCTTATTATCACAAAATGTCCTTAAGGTTTACGAAACTATAAGATTGCATCCTTAATATTTTTTTTTTATCATTCATGGTCTTCAAGGTTAGTATGTGTGATAAAAAATGGTCCATGCCGTTAGATTCCGTCAAAAACTCCGTTAGTTTGTTGACGTGGCATATAAATATCACAAAACATTCCTGAGGTTCACGCACCTATCACAAATGGTCCCTGCAAATTTTTTAAATTTTTTCATTTAAAATTCATAAAGTTTTGGTTTTGGTTTTTAAAATTATTTAAACATATATATTGTACTTTAAATACACATGACACTATATTTTTGAAGATGTGAGCTCCATATATATGCCACATCAACATACTAATAAAATTTTTTTAAAATAATTTAAAATTCATAAAATTTAAAAATGAAAAAACCATTTATAGAAGGATTTTAACCTTGAGGACCATTTATGAACTCTAAACCCTTGGTTTTTTCATTTTTAAGTTTTATGAATTTTAAAATTTTTTTTTTTAAAAACTCCATTAGTTTGTTGATGTGGTATATATGTGGAGCCCACATCTCCAATAATATAGTATCATGTGTATTTAAAATACAATATATATTTTTAAATAATTAAAAATTCATAAATTTAAAAAAGAAAACCAAAATTTTATGAATTTTAAATGAAAAAATTTCGCATAGATCATTTGTGATAAGTGCATGAATCTCATGGATGTTTTGTGATATATATGCGACATCAGCAAACTAGCGGAGTTTTTTACGGAACCTAACGATAGGAACCATTTGTGATCACACATACTATACTTGAGGATCACGAATCACAAAAAAAAATATAAAAAATACAATATGATAGTTTCGTAAACTTTAAAAATGTTTTGTGATATTAAGCCTTGCAATAATGCAATATACAAATTTGAAAATTGAGGCAATGCTTCGATTTTACCTATCACTCAAACTTGTCCATTACAATGAAAGACATTTGCAGTGCGTAGCACTGACCAGGACGTCCTCATTACGACAACCACAAGCCGATAAAGCACCTAATATTAATTAAACAACTAAAAACATAGGACGTAAAGAACCCTAAACCCTTAAAATCTAGAGTTTTTTATTTATTTAAAAGAGCAGAACTTACTCTCCATTCACAAATTAATATGAAGATCGTGACAATTAAAAGCAAAACAATCCATTAGACACTCAGGGTTACTTTATGAACAAAAAGAATCATATTAAAACAAAATATTGTTATCATAAGGAATTTATAACGAGTAATGCTAGGTTTACCACATTTATATCACATCTCTAATAAAAGTAGAGTTCACCAATATAATGGGGTACGCCTCTATTAAAGAGGTAGTATCAATGTGATATACAAAAATGTAAGGGGAATGTTAGCAATCTTCTCTCTAATCTTCTTCTCATGACACGTGTCAATTTCTACACTTAAAACAATGTCATTATTACATTAGACAACCTTTATGTCAAAATCTCCATTTTTTTAAGTGTAAAATATGACACGTGTCATGAGGAGAAGGGAGAAAATCCAAAGAAAAGGTTAGAGAGAAGATTGCTAGTATTCCTCAAAATGTAATTGGACTGCATTTTTCATTTATAACTCAAGTGGACATAAGAAATGAAGCCGAATGAGGAAAACAAAGTGGGCCCCGCATGGCAGTCATGAGATGGGCCCCACGTCCTTTCAGATATGGTTGAGGTGGAGAGGAAAGAAGGGTCAATTGCTGATGCGGATTCTAATTGATTTCCAGTGTCTGCTACATCAGCGCTTTCGTGATCTCCCAGCGGTCACCCACACCCACGTGTCGTTTTAGTTTTCTTGTATCTGTGTGCGCAAGGCCAGGTTCTTGGTTTTAAATTATCAAGAGAACATTGCATATGGAAACCCTGCTACCAACAAATCAGTGCAAGATAAGCCTCAGGGCAAATGCTTTTTAATTTGGACTCTATAGTTTTTATTATTTTTTTGTAACATTTGTAAGTTCCCAATGAAACTTGAAGGAGAGCCAATGGTATGAAATTCCGGAAATTCCCCTATATATGAAAAGTTTATATCTATGAATTATCATGAGTCCATTTGTCAAATATAATAATTCAATTTCATATATATTCTCAAAAAATTTAAATCATGAACCAAACGAACTCTTAATTGAGAGACTTTTGAATTTTCACCGTATATTTTTATAAAATGGGAAATATATTGTGAAATGTGAATTATCACAATCTTTTCTAAGAGAAAGAAAAAAAAGGTCACAATCGCTTGTTTAATTAATATTGCAGTAAAATAATCACAATCATCACTTGCTTCATATTGTACTGAGGACATGTAACCTAATCCGATTCTAAAATTAGCACCATATAAAGTGAATGAGGCCATGTTGGTGAAGTTGTTCATCAAATTTGATTGATTGTGATAGATATGATTTAATCGTTAAGAAGATAAATCTAACTTCCTTATTTAAAGTCATACATTATGATTATTTGTCAACATGATTTAGTCCAGAGTAAAAGGATAACTTGCAGATTTTATTGTAGTCATAAATTCCAAGTTCACATTCCACCGAAACACGAATGTATTTTCTAAAATTCAATGACAATGCCAACGGGGTAGCCCAGTAGAGAAGGACTATGACTTGCAAATCAATAGTCTCAAGTTTGAATCACTATGATACATTGATAATATGTGTATGAGAAACCTCATTTTCTCTTGTAGCTTAGACTATTGTTTATGGATCCCGAGCCTCTGCATTTAGCATCCATGCATTTACACGCATTTTAAAGGAATGTTAACCATTAAATTGATCTAATGAATTTTAACAAGTCCACATCTCAGCTAGAGGTGTCAAACGGGACGGCCGGCCCAAAGATTTGTCATGACGAGCCTGTACTCGCTTAAATTAGGCACGGCGACGGCACGAGCATCAATATTAAATGGGCTTCGGTGACGGCACGAAAAGCATGGGCCGGGCCGATCAAAAATGAGGTCCAATGGATCCGCCCGCCCATGGCACGACATGGGGCCGGCTTGCACGCAGCCCGCTTCAAGCACGGCACGAGCCCAAGCCCGCTTAAGCACGGCCTGCCACAGCCCCACTTAACTTTTTTTTTCTTCTCTCAAAAGTCAAAATGCAAAAATTTGACATCTAATGTCATTGTTTATATGGTTTTTATTTTATTTTTTATAATCATAAACATATATTTGATGTCTTTCATTTTAGGAAATTACTTGGGTCCTTAATTAATTAAACATATCAACTACAAATTAATTAAACAATATTAGAGTTGATATCTAATTAGTACATATGACATATGATCGGTGCATAATTACATATCATTTTGTACCCTTCTAACTTATGATTTGGTTATATTTTTGAGTTAAACTTGCGCTTTTAATTTATTTTTGCTTTTTTTCAGCAATGCCTTAAAACTCAATAAACGATTTTGAGACATGTTAGCTCAAACGGTGTCTGCAGATCAGTCAACTTCACGGATTGGACTGTACTTGCTCAAGAAGAACCAGACAATAAGCCATACATCATTGGAAAGATACGGAAGTCTATTTTCTGGAGCATTTTACGGTTCATGATTCCGAGTCCTCTAGAGGAAGTTATGCAAGTTTTGGCATCTTAAGGTCAAAATCGGCAGGATCTGCGTTACTGGGCCAAAAATCACATTTGAAGGTCTTTCCGATTTTTCCTTGAGCTGGGCTGCATATGCTTGGAAAGATAATTCAAAGAACTTCAAGATCCATATTTTTCCAGATTTTTCAGAATGGAGGAACAAGCCCAAAACGAGCCCAAAAGAAGACTGCAATGCATTGTCACATGACATATGCATGATGAAATGTTATTGATTGTGGGAAATTTTGGTGTAGCATATTCAATACATATAATTGGAGTGGAGTTTTGCAGCAGCCAAATGAAGTAAAATAAGATGAAGTGGGAGTTGCAACACTAAGCTTAAAGACAAGAAGAATTATTTTCAAATGCAATTGTGTGAATTAAGTGTTGTAAGTTGGTGAAGTGAGTTTGTAGGTAGAAGCAATACTTAATTCAGATTTTCACTTCCCCTAGGCCTATATATAGTGAGGTTCTCCAAACTTGTAAACACACCCCAAGGGGGAGCTCTCAAACATCTCTAGAGCTCCTCTCCATTCTCTCCCTCAAATTCTCTTAGTTTTCTTTTAGTTCTCAATTGTTGTAACAAACCATTTTGCTTTTTTAGTTGTAATTTATTTTCCATTGTAATGTAATTTCTTTTCTTTAGTTTTCAAGTTTAATTAGTTTCCAAGTTTCAATTATAGTTCTTGTTCTTATTCATTATGCTTATAAGTTAATATGCTTGTTTGAATGAATAATCACCATTAAAACTTGTATGTTAGCTATCTTGGTTTGAATTAAGAGTAGACACCATGCATTAATTCAAATTGAACTATGAATAGGAAGAGTATGTATGGACATTCGACAACATGGATTAGATACATGCTTGGTTGTTTAAAACATTCTTCTATGCTTAATGGATTTCTAATGCTTAATTTAGGTTCGACAAGAAGGATCTAATTAGGGAATTAGGAATACAAGGTTAGGGACCAAACACCATGGCTTAATCATACTTTAGCTAGAATCAACTGTGAATCTAAATTGAACTTGGTAACTAATTTGCTTGAGTTAATTTTTCTTTTCTTTCTTGTTGTATTTATTTTCTTTTCATTTCTCTTTGTGCAGGAATCAAATTGAATCAATCTATCATCAATCCTCGTGGATCGAATTCTCGTACTTACACAAGCTATACTACCCAACGCCCGTGCACTTGCGAGTTAACAACAACATATACGCTTCTCTTATAATCAAAGCAAGACATTTCTTCACATATAAAATAATAAGTTGTTTAAAGATAAAAAGTTGAATCCTGACTTTGTGGAATGACACTTTTTGCCCTCCACCATTTCATATTGTTTGGATGTTTGATTGATTAATGTTTTCAAATAGTTCATCATTTCTTGCCTCTAATTATATTTTTAATGTTTATAATTTGAATTATCTAGTGGGAAAAAAAAATCAAGTGAAAAAAATTCAAATTAAATGGGTTGGTTCTTGGGCCCGATTATGGCACGAGCACGGCACGGCACGAGTTCGGCCCGGCCCGCTTCAATGTGTACATGGGCTTTGGCCCGGGCCGGGATCAATGATTTTACTAAATGGCGCACGGCACGGCCCGATAAATTAAATGGGCCGCCTGACACGGCACGAAAATGTTAAAAGTAAGAATTTAAATGGGACTAGCCTGCACGGCCCGCTTGACACCTCTAATCTCAGCATCTCTTTACACCTTATGTGTATCTAATACATTTGAAATAAAATATTAAAAATACAAAATAATAGTCTCAGCCCCCAACCCAGCCCCTACATGGCCCAGCCCTAAACCACTCCCACCAGTTGTTACTATCCAGGGCCACCACCTCTCTCTGCGCCATCCATAGTCCTAACGTAGTATTTAACATGGAATTATTGTCTCAATAGCAAGCAAGTACTTCAAAATTAAACTGCAATTGAAAATCCTAGAGGTGCCTACCAACTATAGGACCTAGTGAAGGTGTGTGTGAGATAGAAGAAAAGAGAATGAGAGGCAGTAGGAATTGGCGGGTAGTATAGGGGCTGGGTTGGGGAGGAAGGTGGTTGCTGTTTGATGGGAGTTTTTAATTTTAAAGATATACATATAATAAGTTGCAAATGGTGAGTTTTGTTATAATACAATTAAGGTATATTGATGATTTGCCCCCTGAACTTGTACCTCACTTTCAATTAGCTCTCTATCCTTTTTTTTAAATAGAAAATTAAGGATATAAACTATTTTTTTTCGCCAATTTCCCCCATGCTGTCTAAATCGTTAACATTTCATCCAATTTGCCTTTAAATATGAGGGCAAAATGGTCATTTTGTACGTTAAAAAGAAATAAAAAATGAAAAAAACAGAAAATTGAAATAAACACACACACACACACTCTCTCTCTCTCTCTCTCTCTCTCTCTCTCTCTCTCTCTCTCTCTGTGCAGGTGTAGGCTGGGTTCTTTGGGTGGGAGCAGGAGCTGGGTTCTATGGGTGGGGGGCGGGAGGATTGGTCTGAGGGTGGAGGTTATGGTCACATGGCGAATGGGCGGAGAAGAAAACCCAAGGGGTGAGGGTGGATGGCAACCTAGGCTCGGGGGTAAAAAAATAAAAGGGAGGAAGTAAGGGCAGGGGTTTGTGGGGTGGGGGATTGCTTTGTGAGTGAAGGATGGTGGTCATGGGGGAATGAGAGGAGGAAAGGAGGAGATGGAATGGAAGGGGTTGGCATTAGGTCTGTGGGTTCTTCAATTTTTTCAAAAAAATAATTTTTTAAATGATTTAATTGAAAATTGGATGAAATGTTGAGAATTTTGACGACAGAGAGGAAATTGGAGAAAAAAATTAGTTCATATCCTTAATTTTCTAAAAAAAAGATAGGGGCTAATTGAAAGTGATGTCTGAGTTAAAAAGCAAATCATTAATATACCCATACAATTATGATGATGTGGACTTATTAAAATTCATTAGATTAATCTAATGGTTAACATCCTTTTAAATGCGTGTAAATGCACAAATGTAAATGTAAAGGCTTAGGATCCATTGTTTATATTAAAAAAAAATCCAAGACAATGAATTTGAAGAAAAAAGAAGAAGTTAAAATCATCGTCACATCCACCCCATCCCCATCCCCATCCCCACCACCATCTCCTCCACCTGAACTTCAACCACCACCTCATTTTCATTACCGTCCCTACTATTGCGACCACCATCATTATATTTGCCACAACCTCGAACACCAGTACAATCACCACCCCCATCTCGTCACCAGCACCATGACCACCATCGTCATTGTCATCACCACTGAACCATTACCACAACTATCTCCACTTCTCATTTATAGATTATACTTCATAAAGATAAATTTTATATTTCATATTTAAATCACATTGTATTTAAAGACTTAGCCAAATAATATCTTAGAACCTTTGCGACGCACCATGGAGGAAAAGAGGTTTCCAATGTTTGAGAGGATGCCATTTGGTAGGAAGTCTAAGTGGCGGAAGCTCCAATGATAGAGAAAAAGAGAGGGATGAAAAAGACAAAGTAAATGGGATTAAAGTATTTTTTTTTAATACAAGCAACAGACTAAATAAATAAAAAAGAGAGTTCTCACAAACAAACGCTACCCAGAGTCATTTCTCATCGAATTAGACTCCGTTGATAGGGTTATAAATGTTTTAAAGAAATTCTTTGTGTCAATTGGAAAATTAAATGACAAGTACATCTTTAAAATAACTTCAGAAAATAAGAATACACAAATTCTACGCACATCAAGTGATGTGCCGGCCTACTAGATTACAAGAATGAAAGGTTGCAATTGTATATTGTATACAGTCGTTGGTCATCGCATTAATCTTGAATTTTCTATGAAATTTTCTATGCAAGATAAGGACATTTCCCATTAAAGAAAAGGAATAAGTGATTTTATTTTTGAATGATTTACTAAACACTAGTTTGGTACGTAGCATCAGAATAACTTAGGCATTCCGTCGATATGTTAAAAGTGCGTATAGGCGTTTTAACGGTTAGAAATAACATCTCGCATCGCTCCATTGATTTGTCGAAGGCTGATGTGGAATGAAGGTGGAGGTTGAGATGTTATTTTTGACATCCCAAAAGTAAGATTTCAAATGAATATTTTATTATTTTTTCTTTTTAATTAAAAATAAATCAACACTAAAATGTAATAAAAAAATAATTTAATTTGACATATCAAATTGAGTATAAAGCTATTTAAGAAATCAAAATGCCACATCAACCATCTAATTTAAATTTAATATTTAATATTTGACATATCTCTTGGAGATGCACTTATGAATGAAACTTATATTATTTAATAAATACAAAATTATAGGATATTAACACATTATTATTAGGGGTGGGCATCCGGACTAGAAAGAAAAAATCGGTTGGCCAAAAAGTCAACAATCTTATATTTTTAATTCTTAAAGTTTAGTAGAAGTTTCTTTATCTAAATCATATTTTTACATATTTTGTAAAATCTAATCTTTATATTTTTAATTTTATAATTAATATTTTTAAGTCAACTTTAATTTGTGGGATGAATAATCGATTCCGGTGTGAAATAAACCGAACTGGACCGCGCCCACCCCTAATTATTATTCATCTATACTTTCATTTTACTGTTCAATGTACCTAAATTTAATGCGTGGTAGAATACAATTCAATCATGGATACCAAACGAGAATGTTACACAATTAAATAACTAAATAAAGATTAATTAAAAGAAATTTAGAAAACCTCTTGAGGCCATTATAGTAAAACCAGAAAACCCGAGATGCATTTCTATAAATACTCCCCACATCAAGGATCTTTAAGATGTCAGCACCCAGCATTCGGGTCTGGTTTTAAGCTGAGTCACGCATGGAGCCAAAAACTGAAACAACTATTGTGCAGCAGAGCCTCAAATGAAGCTCAGCAATGGCGCTAATGGCAACCAGAACAAAGCTCTTTAGGCTGCTGACGACTCTCACCACGAAAGCACCAATTTTGGGATCTGAGTCTTGCTCCAATGGCGTTAAGGGACCGGTTCGGGTCGACCGGGGCGGTGGGCTCGGGTTGACGGCCTATTCGACCTCTGCTGTGGCACAGCAAGAGCCAGGGGTCGTTGGGTCGAGGCACATGGGGTTGGAGATATTGGGTGTGAAAGATTATGAAGATTATAGGAGGTCTCTTTATGGTGAAATCACCCACAAGGCTCTGCTTGTTGATGCTGTTGGCACCCTTGTTGTTCCTTCCCAGCCAATGGCTCAGGTTCTCTCTCGCTCTCTCTCTCTCACGCACACACTTTACATGCACAGCTACATATTTATTGCTCAATGTTTCTATGTATGTATGTATTGAACTTTTGGGTTTCTGGGTTTGTATATCTATGAATTGATTTTTTTGGGTTTCTGGTTTTGTATATCTATGAATTGAAGTTTGTGGGTCTTGTTTCTTTTCCTTTTTTTTTTTTTTTTTGTTTCTTTGTTTTTCCATTTTGTGTTTTGGGCTAAATTTATACATAAATGGTGAAAATCCAATAACATACTTTACTGCGCATTTTGTATGGAGGTATTTATAAATTATATGTATAAATATTGGTTTTTTGTGTGGCAGAATTGGATTTCTGGGAAATTTCCTTTTAAAATTACATTGTGCTTGTGGTTTTGTAGCATGGCAATTATTGGGTTTGCAAGTTTATGGAGTTTTTTTTGTTTTGTTTTAATGTTCTTGCGCTATTATCTGTGTCTCTATTTCTTTGCTGACATATTGTTTATTTTGCTGTTGATATAGATATATAGGAAGATAGGCGAGAAGTATGGAGTGGAGTACTCAGAGGCTGAGATTTTGAACAGATACAGAAGGGCTTATGAGCAGCCTTGGGGTAGATCTCGTCTCAGGTCTCTTCCCATTTTTATTCTTCATTTTTCTATTTTTTTGTCCTTATACCGGGTGGGTGATAAGGTTGTAATAATCCATTTAAGTGTAAATTTTACGTATTTACTTTTTGGTTCACAATGGTTATCATGAATTCCTGTCTCCTCTTAGTTCTTGCCTGATTTAGTTTCTGAGGAGTTGTTCAGAAGTGTTGCACTTTCATTTTATGGGATAGAAATAATTAAATCAAATTTTGCCTTTAATAGCTTTGATATTGCATCTTGGAAGTTAGCTGAGAGGCTAATTTCATAAACTTTGTTTTTCTAATTTTTATAACATTAAGTTGGCAAGTTTCTATTAGTAGTGATTTGATGCTTCATGTGATCCACTTCACGTTCGTTTCTAACAGCTGAGTATTGACTGGGAAGAGATCTAACAATCTAAAAGTCTTGTGGTTCCTTATCGCATTTTGAGAAATATATTATCGTAGAATTTTCCCTGTCTATCCAATATGTAATCAATGGGTTGGTCAAGTAGAAGAGTTCGTTTCCTTTCTTTTCTGTTTAGTCTATAATCTTTCCTTAAGTTAAATAAAGAAGTTTAGCAGTAGTTCTGTCATGTTTGAAGTGAATTCTCTGATTTTCTTTTTGATCATTAAAGTGAGCATTTTACTCTTATTTCATTGCAGATATGTAAATGATGGGAGACCCTTCTGGCAATATATAGTCAGTTCTTCCACTGGCTGTTCAGATTCCCAGTACTTTGAAGAACTTTATAACTACTATACAACTAATAAGGTTTGACATTTTATAATTACCATTATCTGTGTGGCAATATAGAAGTCAGAATTGGGTTATGATATTTTTCACTGTGTTTTCTCATAGGCTTGGCACCTCTGTGATCCTGATGCTGAGAAAGTGTTTAAAGCTCTGAGAAAAGCAGGTGTCAAAGTAGCTGTTGTGTCAAATTTTGATACTCGATTAAGACCTCTTTTGCAGGCTCTAAATTGTGAACATTGGTTTGATGCGGTAGCAGTGTCAGCCGAAGTAAGTAAATTGCTTAGAATCTTTTAGCAGTTTACTTGTGTTTTGCCCCTCTCTCTCTGACTCACACGCATAACGCAGACAAGAAGAAAGCTTATTCGGATTTTCAGAAATTCCATATTTGTATTATATAAATAATAAAAAATATTGGGAGAGTTTTTATTTTTTATTTTTATCTATGGGTATGTATGTCTTGTAACAAAGCTGTTGCTAGTATCAATCATTATGCGATTGCTGATGTTATGATTTTCTCTTATGAACAGGTTGAAGCAGAGAAGCCAAATCCAACAATATTTCTTAAAGCTTGTGAATTATTAGGAGTAAAACCTGAGGATGCGGTGCATGTGGGAGATGATCGTAGGAATGATATATGGGGTGCCAGAGATGCAGGCTGTGATGCTTGGCTTTGGGGAAGTGATGTTCACTCCTTTAAGGAGGTATGTCTCTCATCACATTTCTTCTAAGGGAATTTTAAGTGTATATATGCTGTGTAATTTAGTCTCTAGAAAATCTTCCAGGAACAGTTTCATCATTCTACCCTGGTTCAGATTTTTTAAATTAACACTTCACATTATGCAATGTGAGGAAAAATATTTCTTCTCTCTGTCCCTGAAGTCACTTCCAATGCAACCTTTGGATTGGGGAAAAACCTTTTTTCATCTCTTCTCCACAACTTTATAGAATTTCCACCTACCATTGCTGCCCCATTTCTAGAATGTGTGAGTCCATATTTTCCTTGAAGTCGGGATCTTGGATTCGGTAGAAATTTAAACTACCCTGATTTTGGGGAGCTTCCTTCAGCTAGCTCAGATAGGGGGAGCTGCATTTTGGAGTCTGCCTTATAGCATTTTACTATTCGTTCAATTTTCTGAACTTGTGGATCCTATACACTTATTTAAGGACCATAGAAATGTGTGTCAAACTCTCTTGGCATTCATCCTCCTTGTCGTTATTGTTGTCCTTGTCATTCTTGTTTTTGTCATTTCGTTCTTTTCTAGTCATCCTCATTCCTAAATATGTATTTATGCATATATCTATGATTTTATATATTTAGTTTAACACTCTTCCTCATTTGGTGGCACGACTTGGATTTGATTGGAGTTGAGTCCAAGCCAGTCCTTATGAGTCTGACCCCCATAGGTGAGACTTGTAAGCTCCAATATGTTGGAACGTTGTCTAATTTAAAAGTCCAGCCCGCACACCAAACAATGGCCAGGACCCTTGTCCATTTTAATTAAAATATTCCAATCCAGTCCCACCATATACATTCATGGTTAATAACAGTTTGATTACTTTTCTGCTGATGCAGGTGGCTCAGAGGGTAGGGGTCCAAGTTTAAAATGATGTCTCATGCAACATGAATGATGCTCTCTCTGTACAGGTTTCTTTAGCTCCAATGGGGGCATTATGTGTATTTGTGCTTTGTTGTAATCTGTATAAGACGTGAGGCCAGAACACAAACTTGAAACATAAAGAGAAAATAATGTAAGACATCTTTGTCGTCTTTTTTTTTGGGTGAAAATAGTGTGCAATTTCTATACTTGTTATCATATGTTAATGTTTCAAAATGGGACCTAATTTAAAGCTAACAAAAATAGAAAAGACACTGAAGCAATTTCTATGTCGATTCAAGCTAGGGCAAACATTTCACTATATAAAAGGGTTTAAGTTCATACTCAAAACAACTTTTGACAACTAAAATACTTACACAACCTACATCTCTTACAAGATTTTCTAAGGTTCTCAAAGGATTCAAGGCTTCCGTTGATTTATTTGCGTTTATACTCAGATTTGAGCCTTTTATGTCTTGGTTTTTGAGGCTTGAATAGCGGAAGCCAATTTTCACATTGGTATTGATTTCCAATTGATTTTCATCAATTGAATGTGATGTGATCTTCTTTTGCAGTACAGTTTTCACCAAGATTCTAGTTTCCCACAAGTTATTTTTCTCGTTATTTCTATTCTTCTATTTATTAGGGTTTTTACAACTAATAGTGGCATACTTGCAATTAAAACAATCTCTTGGACTAATTACAAGCAGATTTGGGGTAAACAAAAAATCAAACTAAACCAAACTAATTTAAGACGTTGTAGTTCGGCTGGTGTGGGCCTAAGCCCAATTCTTTTTCTTTTACATGTTCTTAACAAGGGCCCAATTCTTTTTTCTTTACATGTTCTCAACCTTGGTAGCCCAATTAAAAACAAAATAATTCAAAATATGCCACACATTTTTTCAATTTTAGCATATCAAACAATCCTAAAATTCAACATGTTATAAAACTTATAAGTTTAATAATATAGTTGTAATTCAAATATCAATAACTTCAAAGTTCGATCAAACTTCAAATTCAACATCCTTATCTAGTTATTATTCAATGAGAGGACTACATCTGTAAAATAAAATAATATACAAAGAGACGATACTATTCGATTTAGTCTAGTTTGCTAAATTTCAAAATTGAACCAAACCATTACCATCTAGTTGGGTTCTTAAATCGATTGATTATTTTCTTGTCAAAACCAAACAAAGCCATCCATTAGGGTTTGGATTGGCCGATTTAGTATGTTCAGCCGAATTGATGCCCACCGTTATGCATTCTATTTTCTTGAAGTCCTCATCTTGCCTTCTAAGTCTGGCTTGATTCAGTTCGAAATTATTTAAAAGCCTAATGATGTATGACTCACATCCAAACTCAATATTTTTTGATTGGGCCGAGCTGATGTTTGGACTATATATATCTTGTCGGCTGTGTGATGTTTGAATTTAAATTAGCTATATAAGCATTAATCCATGTTTGATCCTATTATGGTTGCTTGGCCTTCATAATTAGAAAAAAGGCACCTACTTATGTAAATAGACCATTTAGCTATAAACAATCACAGTCGCAAGGCGTTGGCTAGCTTCAATGTCTAAAAATAATATACAATCTCGTTCTCGTGGACTAGGGTGGAAGGTATTAGTGGTCACTCACTTTTGGATCTAATTTAAGAATGGATAAAAACAGATTTAAAATTTATTTTATATTATTTTCAATTAAACAAAACACGTTTCCTGAAAAAGAAAAAAAAACACAACACTTCTCTTCTTCTTGTTGTCGACAAAACAGAACATGTTCTCAGGAACCTTGCAGCTGTTGCCTGCAACCTCCTCCGATTATGGCGTCCCCTGATTCTGATTCTTTCACTCTGTTATTGCTACTTAGTTTTTCATCCCTTGTGAACTGTCAAAGAACCAAGATCAGTTTTAATTTTTAAAACAAATTTGGGCTCTTTTACTTTTTTTGTTTCTACCATTGTTTGTCTTTCTCTTTTCTGATTCCTAAGAGAGAAATCTTTATACAAATCAAAGTGGCGTAAATTGTTTAGAAGTTGATTAGTCTGTTGATAACTCAATGGTGCTGCGTTGGTATGTATGTAGTTAAGAGCTCAATTGTTTTTGGATATATTGGTGATCTAATATTGGTGCATCATGAATGATGAATCCATATTTGGGTAAATTTCAATTTCTTTTTCTTGGGTAAAATTCAAAATTTTTCTTTTTAATTTCCCCAAATCTAGGTAAGGATTTCAAATCAGAAAATTGCAAACTAAAAGTGAAGAAGAACAAGAAAACTCATCACAACCAAGTTAGTTCTACTTTCTTTGACATGACAAGAGATGAAAAACTAAGCAACAAAAACAAAACAAAAGAATCAAAATCGCCGATGCCAGAATCTATGGGTTCTAGGCAGTGGCGGATCCACAAAGGAGCAAGGGTGGTCAAGTGACCCCTGCAATCTCTGCAAATCGCCATTAGAGCACCAAAATTGACCCTCGCAAGTCGCGCGCCACATGCTCGACGAAATGCCCCAAAGGGGCAAGGTCTGTGCGCCTAGCGCGCGCAAGCTTCGTTTTTTTTCTCCGCTCGTCGTCAAAACGACGTCGTTCCATTTAAGTTTTTTTTTCGCTGGACGTCAATACGACGTCGTTCTACTTAAGGTCTTTTTATTATTATTTAAACCTGGCCAAAACGACGTCGTTTTGGCCCAGGTTTTAAAAAACAAAACAGAACCTTTAGCTCTGTTTTTCTTCTGTTTTGCCCGAAACTGAACCCTCCCCAACTCATTTCTCTCTTCACAACTCAAATCCCCAACTAAACCAACCTCTAGCGGCGGTGGAGGTGGTGGCGGTGAAGGGTTATACTCCCCCAAATTCAAGTTGATTTCAAAAGGTGGATTTGTCCCTCAAATTAGAAAGTATGTTATCCTAATTTCTTTATGCTTTAATTAATTAATAAAATTCTTAAATGTCTTTGTTTTTCTTAATTAGTTGTTGTTGTTGTTGTTTGTTGTTGTGGTTTTATTTTTGTTTGTTAGTTTGAATAAATTAGGGCTATATGTTAGAATTAGATTATATCTTGGTTAGTTTGAATAAATTAGAGGTTTTGATTTTGGTTAGTTAGTTAGAATAAATTAGGGTTTTACTTTTATGTTATATATTATATGTTGGTTATTTTCAATAAATTAGGGGTTTTTGTTAGTTTAGTTAGTTTGAATAAATTCGGGTTTTACTTTTATGTTATAGATGATATGTTGGTTATTTTCAATAAATTAGGGGGTTTTGTTAGTTTAGTTAGTTTGAATAAATTGGGGTTTTACTTTTATGTTATAGATTATATATTGGTTATTTTCAATAAATTAGGGGGTTTTGTTTTGGTTAGTTAGTTAGAATAAATTAGGGTTTTACTTTTATATTTTGGTTAGTTTGAATATATCTCTTGGTTACCCTAATTTCTTTTTGTTTTAATTAATTAATAAATAATTTTAAATGTTTTTTGTTTTTATTGATTTGTTATTGTTGTTTGATGTTGAGGTTTTATTTTGGTTTATTAGTTTGAATAAATTAGAGCTATACTTTTATATTAGATTATATCTCTTGGTTAGTTTGAATAAATTAGGGGTTTTTATTTTGGTTAGTTTGCATAAGTTAGGGGTTTTTTTTTTTGTTGATGCTTGATTGGTTATTTCTACCAATACAGTTATGGAACGCTACTTTAAGAGAACGTTCGGATCAACTACTTCTAGTTCGAGTAATGTGGGTAGTTCGAGTTCGAGAGATGTGGGTATTTCAAGAGATGTGGGTATTTCAAGAGATGTGGGTATTTCAAGAGATGTTGATATTTCAAGAGATGTGGATAGTTCAAAAGAAAGTGAGCTGCAAGATATCTTGGCTAATCTTATTGCAGACCCTGGACTTCGACCTCAAATGTTGGATTATGATCCTAACATTTGAGACGAAGTTCGAAGAGCATATCTACAAAAGGGTCCATGTTGGCCTAAGGATCACACATTTCCACAAACTGATATTTCAGGGTATGATCGACGCTTTAATGTCAAGTGGTTTGATGAGTTTGACTGGTTGGAGTACAGTATTAGTAGAGATGCTGCATTTTGCCTTTATTGTTATCTCTTCAAATCCAATTTCAGAATTGGTCAAGGGTGTAGCGACACCTTCACAGAGATAGGTTTTAGGAATTGGAAAAAGAAAGATAAAATTAGGCAACATATTGGACTTGTTGGAAGTGTTCATAATCAATCTAGACAATATTGTGTAGATCTTATGAATCAGAAGTAACACATCCGAACAGTTATGATAAAGCAATTAGAGCAAGCTCGTATTGATTATCGTATTTGCTTGGCAACTTCTCTTGATTGTGTGAGATTTTTGTTGAGGCAAGGTCTTCCTTTTCGTGGGCATGATGAGAGTGACACTTCAAGCAACAAGGGGAATTATTTGGAGCTCTTACAATTTCTTGCTGATCATGATGAGAAAGTTAAAGCCGTTGTGTTAGAAAATGCTCCCGGGAATCTCAAGTTAATAACTCCAACAATTCAAAAAGATCTTGTGAATGCTTATGCCACTGAAACTATTAAGAAAATCATTAAGGATATGGATGGTGCATTCTTCTTTTTATTAGTTGATGAATCGCGTGATGTGTCGGTAAAAGAACAGATATGCGGTGGTATTTCATTATGTGGACAAAAGTGAGGATGTAATTGAGAGGTTTATGGGCATTCAACATGTTAGTGACGCTACATCAAACTCACTCAAGGAGGCTATTGACACATTGTTTTCAAGAGAGGAATTGAGCATTTCCATGCTAAGAGGACAAGGATATGATGGAGCTAGTAATATGAAAGGTGAATTCAATGGTCTTAAAACACAGATTTTGAGGGAAAATTCTTGCGCCTATTATATTCATTGTTTTGCGCATCAACTTCAATTAGCTCTTGTGGCCGTGGCAAAGGGAAATGCTGATATTGCCACTTTCTTCACATCTTGCAATAGCTTGGTTAATATTGTTGGAGCATTGTGTAAGCATCGTGACATGCTTAGAGATCAACTACAAAAGGATATTACGGAAGCTCTTGAACAAGATACTTTTCCAACAGGGTGAGGTTTAAATCAAGAAACTTGTCTCAAGCGTCCCGGTGATACACGTTGGAACTCACATTATGAGACATTACTTAGTATCATCTCCATGTTTAAATATGTGGTGAAAGTGCTTAAATTGATTATTGAGGATGGCTCCACTGATAATCTAGGTGAAGCAAATAGGTCATTGAGAGAAATACAATCTTTTGATTTTGTATTTCACTTATTTTTCATGAGATCTATATTGGGAGCAACAAATGACTTGTCACAAGCATTACAAAGGAAAGACCAATAAGATATTGGGAATGCAATGACTTTAGTCAAAGTTTGCAAGGACCAACTACAACTCATGAGAGGGAATGCATTTGAAGCCTTGCTTGATCAAGTATCCTCCTTTTGTGCCAAACATGATATCTTAGTTCCAAACATGGAAGATGCATATGTAGCTCAATGGAGATCACATCGAAGAGCTCCTAGAATAACACACCTCCATCATTATCGTGGAGGCATCTTTATTCAAATCATTGAGTGGCAATTTGCGGAATTTAATCATCGCTTCAGTGAGGTAAATACTGAGTTACTTCTTTATTTGGCATGTTTGAGTCCGGATGATTCATTCTTAGCATTTGACAAACTAAAGTTACTTCGTTTTGCTGAATTTTATCCTCAAGATTTTAATCCCAGAGATCTCTTGGCACTTGAAGATCAACTCTTGATTTATATTAATCATATGCGTACGATGGCTGAGTTTTCTCAATTGAAAGGGATTGGTAGCCTTGCAAGAAAAATGGTGGAGAATGGATTACATAGAACATATAATTATGTTTATTTGCTTCTCACATTAGCCTTAACTTTACCGATTGCAACTGCTTCTGTGGAGAGAGCCTTTTCTGCTATGAATATTGTAAAAGGTCCACTTCGCAATCGAATGGGAGATCAATGGTTGAGTGACAGTTTACTTGTTTATATTGGGAAAGATGTGTTTACTTGTATTGATAATGAAACTGTAATGCTACGTTTTTAGAATATGAAAACTCGTCGTGGACAATTGTAATGTACTTGTTTCCATTAATTATGAATTATAATATTATCATTTCAATTTTATGGGTATATTTTGTATAAAATTTTTTTAAGCCTTTAGATGTTGACCCTTGGAAGTAAATTTCCTGAATCCGCCACTAGTTCTAGGCAGCGGCTGCAAGCTTCCTTTATGTTTTCTCAACAACATGAAAAAAGAGAATGTGTTTTTTTATGTTTATTTTTCATAAAATGTGTTTTGTTTAACTGAAAATAATATAAATTTATTTTTTCTCCACCCATAGATTAGATCCAAGGGTGGGTGACCACTAATTCCTTGCACCCCAGAGTTTAGCAGAACAGGATTGATATAATATAATATTAAACTTGATCATTTTTTTTCTTAGATTCAGCCAATATTGTCTTGGTCATTCCAGCCACATATCAAACTTTGGACCGAACCTTAGGCCTGATTAGCCACATGTCTTATAGTTTCATATATCGAGTCGCATAACGTTCCTCTAGATGGATTTAACCTAGCCTCCAACATTGCCCTCTCAATTCCTTGACCTTCAGTTGGTGGAAGGGTTACTGAATCAAAATTTTACGAATTTGGAATTTCCTCCAAATGTTTGGACTTCAAGAATGTCATGCTTTATTATGGAAATTACGGTGTTTGAATTAAATTGGGATTTAAGGAGATAACCAATCAATTTTTTTAAAAATTTCAACTTCCCCAACCGTTGGAAACCTTAGGCACTATATATAGCAATTTGCCTTCAAACTTTTCTTAGAAATCTTTCTCACATCGAACTTTAAATTTCTTTCTTAGATCCATCATTTCAGGCTAAAGGTAGAATGCTTACTTTCTCATTCTTGATCATTTCATTGTTTTTTTCCTAACATTTCAAAACTCTTAGTTGATGTTGCTGAGAAGGAGAGTTCCGCTAACCCTGCCGATTCTAATTCTGATCAAGGCGAGAAAAGGCCACATGCCTCCACCCAAGGTAAGTCGTTCTCCATGCTTAATGATTTTCTAAAAACTTATATATTCGCTTCTTCGAATTCTTAGGAGAAATACTTTTGAAAGTTTAACCCCAATTTTTTCATAAGACACTTCCACCCAAGATATTGATCCTCCACCTCAGTTCCTCCGGCCTAAAAAGATTCCGCGAAACATTTTGCCATCAGATTTGGCTGCGCCTTAAAATAAAAAATTTCCTTAGATTTGTAGGTTCATCAAGGTTGGTGGAACAACCTTCCCACTCGATCGTGGCAACGTAATCTGCCACTTCTTCATCCGTTGTTCCAGTAAACCTCCTCCATCCCTACATATTTTTATTTACTAATTTTGAGGGCGTTGACTTATCTTTATGCCTCAAAATATAGGAAGCTCAACATCCCATATTTGAGACAGAAGTTGGAGAGCATATCATGAACTCTGAGCATCAGTTCAGGGTAAGCTCATCTTCTCGACCACTTTTTTTTTCTTTGCATAGCATTTCTTTCATACTTACCAAAATTCTCAAATTTAGTTGGCCAGCACCTATACTTCGAGACACTCGGACAAAGCTCCCACATAGTCACATGAGACGGCCCAAACATCTGGAGGTCGTCCTATGGAGCCTGAGGCCATGCTGACAGAGGAGGACTTCCCTCATATGCCGAATCACCAAGTACTTCAAAATTTCAAGTGTTTTTTTAATTATAAAAAATTCTTTTACATTTGCCCCCAAGTTCTTACTTGAACATTTAAATATTTTAGAGGACTTATGCTGGACCAGAGTTTGCCCCAGCCGATACAACGACCACTAAGGTTGAGCTCCAACCCTTCTTCACCATGAATTTAGAACCTCCTTTGAGCCATCCTTCTAAGGCGGTCCCAGAAAACCCGATTCATTAGGTAACTTTACTTCACTTCATTTTTTTTTTCGAATTCCTAAGTTTTTAGATAAGTTACATTCTTCTTTTTAGGCGAATATGGTGGATGTTCATGTTACCCTGGTGGACCAGGCAACCGTCACCAGCAATATGCATGAGCTAACTTCCACCATTCCCATTAATGGAGACACAAAACTTGAGCCTATCCTTCAGTTGACCTCAGAAGCTCCCATCTAGGTAGTTTGCACCATTGCAATCTATGAGTTCTAGTTTGACATGTGAGTAAAGACTTCCATTCTAGAACTCATGTATTTGATTGCGTTCAGTGTACTTGTTCTTATGCAAGCACCTACACCATTGCAAATAATTTCTCATGAAATAAACATCCCATTAAAAAGAAAACATCAAGTTCATTATTTCTTTTTATCTATTCTTTGTTTACTTTCTGGCCCTCTATATAAACCCCCACCCCACTCATCTTTAACCCCCCTAACTCATCTGTAAGCAGCAAGTATAATCTTCCCTCTCATGGATGTTTCATTGATATGTTGTTTTAGTAGATTTGTCACTTGATCTGTTGTTTATGTTGTTTCTGTATATTTATGTTGTTTCTGGTTGCTCTGTTTTTGTACGGTCTCTGTAACGAAAAGATAGCTCTTTTATGTATGGTTTTGTGTATGATTTCTACCACTCATCTAAAATATGGTTTATGACTATCATTGCCACTTTGAGTTTTAAAAGCGTTTATAATTTGCACTTTACTTTTAGATGAGGTGATATAAATTACCAATGGATTTCAAAAGAATGAGATTTGAAAAACATGATTCTAAGTTCCAGGATTTGAAGTGTCAGTAGTGAGGCATCTGATCAAGAACCCAAGAAAAATGTAAGCTTTTACAGGCATATATTTGGGCATGGTCTGTTTGGTTGATGAGAAAATTAAGACCTACACACATATCTTATGCAAGCACCTACACACATATCTTGGTGTCGGCACACTCAATGACTTGACACCTAGTCATTCTCTACATATAGAGAAGATACTGCGTATACTGGTCTTGGCGGAATATCAACGCCCAATTGATACTCCTATGACCAGGAACATGTTTAGGATTAGGGATAATGATAAGTCTCGGTGTATGCAATCTCATTACATAATTCTCATGTCCACTTATATATTCCTAGGACTATAGTTGTTTTGCAGTTCATATGATAACATAATCATGAATTAAAACAACTGGTCTTGCCCATAAATAACTCAATAAGTCATTACAAAAGATGTCTTTAACACTAACTATTACATAATTAGTTGTCTTTAAGGGCATATATCTAACAAACTCATGCTCGGGCATATTAACCGTCTGGCCCTCACTTCTCTAAACCTCCCCAAGTACTCTTGGACCAATTCATTCGATCATTGGCTTATCTTGGCCAAGTCGGCCATCGAGACCTCTAGCTCTGGCTGATAGAATTGCTCGGTGAAGATTTGCTCCATGGTTTGTTAATTAGGAACAGAGTTTTGAGGTAGCTTAACATATCACAAGAAAGCAGCTCCCGTCAGGATACTCGAAAATAGCCTCAATTTCAAGGCCTCAAGATGTCCAATCTCAGCACATTGGGCCATGAATCGGCCAATATGCTCCACGGTCAACTGAAGTCCGCCTCTCGAAAATAATGCCTAGTCTGGAACTTTGAATCATCGTGGAAACTCCTTTTGATCAAAATACTCAGGCTATGGCCTCCGGTAGATTGGTCTACCAATCCTTCTAGTATGAGGCACCATATCTTGGATCATTTTTCTCGACCGCTCCTCAGTCTATTGCTTGATTTCCTAGTAATGGATTATTCAAGTTCTCATTCCCACCAAGATTATGCCATCCACTGATTCTAACAAATTGGTTTATATGAGGCCCATCGAAATTGACCTTTGGCGGAATTGGTTATATGATCGGAATCCTTGGAATTGATTAGTTGCCACGTATGAGTTGTTACCCATCGGAGAAACATTAACCACTGGGGCTGGGTTGCCACAAGTTGGTGGATTAGGTTTATGCAGATTCGCCCCAAAGATGTTTGGTTGGGCCTCCCATTGAGGCCCCGCCGCTAGCATTTCATTCAACGCTAATTCCCATTTTGGCCATTTTGTTGGTCTGAGCCATGGTTTAGGCCATTATCTAAGCCACCTCTTGCATTCGTTGATGGTTGAGGTTGTTAGATGTCTCCATTGCATGGATGAGTTGTTGGATTTCCAATGAAGTGGCCAGATTTGGCCTCAAGACTAGTCCTCCAGCAACTTCCATAACATCGTCGACCAATACGTGGTCGGGAGCGACGACTATGGTTCGGCTGAGGCCATTTTAGCCTTGCTGAGTGTTCATAACATTTTGTGGTCGAGTGTTCATGGGAAGTGAATCTTCAAATTCCGAATGAAGTCTAGACTCTTCAAATTCTTGATCTCTTATACGATTCCTCCTAGTGTTTACTACCGTACAAAACCTAGTGATCCCACCAGGCGTCCCAAATTATGTTTCCTTGTTTTCGGCAGAGGTGGCCAATGGAAGGAAATTTTGGTCATTCCTCTCTTGAGTTGCGTAGGCGCGCCTCCACCGAGACACCGAATGGCTTGGATGGATATCTTATGCCTTTGACTTCTAATCAAGTGATTGATCCTTGGCCTAGGTTTTTTCACTTCCTCGAGCTCGATGATGGTTAGGCTTCATATGGATGTTTTTGTGTTTTTGAGGGTTTTTAATGAAAATGGTGCAATTAATTTGAACTAAATGGTGAGAATTGAAGTGCGATAAAATAGATCAAAGTGATAAATAAACGTAAAGTATAGAAAGAATGAAATAAAAACGATAAGAACAATAAACTAAATTAAACTTAATAAAAATTTGATAACAATGAAAAGTAAAGCAGTTTAAATAAACTTGAATTTAAAAAGCAAGATAATGTAAATTGCAAGAAAGTAAACTTACACTAGGAAAAAGGAAGAACTTGCTACTCTAAGTGCTTGAAAAGTAAAATCTTAAGCCTAGGAAAAGAAAAGTGCGTGACAAAAAATAGGTTTGTGTGTTTGATGATGTGTGTCTTCTCCCTTCGTCTGACGAGGTTTATATAGAGGCATCTGCCAGCCTATTGGTTGACCATTAAATGGCCCGAGGTCAGCTCCTTTGAAATTCCTTCCTTTTGAAGCCTCCTAAATCCATGGGATCACATCGATGAAGATCTTCTGATTGCTTGATTCTTTTTGTTTGGGAATACTCTGTATTGTCATCAATTTCCTTGATTTCTTTTCTTGTGAGGCTTTCATCACGTGCATGTAATCCTCCGAAAATCTTGGTTTCGAATACGTGGCTTGGGCTTGGACCTCTGAATCTCTAGTTTGACATATGAAGGAACATCGTGACCTTTGAGTTCCTAGAATTCTAGAGTTTGTTGACAATCCACTAAGGTGGGTGGTATAGGAACTCCAAATATTTGGACGTTGGGCTTGGCCCCACGTTGGACCATCTTTGAGTTCTCCAAATATTCGGATAAAGGCAATGGTCTCCTACCCCATAGTCATTGAGTTCTCCAAATATTTGGATATTGGGTATTCTAGAGTTGGTTGAGAATCCGTGGAAGTTGGCATGGGAGCTCCAAGATCCACTGAGAAAACTCTTATTTAATTGTCATATTTATTTATTAATACACACACAGACACACACACACACACACACACACACACACACACACACACACACACATATATATATATATATATTTGAGCAAGGCCATAGCAACGAGGAGGAAACTCGAGCATGGGACTCAACGTCGGCGAGGAACCTCAATGAGTGATGGCCACATAACTTTTCTTTTTCCCCTATGGCCATATCCTACTGACCGTATGGCCTCAATGAATGAATTAATATGTGTTAACTTAACACAAGGAAGGACAATGTTGGCGTGGGCCCCAACAAGCATTTAGACCATTTAGATGGCCTTTCCCTTGTCGCCCGATCCTTGATGGCTGTTGGGAAGTTTTGCTTCTCTTTTTCAAACACACATGCATAGAAAAATATGTTTATTAGAATTAATATATATATGTGTGTGTGTGTGTGTGTGTGTGGGTCCCTTCAACATTTATTAAGCCATTTGAATGGCTAATTCTTTGTCTTTTACGATTTTAGCATACAAGACCCACAAGGATCTTGTTGTTATATTTCAGAACTTCCTCTTGAGGATTTGCCTAGCGGCCGCTTGGAAATCAAACAAGATGACCTCTATTTGTTTGGGTTTTGGCATCAGAGAACACCATTGTGCTCTCCACCTTGTGATGTAATATTATATATACATACAGTGGCGGTTCCAAGATTCAAAAGCCGATTGGGCAAAACTTACATACTAAACTTAATGGTACAAGTTAATTTCAGTAATAAACATAAAAAGATCACCTAGTCCACATGAAAGAATCCTCAATAACCATGTGGCGAGGGACGAGCCGTCCAATTAGGGGATTATGCTCCCATACACTCACAGCAGAATCCTCAATATTCGTGTGGCTGAATTAAGTCATACGTGTGCAGACTGTCCGGCAAGGGCCTTCGGTAACACCCCACCAAGGGTGCCCAGGATATAACCAAGTATCCATATCCAAGTTTCCATCCTTTCCAAAATCCATATCCAACCAGGGAAGGTACATACGATGATGCATGCCCCATAATCCAATATATATATATATATATATATATATATATATATATATATATATATATATATCCGACTCAAAACCCAAGCCTTTACACATAATAATAATAATAATAATAATAATAAGTATATTCTCTGAAATTCTCATGTCCCTTTTTAAAGGCCGAAACCAATCTGATAACCCATTTTCAAGACCTCACTAACCAAAATCTGTAACCCACATTCATAAACGCATATATATATATATATATAATTATAATGTAATACACTCCAAAAGATTCAATTTTCAAAAACCATAATTAAACAATGTTATAATCTCAATATTAAAACACAATATACATACATTCCAAAATTCAGGAAGCAATGCACCTTTAAATCAATTGTCCAAACACCACAAACTCGTTAATTGACCTCAACCACGAATTTAAATTCAAACCATAGTTCCTGGAACTTAACTTGTAAACACAACCTTAGAAAAGTCCTAAGGCCATTCTAGTACTTTCCAAAGGACGGGACGGTCCCAAAAAACCCGTGGTCAAACCTCCCATTTTTGGTCAACTGGGCCCAAAGGCCCACGACCTTCGATTTCTAATCCGAACGTTCCTATTGGTCTAATAGAGTTTACTAAACACGCCCCAAGAGTTTGGTCTCAATCGAGCGGTCGGATTGGTAACCGGTTTGCTTAACCCTAAATCATTGATTCAGAGTATACGGGACTCCGATTCTCGATCCGCGAATTTCTACACGATTCTAGAGGTACAAAGAACAACATATTTGAAATTGGGACGGATCGGAAGGTCTAAACCATTCGATCCTTGATATAGCATAATAGGTGAAATATCCGTTTGATAGTCAAACGACGACCAATTTCAACTCCGAGCATACCGTCGTGCTCGGGACGACCAGGGAACAAGTCTAGAATACAATTGGCCACCACACAGTGGCCCACGAGCCGCCACACACACTAGCAGAGCGTGGATGGCTTGAGTAATTTCCAGCGATCAGAAAATCTCCAAAGCGCCGGTTGACAGGACCCAACCTAGATTCCACCCCGGAACTCGAGTCAGACCCTGCTGGTTTGCCCAACAACAACCCTTGTCGGGCCCACAACCTAAATAGTTACCCTCTTCCCGAGATTTACACAGAAAGGGACCAAGACTTCTGCCGAAAAACGGGCAGAGTCTCCCCTATAACAAGGACTATCCCCAAAATTAAAACCTGCTCAAACAAGCAACAGAAATAATTATGCCAAGCGCCAGCATGCTACAGATATACAACACAGGCCTCCGGCCATCAAATACAACCCTAACGGGCGATACAGAGCATTCTAAGAGTTTCAAAACAAACAACGGAATAGAAATAACAGAATACAAAGTTTAGGGTTCAAGGACGACAATCCTACCCTTCAAACGAAGCTCGAGAAGAGAAGCGCACGGCCGAACTGTAATGAAGCGACGACTACGGTCTGGGGGGCGCAAAATAGAAAGAGTGTGAGTAGACAAAAACAAGGTTTTACATACTTAAATCAAAGTACTAACCCCACCGTTAAAAGTAATGTGAACCATGCATATGAAAACGTTTATATACTTGATTGATTTGAAAACCGTACTATCTCGAAGTACGTGAAAGCAACCCAGTTTAAAACCCCTTTTTCGAACGACCAACCTTTTACCTTTCCCAAGGCATAACCTCCCAAATCATGAAACCCATATATTTGTAAAACAGAATTAGGAGAATTAGATAAACGTGAGTACGAAAGTATCATAAAACTCCATAAACCAAAACAATCTTTAAAAATATCAAAGATCACCTTCATGCCAAGAAAACCAACTCGACAACAAATAGAAATCACTTGCAGTTCAAATCATATATATAAATATATATAAATTAGGATTTACAATCCAATAAGTAAAACTTATCAAGTACTAAAATCTAATCAAGTACTACACCGAAATAGGTAAACAGTTTCCCCAAACTTCCCCACTCTCACAATCACGTGCTCACAAGCACGACAAGCGAGGAACGATCCTCATTAAAATAAATATGAATATGAAGGTACTAACTCACTCGTATAGGTATAATATGACCTCAACAACAAACACAAGTACCAGGGGAAAACAATTCAACATGAGATCATTTAACTGAACACCGGTACAGTCTCATCAAGACACCGTGTCCAGGGTTGAGCCATCCAAAGTGGGACTAAACTCACAGGCCTATATGGTAAAAACTTACCAACCATAACTTCGAAATCTGTCCTACGCACGCAGACTACCCAATCAAGGGTCTACAGCTACACCCCGTTAAGGTATGCACTGGATCGAACCATACCAAATCCAGGTAACCATATCATATCAATCGCCATGCGATCATCAGTACCAGAACAGGGGGATGTACAATACAAGGTGCTAACATCACACACATCAATCGCCACGCGATAACGATATATATATATATACTTAACCAATTCCTAAATCAAACACATGTACCCAACCCCAAAACAACAGACACCAGGACATATACAAGTCCATCAGTCAACTAACTCATATAAATACTCAAAGTCAGGACATCACCGTCCAAAACATATATTTCTATATTCAAAATAATCACAAGGGTCAAATGACCGCATAATAGACCTTACTCAATTCAAATGTCACATTTCTTTTAAAACCACAATCAAAACCCAACTTAAACCAAAAGTCAATAAAGTTACGTAAGGGACCTCACGTCCCGACACAAGGCATTCCAACCCAAAGGTATGTAATTAAAGTATAAAGAATTCATTGTAAACACATGCCGTTAAACCAAACGTATAATCCCAAAATAAGTGGTTAAGTTATAAATACAACTCTTACGAGCATAACCCAATAGTATACATATAAATTTCCAATATATAATAATATGATTTCCCAAAGTATAGAATATACTTATATATATATATATAATCCTTTCCCATTACTCCAAAGTATTTATTCAAAAGGTCAAAATAGCCCAATAAATAATCCGAAATCCAATGCCAAAACCCATCAGACGTCACTACGTCCCGATCAATACCCAAAGGTATAAATAATAATAAAATATAGCCATCAGGGCCCCACAAACAAACCGGCAACCCAAATCAAGCATTAAACTCAAATGCTAGTTCTTTTAGTATTTTTCAACCAAAATCAAACAAGACTTAAACATTTATCACATTCAAGATTTAAAACAATTATTGAATATCATTTCATGCATTTCATGCAATTCATCCAAATCATACTCATTTGAAAACAAAGTCCACTCACCGTTGGTCCTATGCTGCACAACCCTAAAAGGGTCCCGGCTGCTGCGTAGCAGAGTCAACGTACCTAAAGCGATAAATACGAGGATTGGATTAGTATTCGAACCGAACGAGAATCGTAAACTCAAATCCTATCAAAACCCGACTTAACGTGCATGTACGTCGTACGAAGGATTCTAAGGTCAAACTACCTCTTTTAACTAGTGGGACCGCCTCGGAAGACTCACGGTCAATCGACGGTCAAACACCCCTTTTCGGTCAACCAGGGCCCACAGAGCCCACGACCTCCAAATCGATCCGGACATTCCTAGAAGTCCAACAAAGTTAACTACGTGGCAAGGTGACCTCAGGAGAGCCTCGGTCAAACCTGGTCAAACTTGGTCAAACCGACCCGAAAAGGTCAAACCGGACCTGTAGGTCCCATGACCTCCAAACTTACATCCGAAAGTTCCTACAGGTTCAACATGACCTAAACAACGTGTCCTGAAAGTTTGGTCTCGATCGGAAAGTCGGATCGCTCACGATCGCACGATCGGACGGTTAAGATTTAATTCAAGCTTCAAGTCATTGATACGGAGTATCCGGGACTCCGAATCATGATCCGTCAATTCCTATACAATCCTTGAAATACGAGGAACCACATACGTGAATTTGGATTCGATCCAACGGTCCGAACACATCGAACCTACGAAACGCGCAATAGGCGTACGTTGGTTCGATCGTCAAACGACGTTCGAATCAGAATCCGCACACACGTACGCGTTCGTAGTGACACGAGGATCGCAATGGAACCAAGAACCACCACCACACCACCACCACGAGCCGCCACACGCGCCACCGTGGGTGGTGGGTAGCTAGAGTAATTCCGGCCAGTCAAAAACCTTCGAATCTCGACCTAAACTACCTACCAAACAAATCAGCCCACCCCTAAAAGCTCAGAACCGGTGAGAACCGACGGAGAACCGGCCAGCATCACAGCCAGATCACGGCCAAACCACCTAGGGTTTTGGCCTGATCTGTGCTGTTCAGATCGGCGGCGTAGCCGCCCCAATGTTGTCGCGCACCCACCAAAACAGAGAGAGGAGGAAGAGGGCTACCTGATTTGGGTGGAGCCGACGTTTGAAACCGCCGGAGAAGTCACCGGCGTCGATGGCGAAATTGCCGGAAGTTGCAAAGCTCACCATAGACGAACGTCGGTGAGATAGCCTCCGATCCATGGTGGGTTAGAACCGGACGGAGGAGAGCTTCCAATCCCGACCGGTCTCAGCCCCAACCGTGCATCGTGCAGCCGGAATCGAAGAGAGAGAGAGTGGCGGTCGAGAGAGAACGCAGGGAGGAGAGAGAAACGGAGGAGAGAGAAGTTGAAAACCAGATCTGATTGGCTGAGGGGTATTTAACAAATTCTGAAATGACGCTTAGGTCCTTTTTTAGCGTTACAAATTCGAATCAAACGTGCCGCACGTCCCCAAACTTGTTTCGACATGCCGGACGCAATGGTGTAACCCTTTTCGCCAAATTCCATCCCAAAAATATCGTTGACCAAAATGCCCCTTAATTATTAGATTTCAATTTTATTATTTAATTCATTTTAATTCCTTTTTAATTCATTTTAATTATCCAAATTAATTAACTAAATTAATTAATTCATTTTATCTTATAAATTGGGTCAGGGTCATCACACCAGTCAAGTCCTATACCCAAAGATAAAGCACGTCAAGGGGAGCAAGTTTCATACCTGAAAACCTAGAATGCTTATGGCTTCGATTCGCACAATCTAACTACGAATCAAGTCGGGCTTTGGGTGGGAAAGATAGAGGAGAGGCTGAGGAGTGTTTTGGGTATGATATCACGATCGGTGGTGGTCGGTTTTCGCCGAAAAATTGACTGGAAGCTACAGCTTTGAAGGGGCCAGTTTGGCTTCATTTTTCATTCAAATTTCTGGGCTAAGCTCGAGGAATCTAGGCTAGAAATTTGTATGGATGTGAAGAGGAGGGAGAGGCGAGCATTTTGGCTGTGGTCTCATGGCCTGAGGTGGCCGGACGGCGACTAAACCGCCATCTGAAACGACGGTGTCGCGAAGAGAGAGAGAGAGAGAGAGGAGAGAGAAAGAGGGTTTTGCGCGCGCGTCCGGGGTTAGGGGCAATTCTGGGTTTTCATGGGTTTTAAAATAATGTTTCAAATGACCAAAATGCCCTTTTTTGTTTTTAGACCTCGGAATTGAGCGTGCCACCAGTCTATGGACTCGTTTTGACGAGCTCGACGCAATGGTGCCACTCAATTCCCCGTTGGTCATTAGTTGGGTTTCATCAAGGGCGTTCTAGCCCCCATGGTCGACTTTGTCAACCAGTTTTCTTCATGGAGGGTGTCCTTCAAGGAAACCAGTGAGGTGACTTCCTTGGTGGCCTTCAACTGCGAGGTGGCCAAAACTTTCACTTTTGTTGGACTTCTAGCCATTATCTCACTTGATCTGGAATTTAGAAGCTAACACTTCTACTTTTATTTTATTTATTTATTTAGAAGTCCCCAGTGGCGCCACCTTCTTTTTGTTGATTCAATAAGAAAAAGGTAAAAATATATTGCATTAAATTTGTGGTTGACAACAACTTACTGAAAAAATGAATATATTTCGGTGGGTCACCATCGAATAATAGGTAAAAAATTGGTTAGATACAACCGAACTCCTTTCAATTTTACGATGGAACACCATTGAATATTAGGTTAAATTTAGGTCATCTACAACAGAACTTTTTTGGATTTTTAGATGAAACACCACTGTAATTTCCTATCGTGTTCGGTACTAATCTATTGAACCTAAGCAGCAACCACCATGCAACTAAACACTTGAAAAACGCAAAAACAAATTAACTCATACCTCATTCGAAGACTCCTTAACTTCAGTGTCACCTTTTATGAGTAAATACTAAGTATATGTTTGACCAATAAAAGTGTATAAATCTTGTTAGGGTTTCGTTATGAGAACAAGAGAAGAACATGATAGTTTGAGATTTATTGTTATGTTGGCTCTAGTGATAAGATTTATTTTTTATTTAAAATTTTCTTTGTCCTTAACGGTAATTACGTAAAATTGTAGAATATGTTATTCATGTTTAAATTAGTGTTGGTTCAAAAAATAGGATTGATGGGTCCAAAAAAAATTAGAGGGATTGACTATTTATGCCAAATATAGGGGCCCAAATTATAAATAAAAACCCTACATGTAATGAACTTTAGAAACACACCCAAAACTCATTTACAACATTACAAAGAGGCTTCGAACTTCCTATAAATTACAAAACTGCCATCGATTTCTTAAAACAAGCTCAACCCCGAAACCTCATGAAAAACCCAAAACACTCAACATGGCATCAAAGTAATTTTAATAATCAAAATTAAATTTAACACGGCCAGTTGTCATTTTTCAGGTTTTTTTTGGTTTGTTTATAGAAATTAAATGGTATAAGATTTATCTATATCACTAGTGTTAATAATGCTGATAATAAATATATAACGAAATATCTCAAAAAATTACCCTAATATTAAACAAGATATTTATAACAGAAGCGCTCTCCGAACAAAAAATAATTAAAGCAGAAGCGCTTCTTTTTATTTATTTAATTTTAATTTTCTGGAGCCTATTTCCGTCATGACCGGTCCTCCACTTCCAAAGCACCCAGATACAGAGGCGGGAAAATTAGCCGAGCCCGAAAAACCCCAATGAGCTTTTGAAAACCACCATAATTGCGGCAAGCAATCCCCACCGAATTCTGCAAAACAGAGAATGGAGAGAATACACGTGACCGTGCGAGCTCGGCCGCTCTCGGCTGAAGACGCCAAGACGAGCCCTTGGCGTATCTCAGGCAACTCCATCTTCATCCCCAACCACTCCTCCAATTTCGAATTTGGTACCAAACCCTCTCTCTCTCGCTCTCGCGTCTGCTGCTCTGCAGTTTTAACTCCCATGGGTTTAATGTTTTTATTTTCCAATTTTCTTATATTTTCTTCCTTCTTTGTTTATTTTTCGGGTTTGTAGATCGAATTTTTGGTGAAGATTGTAAGACCTTCGAGGTCTACCAATCTCAGACCAAAGATATAGTCGCGGCCGCAGTTCGCGGTTTCAATGGTACATTCAATTACACCCATTTTTGACTTAATTTGAATTTTCACTTTAAATTCTGATATATTATATATATATATATATATATATATATATATATATATTATACATTGTTTTGCTTATTTGTAGGAACAGTTTTTGCTTATGGGCAAACTAACAGTGGGAAAACTCACACAATCCGAGGGTCGGCTACTGAGCCGGGGTGATTCCTCTTGCAGTGCGTGAGATGTTCAACATTATTCAAGAGGTACTCGTTTAGTAAGTGCGGGTTGGACTGTCAAATGTATAAAATGGGTTAAATCAGTGGGCAACATTGTAAATTGCCAAAGTAACTAATCTGAAAACTCTATTACCAAATTAGTGTTGCTAGTTCTAATGTTGAAAAGGTTTAGTGAAAAGTTGTACGGTTACATTTACATGCTCTAGAAATCACGTTAGCCTTTCAGTTCTCAGCTACAGAAAATTGTTGTTAGCCTGGACTCGTAAAAACAGTTGAAATGAGTAGGTGGCCTCTTATTTACGTAGCTTAGCTATTAGCATTTGTGAACTACTGAATATTATACTATAAACTCAGCGTACGCACATACTCAGGTTATTTCTTGCTTTTAGGATGTTGATCGGGAGTTTCTTTTACGAATGTCTTATATGGAGATCTATAATGAGGACATAAATGATTTATTGGCTCCTGAGCATCGAAAATTGCAGATTCATGAAAGTTTAGAGGTATTGAATTTACTATAAAGTTGAATTATTATGATAGTTTGTCAATAATTATATTGCTGCAAGTTCTGTTTCCTTTATGCGCATGCAGCGAGGGATATATGTTGCTGGATTGCGCGAAGAAATTGTTGCCTCTCCAGAGCAAGTGCTTGATCTCATGGAGTTTGGGGAATGTAATTACCTTTTTACAGTATCATACGCGTTCTTCTTTTTCAAAATACTATTCAAGAGTTATTTAGCTCTCTCTCTCTCTCTCTCTCTCTCACACACACACACACACACATACACACACACACACAAACACACAAACACACACACACACACAAACACAAACACACACACAAACTCACAACACACATACATACCAACTCCCGGCACACAAATACACATGTAGAGACCATTTATAAAAACACCATCCACTCTCAATCCCTCCTTCACCTAAAAGCAAGGTGCTATTATTGACCTAGGCATTTTGACATTATTTTGACATTATCATCCTTTAAAATTTCAGCTCATCGGCATATTGGAGAGACAAATATGAATCTGTACAGTAGTAGGTCCCACACCATTTTCCGCATGGTACAATTTTACATCCTTACCGTTGTTGGTTGCCATTTAGGTTATACATCTCATATGGCTATTACTATGCTTTAAATAGATAATTGAAAGTCGAGATAGAAACGAAGATGAAGATATTGGTAGTTCTTGTGATGCGGTCCGTGTTTCAGTTTTGGTATGTTTTTATTAAAATTAATAGATATCTTTATTTTTTTTCCTTCCCTCCTATTTTATTATTGATGAAACGTGTGTTTTTGTTGTATTTGTAATTCTCACAAAAATTCTTTTGTTTTGCTCTGAATGTTTCTTTTGGTTCTAGAATTTAGTGGACCTAGCTGGTTCAGAACGTGCTGCAAAAACCGGTGCCGAAGGTGTCCGGCTCAAAGAGGGTTCCCATATAAATAAAAGCCTTATGACATTGGGAACTGTCATTAAAAAATTGAGTGAAGGTGCTGAGAGTCAAGGGTATGTTCTGCATTTGTTGAATGTCAAGTGAATTTCTATGTACATATCATATATTGACCTTATTCAGTACTTGATGCAGGGGACATGTACCATATCGAGATAGCAAACTTACGCGAATTTTGCAACCTGCTTTGGGTGGAAATGCAAATACAGCTATAATATGCAACATCACGCTAGCACAAGTAAGGTTTCTGATGGTCATTTTTTAATGATAAACAGAATTATTTATTTATTTTTTGAAAAGGAGAAATTTTATTTCATAAAAAAAGGGTACAGAAAAGTGGACAAGTAATCCACCAATAACAGAAAGAAACAGGACAACTAGTACATAGATGTACAACTATGAGAAGAAACCAATCCTTATCAAGACACTGCTGCCTTCCAATCAAGCAAAATATTTGAAAGGGATGTTTTCCTAAAAATTGGAGAAACAGAAGCCCATACCGCTGCCCAGTACTTTGCCTAAATAATAACCTAAATACAAGGAGCAAAGTCTTGTTGGACAAGAGGTCCATCATCTTGATAATCTCATAAAAAAAAAAAACCAAACTATAACTCTGTCATCTGAAATAAACAAACCCTGCTTATATCTACCCCAAAGCAGACTTGATTTTCCCCGACAGGTCTTGATGAGGAACACAAGTGGATAGGTTTGATGGTTGAATAAAATTGTTTACACCTTGACGATTTGATGATCGAATAAAATTGTCGGAACTTTTCAGCTCTCTAAGTTTGTGTGATGCAACCTAACCCTAGTTGTGATGCACTAAGGCCTCTAGGAGTGATTCCTAGAATCCTACTGGTGTGGTGCTAGTAGTTCCTATCCTTTTCCTATAATTGCTTATCGTTCCATAAATTTCCCTTTTGTTCTTTCTCACTACAATCTTACAGCCTTTGACCAAAAAACTACAATCTTACAGCCTTAGAAGATTTAATTTTAAACAAGCTTCAATCTTGTCTATTAATTATCCCTCTTGTCCTGCATCAGGTCTCCACTTCATCCCAACAATAATCTCAAAAATTATTGTACTTCTCTCTAACCAAATTACCCAAAAAACCATTTCATAATATCCATGCTTTCCCTTCACCCCCAAAAGACTTAAACAGTTCACAAAGACTTTCTGAGGGTGGCTGAGGAATAACCCAACTAACCCCAGCAGCCTAACACATCGCCACGCCAGCCCTAAAGGATATGGGAAATGTAAGAACAAGTGAGTTCCAGACCCACCGCTTTTTGCACAAAAGAATGTTAAATGACAGGCATTACTTGGAGGGTTGTCAACTTCTCGAATAGTGTGCACATGTAACAGGACGCTTATGGGATAGGTTTATGTATGTAGGTGTAAGGGCTTCCTTTCTTTGGTCGTTTGGTTGTTAGCTTACATTGGATGGGGTCCTGAATATGGCAAAGAGGTTCTTTAATTATGTTTAGACCATATGATGCACATTTTATGGGAGGAAATTTTGGATTTCATATCTCAAATTTCACTGCTTCAAACAGTAGAAACGCGATTAAGAAAAAGAGGATATCATCTAGTACTTTCAGTTTAGGTTCAAATTTTCTTAGAAGGTTCCTAATCAACCACAAGAATACTCAACTCGAAAAATAGTAGTATATTGTGTATTGGTCAAAAGAGTGTTAATGATTGACACCCAACTTTTGTAAGGTACTGTTTGCTTCTGACTCTCTTGTTTTCTGTAACTTGTGCAGTTGAATATTCTTTAACTTTTGAATTATGATATTTTATTTTGTATGTTCTCGCGTGGTTTCTCAGAACCTTTGGTTTGACAGATTCATGCAGATGAGACTAAAAGCAGTCTCCAATTTGCAAGTAGAGCATTACGTGTCACAAACTGTGCTCATGTCAACGAGGTTTTTTTTTTCATTTTTTATTTTTAATTGTTTTTTGGGTTAGATTTAAATCTTCCCCTTGAGATTCTGCTTAGTAGGCATTTATTGGTCGTAAGGTTGGTTCTTTTATGCCTACCACTGCATTTGAACCTATTTCTTTTCTTCATGGCAGATTTTAACAGATGCTGCTCTTCTAAAGCGTCAAAAGAAGGAAATTGAGGTGCTTCGAGCCAAATTGCAGGTTGGTTTTATTTTTATAGCCAGCGTTGTCATTCATATATAATTATCAATTTTAGATTGTGTATGTGAAGTGTAAGCTTTTTATTATTCTGTGTTTCAGGAATCTCATTCAGAACATTGGGCAGAGGAAATCCTCAATCTGCGAAATACACTACTGCAGGTTTGACAATATACACTTTATGGTTTCCTGTAAATAGAAGAAGCAAGTGTATTCTGGAATATGTATACTTGCTGTGCAGACTGAGTTAGAGAGGGAGCGCATAGCTTTGGAGTTGGAGGAGGAAAAGAAAGCCCAAGCCGAAAGAGAGAAGATGGTGCAACAGCAAGCTAAGAAAATTGAAAATTTGAGCTCAATGGTTTTGTATTCAAAGAGGGATGAGACTCACGATCGCTTCAAGAAGGTTTGCAAGATGATAAATTAATTTTCATTACTTCTCTTCTTTGATTTTCAAATAAATCTTTTGTTTCTTATTTTTATTGTTTTGGAATTATGGGAATAACTACTACAAAGTTCAAGCTTCCATTATCTTTAGACAGAAAATATGTGCTTGGTCTTATTGTTTCCTTTCCAATCAGATAAGATTTAGTTTATATTGATACACAAAGAGAGGGGGATTAGGGATAGGTAATCTGGTATTAAAAACCTAAGCATTGTTGGGTAAGTGGGTGGGGATTTCCTTTGGAAAGGAAAATCTTTTTGGTATGCTGTGACCAGAAGCCAGTACGGAATCCAAATGGATGAGATGCAAGACTGGCTGTGAGCGGGTCAAGTCTTAACCATGGAAAGACAATTTTCCCCAGGTTATGGTAGTTTCTTAGAGTGCTGTAAATTGGTGTTGACCTGCTAAAGAAGGGAAGACCAGATGTGTGTATATCTCCGAATTGGTGTGGTATGTGCAGAGGGCAGCTGAAAGTGAACCATTTATTGCTTCATCGCTCAGTTGCTTTAAATTATGGTTTAACCTGTTTAGGGAAGCAGCTATGGTTTGGGTTATTCCAGGAGAGTGCTCATTTATGTTGAGCGTTGCATAAAGATTTTGGTGGTGGGAAAAAGTGAAGGTTTTATGGAGCTGTAGAGTTCTGGTTGTCCTTTAGGTCATTTGGATGAAATGGAATAGAAGCGTTGAGGACTACAGAGGGCCAAAGGTGGATGAGAGTTGTGAAGTTGATCTGAATTTTGTCCATCTCTATGGGATTCTTCTTGTAATGTTCTTAGGGTTTTCTGCTGTTTTATGAGATTGGAAGACAGATGCTAGTTACATTTTTGATGTATTGAGGCTTGATAGGACCTTGTTTTTGTTTGTTCTGGTTGTACTATTGTTGTGGACTCCTTGTCCACTGTGTGTATTGTTTGAGTTTTGTGTTAAAAAAAGTCTCACTAAAAAAAGTTGTAAGATATTTGGTATATATGTGGAGGGTTTAAAATGGCTGACCAATATGACCAGGTGCAGACTTCATGCACAACTAAAAATGTACGGAATGGTTGATTTGGCACATTAGTCCTGAAAATATAAAAGAACCCTTAAGAAATAGAGCACAAAAAGGAGGTTGTGTATCCGTTACGTTATCTTCTATGATCTTACTTCTTTGGTCTGGGATTTTGGTTGATTAGGTCCATGTTGAAGAAGAGAAAATGCTCTGCGAATGAAGTTATATTGGTTCTGTACCAGTGACAATTTCATACTACTTGTGATTTAGTGGAACTCGAGTCATGTTTGTGTCACGTAATACAGGCGATCTGCTATATAAATAGCTAACCTAGGAGATTTTTGATAGATTTCGTTGTGTTTTAGTGTAACTCAAGTTATGTAACTCCTCTTTGACAAATTTGTTTTAGGCCATTTTTCCCAACGAATGTTTATTCCCATATTGAGGGTGACAGTTTCCTGACCATCTACACCTATAACTTGTGTTTATGGTTTACTTGCTAATCCTCTTACCTGTATAATCCTACTAGCTTTTCCCTCCCTGTTTTTTATGTCTGTCTGTCTCATTCTCTCTCCCTCTGTTTTTTATTACCTATATAATCCCTACTAGCTCTTCCCTCCTTGTTTTTTGTCTGTCTGTCTCTCATTCTCTCTCCCTCTGGTTCTCGTTAAGTTTTCCTGTTTGTTGCTGCAGGAGAAGAGGCGTGATACTTGGTGTCCAGGTAATCTTACAAGGGAGACTCAGGGAGAGGTAATACTTTATTCCTGCGAAGTGTATACGATTACTTCATTTCATCTCATTTAATTGTAAGTTCCAGTTTTTAATCTATACAAGACAGATTTATTCTTGTACATATGTTTCTATATTGCATGCATACTGTGTTTCTATTTTATTGCAAATGCAAAAAAAAAAAAATTGTATGGTGTTGTTGGGTACTTACTAGAAATGTAATTTTTTTGAGACACAATTTCACTACAATGGAAATGAGTACGAAGCTTAACAAACAAGAATTCACCGGAAGATATAATCATGGAAACCTCAATCTTCTCAAACTGTACAACTACACAAGTCTTCTTTTGTTTATTGTTAGGAAGCAAAGTTTCATTAAAGGAAAACGAAATACTACAAAAATGTGGACAAGATGGCCACACAAAGGTGTTTGAATAAAAATCCAAGACACAAAGTCAGAAATACAAATTAGCCTCATCTTTATTAACTGATCTAATCAATTAACAAATAAGCTAATCAAGGAAGTCAACTCTTCAATCAGAATCAATTTGATGCAGCAAACAGCTTATATTCCAATACCAAGCATTCTCGTGCAGCCCATATTTGCTTTTAGTGATAGCATACCACAGGCAATCTCTCTCCCTGTGAATCTCCACAAACATTTTCCCAGTAGTGCCTCATTTCCCTTCACCAAATTGGCCCAACCGCCAACCCCCTTTCTCCTTCACTTGAGATACCACATCCCATGTGACCAAATAATCTCTTTTCCCCTCCAGCATCCCTTCCCATGGAAATTCTCTCATCAGTTTCTCTATCTTTTTAGCCACACCGCATTGCATATGATGGATGTGGCCCTAAACTAAAGCTGGAAATAAGGAAAATGGCATCTGCAGCCAATCTTCAGCAATTGGAATGTTACATTTTGTTGAGCATTTCATATGGCTTCATGCATTTCTTTCATCTGGCTGGATTATAATGTGCAAACATGTTAAGTATATCTATGTGACTGTTATATTGCCTAGTTCTAGATAACAAGACAGGAGACAGGCTGCTGGAAATACTTATTAAGTACTTTTGTTATCTTTTTTGATGTGGTCTCTAAACTTTTTCTGACCATGTCATATCAGTTATATTACAAGTTTCAGCTATTTTTACTTTGCTGCATTTTAGGTGGTATCCACCATCCAATCAAAGGCATCCGCAGCAAAAACCATGAGACCTATGCGTGATGTTGAACCACTTCTTCCGTTTCAAGAACTGGTGCATGAGACTGAAGTTGCTGAGAATGAGTCTTGCAAAGAAGATGAAGAATGTAAAAACATCACGTTGGATGACTCTGCTCTTCCCAATCCATGTGCTTTATTACATGTTACTAACAGGAGAAAAGTGCCACCCAGGAAGAAAAGCTTACCCCTGGTTTGTACTTTTTTTCATTACATTTTCTGTTCTGAACTTTTGGCAATCCACATTTTTAATCTCCATAATCTTTCAGGACAATGATTTAGTAGATTTGCGAGCAGAATATGAAGATTTGCTTATAAAATTTGAAACTCAGGTTTGTATATTTTATTGTTTCTGTTCCTCAATATATCAGCAAACCTATTTGCACTTTATACTAATCATTACCTCATACAGAGAACTTTGAGTGAGATACAAATTGATTGCTTGACACGAAAGCTTGCTGAGGCTGATATGTTTTCTGGAGCAATGTATAATGACTACACATCTTATCTCGATAAAGGTACCATTAATGGGGACAATAACATTAGTTTAAGAGAGTCGGAGGCTATTCTTGTGATTAAGCGACTTCAAGAACAGGTCGTCCTCTTACTCTTTTGTTTTATTTTGTTTTGTTTTTTTTCATATGGACCTGTTTTCTGATATTCTTTCTTGTTTTATTTATTTATTTATTTTCTTTGCAAATTTTGATAATTCAGTATGTAGTTATTGCTATTTTTATTGCTTTGCTTATTCATTTTGACATTTTTCTCATTTATTGTTTGTCCTCGACTTGCAGATTAAGATGCTAGAAATGGAGAAGTCTTCAAGCCAGCAGAATCTGGATAGTGTAGTTGAGCTGGCAACAGAGCAGAACATATGTGCCAGGGAGAAGTTTGGCGAGGTAATCGTGGTTTGTGTTAGTCGGTTGTGATATATAAGCATGTGAATAGATTTAATCTACCTGGAGCTTCATCACTTATTCAAGACTTTTTAAGGTGTTAGTAGGTTTAAACATTTATGCTGATAATTGCACTGAACAATCAAGTTGCAGCTTTTTTTTTTTTGAATGCTAATCTGTTGCAATCTTGTGAGATTCTAGCTTTTATGGCCATCCACCGTAATAAGAAACGCAGGAAAAGAAAATGGTTAACAATACTTTTCTTTTATTCCATACAAGCAGGCTTCATTTTTAACAGAAAATTTTGCGTTCTCTCTCTCTCTCTCTCTATATATATATATGTGTGTGTGTGTGTGTGTGTGTGTGTGTGTGTGTGTGTGTGTGTGCATGTGTTTAGATTTTTGCAGTTAACCAAACTAGACACACACAGAGGGTGTGTGTATGTGTGTGTAAGTGTTTGTGTCCATTATATACATGTGTCACTCACGTGTGTGCATAATCAGGACCCCCACTGTTCAACATGCCTCCATATATATATTTTTGACTATTCAACATACCTCTGTATATATATATGTATGAATTTTGACTATGAATACTGTTTCAGGATGCATTTTTAATGTCTCAACAGGAAAATGATTTGTTTTAGGTTTTTTATTTAAGGTGTAAGTCTCTCGTATGTTCTCCTCCTGTCACAGAAGCCAAGTTTCTATATAGCCTTTAAATAAACCTTTCTTTTAGCATATCAAGTCAAAGTGTTGTATCTGTTTAAAGTTTCCATATATGTATGTACAAGCCTACCCACTTGCTGCTCTCTGTTTTCTCTTTTAGAAAGATCCAGAGAACCGTCATTTCTTTCACTTCCATTGTTTTATCTTTTATGAAGATGGTACTACTGTCTCTTGCTTTTTAAATTGGCATGTATTGTTTGATGTCCTTAGCTCTATGAAGAGCTTCTAATTGCACGTGAGGAGGCTAGGGTCGCTCGTGAGCATCCTTGGAACGAATCTGTAGCAAAAGTGGATGTATGATCTCCTTCTTTCGTGTTAATTTCTGCGGCGAGTCATTATTTATCTATTGTTCACATATTTTATGGTGTTCGTAAATATAGGGTTTGGTTGAGTATACATGTTCTCTTTCGAAGTCTGTGCAGCTAACTTTTAATATCTTCGTATAGGACAAAAGTTCTGACTTGGTGATCAACCTTGCAAAGGAAGTCCGAGAAATAATGTTGGAAGTTCAAAGCTCAGAAATAGCAATAGAAAGTGTATCTTCACTTCTGGATGAGGGCTCTAAGAGTTTCTCTGTGCTATTTGATACGTTCCTAGTGAGTACTTTCGAAACATCAGCTCCTAATGGCTTTTCTTTCAGTTAGTATTCTAAAGATATTGCTTGCTGATGTCATAAGAAGTTATCTCTGAGGTTCATTTAATTTATTTTCTGAAGCCTGTGCGGGTCTTTTATTCTATAAGTGCTTGTATTCTCTCTCACCATCTAGTGGCTTGACTTCTTTGTAATGTAGGATTTCAAGACTTCAATGTGCCAGTTCTCTTTACAACAAAAGAATATTATCAGTAACCATGAGAAGTTAAACTCGTACCTGATGGAAAAAGTTTCTGAACTTGAGAATGAAAAGGTTCGGTTGTAACTATACTTATTTGAAAGACCCTGAAATCTATTTACTTCTTGACCACATTGACATATTTTTTTGTGCTGTATTATTATCTGGTATGCAGTGCCTTTTGTACAATCAAACAGTTGATCTTCAGAACCAGATAGAGGAACTGAAACTAGACGCTCAAAATTCTGAAAAGTCCTTGAGGGTAAGCTTGTATGTTAGTATTAGTATGCTTATCACTGTTAGTAACCAGTAAAAGCCTTTCATTGATAGTAGTTTATTTCAGGAACTTCTGGAACAACAGGATTTGGACAAGGGAGAATATCTTTCTTATATGCAAGTTCTTGAAAAGGAAATATCAGGTTTATCATCTTGTTCTTTGGCTAAGGAAAAGGAAAGTTTGAGAAAAGATGTTGAGAAAACAAGAATGAAGTTGAAAGAGACTGAGTTTAAGCTTAAGAATGCCATACAAGAGAAGACCAAACTGGAGGTTTGAGCTTTATGCCTTTTTTTTCTTCTGTTGATATCATCCAAACACAACCTTTCGCTTTCACAAACATATTCGCTCATTTGCAGGGTGAAAAAGCTTCTGCCGAACGAGAAATAAAACGATTGCATGGTCAGAACTCTCTTCTTGAACGTGACATGAATAAGCGTGACTCACTTGCTGGTAGAAGGCGTGATTCAGTTATGTCTGATTCTAAAAGAACCAAAAACCTTGCTTTTGAACAGACATTGCAGGTGGGGACAATGTTTTATAAGTTCTTTTCCATTACTATGCTGCATAAAATTTGTTATGCAGCATGCAAGTTATTTTAGCTGTGAATGTCCATATGCTGATGTGAAGAGATACTTATTCTGAAAGAAACTAATTTTCTTGCTGAAGAGAGAATGACTTGATAGTTAATATTTTGTTAAGGTATTAAAGTAAAATTAGAATTTTACTTGTTATGTTTTATGGTCCTAGTTTTTATTTTACTTTGCTTAAGCTTTTTGAGCCTCGTTTAGTATTCAATGATGGCAACTCTATTATTTTGTTTTTCCTGTTCTTCAGGAAGAATACAAAAAGATGGAAGTTTATGCTTTTGAAATGGAAACAAAGATGACTTCTCTAGAAGAAGAGTTAGCAGCTGTATACAGGGAAAAAGAAGATGCTGTGTCGATTAGCGAAGGTTTAGCATCTGAACTAGAAAACCTGTCTGAAAAATTGAGTACATCAAACTTGGAACTGGAAGCATTGCAGGAAGAGCTTTTGGCCCTGGTAGCTAGTCCGCATTTCTCTCTTTCACACTATCCGAAGTCTTTTTCTACTTTCATTTATAAAAATAACTTGCTAGTTTGCTTTTTTGTGCAAATGTTTTAATTTTTCATTGTCATTTATCTGTTCAGAAACAGAGGCTGGAAGAATCTGAATTTGAGCAGCAAAAGATGGAAGGCTCCATTAAAATGTTCACTGAAGAAAAGGAAGACTTGGCGATGGTAGACTAGTTTTCGGTCTTTTCCTGAATTATAAATTAAAAACATCAATCTGTTGTTGAATTTTTAACCTGTGTGTGTTTCTTGGTGCACAGTTGCTCATTTGATTGTATCTTTGGCTGGCAGCAACTTACAGATTCCCTTTTGGAAATGGAGGAGGAAAGAGCAATATGGTCAGCTAAGGAGAAGGCTTCCATTAAAGCCATAGAAGAGAAATCAAAGGTATACAACATGGAGATTACATCATTATCACGGGAAATGTCAGAGGTGAGGTTCATCTCCGCTTGTGTACATCATGAAGAGTTTGCTTGCCATTCTTCAAAATGTTATCTGCCGAAATTTTCAATTCGAAAGGAATTTGAGGGCATACACATCCTTCTTTCTTTGAGTGAATTTGGCGATTAGAGATTGACCTTATTGTATCACCCTCAGTTTGATTATCTTCTGCTGAAACTTCTAAGGCTGAATCTTTGGTTGTGGTATCACAAAAGATATCTCTTCATCCACATTGCTTGTCTGAAAATATGAATTTCATTTCCCCTGTTTGACTAATAGGAAAGATCTGTTATCACCATTTTGTCTAGATAGAGTAGCTGGTCTTTACCTGTTTCGGATGCATTTACTTGTGATATAGAATGTTTAAAAACAACAATATTTGTTACTTGATTATTCATAGCGGTATCTGCTTAACTGGATTATGATTATGTCAAAATGTAAGGTGAGAAATGAATTGGAGTCTTGTAGAAAAGAATGCAAGGTCCTTAGGGAAAGATTAACTTCTTGTGAGGAAACGGCGGGACAGAAGACGTGCAGGTTTGCGTCAGTTTCCTTTCCCCTTTGTTTCTCTGTAAACTGATATCTTGTATATTATTTGGTCTTATATAACATTAGCGGCAATGCATGTTTAATTTGTTACTTTGGAATAATGCTGGCCATATTGTCATTTGCTGAATTAAGCAATTATATGGACCTCTAATTTAATTCCCTAAAAATCTAGCTTTTGGTATTCAATGGTCGTCTGATAGGTATATTGTGATATTTCATTCTTTCACCTTTCAAGGTTTGTTAGTCCTTTTAGGGGGTTAGGCTTAGGATAAATTTTCCATAATTCTTTACTGTCGGACAATGTTAAAAGAATATCCAACGATGGGATGGATTTGTAGTATGTTTTTGGGATAATGTCACAAATTATTATCTAATTATAAAAATTACTTCTGCTCTTTGCTGCTGGATATATTAGGTTGTCATTTTATTGAATCTTCATTGCTGCTAGATTTATTAGAATATCTTGAATATTAATATCAAAGTCATGAATTTCTGGAAGACCAAAACATCGTTATTTTATTATACTTCTTCTGTTGTAGCATGGAGAAGTCTTTTGAGATTGATCAAGTGAATAATGACGAAAATATAACTGGTGCTCTGAGCAAACGGTCTGAAGAAGTGAGTTATTTGCTTTAGCTCAGAATATGGTATGGTTATTACACAAAATGCAATGATTGGTATGCATGGCTTTTTAACTTTTACTTTATAAACCATTTAGACGTTGAGCTCAAATTCAGAGATGTGTGGAATTCATCAATGCGAGGAAGTGAATATGCTTCAGAAGGAGCTCAGCTTTCTGAGTAAAGAAAGAGAAGGTTTGTTGACTCGAATAAGAGAGTTGTCAGAACTTTCAAATGACTACCAGGTATGATCTCCATTCTGTTCTCTACGCACCAGGATATAATGGTCAGGGAGAAAAGTTCAGTAGTATTGAGGAAGGAACTAACTTTATTTTTCAGAACTTTTTCCATTTGTTTGATTGATTGCATGTTGTCTACAGAATCTGAACAACCAGCTCTGTGTTATGTCAAAGGAAAAGGATAAATTAGTGACTCAGATCGAAGAGCAGCAGAAACATGCAATTGAAGAAGAAAATCTCAATAAACGTTACAATGACTTGGTAGGTCACTGAAAAGTCCTTGTTTTCTCATTGGCACCTAAATTGTTTGAGTCGTTTCAAATATTGATGAACTTATTACCAGTTAATGGAGGCAAAGTTTCAAGTGGAGGAACTGACAAGGAGAATTTCAAGCATGGAGCTTAAGATTCGCAAAGTAAGTTCTTGTATACTTTCATTTGTTGTGCAACGTAGTTTCATCTTTCTGGGCATGACCAATAGATGCGCAGCTGCAGCTTCAACAATTGGGTTTGATAGGTTTTGGTTAAATATCAGTTTGGATAATAAGATCCACGCTCTCCAAACGGTGTCAAAATTTCTGCCACAAAAGATAAAAAAGGAAGTAAAAAACTTTTCATCTGGAGTTGTCAGAATTCACAAATTTAGAACTGTCCCAAGTAGTTGTTTCCTTTCAGAAAAGAATGAAAAAAAAAAGACTGTCCCGAGTAATATTATCTTTCTTTTGTTTAGTCTTTAATTTGGCCTGGTATACTTCAAACAGGATCAAGTTGAAAACGGCATAGAGAAGGCAAAGCTTCGAATGAGGCTTCGAGGGGCACAAGCAAGGTTAGATGCCTTTCGAAGTAGATATAAAGAAACACGGGATGAGTCCGATCACATGAACAGGAAGTTTGAGGAGGCTTCAAAAAACCTAAAGGAGCAGTTAGCGACAAAAGGAGTCGAGGTCCTCAGCCTCAAGAAGCAGCTCGCTGCAAAGGGGTTATGAACAAAAATTCATCAAGAAGTTGTAAAGTATGATTATTTGTGTCTTGTGTACTATTTAATGAAAATATATAAGTTAGTAGGAATGAGTGTCTTGTGCACAGCTATGAACTTTGACCTTGACCTTAATTTCTTATTTTGTTATTCACTGCAGTGTTCAGCCAACGATTTTTTTTTGTTTGTGGTTCTTTTTGAATAATGTGGGCCAGGTACTATAGTTACTGATAATCTCTTAACAATCCAGATGGACAAAATGCCCAATTGCATTTTTAATTCTTGTAGTTGAGTACAAACCCATAAATATGTCAACTGGAAAAATATGACGTGGCAATACGTGATGAACACTGCAGGGGTTAATACGCATTGATTTTCTTATTAATGAAAGAACATGTATTGCCAGTTGGCGTGGGCATCTTATCCGAATTATCTGCGTATTGATCCTATTGTACCGATGGGTTGGTTTGGTTTGGTTAAATGATTAAATTTAAATTTTAATTATTCCAATCTGATCTGTATTGAAATGTTTGGTTAGTTAACGGGTAACAATATCCCTAACTCGATGGAAACTCGTACCGATCTGACATTTATAATTATTTTATTTTATAAATACTAATATACAAATGTCAACTTACTAGTGGCCTATTGACTTGTAAAACTGGTGAAATGTGTTAATGCAACAGGAATTTGTGACAAGTTATTTGAATTTTGAAAATAATAAATAAATACAGAGGTGTGATTGGCATGAAGTCAATTGCTCATTTGCTTTGTCATCATTGCCAAGTTCTAAAGCACATGAATCTTCTATAATAGACAATGTATATTCGTTGATCATGGCTTCAAATTTTTTGAGGTAAACAAAGAAGAAAGCCATATACATGATTACATTATAGAAAATGCATGGTTACATTATAAACACAGACGGATGCATGATCTTGTGCCCTCATTTGTGTTCCGTTGTATACAAAAGTTATTTTTGGGTTCATATAAAGACATCACATATGGTCAGTGGCGGATCCAGAAAATTTCCTTCCAGGGATCAACGTCTAAAGGGTTAAAAAAATTTATACAAAATATACCCATAAAAATGAGGATAAAATTCAAGTGAAGGCTATGAATGAATCATCCACCCTCACCCCCTCTCCAAAGAGATCTTGGGGATTAAAATCTTGAGGATAAAATTCAGCAAAACAAAATAGCTTTTGTTTGTCAAAAGCTATGAATGAATCATCCACCCTCACCCCCTCTCCAAAGAAAAAAACAAAAAAGAGAACAAACTAACACCCCACAAGTGAAGGCAGCTAGAAGCATTCAAATGGGAAAATAAATAGGAAACAATTGATAGAACTATGGCTTGAAGAAAATAAATAAAATTCATTGATCTACTAAACACTAGACAAAGAGGACATAACTTCATCGGAAAAAACGGGGGGAGGGGCAAACAGAAGCAGGAAAAACACACAATGACAGAGTTATTCTACCTCAGGTTTAATAACAGCCATGTCACCTTCTGACATTTGTACAAAGCCAAGTTCTGAGACTTAAGCTGGAGTGCATCAGGCAAAAGAAAATAACTTTATGCTTCTTAAGCAATGAGGCTCATATGCAAACTAATTTAACGTGTCCACAGTTATTTCCTGTCAAGTCAAACAACATTATCACTAGCAGGCCTTCTGTGTAAAACTTGCCCAAATTTTTATCTAACACAAATTAAACAACACAGCTCTTACATGCCACGAAACAACCATTTCCAATATTTCTTAACAAAATCTATACTGCATACTTATTTCCTTCTTTTCCAAAGTTTAGGAAATAGGATCTTGATTATTATATTTCCCTAAATGATCATGTGATAAAACTTACAATTTTTAGGTACCTGAGCTGAGTTTTTTGATTATGATAAATATTATAACTGAAAGATGATGGAAAACTCATTTTACTAAAGATTTCGGTGCACTATGGGTAAATTTCAATTTTTGTTCTTTTCAACCAATTTCTTTTTCCTGCACTTTCTCGGCACCAAACAAGTATATATAGAAGAACCAATACATGTAGGAAAGCAAAAAGATAGACAAACCAATTAACACAAAAAGGAGACATAATTAAAGTATGGATTGCAGATAGAGAGAGCTTTGAATTGCAGATATTTGGGGGAAGCCACCGTTGAATTGGGTGAATATTGGTTTAGTTGGGGTCGGGGATTTAGGGTTGAGAACTTGAGAAGAGAGAAATGAATAAAAACTGATTTGGGGAGGGGGAATTATAGGGCCAAGGAGAAGCAGCAATTGCTGCGTTTTTATATATAAAAAACTTGTGCCAAAATGACGTCGTTTTGGCCATTTTTTTTAAAAAAAAATTTTATAAAAAAAACCACCTAAGTGGAACGACGTCGTTTTGACGTCGAGAGAACAAAAAAAAACACCCGCGGCTGCGCTGTGCAGCAAGGCTAGAGCTTGCCCCTTTGGGGTATTTCATCGAACACCTTGCAAGGGTCAAAATTGGCAACTCTAATGGAGGATTTCAGAGGTTGCAGGTGTCAATTAACCACCCTTGCTCCTATGTGGATCCGCCCCTGCATATGGTCCCAAGTTACAGGTAGCTCGCATCGCACATTAATAAATTACAGCTTTGTATACTCTTTATTTTTGTTTTGTTTTTTTTTCTGATATATGGTCAATTAACTCATCTCATCATACATCTCTCACAACAGAACATACCATTGCCTTGATATGGTAATAGAGTTTTAGACAATATATAGTGTATATGTATGTATTTTTCATAATATATAGTGTACATGTATGGTAATCAGATTTGGGTTGAAGATTACTAGATCTCTTTTCTTAATATTATGTATTTTTCATGTTCGTTTGTAACTTTAAAACTAAGTTATTTGATTTCGTACTTGAATGAATTAGACTATTGGATTTTTATATTTTACAAGGATAATTTGGTGTATTTGTTCAAGAACTTATGTTATGTGAAATTATTATAAATTGTATTTTTATTACTATGTTTTTATTACAGTTCTACTGGCCTACCGAACCAATCCAAACCGAATGTTAGGTTAACCAATTCAAAGTCTACCGAAGTATTTGGTTTGGTTAACGGAAGAGCCTTCTACCGTTCCAAATCGATCCTCGCTCAGGCCTAGGCGATGGTAGTCTGTTCACCTTCTTGCGTCTGAGTTTGATTCCCTTCCTCGTACATTAGACTAGTTTAAAATATCATTTTGTACAGAAAAAAAAACTAAAACATGAGTAATTACAACGGTGTATTGGAGCACGATCATATAGTATAACTTGTTTACTTATTATATTATAAAAGATGAAAAATATAGTATGGTCATATGAGTAAGTGAATATGTATTGATATTAATACCATATAAGTTGGAAAATGGTAAGAATATAAAAATAAACAAATGATAAAAGATGTTGGAAGAAACACATGGGGAGTAGCCGCACCAAAGCTTTTCAAGAAGGAAGGAGAGAGAAAGCAAGTGGACTGAACTGATGGGCTGGAGAGGTGTGACCTCCTCCACATCCTTTGTTCCTCACTCAGCAATTAATGGCTAGCTTCTTGTGCAATTGCGTTGCCGTCTTCTTGGGCATCTGATTTCTAAATGTCCTTGTTGTCTGACTGAGCAGTGCATAAACTAGAGGCCAAACCTTCAGGACAAAAATAAAAAAACCTAGAGTCCAAATTAGCATAAACGTGGGACCCTCTCCTTTAGAAACTTGTTTTTGTCTTGGATTGGGCTCCAAGATTTTCGGTTCATTGATTTAAGAGCCAAAAAAGACGCTGTCGTTTTTTTGGGATGCGACACGCCGTCGTCTCGGGACCATTTAATATTAGGGTTTCGTAGGAAATGGATGGCCCATATTCGAAGTCCACGACCACTTCCACCACACTATAAATTTCTGTATTCTTCACAAACCCTAGTTCTGCGTGGTGAAAGCCCTAGCCCCACTGCCGAAGCCTGCGCATTGTAGCTCATTGCTATACAATGGGTACCTCTCTCTCTCTCTCTCTCTCTCTCTCTCTCTCTCTCTCTCTCTCTCGTTTTCAGTGACACTTCATCCGAATCTGTTTTATATGCATTTGATTTTCTAGCTTTCCTTTCTATATGTTATTTACATCTTTAATTCTTTTTGGAATGTTGTGCGCCTAGCGTTTATTTGGTTTGTAAATCCCAGTAATGGCTAATGAAAGCAGAAAAATAGAAGTTGAATTTCGATATAAATGGACACTTTATTGTAACTGGGTTGGTATTTGTCTGATGCTTCGGTGACTGAGGCTGTTGGTTTTCCATGGTTGGGAAAGATGAAAATTCGGGAACAAATTTTTTTATATTCTCTTTTGCTTTCGTCCTACAACTTTTAGGCAACATTTCAAGGCCGGTAGAATTTGATTTGGTGTAAAGTTATGTTTGTTTGATTTCCACGAAATTAATCACATTATTTTATTTGCTTCAAATGTCTTTAATCGCCAGCTATATTTTTGGTTATTTCATTTTCTTGAGACGCACTGAACAGATTCGGTTTGAGACTGTGATGAGATGCAGTTAGTTTTAAATATCACAGACATTTCCTTCAACAATGATCTACTATATAACTTTGGTTTTGTTCTGTTTTGGTGATACTAGGATTCTACAAGTATCCAACGGAGCTATGGAGGAAGAAGCAATCTGATGTGATGAGGTTCGTCCAGAGGGTGCGCTGTTGGGAATATCGCCAGCATCCTTCAATTGTCCGTGTCACAAGACCCACACGCCCTGACAAGGCTCGTCTTTTGGGTTACAAGGCCAAGCAGGTAATGATATATAATTTCATGGATCGCATCCTATACGCAACTCATTGTTGAAATTATGTTATCTGATGCATACCTAGAGGGCTCTATAATTTTCATGCATTGCTTAATGATACATAATTAGATATTATTGTTTCAGTGAGCCTGCATACTTCCTTGTGTGTGTTGTGCACCAATAGGCCCAATCCAGTGGATGTGAAGCAGCATTTTGATGCTTAAGCATTTATGGCGTTTGCCTACAATGGTTGAATGCTTTCTAAGACTAGCTGTACTAAACCAAACAATTTTCATCTACCTAGGGAGATCTCTCTACGACTCTTGCTTTTATTCTGATCCGATAAAGTACATTATTTCAGTTTGGATATGATATTTTGTTTATTTTACACATGTTATTTGTTCATGTACCTTTTGTTCCCCAGCCATGTTTAAGTTAAGTAGGTTATGATCTTCTAGCTGATTGTTCTAGTAAAATGTGTTCCAGGGTTACGTTGTTTATCGTGTCCGTGTAAAGCGTGGCGGTCGCAAGAGGCCTGTTTCCAAGGGTATTGTATATGGGAAGCCCACAAACCAAGGTGTGACACAGCTGAAGTTTCAACGCAGCTTGAGGTCTGTTGCCGAGGAGCGCGCTGGCCGTAAATTGGCAGGCCTTAGGGTTCTGAATTCATACTGGATCAATGAGGTGGTGACTCAGTTCTTACTTCTATATATTCTTGTACTTGGGTTGCAGTACCTGTTTTGCTTTTTCTTTCTTTTTTGGGCCGGTTCGGTGGTAGTTTTATTTCATGGTGATGCACTTGCTTATTCTTCTTTGCTAATCTATCTATATGGATGCAGGATTCGACCTACAAGTACTTTGAGGTAATCCTGGTTGATGTTGCTCATAATGCTATCCGAAATGACCCAAGAATCAACTGGCTCTGCAATCCTGTTCACAAGCACAGGGAACTTCGTGGGCTGACTTCGGCTGGGAAGAAGTGCAGGGGATTGCGTGGAAAGGGACACCTATACCACAAGGCACGACCTTCTCGCAGAGCAACTTGGAAGAGAAACACCACCCTCTCCCTTCGTCGGTACCGTTGAGTTCAGTCATGTTACGTTACGCATTACGCTCGCTTAAGATGTCATGAGTTTGGTAGCTGATAGGCTCTTGATAGTCTCTTGTCTTGGTGTTATGTGTGGGTTTTTTGATGAAGTTGTTTCTGGGTACTTTGAGGATGACAATGTTTGTCATGAATTTGGTAATTGAAAACTTGAATGGTTTACCTTCTAAGATGATAGTCCCTGGTGCTGGTGCCTAATAAAATAGTTTTTTTTTAAAATTTCTTCAGACCCAAAAAAAAATATATATACGTAATGTCTTATATGTTGTAATTTTTTTTTGACCTAATCTGTGGCCATGATCAGGTGCGTCCAAGCCCTTCTCATAACCTAATCTGAGCAAGAAAATTATTAGCATTCTGAAATTCTGATAATAAAGAAGTTTTAGAGAAAAAAACAAATATTTTAATATTCGGCTGATCATTATTAAGTAATAACTTGGGACAAGCAAGGTTAGATACCTTTCGAAGGCGAAGGAGATATAAAGAAACATGGGACGAGTCCGACCACATGAACAAGAAGTTTGAGGAGGCTTCAAAAAAACCTAAAGGAGCAGTTAGCGACAGAAGGAATCGAGGTGCTCAGCCTCAAGAAGCAGCTTGCTGCAAAAGGGTTATGAACAAAAATTCATCAAGAAGTTGTAAAGCATGATTATTTGTGTCTTGTGTACTATTTAATGAAAATATATAAGTTAGTAGGAATGAGTGTCTTGTTCACAGCTATGAACCTTCACCTTCATTTCTTATTTTGTTATTCACTGCAGTGTTCAGACAACGATTTTTCATCTTTGTTTGTGTGGTTCTTTTTCAGTAGAGGTGGGTTGAAAAATGTAGGCCAGGTACTAGCTACTGATAATCTCTTAACAATCCAGATGGACAAAATGCCCAATTGCATTTTTAATTCTTGTAGTTGAGTACAATTCCATAAATATGTCAACTGGACAAATGGTTAAATATTAACACGCTGCAGGGGTGAATACGCTTTGATTTTCTTTTTAATGAAATTACACGTGTTGCCAGTTGACTAAGGTAATATGTTCATCTTCTTGCGCCTGAGTTCGATTCTCTTCCTTTTACATTAAAATAGTTTAAAGTATCATTTTGTAAAGAAAAAAACTAAAACATGAGTAATTACAGCGGTGTATTGAAATATGATTATATGGTATAACTTGTTTATGTGTTATAATATAAAAGAAAAATGGAGTACGGTCATATGAGTTAGTGAATATGTATTGATATTAATAGCATATAGTTGGAAAATGGTAAGAATATAAAAATAAACAAATGATAAAAGATGTTGGAAGAAACACATGGGGAGGAGCCGCACCAAAGCTTTTCAAGAAAGAAGCAGAGAGAAAGCAAGTGGAGTGAACTGATGGGCTGGAGGACAGGTGTGACCTACTCCACACCCTTTTGTTCCCCACTCAACAATTAATGGCTAGCTTCTTGTGCGTTGCTGTCGTGGGCATCTGATTTCTAAATGTCCTTTTTGTCTGACTGAGCAGCGCATAAACTAGAGTCCAAACCTTCAGACCAGAAAAAACAAAAACCTAGAGTCCAAATTAACATAAACGTGGGACCCTCCCTTTAGAAACATGTTTTTGTCATGGATTTGGGCTCTCAATACAAGTCACCATGGACAATCAACTTAACAACCTGGTTCAAGTTTTCAATTACCAAATTCATGACAAACATAAACAACTTCCTCAAACTACCCAGAAACAACTTCCTCATAATACCCACACATAACACCAAGACAAGAGACTAACTACAAAGAGCCTATCCGAATTAGACAGTAAATCATTCAAATACAATACTTGATTCAAACATTGTCTTCCTGGAAGTACCCAGACAAAATTTCCTAAGCAAGCGTAAGGTAACATAACCGAAATCAACGGTAGCTACGAAGGGAGAGGGTGGTGTTTCTCTTCCAAGTTGCCCTGCGAGATGGTCGTTCCTTGTTGTATAGGTGACCCTTTCCACGCAATCCCCCGCACTTCTTCCCAGCCGAAGTCAGCCCACGAAGCTCCCTGAGCTTGTGAACAGGATTGCAGAGCCAGTTGATTCTTGGGTCATTTCGGATAGCATTATGAGCAACATCGACCATGATTATCTCAAAGTACTTGTACGTCGAATCCTGCACCCATAGAATAGATAGATTAGCAAAGAAGAATAAGCAAGTGCATCACCACAAAATAAAACTACCACCAAGCCGACCCCAAAAAGAAAGAAACAGCAAAACAGGTACTGCAACCCAAGTAGTACAAGAATAGAGAAGTTACAACTGAGTCACCTCATTGATGTATGAATTCAGAACCCTAAGGCCAGCCAATTTCTGGCCAGCGCGCTCCTCAGCAACAGACCTCAAGCTGCGTTGAAACCTTTGTTGTGTCACACCTTGGTTTGTGGGCTTCCCATATGTAAGAGTATCAATGATGATGATATCGCCAAGTGTCAACAGATCAATGAGTAAGCTGTTAGAATGTGGTTAGAGTTGTTAGCAAAATGAGTAGCCAGCTAAGATTGTAGTTAGGCTGATATAAAGATTGTAATGTGCCCAATTAGAGCTTAACGAAATACAGTAACTACAATTCCTTCTATGAAATTCTCTCTGCTTCTACAGTCTTCTTTACTCTATTCTTCAGTTTCTCTTCATCTTAACACCATATACAATACCCTTTGGAACAGGCCTCTTGCGACCACCACGCCTTACACGGACACGATAAACAACATAACCCTGGAGCGCATTTTACTAGAACAATCAGCTTGAAGATCATAAACTACTTAACTTGAGCACAGATGGGGAACAAAAGGTACATCAGAACAGACAACAATTAGCATGCAACAAAAACAAAATATAAGATGCGGACTAAAATGACGCACTTTATCGGATCAGGAAAAAAGCAACAGCCATCAAGAGATCTCCCTAGGCAGATGATTGATTGTTTGGTTTAGTACAGCTAGTCTCCGGAAGCATTTACTGATTTTAGGCAAGCACCCTTTTTAGGCAAACTGCTACAGCATCGGAATGCTGCTTAACCCAGCATATATACTAGATTGGTCCTACTGGTCTACGACACAAGGAAACAACACGCAAGAGGAAGTGTGTGTTGAAGTATAATCCTCCAGCCAAAGTCTTGAAGCCAAAAGGAAATGCATCTATTTTATTTTAAGTTGCTTTCTTTCAATTTAAATTGTACACCCTTGGATCACAGTCCAAGTGACTTAATCTCTAGCGTAGGTTTTTAAGTGAGCTGGCTTGACAAGTGTAAGCATCTAATAGGATGTTAGCATTGGATGGCTGGGATTGAATCTCTTTGTAAATCTGTTAAGAGAAGAATCTCTCTTCTCTCTCCTCTAACGGTTATATCCCTGTAGTGGAGCAGAAATGAATCAAGTAAGAGCATTATTCAGTTTTATAGCAACGTTCTCTTCCTCTCAATCTCTATGAGCTTTCCTTCTCTCTCCCAATACATCCAAAATACTCAAACCAAACAACACTAAAACAATGAATTCTAACATGGCCTCAGAGCCAGGTTGGGTTGCTTGAGCTGGGCGTGAATCTGTGAACAAAGAGGCGGAGTAAATTCGAGCTGGGTTTGAGCTCAGTCTACGATTGTCAAGGGCGATTTCTTGGATCCGATGTCTAATATGGCAGGATCGGGCACTTCTGAGCTTCGCACACCAGTTTTCAATGGAGAAAACTATGAGTTCTGGAGTATTAGGATGAAAACCATTCTGAAATCTCACGGGCTGTGGGATCTGGTGGAAATGGGTTTCGATGTTTCAGATCCAAAGAAGGAGAAGGAGATAAAAGACTCTGAGGATACTGGGAAGTCCAAGATGGTTGAGATTCTCATGAAGGATGCTCGTGCACTTGGATTGATCCAGAGTGCTGTATCGGATCAGCTATTTCCCAGAATTGTGAACGAAGAGACCTCAAAGGGTGCTTGGGATATTCTGAAGTTGGAATTCAGAGGAGATAAACAGGTACGAAATGTAAAACTACAAGGCTTGCGTAGAGAATTTGAATACACTCGCATGAAAGATAGTGAATCCTTATCTGTATATTTGGCTCGATTGTTTGACATAATGAACCAAATGAAGAGTTATGGTGAGGAATTATCTAGAGAAAGGGTTGTGCAGAAGTTATTGTTTAGTTTGCCAAAATCATATGACTCTATTTGCTCTGTGATTGAACATTCTAAGGATCTTGAGATTCTTGAGATTCAAGAGGTCATTGCTTCCCTGAAGAGCTTTGAGCTCAGATTGGATAGACATGCTGAGGATTTAACTGAGAGAGCTTTTGCTAGTCTGAGCATTGAGAAGAAATATTCTAAGGGAGGTGATTCGGTTGGAAATCACAATGTTCAGAAACCTTGGAAAACAAATGGAAACAAGTGGGATAACAAATGGGATAATAAGCCTAATCCCTTGTTTCAAGCAAATGGATCGAATGATGGAAATAAATCAGCATGTAAGCATTGTGACAAACTACATTATGGCAAGTGTTGGTATGAAGGAAAACCTAGATGCCATGGTTGTGGAAAATTTGGACATATGCTCAGAGAATGTAATGGAAATAAACAAGTGCAGAAGGTGAATTATGCAAATCAAGTTGAAGAAACTGGAATTCTGTTCTATGTGTGCAATGCTGCAACAGGTGTGAAGATGAATCACTCATGGTATATTGATAGTGGGTGTAGTAACCACATGACAGGAGATGAGAGGCTTTTAGTCAATATTCAAAGGGATTTGACCTCTAAGGTAAAGATGGGGACTGGAGAAGTAGTTCCAGTTGCAGGAAAAGGGACACTTGTAATAAAAACCAAGTTGGGAAAGAAGCACATTCAAGAAGTGATGCTTGTACCTGGTCTTGAAGAAAACTTGCTTAGTGTTGGGCAAATGATGGAGCATGGGTATCATCTTGTGTTTGGAGAGAAAATGGTGAATGTCTATGATGATCAGTCACTGAAAAATCTGATTGTGAGAGTGCAAATGACAAACAACAGATGCTTTCCACTTACAATGATGCCTGCAAGTGATTTGGTTTTAAAAACAAGTGTTATACACTGCATGCAGACATGGCATAAGAGATTGGGGCACTTAAACGAAAGAAGTATAAAATTGCTTGAGAATCAAGACATGGTTCATGGCTTACCTCATTTGGGGCAGACTTCTGTAGTATGTGAAGGCTGCAAGCTAGGAAAGCAGCACAGAGATTCTTTTCCTTTGGAGTCTACTTGGAGAGCTACAAATCCTTTGGAATTGGTACACACGGATATCTGTGGACCAATGAAGACAGAATCTATCTCTGGAAACAGGTTTTTCCTGCTATTTACAGATGATTGCACAAGAATGTCATGGGTATATTTCATCAGAAATAAGTCAAGTGCTTTGGAATGTTTTAGAAAATTCAAGGCCATGACTGAGCTGCAATGTGGTTACAAGATAAAAGGGTTGAGGAGTGACAGGGGTGGAGAGTTTTTGTCAAGTGACTTTAACAAGTTTTGTGAAGAGGTTGGAATCCAAAGACAGCTAACTGTGGCATATTCCCCTCAGCAAAATGGAGTTGCTGAGAGGAAGAACAGGACTGTCATAGAAATGGCAAAGTCTATGCTACATGAAAAGGGCCTTCCATATGAGTTTTGGGCAGAAGCTGTTAACACTGCAGTTTATCTACTTAATAGGTGTCCTTCCAAGTCACTTAAGAAGGTAACACCATTCGAAGCCTACACTGGCAGAAAACCAGGTATTGCACATCTGAAAGTTTTTGGATCTTTATGTCATGCACTCATTCCCTCAGCATTAAGACACAAGCTGGAAGAGAACAGTCACAAGTGTATATTTGTGGGGTATGGATTGTGTGAAAAAGGGTATAGGTTGTTTGATCCAAAATCTAAGAAAATCATTTTGTCAAGGGATGTGAGCTTTGATGAAAATGCCTCATGGAATTGGAAAACCACTGCCAAAGAAGTATTGAAAGTTCCTATGTCAGTTGAGACTCAAGTGACAGTCTGTGATGCAGAACAAGATCAGACTGAGGAGGTTGAACCAAATCAGGATCTTGATAATTCAATTCAGGTAGAAGAAGAGACTGCAACTCAAGAAGAAGAGGAAATTGAAGGCTCTCAAGCTATTGACCATACACCAAAGAGATGGAGAAGTTTGAATGAGATTATAGCTCAGTGCAATGTGTGTATTGTTGAACCTGAAGATTATGATGATGCAGCTAAAGATGAGTCATGGAGAAAGGCAATGGAGGCTGAATTAGAGATGATAGAGAAAAATGACACTTGGCAGCTTGTTGAGAGACCATTTGATAAACCTGTGATAGGTGTCAAGTGGGTGTATAAGACTAAACTTAATCTGGATGGTACTGTGCAGAAGAATAAAGCTCGGCTAGTGGCTAAAGGTTACTCACAAAAACCAGGGATTGACTATAATGAAACCTTTGCCCCAGTGGCAAGGTTAGATACCATTAGAACCTTGATAGCTCTTGCTGCACAAAAGGACTGGAACTTGTACCAACTAGATGTGAAATCTGCTTTTCTTAATGGGATATTGAAGGAAGAAGTATATGTGGAACAACCACAAGGCTTTGTGAAGCAGAATGAAGAAACCAAGGTATACAAACTGCATAAGGCCTTGTATGGGCTGAAGCAAGCACCAAGGGCTTGGTATGATGAGATTGATGCCTATTTCAACAAAGCTGGTTTCAAGAAAAGTTCAAGTGAAGCAACCTTGTATGTCAAAACAGGTGATGCTTCAAACATTCTAATTGTCTCTCTATATGTTGATGACATAGTGTATACTGGTAACTGTTTAAAAATGATTGAGGAATTTAGAAGAGATATGATGGAGCACTATGAGATGACTGATTTGGGACTGCTTCATCATTTCCTTGGAATGGGAGTGATACAGTCTAAGCAAAGCATTTTCTTGCATCAGAAGAAATATGCACAGAAATTGATTGAGAAATTTGGTTTAAAAGATTGCAAGACAGTGGCTATACCACTTGCAATGAATGAGAGGTTAAGCAAAAGTGATGGAAGTGAGGCTGCAGATGAAGGAGAATATAGGCAGATTGTAGGCAGCTTGCTCTACCTGACAGCAACCAGGCCTGATACAATGTTTGCAGCAAGTCTTTTGGCAAGATTCATGCACAATCCCACCAAGAAACACATGGGAACTGCTAAGAGGGTGTTGAGATACATCCAAGGTACAATAGACTTTGGAATTGTGTTTGAGAAAGGGAAGGAAACTACCTTAATTGGCTATTGTGATAGTGATTGGGCAGGCAGTGAAGATGACATGAGAAGTACTTCAGGGTATGCTTTTACTCTAGGCTCTGGTATGTTCTCTTGGGCTTCAATTAAACAAAATACTGTGGCTCTATCTACGGCAGAGGCAGAATACATTAGTGCTGCAGAAGCCACTTCCCAGGCAAAATGGCTGAGATTTGTGCTTGAGGATTTTGGGGAAGAACAAATTGAAGGCACACAGATAATGTGTGATAACACATCAGCTATTGCTATGGCAAAGAACCCTGTCTTTCATCATAAGACTAGACATATTAACAGGAAATTCCACTTCATTCGAGAAGCAATTCAAGCCAAGGAGATAGAACTTGTATACTGCAAGACTGAAGAACAAGTTGCAGATATTCTGACTAAAGCTTTACCTAAGGACAGATTTGCATACTTGAGAGAATTGCTTGGTGTTAAATCGGCTAAAGGATTAGAAGGGAGTGTTGAAGTATAATCCTTCAGCCGAAGTCTTGAAGCCAAAAGGAAATGCATCTATTTTATTTTAAGTTGCTTTCTTTCAATTTAAATTGTACACCCTTGGATCACAGTCCAAGTGACTTAATCTCTAGCGTAGGTTTTTAAGTGAGCTGGCTTGACAAGTGTAAGCATCTAATAGGATGTTAGCATTGGATGGCTGGGATTGAATCTCTTTGTAAATCTGTTAAGAGAAGAATCTCTCTTCTCTCTCCTCTAACGGTTATATCCCTGTAGTGGAGCAGAAATGAATCAAGTGAGAGCATTATTCAGTTTTAGAGCAACGTTCTCTTCCTCTCAATCTCTCTGAGCTTTCCTTCTCTCTCCCAATACATCCAAAATACTAAAAACAAACAACACTAAAACAATGAATTATAACAGTGTGCTTTGGCTCACTGAAACAATTTTACGTTATTATGTATCATTAAGCAAAGCATGAAACTTATAAACCTCTAGATATGCGTCAGATAGTATAGGACTGTATTCGAGTGCAACACACAACTACAATAATCATTCCATAGAGTCGAAAGACCTACATAGGCATATGTACAAGTCAAAAGCTTTTAGACACCTATTAACCTTAGTGATGAAGTTAAATAGTACTTTTTTTGTTTAACAAAGTAGTTATATATTCGTTCTTTCTTCCCTAATGAGGAGGGTCGGGGAACCCATTCCCCAACAAAGGTGGGGATGAGGAATCCCCGATATGAATATTGCGGGTATGAAGGCGGGGATGGGGGGAAAAAAGCTTAACGGTGATGGGGATGGGAATAGCATACCCACCCCTGATTCGACCCATTGCCATCCCTAACATCTATATTATGACACAAAGGTAATTCATGTGGTACAATTCAAAAACTATATACTTAGTTTAAACCTTAAATCAAGTTTAAACTTTAAAGTAACTAAGTAATTATAATGAACATGCCAATATGGTAAGTCAAAAAGTATTAACTTCTTTTTCCACATTTTAGATGGATCGACTTTTTGTCATTTCTTTCTCATCTTTTGTAAGTTTTCACACTCATTGGTGAAACCACTTAAACCACGTAAAGTATCATTCCCAGCCAATGGTTTTGGTGCCCTCCTTGTTTCCTTGGTTCAATCAAACCAACTTGCTTTAGATCGCCACAGGCGATTTGGTCGAAGAAATCGTCTAAGACCCAAGTGCATTGTCTTATTTGCTAATGATGACCATTTGGACCATGTATCGGAACCAAAAATCACATGCAAGTTCCCCCTTTGGTGTACATCTAGTTGCATTGTTGTACGAGGGATGATCATATATTATCCACAATAAAGCGGCTTTTAAGTTTAGCAAGCAATTTTTGAACGAATCATATACCTCCACCCATTGGTTAATAACTTATGTAAATCATCCATAAGTGGTTGCAAATATATATGCATGTCGTTCCCTCGTTGTTTCTAGTCGGGAATAAGTAAAATCAACAAGATTTGTTATGACATGCATACACTCGGTGGAAGATTGTATATGACCAAAACTACTTGCCAACGACTATATTGAGTGCTAAGAATTAAACTCGTCAGTTGCAAGCCCAAACCTAAGATTTTTTGGATCATAGGCAAAAGATGGCCACTTCTGGTTGGTAATATTCCATGCGAATGAGTCAATTGGATGACATATCTTGCCATCTCTACTATGGTCAATGGAGTGCCAAGTCCACACTTAGGAAAAATCTCCATGTTCTCTTGTTCTTTTTCTAAATAAGCAACAATTATTAACACATGCATCAATTTTCTCTACTCCAAATCAAACTCTTTTAGAAACTTCCTTATTATGTACAAAGAATCAAGAAAAATGTTTTGATTTAGTAACATATCCTTAATAGCCTCGATAAGATCGTTGAATCTCTTATCGGTAACGCTATTTAGCTTTGAGTTTGTATAAGTATGTGATTGCTGATAGCTTTGTGTACTTTGTACAACATGCATATAAAGGGGGTTGGGCGTATCCAACTTTCTTTTTTAATAGTCCTCTACATTTTCACGTGTTGACTTTCTAGCCCAAAGATAAGCAATATACACATGATTATACATCATATGTACCTATAGCATTTCACAATTTCCAGTGTGTGTTAAAGTACCCAAACCTTGTATAGAGGGTCAAAACCATGTTAGAGCATGTGTATATATAATATGTCATTTGCTTGCAAGCAAAGGTTTTTAAAAACTTTTGAAGGACATATGACCATAACAAGATTCGTTGCATACTATTTAGCATTTTCAATAAATTTTCTCATTCAATCTTGGTACTAATCACTAAATCTACAGACTAATAAACATATATTAACCTAGTGACTTTGATATTTCCTCTAAAGTTCTATGGATTCAAAAATTTGGTGAAACCTTGGGAAACTTTTCCAACTTTTATCCATTTGTTTGGGGGTGGTCAAATTTCTCCAAATCCACCAAGGAGAAATCTCCAAATCCTCCGGAGAGTTAGTCTCCAATCCACCAAGGTGGGAGGTCCCAATCCGCAAGCCTCCAATCCGCCAAGATGTGATCTCTCAATTTTCCAAGAGCGTAGACTCCAATCTGTGAAGGCCAAAGAGAGATCCACCAAGGCCAAGGAGAGTCCATCTAAATTTCTAGTTAGGGCCCAGCTTATTATTAATATGTATTGAGAGATATATATATATATATACAGTTATTCTGTTATCCGGATGTATTAACGTGCGGAAAGTGCAGATGCCATTGTAAACACGCAAGAAAGCAGGGAGGGGTAGTACAAAATACATGACGTCCAGTCCGGATGTCCGCATAGGAGAATTTATGTATATCATATATATATATATATAGGCCTGGTACCACTTGCGACTAGGACCAAGCCAAAAGGCTATGAAGTGGCCTACACCTTAATAGCCTCGATAAGATCGTCGAATTCCTTATCTAGTAACACCAAGTACAAAGGCAGTTGCCGTTGAAAGCTCAAAACAAAGACATGTGTTCAATGGAAGACCAAAACAAAGGCAGCTGCTAATGAATTGGTTGGAGAAAGTAATAGAAGTGGTGGGAAGTGGTGCAATATGTCTTTATACTTCGTATGCACTGACATTCAATGATATAAAAGTTTTCGAGTTGATTTAGTAGCATAACAAATGAAAAAAAAAATTCCGGACATTAAGAAACTACGGACATCCGCATTAGAGAACTTTGTATATATATATGTGTGTGTTTTAGTAAAAGGAAGACAAGAGTCGTCTAAGCCGCCACAAGAAAAAAAAAAGGAGCAATTCATGACCAATTCCAATTGAATACATAATATATGTTATACGTTTAAGTCCAATGCTAAATTTCTAATCCCGTAACTAATATTTCCCCAAACCCAACTTCAAAGCATCTCTCTTTTCTAGGCCCAATCATCTTTCTTTGCACAACGAGGGTAGAATGAGGGGGGTCCAGTGCAAAGTTATTATTGGATTGTTGGATTGAACCCCCTCATTGTAACCCCTCAACATAGCCCCTCATTATAGAAGCTCTCATCTTTGCATGAAATTCGGTCATTTGTGAATTTTAAAGCCCAATAAATAAAATTTTAGTTGGAATTTGTAAAAAAGAATTTGAAAAATATATAATAAAAAATCTGGTCCAAAATCGGAAATCGCACCGGAACTGATTTAAATAAGACCGATCGATTTCATATATTTTTTTCACCAAAACCGAACCAAATCACACCAGTTGAATAGTACCAGTTTTGGTTTCGGTGTGAGGTGAAACCGAATCGGACTGGACCGCACCCACCCCTAATATAAAGGAAGTATAAAAGGTAGTGTAAAAAGTAGTGTAATAATAGTTCTTAAAAACTGGAGCTTTTTCAGAGTTATGCCTTGATTTTTTATGTTTGTTTCATGATCTTGTTCAACAGTTCCTTCCTCTCTTCCACAGCTTTGTGATTCCCTGTGCTAATGCATGTTATAAACTTTAATGTTAAGAACAATGAGATAACCTAGTTTAAGGGTTTTCTGGTGTTACCTGGCTTTATTTTGTTGAAATCTTGCAACTTTTTGTTGAAATTTTACTTCTGTGTGTAATTTAGTGCTTCTGTACGTGGAGGTTAGTGGGAGTTTAGAGGCAGTTTTGGAAAAAAAATTGAAACTTTGGGTTATGGAGATTTTTGACGTCAGAGATCATGAGTTGAAGGCTTGAAGGGTTGAAGGGGACGATGCCTTGGTTTTCGTGAAGAGTCTACTTTTGGATTATTTATGTTGGGTTTCGGGCCAATGCGTTTATTTTGATTTTTTTATTTATAAAATGTGGGTTGGGCTTGTTTTTAGTTTTGTTGGGTTATTTTGTGACTTTTTGGTTTGGGTTTGTTTTAAGAATTGTAATGGCACTTTTGTAATTTATAAGAAGTCCGAGTCTTGTTTTGTTTGTTGTAAATTGATTTTGGGTGTGCTTCTAAAGTCTATTTCATATTGGGCTTTATTATAGGTTGGGTCCCTATATTGAGCCTTATAGTGAAGCTCCATAATATTAATTATATGACAATTCCGTAAAAGTTCTATAGGCGGATCTTAGAGTTCCCATGCTACCAACTCTAGAAACTCAGAAACTCAGAGGTCACGAGGTTCCGCCAGATGTCAAACCAAAGTCTTGGAGGTCCAAGCCCAACGCATGAAATTAGACCCAAGATTTCTAGAGGATTTCCATGCACGTGGCGGAAGTCATACAAGGAAAGAAATTAAGGAGATTGACGACAATCCAAAATATTTCAAAAAAAGAGAAAATCAAGTAATCAAAGAATCTCCATCAATGTAATCTCACGGATTTGGAAGGCTTCAGAAGGAAAGAATTTCAAAAGAGCTGACCTTTAGCCATTTAAAGGCCAACCCATGGACTCACAGATGCCCTATATAAACCTCACCATATGAAGAGAGAGACACACATCATCAGACCAAAAAATAACCTAACCTCCAAATCTGGCAAAGGGTCAAGTGATTTTTTATTTATAAATTGGTGCTTGCAATTTTCATAGAGCAATGCAAGGAGAGAGAGAAAAATCCAAAAATTGTAGAGAATTAATCTCCAACAAAATTAACTATAATATGGCAAGGAGAGAGAGAACATAGCTGAGTTTTTAATCTTTGATATCTGCTAGCACATAAATTGAAATAATTGAAAGAATTTGAAACTTTGTAGAGCAACTTGAGAGTGCAACCGTGAGCAAATTGAAAGAATTTTTGGATAAAAGCGGAAAAATAAAAGACATTGTGGGGTCAAAACATAATTTGTGAAACCCTTGTGGACAGATTTGAAATACTTTTAAAAAGTGGGATTAAATTTGTAAACAATAACTCTTGTAAACCTAACTTCAGCCGCAGCAGCATCGCATTTGTAAACCCACAGCCTCTGGTTCGTGCTTTTCTTCTTCTCTCCCTCCACATTCTTTTCTTCTCATTTGGCTCTTGTTGAGTTGTGATTGAGAACGATTCTTGCAAACTGTTATCCAGGTGAGGCTTTGCACCTTTTGATTTTTTTTCTCTGTTTTCTTATCATATTTATTTGTTGAACTCAATCATGTAATACGAGATTATATCTCTGCTTTCTTCATAGTCTCCTGCGAGCTACAAAAATGGTGAGGCCATATGCAGTGAAGGGAAAGAAGCGAAGGAAAAGGGAAGATAAATATGACAGAGTAGAAGAAGCAGGAGAAGCGTCAGAACCAGAAGAAACAGAGGCTTCACAGCCAGAGGACGTTAACAAGGGAGCTATGGTTGAGAAACAGAGTAATGGAAACGAAGGAGAAGAAAAAGTGGGCAACCCAATTGAACTTGAGGGTATTCCAATAACCCCAGTGGAACTTAGTACCAAGAATGGACCTGGGGCCATCTTCATCCTTGAGAGAGCTTCTTTGGAAGTTGCCAAAGTTGGAAAGGTACAATTTCATTGTTATTCTGTTATTTATGCTTATTTTTGTGTTTTCATATCCACAGAGGGACAAAAGGGGTCGGTTGACCCCGTGAACCCACCCATATCCTTAATGGAGGCTCCAATCTCGACCCATTGGACGGTTGGTGGGCGAACTCAGAATGCACACCAAGTGTTCGCTGAAATGATCCCCAGAGAGAGGGGTCTTCTGTTATGTTTCTGTTATGTTCACGGATTTCACTTAACAGCCTGAGGCACTTCTAAATCATAGAGGTGCAGGTGCTGCTGCGAATGCGAAGAAGAAGGCCTTTCTTTTTCACACTAAGGGGTTCGCATTGCCTTTGGGTTTCTATGCCATTAGTGAAGCGGTCTGTTTGGATTGTAAATGAAACATAGTGCTGTTTCAGTTGTCTCCTTAATGATTTGTGTTGAAAAAGGAAAACCCGCCATTTGTTTTGTATCAAAATAAGTCAGCACACCCCTTGTCTATTCTTCCACTCCAACCATGTAGAAACGAAGCTAAAAAATTAAGCCAGCACACCGTTTGTTTCATAATGATAATATATTTAATAGGAATGAAATTTATGTTTTATTCATATTGGTTTGATATATTAGAGTAGTTTTGTTTATTGGTTGATTATTGTTTAGGGGCTTTTTGTTTGGTTAATTGATATTGGGTTTTGTGTTTTGATTAATTCGTTGGCCCGCAAGATATTTTTCCATGAATTATTATGAATGATAGTAGTATTGATTATGAGAACTCATCTTGTGATGTTGTTTTTTCATGAATTATGAATGATAGTATTGATTAATTTTACAAGGTACTTTTCGTTAAAATTAAAATTGGGAACTTGTACACTTTGGCCCCTTGGGGTATAAATCCTGGATTCGCCAAGTGCTAGGCTTTTCTGGTTTGGGTTTAGTTTGTTTCTTCAGTGTTGGTGTTGCTTTGCCTTCTTTGAACCCTTTGTCTTTATTCTAAAAAATTTTGAACTTTTTTTCTGCTTACAGACTTATCAGCTATTGAATTCTGATGATCACTCAAATTTCTTGCGGAAGAACAACAGAGATCCTGCTCTTTACAGGCCCGATATCGTTCATCAGGTTAGCAACTCCGGCTAATTGTCCCGTGTATATTGTATTCCATGAAATTTTTCTTTATGAACTTCATACACTTTTCACTTGTTTTATTTTTTGGGTTTAAATTTTTGTGAATAAGCATAAAGTGAACTCATTCCTATAGTAGCAAAATAAAAGAAAGCAGCTGGTAGAAAACAAATTAGGATAAACTCGGAAGTTGTAGACATCAGGGGTTGTAAATCCTACTCGTGACATCTGATGGAAATTCCTCGTCTTTTGTCTTTTATGCGCCCGTTTTGTACTTTGGAAGGTTAAAAGCACCTCCTACTGGTTTTTGCTTGAACTATTGCTCATAGGAGAATTAACACACGTGTCATTATTCAAAAAGGGGTGCTGAGTGCAGATCACCTCTTTCTTCGTTGCCAGGTTGCTTCGTTTTTATGGGTTAGTCTGTCTAGAGAGTTATTTGAGCTGGGTTGTTGTGGAATATTGTGTGGCTTTATTATGCGTGCACCACAATTTTTTGGAGGTAGGAAGAGGGGTGGGTTCCTGTATAGATGTGCTATAATGGCAATTTTCTGAGTAATTTGGATGGAACGGAATACAGGGGTGTTTCATGGTGCTAGGGGCAGGAGAGGGAATACTTGTGGGAGAGGGTTCAATTTTGGGTTTAAGTATGGCTTGGCTGCCGACAGAGTTTAGGGGCAATTCTTTCGTTGCTATCTTTTCTGATTGGAGGGCTGCTGCTTCCTAATGCTTTGTTCTGTTATTCTGGATGTATTTTTCTGTATTCTTGTTTTCTGTTTCTGTTTTTGATTCATTTAATCAATGAATTTTCTTTCCTATTAAAAAAAGAGGATTTATTGTTTTGCTTCTAGTATACTGAAGTGTTATGTGATCCTAACTAAATATTTGATATCTGCAGGCTCTCCTTATGGTTTTGGATAGCCCAATTAATAAAGCTGGAAAGTTGCGAAATGTGTACGTGAGAACTGCAGCAGGTGTTCTTATTGAAATTAAGCCACATGTTCGTATCCCAAGGACATTTAAGCGGTTCTGTGGTGTTATGTGTAAGTTCATCTGTTTTTCTGATCTTATACAAAATAACTTTTCTCTGTTCTTTACAATTTCTGGATGGCATTTTGTCATTCTTTTAATCCTGCCAACCACCTTGCAGTGCAACTGCTACAAAAACTGAGTATTTCTGCTGTTGGTAAGCGTGAGAAACTTATGCGTGTGATAAAGAACCCTGTTACACAGTATTTACCTGTCAACTCTCGCAAAATAGGTGAGTATATCATGGTTTATAATCAATTTTGTCATATCTATAATGAAAACTGAAGATGTATTCTTGTGTTACAGGCTTCTCGTACAGTTCAGAAAAATTAGTTAGCATACAGAATTATGTTGCTGCTGCTGAAAACAATACAGACTTTGTTTTTGTGGTATGTCAGAACTAACATTTTGGCCATAAGTTTGAATAGTATCTTTTTATACTTGCAGCTATGTTATAATACCTGTGTTTTTCAGGTTGGTGCGATGGCTCATGGAAAAGTGGAGACAGACTATACGGATGATTTTATATCAAGTATGTCCTTGCTTTTCATCAGTATAATATTTAATATTTTTTAGGCATATTTTTCTTCTGCTGTTTTGAACTTTGCGGAACCTTTTGATCAGTGACTTCCAAAGGTTAAAATAGTTCCAGTTTTGAACTGATTGAAGGATTAGAATTTTGACAAGACTACGTTGATCAGAAGAACATAACAATACTAGAAACAATATTTGTGAAATGTTTAGGTACAAATGCAAACATTTATCCATTGTTAACATTCCGTTCAAGAATTGAAGTGAAGTCCATAACATATTAACTAATATTCTTAGGTTTGAAATCTCATATGTGGTAAGTGAGATGAAAAAATGAAAAACCTGATGACCAAAATGTGCTTGAATTCAAGCACATAACTGTACGTTTATGCAATCTTTATCCTCAAACGGCAAGTCAATTCTGCATCATGCTTTGGTCCTTATTTCTTAATTCTTAATCTTGCTTTGAACTTTGAATTTTTAATGCTTGTGGCTATGTTATTGAATTCAGTGATATGCAATTTAACACATCTTATTTTATCAATTTTTGCAGTCTCTGGTTATCCCTTGAGTGCTGCATTTTGTATTTCGATGATTTGCCAAGCATTGGCGGGAAAGTGGGATATTTTGTGAACCATTGTTCTGGTTTTAGTCTGAATCTTAGCACTTAATGTTATTCTTATCTATGTGATGCATAATCTTTCAGGCTCATTGCTTTTAGGGTTTTTGGAAGTGTTTGTATCAGATTATGTTATAGCTCTGTCTATTATTTTATGAAATTTTGAGGGTTATGGTGGAAATTTATACATATTTTCGTCTGTAGATTAACTAATGGGTAACTACATATAACCTCCAAATTATCAGGAAATTTTCATGTTGATACATATCTGTAGATATTTTACAAGCTAAGACAAACTCGAATGAAATCTACTAAAGGATAACCTACATGTTTTCCCAACTATTTTCATGTAACACTTTCCTTCTGTTGTTTTTGACAAACATCTGAATATATTTTTGGAGATCAAATCTAAGTTCATGATGAAAACTTGACCACAACTATGTTGTTTTCAGCATTTTCAAAGAACACGAGAATTCAATTTCCCTCTCTTTATCTTAGGATTAGAGGACCACTACAGTGGAAATTCATCTCCTCAGACCCATTGTAGTCGATTATCACTGCCGGCACCTGAGCTCAGGCCGTTTTATAGAGTAATATATCGTTTTTTCCCTAAACTATATTGAACTATACAAAACTAGCCAATCCACTCATATTGTCAAATTACTAGTGGTTCCATCCAAAATGCCGTCAAATAAAGTCACGTACTTAACGCATGACTCACTTTTGATGGTTCCTTGGTCGTTTATCGCCGCATTCTTACAAAATGTGACCTTAAATGTCATTTTGGAAAGTCACATAATCAATACTTCATTTACTTTTGAGCACTTTTTGTAAAGAATATGACTTCAAATGATCAAGAGGTCATCAAAAGTTAGTACATGACTTTACGACATCTTGAGTGGAATTGCTAGCAATATGACAGTGAAGGGGTAGATTGACCAATTTAGTATAATTCACGGGACAAAGTGGCTGAAGAAAGAAGTCTGGATATATTTAGAGCACTTCCACCGGTTAGCCCGGGGGAGGGCTGTTTGGAGCCCAAAGCAATTTTCTTCCTTCCAGCTGTACAATCTTGCCTAGGCAAGATGCTGGGCCCACGAAACCGGGCCAGCCCTAGGGCTATTTCAGCTCTTGCAACAGCCTGGGTTTGTTGACGTCAGCAACCCAAAAAAAAAAAGAAAAAAAATACCTAATCATATTTTTCACTTCCCATACCAAAACTCTATACAAATTCCTCTCCTCATATCTCATGTGAATAGTGGTTGCCATGGCAATGGGTGGAAACACACAAGCCTTTTGCAAGGGCTGCCACTATTCACGTGAATAATAATAGCCCTTGCATTGCCCTTGCCTCTCTTAGCCCTTTGCCATGGCAAATTGGTGGAAGTGCTCTTATAGGAGTAAAACAACAAGTTACTCGAAATCATAACACGTATATTAAGTCTACAGTTCACCGCTCAAAATTATGCACATGGCGTGCCGTTATGTGTTTTCAAGTAAGGTCAGCTCCATCTACATCAAGAACTCGTCACTAGGAAGAAGAGAGGCACCTTCTTTGCAATTATACAGAGGGAATCCGAGTCTGCAGCACATTGAAGGTCTCTAATTTGTCAAGCCACAAGATTCTTCAGATAAAAGAAAGCCCCCATGGTCCCCTACATTCTGGAATCATCCTGTTTGGAACAACCTCATTTTCGCAGTCATGGCAGCCCACAATTTTCAAGTACTAGCCGCCAATCAAATGCTTACTAGTTAGAGAGAAGAAAGAGTATAAAATACATCAATTGGGATTTATACAAATATGTCTACCACAACCACGAGTGATGTTCACAACTTTAGTTTCAAGAATATATTAAGTGAATGTAGTGGTTGCCTTCACCATATATGCATTGTTAATAAGCTTTATAAATGGCTTATTTTAGTGAGAAAGAAGAAAGGGCATGTGGTTACCATGTGCCCTTTCATCAAATCCACGAGCATAGGAGAAGTAATACATATCAGAGCTTGTGCCTACCAGCTTCAAAGTCTTCATCAACATATTTTTATTTATAGAAATCAAAAGTGGGCCTCCTTCTAAAACAAGAAGGGATTTCTATTTTGGAACTAAAAAAGGATATCCCTTTTATTTTTTAAATTCTTTTTTGAACACAAACATACTAAGGGAAGGGAATTTGAAAACAAAAGCTAGGGTACATGGGTACGTAACTGCTCTTAACTGGTTGAGTTACAAGCCCCTTTGATACAAATGATATTGTTGACGTGAGTCTCCTAATTAATCAAGGATATTTATTTCCTTGATTAAGTAAGGGATTTACTTTCTTATTTTATATAGTTGACAAATCATTGTATAATTAGGAGATACTATCCTAATTGATTACTATATCTATTTCATTGTAAAGTTTTCATGTAAACTTCTATATATATCTCATTATGGAGAAGAATACAAGTCTTCAAACCATATTCATATTTTAGCATGGTATCAGAGCAATCGATCCTAAGTTGTCTCTAAACCCTCATATCAAATTTCTCATATTTAAATCCAAAACCTTAAATCAAATTCCTCGTACTTAAATTCCTCAAATCTAAAGTCCTCAAATCCTCTTATCAAAATCCCTAAACACATACCCTCAAATCTTATACACATACCGTCCGCTAAAAAGTCTACATGGATTATTGACTCGGGGTGATACGGATCACATGACATTTGATCCTGGCCAACTAATTAGTCGCAAATCATCCACTCCGTTGGTGGTGTCTAATGCTAATGGTACCCTCTCCCTTGTGGTTGGGGAGGGCTCTCTATCTCTCTCTAATTCCCTACATCTGGATTCTGTATTGCTTGTTCCATCCTTGGCCCATAACTTGTTGTCTGTTGCACAACTTACTACTACTTTAGGGTGTACTGTAACATTTTGGCCGAATCATTGTGTTTTTCAGGACATCCTCACGGGAAAGACGATTGGTTGTGGTACTCGGCGGGGCAAACTCTACTACGTGGACTAGGCACCGGATAGTGAGACCAAAGTTGGCCAAGCTTTTACAACCAGTGGAACTCGTTCTGAGGGGGAGAGAGACAAAGTTTGGTTATGGCATAAATGTCTTGGGCATGCCTCGTTCGGTTATTTTAAGAAGTTGTTTCCATCATTATTTTCCATTCTTGATGTTTCCAGCTTCCATTGTGATACGTGTGAATTGGCTAAGAGCCATCGTGTCCTGTTCCTATTAAGTTCAAATAAGAGTTTGGTTACGTTTTCTCTTGTTCATTCTGATGTTTAGGACTTGCTAAAATTACCACTCCGACAGGTGCTCGATGGTTTGTCACATTTGTAGATGATTGCACACGCATGACTTGGGTTTCCCTTCTCAAAACTAAAGGGGAAGTCAGTTTAAAGTTTCAACAGTTCCATAAAATGGTGGAAACACAGTTTCACGCCTGAATCCAAGTTCTCCGTTTTGATAATGGCGGAGAATTTCTCAACCATGATCTTAACAAGTTCTTACAAGATCATGGTATCATACATCAACGCTCATGCCCCTACACTCCCCAACAAAATGGAGTTGCTGAAAGAAAGAACATACATTTATTGGAAATAGTTCGTGCCTCTCTCTTTGGTGCCAATATGCCTCAACCTTTTTGGGTTGATGCCGTCGTCTCTGTAGCATAGTTCATCAATTGGATTCCGTCCAGTATCCTAAATTTCAAAAACACTGCATCACCATGTCCAAATACCTCCCACCCCAAATCTGAACCCCGGATTTTCGGCTGTGTTGTATTTGTTCACTTACATGATCACCAACGAAGCAAATTGGATCCTGAGCTGAAAAGTGTGTTTTCATTGGCTATGCACCTCATCAGAAAAGATACCAGTGTTATCATCCTCCTATTTAGAAGGTCTATACCTCCATGGATGTTGTGTTCTAGGAACATGACTTATATTTTTCAGCAGCGCATGAGGAGAATTGAGAATCCACAACTCCCAAAATTCTCAATTTTTTCCCTAGGACATAACTCTGTTTCAAAACTACTAGTTACTAGTGGAAAGTGACCGGTCGCCCCTTAGCTCTTCGAACAAGGAGAATGTGCTTCAAAACGACCGATCGCCAGAGAACCTGCTTCAAAACGACCAGTCGCCAGAGGAAAATGATCAGGTGTCTCCACGCTATCAAAATCAGGAGGAGGAAATTGAATCGTTTTATGAGATTTTGCCCGCTTTAGCTCCAGTACCATACCAATCACCTGTTGAGGAAGTCATTCAGGTAACATCTTTCCCTGAAACTGATAACACTAATAAAATATCCCATGATGATTTGATTTCATAAGGCACAACGCCTACATATCAGCTTCCAGAAAGGAAGAACCGTGTCAAACCTCGAGTACAATATGAAGCAGATCTTAAAGCCAAAGGGAAATACCCATTAATAATTATATATCTCTCAGCAAATTATCAGAGGCACGTGTGCACTTTGTGAAGCAGTTGGTTGACATATCTGTAGAAGACCCAAAATGGAAAGAAGTCATGAATGAAGAAATGAGAGCCCTCCAAAAGAATGTCACATGGGAACTTGTGCCCTTACCTCATGGAAAGAAGATAGTATGATGCATGTGGATTTATACTTTGAAACTCAAAGCAGATGGATTCATTGAAAGATATAAAGCTAGATTGGTGGCGAAGGGGTACACATAGAGATATGGGATAGACTACCAGGATACCTTTGCCCCAGTAGCCAAGATTAACACTATTAGAGTCCTATTGTCTCTAACAGCAAATCTCGATTGGCCGTTACATCAGTTTGATGTCAAAAATGCATTCTTACATGGAGACTTGGAAGAAGAAGTATATATGGACCTACCACCAGGATGTAATTTAGCTCATGACAAGAAGAATCACGTTTGCAAGCTCAGAAAGTCATTGTATGGATTAAAGCAATTCCTAGAGCATAGTTTGGCAGATTTACTAAATCTTTGAAGAATTTTGGATATACACAAAGTAATTCAGATCACACCCTGTTCATGAAGTGTGATGGAAGAAGACTTACTGTATTGATTGTTTATGTAGATGATATAGTCGTAACTGGAAACGACATTGGAGAGCAACTGAAACTGCAAAAGTATTTGTCTCAGGAATTTGAGATGAAGGATTTAGGTGATATGAAGTATTTTCTTAGGATTGAAGTAGCAAGGTCAAAAAATGGTATATTTTTATCTCAAAGGAAGTATGTAATGGATCTACTCACTGAAATAGGAATGCTTGGGTGTAAGCCGGCTGACACACCCATTGAGATGAATAACAAGTTGTGTGAAGACATGGACTAAGAACCAACCAATAAGGAACAGTACCAACGCCTTTTTGGAAGGTTGATATACCTGGCACACACAAGACCATATATTGCATATGCTGTGAGTGTGGTTAGTCAGTTTATGCATTCACCCAGTGCTTCTCATAGGAATGCAGTTGATCGGATCTTAAGGTGCTTAAAGTCAGCTCCTGGGAAGGGATTAATATTCTCAAAAAATGGAGATATTGAAGTTGTTGGATATACAGATGATGATTGAGCTGGGTCCATTATAGATAGACATTCTACTTCTAGTTACTTTACATTCGTGGGAGGTAACCTAGTCACTTGGCAGAGTAAAAAACAAAATGTGGTCTCTTGGCCTAGTGTAGAAGAAGAGTATAGAGGAATGGCTCAAAGAGTTTGTGAATTATTGTGGATCAAAAGACTCTTGACAGAATTGGGATTCAAACCAAAAAAAGCCAATGGAGTTACATTGTGACAACAAGTCAGCTATCGATATTGCTCATAATCCAGTTCAACATGATGGAACCAAACATGTTGAGGTGGATAGACATTTCATCAAAGAAAAAATTGAGAATAAGATCATCCGCCTATCATTCATAAAATCAAAAGATCAACTGATAGATGTCTTAACAAAAGCTGTTTGTGGAAGAGTATTTTATGACTCACTTACCAAGTTGGGCATTGGTGACATATATGCACTAACTTGAGGAGGAGTGTTGACGTGAGTCTCCTAATTAATCAAGGATATTTATTTCCTTGATTAATTAAGGGATTTACTTTCTTATTTTATTTAGTTGACAAATCATTGTACAATTAGGAGATACTATCCTAATTGATTACTGTATCTATTTCCTTATAAAGCACTCATGTAAACTCCTATATATACCTCCTTATGGAGAAGAATACAAGTATTTAAACCATATTCATATTTTAGCAGATATTGTGGGGTGATATATTAGAACACAAAACTTCGAATGCAGAAGTAAGCACTGGAGCGACAAATCCCTTGTAATATTAGTTTTATTTTCATGGGTGTATTAGTCAGTCAGATGTATATCTGACTATGACGAATCTTCATTTGTGTAACGCAATACGTAATGTGATTGTAAAAAATGGAGTCAAAAGTGTCGTCGGATCAACTTAACTCTAAAAACTAAGAAAAAACTCGAGCAGTGCGTATTTTGAATATTATTGTGTGATCATATATATATGGAGATATGTTCGAAGAAATCAACGAGCCAAATTATATCATGCTGTAAACTTTATGGTTTGTGAGCAAATTAGCGGTAAACATATACTGAAGAGGACAAAGAGATTCTTTCGAGACAACGAAAATGAAAACAAGATTTTTGAGAAAGGAAAAACAAACTAAGTGCCAGTTTGGCATTGCTTATTTGGGATAATAAGTAATTTTTAAAAAAATTTAGGAAGCCCAGCCCGTTTGGTAAACTATGAGAAAATCATTTATTGTTAAAAATTGCTGTGAGAGAAAGCTATAAGGGAAAGCAACTAATGAAGTGCTTTCATTTTCTGATCATGCATGAATTAGTTTCGAAGAGGCGCTGGGTTTAATGATTTTGCGGGAATTATTTTCTGATTATGAGGGAATTAGTACCAACAACACTTTTAACAAAAAGTTTACCAAATGCCAAACTGCTTTCTTTCACAGTTGATTTATCTCACAGCAAATCTGACAGCGATTATTTTCACAGCACAGCAATGCCAAACTGGCCCTAAAACAAGTCGTGCTAATCAGTAATCACACGCTATAAAAGTAAGAGAGAATAAATGAGACAGTAAGAGAGAAATTAGAGAATTTAAATTAGTGTACATCATATCCATAAGCTGAGGGCTTATTTGGAAGATATCCCAAATTCTTTAATTTACACGAAAAATAATTTTAGTAATTAGTAAATTTATAACGCCCCAAATGATTTTTAATAAAAAAAATATTTATGTTGATGGAAAGCTGTTAACAAGCCGAACCAAGTCGAAGATCATATTGCTCAAGCTCTTGGTTTGTTTCTTTTACGAACTACGCACTTTAGAATAATAAGATGACCATATTAACTCTTCGTTTAAATTGGTCTAGTGACCAAGTTTAAAGCAAGATTTTCGTCTAAATACAACCTATTCACCCATGATAAAAGTAAATATAACGTATTTGCTCAACAAGGCTATCTTCTCTCCGTAATGAAACTGAAATGTAAAACCCTAAATAGAGAGAAGATGATCTTGTTGAGCAACAACATGAGTTTTAGGACTAATGAGCTATATTTTGATGAAAATATAACCCCTTTAAAGTTGGTCACGAGACCAAATTTAACGAATTTTTTTGTTGAAATGCGACTGTAAAGACTAAATTAATGTGCAAACCAAAAGATGAAGGATCACTACATTGATTGATTTACAAGTTTGAGGACGTACTAATCCTAATTGTTGTATAAAAAAATTATTTATTTTGTGAAACAAAATTATTTGGCTAAAAGTCATAAATGATTGCATGTCATTCATACTTTTTGAACAATAAGTGAAGGGAGATTTGAACTTGGGATATTTTTCAACATTAAGAAGAGATGTATCATTAGACTAATTGCATGTCGTTCTTACTTATATTCGAAGCAAAAATTCATCACGTTGACATTAGAGAGGAGAATAAAGAAAAGTTTTCATTATGTTCATAGATATTGTGTTACATTTTCAAATATTTGATTTCAATGAAATTTAAAGTCAACTTTATATCAAAAGAAAAGAAGAGAGCTGGATTCACTGTGTTGGGAATTATTAGTTCAGCGTTGAGAAGAGCCAACTAAAAACTCGAGTGGAGCCGAGATCGAGCTTGATAAAATCATTTGAACCAAGCTTGACCACGTCTGTACGAGCTTTATTTGAGTTTGAGCCAAGCTTAAGCTTCAATAATATCATCCGAGCAGAGATTGAGCAACTTGGTACTTGGTTTGACTCGGCTCATTTACACCTTTATTTTCAACTAGGATTTGAGCATTTTCAAGCGTCGATGTGTACTACCTCTCAATTTAAAATCTCATTCCTATTGTTAAAACTCACCGTTAAAAATACTAAATGTTTATTAATAAAAATAAGGCTTAATTACTGTAGTGCCCCCTGAAACTATAGTCAATTCTCACTTTACCCCCTGAAAGTTAAACTGACCTAGAATGCCCCCTTGATCAAGGTTTGGTAGTTCACTTTACCCCTCACCGTTAACTCAGTTAAAAATTCTGTTAAAAATGATGACATGGCACGAAAGGGAGCATGGCTTTTGGGTGCTCTGTCTGTCATGGATATACATATTTAGATTTAGGGATTTGGAAATCAGTGGAAGAAGAAAAGAGAGAGGGGTAGGGGCTGTGCTATGGCGTGGGTGGGTGGCTGTTTGGACGAGGAGGGGTGGGGCTATGATGGCTGCCCCCAAGTGGGTTGGTGGGGGAGGGTGTCGGGTACAGAGAGAGAAAGAGGGAGGGAGAAGAGGGAAGTAATTTTCTAAATTTTTTTCCTATTTGTAAAATAATTTTAAGTAAAATTTTTTATTGGTTTTTCACATATGGCACACATTTCATCAAAAGGGTGGGTCCTATTTATGCCATGTCGTCGTTTTTAACAGAATTTTTAACAGAGTTAACGGTGGGGGGCAAAGTGAACCACCAAACCTTGGTCAAGGGGGTACTCTGGGTCATTTTAACCTTCAGAGGGTAAAGTGAGAACTGACCATAGTTTCAGGGGGCACTACAGTAAATAAGCCTAAAAATAATGCCTACAATATAAAGAACTAAAGAAAATTTTCAAGTTTTATTTGGGGCCACCCCTTGTGGTTCCTATTTCGCTTTGTGTATCACTAATCCTGGGAAATGTCACTAGTATTTAGAAAAATATCTATTTTTCTTATAAAAAAAACACAGTAGAAGCCAAAATGTCAATGGATAACCCTATATAGATATAGTTAAATGTTTGTTAATTAGGTTGTTATTAAAAAATGAGGAATAAGAAGGATGTACGCTCTCCATGCGATACACAACTTAAGCACATGGTATGTTATGCATGGCACGCGCTGTCTGCACTTCCAAAATCTTCTTAAATATTTGTTCTCTCAATTAATTAATTTTGTAATTTTGAGGAAAGTATATAATAATAATAAAAAATGATGTGAAAAGGGTTTTGAAAGCCAAAAGCTTGGGAAGTTATTGTTTATATTAACGTTCGTGGATAAATTCTGATTGGCTTGTTAGATCTTGTGCCTGATCCGTCTGCATAATTCCCATTGCAACAAGAGACTTGTAAAAGATATTTCTAGACAAAAATTTCATCAACCACAAAATGGATCCTACTTGTTGAGGGTACATCGAAAGCGACTTTGCATAGGCTTATAAGGAATCAATTGGTTTCGGAATGGTTTTAGAGAAGATTACTCACGTGTTGGGTCCAAACGTTCACATGGATCCTACACAGAGTATTTGTTTACATCGAAAAATAGGAATTTCAGTTGGACAACTCCCCATTCCCAATTAATTCAACTTATCTAATAAATGAAATAAGAACAAAAGTGAGAGAGCAGTAATTGTCAATTATGTAGCATTGGGTGTCTCTAAATTTACAATTAAATAGAAGAAAACAAGAGACAGATGCATATTGGAGTAGAATACTAACATGTACATTTCTCACCATGAATTTGATTTTTTCGAACGTCCAAAATACTTTGGTATAGTACAGTTTTTACTTAACTACCTACAGGTTAATCCACCTGGATCTCTCTCCCAACAGAAGACACGTCACACATGCCCACACACACACGCAGTGGAAGTTGAGAAGTCATTTTGCCGACCATCTTATTGTAATCTAAATTTTATTTATTTATAAACAAGCCACTTTTATATAATTAATTAAAATCAGTCACCTTCTACAGTTTAATTTTAAAATGCCTCTGTGTATATATGTATATATACATGACTTGATCATTTTCAATTTCTAAACATCTCCAAATAATTACATCATGTTAGCTTTATCTCCTCCCACGTTTTCAACCATTGGATGGCCCTTAGAGGATCCCAAAAGCCATGACCAGAACTACTTCTACAGGGACACTTTTACAGATCAAATTGCAGAGTCATTTCTTCATATCCTTCCATCTCAGCTGCCACAAGTTGAGCCTGATCGTTCCACACCATCCACAACTGTCAGTGGAGAGTACTCCGGCGTTTCCACGATGGTGAAGAAGCTGAACCATAATGCTAGTGAGCGTGATCGTCGAAAGAAAATCAACAGCTTGTATTGTTCATTGCGTTCACTGCTTCCTGCAGATCAAATGGTACGTATGAAATTTATTAAGGCCACTCTTGATGTTTAGGATTGGATAACTCACTATGATACAAGGTATGTTGAAAGAAGAAATAGAGGCCAACTTCAAAATTGTGTCCAAATTGAAGGTTGAAGTTGAATTAGTCATAAAGGAAACGCATTCCTTCTAATCCCGCACAAAATAGTAGTATATCAAGACTTTATAATATATATATCGTCCCTTCTAATCCGTGCAAAATGAAAAATCCTTCAACCCTTTCTTCATTTCTTACTTCAACGTACCTTGAATCTGGTGAATTATCCAATTCAATCTAATCTAATCCTAGGCCAAAGTGGCCTAATAGTGAAGTAGGTATTAGTAAAGTACCGAGTAAATTTCAGTATAGACACGAGAAAGTACTGAATCGTACTCACAATAATTTTTGAAACTATTTCCATGCTATTGTTACAGAAGAAATTAAGCATTCCAAACACAATTTCGCGTGTGGTGAAATACGTACCAGAGCTCCAAAAGCAAGTGGAGGGACTAATTAGAAAGAGGGAGGAGCTTTTGTTAAGAATTTCTAAGCAAGAAGATCAGGAATTGCATGAAGAGAAGAAAATGAAAAGCACAGCTGGGAGCTTATTATCTGCCGTTTCAACTTACCGTCTTAACGACAGAGAAGTTGCGATTCAAATATCCACCTTTAAGACCCACAACAATCTATTATCTGAGATCTTGTTAAACTTGGAGGAGGAAGGGCTTCAAATACTAAATGCTTCTTCCTTTGAGTCCTCTGGAGAGAGGGTCTTCTATAATTTACATCTTCAGGTATTTGTTGTACTACATATATATTTAGCTTACTTCTTTTGCTGTTTAGATTCAATCCATTCTGATATGTTTTTATTTTTATGTTTTTGTTTATGCATTATCGATTATACAGGTGGAAAGAAGTTATAGATTAGAATGTGAGAATTTAAGCGAGAAGCTCATGTCATTCTATGCCTGAGAAAAGGAAGGAGTCATTCCCACAGCAGTTTTGGTGCTGACAGAATATGTTACCCCATTTGCTCTCTCCGCGTTCAATTGAAGTGTATAGAGGGCTATGGAGATATTAGTGTCAACCATGGGATCCTTTAGTTAACTTAAATTTATGTTAATATATTTCTATGTCATTTCCACATATCTAGTAGTCGGAATCAAAATAACAGTTGGATTCCGATTACGGACAACTTCAGAAAGAGGAATGAAAATGCAAGTGGGGTCCACACAAAATTAGGAATTCAACTCCTTATTTTGGAAGAATTGGACGTTTGAGTGGGAGGTGATATTCTAATTCCCAGAGAACTAACCCATCAGGAATCCATCTTTTTTACTCATTATATCCATACACAATTTTAAAATTCCAGATTTGCCATATACTTTAACCCAACAATAAGGGAATTTTAGTAATCAGACTGGTTTCAATTCAAATTCATGAGAATTTAGTAAACAACTTAGAAGGAATCAGTATCACTCCTACCCCAGTACCATTTGGTTTAGTAAACAACTTCAATGAGAATCCGGATTCTAACTCTCCTCAATTCACCCGATTACACATTAGTAAACATGCCATAAATCTAACTTAGGATTGCATCCAAAAAAAAAAAACTACCTATAAGTTATGAACATAAATTAAAAGACTACCCATAAGTCATGTACAAAAATAGACAAATAAAATTGTATGTTACCTACAAAAAAAAGGTGCATAACATACTATTACACATTGTCGAAAATATGAAAAAACACATAGTATACCTATGCAATAGGCTAGGACGCTTTAATAATATACCCAAAATAGGACTTGAAATTATTAAAAAAAAACCTATATGGAATTCACTTTATAAACATACTAAAAAATCATTTACTACATAATAAATAAGTGTTGAACTTCTTATAAATTACATCTTTGCCATTGATTAACTTAAAACAAGCCCAATACAAAAACACACAAAAAACCCAAAACAAGGCTAGCAAGCCCAGCCCATATTTAAAAAAAAACCCCAAACTAAAAAAAAAAAACAAGAAAAACCAAGGGCCTGTCCCCACGACCCTTCCTTGTCCACCGAATGTGACATCCCTGACCTAAAATTTAACGAAAATGAATTAATTAATTTAGTTAATTAATTTGGATAATTAAAATGAATTTAAAAAGGAATTAAAAGGAATAAAATAATAAAATAGGAATTAAATAAGAATTTAATAATTAAAGGGGCATTTTGGTCAACAATATTTCCGGGACGGAATTTGGCGAAACGAGTTACGCCATTGCGTCCGGCACGTCGAAACGGGTTCGTGGACGTGCGGCACACTCGGATCGGAGTTATAGCGAGAAAGAGGGACGTATTGGTCATTTCCGAATTTGTTGAAAAACCCTAGATACCCTTGACCAATCAGCTCTCTCTCTCTCTCTCTCTCTCTCTCTCTCTCTCTCTCTCTCTCCCGCGTGCGCAGCCCCCTCCCCCGACTACACTCACGGCTCAACACTACCGGAGCCAACACCGGCCACCTTGTGGCCTGGGACCGGACCCAAACGGTCGGCGACACCTTCGCCGTCACATCCCCCACCTTCCCCGACGAAGCCCGTCGCTCCTGCCGCCGGAAAACACGAGAAACCGTCCGGTTTTCCTTCGAATTTCACGGCGTCGATCCGGCCAGTTCTGGCCGCCATCTCCGGCCACCAAGGTATGGTTTTGAGTCTCCTCTTCATGCTCTTGCTTCCTCTAGCCTTAGTTTGGATCGATTGTGTAGTTTTGATCGGATCTCAAAACCCTCAAATCTGGCTGGATTTCAATCGGAGATTCCGGCCAGTTGCCGGCCGGTTTTGGGTTGGGTGTGATCGGTTTTGCACTCCTGGGGTTGCCCTGATCCTTTTGGTATAGGTGGTGTTGTCCAACTCGACGAAAACCCGAACGCCGGAATCGCTCAAGACACCCACCACGCGCTGCTGGCGCGTGTGGTGGCGCTTGGCGGTTGTGTGGTGGCGGTTCTTCATCCCAATGCATCCTCCGTGTCATCGTGAGCGCGTACGTATGCTCGGATTCTGATTCGGACGTCGTTTGACTGTCGAACCAATGTACGCCTATTATGCGTTGTGTGGGTTCGATGTGTTTGGACCGTTGGATCGAATCCGAATTCACGTATGTTATTCCTTGTATTTCTAGGAGTCTATAGGATTTGACGGATCGTGATTCGGAGTCCCGGATACTCCGGATAAATGACTTGAAGTTAGAATTAAACCTTAATCGTCTGATCGTGCGATCGCGAGCAATCCGACCTTTCGATCGAGACCAAACTTTCAGGACGTGTTCTCTAAGCCGTAGTGAACCTATAGGAACTTTCGGATATGAGTTTAGAGGTCATGGGACCCACGTGCCTGGTTTGACCTATTCGGGTTAGTTTGACCAAGTTTGACCAGGGTTGACCGAGCGTCTCCCCAGGTCGCCTTGCCACGTAGTTGACTTTGTTGGACTTCTAGGAATGTTTGGATCCTTTTGGAGGTCGTGGGCTCTACGGGCCTGGGTTGTCCGAAAATGGGTGTTTGACCGCCGGTTGACCGTGAGTCTTCCGGGGCGGTCCCACTGGTTAAAAGAGGTAGTTTGACCTTAAAATTCTTCATACGAAGTAATGGTACACTTGAGTCAGATTAGTTAGGGTTGACTTTTAAGGTTATCGCTTCGGTTCTGGTTATTAATTAATCCTTGTATTCTTGAATTTGGTTCTCAGGCTCCCCGTGATCCTCGAGTGGGACCCTTTCAAGGTTGGGCAGCGTGGGACCAAAGGTGAGTGGACTTTGTTTTCAAACGAGCATGAATTTAATGAATTGATGCGATGCATATAAATTGGGATTTAAACGTTGTTTTAAATCATGAATTTGGCTTTAATGATATTATTGGATGATTGAATTGATAGTTGAGTTTTATACTTGATTTGGGTTGCGGGTTTGTTTGTGGGGCCCTGTTGGTTATATTTTATTATTATGCTTATCTTTAAGTATTGATTTTGGGACGAGTCAAGCGTCCGGTAGTATTTACGTACGGATTTGGGTACGGTGGGAATTTGAGGGATTTTCCTTGGGTTTTATATTTAATAATTGAGTTTATGGTTTTGTCGGGTTTCAGACTTTAATATTTTATCGTTACGAATGTCGTGGGTTATACTTTATATCTTTTTGAGAAACTTATACCTATACTTTGAAATGAGTATTTGGGCGGTAATATTTGGACGTTAGTATAGTCCGGTTGATTACGTATTCGGTTTTGATGTTTAAACCTTATGAAATATAATTACTTATATTTCGATTATATATATATGTATATATATACATATAGATCAACTTGGAAGGAATATGTCGGGTTAATGGGAATGACGAGAATATCGGTCGGATAAATGGGAATTGATCATATGTATATATATATATATATATGTATGTATGTATCTACTTTGAATATATATATATATATATATTTATATATATCTACTTGAATATATAGATATATATATATATATATCTACTTTGATTATATATATATATATATATATATATATATATATATATATACCTACTTTGGATATAATTATGTATATCTACTTCGATAAGGAGTTTTGGGATATATATATATGTATATGGGATTGGACTATCGGTTATAGTTTAATGAGTCACTATTTATATTGTTTTAACTATGAATTTAAGGGATGTCGGTGATACGTGGGAATATATATATGTATATTTTGAATAAACGTTTCGGGGTTTGGACCTTATATTTGTGAAGGGATAGTACCTATACTATGTTTTGGAGTATATGATTTACTTGAGGTTTGACTTGACGTTTTCTTGACTTGGGTTTTGAATACGGTTTGAATATGGTTTTTCAATAATTATGACATTTTAATTGTGTTATGGATTGATGTACCGTCATTTGACGCTTGGTACTATTTTAACTATAGAATTGTATGTTTGGGACGATGATGTCCTTGTCTTGAGTATTTATGATGTTATTGGATTGTGGGACGTTTATATGTCCTGGTGTGTGTTATGTTGGGGTTCGGGTACATGTGATTTAAATTATATATATTGTTGATCGTGTAGCGATTGATTTGAGTGCAGTTGGCACCTTGTTATGTACCTCCCCCTATATGTGACACGGTCACTTGATATGGTTCGTATAGATACGGTTTGATCCGGTACATACCTTAACGGGGTGTAGCTGTAGACCCTTAATTGGGTAGTGAGTCTGCGCGCAGGGCTTGTTACGGACGTTCAGGTATTGATTGTCTCTACCTTGCGTGCTGGCGAGCTTAGTCCCATTAGGACGGCTTAACCCTGGGCACGAGGCCATTATGATGTTGACTGAGTGACCAGTTAAATCCTAGGCACACCATCATGAATGCTGTCCCGGTGTCTAGTCAAATGATCCCCTGTTGGATTGTTTCCCCGGTACACGTGTTTCGATGTTGAGGTCTATGTTACTATATTCACGTCTTATTATCTTCCTATTCGTATTTCTTTTTGTGAGGATCTTTCCTTACTTGTCGTGCTTGCGAGCACGTGGTTGTCCGAGTGTGGGAAAGAATGGGAAACAATACTATGATATACATTGGTGTAATTATATTGCAACTATTGGGATTTGAATGATTACGTATATAAATGATTTCATATGCATGCTTTGCATTGTTTTTGAAACGGTGGGGTTAGTACTTTGATTTAAACTATGAAACCTTGTTTTTGTCCACTCACACTCTTTCTGTTTTGCGCCCCCCAGGCCGTAGTCGTAGCGTCTGATCGGTCCGGCTGGGTGACTCTCTTCTCGAGCTTTTAGACCTGATGTAGGACACTAGTCCTTGTCTACAAACGGTTATTTTGTCACTTTACTTCTGAGTACTCTAGATATGCTCTGTATTGCCCTTTAGGGTTGAATTTGATGGCCGTAGGCCTGGGTTGTATTATTATTAGCATGCTGACTGTTGGTGTATACATTTTCTGTTGTATATTTTTAGGTTGAACTTTTTTTGGGATTGTTGTTGTTCTAGGGAAGACTCTACCCGTTTTTCGGCAGAAGTCTTGACCCCTTTATTTATTTGTTTCGGGAAGAGGGATTCTTTTAGTATGTGGGCCCGGCATCGCGATGATGTCGGTTGTCAACAGGATTTGGCACGGGTTCCGGGGTGGAATCTGGGTCGAGTCCTGTCACCGAATCTGTGCAAACCATTTCATAGAAGTACATTGTTAATACCATGTCATTGAAGTACATTGTTAATACCATGTCATAAAAGTACATTGTTAATACCATGTCATAGAAGTATATTGTTAATATCATGTCATAAAAGTACATTATTAATACCATTTCATACAAAAAACTAAAAAAAAAAACCCAAAAAAGCAGAGCAAGACATCCAATATCCTTTGCAGAAACCACCTCCAATTGTCTATAGTTTCACCAGAAACAATCGCAAAGGCAAAATGAAATACCTGAACAAGAAAAAAAAAAATTACACTGTTAATACTATGTCATAGAACTATCTTCCTAGTAAAAATCATATTATGCATATCATAAACTTCAAGTGCACAACTATATATATATATATATATATATATATATATATATATATATATATATATATATCAAAATATAGAGTATGCTTTGTTACTGAAAATTTGTTAATACTATGTCATAGAAGTACACTTATAATACTATGTCACAAAAATCAACTCAGTTGCAGGGTATGAACAGTATAATAATTGTTCATACCACTTACTGGAATTTAACAACTACATTATTTCATTTGCATAATATGTACGTTAAAAGTGTACAACTCCAAAAACCCCATGTTCATAAACCAGCAACCTTGAACAACATCATGGACAACACAACCCTTTGGAACAAACCTAGGAACCCATAGCAAAATTGAAAGAACTGAACCCTTCATAGACCAGCAACCTTGAAATACAACTGAAATTGTATAAAGTTAACCAATATGGTATATTCATTCAGCTCTACCCTCATAGGAAACGATTTTATGCAAACATGTTATTGTAAGATCAACAACAAACAATTACTATGCGTATATTTACTATTCCCCAATGAATCAAAATAGAATAAATAAAACTGCTTACCAGATTTTTTCTGAGAATCATTGGATTTGTTATGTGAGGGGATGAAACTATATTGATCACTGAAGTCTGGGAAGTCGAGGCTCGAATTATACTAAGGTTTCTTTGGCCGTTGTTATAGCATGCTCTTTTTGTCATTCCAACATCAACCTCAAACGCCTTTGAAATCAATCTCACTGAACCTTTCCCAAACTCTTGATGCAGGCTGGAGGTATTAAAATGCCCAAGGGACTGAAAAGCCCCAATACTTTGGTTTAATACATCAGCAGCCATGCTTAAAATTCAACATATCCCAAGTAATGGCATAAGTACAAAAGTTATATATGTGGGAGGACAAAACTATCTTCAAAACCAAACCATCATAGCTTTGGGCACAAAAGAAAAAGAACATCTTCTACATATTCCTATGGTTAAAAGCAGGGATGAAAATAAAGAAAAAAAGATGAACTGGAACAAAAAAGTAGTTAAAAGTATTGTCATGCTTATAAGCAAATGACAAGTACCTTTTTCTTTTAGGAGTTCTTTGGCATTCCAATTTCCATTTGTCTACAACATCATCATTTTGTAAAGTTAATATGGATTACTCTTAACTCAATCACATTACATATTTAAATGCAATGAAGGCGTGAGCCACCATGTACAGTAATTATCAAATTTCTTTTCTTTTGTTCAATTTTCTGAGTAATCAAATATTAGATAGCATACACAAATAGAGCCAACAAGTCAACAACAGTGAGAAAAATAAGCATGATGAATTCTAAATCACTAATTCCAATTATTATATCATTATAAAATAGAAAAAGCAATACATCAATGACTCATATTGACTAATTAAGTATTTTACGTCAAGAACTCATCCCAAAATTCTAACTACCACACCGATGGCGCGCCAAAGAATGAAGAATCAAATTGAATCACCATATCACCATATCACCATTACCAAAACCTCAATTCAATCATACACTAAGCAAACACAGAAATTAGCAACAACAAAAAATATGAGAAATTAAAAATTTCACAGTACTCTAAGAGCTTTTGCATATGAGAGACTATGAGTAGTTCTTCAGAGAATCTCTCTCTTGGCGGCGTAACCATATTGAGATCAATGAATCACTCCAAGTACAACCCCAATGATCACTCGAAGTACGATCCTTGCCTTCTTTGTCGGGCTCATTCCTCCAGAGGAGTTCTTAGCTCCGTCTTTGTCTGCGTTGAGGTTGCTGTGGTTGACGTCGTTCAGATTTGACGGCACTAAAGAAGGAACTAGAGGCGTGTCGTCGGCCGACGGAGATTGAGATGGAGATGATTGCGGTGGCGACCGAGGTGAAGAAGGATGTGGTGCGTTCGACGGAGATGGAGGAAGGGAAATCGGCAATGGAGATTTCGGAGAAGGTGAATCAACGGCGGGTTGCGGCGATGGAGTCGGAGAGGGTTGTGGTGGAGACGACGAAGATACAATGGAGAATTGGACTAGGAGAAAAGCCAGAAGCAGAGCTCGATGAACCTCGCCATTGTTGAAGAAGAAGAAGAAAGTTCGAGATGCTTCTTGATGAAGATTGAGTTGATTAATAGACAAAGCAAAAGGGCAAAACAGTAATCCAACATAGCTGTTGAATTTAAAAAATGGATAGCTGTCAATTTTTGGGTATGTTTGTAAACATTAAATGGTATAGGGTTTATTAATATGACTATCTCTAGGAAAGGGTATTTAACTAAAAAACTATAATAATAATATATCTACATTATTATTGCAGATCTCGTAATTATTGTCTTATAAATTATTTCTTACACGATTTATACTTCAAGAGTATAATATGAATAAGTAGATAATTTAATAATAATAATAATAATAATAATAATAGATCTACATCAGAAAATACAAAAAAAGAATGTAATCTTATTTGGCAGAAAAGTTAAAGGACTTATATCAACGACAACAAATGCAAAGATTAAACTCAATTTATGTTCTCAATTTTGGACGTATCTCAAATTTTCTAATTAAAGTATTAATGTAATACTGATTGTTGTTCCGCCAATAGTCAATCCTTCAGTATACTTTCATTAACAAATAACATTATCAAATCCCAAGTCATGTTGAATGGCTCCAAACCGTGGTGTCCCTGAGCAATACTGATATTTGTCGAGGTTTCTTCCCAACATATCTGTGCTATGCTATAGGGAGCATTTTTTTTTTGGTAAAAGATGCAAAATCATTAGTCTACCTAGGTGAAATTTCAATTAGGTCTATTATCCTATTGTTTACTTTCGAGGGAGGAATTAATTTCATTATATTTTTGGGTTAAATTTATCTTTTTTGCATATTGTAGAATGACCAAGGTATGAAACAAAAAAGGTTTATAAACTTGAACTGATCATTATGTACAAGAGCCTCATGTGTAAGCTGTATTGATTTTCGTGTAAGCTAGATTGAAGAACTATTTATTTTCGTTATAAAAGATTGTGTAAAACATTCATATCTTATTTGAGCTCTTTAGCTACAGTGGAGTGTATAACATAAAAAAAGTTTCACAGATTCCCTATTGAGTTTGTATCAAAATTGAGAATTGTTAGATTTTGAGTTTGACTCTTCCTAAAAATACTCAGGTTTACGGGTAGAATCCAACCATCAAAACCCAAGGAAAACAATGGGCAAGGCCCAGTGGGAACAAATTCAACCTTCTGGCTATATGAAGAGTCCTGATTAAACTCCTAAAAAACATATAATTGAAAAACGAAAAAGAGATCAATTATCAATGATTTTGTACATAGCGGGAGCAAATGAAGCAACAAATTCAACATTTGTAGAATAGAAAGTCTCTCAACAAATACAAATACAAATACAATTGCAAAAAATAAAATGAGAAAAACCTCTAAGTCGCACGGAGATTGTGCAGAGATGCTAGTGGACAAGAAAGTTACTGTGGAAATCTAATTTATTCCCATATTAATTCCTTAGGTCAAATAATTTCCTTCCATTTGGAGATTATTTGATTTAGGGATTTATTTAGCTAATTGGGGAATTAATATATTTAATTGGGGATTACCAAATCAAATCCCTAATTGATTAGTTCTTGCCAATTTTAGGGGAGAATAATTCCCTTCCATGTGGGGAATTATTCCTCCTGAAACCCTAGCTCCCGAGAGCTCTATATATTTATGGCTACACCAAGGCTAGAGGTAAGTCTCTCTCAGTCCGAAACTCTGTAGATTTTTCCCCTCAAACCCTAGCCTTGCCGCCACCTCTCTCTCCCTCATACAAGGCTCCGGCCACCCATAACTCTCCTTGAGAGAGAAATAAACTCCGTAACCTATTTAGCTTTTGTTTCTATACGAATCAATCGAATTAACTTAGGCATCGGAGGGCCTTTGGCCACACCCCCCGGGTGTGGTCTTTCACTCCGTGCTATTTTTGCAGGGATCGAGAGGCAAGGAAGAAGAAAAGGGGATCTCGCGGACGAATATTCCTAGGGAGGAAAATCACTCCCACAAATTTGTGCTTTCATTGAGAGCGCGAAACAATACTCAAAGCGTGCTCCAAATCCATTTTCCATACTCCATTCAATCAACCGAAGCCTTCCAAACAACCATGGTTGGAAGCATGCACACTAGAAGCAATACCGCCGTGAAAACGCTCTCCGGAACGGCCGAAACGTCGCTGCCACCGCAAGGGGCAGCGGCTGTACCTGTTTTACAGCAGCCTCCTGCGGCTGCCAACGCATTTCAGCAGCCTCCCGCGGCTGCCCGCACATCGCAGCAGCCTCCCGTGGCTGCCCATGCCTTGCAATTGCCTCCGGAAGCCCTAAAACGGCAGCCGGAAAGGCCACACATGCGGCTGAAAATTTTGTACCCGTTATAGCCGCACAAAACCAAGGCCTCGTGGCCTCCTCCACCTTGCCGCCGCAAGGAAAAAGCCACGGTGCCATCTTGGAGCAAGTCCGGACGTTCCCTCCTTTGTTATCACACTTGGCATATACCACAAGTGAAACCCTAGCCTATATGCATTTGGGCTCAACACGATTCTCTCCTCCTGATCCACGCAGTCAAGCAGACCTCAGCCTTAGAGTCGATCAACTCACGCAGAGGCTGGACAACCAAAACGACCTGGTTGGTCAGCTCCTCAGGCATATCGACCTAGTTTGAGGCCTTGGCCTTGGATCTCAGGGTGAAGAGAGAATGACAAGCCAGCAGACCGGCCCACAATTCGAGAGATCCCGAGCCGGTCGGGCAGGGACAAGCAGACAAGGAGGAGAACAAGAGCATGCTGTTCAGCACTCGAACCAGAACCAAGTTGTTCAACACCCGAATCGGACCCGAGCTGTTCAGCACTTGAACTAGGCCCAGACATATGCAAGTCAATCTCGAAGCCGATCAAGGGTCAGTTAGAGATTAGGTCCAAGGACCAATGTGCTTGAAAGATTGGGCCCACAGCCAAGCGTTCACTCCCACTTAGGCCCACATAGAAGCATCAGCTCCAGGTTGGGACCACAAGGACATCGAGTTCTTGAATGTCTGCATGGCGAACGTAGTGGTCAACGCTCACCAACCCGCTCGAGGCAGACCAATTCACGGCGACAAGCATGGGAGGAATCCTCAAAAGCTCAATCCACCGACACACCCCAGGAGCAGAGCACCCAAGGGGATCGACCCTTGGAAGCTGAGTAGGAAGTTAGCCAACCACGCCCGACACGCAGAGGACGCCAGCACAAACCGCAGTCCCTGCGAGCAGAGGATGTCGAGAAGCTCGTGAACGGCTGACTTAAAAGCCTCCAACTCAAGAATGATCCAAAGGAGGACTTATGCAAGGAGGTCGATCGAGTGAACTGCTCACCCTTCACCGACAAGGTGGAGCAGGCAACTCCTCCGAGACGGTTCACAACACCGTCCATCACACCATTCAAAGGAGACTCTGACCCTGATAGTCACCTGCGGCACTTTAAAAGTGCAATGATCCTATACAAGGCAGACGACGCCCTGATGTGCAAGGTGTTAGCAATGACCTTGCATGGAGCAGCCCAAGAGTGGTTTCACACCTTCTCGGCAGCTACAGAGAGCTTGCCTTAATTTTCACCAAGGAGTATACCTCATACCGAACGGTCAGAAAACATGCTGACCACCTGTTCAACCTGTACAAGAGGTCCGACGAATCTCTTCGAGATTACATCAAGAGATTCAAGGCAGAGAAGGCGACCATCATAGGGTACGATGACCGAACCGCATCCTCGGCTTTTAGGAAGGGCTTGCCAACCGAGCACTTACTGTACCAGGCATTGACCGTTGCTTCGAGCCAGACTCTGGCAGAAGTCTTTGTGACAGCAGAACGCTACGCACTTTTGGACGATGATCGAGTCACCGCCAAGAAAGCTACCAAGCAAGCTGACCAACCAGCAAAGCAGGCAAGCCAAAAGAATGATAGGTCTAACAACAAAGTGGGAGGCAAGTGCAGATCGCAGCCCCGTGAAGGTGCAGGAGGTGATGAGAACTTCACTGAGTTCACCATCCCGATACACTAGATCCTAGACCAGGTGAAGAATAAACCATGGCTGAGGCGACCGCCTCCACTGAAGGGAGATCTAGACAAGAGGCCAACCAACAAATACTGTGCTTTCCACAGAACGCACGGGCATACCACGAACAACTGCATCGCTTGGAAACGACATCTTGAGGAGCTGGTCAAAGAAGGCCATTGCACAGAGTTCGTGGCCAAGAAGGCGATCCAGCAGATTGAGGATCGCGATGCTGCTAAGGAGCCCCAGCAAAAGGTCATCCGGATTAATACAATCCTAGCTGACTCCAAGGAGTCCGAGCTGACCAGCTAGGAGGAGAAGAGAAAAATCAAACAAGAAATTCTAGTATCCCATGTCATAACCAGCTGTCTAGCCATTGAAGACGACCCTGTTATTGGCTTTTCAAAAAAGCTGTGATCGAGTGAGTTCATGTAGACGAGGGCAGCGCAGCAAACATCCTCCAACTATCTATTATCCAGCAGATGGGGTTGAAGAACAAGATCACCAAGTTGGCCAGGTCGCTCACCGGCTTCAACGGAGCAACGTCAATCACTGTGGGGGCAATCGACCTTGACATTTACTCGCCACATGTGGTCTGCTCACAGAACTTCCTAGTCATCGATGAGGTTTCTCCTTACAATGGCATCCTGGGCAGACCATGGATCACCAAGATTGATGTTGTCACATTTGCTGTGCACCAGAAAATTCGTTACCTTGTCCCTGGGGGCGGAGTCGGGCAGATCGACAGTGACCAAGCGATGGCCAGAAGATGCTCAGCTCAAGGGCTAAAGAAGAATAAGCAGCTGCAGTTCGCGCTGGAAACCCGGACAAAGCAGATATCAGATGAATAGGATACAGTTCATGATGGTCGAGCAGACCTGAAAGGGAAGGGGCTGCCACCTCCCAATAGCAATTAAATAACCAGGATCGAGGTGAGGGAATCGGTCCATAGGTCACCCCTGAAGACGGCTGAAAACCTGAGGAGGACGTTGAGTTAGTACCCCTTGATCCTGATCAGCCATACAGAAAAGCGCGGTTTGGCTCGCGCTTAAGCCAAGAAGAGAAGGTGGAGCTGACCACCTTCCTCCAGAACAACAGGGATGTGTTCGCGTGGTTGCCGTCTGACATGCCCGGCATTGACCCACCGATCATCTGCCACTGGCTCCACATCAACCCAGCCAGCAAAACTGTGGCGCAGAAAAGACGTAACTTCGCTCCCGAGCGAGTTGCAATCATTGAAGCAGAAATCGACAAGCTCTTAGCAGCAGGCGTCGTCAAAGAGGTCTCCTACTCGGTGTGGCTGGCCAACGTTGTTCTGGTAGCAAAGCAAGAACAAGAAAAGTGGAGAGTCTGCGTCGATTACACCGACCTCAACAAGGCATGCCCAAAAGACAACTTTCCACTGCCAAGAATTGATCAGCTCGTGGATTCAACTTCAGGGAACCAGCTGCTCAGCTTCATGGATGCCTACTCAGGCTACAATAAGATCATGATGCATGAGGACGGTAAGGCGAAGACCTCTTTCATCATTTGGTTTGAAGAACGCCGGAGCAACGTACCAGAGGCTCGTGAACAAATTCTTTAAGGAGCAGATCGACAAGACTATGGAGGTCTACGTAGACGACATACTAGTCAAAGCTCCTGAACGAGCAGATCGCCTCAAGAACCTGGTCGAAGCCTTCAACCTACTTTGGCGGTACCGCATGAAGCTGAATCCAAGTAAATGCACGTTCAGTGTATCATCCGGCAGATTCTTGGGATACCTGGTCACCCAACGAGGCATTGAAACACACCCGCGGCAGATCAAAGCCATTCTCGAGATGAAGTCACCTTCAACAATGAAGGAAATACAAAGTCTGACGGGAAGAGCAGCGGCCCTTAACCAATTCCTCTCGAGATCTACCATTCTTCAAAGCGCTAAAGAAAGGGCAAAGAGACAAGTGGGATGAGGAGTGCGAAGTAGCCTTTCGGAACCTGAAAGTCTACCTCACTTCACTTCCCCTGCTGTCAAAGCCTGTACCTGGCGAAGATTTGTTCGTGTACTTGGCAGTCTCCAGCTCAGCCGTCAGCTCAGCTCTCATCCAAGAAGAGCTGGGGGCCCAACATCCTGTATTCTACACGTCAAAAGCTCTCCTCAACGCCGAGTCTCGCTACCCGAAAATGGAGAAGCTCATTTTGGCACTTGTAGTTTCCGTGAGAAAGCTGCGACCCTACTACCAAGCTCATCGGATCATTGTCATGACTGACTTTCCTTTGAGGTCAATTCTGCACAGCCCTGACGCCTCTCAGCGACTCATGAAGTGGGCAATAGAATTAAGTCAGTATGACCTCCTTTACTCGCTGAAGACTGCTATAAAAGCCCAAGTTTTAGCAGATTTTGTGACAGAATTCACTCCATCAGCCAAAGAAAAGAAGCGGGTCAGTAAAAACAGGGAAAGTTCGAGAGCAGACAAGGCCTCCTCCGCTGAACCTGACCTACCGAAAGACATGTGGCAGTTGGCGTAGACGGAACCCTGTTGGAGCAAGCTATCACGCTTGGCTTCCCAGCCTCAAACAATGAGGCTAAGTATGAGGCATTACTCGCTGGCCTGCTCCTGGCAAATGAGTTGTCAATCAAGAAGCTGGACATCTACTCAGATTCCCAGCTGATTACAAATCAAGCCTCAGGGGAATACATGGCGAAGCACCTGAGAATGATCATGTACCTTGACAAAGTCCAAGAGCTGTTGAAGGCGTTTCCTACCTTCACCATCCAACAGGTGCCCCGAGCAGAGAACGCGCATGCAGACGCATTGGCAAGCCTGGGATCAGCGCTGGACACCCAATTCAGGCTCTCTATCCTAGTTGAACACCTTACCAGCCAAGCATTGAAGTGGCAGAGCAGCCGGACCTGATGCAGATCGATGAGGATCCTAGCTGGCAAGGCCCCATCATCGACTACCTGGTGCACGAAAACCTCCCGAGGGAGAAGTCCGTGGCTAAAAATCAAGCAGAAAGCTGCAAGATATTACATGAAGGACAACAAGCTTGTTCGAAGATCATACTCCGGTCCTCACCTCACCTGCATAAAGTACCAGCAAACGCTAGAGGTGCTCTACAAAATACATGACGGTACTATGGAAACCATGCTGGTGGCAGATCACTTGCCCAGAAGGCACTCAGCGCAGGCTACTTCTGGCCGACCATGCGCCACGACTCTACGAAATATGCTCGAAGCTGTGATCGATGCCAACGCTACAAGCCAGTGCCTAGCTTACCAGCCGAAGTGTACCACCAGCAGAACAGCCCTTGGCCTTTCATGCGATGGGCCATTGACTTGGTAGGACCTATGCTGCCTGCACCTGCTAAGAAAGATATGATAATCGTCGCCACCGACTACTTCACAAAATGGATCGAGGCCGAATCCCTGTCTTCTACCAAGGAAGCAGATGCCCAGCGGTTCATCTGGAAGAACATCATGTGCCGTTTTGGCTACCCGCAGTCGATTGTCACTGATAATGGCACACAGTTCATGGGTAGGCGGATCACCGCATTTTTTTGCAAAGTATGTCATCAAGCAACACTTGTCAACTCCCAGATACCCGAAGGGCAATGGCCAAGCAGAGGCATCCAATAAGATCTTGCTGGACTGCATGAAGAAAAGACTGGAAGGAGCCGAAGGGAGATGGGTCGATGAGCTGCCCGGAGTCCTATGGGATTATGTCACAACCAAAAGGAGATCAACCGGTGAAACCCCATTTTACTTGGCCTATGGGACCGAGGCGATCATCCCACCACACATCATAGTTCCAAAAATGAGACTTGAGGTGGGCAGCTTGGACCAGAACTGTAAGCAGATGAAGGTCAACCTTGACTTACTCGAAGAAGAACGAGAGAAGGTCATTGTTCGAGTTGCAGCCTACCAGCAGCAACTGACGTTCTACTACAACAAGAAGGCCAGGATCAACAGTTCCGACCTGGGGGCCTTGTGCTCAGAAAAACCTTCATTACAGCACCAAGGCAAGGGTCGAAGAAGATGAAGCCCAACTGGGAAGGCCCTTACGTGATCAGCCGATCTGGGGGCAGAGGAAGCTACACACTTGACACCATGGAGGGGAAAGAAATTCCAAGATAGTGGAATGCCTATCACCTCCGAAAGTATTATCCTTGAAGCTTCCCACTCATCGGCCCAATTCCTAGCAGACGACCGAGCCCTCTCCACCTAGCTGAAGGAGAGTTACTTTTGATGTTATTTATGTTATCCATCCTTTTTTCCAATAAAGTGATGTACTTACACAAATATCAATGCAAGTTTGAGTTTTCCTTTCAAGTGAAGTGTTCATGAAATGCTAATCCATAGCACCCCAAGAGATGCACCCGAAAACGTCCTAAGGGAGACATAGGACCACTGGCGGATAGCACACAAACATCGTCAGAAAAATCATTTTAGGTGCTTCAAATTGCCCCTTTGCTCAGCTGGTGTATAGATTACCTTATTTCCATTTTCAACATTTAAGTAAATGTCTTTGTCATTTTACTTTAATTTATTTTTATATTACTCCATTTTTAAGTAAATAAGGAAGTACCCCCCATTTGGATTCAAATAAAAATACTAGAAAATCAAATTCCCACCAAATCAAAATATGAAAAATCGGTTTTAGTGCAAAATGCGACTTAGGCTAAAAATGATGGCTCATTAAGTCAATATATACTTCATACTAAAATCCCATAAAATCAAGTTTTCTTATTTGATGTGTAAGGAATAAAAGCCGCCAAAAATTATCTTGAGAAAATAATTATTCCAAAAAACCATTTTTCATACTTAGTCAATATTTTTATATGGCTTAATATCACAAAACGTCCCTAAGGTTTACGAAACTATCAGATAGCATCCTTACATAAAACAATTTTTCATGTATGATATGAATGCATGAAGGGACCTAAGGTCAATCTAGATAAAAAACCTTAGATGTTCAATCCACAAAAAGTTTTTAGCATTTCCAAATTGCACATATGCTAAAAAATTCCTGGGTCCGCCAGTGCGTAGGACCCCGCCCTTAAACGTCCTAAGGGAGACGTAGGGCACCATCCTTAAACGTCCTAAGGGAGACGTAGGACCATGTCCTTAAACGTCCTAAGGGAGACATAGGACCCTGTCCTTAAACGTCCTAAGGAGACGTAGGACCCCGTCCTTAAACGTCCTAAGGGAGATGTAGGACACCATCCTTAAACGTCCTAAGGGAGATGTAGGACACCATCTATAGCATATAGAGGGAAATATGTATCAGCATCCGAAGCTTCCTAAAGGAGAAGCAGAAGTGTAACCTCCAAGCAGGTGATGGGTAAACAATTAAGTATCCAATGAGAGACTCAAGCAGTTGACAAGACACTGCGCGAATTGAAGTTTGATAAATAACTGAAAATTCAATAGCAAGGCAGCCAACTGGCCAAGTTTAACAAGCATGGGTTGGTCAACAGAGACTAATTATTGAAAGCAAAATTACAAAGCTCATAAATAATAACACAACTTCCATCTACTCTGGAGTTCCGGCAGATGATCCTGGGTCGACGACCTCCTTGCTCTGATCAGCCACTTCTGCTCGCTGACCAGCCCAAGCTGTGCCATCCATGGTATCATCTTCACCTGCCTCTACCTCATCAGTTACTTCGTCCTTGGTATCATCTTCATCTGCCTCCGTCACATCAGCTGCGTCATCCTTGGCGACCTATTCCTCAGTCGCTATCTCGTTGGCCGCCTGTTCCTCAACATCTGCCTCTTCGAGGGGGTAGGGAGGAATACCTTCTGGCAGTCCAAGTATCCTAGCTTGTACGCATCGCCTGCTACTTCATATTTGGACTCCTCAGCTGCCTCACGGTATGTGTCAAACTTGGCCAGCAGCTTGTCGTAGCTTTGGGTTGAGTCCACATACTTGTGTTCAAGTAGGAAGTAGGCCTCCTTGCGATCATGCAGGAGGGCAGCAGAAGACTTGAGCTCATCATCTCTTTGGCGGAGAGATCTCTTCAGCACAAACAGGTTCTCTTTCATCTCAGACATTCTAGCTTCATGGCGAGCCCACTCGATAGAGAGCTTGTTAGTCAGGTCAGCATTCTTCTACATCAGCTCTTTAAGCTGAGCAAAAGAGAGGGCAACAGCAGATGAGTTCCGAATGGCTTCAACAGCAAAAACTGCCCCCTTCTGAAGCAAATGCATGGCAGCTTCCTTTTGCTTGTCCAGAGAAAGGCTCGAGAACGTGCCAAGGTCACCAACCTGATGTATGTGTTTGACTAGCTTGGCACAAGCAGATGAGCTTGACAGGAAGTTTTACTTAAGCAGGTCAGACACGTGCCCATCCCCAGCAGAGCCATCACTAGCTCCCAGACCAGCAGCTCTTGAAACTGAAGGACTTTTTGCTCGAGCAGAAGACTCTCCAACTTTCTTAACTGTTCCTAGCTTGCTAGACGGATCCTGGTTACTGGACAGAGGCACAGTCTTCTCAGTGCAATCCACGGATCGGCGCAGATGACTCGAACTCGGCTTCTCAGCATTCGGGTTGCAGGGTAGCTCGCAGGTCTTGAGTGGCTTAGGTGGAGACTTAAGCAGAATGTTCCTGATCTTCTACATACCGCACGTCTTCTTATTGTTCGCATCGACCAAGTGCTTGACCCTAGCAGATGAAGAAGGCGCGACTCCCGCAGGAGCCTTCTCAGCAGACAAGACCCCCCTTGGAGAAACTTTGACCGTGGTAGGAGGAAGTTTCAGCTTTTTCCTCAAGGGGGACGCTTCCTTTGATCGTGGGGTCGCTGTTTCATCCCTGACGGACCTGGTACCAGCCTTCCTTTTTTCAGGAAGTTCGGTCGAGGACTCCTCCCGTTCAGCTGGCAGATCATCTGGGTCCGGGCCGTTCAGTTTCCATCTTTCAACATCTTCAGTAGGGGCAGACCACTAGCCACCTTCCAATGTTCACTCAATAACCAGTGCCATTCACCGAAACTGGCAGGGATATTCAGGGCCTGATGAACCTTGGTCATGTCCGGGCCGAGTTCAAGCTTCTTACTGATGTCATTTTCTGCAGGTAGAAGACGTTAATCAGTTAGATATGCGTCAAACAAGTCAAGAAAAATTGAATCAGATCAATAGAGCAGGACATACCATTGCAGTAGATGAGTGAAACGAGCGGACCGTCACCGACCTCCCTTTCCCAGTTGTCGCTGACCTCCAGTACGTCATTGTGCCACACGTGATCGCCTTGACTCAGACTATCAAACAGCTTGTCGTTGTACACACGGACCTGAGCATACTTCTCATGATGCCTTACTTCAAAGAAGTAAAAGAACTCCCATACCGTCAGACCCAGCTTGAAGAAACGATCCAGATTCTCGAAGCAGATGATCGCCCGGTAGACGTTCGGGGTGCATTGACTTGGGGCACATTCCATGGCGCAGAGCACTTCCCTGAAAAAACTTTGACAACGGAAATGTGAAGCCCAATGAGAAGTAGAACGGACGGAATGTGATGATCATGGCACCTGGATTGTTCGGATCTACTCGAGGCACATCATCAGTCGATGGCTCTGCCAGCCTTACATGCACATCCCTCGGAATGGTGGAATCAAAAATGGAACACTATGCCTGAAACTGAGCCTCATTCGTGACACGGTGCAGATTGGCCACGAACCGCTTCTTGTATATCTCGGAGCCACCCCACAGGTGCAAAGGCGCTTGTGAGCTTGGTGATCGGCTTCTCCCATTACAAGACATGATTGCTGGGTAGCTGCAAAATAGAGGAGAAAAGCGCAGATCCAATCCTAGTTCGTGGTCAAACAAAAAAAAGGAGCAAAAAGTAGCAGCAAATTAAAAAAAAAAAAGCTGACAAAAAAAAAGAAAAAAAAAGGAGGAAAATATTTTGGAGCAGCCCAATCCGCCCTTCCTCCTTGCTCCAGCTCGCAGTCCAAGCTGTTGTCCAACCCGTCACCTGCTCCAGCCTAGTCTGCCATCTCCTCAAAGCCCAGAGCATGCTCCAGTGCGCAGGCCCACGCTTGCTAGCTCATGCCCAGCACCATGGTCCAGCCTCCGTTGTGGCCCAACTCGCGCCCTGACCCATGCCGCGCACTCCAGCACGAGGCCCACGCCACGCCAGCTCCATAGCGCCTCCTGGCCCAACTCCAGCTCGCTTGGCCCATTCCAGCCTACTCCAGTTCGAGCCCATGTCGCTGCCTCAGTTCTAGCCCTTGCGCACTTGTTGCCATCCAGGCGTGTCGCACGACTTAGCCACCAGGCCGTGCCTCACCTTTTGACAGCCAAAGCTCACCAGGCTGGTCCTACACTAACGCATGTAGCCCATGCTACACCAGCCACCAGCACAGCCACAAGGCTATAGTCCCATGCTGCCAATCTCCACCACTCCAACACGGACTCGTGGTGACCACCAGACCTCAATGACCAACCAGTGGACCTCAACCTTGTGCAACTGAAAATTCAAAAAAAAAAAAAAAATCAAATTCTCATGTAGAATTACCTTGAAATATACGGCGACTCCTCTCTTTTACATGCAGTACAACCCTCCAAAGATCTCTCTCACGCAAAAAGTAGGAGAATAAGTTTGTGAGTTAAAAAGAGCGAAGAGAAGCCCTATATTTATAAGGATCAAAATTCCTTGACCTACAAGGAATCTCAAGCCCATTCCAGCTGGGTGTTCAGAAAATTAGCAAGTCACAAGCCTCCTCCAATCAGGAGCCCATGTCACAGAAGGAAGCCCAGATGCAGTTGGACAGCCCAACAATTAATCCACACTTCCATGCCACCAAGCGCCATGCAGAAGCTGGGGGCATTTGTGGAAACCTAATTTATTCCCATATTAATTCCCTAGGTCAAATAATTTCCTTCCATTTGGGGATTATTTGATTTAGGGATTTATTTAGCTAATTGGGGAATTAATCTATTTAATTGGGGATTACCAAATCAAATCCCTAATTGATTAGATCTTGCCAATTTTAGGGGAGAATAATTCCCTTCCATGTGGGGAATTATTTCTCCTGAAACCCTAGCTCCCGAGAGCTCTATATATTCGTGGCTACACCAAGGCTAGAGGGAAGTCTCTCTCAGTCCGAAACTCTGCAGATTTTTCCGCTCAAACCCTAGCCTTGCCGCCACCTCTCTCTCCCTCATACAAGGCTCCGGCCACCACCATACACGGCTCTGGCCACCCATAACTCTCTCCGAGAGAGAAATAAACTCCGTACCCTATTTAGCTTTTGTTTCTATACGAATCAATCGAATTAACCTAGGCATCGGAGGGCCTTTGGCCACACCCCCCGGGTGTGGTCTTTCACTCCGTGCTATTTTTGAAGGGATCGAGAGGCAAGGAAGAAGAAAATGGGATCTCGCTAATGAATATTCCTAGGGAGGAAAATCACTCCCACAGTTACCTAAAACAATATTACACACAAGAAAAGTTAATTAAAAATATTAAGTTAAAATATATTTACTAATAAATATCTATTATCTGATAAATATATTAATAAATATCAATCACCCACCATCCTATTCTTCTTCCAATTAAAATTGAAAATTTACCTTGTTTTCCTTGAATTTTGTTTCCATATATAATACTTCCTTCCTTTACGAAGGAGAAAACAGGAAAAGCTTGAAGTCAGAATACAAGCCTTTATAGCAAAGATCATTTTGTTGCCGGTTACTCTATATTTCAAAGATTATAGCAATTGAAAACTCATAGCAGTTAAGGCAAGAGCGCTGTAATGTTTTTTTTTTCTTCCTTTTTTAGATCTGTCAACGAAATATATTTTCAAAAAAATCACTGGGAATTAATTTGACACTGAAGAAGAGGAAAGCTATATAATCTGTGAACTATATATTGATTGGAGGAGTTACCAAAACATAAATGATTCCATTCTTATTAATTCATTCATTGTTACATCAGCAAACTAAAAAGGAAAAAGAAAAACCACAAAAACCTAGAAGCCACCAACTACTAGGTTAGGGCTAGGGCTAAGGCTAAGGCTCTGAGCTATGTCAATGCGAAAGGCATGGGATAGAAGGCAAAGTTAAGGAAGAGGTGCCATGGGCATTGTCGCAGTAAGCATAAGACGTCTTGTTTGGAAGATTCGATTTTATGCTCACGTTGTCCATCACAATGTTTGTGCATCCGCCCCCTGCGCAGGCCAAAGTTATGGCTTTCTCATCAGCGCAAGTTCCGTTTATGTTTCGGTACGTCACATCGCTAACTTGTACCGACTGCACAATCCAAATTACACAATTACAATCACTCTAATTAGTTACTAATTATATCATATTGCTCTATTTAGAGAATCAATTTATTATGTTATGTTATTTCACCTTGCTTATGTCGATTGCTGAAGGAGGTTTAGCGAAATAGTGCTGGTCTATTATGATAGGATTTTTGGTGTCTTCAAATGTGATCCCCTCGAAAGTGATCTTCCTAGCATATCCCGATCCGCCCTTCATTCGATTCGTACAAAAATCACATTAGTTACAAAATTAATTAAGTTACTCTCGCATTCAATTCAATTTGATGCATGTCTCACTTACTTCCCATGTCTTGATTCTCACTCCATTTGTTGTCCCGTTGAAGCTGCAATTGCTCACTTGCACCTCTTCCACTTGACTGTATTCTCCATGTTGACCTAGACTTCCAATACTACATACGCATATATACACACACATACAAATCAGTTAATTAAGTAATTAATTAATAACTAAGCCATTTTCATGTAATTAAAATGAATGAATGATTACCTAATACCATGGCCTGGTCCACATTTAATATCCCTAATCTTGATATAAGATGAACCGCTATTGATGGCAATACAATCATCACCTATATATACACCAAACGGCGCCGTTTACACGAATACCACCATAAACTAAAACTAATTAAGGAAAGGTTTACTATATATAATTACCAGTTTCTATATGAGAAGATTGAATTGTGACTTGGGTTGATTGGGAAATATCAATTCCATCCGTGTTTGGACTGTCTATAGGAGCCCAAATTACGAGACCGAAAACTCGGGGGCCATTGCAGCCACAAATGCTTATATGATTTTTAGGGCTATTGAAAAATGCCAGACGACTCAATTGGAAGCCATGACATTTGTTGAAATAGAGAGCCTGCACCACCACGCATTACTAACAGTTTAAACTTCAATTTTAGTTGACAAAAAAATAATTTACGGTTCGGATCATTAACATACAGTTGGTCTCTGGCAGCCCTCGCTACCGCAAGCTTTCCACCAAACATCGCCGTTTCCATCAAGTCGACCTCCTCCATTGACCAATAGACCTTGTACATTCGAAAAATGAATCCACTTCTCCTTGTTTGTCCATGCACCAATGTTATTGGGTGCAACAATACTCCCTTGTATCTGTAAAACGTACAGAGTTTATAAATAAAAGTAATAGCAATATAGGCATCAATTATTTTTTTAGTAAATGTGAATTATCGACATATGTTTACCTGGAAATTTACATTACTAGCCCTGCAAGGCCCTTCAAACGCCACAGCATTTAACAAGAATCTTTTGCCCATTGGTACCACCAGGGTAAGGGTGCCTTGAGTTGATGATGCACACATAGCTCCCCATGCCTCGAGGAAGGCCTTTGATGAGTTTGAAAAAATTAAACCAACACACAGTTAAATAAGCAACTGGCTACAAGAAATAAACAATATAATAAAATTTATATATATATTACACGTACTTTTGTATCATCTACTAGGCCATTCCCAACAGCACCATAATCTATCACATTGAAAGTATTTGTTTGTGCTTCCCATGCTTCTAGGAAGGCCTGCTTTCAGTTGCACAATCAGGAAGAAGAAAATTCGTTAGAAAATAGAAAATTTAATGGAAAAAGAGAGAGAGAGAGAAAAAAAAGAACTGTGTACTTGTGGATCATATTCTTCAGTTTGGGCATTCGCACGATTGAATGAATCTCTTGTTGTTGCTCCAGTCTCCCATCCTTCTGGGAAGGCCTCCTTTTAGTTGCACAATTAATACAAAACATAAAATTAAAAAGAAAACGCAAATTAGATCAATGGGGAAAAAATAAAAGCAAAACAAAAATAATAAATAAATAAAAGAGGATGAAGAAAGAGTGTAAATATACTTGTGAAAAACCCTCATCATCAGTTTGGGTGTTGTGCTGAACAGCACCATAATCAAACAAATCGAAATCATCTGGCACGACTACTCTAGCACTACATGAACGATTAGGTGAAGCAATTAGCCAAATAATTAGGACCAAAACGGTGGCGGTAAGCGGGACCTTCATTTCTAATGGGTTTAGGGTTTAGAGTTTAGATCGAGAGACAAAAAAGGGCAAGGGCTCTGGAACTCTAGAAATAACTCAGATCACAGTGAAATGTTGGTGGGAGGAGAGCTATATATATAATGTGTATAGTGCATGCATGCATATGATCAATCAATTGAGAATTCATATTCTTTCCTCTCTTTTTTCTTCTTTCTTTCTTTCGTCAACCTTATCCAAAATACTTCTTCTGATTAATCAAATTTTCCATGTTGAAGGTAGAATCGCATCTCTACTTTTATTACATAAGCGTTGATTTATAAAAGGTGAAACTAGATGAGCTCCAAATATTATGGCAATGATTTATTTTTAATGAATTGAATGTATATTCACTATAAAAAAAAAAAAGGGACAAGTAGTCACGTTTTTTAAGTTAGGAAACTGATTTTCGAATCATTAGAGGATTGGTCCATGACTTTAATTGCTCCTTACCATTATTAGTGACATGCTATTTAAATAGAGTGCTGCTATTTCCACCCACCTGTCTTATCTTCCCAATGTAAATTTGAAAAAACAAAATCTTATCTTTCCACCCACCATTATTCCTAAAATATCCTTTAATTCTTCATACAAGCAATCTTAAAAAATCAATCTCCATTTTGTTTCTCTCTCTTCCTCCTGGAAATTAAAAAGAAAATTCTCTCTCTCTTATTCAACACTAAAAGACTCGAAATCGTTCATATTACTTTCAGATCAAGAGACCTGCATGGATAAGAGTAGTGGTGCTCAACTCTGGTATCTTTGCAAATCCGGCGACTCGTTTAGCATCACCATATATATTTCTGAATTCCTGCAAGATTTCGTATATAGGGTCAGTGTTTAAAAGGGACAAAAAGTGAGATGGTGAACAACATTGAACTGGTCAAGGGTTTACCAAGAGTTCTCATCCCTATGGTGATAGCCCCTACAATCTCATCCCCAGATCTCCACCATCACCTTTGAATGATTACGGGATGTGCTTATGACCTTGTTTAAATATATTTTTTGTGAATTGTTGTTCAGCTTCTAATACCAAGGCCTTGTTTTAATTTTAAAGCTTTTCCCTTTGTTAAAGTTTTGAATATTACATTTTACATTTAAATTAATTATTTTTAACTTCATCTTAAATATTAAATAGTTTTTTCTTAAGTCCTTAGAAGTCATTTTACAAAGGGGTAAATTAGTCTTTAAATTATTGAAAATAAAGTGGATGGAAAAATATGACAAGTGGGTGGAAATAGCAGCACTCTTTAAATATAATAAGTATCAAGGAAATTTATTGTGGTTTAGATAACTTTCTAATAAAATATTTGATAAAAGAGTAATGCTACACTTACCACATTTGTATCCCACATTTTCATACCACCTTATGTGGCAGATGAAGTGGACAACCACATCAATTAAAAAGTGTCAATAAATCATAAAAGAAAAGAAAATCTTAAATTAATTTTAATTTATGTGTTGTCCACCTCATCTGCCACATAAGGTGGTATGAAAATGTGGTATACAAATGTGGTAAGAGTAGCATTATTCAAAATATCTTCCTCCCAAATAAATATTAGAATTGTAAACCAAATAAATATTAGAATTGTAAGATATAAATAAAGCTTAAGGCACTATATATTTTAATTAACATAACACCATATAATCAAAAAGGTGGAAATGCTAGTGGGGTGGTATTGCATTACCTCTATTATCTTATTTTGCTTGTCATGATGATCATACAAACTACAAAGATATCATATCCTAGAAAACATGCAATGAATACCATAAAGGAATTACTTGTTACATGAATTCTCTAGAAAACATTTATTACATAACGGGGGTCATTAAGAGCAGGTTGCACGCACCCATTGACTCCTCTTCCTTAGGATTCTCAAGGCCTTAACCGCTGCAATCAATGGAAACTCCCAGTCTCCCAAGCTGTCCATTTATCTAATGCTCCATAAACTGTCTCTTTCTCATTAGGAAGACCGGGGACCTGTCATTTCAATGTTAATGAAGAAAAACCAGAGCAGCAACAGGATCTCAAACATTTTATCTAAAATCTGCAACTTTTAAAAAAAACATGGTATACATCCCATACAAACAATAAACGTGTTTTACAAGGTTATAAAGCTTGAAAGAAAAAAGGCAAGATTATGAAACTTAAGAAATGGGAAATAAGACTAACAATCCAGACGAGATTGAGTGCCTTTTGCCCAGACCCAGCCGAGTGTTTTTTCTGCCATAAGTGGTGCTCTTTCCTTCCCACCTTCTTGATTGTTTTCCTACATTTCATGCAAATTTCTCTAGGAGAAAAAGAAAGATAAAGAGATGAATACTGTTAAATGAAAACTTCCAAGTTTTAGAAATCAAGCGGGAAAGTAAATGCATGACAATTTTGTTCTTGCTTTCCTTAACAATGAGGTCAACAAATTGAGTTGCCTTCCACAAGAGAGAAGTCCTACAATCAGAAAAGCCAAACCCCAATGACAAAGCTGCTTCAGTTGTCTTGATCTAACGAGTCAGCCAAGAAGTGAAATTAAATACCCAAGTAGAATAAGGTAGACTTCGAAAGAAATGTGACAAATTATGAATAAGGTTGCTCAGTTGTTCACCTGATCAATTCCTGATAAGGGGAACTGGCAACAAGTAGAATTTCCGGAACTCACAAACATTCGTCTTCTCTTCTTTAATTTCCAATATTTTGAGCAGTTCACATTAGTTTCATCTCCTTTGTCACAATACAGTTTCCCACTGTGAAATATTAGCTAAGAGGATCCACAATGATGCTCTCTGTTTTTTAGCTAAAATTTAGCTAAAAATACAAAAAAAACTATTTTAGGAGCTCTCTAAAAAATTTCAACTCCAACCATACTCCCTAATTTGGAGAGTCATAAATGCTTTAACTTTTTTTTTAATTGGTCCATTTCTATAAAAAAATAATATAAAAAATATTTAGTATTAATTAAAGGTTTGAAATACTCATTAAATAAAGCAGCATTAAATTATAGGGAGCCACTAGGAGTCCTTTCTCTCTCCTCAGATTTAGGAGCTCCTAGAGGTCTCCCTATTTTAGGAGGTGGATAAGGAGCATGGTTGGCAATTGCATTTTTCCAATTCCTCCCTAAAATTTATCTAAGGAGGTAGTTTAGAGAGCCTATTGTAGATGCTCTAAGTACCAATATAATTACCAACTGCTATATGAGAAGATTGAATTGTGACTCGGGTTGATTGGGAAATATCAATTCCATCTGTGTTTGGACTTTTAAGAGCCCAAATTAAGAGACCTTGTTTGTCCATGCACCAATGTTATTCGGTGCAAAAATGTCAGTTTATGTAAATAATTTCAAATATAGCAAAAAACTCACATAAATAGACACAAATGCCCTCAAATTTAAAACCCACATACATTTACTTGGGTTACTTTTGATGTGAGATCAGACATGTCACATGGACCTCTAGTTGAATTCTTATAGTAGCCAATAGTGACAAGCCTAAGCTCATGATTCTATTTGGAGAGCGATGAACAACAGAGTAATGAGGATCTGGATAAAAAAAAACAGAGTAATGAGGATGAAATTTCCATTGGTGCAGTGCATAGCATATTTCTTGACCTTTTGACAATTTGATTTCTAGATAGCATATCCAGCTCTATATCCTTCAGGCATAACTTTTGTTTTTAATTTGCTTCGCCATGCCAGTCTATTATTTTTATGTTCAGTCACAGTGAACTTATCTACTTTGACGGCCTTCTTTTTGGCTACTTATTAATTAATCTGACCAGAACCAGGAATAAAGAATAAAACGTTAGTTGAAGAAGAATGAGAACTTTGTGTCATGACTTTTCAGAAGTTTTTCCCGAGAATAGTTACATTAGGTTTCCAGAGTAAATATAAAACACTAAAATGTATTAGGTTTTGGTACACTATTAAACCGAGATTCTTTTCGTCAAAAAGAAAAAAAGTTTCTAAGTTTTCTTTACATGGCTGTTTCCCAATCTTCTCAGTTTCATCTCACTTTTTGAGGCTATCAAATATCAGTTATATGCTTGGTGCAACATTTCTGTACATGTACCATGTTCGCTGCATTGAAAGTCTTGTTTACCTGATTGTTCTTGTTGCTAGGTCTCTCTTTATCTCCCTCCCGCTTTCCTCTTTTCCTCATCTTCTCGTTTTCATCTTACTTTTTGGGGCTTTCAGGTACCGGTTGTGTGCTTGGTGCAGGATTTCTGTACATGTACCATGCTCACTGCATTGAAAGTCTTGTTTACCTGATTGTTCTTGTTGCTAGGTCTCTCTTTATCTCCCTCCCGCTTTCCTCTTTTCCTCATCTTCTCGTTTTCATCTTACTTTTTGGGGCTTTCAGGTACCGGTTGTGTGCTTGGTGCAGGATTTCTGTACATGTACCATGCTCACTATACAAGGGAAGTTTCTCTAGAACTTAATATTGATCTATATTTTGCTATGAAATGCCAAATCACACTTATGTGGGTTTTAAATTTGAGGGCATTTGTGTCTCTTTAGGTGAGTTTTTTGCTATATCTGAAATTATTTACAAAAACTGTCATTTTTTAATGTTTTGTTTGTTGTTGATATTATGGGACTGATTTCAATCCTAAAACGTAAAACGTTGGGCTGAGGATGAGGATCTGGATGGAATTTTCGAGGATTGATTCGCGAGAGAGACATATACAAACTATTATCTGTATTTGAGTTTTGGATTGGTTTGATTATGGAGCTCAAACGTTCATATAATTGATAAGCAGAGAGAAATGCTCAGTGAGCTTAGAGACGATGATGGATTGAAAACGAGTCTGTAAACTCTGCTTCTCTCATACTCATTTCATGCACACAACGTGCTTGTAATAAAGGAAAACGGTTAGGCTTGGGAATATTCCCATACATCATCACAGTCACACCACACACTCTTCTACCCTATGAGATAGAGACACATGGCAGACTAACTCACTTAAGCTAGGTTAAACACTTAAGCCGTCCATTAGACTATAATCTAATGGCTCACATTTAATCACTCAGCTAATACATGCTTCATGAACCTAAATGCTAATTTCAGCTAAGTACACTTATAATTCAACACTCCTTTCTAAGTGCTTAGCTGAAATAACCCCAAGCTTCTTCCTTAAATACTCAAAACGATCTCTTGCCAATGCCTTGGTAAAGATATCAGCATTCTGCTCTCCAGTCTTGCAATAGACGAAGTCGATTTCTCCATTCTGCAAAGCATCACGAATGAAGTGAAACCTTCTGTTTATGTGCCTTGTTCTGTGATGATGGACAGGGTTCTTTGTTATTGCAATTGCTGAAGTATTGTCACAGAGAAGTGGAGTAGCCTCAACTTGTTCTTCACCAAAGTCTAATAAAACAAAACGCAACCAAACTGCTTGTGCAGTAGCTTCGGCTGCATTGATGTATTCTGCCTCAGCTGTAGATAAAGCAACACTGCTTTGCTTGACTGAGGCCCAGGAGAAAACACCCGATCCTAGATGGAAAGCATAGCCAGAAGTACTCCTCATATCATCCTCACACCTTGCCCAGTCACTGTCACAATATCCCACTAGCATAGCTTCTTTTCCCTTCTCATAAGCAATACCATAGTCAAGGGTGCCTTGAATGTATCTGAGCACTCTTTTAGCAGTTCCCATATGCTTTCTGGTAGGACCATGCATGTATCTAGCTAGAAGACTTGCAGCAAACATGATATCTGGCCTTGTTGCTGTCAGATACAATAAGCTTCCAACTATTTGTCTATACACTTGCTCATCAGCTTGCTCACTCCCATCTTCCTTGGACAACTTCTCATTCATAGCAAGTGGAGTTGCCACTGCCTTACAATCCCTGAAGCCAAACTTATCCAATAATGTCCTTGCATATTTTTCCTGATGCAAGAAGATATAGGATTCAGTTTGTATCACACCTAAACCCAAGAAGTGATGAAGCATACCAAGGTCAGTCATCTCATACTTCTTCATCATTTCGTATTTAAAACTCATCACCAACTCTTCTGAACTGCCAGTGTAGATAATGTCATCAACATACAGTGACACTATGAGAATCCCACTTTCTGCAGCTTTCACATACAATGTAGCTTCACTAGGACCTCTTTGAAATCATGCAGATGTGAAGTAAGTGTTGATTTCTTCATACCAAGCTCTTGGAGCTTGTTTGAGCCCATATAGAGCTTTCTTAAGTCTGTACACTTTGTCTTCCTTATCTTTAATCACAAATCCTGGAGGTTGATCTACATACACCTCCTCATTTATCACTCCATTTAAGAAAGCCGACTTCACATCCAATTGGAACAGTTTTCATTTTCTTTGTGCAGCTAAAGCAATTAGAGTTCTTACAGTATCAAGCCGAGCAACAGGTGCAAATGTCTCATTGAAGTCAATCCCTGGCTTTTGAGTGTAGCCTTTAGCAACAAGTCGTGCCTTGTTTTTCTAAACTGAACCATCTAGATTGAGCTTGACCTTATAGATCCATTTGACTCCAACAATAGGCTTATCAGATGGTCTTTTCACCAATTCCCAAGTATCATTCTTCTCGATCATTTCAAGTTCAGATACCATTGCCTTTTGCCATGCTGCATCCTTGATAGCTTCTTCAAAAGTTTCTGGTTCAATAATGCAAACATTGCATCTTTCATATACTTCTATAAGACTCTTGTATTTCAATGGAGTGTGATCAATATCATGAGACCCTGCAGATTCTTCTTCACTGTCTTCTAATGCAACATCATTAGTAACTGGATTGTCTACTTCCATCACAAATGTATCATTGTTTTCCTTCTCTTTTCCAGGTACCAACTCAGTGAGTGAAACTGAAACACTGCATTCTTGTTGTGTACTCCAGTCCCATCTTGCATCTTCATTGAACACCACATCTCTTGAGATGATTATCTTTCCAGTGATAAGGTTGTATAGTCTATACCCCTTTTCACAGCTGCCATATCCTAGGAAAACACACTTTGTACTGACCAAATCAAACTTTTGTCTCTGTTGCTCTGGAATGTGTGCATAACACAAAGAACCAAACACTCTTAAGTGCTTGAGTCCTGGTTTTCGTCCACTAAAAGCTTCAAATGGAGTTTTCTTGTTTAAAGCTTTAGTTGGACACCTATTCAGAACATATACTGCAGTGTTAACTGCTTCAGCCCAAAATTCTAATGGTACTTTCTTCTCAAACATCATACACTTAGCCATTTCCACAATTGTCCTATTCTTTCTCTCAGCTACTCCATTCTGCTGAGGTGAATAAGCAACTGTAAGCCGTCTCTCCAATCCTATTTCTTCACAAAATCTGTTAAGCTCAGTAGAGGTATACTCTCCTCCTCTATCACTTTTCAGTTGCTTAAGTTTATAGCCACTTTGCAATTCAACAGTAGCCTTAAACTTCTTAAACACATTGAATACCTCTGACTTGTATCTCAGAAAATAGACCCAGCACATCTGAGTGCAATCATCTATAAAGGTAAGGAAATACCTGTTCCCAGTTTTTGTTATAGTTTGCATTGGTCCACACACATCAGTGTGTACCAATTCCAGTGGAGTTGTTGCTCTACTTGATGCCTCTTTTGGAAAAGACTCCCTGCAATGCTTTCCAAAAGTACACCGTTCACACACACCACTTGAGCTCTTGAATTCTGGCAGACCAAGAACTTTATCCTCATCCTACAGCATTTTCAAACTTTGAAAATTTAAGTGTCCCATTCTCCTATGCCAAATCATTGTTGATTGACATATGCCAGCTTTCAAAGCAAAATGCAGATCAGTTTGAAGTTTCAAAGGAAAACTTCTGTTCCCTTTCATTTGCACTCTAGCCACCAGGTTGGATAGAGAGCTATCATCATAAACTTCTACCTTGTTATCACCAAAAATTAGGAAATATCCATGCTCCATCATCTGTCCAACACTGAGTAAGTTTTCCTTGAGACCAGAAACAAGCAGCACTTCCTTGATATATCTTCTTCCCATCTTAGTCTCCACCATCAAGCTTCCTTTTCCAATTACATCAACTAACTGCCCTGTGCCCATTGCAACTTTTGCAGTAATGATTCTGTCAATATCAACCAAAACTTCTTCTCTCCCTGTCATGTGGTTGTTACAACCATTGTCCAAGTACCATACATCCTCCATGGACTTCTTGTCAGCAGCATTGTTGACATAGAACATTGTTGGTGTAGCTTCTACTTGAGTAACATAATTGAGTTGTTGTGCTGGTTTCTGTGCAGGTTTAGTGCTGTAACAGTCTTTTGCAATGTGACCAAGCTTGTCACAGTTGTAACATTTTGGCTTTCCCTTAAATCGACACTCACCAAAATGTAGTTTGCCACAAGTTTTGCAAGGAATTTTAGCTCCATCCGTGGGTTTGTTATCCCACTTCTTCCCTTTATCTTTCCAATTCTTTTGGTTCTTGTTGTTCTGATTTCCAGTGATCTTAGCAGATTTGGAATCAAAACTCAGACTAGCAAAAGCCTTCTCAGTCTTGTTCTCATGATGTCTCTCCAATCTTTGTGCATAACTTTTCAATGAGGCAACAACCTCTTGAACATCAATAGAATCGATATCTCTTGAATGCTCAATAACAGAACATATTGAATCATACACAGGCATCAGACTAATTAGCATTTTCTGCACAATTCTCTCCTTAGGCAACACTTCTCCATAGCCTCTCATTTGATTTATCAGATCAAACAGCTTAGTGAGATAATCAGAGAGAGATTCATCCTCTCTCATTCTAATATATTCAAATTCTCTACGAAGACTTTGAAGTTTAACACTCATTACCTGCTTGTCACCATGGAATTCTTGCCTTAAGATACTCCATGCTCCTTTGGATGATTCTTCATGAGAGATCCTAGGAAAGATCGCATCCGAAACAGCTCCCTGAATCAGACCTAAAGCCTTAGCATTTTTCATCAGAAGCTCAGTGAGATTTATCTTCCCAGCACCACTCGATTCTTCCTTCTCTTTCTTCTTTGGATCAGAATCTTCAGAATCCATCACTCCCTTCGAATCTGAACACTCCAGACCATTCTCAACCAATTCCCAAAGCTCATGAGATTTGAAAATGGTTTTCATTCGGATGCTCCAGAACTCATAGTTCTCACCATTGAAGATCGGTGTACGTAGCTCACCTCATCCAGATCCTGCCATGTTAGACACAGATCCTCAAGCAATGAGTTCTTCAAAAATCGCAGCTCACTTTCTTCACAGATTCAATCGCCCAGCTAAACAATCGAACCTGGCTCTGAGGCCATGTTAGAATATACAAACTATTATCTGTATTTGAGTTTTGGATTGGTTTGATTATGGAGCTCAAACGTTCATATAATTGATAAGCAGAGAGAAATGCTCAGTGAGCTTAGAGACGATGATGGATTGAAAACGAGTCTGTAAACTCTGCTTCTCTCATACTCATTTCATGCACAAAACGTGCTTGTAATAAAGGAAAACGGTTAGGCTTGGGAATATTCCCATACATCATCACAGTCACACCACACACTCTTCTACCCTATGAAATAGAGACACATGGCAAACTAACTCACTTAAGCTAGGTTAAACACTTAAGCCGTCCATTAGACTATAATCCAATGGCTCACATTTAATCACTCGGCTAATACATGCTTAATGAACCTAAATGCTAATTTCAGCTAAGTACACTTATAATTCAATAGTATTCAATTAGGATCGTATAGGATTTTGAAAGATTTTTTTTAAGTGACAGATTTCCTGGAATTGTATGTCCTATAGGCTTTACCCTTATTTTTAATAAACTTGTATAGACTTTTATTATAGACTTCCATACTTTTGTATGAACTTTTGTTATAGATTCAAATATATTTGTATAGACTTTTAAGAGCCGTTCTGCACCTTGTTCTCCTTGTATTGTTGTGCACTTGCATAGCAAGCTGAGCCAGAAACTCTACTCATAAAGAATGCTTTCCATTGTACTGCAATAGTAGTGTATATGAAAAGTTTCATGGCAGCAAGTTTTTGTTGATTGTAGTTGGTAGTAGAGACTGCAATTAAAGCTCGAATCGCCCATCATTTTCTCTGTGTATTACAACTCAAAAAAGAAATGGAAAAATAAGGGTTTCTTTATATGTTCACTAGATCAATGCTGGCACTCTGCCTTGATAATTATACGAGTGGTTCTTGGTTTTGCAGGTTATTTATATGACAGAGTGGAGGGACCATCCATCTCAGCAGAGGGCAATTGAAAAAGAGATGATGTTTCTATTCAGAAGTTCCCTTATTCCTTGAAAAAAAGAAAAAGAAAATAACAATTGGTAAGACGATTTTTCAATTTTTATCAAGGCAATTCGTAGTACTGCCTTTAATACTAGTAGTAATTGTAGTCCCTCTCTACCTCTCCGTCAATTTTAGAGGACCAAAACCAGAAGAAATCAGTTCTTCTTCTCAGTCTGAGGAAACCCCAATGGCCACCAACGCATTTGGTGTGAAGGTTGAAAAAAAAACCCACTCAATCCAAACTCACCGAGCTTGGAGTCACAGCATGGCCCAAGTATGTGCTCCCTAACCCCAACATTAACCCTAAAAACAAGCTACACTCTAATAACAAGTAAAACCTCTATAAAAGCAAGAAAAACATCAGCCAATAATCATCAACAAATAGTAACAAACAAGAAAAACCATGGAAGAAGAAGGAAAACCAACAAGAATATTGAGAGAGCGTTCCTTTGGAGGGTGGTTCGTGTTCTGCAGATAGAAAAAAAAACACGTCGTATGAAATCTTTGGGGTGGAGGTTGGACTTATGTTGGCCTTTATTATTTATACCTAAACCCTAGAAATTCTCCAAACTCCAACACTTAATTAAATCCTTCCAAATCTATCTCCTTTTGAATACAGGTAAATTTATTTGGACTTTTTCCAAGTCCTAATTGAATACACCCACATTTAGATGAACATTTTAAAAGTTCAAACAAGTCTGGATTGAATACACCCAAACTGTTATAGTACAAACTTTATAAACGTCTTTGAAAGTTAGAATTGGATACACCCCCCTTAGTCCCCCCACGTATGTAGATTTGTAGATATATAAATATACATGCACATATAACCACCTTAATTTCTTAAGAATATATGATGGATGGATTAATTGTGGTTCTTGTTAAGATTTTGAAGACTCGGTATGAAAATTAAAACTTGAGTCGTCGTTGTATAAAAGATAACAAAAATTTACATGTATGAATACCACAAAGCAAATTTCATAACTAAAAGTTATCATCAATTATCATAATCAAATATCCATAATAAGACCAAATTTGAGCATGTATGTAATGCATCACGTTAATGTAAGTAAGCATCTCAATTAAATGGCCTCATTGATTTTTGTTCAAAAAAGAAGAAATTATGGATTACGCCGTTGCTTTGAGTTATAGTGAACCAAACGAATTAGAGAGGACTGACCACTGGTGTGCACCAAAGATTCTCAGATGCTTAAGTTGAAGATAACAAAAAACTAAGGTTCTTGGACTCAGATCACGCTATCTCAGATCCATGGAGGGCAGGTCACGAATATATTTATACTATTTGCAGAGCGCTTGACCAATCGTTAATCAGCACATGTCGTCGACTATATCGCGGATTTCAGTTCCTATCATTGCCAATTAAACCGTCGACTAGTTGTTTAGTTTGAGAGGGATAACTATCGTATTTATTATTAAAAACAAGACTGGGTTGCTATCAAGTTGCCTCTTCAATATAAAATAACCCTTCCTCAAGGCTTAAAGACTCTCTTGAGCCACCCATTAGTAAGTTAATACCATGCTGACGACTCGTTGGCCCATTTCACAAATGTATCTCATGGTTGAATCGTTCATTTCTTAGGTCCTCAATGCAAGATCATCCTTGCAAAAGTTCACTCTAATCTAAAAAATTCAGTTATCTAGCTGTGACCCTATAAGTAGATAAACAGAGTGTTTTCGTTAAATAGTGAATTGTTCATGACGACAATCATATGGGTAAACGATTTTTGAGGTGGCTGAATTTTTGTAGATAATATGTGGATAAATACCTTAAAATGAACAGATGTCTGCACGTTATAACGTCTGAATGAGGGAAGTATAGGAGAACATATATATATACACTGACGGACCTATTAAGGAACAAGGAGGTGCAGCTACACCTCCCTCACCGGAAAAGCCTTAAGAGGCGCTGCATATTGCCCCTTTGGTGGTGCACTCCAGTGTTCAATGAATTGCCTAAACCAAGCTTGTTTTTCTGTGCTACACTGCGCTGCACGCCTATTTTTTATTTAAAAAAATCCTGGGCAAAGAGTTTGGACCAGGCTTTAAAAGAAAAAGGGAAAGTTGGACTGTATTTCGTGGGCTTTAATAAGCATTCTAGGGCCTATTTAATAAATGATAAAAGGCTTTTATGGCTTTAACCTCTAGGGCTTTTAAGAAGCTTTCTTTTTCTTTTTTTACAATGCTTTTTTTTTTCTATAACTTATTAATGACATTGGTATTGTTTAAATTATAAGGATATTTGGTTGTTAAACTTTTTTTTTAATAAAGCTTTTAGCCTTTCAAAATTGCACTTCCGCTAAAAAAATCCTGGGCCAGCCAGTATATATATGTGAATGACAAAAGCGTCCTTATAAATTAATGTACACTCGAAAACATTATTCTTAAAAAACACAGTAGAAGCCAAAATGCCAAGAATGGGAACGTCATGTTCGCATGTCTGCTAATAAGCTTGCAGGAATAAGAAGGGGAAGAAGAAGCGATGTGTGCTCTCCATGTGACAAAGTGGCATTTGCACGTGGAACAAGTACCAAACTCTCACCAGGCCTCGTGTATTTTATTCATGACACGCGCATGCAATCTGCATTTGCAAAGCATTTCTTAATTATTTTTGCTCACTCTCTCTTCTTAAATTTGAAAAAGTCCAGAAACTGCAACTTGAAAATGATGTCAATTTTTATTTTTATTTTTATTTTTATACAAAAAGGCAATAGTTGCATTCCTAATTTCAATCTAAAATGCGGAGGAGTTCACCAACAACAGCAAGCCCACAAAGTGTAAAATTAAAATCTTTGTCATTACTTTAAAAGCAAAATTTCAAACCAAAAAAAAATCCAAATAGACGCCAAAAGTGTAGGAACCTAATTTAATTATTAATTATTATTATTTTAAAGGTTAAGCTACCTGGATCTCTTTCCCAACAGAAAGGCACATGCCCACACACGCTGTGGAAGGAGTAATTTTTGGGTGTTCCCGGTACACCACGTGGCTGGTGTACCATCCACTAGACGTAGGACATGTGGAATATTTCCAATGCAGCCCGCCCACATGTAATTAAAATAAATGCAATAAATTAAAGAGTAATTCCACATGTTCTAAGAAAATTAGACGAAAACGCAGCCCCAAACTGATCATCACATCATGTTAGCTTTATCTCCTCCTGTGTTTTCATCCGTTGGATGGCCTTCAGAGGATCCCATAGGTTATGACCAAACTGCAGAGTCGTTCCTTCATATCCTTCCATCTCAGCTGCCACAATTTGAGCTCGATCTTTCCACAACTATCAGCGGGGACAATTCCAGCGGTTCCACAGTGGTTAAGAATCTTAATCATAACGCTAGTGAGCGTGATCGTCGCAAGAAGATTAACAGCTTGTATTCCTCAATGCGTTCACTGCTTCCTGCAGATCAAGCGGTACGTACAGAATGATTTCATTCATTAATATCAAACTGCGTTAGTTTGGTAATTTATTGTCGGAAATTTTGCATGTTAAATGTCGTCAGATTATGAATTTGGACTATACATTCAAACAAAAATTCACCTTATCTACATATCTACAGTCCGAATTAACAGTCTGACACAAGTGAAGAAATTTCCCAGTTGTTATTAGTGGATTTCAATACTAAAGACAAGAAAGTACAGAATACTACTGCTACATACTCACATTTGTGAAAATTCCATGTGATTGTTACAGAAAAAATTAAGCATTCCGAATACAATTTCGCGAGTACTGAAATACATACCGGAGCTCCAAAAGCAAGTGGAGGGACTAATTCGATTGAGGGTCTCAAGAGCTTCTAAGCAAGAAAATTAATGCAGGAGGAGAAGGACATAAAAAGCACAGCTCCAAGCTCATCATTATCTGCTGTTTCAACCTATCGGCTTAGTGATAGAGAAGTAGCAATTCAAATATCTACCTTGAAGACTCACAACAATCTATTATCTGAGATATTGCTAAATTTGGAGGAGGAGGGGCTTCAAGTACTAAATGCTTCTTCCTTGGAGTCATCTGGAGAGAGGGTCATCTATAATTTACATCTTCACGTATGTTAATTTTGTACAACATATATAGCTTTCTTCCATATAAATAATTGTTTTACTACGTACCTACGACGAATATCCCTACTTATATTTCTTTTCTTCATATTATATACAGGTGGAAAGAAGTTACATATTAGAATGTGAGAACTTAAGCGAGAAGCTCATGTCCTTCTATGCCTGAGAAAAGGCAGGAGTTATTGCCATAGGAATTTTTGGTTCTGATGTGCAGTGTGTGGCAGGTACTTATGGAGAAGATTAGTCTCAACCATGGGAGCATGTACGTATTCGTACCAAAATTAACACGGATTAATTCCTACGGTTAAAAGAGCAAATTCATGGCTGGGTAGAAGGCCCAAATCGTCAAAAGGCTTATCCTATACTTATGAAGGCCCAAATAAAGTCAGCAAGGCCTAGAGGCCCGCGAGCCGCAAGACGTTGACTAAAGCTCGTGGTCAACGAGGCACTTCGGAGATAACAGCGCATCAGACATAAGTGTCCGATGCTACATCCTCTATTCAAACGCAAGCGCTACAATCCATTTCAAACAGAGGGTATTTGAAAATGGGCCCAAAGGGAACTCATCCTTTGTGAGTCAATAAAGGAAGATCTTCTTTAGGTTGGTGGGGCTACAGCTCAGTTTAAATCACTAAAATCCAGGCACAGATCAAAAGAAGTATGGCCTTCGACAAGTGGAGGAAGCGTAGTAAGTGGAGGCAGTTCCCATCACCATTAATGTGATTAGCACCGCATTTAATGCGGTATGGCTACTATTTCCATCAGAAGAAGGTTAAGCCACTGGCGCTGAATGCAGGAAGGGTCGTTCCATGATTTTCTGGTTCATTCAACTAGCAAAGTCACCCCCTTACATACCAGGAAATCTTCATTTCAAAGATTTCTTTCCCATCACCGGATCAATCTACAAGAGCAGGTTTGTAAGTGGTAGTAAGATGTGCTCAAATTTGATTTTCCAAGTACCATCCAAGGCACCGTCATCAGTGGGTTACTTTGCCTATAAAAACCCAATAGCAGTGCGAGACACACAACTTCAGCCAAAAAAGCCAGACTCAACGTCTCAAAACCAAGACTCAATGTCTTAGACTCAACTTCTTGCAAAGCATCTCTCTGCATACCAAAGCCAAGTCTTGAATCAACTCCCTTCGCTTTCTTTGAGTTCCCAGTCGACAACTCCTTGTTGGAACTCTATTCTTTTCCCAAACACAGCTCTGTCTAATTTCCAGTTGACAACTCCTGATTGGAATAACACTGCCATTGTTTGCAACCTTTATGCTCTGCCAGCAACGCTTTGTATGATTTGATAGTTGGTTTCGATTTCCAACTCACCCATCTCAAAGCAAGCTTCCTATCTGCGATACGGGCTAGTTTCTGGCCGCAGATATTTCTGACCTGCCATCATCGGACAATACAACACTGTCTCAAATAGACTGATGTTTCTGTTCGATACAACATGCCTTCTGTCCAACTGAACCTTTTCTAGTTTCTGTTGGTTTTATTTTACTGTATTTAAGTTTGTTTCAGTCTTTTCAAGCTTGTATTTGATCATTAATGAAAGTATTATGTCCATCGGACAGTTTGCATGAAAAAAGCTGTTACTGAGTTCCCAATCTGATAACGGACTAGAACACCTCCCTTCCTGTAGTTTGTTTTACCATAATTGAGATACCAAAAGTCCTCTTCATTGAGGCAGAAAAAGAACCTATCTAAAGCCAGATTCCCTTCTTTGGAGCACAGTGGCTTTGATTAGAAGAAAAGATAAAAGAGCGCAGTTACATTCACAACACCCACGCAATTCAAATACCCTTTCACTCCCTCTTTCTACTAGAATAGTATCACTAGTAGTGGCAAGCCTTTCGCAATCCTCCAAGGAATAGTCTTCGAGCCCGTCCAAGCTTAATTCTTTTCCTTGACTCCTAAGCAAACCACACACAAAGCCGCTAAGTTGCCAAAGTACAGCCTGCTCAGCGGCCAGGGGCATCACAAGGTGTTCAGAAGCATTTCCAGACAAACAGTACGAAACTAAAGTAAATTTTAGACAATGCCATGTAAATACTAGTTGAAAATTGGAAGCCATGTTCAAAAGGCATGGCAAAAAATCACTACAAAAAAGTAGTCATTTGTGACCAATTTTTTTCCGAGGGACTCCAAATTTCCTCGAACAAACACTATTTCCGACAACAAAGTACCATCTATCAGAAATGCATCAATAAGGTTTTTTTTGTGTGGTGGAAACTGGACTACAAGCACACTTACATCACAACAAATGACCAAACAAGATACAAGTTAAACTAGAAATGTCATATATAATAATAAATAAAAAAAGAAACAGATGGTGCCATAGATGGGCAAAAGACGTAGAAATTTGATCTAGCATTCCTTAAGCGCTGCGAATTAGGGGCAAGGAAGACCATCTTTGTCTAAGATTCCAATCAAGGAGGATGGGGGTCGGTTGACCCAAATAGAGAGGCTCATCCTTGACATAGCTAACTTGGCTAAGTGATCGGTTGCCAAGTTTGCGGTCCTAGGGACCCATGACCAGTTACAATCCCAAAAGGTAGAGCAAGAGTTTCTGATACTACATAAAATTGGATAAAGCTGACACCTACCCCTTGGGAATGAACAATTAAGGCAAGATATGGCCTCTTTGGAATCGGATTCAATGACTACTTTGGTGTGCCCTTGTTGGACAGCAAAGTTACATCCTTCCAAAATAGCCAGAGTCTCAGCTTTGATGGTACAATCTGCAGCAATAGAGCAAGCAAGACCCGTAGCAAAAACTCCACTAGAATCACGTAATATCACTCAAATACCTGCCTTATGGTGCTCAGATTTCCAAGAAGCATCCACATTAATTTTTACGACACCATTTGCAGGAGGGACCAAAATTGGGGAGTTTGGGCCACAAGTAATGGGGGTTTGCGACTTGCAGTCTTCAAGGCTTGTGCATTAAGGTAGCTCCTATAAGCAGCATAATATTCACAAATTACCACCATTGGTGATGGCAGGTGCGATTTGATTGCTATCTTGCTTCGCATTTTCCAAATGTACCAACAAATGTAACCAATACTAATCATGATGTTGTCCTTGTCACCCAAATTTCGATTCAAACTCGAGGAGAGAGATAAAATCCATTTATCAAACGTGGTGATAGTTCTTTTGTCAATCCGTAAATTAAGATGGTTGCCAAACCAGATAGGCTCCACCCAGTGACATAGAAGCAACATATGTTCAACAGATTCGCTTTCGTCACCGCATATGGGGTACAATGAAGAAGTCCTAATTTTTCTTTCGGAAAAGATTAGCCTTAGTAGCATGATAGTTCTTCAACACTCGCTAGAGAAAATTTTGAATTTTTGGGGGAGCAATTAAATTCCAAACAAGCTTCCAAACCTCTTTATCACAGGACAATGAAGAAGAAGGATTGCGAGGTCGCCTTCTACAAGAAGTTTCATAAAGCGTGTGGTATCCAGATTTTACTAAATAAACTCCCGTATTATTTTTAGACCAGACCAAGCAATCGCCTTCTCCAAAAGGGGTAAGAAGAATCCTTTGAACATCATGTGCATCATCATCAATGATTAAGACGAATCATTTATCATCAGCTGCATGCCCATTCATTTGTTTGGGGGTTAATGATATGTTGTACCTGTGGATTAGCATCCACCAGAGTATTAGTTCTTGGAGTGAGTTGCATGTTAAGAGTAGATGGAATCCATCTATCCTACCAAATCCTAATAGAACTACCATTCAAAACCTGCCAAAGTGCCTCGTCCTTTATCATATCTCTGCCTTGCAATAAGCTTGCCCACGCCCAAGAGGCACATCCCCTCTTTGTAGCTTCAAGAAAATTAGTATTAGGAAAATATTGAGCTTTGAGTGTTTGAGCCCACAAAGAATCTGGATCATGCACTGATCTCCAACATTGTTTTGCTATAAGAGCTAGGTTGAATTCATGAATATTTATAAATCCCAAGCCACCATCCCTTCTCGAATTACCAATTTCCTTGCAGAAAGTGAGAGGGAACAAGAAAATATTCATCGGATATGTAGGGACAGCCTGTGCAACGACTTTTATTTAGACTTCTCGACCCACTTGTGAGAGGAGTTGTTGCTTCCACCCATCAACTTTGGCAAGAATCCGATCTTTTATGTAGGATAATGCATTTCTCTTGCCTCTCCCCCAAATGGTTGGCAAGCCAAGGTATTTTCTAGGATCCTTAACCTCAGCCATACCAAAAATATTACGCAAGCTCTCACGCCTTTTCATAGGTGTATGAGGACTGAAAAAAAGAGAAGCACAGAGAGCTCAACTGATCTCACACAATCCATCAATGAGACACAGAGAGCTCAAGTGATCTCACACAATCCATCAGGCCCGGGCGGCTTTGTTCCTCCCATTTGAAACACAGCATCTTTAACTTCTTGATAATTAATTTGTGAACATAATAACACATTTGCCTCATCACTGACCACTGGAAGAACACAGTTGAGAATGTCCCCCAGTCACGAGTGCCTCCTGAAGTGAAAAGATCTTTGAAATATTTTTCACCACCTGTCTGATCATGAAATTATGGAGGAATCTAGGTCGGTTGTGAGTGGCAACAATTCCACCACTCTTCTCATGAGACCACAAATATTCATTGAAATCCCCTCCACAGTACCAGGGTATCGTGGTTGGGTTCAGAGAGTTCTCCATCCAGTTCCAGAAAACATTCTTATCTTCTCTATATGGTGTGCCACACACCCAAGTGAAGTGGGCCTTTTCTCCATTGTTTATAAATTGGAATTTAGAGCATATAACATTTGTTGAGAAAGACAATATCTCTACCTCTACAGTTGTGTCCCACCAAAGACTCAGACCACCTACCCTTCCTACCGGATCCACATAAAAACCCTTACAAAATCCCAATCTTTTGCGTACACCTTTTAACCTGTTGTTTCTCATTTTGGTCTCCATGAGGAAGACAACAGTGGGTATATTTCTTCGAATGAGCCCACGGAGGGCTCGAACTGTCATGCCTGACCTAAAACCCTAACAGTTCCGCATTATGAAAATGATTGAGACCTTGCGGCTGTTGCAGGTCAACCGCCACCACCCCTGGATTCATGTCTCGTTTCATCTTTGTTTGCATCGTTCTCTATCTGGTTCCACTCCTTGGCCTACTTCACTGTAAAATCTATGAGATTAGCCTCATCAAGAAGCCCTCCCACTGTCACCACTAATTTCCTAGCGACCCTTCTAACTGGTTTTATAATTTTACGACTCTTTCCTTCTGAGGTTCCAGTGCCTCCAATATTCTTCATTTTATTTTCACGGGATTGAGTAGAGGTAGGAAGATCAATTCATGCACTTTGCTTGAGCCCCAGATTTGTAAGCATAGCTCTTGCGTGTATTGTCACACTTGCAGGGCAAACCTCATTTGTTGGCAACCCCCTTGTTGTTTATAGTTCTAATTGACTTATAGGCCAATGGACATATGCAAATGGGTTTTGCTATTCCAAAGAATGAGATGCATTTGGGCCTCTTCCGCTTCTAAGTCCAAATGGGGTAGCTTGATCTCCTTCATATTGCACAGGTCCCAATAACAGTGTTGGTCTCAGGGATCTATTGTACATCCCACTGCTAAAGGCTAATTGTTGCAATTAGTCGCTATCAAACCCTGCAAGGATCACAGTGTCTCGATTGCCCACCTGTTGTAACGTTTCATTCCTCGTACTATGTGATAGGCCCATTTCACTCTACTGCCTAACAAAGTTAGTTCCATGGTTCGATGTGATCTCCCCTTCTCTTTCGCATGTGTAGCTCCCATGCTCCATCTCAAAGGTTTGTGTTCGAGGTCGAACGGTGCCGGCTCTGCATCTTTCCCTGGTGGGAACAACTGTTGGTTTTGGTTGGTCATGTGCCTCTCTGATGATTCTAGCTCCCGTCCCAGTCCCATATGTAACTGAGCCCTAGGGGGGTTTGCTCAAATCTACATTCATTATTGAGGTGACCAATTCTCCCACACTTGTAACACAGATCAACCAACCGTTCATATTGGAACTCAACCCATGTCTCCTTCCCCTTCACTATTTGGAGCCAAAATCCTGGTACAAGAGGATTGGTAGTATTGGTTGGAACAAGAGGATTGTCAGCATTGACTGGAACAAGAGGTTTAGGCATTCATACTAAAGGACCTCGCCAACGTTGTCGCTGAGTTTTTCAATATTCTCCTTTGTGCACAAGTTGAGGGGGACTCCCTTTATTTGAACCCAAAAGGGAACCAGCCCCACATCCACTTCCTCAATGGCAAGATCCATTGGCCATCGCTTAACACAAAAGCATTGCTTCACAACAGACCAGGGACCATTATTGAGAATCTTGGTAGCCAGATCTTCATCCTACACAGTGATAGAGAATAAATTGTCTTGTACCCATATGACTTTTGCCTTACCAAAATCCTTCCAGGCAGATCTTAGAATGTTCTTTACGGCACCACGGTTCGGCATTTTTTCTGCGATGACTGCCCCTACCAGCTTGGGTCCATGCTCCAGACTTGATAGGCCAAGAGATTCCTCTAATTGGACCACAAGATCATCAGTCGCGCTGGTTGCCATCAATATAGTTGAGAGTATTGGGTTGTTGTATTGGTAAAAAGGGAAAATATTGCCCGTCTGCTTTGTGGTGGACCAATAAAAGGCTACAAACTCTTTGTAAGTTCTCAAATGTGAAAAATATTTGAAGACCGAAACGAGGGTTATCAGTATTTGAAATAGCCCTAAGAGATTGGGGAAAATTATAGATCCTGGGATTTAATTCTTGTATGGAGGTAGTTGAAGCCATACTTAGTGAGATGGGAGTCTTAGGTTGGTAGGAGCAGTTATGAGGGAACTGGGGCAGCAATAAAGGATTCTGGTCTCGTAGAAAAAGCTGGTGGAGCAATAAAGGCCAACCACAAACCAAAGGGGATTGATGAGGAGTAAATGATTCAGAAGAGTAAAAGCTTAGAGATTCAGAGAGAGATTTGGGGAAGAAAAGCAGCAATTAAGGCTAGCTCTCACTATGGAGAGGGGAAGCTCTCACAGAGGAGAGGGAGGCTCTCATAGAGGAGAGAAGTTATACACATCAATAAGGTGTTCACTATTTCCGACACCCAAATTGCCCTTGGAAAAGAGTTCTTTTGCCGTTGGAAATAACTGTTTTTTAGCGGCACAAATTGGCAATCTGTCCTAACATCAACAACTGACAACACAATAGAGGGGAAGTTATTAAGTTCATAAAAAAACAAATGACTTATGTGATAAAAAAAACCTTCAAAAAAACTATTGGACCTTTTGCCACATGTGATAAAAACTATTAAGTTCATAAAAAACAACTGACAACACAATTGGGGATTGAAACCTTCAAAAAACTATTGGACCTTTCGCCACATGTGATAAAACCATGACGAGGAAGGATACCTAAAAAAACATATCTTTATAGCCCCTCCAACTTTCATAATTAAAACGGATCTCCATTTTATTGACCAAAACCCATAATCTCTTTCCCCAAAGCGTTCGTCTTTTGAGTGGGGAAGTACTTTAATATGAACTTCTCAACCAAATCTTCCCAAGTAGTGATAGATCGACAGTGAGAGAGTTGAGCAATACCTTTTATCCTTCAGGGCTCGTTTGGTACATCATATTAGACTCTGGATAGGAGTAAATAGTCCATGTCATGTGTTTGGTTTCAACTTGTATTATTTAATTACTTGACTATTTTATACGGGTTGGGCTTTTAATACTCTCCTTACCTGACTAACTAATACAACTCACATACCCCGGTTTAGATAATACACCCTTAATTATACAGCTAGGGAAAAAGAACACACACATTCACTTGAAAAATCCGACGACGCTATTTTCAACTTATTTTCCCTAGGGTTTTTCTTTGCTATCTTCTCCAAGGTTATTCTCTTCACTCTTCTCCAGGTATCCATCTCTCTCTCTTTCTCTTTCTCTCTCTCTCTCTCTCTCTCTCTCTCTCTCTCTCCAATATGCTTCTTCTCTCTTCTTCTTTCTTCATCTTCTCTTTCTTTATATATTTAATCTTTTATTACATTTTTGTGGAAATTAGATTATGAGTTTTTCCTTTTTGACCTTTTCTTTTTCTTGCTGTATTGGAACAATACATGCGGCTATGTATCCAACTCAATAATCAAATAATTAAATAATCATCATGCGACTGTATATCCAACTCAATACATGCTGCTGAGTTTTTCTTGCGTTTTTTTCTTTATGTATTTCATCTTCTCCAGGTATCCAACTCAATAATCAAATTATAATCCCAAGTCAGCGATTAGAACAATACATGCGGCTATGTTTTTCTTGCTATATTTTTTTTTCAACTTTTGGTGCTTTGTTGGTTTGTTTTCTGGTTATTTCCGTGTTGCTACTGCTGGTTGTTGATTCTCTTCTTGCCTACTTTTGTTCGGCTTCAATATATTCTCTTTTTTCTTAATTATATATATATATATATATATATATATATGCAAATTATATTGTCTATATTGCCTATATTTCCACTTAAAATATCAAAGAATTTTTGGTAAAAAAATAGTCTAATCCAATGTTATTCGGAACAATACCAAACGCCTTATAATACTATGAATAAATAGTCAGTACTCTCCGGAACAGATTAATACTATCCGACAGAAATTAGTCAGTACAATTCGACGTACCAAACGAGCCCTCAATAAGAAAGGGAAAAGTCAGAGAATAACTTGTTCTTCACTTACTAATCCCATAGGAATGAAAAGTAACATACGTATGTTGAGGAATTCTTTCAAGTAGTTAAATCTAATAATTATTGACCCAAAAACTAATTTGTTTTCCCTTTTTTCTGCCATAATTAAATTAACTTTAAATTAGACAAACAATTTCTATCATTTTTACTATCGGATTGATTAATCATGACTCATGATGATTTCCTGTAATCACAATACCGCCCTTATTATGGAATCCCACTCTTGAAAAATGAATCAGCAGTGTGATTGCTGATTTTTTGCGGGCCAATTCTTGTTTTGATTCTTATAATTAGGGGTGGTCATCAATTCCGCAGACTGACTAAACTAGCCCAAGCAAACCATAATAGTTGGTTTGGTTTGATTTTGACCTAAAGAGAATTCATAAGGTTTAAAAAGCAAACTAGACCATGATAGTTTGGTTTGATTCGGTTTTGAATTTTGACAAACCGACCTAAACTGAACCCAACGATCTACTTGTATATTTATATTTATTTTATTTTATATTACACGTGTAGTCCTTTCATTCGATAATAATTATATAAGGATGTTGAATGTAAGTTTGATGAAACTTAAGTTATTGATATTTGAATTTTAATTATATTACCATGTTACATTTTAGGATGGTTTGATATGCCAGAAATGAGAAAGAAAAAATAAAATAATTGGGCTTACAAACGGAAAAGAAAAAAAAATTAGGCTTAGGCCAAAACTGATCCAAAACGTCTTAAATTGGGTTGGTTCGATTTCCATCCTTATGTTTTCAATACCGAAGAACTAAACCGTTTAATTGTAATTGGTTTGGTCACGATTTTGAGGTGAAACTGATTCAATCCAGACCATGCCTACTCCTGACCCTCTATTGAGGGATCACTCAAATAATTTTATTTAAGAGACGTCCTTTAGGGTACCCTACTTTTTAACAATTCTAACCATCTATTTTTTTTAGATCTTAATTCATAGATAATCCTTGCAAAAAATTAGACAAATCGGAAACCGTTTAGACATCTAATTGTGTCATACAAAATCAATGAACATGGTGCTTCAAGAAAGTACTAAAATTTCAATAATTTAATTGGGTGCTCAAGTGATATCGGATTCAAGAGATTTTTTTGTAGAGATGATCTTTGAATGAATATCTACAAAATAGACAGTTTGGATTAGTGAAATACAATCCGAAGTGGGCCTTACAAGGGTATCCCTCAAATAAGCTTATTTGAGGGATCACTCAATGGAAGCTCTCAGTATGTATATATACATAACAAGATATATAATTGATATACCCATACTAATACCTAACTTAATCGGGTTGCTAAATCTTAACACAAATTCTCTACACACACAAAAAAAAAAAAAAAACCCTAAGAATTCATATAAAATTAACTATGCAAATATTTACAAAAACCCCTTGAGTGTATTGCTGAAATTGTGTTATATAAAAATTATATTTTATCGATAAAATTAATTTTTTATTTTAGATTAATAAAACAAATGAATCATTAACAAATGCAAACGAGACAGAACATTGTTTTTAGTTCTATCTATGGATTGAAGTCAAAATAAACTAGTTACAACCATAACATTTTTGTTTTAGGAAAACGTGACAAGACCCAACCCAGATTCCACCCCGGAGCTCGCGCCGGACCCTGTGGTTATTTCGACATCAACGCGATGCCAGGCCCACATACTAAAAGAATCCCTCTTCCCGAAACAAAAAAAATAAATGGGTTAAGACTTCTGCCGAAAAACGGGCAGAGTCTCCCCTAGAATAACAACAATCCCAAAAGTTCAACCTGAATATATACAACAGAATATGTATACACCAACAGTCAGCATGCTAAAATAATACAACCCAGGCCTAAGGCCATCAAATTAAACCCTAAAGAGCAATACAGAGCATATCTAGAGTACTTAGAAGTAAAGTGACAGAATAACCGTTTACAGACAAGGACAAGTGTCCTACATCAGGTCGAAAGCTCGAGAAGAGAGTCACCCAGCCGGACCGATTAGACGCTACGACTACGGCCTGGGGGGCGCAAAACAAAAAGAGTGTGAGTGGAAAAAACAAGGTTTTGTAGTTTAAATCAAAGTACTAACCCCACCGTTTCAAAAACAATGCAAACCATGCATATGAAATCATTTATATACATAGTCATTCAAATCCCCATAGTTGCAATATAATTACACCATAATTATATAATAGTACTGTTTCCCTTTCTTTCCCACACTCGGACAACCACGTGCTCGCAAGCACGACAAGTAAGGAAAGATCCTCACTAAAAGAAATACGAATAGGAAGATAATAAAGACGTACATATAGTAACGTAGACCTCAACACCGAAACACGTGTACCGGGAAAACAATCCAACAAGGGATCATTTGACTGGACACCGGGACAGCATTCATGATGTGACATGTGCCTAGGATTTAACTGGACACTCAGTCAACATCATAATGGCCTCGTGCCCAGGGTTAAGCCGTCCTAATGGGACTAAGCTCGCCGGCACGCAGGGTAGAGACAATCAATACCCGCACGTAAAAAGCCCTGCGCGCAGACTCACTACCCAATCAAGAGTCTACAGCTACACCCCGTTAAGGTATGTACCGGATCAAACCGTATCCATACGAACCATATCAAGTGACCGTGTCACATACAGGGGGAGGTACATAACAAGGTGCCAACTGCACTCAAATCAATCGCTACACGATAAACAATATATATAATTTAATCACATGTACCCGAACCCCAACATAACACACACCAGGACAGATATACGTCCCACAATCCAATAACATCATATATACTCAAGACAAGGACATCACCGTCCAATGACGACATATCAAGCGTCAAATGACGACATATCAATCCATAAACAATTAAAATGTCATAACCATTGAAAAACCATATTTAAAACCCAAGTCAAGAAAACGTCAAGTCAAACCCCAATTAAAACATATACTCCAAAACATAGTATAGGTACTATCCCTTCAAAAATATAAGGTCCAAACTCGAAACGTTTATTCAAAATATACATATATATATATATAACATAACGATCCATTAAAATATCAAAACTCAAGCCGAAGCATTCGAAATTCCCACGTATCACCGACATCCCTTAAATTCATAGTTAAAACCATATAAATAGTGATTCATTAAAATATAACCGATTGTCCAATCCCATATATATATATATCCCAAAACTCCATGTCAAAATAGATATACATAATTATATTCAAAGTAGGTATATATATATTCAAGTAGATATATATATATATATATATATATATATATATATATATATATATATTCAAAGTAGGTATATATATATATATACATATAATCAATTCCCATTTATCCGACCTATATTCTCGTTATTCCCATTAATCCGACATATTCCTTCCAAGTTGATCTATATGTATATATATAATCAAAGTATAAGTAATTAAAATTCATAAGGTTTAAACATCAAAACCGAATACGTACTCAACCGGACTATACTAACGTCCAAATCTTACCGCCCAAATACTCATTTCAAAGTATAGGTATAAGTTTCTCAAAAAGATATAAAGTATAACCCACGACATTCGTAACGATAAAATATTAAAGTCTGAAACCCAACAAAAACCATAAACTCAATTATTAAATACAAAACCCAAGGAAAATCCCTCAAATTCCCACCGTACCCAAATCCGTACGTAAATACTACCGGACGCTTGACTCGTCCCAAAATCAATACTTAAATATATTTATACTAATAAAATATAGCCAACAGGGCCCCATGAACACGTCGTGAAAGTTTGGTCTCGATCGGACGGTCGGATTGCTCATGATCACATGATCGGACGATTACGGTTTAATTCTAACTTCAAGTCATTGATCCGGAGTATCCGGGACTCCGAATCACGATCCGTCAAATCCTATAGACTCCTAGAAATACGAGGAACAACATACGTGAATTCGGACCCACACAACGCATAATAGGCGTACGTTGGTTCCAGGTCCAAACGACGTCCGAATCAGAATCCGCGCATACGTACGCGCTCGTGACGACACGAGGATTGCAACAGCACACTGAACTGCCCCCACACCCCAGCCCACGCGCCGCCGTGGGTTGGGTGCCTTGATCAATTTCCGGTCACCCGAAAATCATTGAATCTAGCCACAAACCACCTACCTATCGACTCAGCTCCTCAAGGGGAGTTCAAAACCGTTTAGAGCCGCCGGAGAACCGGCCGGAAACAACTCCAGATCACGGCCAAACCACCTAGGGTTTTGGCCGGTCTGAGTTGATCGGAACGGCGGCTACACCGCCCATTTTTGTCGCGCATGGTGGGGGAAAGGAAGAGGAGGATGGGGCGAACCTTTTCCAAGTGGCGGTGTTGTTTGAAGTGACCGGAGCAGTCGCCGGCGTTAATGGAGTTTTCGCCGGATTTTGCAGAGCTTTCAGTCGACGATCGTCGTCGAATTGGCCGGTGAACTGGGGTGGGATGTGACCGGGAGGAGGAGGCGGTTCGTTTGCGACCGGTGCCGTGGCCAGTGGTAGCCGGACGATTGAGTTGCGACGGTGAACAGTAACCGGCGTGATTTGGAGGAGAGAGAGAGTTTGAGCGAGGAGAGAGAAAGAAATCCTCAATTCTGATTGGTCCGCGTGTATATCTAGGGTTTTAACAAATTCTGAAATGACCAAAATGTCCTCATTTCGATCCGAAGCTCGTATCGAGACGCGCCGCTAGTCAATGGACTCGTTTCGACATGCTGGACGCAATGGCGCAGTTCGTTTCGCCAAATTCCGTCCCGAAAATATCGTTGACCAAAATGCCCCTTTAATTAATAATTTCCAATTAAATTCCAATTTTATTATTTTAATTCATTTTAATTCCTTTTTAATTCTTTATTTATTTAACTCAATTAATTTATTTATTTTCCTTTATTTTTAGGTCAGGGATGTCACAAAACGTAAAGTAATAACTTACGAAAAACTACATTTTTAGTTCAGTTAAATAAAATTTACATTCTAAAATAATAAATAAAAGGATAATAAATATTATTAGCGAACAAGTTTAAATCCCTAATTCTTAAACAAGTTTTTATTCATCAATTTAACAGTTTCCAAACAAAATAATGCATTTAATTAACTCCTTCAATCTCGACGATTGAATAAAAATAGGTTATTATGATTTCAAATAAGCCGCTATGGTGAAATCGGTAGACACGCTTCTCTTAGGAAGCAGTGCTAGAGCATCTCGGTTCAAGTCCGAGTAGCGGCATGACATCTTCTAAAAGAGTAAGTCCTGTAATGAATTCAATTCTTGATTTCAATTCCTATAATTGTGGGACCCTCTTTTAATAATTTGTATGATATTTTCAACTTTAGAGCATATATTGGCTCATGTATCTTTTTCTATCGTTTCAATATAATTACAATTCATTTGATAATTTTATTCACTACTACAAAAATCGAGATAGACGACGGTAATTTACCGTCGTGTATTCTGTTTTTCAACCGACGTGGAATCGACCGACATCTTTTGATGCAAAAACCACGACGGTAAATCACCGCCGTCTATTCATATAAAGACGTCACATTTGATAAAATAGGACGTTGTTATCAATTAAAAACGACGGTTTATTTTAAAATACTGACGTTCAAATATACAACGTCGTAGTAAAATAAAAACCGACGTCTACTCAATAAAAAACAAACAACCTGGATAACTTTAGACGTCACCTTTAGAAAATAAACGACGTTTTAAAAAGGAACAATGTCATTATTTACAAAAATACAGACGTAAAAATAAGTAACCACGACACAAATTATAAACTTAGAGAACGTTGAAAAGTCATTTTACGTCAGATAATTTAACCGTAGATCGACGTAGTTAATAATATTAGATGGCCATTTTATTTTTAAAACTCGACGTCTATATTTGTATTACCACGTCATTAATAATTTCCAAAACAACGTGATTTTAACTATCCACGTCATGAATAAAACCATAACCGACGTTATTTCGTTTTTCTACGACGTATTTATTTCTAAAGAAGACGTTGTTAATACTTCAAATGTCCTATTTCATAGAAATTCAAACGTGGCTACTACTTTATACTTCGATTATGTAATTAATTCCGCCGTTATTATACTTTTAGACGTCTGTTCTTAAAGTCTTATACCGACGTGCAAAATAAATTTCAAAACTGAAAAGACGACATCTTTAATCAAAACCAACGTTGTTAAAGAAAAAAAAACGTCAGTTTTTTTTACAAATATGACGTTGTTAGCATTGACAACGTCTTATTCGGATAAAAACGAACGTCTATTTAATGAAAAATTTAATTTTAAATATCCTCTTTGATAACCTTAGACGACCCTTTCAGAAAACCTACGTCGTTTAAAGTAGAAACAATGTCGTAAGTTACTAAAATATAAACTTAATATGATGGAACCACGACGGAAACTATAAATTGATCTTCTTTGAATGACGTCTAACTATACATTACCACGACTGTCCGTACATTACCGCCGTTGTTCTATTGTTTTCTACGTTCTTTGAATGAATTGACCGGTTATGATAGTTATTATTTAGACGTCGGTACATATATTATGGATGTAAACGTCGTTAAATATCATTGAGACGTCTTATTTTGCAATTTTTCAGATTATCGTCGTGTTTTGCATCTGAATCCAGTTTTTTTTATTACTGAAAGTTATGTTGCCGAAACCTGCATAATGAAAGTGAAAGAAATACATTACAATTTCTTGCAAAATTAATGTCATACACAGCCATTTAGGGCATAAATAATTTCATAAATCACAATAGCATCATTCAATCCATATATCTTCACACCCATCTCGAATATTTTCACTCCCAAACTCACGGGCTAGTTCATCAAATGTGTCAACATTTGGCATCCCTCTAGTAAATGGCTCACACTCAATTCTAACATCACCTAAGTCATCATCACCAATAACATCATTATATTCTCTATTAGGCATTGATAACACTACCGACCAACTATGATGCATTGGGTCATCAACAAAAAACTTGTTTGACTTGAGAAGCCAAAACAAATTGGTCATTCCTATGTCCAATTTTACTCAGATCTACAAGGGTAAATCCGAGTTCGTCGACTACAAGGCCAGAAGTGCTCTCTATCCAATCACACCTAAAGACTGTGATTGTAAACTTTTGGTAGTCAAGATCCCAAATATCTTGAATGACACCATAAAAACCCATATTTGAGACAATAGGGTTTTTATCCTTGGCACTAGCAACTTGCATAGTATTTGCAAGTAAATAAACTCCACTATTTTGAACTGCTCGCACATCATCTTGTGCCTTGGTGTTAAATTTAACACCTTTAATAAGATAGCTCTTATATGATGGCACTGTCATGCTTGGACCACTTGCTAGCCACCTCAAATTTTCTGATACGCCATTATTTTCTTTCTCATTGATTTCCCTTTGAACCTGCAAATTAATCATATGTTAATTCAATGCAACATAGATATGACAATATATAAATCAAACTCCAATGTTTTATTCAATAACATATACCTTAAAGCGTAACCATTGAATGAAAGTGCTGTTGTGCTTATCTTGTAGCCACTTTGTTCTCTTTTTATATTTTGGATAAGTGGTCTTGAGGTGGATCATATGTTCCCTACATGACACAGAAAATTCTAGTATTACTGTCCCTTGTATTTAAGAGAAACATAAGGAATGATTTAAAACATAATGATTAAAAGTCATACTCGATATATGGTTGGACTTCCTCTGTATTCTCCAACACATATAGATGTGCCTGGTTCAAAAGGTCCCAATCAACTAAAGTCACTGAGCAACCTGATAGTGGCTTTGAAAGTCCCATCTTCCGGTTTAATGGCACTCCAATTGTTCTAATATCGATAAATGCTCGGTGCAAAACTCCACAGCTTCTTTAGCTATATAGCACTCAGCAATGCAACCTTCAGGATGATTACGGTTATGAACATACCCCTTTAGCACTTTCATATATCTTTCGAACGGATACATCCATCTAAAATAAACAGGCCCACATAGACGAACTTCTCTGACAAGATGTACTACTAGATGAACCATGATATCGAAGAATGAAGGGGGAAAGTATTTCTCAAGCAAACATAAAGTAACTACTACATCTTCTTCCAACTTATCTAGAGAGGAAACATCCACGGTCTTTGCACATATAGAATTGAAGAAGAAGCACAGTCGAGTTATTGCATACCTTGCAGGCTTTTCCAAAACAGAACGAATTGCCACAGGGAGCAATTGTTGCATCAAGGTATGACAATCATGTGATTTTAGGCCAAGAAGTCTTGAATCTTGTAAAGATACAAGATTTTTTATGTTTGAAGAATAACCTTCAGGGACCTTCATACCATAGAAAGAATTGCAAACCGTTCTCTTCTCTGCTCTTGACAAATTCCAAGGCCCTGGAGGCAAGCGAGTACGTCTTTCTCCATACTCGGGTTGCAAATCAGTCTTGACCCCCATGTTCAATAAATCTAAACGAGCAGCAATCCCATCTTTATTTTTTCCAGGGATCTCCAACAACGTACCAATGATACTATCGCAAATATTCTTCTCAATGTGCATCACATCGAGGGAATGCCTCACAGGAATGTATTTCCAATACTCGAGATCAAAGAATTTTGACTTCTTCTTCCAACAAACTCTGTCACCGTCATTTTCACCTCCACCTCCCCCTTTTTTCGACCCCCATTTGTAATTAATACCTTCAACCCTTTGTAGCACTTCTTCTCCGGTTAATGGCTTTGGAGGCATGTCATATTCAGGTTCCCCATTAAAAGCTGCATGCTGCCTCCGATATGGATGATTTGTTGATAGCCATTTTCTATGCCCGATGTAACAGATTTTGTGGCCATTTTTCAACCTGTGACTAGGCGTATCATCGCCGCATATTGGACAAGCTTTATATCCTTTAACGACACAACCAGATAAGTTTCCATAGGCGGGAAAATCATTTATTGTCCACAGTAGTGCAGCTCTGAGTGTAAAGTATTCTCCTATGTGTGCATCATACACTCCTCTAATCCCATCCCACAAAGATTTTAAATCATCAATCAAAGGCTCTAAGTAGACGTCTATATCATTTCCGGGTTGTTTAGGACCGGAAATCAATAAAGTCAACATCATGAACTTTCGTTTCATGCATAACCATGGTGGGAGATTATATGTAACTAAGATAACTGGCCAGAAACTGTATCTGCTACTTAGAGAACTGTGGGGATTGAATCCATCAGATGAGAGAGCCAGTCTCAAGTTTCTCGGCTCTTTACCAAACTCGGGCCATTTATCATCAACGAGTTTCCAAGACGGGGAATCCGCCGGATGAGACATCTGACCGTCAATTGATTTTCTATCAAAGATGCCAAGTCAAACTCTTAGATGTCTTACTTGATTGAAACATCCTTTTAAACCTTGGAATTGGTGGAAAATACCACACCACCTTTGCTTGGGACACCCTCTTTCAAAACTGAATCTTTGCCTTCCTTCCACCTTGAGATACCACAAGTAGGACAATTAGTTGAATCTTCATAATCCTTCCTATACAAGATGCAGTCATTGGGGCATGCATGGATTTTCTCATAACTCAGCCCCAATGCACACAAAGTCTTCTTTGCCTCATACATAGAGGAAGGTATTGTATTTTCTTCTGGAAGCAAATCTCCTTGAAGTATCAACAATTCAGTAAAAGCAGACATCACTCATCCCATGTTTTGCTTTCAAATTGTATAACTTCACTAATGCCGACAACTTTGTGTACTTACTACAACCAGGGTACAAGGGTTGATCTCCATCCCCAATCACATTGGCAAACTCATAAGGATCGGATCCAACATCACCTAAATCGTTATCATCCATATCTATTTCTTCGAAACAAAACTATCCCTACTATGGTTATCATCTTCATCCACATTTCTACTAGCATTAGTAGTTGATCGCCAAGGTTCTCCGTGAAATGTCCAATTCTCATAGCTTTGGTCAACTCCATTAAAGTACAAGTGGTCCCTTATAATTCCAACCCCAAACAATCGAAAATTCCCACATTTAACACATGGACAATGAATATGTGTTGTAGTTAGAGGATTTCCTACAGCAAAATCAAAAAATGCTTCCACCCTTAACTCATATGCCTTCGATCTTCTATCCGCATGCATCCATGACTTATCCATCACTGACACTATAACCTATAATATATAATAAAGTAAAAGGACAAGCAATGAATATCACTACAGAATATTATGTACATTTTAAAAGCAAGTAATATGAGTTACAGACGACGGTTTTTTCCAAAAAACGACGTATTTTATAAAACAGACGACGGTTTTTTGTAATAACAGTCGTCTTAGGCTACTAAAAGAAAAAAGTGAACAAAGAAGATTATATAAATTTAAATAAGTATAAGATACAAACGACGGTTTTTATATAAAACGACGTATTTTATAAAACAGACGACGGTTTTTGTAATAACAGTCGTCTTAGGCTACTAAAAGAAAAAATGAACAAAGCAGATTATATACATTTAAATATAACAAGTATAAAATACAACGACGGTATTTTACATAAAACGACGTATTTTATAAAAAAGACGACGTTTTTTAATAACAGTCGTCTTAGGCTACTAAAAGAAACAGACGACGGTTTTTTTACATAAAACGACGTATTTTAAGATTACAGACGACGTTTTTTTACATAAAACAACGTATGCTAAAAAAAAAAAATTAAATCTCATTTGCCATTCCACATCCAAGAACAAATTGAGAACCAAATAAATATAACACGTATCTGAAATATTGATTAAGACCCATAGCAAATGAATTTTTATGAAAAGCATGCAAGTATTAAGACCCATCACGACAGAGAGTGATTAAGAAAACCTATCTGAAGAACCATTCCTATGAGGACGCATAGCAAATGAAGAACATCATTCAATGAATAAAAAAGCAAAGTCATATTACGTTTGTACTTAAGAACCCAGAACAGAATATCATTAAATGAATAAAAATTAGAGCTGAAGAGATTAGGGTTCGAACTTACAGGTAAGCGCAGAGCTGATAGGATAAGAATTAGAGCAGGAGAATTAGGGTTCGAACTTATTGCATTCGACAGAGGCTGGAGAGCACAACTAAAAATTAGAGTTGAAGCGAGAAAGCGAATTATTTAACACTTAGAGCGGAAAATGAAAATTTTAGGTCACGCGTGAATTTTCAGATTGCGCGCTTCTTTAAACATCGACGAAACAAAATAAAACCGTCGTTAAAGTGTTAATTTTAAACGATAGTTATTATTTTTGTACTGACGTTATTTAACTTTTCTACGTCGCTATATAATAAAGATGGACGTCTAATTGATAAAATAAATGTAATTTAAATCGACGGTAAATATATAAAGTATGACGTTTTAAATGCAATATAACGTCATTAAAATAAGAACACCGTCGTCAAAAATATTAAGTATCCAGGATTGGTGTTGCTGGGATTCGAAATTGTGTCGCTTGGGTGGAATTGAAAGAAAACAAAAGAGAAAACCGGCGTCGTTTCAATAAAACCTAAACCCTAACCCTAAACCCTAAACCCTAAACCCTAAACCCCGAACACCGAACCCTAATCCCTAAACCCTAAACCCTAAATTATTTTAAATTAAAAAATAATAAAATAATACAAAAGGTTAAGGGTGGTTTTGTCTAAACCCAAAAATAAAAAGAAAACCGTTTTCTTTTCAATAAAACCTAAACCCTAAACCCTAAACCCTAAATTATATAAATTTTAAAATATTATAAAAAAATTATAAAGCATAAGAAAAATTAACCAAAAATTGCTATGGACTCCTTATTACAATGCCTTGTGTACTAGGATGATAAAAACATATTTTTAATATATTTGAATTTATCACAAGAATGGATGACACAAGCCCCATAAGAATATGTTATGAAACTATAAGTGTTGTAGTGATTTATCAATAAATTTTTTGTCACGAATTAAATTTAAAATTTTTACTCAAAAACATTTTTTAAAGCATTAGAAGTAAGAAAATATATCAATGAGAGCATTATAATTTCTGTTTTTTTTTTTTGGAATTTTTACAATTTATTACAAATATTATAAAATAATTTCAATTAAAATCAAATAAAACCACGTCGTTATGAATTCATAACGGACGTTGTAATATAATTAGACGTCGGTGTAAAGTAAAATATAGACGTTGTATGTACCGACGTTTTAAATAGAACTTTTAACGTCATTATTTTTTTATAGATGACGTATTAATCACTTTACACGTCAGTGTGAAGGAAAATATGGCCGTTGTATTTACCGACGTTTTAAGTACAACTTTATACGGCATTATTTTTCTATATATCGCCGTTTTAATATATTTCGACGTCGGTAATATTTTTATTACCGACGTTTTAAGTGCAACTTTATATGGCATTATTTTTTAATATATCGCCGTTTTAATAGCTATAGACGTCGGGAATAAAATATCGCCGTTGTATTTACCAACGTTTTAAGTAAAACTTTATACGGCATTATTTTTCTATATATCGCCGTTTTAATATCTTTAGACGTCGTTATTGTTGAATATATCGACGTTTTAATATTTGTTGACGGCAATTTGAATGAAAATAATAACCTTTTTTTAATATAACGCGAGTTATATTTGTATACATGTCATTTCAGATACGTACCGACGTGGTTTGGTTGTATACATTTCATTTTGGTTATGTACCGTCGTGTTTTTTTAAAAAATTCTTGTGATTTGATAATTTTATACAAAATTTTAATTCATACTAAAAGAAAATGTAAATTATAACCAAAATATTTACAAAAATTTTCAATTCTTGTGATTAATGTTTGTCTAATTCCCCTAATCCATATGAAGGCTTACAAATTCTGCCCATTCCTTCCTGATTTCATCAATGGCTTCTTGGGGGTATGGTGATTGATCTTTTCCCTCAGCATACTGCAAGCCATAAAAAAATAAAAAAATAAAATGTTAAATAAAAAAAATAAAAAAATAAAATGTTAAATGTTAAAATATATAATTTTCCTTTTACCTTCTTCTCAAATTCCAATGCAGGATCCTCGATGATGTCTTTCATAAAGCGCATTACATAGTACCCACACTCTACATTGCTTGGTTGCTTTGGAGTGCCTTTTCGAGTTTTCCAAATGGGTGATTTCTGCCGTGCTGCCTATGTGGGTATTATAGGTTACGATAGCACTGTTTCAAGGCAACAAAGTGTTATTGAAAATACAGAAACATAGTTGATAAAAATAAACACCTGAACAAACAAAACCGTCGTGGTAATTATATACAGATGTCGGTTCTTAAAATAAAATGACGTTATATGATAATTAAGACGACGGGAACTTAGAACCGACGTGGTATGTTATAATTACGACGTAAAATAACAAATTCAGATTTATCCTTAAGCTTAGAAGAAATACAGATAAAATCAATTGCAGAGAAAATTAGAGTACAGAGAGAGAGAGAGTGAGAGAGAGAGAGAGAGAGAGAGAGAGAGAGAGAGATAGTGGGATCACTTAAGTGAAGAAAGCTTGCTATACAAACACATATGAGTAAATCAACTTACGTGTTCACCATGTTTTTGCACTCGTCATCAATCATTCGGTTTGGCAGTGGATCCAGAAAATAAACAGTCTCTCTCTTTACTCTCACAATGAACAAGACCCAATGAAAGCTACACACACAAAAAAAAAACATAAAGGTTAAACACTTTAATGTACAATGCATCATACAAAGAAAATCTTGGTAAGGTGACTAACCCTGGATTGTAAGGCATCAAGAAAATCTGTTCCCCATCTGTCCTTTGAAGTCTAGTAGCTAACGCACGTGATCTTTGAGTTAATGAGTGAGTTAGCACTAACTTGAGCGGGGTCCACAAGGCCAACCATGTTCAACATATTTGAAGTTTTCAATGTTTCAAATAGGCACCTAAATATATGAAATGATCCAATGAGTTATTCCTTTTTAAAGAAAGAAAAGTTTAAAATGAAAATTTGATAAGGACAATTACCTCATGTATACAAAGAATGACAAAGTGGCTCCAACTTCTTCCATTGCTGCAATTTGACTAATATCTTCAGGCAAGATGAAGGTTTCACGATCATTTCCAAACACTTCCTTCTCAATTGTAAAGGTCATAATCCTATCATGAACCCTCAATGTCGTCTCAAAGATAAGAACAAAGGGCTTGTAGAGAAGAAGGCAAGTCTCCCACTTGTTGTTCCTTCTCAGGAACATCCATGACCTTGGCCTTCTGTTTTAAAAATACACAAAGAAACATGTTCAAAAAAAAATTACATGAATACAAAAAACCGACGTGGTATTTATATACAGACGTCGGTTCTTAAACTAATACGACGTTATATTACATTTCAGACGACGGTAAATTAAAACCGACGTGGGATATTATAATTACGACGCAAAATACTTTCCTTTTTTCAAATTCACAGATTAACAAATTTCAGGTTTATCAACTTTCTTAGCAGAAATACAGAAAAAATCAATTCCAGAGAAAATTAGAATGACAGAGAGAGAGAGAGAGATGGTGGGATAACCTATGTGAAGAAAGCTTGTGATACAAGTAAACTAAATAGGTCACCCTCTATACCGTCGTGGAATGTCTATCTCAACGACGGTTTTTTCAAAATTGTGACGTGGTGTGTTATTTAAAACGTCGGGAACTAATAACCGTCGTTGTATTACATTTATAACGACTCTAATGATAAATAACGACGTCTAAAAATTAAGAAACAGTGAATTTAAATCATTAACTTACCATTTTTTCTTCCCCAGCTTGTTCTGCATTGTTATTTTCTTCCTCAAAATTGATGGCTTTCACACCAATTATCCCAGAGCAGCTTGCTTTGTCGGACATTGGATTTTTGGGACTTTGCTCTTGAGCTTGGATTTGAAATGGAGGAGTTGACTGTTTGATCATGTTGGCATCAAAATTTGGAAGCAGTTGGCGCACTTGATTCAGTATATTCTCCCTCTTAGCTGCTACCAATTGTTGTGTTCTAGCCTCAAATTTCAGTTTCTCTTCTTGCACAATAGTTCTGAGACGTTCTTCGAATTTATCTTCAAACTTTACCCTCCGTTGTCTAGGTAAATTGAAGTATTTCAGAGTGGAAACCCCAGTCCCTACAGCTCTAACTCTCCCTGGATGCTCGGGACCCAAAGCCATAGTCAACACATCATTGCTTCCCGATACAGTGAGAGTGCCTTCAGAGACTTTTTGTTGCAATTCATCCTAACACAAAGACACATTAAAGTCAACAAAAACAGGAAGTCAGATCCACATGCAAGTCTAATTAAAAATTAAATGCAGTCTATTACAAATTTAAAACAGAAATTGTCTAAATTTAGAAGCTTACAATTATTTTTGCTTTTTCTGCAACTTTTGGATCGGGAAAGTTATCCTGTTTGTCTTCTCTGGCTTTCTTCCATAAGGTAGATCGATCGATTTCTACCCGGGCATGGTTTCCTCCAAACTCTCCTCCAAACCAACATATCCTCGTCGAGACAACCGATGATTGTACTCGCATTTCTCCCTCCTCTGTTTTTGTTCGGTATGCACACCTCAAATTCTTTGGATAACCTTGAAGCTACAAAGGCATCCCACTTGTGCTTTCAATATGAATGGATATATTTTAGGGGTTCATTTAACTTCTCCTTCTCATTGATAAATGGAAGGATATGCTGCCTAGTTAGTTTATTCTTGAAATCCTTCCATTTCTTTCCAGCAGAAGATAAGACCATGTTCTTGCCCCCTTGCCTACAACAAAAGCCATGTCAATGGCTTCCCAAATCTGCTCTTTTACATCGTTGTCCACTTGTTTCCATTTAAGGTCAGAAAGTGGGACTACGGAGCGTGCCAAGACACCAATGTAGGACTGCATCTCCTTATTTGCAAGGCCATATGGTTGACCCTTTTTGTTGTACTCAATCACTGGCTTGATTTTCTGAAACTTTCTGTTCACAACACGAGGCATTGTGGTTATACCACGCCCTGACTTTGGTTCTTCAACAAAAGTAGTCGTGCTGTCTGAAGCTTTATCAGCAGAAGATACAAACTTCATCTTCTTAGAGGATTTGGTTGTAGCTTGTGAAACTTCAAGATCTTTACCTTGATTCTTTTCCAAGGTAGCTTTCTTTTTGCTCAAGCTAGAAGCCTTACTTTGAGATTGAGAAACCATGTTTACAGATAAAAATCAAACCTGCAAGTGAAATTATTTCAGATTATAAACTACTAAACAAGACGGTAATTTTAATAATACGACGTAGTATTTAACATCAAACGACGCTATCTAATAAGTAATGACGTAATTTAAATTTATCACGTCGGTAGTTATTTACCGACGTGGATAAATACATAAAACGTCGTAGTATTTAGTTTCACACGACGCTATATACTAACCACCGACGTTATTACTGTTTTATCACGTCGTAGTTAATTACAGACGTGGTTTAATTAATAAAACGACGTAAAGAATCAGTTACCGTCGTCTTATTAACATGAAAGTCAAAAAGCAGATAGTTATTTTTCTTTATATTATATCAAATTGGAAAAGATTAAATGAATTACAAAACTAACACTTATAATGATTTTCATCTATTGCTATTGAGAAAAAAACATGGAAATGGCAATATTTCATAATTTTCAAACATAGAAAACGATGGTAGAATTTATTTTATGACGTCGTTATTTAAATACCGTCGTCATTATATGCTTCCGACGTCTCAAATAAGACGGCACCGTCGTCGTATTAACAAGATACAAAAAACAGTGTATTGGTACGATACCCTTTCCTTCTTTGTACGTAAAGTGAAAAACGAAAATGATTTTCAAAAGAAAAAACATATAAACATTTCAAAAGATAAAACATATAATGAAAGTTTAAAAAGTACGAAGCAATGGTTACCTTTTTCTTGCAACAAAAGTTTTCTCGGGTTTTCTCGTCTTTGAAGTGGTATGTTCTAGTCAGTGACGCAGGCGAAGTGTGGGAAGACGATTAGTTTCAGACAGGGATGAAGACGAAGAGTGGGGACTTGGGAAGGATAAACGAGAGGAGTGTGAAATTTTTTCTCGGTAATCGAAACAGTGCAACTTTAGTAGCAAAATATTTAAATAATGTCGAATTGTTATATAAGACGACGCTATTTATAAAAAATGACGTGGTATAAGTAAAATAAAACGACCTCATTTATAAGATACCGACGTAGATACCAATGGAAAAAAAATCTTTAAAAAAAATAAAAACGACGGTTCACAAATAGGCACTGACGTATAAAAATTAATACGACGCTCATTTAAGGGAAACGACGTGGTTACTACAACTCTATACGACAGTAGTATTACATTATTCGCCGTTGATTGTTTACAATTAAACGTCATGATTTATAATAGAACCGACGTGGTTAATAATAATAATTTCTAACATGCGATACGTCTGTTAATAATACATTACCGTCGTGTTTATTTTATTCTTAACACATCGGTATTATATGTAAAACGACGTCTATAATTACTACGTCGGTATATTTACACATACCGACGTTGTTTATTTGTCTTCTGCTTTCTCACATGATTGGCATGTTTCATAAGACGACGCTTTTAAAGTTTCATGCGTCGTGTTTTAAAAATACCCAAATGAATTTCCAATTTTTAGGTGTTTTAGTATCTAATCGACGTCAGTTTTTATATTACCGTCGTCGTTTAAAATTTAACGACGGTATTTATTTGGTCCGTCGTCGTTTTACCGACGTCTATTGCGATTTTTGTAATAGTGATTAGTCGATGAAATCGTAGGACTACATGATTCGTCAGAAAAGTGAATGATAGTTAATATATATATATATATATATATATATATATATATATATATATATATATATGAGCTTAGTTAACGTGGAAAGATAATAAATGAGCATATATTGAAATTAATTAATGCACACTTGAAAACCCTTTGCACAGGAAAAACACAGTGCAAGGGAAAATGCCAAGAAAGCAAACGTCATTTGTTGCTTGTGTGAAAATATATAGATATACAAATGTTTGTTTCTGCATATAAGGAGGATGTGCGGTCTCCATGGGACACAGCAGCTTATACACGTGGAATAAGTAGCAAACTCCGTCGTGGCCTCGTGTATGTTAATCCTTGACACGCGCTGTCTGCACTTCCAACTATTTGTGAATCTTGTAAGCAATCTCACCAACTCTTTTCCTTTGCAGTTTTGACCTCAGCCAAACCCGAGACAAGTTTTTGTTTTTCTTTTATACAGACAAGATTTTATTTTAATTTAATCTAAACTGTGAATAGGAGGATTCGAAATCGAATAAAGAATGAGAAGTACATTTATTCTAACCAACTTGAGTAAGCTCATGTCTGCGAGACCATATTTTTTTCTCTTGGAAAAGAACCCTTTGTATTTCCAACTGCCCAAAGAGGAGCTTGCAGGAACATGAAGTGCATTTGAAAAAACTCTCATCTTTTATATCAATATTTCTCAACTCCAAGTATTCGAAAGCAAAGTTGGGAATTTTAACAATATATAACATGTTTTGTTGATGCCCTTTTTGGGGAGGTCAACTTAGATAAGAAAGACTTGGGTCTTCAGCAGGGAAGATGGCTAGGACCTTAGTGGCTAGGTATCCTGCATAAGACAAAGTGGAAGAAGCAATCGTTAAGCTTCGGACACCGGTGTGGTGCCGGCCGAAGGCTCTCCGATGCTTAAGTCAGCTAAGAGTAGTAACTTTGGTAGAGTAACGGTAAAAGTGAGAAATTAGTTACCCCTTTGTCTCGGGCGCTGTTCCCTATTTATAGGGAGGTGAAAGTGGGAGGTTTTCACAAAGTTTCGATGTGGGACTTTGTGCAAGTCGCTCTGGTGGTGACACGTGTCTGGGAGATTAGGTTCGGCAGTAGGGAGCTTCGGCAGGTGTCTGGCACCTTGGGGGAAAGTGTCTTCCTTCGGCAGGGGAGAAGGCATGTCTGCCGTGGTGCTAGTTGTTTTGAGGCTGGACATGCTCGGTTGATTATGGTGTAAACATGTTTATACAACCCAACTCTAGAAACCTCAAAGATAAATGACACTAGATCATATTATGTTGCAATTGATGTGCTCTTAATACATGAATTATAGAGTAAATTATTAATTTAAAAAACTCTCACACTATAATGATCGAATTAATAATGTGGCAAAAAAGTAGAGTCTCTCTAGTGTTACTCAAAGAACGAAACTGCAATATCATCGCCCCTATGCATAAACATTCACAGTGAGAGATAATTAATTATCATGACTTATTTGGGTCTCTATCTCTATGTTTCCAATTGGATTTTCAGTTGTTTTACTCTTCGAACTATAATGCTAATCGAACTTAACTCCCGAACTAAAAAAGCAGCAAAGTTACTACCCAAACTCATTGAAACATCCAATTTTGCCATTATTGATTTTTCGAATTTCATCCACTTTTCCATCCAAAAAATCAACTGTCTTTTGAGTTTATTATTATTATTACTATTAAAGACTGAACTCTAAACCCAAATACTGTTAATACATAGGTTAAGCCACGTAGATCGCTCCCCCAACAAAGGACACATGCCCACAAGCAGTGGAAGTTGACAAGTCATTTTCATAACCATCTTATTGTAAAGCATATTTTCATTTTTTAAAGAAAAAAACCAATATTTTAATTAACAAATGCTGAGATGAATCATGAAAACGACGGCTGTTTGTATATATACATGACATGATCATCTCACTTTCTAAGAAAATTTGGCCAAAACGCAGCCCCAAATTAACTGATCATCACATCATGCTAGCTTTATCTCCTCCTTTGTTTTCAACCATTGCATGGCCTTCAGAGGATCTCTTAAGCCATGACCAGAACTACTTCTACAGAGACAGTTCTATTGATCAAAGTGCAGAGTCCTTCCTTCATATCCTTCCATCTCATCAGCCACAAGTTGACCTCGATCGTTCCACTACTATCAGCGGCGATAACTCCGGTGTTTCCACAATGGTGAAGAAGCTTAACCATAATGCTAGCGAGCGTGACCGTCGCAAGAAGATGAACAGCTTGTATTCCTCCCTGCGTTCACTGCTTCCTGCCGATCAAGGGGTACGTACAAAATGATGATTTTATTCATTAACGTCGAACTTCATTAGTTTCCTCATTTCTCTTGTCAGATATTTGGCATAAAATATATCGGCAGACTATGAATTTGGACTGTGGATTCAAACAAAAACTCACCTTATCACCATGTACAGCCCGAATTAACAGTCTGACAACATATGTAACTATATGACAAGAGGAAAAGTTTGGGAGTATTAGTAACTTTCAATTTTAAACACAAGAAAGTAATGAACACTACGTACTCACAGTTGTGAAAATTTAATGTGATTGTTACAGAAAAAATTAAGTATTCCAAATACAATTTCGCACGTGCTGAAATACATACCAGAGCTTCAAAAGCAAGTGGAGGGATTAATTCGAAACAGGGAGGAGCTCTTATCAAGAGCTTGTAAGCACGAAGCTGCAATGCATGAGGAGAAGCAAATAAAAAGCACAGCTCGGAGCTCATTATCTGCCGTTTCAACCTATCGGCTTAGTGATAGAGCAGTAGCAATTCAAATATCTACCTTGAAGACCCACAACAATCTATTATCTGAGATATTGCTAAATTTGGAGGAGGAGGGGCTTCAAGTTCTAAATGCTTCTTCCTTCCAGTCATCTGGAGGGAGGGTATTCTATAATTTACATCTTCAGGTATGTCTCATATATTTTAGCTTGCTTCGATCTAACTAATATGTTTACAAAGTGCCACAACTAACCAATATCTTATATATTATATACAGGTGGAAAGAGCTGACAGATTAGAATGCGAGAATTTAAGCGAGAAGCTCATGTCCTTCTATGCGTGAGAAGAGCCAAGAGAGTTATTTCCATAGGAATTTTGCATGTAAAGTACTGGTTGAAAGTACCCAACCTTCATTGGTGAACGGGCCAAAAATGGGTAGACAATTTGTTATGTCGACAGGAACTCCCCGGTATCGTCTCCATACCTATAAGAACATATGTATAAGTGTATGATTTATAAGTAATGTGTCATGACAAAGCTGGCCTACTTTGTTTACTAATTGGCTTTTCCCAGAAGCATCACGTGATGTTGAGCAAACCAGCATAAGGACTGTAAAACATTGATTGCAATCTGAAAGGTAAATCCGTAAAAAATTCATCTTGTTAGTTGAAGTGATCTAATTTTTTTACAGACATTTTCTTTCGATTTGTTGGTGGAATCAGAAGCTACATCTTTTACCCCAAATCGCCTTAGCCTCAGAAATAGGCCAAGTACTTGAGAATGTCTAATACACTGAATGGAATGAACAATAACTTGCGCCCCACATAATCTAACCCTCTAATCAAGCCACTGTGAATCGAATGTACCTTCTTTTCTATGCCTTTTAGGACTTCAATAATTTTTCTAGTACAAAGGAAACAACAATTAATTGAATTGAATTAAAACTGAATACAAAAGAAATACAGCAAGATGATATCTAGCTAGGGTTGAGAGGAAGATAAGATTGAAGAATGACTCGTTGGGTTTGTTCTGTATTCAACACAAATTTATAATAATAAGAGTTGACTCTGTACAAAGCTAATATCAGTAAGTAAATACAGTGGTCTGCACATAGGAAAGAATATGAGATTGCTTCTGTCAATAGCAATCTTCCTTGATAGGTGGAGAAATATTTGTTGATTGCATAATTGTAGGAGCTGACTTCGTCGTGTTCTCTTTAGTCTGGGGGTTTCTCTCTTCAAGTGTTAGATTTGCTTGGTGATTTATCAATTTCTGTTTCATCCATTTTGTATTCATTTGCATGTTTTCAGTGCCTCATAAAGTTGTGCGCACGAAGAATGCATCGAAGCTTATGACTCAATGTTATTATTTTCAGCTTATGCGCGAGACCACAAATTATATGCTTTCACCTTTTGTTGTGAACTTGGGAATGGTAACTACTTATAAGTCTTTGGATGTGGTGAAGTTGATAATTTGAGATAGACTAATTTTACTTAACTTCTTAGTGTTTTTAATGATTTATTTTTCTTAACATGATGAATTCAAGCAATTTGGGCTCACTCTAAGCTCATACAACTACTCATTTCTTGAGTTGAAACAACCTCACTCCATGCTCAGCTTTGATGCTTCAGTCGCATTGGAAGAGAAAAAAAACATTTGCTGCATTTACTATCAGCAAGTCTTATAAGAGTATCTTCAACAGACTCTCTATCCTCTCATCCCAAGCTATTTTGGCTAAAATGAAGGAAAATCATCCTTCCAGCTGACTCACTACTTGGCTCTCTATTTTGGATAACTAACTTTTGGCTCTCTACATCTATGAAGGAGGAGAGAGAAATGGAGTCTCGCCAAATTGAAGAGAAAGAGAAAGAGAGAAAAAGAGGGAGACATTTGGGAGGTTGGTGGAGTTGGGTTTCTACTTTTTTTTTAAAAAAAATATATTTGATTTGCAAGAGAAAGAGGGAGAAAGAGAAAGAGAAAATAATAATAATATATTTCAGATTAGCCAAAATAGAGAAAATTGCTCGAGAAAACACCTTTTAAGTGGTTTGCTATTTTAGCTAGAATTTGGCTAAAACTTGGAGACTCCTGGAGATGCTCTAACAGGCTAAAATATCTTTGTTTTTTGGCCTCTTGTTCTTTACTCTTTATTTTCCTCACAATTTTGTTTCGCATTTCTTTCCTGGAAAGGACACCTGCATACCTCATTGTTAATTACTTTTACTTTTTGAGTTTTAATTTCATAACTCAAAAAGGCAAAGAATGATTATTACATCTTTGTGTTGGATGCTTTGTTAGGCCTTCTTGTTGTATGGGCTCTGCCCTTTTCTTGCACGTCCTTTGTTTTGTTCGGCTATAATGCTTTGTTAGGCACCTAAAAACTTCTTCTTCTTCTTCTTGTTAGGCAAAGGATCCACTAGTGTAGTGGTTTGGAGCAGTTGTTCTCCCAGAAAAGGTCTTGGGTTCGAGTCCTAGCATCCGTGCAGTTTGTGTGTGTTAAGTATATTATCACTCTCAATAGGAAAAGTGCTCACAAAAAACATCTTGTTAAAATTGGCATTTCCTTCTCTACCTTTTTTTTTGCCAACGTTGTATAGCTGTGTTTGGACTTCCCAAACTACTGAGTGGGTGGTGTTTTTCTGCATCATGCCTCTGCTTTTCTGAAAAATTTGTGCCATGTTTGGCAATGGATAGTACTAGCCTCAGTCTGGTCATAATGCAATATCCCAAAACCATTTGTTGTGGTCAAAATTCAAACAATATCCAAAAACCATTTCTTTCGATCTCCACAATCTGCTATAGTAAATATATCCACAATTGTCCAAAGAGTCAAATCCCAGTTTTCTACAACCTTCCAATGAGTCAAATCCTAGTTTTCTACAACCTTACAAGCTTTTCCTCTTTCATGTTAAGTGTTATTGTGGTTGGCAGAGCCTTCATAACTGCCTGCCACTGTACTTCACTTTAGCTGAGATGACACAAATGCAACTAAATGAACACAACAAAGAACAAATCCACCATAAAAATGAAGCTAAGGCCATCTCCAGGTGGGGAGGGCTATATTTAGGCACGGGCTACATTTAGCCCTCTAATAAATGATTTTATAAGAAAAAGTGTCAGGCTACATTTTAACCGTCTCTAGCTACAAATGGCTAAATTTAATATTTTAATAGTGTTTAGTATATTATGTAAATTTATTGGTTAATTTAATTAAACTACTATTTATATCCTATTTAAAATACATTTTAGAAGATAAAAATATTATGGGATAGGATTTTGACATCCACGTGTCGACACGTGATTAGCCCTATAGATTTATGATTAGATTTTTTCTTGTTCTAAAAACAACTTAAAATTTAATTTAAATGGGAAAAGATGAAGGATAGTTTGTAAAATAATGAAGAGATTGTGAGAAATTATGTAAAATGATGAAATTGAGGAAGGATAATATGTAAAATGATGAAGATGTTGTGAGAAATTATGTAATAATGAGGTTGGTATTTATAAAAAAAAAAATTTAGAATTTTTTTAGAATTTTTTTTCGGATTTAAAGAAAAGCTAGCTAATGTCACCTAACAGCTAGGTGACATCAGCTAAGCCCCATCCAATTATTTAGCCGGGCTGACCAAAGGGCCACATGTAGTCCCTCATTTTAGGAATTGGCCCTTTGTGTAGCCCTCCCTCCCCCTTTTTTTTTGTAGCCCTTGTGTAGCTCACTCTTGGAGATGGATTTTGGGCTATATTTGAGGATAGAGCCCTCACTTAAGATTGCCTAAAGGTCTTCATTTTTTTGACTGAAACACGCATGTGTAATGAGTAATTTTGGTTCCCCGAGAGTATGCTCGCCACTGACGGCTTCTCCGCCACATTCAGCGCCCTCATTCTTCTCAGCCCTCCTCTCCTCTCCTATCCTCTACTACACCCGCTGCTCCTTCCTTAGATTTACCATTATTAGCTTATTGCGCCTTTTCTCTTTCTTCAACCACTCAGACACACACACACAAAGAACAGTAACTTGACTATAGGGCCTTGTGAGCTTTTTCAAAGCTTCTGTGTGCACCAAAACTTTGGTTGAGGTGTCTTTGTATCTTTATAAAGATCTGGTCTCTAAGCCATGGAGGAGTATACTCAAGAGGAAGAGGAAATGATGATGGAGGCTATGACAGTCCACTTTGAGGATCATCTAGACGTAGAGGAGCGGGTGGAAAACAAGATTGTGCTGGTTGGCCTTCTTGTTGCTGATCGTGATCCACCACAGGGGGTTGTGAAGGAAGTCCTGAAATCTTTATGGGGAAACTTTGGTGTTGTTAAAGTAATCAAGGCCAAAGAGAATGTTTATTCTGTAACTGTTGGGGATGAAGGAGTAGCTGCTAGACTTATGGACGGTAATCCTTGGTTCATCAAGGGATTTACTTTCACAGTCAAGATCTGGCCTGACTACCACTCTTTGGATGATATTACGGCGGACCGGGCCGTTTTTTGGGTTCAAGCACATGGAATTCCAAGGCAATTATGTACAACCAAGAATGCAAAGTGTCTGGGGGAAAAAATTGGTTCTGTTTTGGAGGGGAAGACATCAATGAAGTGGGATTCAGGGGCTTTGTGAGAATGAGAATCGATTTGGATGCTTCCAAACCCCTTCCTCCAGGTTTCTTTATGCCTTGCCCAGTACAAGGGAGAAGGAAAATTAAGCTCAGATATGAGGGCCTGAAGGATTTCTGCAGCAGGTGTGGTAGACTTGGGCATTCAAAGGGATGCCAATGGGGGACTAACACCAGGCTTGAGGATGAGGGATTCAGGTATGACGAGGAGACCCGTGCCCCAAATGTCTCAAAGGCGTCATCTTTCACACTAACCCGCCGAACTGCAGCGAGTTCATCACAAACGGAGAGGGAGGAAAACCATTGGAGGTGGAAGATGGAACGCGATGGTCGGGGACTGTACGGATTCTCGGAGGAACCCTGGGAAAGGCAGGCGCGTGAAAACATGCGACTGGGGAAGTCAACCAATGGGACAAACCTGACAACCAGGCCTAGGCATGCTGCTACTGTGGTGCTGAATCAACCTGTAACGCTGCATCAACCTGCGACTGAGCCAAGCCTGAATTCTGGGACTGAAAGACCTGCTTTTCCTGCAAGCACCATTGGCAGGCCTCTCCGTGCAGATTTTGTAAGAAGATGGGACCCCGATAGCTTTGGCACCCAGTATCGCAATGGTACTCTTACAATAGCAGTAAATGGGCTTTCCTTAGAAAAACGATGGTGCGACCCGGATCGTGTTCCACCATGGGCTTTGGAAAGAGCGGAACATCTTCTGGACCCACAACTCATACTTGGGCCTAGAACTGCTGATGATAACCTGGAGGTGTCCAGGTCACAAATAAATGAGTTAACTCAGGATGTGCTGATGTTACCACAACAGTTGGGCCTTTTGGAGCTCAAGAAAAAGGAGCATAAGGATGAGCCCATAAAGGAGAATAATGAAAGAATTAGGAAAGCTTGTGAAGAGGAAGTGAGCCCAGATCGTGATTGCCCAAAGAAGTCAAGGGTTAGTTATAGCCCTAAACGTGGAGGCTCCATAAAAATACCAAATCGAGGAGGACGAGGGCTGTTGGGCAGATTAGCTCAAGGAAGAGGGCATGGAAGGACAAAAGGGAAGAAGAATGTTATCCTTCCACCAAAAGATACTTGCAGTGAAAACTTGTGTGAAGTGGTGGTGAGTCCATCAAAGGAGCTAGAACAGGTAGAGAAAAGGCAGAGACTTTCTGTGACTAGAAAGCTATGGGGAAAGGAGGATGTTCCCCCCCTCCAGGGTGGCGGCGGCTGGCCCAATACAGCCGCACGCCAGTTATGATACAACTCTCTTGGAACTGTCAAGGGTTGGGGAATCCCTTGACAGTTCTGTATCTTAAAGAGCTCATTAGCTCTAAAAATCCCACTGTGGTGTTTCTTATGGAGACAAAACAGAACCACCACAGAATCAATGCTCTGCATCGACAATGTGGTTTCTATAAGGGTTTCTCGGTGGATCCCGATGGTCTAGCAGGAGGCTTGAGTATTTGGTGGAAACCAAGTATCGAGGTTAGCATCCTTGACTCCTCAAAATATTGGATTGATGCTGAGATCCGAGTGGTGGCTGAAAACTTGTCTGCAAGATGTACGTGGCTATATGGAACCCCTTATAGTTGTGAAAAAACGGCTTTCTGGGGAAATCTTCATAATTTTGGTAACACTGGTCACCTACCCTGGGTCATTATTGGTGATCTTAATGAAATTTGTTGGGAGTCTGAGAAAGACGGTGGTAGTGGCTGGCATGCAAATCGTAGAAGATACTTGCTGGACTTCATGGACCATCTTGGGCTTGTGGACCTCGGCTTTGTGGGCCAAGCCTTTACCTGGGAGCGCAGAATTGGCAATGTTACCCATCTTAGAGAAAGGTTGGATAGGGGCCTGTCTAACCTTTTGTGGCTTGAAAGGTGGCCCAATACTTGTGTCTCCCATTGTGTTCGTGTTGGCTCGGATCATTGCCCCATCCTCCTTGATAATAACCCAGCCTTTACCAAAGGTAAGAAGCTCTTTAAGTTCGAAGCTCAGTGGGCTGAAGACTCTTCTTGTAAGGAGGTGATAACAAATTGTTGGAAGAATGATCTCAATGGCTCTTACTTAAGCCAATGGTCCCGCAACCTTGTTTCTTGTAAAATGGGGCTTATTCAGTGGAGTAAGGAGCATCACCCTAATAATAAAGCTCGTATCAAGCAGCTTCTCGGGTCTCTTGATGCTGACCAAGCTGTTCATCCCATTGGGGAAGCTAATGTGATTTCTGATGCAATACAACGTGAACTTGCCCAGCTTTGGAAAAATGAAGCTCTTTATTGGAGTCAACGATCGAGGCTTAATTGGCTAAAAGCGGGTGATACAAATTCTAAATTCTTCCACCTATCAACCATTCAATGTCGCCAACAGAATCGGGTGCTCAAAATTAAAAATGAGCATGGAGTGTGGTTGAATGGGGAGAAGCTGGTCTGCCGGGAGTTTCATAGCTACTTCACCAGTCTCTTTACCACTGGTGGCCCTAGAGATTGGGGAAACATCTTGGATGCCATCCCGCAGCTGGTGACCCCTGAAATGAACAATGTCCTCGTAGCCCCTTTCTCGGAAGAGGAGATTCATGAGGCCGCTGTTCAACTTGGTGCCTTAAAAGCGCCTGGCCCAGACGGTTTTCCGGCCTTGTTTTATCAACGCTACTGGCAAGTTGCCAAATCCATTATTATGGGTACTGCGGACGAGTTTGCAGGTGGAAATCTCTATCTTCATGAAATCAATGGAACTCACTTAGCTCTGATTCCTAAGGTGCCGCTACCAGAGAAAACCTCTCAGTTCCGGCCTATTAGCTTGTGCAATACTTCCTATAAGATCCTCTCCAAGGTTCTTGCTAATAGATTGAAGGCTTTCATGCCGTTGTTGGTTTCTAACCATCAAAACGCCTTTCTTGAAGGGCGTCAGATTCAGGATAACATTATTATAGCCCATGAGGCTTTTCACTATTTGAAACTGAAGAAAAATGGCAACAATTTTGAAGTGGGTTTAAAGGTGGATATGAACAAAGCCTATGACAGAGTTGAGTGGGACTTTTTGGAAGCTATCTTGAAGAAAATGGGGTTCTGCGATGGCTGGGTTCGGCTTGTCATGTCCTGTGTGAACTCTGTTTCTTTTGCTGTTTTGTTGAATGGGAAACCGAGGCCTCCATTCGTGCCCACCAGGGGCTTGAGACAAGGTGATCCTATTTCCCCGTATTTGTTCCTCTTAGTGTGTGAAGTCCTTTCTCGCAATCTGTCCAAGCACGTTGAGGAGGGGCACTTTCAAGGGATCAAGCTCTCTCGTCGAAGCCCCATGCTGTCACACCTGTTCTTTGCGGATGACTCGTTATTTTTTGCTAAAGTAGACGTTGCAAACTGTGCGAAGCTCAAAGATGTCTTAGAGAAGTATTGCCTTGCTTCGGGTCAGCTAATCAATTTTGAAAAGTCTAGTTTGGTCTTTAGTTCAAACTCTCCTGAGACAACTAGAGTGGCTATCGGCTCCCTCTTTGCTGTTCAATGTGCTTCTGACCATGGTTCCTATCTTGGACTGCCTTCTGCGTGGGGGAGATCTAAAAAGAGTGCTATGAGCTTCATTAGAGATAGAGTTAAAAAGAAGGTGGCTGGTTGGAAAAATGGTGTCTTATCCCAGGCAGGTAAAGAAGTTCTCATTAAGGCAGTTGCTATGGCTGTCCCAGCCTATCCGATGATGTGTTTCAAACTGCCCCTGTCCTTGTGCAAAGAAATTAATGGGGACATTGCTCGGTTTTGGTGGAGTAACCCTGATAAGGACGCTCAGATCCATTGGAAGTCTTGGAATGCTCTGTGCCTGGCTAAAAAGGATGGAGGGCTTGGTTTTAGGGACCTTGTTGATTTTAATCTGGCCTTACTTGCCAAGCAAAGTTGGAGGATTCTTCAGAACCCCAACTCTTTGTGGGTAAAAATTCTGAAAGGGCGCTACTTTCCCGATTGTCATTTCTTGGATGCGAAGTTGGGTTCTCGGCCTTCTTGGATTTGGTCGAGCTTGCTTGATGGTAGAGATTCCATTCTCTGCAATGCCCGTAAACTGGTTTTATCTGGTGATCAGACTAATATTTGGAGGGATAACTGGATCCAAGGTATTGGTGTTATCCGGCCTGTTACTCCTGTTGTGCCTTCAGCCCCCCAATTGGTATGTGAAATTATGGACACTGAGGCTAACTCTTGGCAAGTTGATTCTATTCGTGCTTTTATTGATTGGAAGACTGCTAGAGCCATTCTGGCTATGCCTATTGGGCGTTCCAATCTTCCTGACAAGCTTATCTGGCCGTGGACCTCCAATGGGGCTTATTCAGTGAAATATGGGTACCACTGTCTACACTCTGTGAACCGTTTGATTCTTACTGGCAACTCTCACTCCTCTGTCTCCACCCCAGATTTGGTTTGGTATGCCTTATGGAAAGTCCGTACCCTCCCTAAAATAAAAAATTTCCTTTGGCGGATGGTTGCCAATGCTATTCCAACCAAGCTCAACCTGTTCAGAAGGAAAGTTACTTCTAATCCCCTCTGTCCCATTTGTGAGGAATACGAAGAATCTATCGAGCACATCATCTTTTTGTGCCCCTGGACTAAGCTGGTGTGGTTTGCCTCCCCCCTCACCTACAAGGTTGATCTTCAGAGGTTTACTACAATTGCCTGTTGGTTCTATGATCTCTTTGGCTATCAGGGGTGGAATAATGTCGACAGGGATTGGGCTCTTACTTTGGTCAGCTTTATCACTTGGGAGATTTGGAAGGCCCGTTGCAAAGCAGTCTTTGAGGGAGGTGTTCCTGAGCCTCTTGGCGTGTTGGCAAAAGCTAATTGTGCGGTCAGAGAATTCTTGGAAACCAATGTTCCCCCCATCCCCCATCATCCTGCGCCCCCCTCGTTGGGTTCGGACTCGCTGTGGCTCCCGCCCCCATCAGGGGTATGTTAAAGTGAATATTGATGGCTCCTGGAAACCGGAATCTATCAAGGCGGGATTGGGGGTTGTGATTAGGAACTCCAGTGGCCTATTCTGTGCGGGATTGGCCTGTCCCTACTGGTGTTATTCTGCTCTCCAAGCTGAAGCTGCGGCTGCGGTTAAGGGTCTTCTGCTTGCTTCCCAATGCGGCTACTCGGACATTGTGATGGAAACTGACTGTAAAGTTCTTGTCGATGGTGTAAATGGCAGTGCTTGTAATCAAGCCTGGAGTATTCTGCTTCTCTTGGAAGATATTCGTAATCTTTGTCATACTTTTCATGAGGTTCGATGGAGATGGGTCTCTAGGAATGCAAATCGGGCTGCTCACAAGGCGGCGTCGATAGGTTTTGGGTCTGTGGAACTGGAAAGTTGGGCCCCCCGGCCACCGCAGTCTTTGGTTCATGTCTTGGTCTCGGATGGGCTTCCATGCCCCCCTAGCAACCTATTGTAATGTCGCAGACTGAGTGGGGAAAAGCTTCATGCTGGTCTTTATTGAGTCTTGTCTTGCTTTTCCTTTTTCATGCTGTGTTCTGTGGGGCTTTGCCTCCTTTTGTACGGTGGTCTGTAGCTTGTTTGTTGTTTCAATGAAATTTCACCTTTTCGACCAAAAAAAAAAAAAAAAAAAAAAAGGTCTTCATTTTGAACATACATCTCAAAGCTTTATTTTGAAGTGCTACCTACAATGGCTCCTTCTCCTCGCCAGAAAATTGATCATGAAGGTCCAAACTTTTCTGCTACAGCTCCCCAATTTTTGAACATGATCCTAAACGAGACTTCTTCTAGAGACAAAAAAACTTGTAAGCAAACCCAATTCTCTCTCTTTAACTATATGTATGTACTGATTTGCACTGCATATACGACTTCTTTTTTTCTTATTCGAGGACGTTAATTAATAGAGAAGCTTTAGATTGCTTTATGAAATAGCTACATGAAAGGTTTTTGTTTTGTGCAGACGGCTGACATTTCTGGACAAATATGGTGAGCATCTATTAGATCAAATACAACTTAAGTTCCCAAGTGGTTCAGAATGGAAAATCAAACTCAGAAGATGTAATGGTGAGGTTTGGTTTGAAAAGGGTTGGCCAGAGTTTCACTCTCTTGAATATGGCAAATGCTTAGTTTTCCCGTATGAAGGGAACTCAAAATTCCACGTTTTGATATTTGATGAAAGCGGCATAGAGATTAAAAATCCCAGATTGAAGAAACTGATGAAGAAGATGATGACAAGTCTGTTGAAAGTTTGGAGTATTTTCCACCCTGCCCAAAAAACCAGATTGAAGAAACTGGCGTAGATGATGATGATAAGTCTGTTGAAAGTTTGGAGTACTTTCCACTGTGCCCAAAAACAAAGTACACAAATGGTTATGGTCTTTTGCCATCTCCTCTGCCTCAAGAGAAAAACAGAACAAATCCCCACTCTTCATCCAAGTCATCATCTTCATCTTCATCTTTGACGGTTAATGTTAAAGCTGCCAACAAGTTCCTCTCAAGCCACCCATTCTTCAAAGTCACTCTAGGGCCGTCCCTTAATATGGTAAGGGTCATTGACAGCAAATAATTATACAACAAAGAAACAGCAAACCGCATTGGCTTGAGACAAACATGTTGGCAGCTTTAATATTAGCCCTCAAAGATGCAGATGAAGAAGATGATGACTTGGATGAAGATGTAGAAGATGATGACTTGGATAATGTTCTTTTCTAGTTTCAGCTTTCTTATAAATTTTAGACCTTAACATGTTTTCCTTTTAAATCTAAAAGAAAAAGATAATGGTATACTCTTTAACCCTAAATTTAATTAGTTTTCTAAGGGTAACTCAAACTCAAAGGAAATTACCCAGCTGCATGCCGCAAGTAGTCCAATCTTTATATCCTTTTTATTTATTTATTTTACATGTACTCTTTTTCTATATGCACATATTTCATATATGAACATCTTAATTTGAGGAAGTTATTAATTGCAGAAAATTCCAAAGATGGTTGTGATGGAATATGTAGATTTTATGGTGGACACTATTCCTTGAGGTTCCAGATGGTGCAGTTTGGCCAGTAAAACTGACTAGGTCATGCGATGGAGAGATTTGGTTGCAAAAGGGCTGGGCAGAATTCACAAAATTTTACTCCCTAAAGCATGGTCGCTTGTTATTCTTCAGACATGGAGGGAAACATTCCCATTTCAGAGTTCGCATTTTCATGAGAAAATCTCTAGAGATGTATATTTCAGTTCAAGTACTGATGATGAAGCTGAAGGCAATTCCAATCCAAGTAGTGAAACTGAAGATCAAGGAATGAAGCATGACAGGGAAAATAGAACTCATGGTAAGTTCACCTAGTTTCCTTAGAGAATTATGTAAATTTGGTTATGTTTTTGTGTGTGCCTGCCTATTAAGAATATTTTTGTCTTTCTTTTTCTTTGGTGACTTGTCATGGTTTTGAATCATGGGAGCTATAAACAGGTGCTGATCATGGAGTAAAGTCTACTACACTGAGATCAGAAGGCTCCATTGGCATTGAGAACTTTTGCAAAGACGGAACTTGAAGATTTAGCCTACTGAAAAGCTTAAAGCTCTTCAAATCTGAGAATCCATTTTTGTGATGAAAATGCATCCATCATACTTATCAACTCACCTGGTAAGCAACCCTAAGAGGTTAGGAAAGAAATGAGCTGGGCATAATATTTTTTATATATTTAAAAAATAATAATTCTTTATATTTTTGGTTTGGTTTGGTTTTGCTTATTTTGTGTTTTCTTATGTTTGCAGCCAATAACTGTACCCTTTGCTAACAAACACATCTATGCAAGAGGTGTTTCAGATGTGACCCTAAAGATCTCAAATGAGAGATCTTGGCCAGTCAAGTGCATTATCACTGTATACAATGGGAGACCATGTACAAGATTCCACAATTTTGGTTGGGGAGCATTTGTGTAGGAGAATCATTTGGAAGAAGGTGATGCCTGTATGTTTGATACATTCCAAAATGCGCTGAGCCTTATAAATCTTTTGTTTCTAGAATGGTAAAAATAAGAAGGGAGTAAAAGAAAAGGCAAATCAACATGTCAAGATCGTGTTTTCTAAATAGTTTGAGAAAGGGAGGATCCTACTAAAATGCAGATGCATAGGATGTGCTGACGTAAAAATAAAAAAACCCTAGACCAGAATACACTTTGAGTTTGACAGTATGGTGCTCCAAGTCTGGTCCTTATTTTTTCAATTGTTCCGATTAGATCTTTCAATTTTTAAGTGAAGCAATGAGATCTTTTGTGCACCATAATCATGATTTTGTTATCAAAGTTTTGATGTGGGCCACTGTTTACTGATATGGCATCAAAGGTCAGTGTAGAGCATATACCATACAGCTTTCCTGCCACCCACACCCGTACGTATTATAGTCTACATACGATATAATAAGTTCATTTTTCCGAATTTGAGCATTGAAATTGCTTACAGTGAGCTCAACTAAAATCAGGATTACTAACATTACTAACTGCAGTAGTTCAAATTCTTCGTTTTCTCAGGATATAGCAAATCATTATTGTGATGGAGGAGTGAACTACATTGCTTCAATTCGACGTGGTCAAAACAAGTGAAAAGAAAAACAAGTTATTGTGGCATATTGTGATCACTAGTTCTCTTCACAGTAACAAGGAAAAGAGAAATTTGTTAGAGATGTAAATCAAGTCCAATTTATAACATATTGAATAATAAAAAATCAACCCATGCTATCAAACTGTTTATTTAATTTATAGCAAGACTTCCAAATGCGGCATTAAAATTTCAACTTACTGAAGCAAGATGACAATTGCTCTGTTTTGCATCCTTCTCAAAAAGTTCATATGCACATCGAGCAAGTTGTTCCCAACGATCAAGTGCCTCGAGATGATGAACACTTAATGCAGCGGCACAGAACTCTTCAAAATCCATTCTTCTGTATTGAAGTGCATTTAGCTGTCATGGAAGAAATAACCAGTCAGTACTTTTACAACCTATGAGGCCTAACACCATAGAAAAAGTCATGGAACATCGAAGCAAAACAATTAGCAACCAATTTATTACCGATGCAATGAGATCCAATAGTGCAAACTTCTCCTTCAGATATAATTATATATATGCCAAAATTTCAAGTCATGAACAATATAAAACATACAAAAACAAAAAAAAAAAATTAGAAACACAATTTTTTTTTTTTTTTGAATAGAAACGAAATTTATTAAAAAGTGGAAAATTAGTACAACAGTGGATAAGTCATCCACCATCCAGCCTATCACCAGCCAGCTACAGACCACACAGAAAACACAAACAGCATCATCTAACTAATTCCAACGGGACTGCATAACCAGAGAAGCTGGTTGAAACAAAACCATTTACAAAATATTCACATCGCCGCTGCCTCCAAATCCCTTAATATTGTGGCATACGAGGTAATCTTTGAATTCCTTTGTGACAGAAGCCCATAATGCTGCCCAGTACTTAATTCTCTCCCATAGTTCCCCCACGCTCACTCCCTGATATACCTCAAAATCCTCCTATTTCGCCTCCATCCAAATGTTCCAAACTACTGAGTGTACCAAACATCCCCACAAGGTTAAAGCCCTCTTTCCTTTGCCCCAGATGACAAAATAGGAACTCATAAGATCATAGCAACCCTTAGGGATAACCCACACAGTTTTAACCTCCTCAACACTCTCCACCACAGACTTAACGAGAAATGACAATGTAAGAAGAGATGATCCACACTCTCTCACTTTTTGCATAGCACACACCATTGTGGAGACAGATTCATGTAGGGTCTCCTCCTTTGAACAAGGTCCAGAGTGTTTACTTTCCCAAGAGCCACCAGCCATGCTAGAACTTTCACCTTAGGAGGGGATTTAGCCTTCCATACTAGCGAATAGGGTGGAAAGATCTCCTCCATCCCGTTGCTGCAGAGAAAAGACTGGAAAGATTTACACGTGAAGCCTCCGCCCCCTCAAGCTCCCACCGTCTCTATCCAATCTTGAAATAGACCCTCTGACTCTGTCCAATACTCCCAATAGCTGAATCAGCTCAACTAATTCCCTCTCATTCACATTCCTTCTAAAGCCAAAGTCCCAATTGTGAGGATAACCTGCATATCCGCATAAACTAGAGAGATACATAAAGTGTTCTTCGTCGATAGTGCAAACAACCTGGGAAAGCATTCCTTTAAGACCCCTCCTCCGTCCAACTGTCCTCCCAAAATCTAATCCTTGCTCCATTTCCCACCTCAAACTTACAGCATTGTAGAAATGACTGATAACCAGAAGAAATATCCTTCCAAGGATTATAGGCTGATGCATAACCAGCCGGATTAGAGTCCCACCCATTCCTGGCCATCCCATATTTACTCCTTATCACCCGATGCCACAAAGCAATAGGTTCCAAAGGGAATCTCCACAGCCATTTAGCCCTCAAGGCTTCATTTTTTCCTTTAAAGAACCCACTCCAAGCCCTCCTACCTTCTTGGATTTGGCCAATTCCCATCTAACTAAATGATCCTTTTTCCCTTCCTCCACCCCTTCCCATAAAAAGGATCTCATAAGTTTGTCCACTTGACTAACCACCCTCTTTGGCATTTTAAAAAGAGACATATAATAGGATGGGATACTACTTAGCACAGCCTGAATTAAAGTTAGCCTTCCACCTTTTGAAAGAAAGGCTCTCTTCCATTTTTGGAGTCTTTTCTGAATCTTTTCCACCACAGGATCCCAAAAACTTTTGCTCTAGGATTACCACCTATGGAAATGCCTAAGTATTTCAAGGGCCACTCTCCCACCTCACATCCCCACCCACTTGCCAACAAATTCAGATATTGAGCACTATAATTAATTCCCACCAAAGCACACTTAGATTTATTTATTCTCATACCAGAAACAAGGCAGAAAAAGTCCAGCAGCTGCAACAGGTTAACCCAATACTCCTCCTCGTCCCGAGGAGGAATAAAGTGTCATCGGCAAATTGAAGATGAGAAACCTCCACTGTCCCCTCCCCACCATCATGCCATGTATCAAATTATTCTCTTGGGCCTTCTCCATAAGCCTACTCAGCACATCGATAATCAGCGTGAATAGGAAAGGGGATAAGCGGATCCCCCTGTCTCACCCCTCTAGTTGCTGTGAATTTGCCTCTGGACCTCCCATTAATCATAATAGAAAAGTTGACATTGTAGACATCCTCTCGATCCAATTCCTCCATCTCCCCCAAACCCCTTTCTCTCCAAAACATCGTCCACAAAGTTCCATTCTACATGGTCATAAGCATGATCAAAATCAATCTTAAATACCAATCCCGATTTGTTGCACTTTTTAACCTCCTGGACAGCCTCGTTTGCCACTAAAACCGCATCCAGAATCTGCCTATCTTTCACAAAGGCTCCCCACAGGGACAAGGATATAGTCCTCCCAATACCTCCCTCAGTCTCGAAGCGAACCTTGGACACCACTTTGTATAAGCTTGTCACCAGGCTAATAGGTCTATAATCCTTTAGCTGAACAGAACCTTTCCTTTTAGGGATAAGACAAATTAATGTTTCATTTGTAATTGCATTGATGATCCCAGTCTTATAGAAATTCTCCATCACCTTCATCAGCTCATCTCTTACGATGTCCCAGCAAGATTGAAAAAAGAACAAGGTGAATCCATCAGCTCGGGCGACTTATCTTTCCCACAGTCGAACACAGCATTGCGCACCTCTACCTCTTCAAAAGGCCTCTCAATCCATGCTGACTTTGCCGGGCTAATGGGGCACAGTTTAACCCTCCACACCCCATCCCGCATCCTCATTACTACTTTGTATAACCTCTTGAAATAATTAATAATCTCCGCCTCAATACCCTCTCTTCACTTTCAATCATCCCAACGCCCTCCACATCTAGTCTATCTATAAAATTTCTTTTCCTATAGCGTTGCCATCATATGAAAATATTTGGTATTGCCATCCCCCTCTCTTGCCCATTTGACTTTTCCTCTCTGTCTCCACCTCACTTCCTCCTTGTAAACAATATCATTCAGCAGAAACTGTAGGTCTTCCCTTTCTTTTCGCTGGTCACTATCCAATCCTTCCTGCCCCTCCCGAATATCAAGGTTAGCAAGTCTAGCTTCCAGCCTCCCCTCTTAGCAAACTCCAGGATCTCCAAACACTTCCTTGCTCCACCCTTTCAATTTTGCTTTCAAATGACTTTAACCTCCTCATAAATTTATAGCCTTCCCAGCCCTCTAGTTGGTCTTCCTCCACCATATCTTGAGAGCTTTCTTACAATCGGGGTGCTCCAGCCATGCATTCTCGAGCAAGAAAAGGCCGGGCCCCATTTTAAATTTGAAGTATCCAAGTCTATAGAGGCGGTGATCGAAGCGATCCTAGGCAATGCCTTATGCCGTATTCTTTGGGAACATATTCTCCCACCCCACAGCAAATAGGAATCGGTCAAGTCTCCTGCAGACGACTTCCATCCTAAGATTGGACCATGTATAAGACGCATTTAGCAAACATGGATCTCGCAGGTTCGTTTCATGTATGAAACCGTTGAAATCACGCATGCTTCTTGTCTCCCTTCCTCCATTAGATTTCTCCGAATTAAATCGCACGACATTGAAGTCCTCCGAGGCACCAATTATCCCCACATAAACCATTAAGATCAGCCAGCTCTTCCCAAAATGATCTCTCTCCCTCTGCTTGCACGGCCCATATATGCGGAGAGCCACCAGCAGCCACCTGAGTTTTCCTCCATTTGAATTGACACCGAGCACAACCCCACTCTTGAGTTTACAGCGGAAACCGACTGCGTATTCCAGATAACCACAATTCCTCCCGATCTTCCACGAGGGAGCACATACACCCATTGTCTATACCGCACTCCCAGGACACTAGCAACCAACTTTCGATCAACCACCATTTTTTGGACTCAAGCAATATTACTATGTCCGGCTTATATCGCCTTAATTGGCTTTTCATCACCAACCTCTTTGACTTACTGCCTAACCCCTAACATTCAGCTTATAATCTTCATTAAATAGAAGTGGAGTCCCTTCGATCTGTCCTTGCCCTGATATTTCCTCCAGTGCTTTACCGACTCAGAAACACACTTCAATTTGCTTACTTTCCTACCCTTGCGTTGAAATAGGTTTCTCTTAAGAGGGACCAATGAGATATTAAGTTTTGACATCAGATTCCCGCTTTGAACCTTGTGTTAATTGGAGTGCACTCCTTCGCAGTCTTCTTCTCGTATTTTAGTTTCGGATCGTTGCTAGGTGAGACCTCCGAGTTATCTTCTTCATCTTTTTCGGCTTCTAGGCCCCTATCACTAGGGCCGACCGAATCAACAACCACATCAGCTAAAAACCCAGGATCCTCCACAAACACATCGGCAAGAAACCCAGGATCATCTTCCAATACGTCAAGCTTGGCCTTCTCATCTTCAGATTCCTCAACGCAAGCCTCTGTGTCATCTGCAGAATCTGAGGCGGACTGCACCTCATCATCTAATTCGACAGAATCTGGGCAGAAGGAGGAATCACTGTCGGCATCTCCACCCTTTACCTGTGTCGACCCATCTCTCGCAACTGAGGACCCAGTCTCTACAGGTGAAGCGCCAGGCCTCGCAACCCCACCCAAACCCCCTAAAAAATTAGAAACACAATTAGGCACACATAAAGAAGAATAATTTGGATGAAACGATTCGAGTATCAGATGATAACACCTTAGCAGACCCTGTTCTTTCCCTTACTTTTAACAGGCCTTGATGGGTTCATTGAGTCATCATTATAATTATGGAATACAAACAATTATTTTCAAATTTTAAAATGTTTTAGAACGCGGAAACAAGAATCCCATTCATCAAGAAAATATATAAATTTCTTAAGACCAAGAATCTGATTCAGCATGGGCAAAATTCGAGAAAAAGTTCTCTTTCTTTTGTCAACATATACACACCCTTAAAGCAGCCTTTCAAAGGGATGACGATCACAAATAAGCCTTTATGAGTCTAAATATTAAAATATCAAGAGGCACTTTTACATCGTTATAATTCCGCATCCAAGGATGACCTGCCAACAAAAGATTATGGTCAGTGACTCAGGAAAGTGATGGCAGAAACTTAAAACATAATAGAGATAGGGAAAACTCACTTAAAGCCTGCGCTGCTGTCATTCATTTCCGAGGGTCCTTGTTCAACAAGCATTTAACAACGTCCTTTGCTTCAAGAGATAAAGAAGGCCAATGTGCTTCATCAAAACTGGGATCAGCTTTCAACACCGCCTGAAAAGTCCCAGACTCGGTCCGTGCCCAAAATGGGTGACTACCACATAAAAGAATATATGATATTACACCTATACTCCAAACATCAGCCTCTGTACTATAAGATCTATGTAGAACCTCAAGGGTGACGTAGTATGCGCTTCCAACAATATCATTAAGCCTATCATCTGTAAGCCAATGTGAGTATTAAAATCCCATGCCAAACTCCAAAGACTGAGACATTGATAATAAGAAAGAGCTGGATTATTCAAGAAAGGACAAACCTGGTTTGGCAAAATCTGATAAGTGAAAATCAATGGCTTTCAACTGGGAATTCTCATCCTTAGCGGAATACAAAGAGTTCTGATAATAAAAATGAAAACAGAACATTAGTTTAATACAAATATAATTACATACAGAAAGCACAATCAATATATCAAGTAGACCAGAACTTCTAGCTTTAATGATGGATATCTGACATATGTACCAAGGTATCTTGTGCAGCAATATGGAGAGACATCAGTTTTCTTGTAAACTAGTTTTAAATTGTTAGGAGGAAACCCTACACTTCCCACATAAAACTTCTTTTGAACAAACCACAAAAGATACCATATGGACCAAGCAAACATAGGTCAAGACTCAGATTTTTTCTTCAGTTCTTCAAAAACACCTGTTAAAGAAACAGCTGGGAACCAACTACAGCCCCGAACAGCAATGACATCAAAAGATGGCAGGACAAAGAGATTGATAGGATTTTCATCACGCCTAATGAACCAAACATAATGAACTGTTTAGCAAATGCACTAGGAGATATGCCAAGCCACCGTGATATGACACGGGCGGCTCTACATCGATCTGGTCTAAGTCCGAGCTTCCATCAAACTAGTTCAGTTGGGCAAAACGAGTGAAGCCTTTCAGCTTTAAGCCGGAACCCAGCTCAAGCAAGAGACCTTTTATAGCCACTTCTAAAATAAGAAGAAATATATATAATAATATATATAACAAATGAGAAAGATAAACTTAACCATTGGGCTTGTTCCCTAGACGTGTGACAACAATGAATTGAATGAACGAAATCACTGGGCTTATTCTTGAAATTTTAAAACCCAATTATGAATACAAACTAAGTACCTTGAATGGTATTGTGAACGGAAAGCATCCTCGATTGCATTTCCCTTGTTTCTATAAAACTCGTTTCTTCTCAAAAAAACAAGAAAGACCATTACTAGGACGTCCCTAGGCAGGGGAAACCAAAAGCATCCTCAGCCACAAGGCTTGCAACACTAGAGGAGGGCGAGACCCCAAAATACAAAAACGGAAACAATAAGAGAGATCCCAAACAGGAAAGAGCATCCGCTACCACATTTTGTTCTCCATAAACATGGCAGATATTGCCCCTACAGTTTTGTCTTCTTTCCCATTTCTTGAAGAAGAAGTTCATCTTCTTGTTCCGTATAAGAGCCAAAAGTGTCACTTCCAATTGCTTCAGACTCATTTGGGCAAGCCACTATAGCACAGAAGTATTTTATCTGACAATAATCACAATCAAGGTAATTGTGCATTTCGACATGCTATTCATCATTTACTTTGCCAGCCGAAAAGATTGCAATCAGCTTGAACATTTTCCATCATTTTTTCTCCCTTTAATAAGATAATGTTTGCCATTATTTATCCCCCTGCAGAAGCTCTTACTCCACTATTTGGAAGAAGGCCGTCCTTAGCCATGTCACTAAGCACATTAAAAACTTCATCCATATTTCCTTCTTTGTGGTTGATGTCAACAAGTAGTTTTGCCAGTTCAGCATCAGAAAGCTGACAGCTTCTCAGTGTGTTCCCTATGACTTGACTCAATTCATTGTTCATCCCCTCTGTGAAAAGTGCTTTAACCAGTGCAATAACTGTCACAGTATGCGGAACAAATCCAGAATGCAACATTTCCTTGTACAAATTATATGCCTTCTGAACATTTCCACCCTTACAATGACCGTGAATAATAACATCATAAACTGCTTCGTTAGGCTTGTGTCTCCTCTCAACCATTGTCTCAAAAACTTGGTCTGCTTCGTTCATCAAACCCTTCATACAGAATCCCTTTACAAGGGCTACCACACTCTTAAATTCACCATTAGTGCAGTTCTCTATTAGTGTATTATATGTGACACCATCAGGGACAGACTCCTCGAAGAACAACTTGAGCAGAAGCCTCTTTGCTTCCCTCGTCCGAGCTTGTTTGTTAAGTCCATTAATAAGCACACTGTAGGTAACAACATCAGGTAGGACACCTTTTTGTATCATTTCATCATTCAACTTAAGAGCCTTATTTAAATCACCTTCCACACAGTAAGCATTGATCAATGTTGTGTATGTAAATTCATCAGGAGGCATACCCATACTCAACATTTCTTTGAATAGATCACAAGCTTCAACTAGTCTTCTTTGCTGGCAGACACCTTGAATGAGTGATGAATAGGTAACAGCATCAGGTGATACACCCTTCTCCACCATCTCCAGCTTCATTCTAAATGCACTCTCCAATTCCTGATGCCGACAAAACCCAGTTATAATAGTACTATAACTTACGACATCAGGGGACAACCCTTTCCCTGTCATATCTTGTAGGATTCCAATGGCATCTTCCATCCTCCCCAATAAGCAGTATCCATTGATAAGTGCATTGTAAGTCACAACCGAAGGTGAGAATCCATTCCCAGTCATTTCCTTCAGAACATCATAAGCTTCATTTAAGAACCCCTGTTGGGAGAATCCATCAATCAACGTAGTATACGTCCTCTGATTTGGACGAAGACCCCTAACACGCATCTGATCGAAAAACTCCATTGCTCGATTCAAATTCTTAGCATTACACATAGCATTAATCAATGCTGTATAAGTGACAACATTTGGAGACAAGCCATTCCTCCGCATCTCCTCTTGCAGAACAAGTGCTTGGTGAAAATTACCTTCCTTGCAATACCCACTAATAAGTGTATTACAAGTCACCTCATCAGGAACAAAACCTTTTCTTTTCATCTCCTCGAGAACCTGACTTGTCTCGTTCATCCTCCCTTCTCGACACAACCCATTGATTACCACATTATACGAAATCAAATTGGGCTCCAAACCCTTCAACGCCATTGATCTCAACAGTTCAAATGCCTGATCAATCTTCTTCAATTTGCAAAATGCATCAATCAACGTATTGTAAGTAACCACATTCGGCAAACATCCATTTCTTTCCATTTCACCAAAAAAGTACAGCCCCATGTTCAAATTCCCTGCTCCACTAAAACCCCTAATCAAAATGTTGTAAGTATAAACATTCGGGGAGACCCCATTCCTAATCATCTCACTAAACACCTCCTCAGCAAATTGAACAGACCCCTTAGACCTAATTATTGCATCTAAAATTGCATTATATGAAAGCACACCAGGCATAAATCCATGAACTTTGGCTAAATGAACAATATTCAGAGCCTTATCAATGAAATTCAAGTGAGAGTAAGACTTCACCGCCAAGTCGAAAACCGCCGAGCTCGAATTGCAGATATGCAAGGAGTCACTGAGACACTGAAAGACCAAATTGCCCCTGTCGTCGATGGAATTGAGGGCAACGTCCTCGGCGAGGGCTTGGGCGCTCTTGTACAGCTTGAAGCGAGTGAGGATGTGGAGGGCGAGGCACTTGCATTGTAAGGTGAAGAAACCATGGTTTCGAGCCCAACTGAGGAACTTGAGGGTTAGGGGCTGGTCGAATTGGGACTTTTGGAGTAAATAGGAGGCTGCCTCGGGGGTAAAACAGGAAGAGAGTGAATTGAGATTGTGGGGATGGCGTTTGAGGTATGTGATTGCTTTTTCTGCGAGCAGGGTGTCGGAGGGAGCACAGGCGAAGGAAGAGGGCTTGGGAATATGAGGTTTCAGGAGGGGCATTTCCGGAATTGAAGAAGTTAGAGGTTTATCAGAAGCGCAACGGGAAGAGATTTCATGAAACCCAGAACTGAATGAAATTTTCAGAAATTGAGAATTTTTGGTAGATGGTAGGCAAGGCAACGTCTGTGGTGCATCAGGTGCACTCATGCGCCTTTTGTCTTTTGTGGAGTATGTGCGATGCTAATTGATTTCTAAAAAAAAAAAATGAAAGAAAACCTGCTATAACAGGTTAAGGTGATGGGTTTTTTCTCTAGTATTTTAGCGGAATACTCACCAAAGCTGATTCTCAACTTCACAAAAAAACAAAAACAAAACAAAAAAACAAACAAACAAAAAAAAAAAACAAAAACTCTACTCCTAGACCCCATTTGGCTCACTTTAACGGATTTGTGGAAATCACTTCCTGCCATTTACTAGGAATGGGAAATGAAGATTCATTTCATATGTTTAGTAATCCTAAGAAAATAATCAAGAAATACCATTTTATTTCCTTTCACATGTTTGTTTTGTATAGGAATGTAAAACAAAGTTTGTTTAATTTTCCAATTATACCCATATGAAATCAAATAAAAAAAGAATACATTTAATGCTATATTGTAATTCTAAATTATAAATGAGGATAATATGATCATGAAAAATGTGTATTTAATGTTGGCTCATTTTCCCAAACTTTCCCTTGAGGAGGAAAACAAAACCCAAGTGGAGAGAAGGGCTTCATTTTCACCCTTACTTTCCCATGTGTAAGGCAACGATTTCCTATGTTTGGACTTATCAAATATGGGAAAGCAATTGATTTCTCATCCCCAAGCCTCCTTTCTCATGAACCAAACAGTGCCCTAAGGTTTAAAGCACTGGGTATCACTCGGTTTGGAGCTTTCTAAGGTTAGTATTGAGCAATCTCACCTATCTTTTGCTAAGCCCTAACTAACCTCACCTCTTTTTAAGTTGATTATGCTTATGGGTAAACCTTAATCTCACTTATCTCTTACTAAGCCCTAACTAACCTCACCATTTTTTAAGTTAATTTCAGTTTATGGGTAAACCTTAATATCACCTAAGTTTTGTACAAAATTTGAATTTAATTTGTTTGGGTGGGTAACCTTATTCCAAATTGTAAAATTTGAATGAAAGTCAGTAGTATTGCAATTTTGTCTTTTATATAGACAACAAGCATTGTAATATTATACATGAGAATTTCGTTGGATGTATAGAAGATGATTTATTAGAGCATGAAAATACAATTGCATAAAGGTCATGCAATTCAGAGCTCCTTGTTTGGCAATTGGCATATATGTTGACATATTACTTTCCAATTGAGTTTGTTCGATATAACTGGAGAGAATGCAATTTCATATATGGTTCAATAAAAACTAGTTTGACAATTGGAATATGAGTTGACATGTTATTTTTGTGAGTTTATTCGATATGACTGACTAAAATTCAATTATATAGAGTCCATGCAATTTGTTTCTATGATTTGGCAATTGCATATGAGTTGACATGTTATGTGGTGAAGATTCATCCATTGATTGTCAGCTATTTCCTTAAGGTTTAAAGCACTGGGCGTGAAGTTTTGTAAGGGTATTATTGAGGAATCTCATTTTATCTCTTGATAAATCCTAACCTTTTGTAAAATTAATATTACATAATATGACCTATGTTTTGCTAAACCCTAACCTCACCTCTTTAAGTTAATTTTTGAAAACCTAATATGAATTTAATTTCTGTAGGTGGGTAACCTTATTCAAAATTGTAAAATTTTCATTAAAGTCAATAGGCTAAGAACAACCATTGAAAAAGTTTCATGATGTCTCAGAATTATATTGGATATGTAGAAGGTGATATATTGGAGCACGAAACTGCAATTGCCTAGAGGTAATGCAATTCATATCACCTAGTTGGCAATTGACATATGAGACATGTTATTTTTCAATTGAGTTTATTTGATATGACTTTTTTTTTTTTAATATGTTGTATTCTTGGATGTTCTAACTATGGAATGAGTTGAAAGATTTAAAAAATAATGGGTGGTAACCTAATATGAATTTAATTTCATTCACATATTATTAAAAATTGTAAAATTTTCATGAAAGTGGATAGCATGAGAACAAGCATTGAAATAGTTTTGGATGCCTAAGAATTGCGTTGGATGCGTAGACGGAGATATATTGGAACAAAAATATGAAATGCATAAGGTCCTGCGATTTCATATCTCCTTTAGCAATTGCATATGAGTTGAATGTTATTTTCCCATTAGGTTTGTTTGATATGGTTTGACAATTTACATATGAGTTGACATATTATTATTTTCGATTGAGTTTATTTGATATGATAAAATGTTTTTCTTATTTAATACAGGTTCATCATTAATTGGAATTATAAAATGGTGGGAAAGAACAGTGATGTGCATAATGAAGGCAAGGAGCCAAAAACAACAAAAGACCAGTCAAAAACGGTGATTGGTCGCAATACCAGTTATTTTAATTTTCTGTAAGTGTTAAACGTCTCTTCCATTATATTAAGTACTTTTTATAGGATAAACTAAATGTGAATGTTTTAAATGGAAAAATAAAGGGCGATGAAATGAAGCAACAAAAAATAGTGGAGAATGTGGATACTAAGGTGATAAATTAGCAAGAATACATTTAAATAGAGACGTTACAGCTCACAACTTATAATGAATTGATTAAATTTTATTTTTTTCTTCCTCAGACCAAGAAGGAAATAGTTGATATGTGGCAACAGTTGGATACTACTCAGAAAGTAGAGTACTACAAAAAAAAGGGCTTTTTATGACACAGATTTAATGACGCATCAAAAATACACGTCATTAAATGTTATAAATTATGACGTGTTTTTAAAATGCGTCATTGAAATAAGTTTATGACACAATGATCATGACGTGTCTTAGACGCGTCATTGAAATTATTTTTCATGACGCGGAATGTGTGTCATGGAATCTATTGGGTTTAGATGACGTTAGATCCGCGTCATGAATAAGTTTATAGTTTAACGACGTCGAATATGCGTCATTAACTTAACGACGCGTCCTCCGCGTCATAGAATAATGTTTACAATGACGTGTAGACTGCGTCATAGATCTAAAATTAATTTCCCCAAATTCTTTTTCGCGGGCCGCCTTTTTTTTCACCCATTTTTAGAATGGCGCCTTAATTTTTTTCCCCAACTTTTTTCCAGCAACTTAGTCACCCTAAACCCAAAATTGATTTTTTTCTATCTTCGTTCTGCCTCATCTCTCTGTTCTCAGACCTAATTCCATTCTCTCTTTCGCTCTCTATTGGTGGCTTCTACAGCAAGAGGAGCTGCTGGAGCGACTACCTTCGCCCACGAAGGAATTGGAATTTCGCTACTTCCCCTGGCTTTTAAAGATGAGAAGGACGATGTGATGGAAATATTTTGACTTTCATTGGTGTGTTTTTGGGCTGAGAGGTTGAGTTTCTCTTTCCTTCCTTACTGTCTTAGTAAACAATGAGTGTCAGTCACAGTCTTTCATTTTTTTTTTCTATTTGTAATTCATGAATATGTTCTGTTTATTCCAATTTGATTTGTTTGCTTGAATTGGAGTAGCTGAGGCATTTTTATCTTTAATTGGAAATCAAGCTCGAATATGAGTTTCTGTGAAAGATTTAATTTTTCTTTTTGGGTCAAACTATTGTCAGTGTAAGACTTGAGAACTTCTCTCTTCAGAGAGAAGGGAATGGAAAAGTATTGGAATATGTCAAGTTATTTCCTTCATGTATTATTATGTTGGCTAAATGGAGTTAGTTGTCTTGGGCTCTTCATGAGTGTAGCTTGGTACCTGATTTGCATTAATTGTTTTCAGTTGGCTGTTGTGTGAGTGCTCTTTATGTACCAGAGGGAGAAAAATTTAGTGACGTGGTTGGAAGCTCATATTATGTTGCACCTGAAGTTTACGAAAGCATTATGGTCCAAAAGCAGATGTCTGGAGTGCTGGAGTGATCCTTTACATTCTGTTAAGTGGGGTACCTCCATTTTGGGCTGGTGAGACCTTTTGACTTGCAATACATTTGATTCTTGATGTTCTTTCATGCTTTAATAAATATTATCTTACTTTTGATTATTGTGATAATTTTTCCCATTTTCTTGTTTTTACTATACTTTGTTGTGATTCCACAGAAACCGAGCAAGGAATATTTGAACAGGTCCTGCATGGTGACCTTGATTTTGCATCAGACCCTTGGCCTAGTATTTCTGATGGTGCCAAAGATTTAGTGAGAAGGATGCTTGCTCGAGACCTTAAAAGGCGATTGACTGCACATGAAGTTTTGTGTGAGTCTCTTTCATTGTTTGAAGAATATATATTTATATATATTCTTTCAGTATTGTTCATTGTGAAATTTGAGGATTTTTTTTATGGTTAGGGTATTGGACTAATCAGAATCCAAATAGGATTGTACTAAACGCATATTTGTACTTAATTTTTTCCAAATCACCATTGGATTGCTCTACTTGTAGCTTTCTAGGTCACTCCCGCAAGGATCACTCCTACCCTGTTTGGTGAGCTTACTAAATTGCTTCAACAGTTTGGTAAATTAGAAAATGCATCACTTGCATCACATATCTTCCAAGCTTTTCTATCTGCCTTATCTCATAATTGCTTATCGAGTATTTGGGTTGTGGATACTAGAGAAACAGACCACATGACAAACCATAAAAATTGTCTTTTTAATCTTCAAATTCCAGAAAAAAGTCAATCAGTTTTAGTGGCAAATGAAACTTCTGTACCAGTCCTTGGACATGGGGAAATCAATTTCTTCAACTCAGAAGTTAAATCTACTGCTCTTTATGTTCCCTCTTTCCCTGTTCAACTGTTATCAGTAGGGAAGTTAACTAATTCCTTAAATTGTGATGTAGCATAAGTCGTATCAGATAGCTTTGTTGTAGTATTCCTAAATAATCAAATTGCTGTAATGATTGCAAAATGTATCACCTCTAGGATCTGGATAAAGTGAACCTTTGTTCATGCACATGATTCATTTCTTCTAAAAAAATAAATTAGAGTGTTGAGAGGTCATTTTTATTGTTTATTGATTTAGGTTATTCTGGATGCTAATTATTTGATTACTACTTGTTCACTTTCCATATGTAATGACCAAAATCAGTTAGATGTTCGATGTTTCTGACAATGAAATGAGTTTTTAATATTTTTCTTTTAGCCACCTTCCAGTGTGGTACGTTCCTAATGTCTTTTTATTTTTTTTTTGTCTCTTCACAAAACTCTATTTAACCTCGTACACTATGGGATAAGCTACAGTACCTATACTGTCAACTTCAGATTTGAACTTTAGCTTGAGGTCAAAGTATGATCATTGTGGAAAATGAAATTTTGGAATTTCATGACAAAAGCTTGTTACCAAAATTATAGAATACTTTGCTAAAGTTTTAATAGTCGAATAGAGAGATTCTATGAGTGGAAATTTCAATATAATATTTGAATCAATACAAATTTCTAGGATGTGTTGGATATGATTTTATGATAATGCAAATAACCATACATTAACTCATTTTCTGTGCATGGTTTCCAAACTTCGTTTGGTAAATCATGCTTCTTTTCTATGCTTTTTTGACTCATTGGTGCTTTATTTTTTATTTTTTTAAACAAATCATATAACTAGAGTTGAAGATTAAACTATTCAGAATTTAATGATGGAATCTAGAGTTGAAAGATCCATGGTTGCCTCCTTGCGGGAGGAAAATTTAGTGACATGGTTGGAAGCCCATATTATGTTGCCCCTGAAGTTTTACGAAAGCATTATGGTCCAGAAGCAGATGTCTGGAGTGCTGGAGTGATCCTTTACATTCTGTTAAGTGGGGTACCTCCATTTTGGGCTGGTGAGACCTTTTGACTTGCAATACATTTGATTCTTGATGTTCTTTCATGCTTTAATAAATATTATCTTACTTTTGATCATTGTGATAATTTTCCCCATTTTCTTGTTTTTACTATACTTTGTTGTGATTCCACAGAAACCGAGCAAGGAATATTTGAACAAGTCCTGCATGGTGACCTTGATTTTGCATCAGACCCTTGGCCTAGTTTTTCTGATGGTGCCAAAGATTTAGTGAGAAGGATGCTTGTTCGAGACCCTAAAAGGCGATTGACTGCACATGAAGTTTTGTGTGAGTCTCTTTCATTGTTTAAAAAATATATATTTATATTTATTCTTTCAGTATTGTTCATTGTGAAATTTGAGGATTTTTTTTTATGGTTAGGGTATTGGACTAATCAGAATCCAAATAGGATTGTACTAAACACATATTTGAACTTAATTTCTTCCAAATCACCATTGGATTGCTCTACTTGGAGCTTTCTAGGTCATAGGCTTTAAGTACTCTTCTGGACTGTTCAAAAATCTTAATATTGATGTTTTTATTTAGATTATTTGAGTTGATATGCCTAGATGAATGTCGTATGAGTCATGACAGCTCCAGTGTGCAACGAAATGAAGAACAAGAGAGTCAGAGAGACCACTCTAATAGTACAGATGCCAATATTGATCTTTGGACTGATGGACTCATTACATCAACTCATGGTTGAGTACTGCTCAATGGTTACACCCTGCTGTCAGTGTTGCTTTGCAAGATGAAAGTAAGCTGATAAGTGAGCGAATGAAGCACATTCTGTATGAGGTAAATGCTTGTTTATCATTTAGACTATCAAATGTGCTGCTTGTTACTGTCAACAAAGATGACTGAATATGAGGTTTTTTTTCTTATTCTTCTTCCTTCCCCTTTTTTTTTTATCCAATGATCTCACTAGGAATCATATAAAGAAAGTTCTTGCTATTATATCTTTTTGTGTAAGTATTTAGGATTACAATGCAACTTCCTCTTGCTCTTCATTATACCATCTATATCATGTTTCATCTTTATGCAGAACCACTAATCTAATTTACTACTGTTAAAAGTTAATGCAAGTAATTTTCTAAGGTATTGCCAGGTTCCTGTAAGGGTTGCTTGTGGCCTATTATTTGAGCTCCTACGTCAGTCAGCAGGGGATCCGCTTGTTAATGAAGATGACCAGGGAAATGATTCAAGAACAAGAAGCAGAGCACTGTTTGTGCATGGTTGCAAGTCAAGCCCCCTATTACCTTCCCACCTATTCTTCAATGTTTGAATCATGCACTCCTTGACGAGAAGAGAGACGAATGAAGTTATGTACTTAGTTTATTGTTAAAGACAAGTTACTTTTATTAAACTTCTCATGATGTCCTAGAACCATTTTGAGTAATAGAAATATAATTTAAAGTATTTATTAACCTTTGTCTTCAATTTTGTATAATATTAATTGATGTTATATATATTATACTTCTTGCATAATTAAAATGATGGGCTATATATACATATATAATTATATATATATGTATTATAATTATTATAATTTTTTAAAAATATTTCAACGACGTCTAATATGTGTCGTCAAAAACATTTCAATGACGTCTCAAAAACGTCGTTAAGTTCAACGATGAATATTTTATTTATTTAATAAAATTTCAATGACGTCAAATATGTGTCATAAAAAATATTTCAATGACGTCCTATAGACGTCGTTAAATTCAATGACGTCCATTCTGCGTCATAGAAAGTCGGAATAGACGGCGTCAAAAGAAACGTCATAATATTCATGACGCGGACTTGGCGTCATTAAAAATACATCTATGACATATCATACGCGTCGTGGAAAAAATAAGACGACGCGCAAACCGCGTCATTGAAAGCACATTCTATGACGTATATCGACACCATGGTTTTAAAAGTTTCCATGACCCCCTTCTATGACGTAGGTTACGACGCCCGACCGCGTCATTAAACGTCTTCCATGACGCATATCAGACGTTGTGGAAGGGTTTCTGTCTTGTAGTGGTATGAATCAAAAAAATCTTCAATGAACGCTTCGAACAAGAGTTGTTTGAAGATAGCCACACGATGCAGTCCGAATAGCAATTCAAATGACACTATAGTGATGAGAAAAAAAAAAGCAATTTTAGAAATGGGATTTGTTTCGTTGTTAGAAATGAAGTGAGGAAAACTATTTCATTCAATGTGTCGTTTCAAATGACACTATAAATGTTTTAAGTGATGAGAAATACTATAATTATAGTTGAGAAATCACAATAATTATGGTTGACCGCGTTACCTGCAATAAAAATAGTTGAGAAATCACTATAATTATATAAATGGTCAAAGATAAATCGTGTAGCCATAAATGAAGCATAACTGTTTCATTGGTCGTATTGGAAGACGTGGAATCCTGAATTGTCGACGGCCATTTCTCAAAAAGTTCAGCAAAAATATTGTCAGCGGCCGATGTGAACTAGTCGCAGGTAACATGCCTTCACCAAGTGTCAAAATGAGTTGTAGCATTAAAGTTGGCATCTCGAATATGCAAGTTAAAGGCTTTTCGTATTCGCTTGCTGTCCGAGGAAACTACATTACATTCGGCTCTGGTTTTGAACCTAGCTATGTGGGATGTTCCCATATTGCAAGATTCTGTGATCGGAATTGGGATAACTTGAGTGAAGCCCAATTGACGACCAGTCACAGAAGGAAAATAAACCTCAAACCCACATGGGTAATTGGCATGTGTACCCACTGACAAGCCAAGGTGTAAGTCTCTACTCAATAGAAAGGAGCACTTAGTTTCAGCCCAAGATAAGAAGGAAATTCTCGATCTAGGCAAACAGAAAATTTGTCCGAAGAGCGACCTTCACAGTTGTATAAAATTCCAAAGTAATCTTCAACTTTGATGCCGGGAAGGGGGAGAGACAAAAGATTCATTCCTACAGACTGATTGCTTTGGCGATAAAACAAAAAGTGCAAGATCGTGTAGAGGCCGACATAAGAGTAAAATCTTGAAACGGTCATGGATTCATGAAAAAAAAAATAATCTCTAAGTTTTCATAAACTTAGCTTGAGTCAAACTTCATAAAAACCGGGGTTGAAATCTAGCCGGGTCAGGCCCAATATATGAAATTAAATTGACAGTGAGCCCAAGTTATGATACAATGGTCCCAAATCACTATTTGAGCCCAAGCCATATTCTAGTGGGCCTAGACATGTGGCCGAATATGTAAATCTGGCTGAGAGCACAAAAGTAGTCGAGAGCCTATATGCGGCTGAAAGTATAGATACAGCCGAATGACTAGAAGCGGCCGAATGCATAAAATTAAACAAGGTTTAAATGAGGAGAGAGAGAATCCGTAGGAGGATTTTCTCATATGTTACAATTCAAATATGGAAATTAGGTCAACTTGATGATCAACCAAAGTTATTGTGGGAGAGCTCAAGATGGAAGGAAAATTAAATCAAATATTATTATTTCCATTAAATCACATGCATGAGACAAGGAATTGAAGATATTATGGGGCAATCGTGATGATGGATGGAATCAGCCATGGTCAATGCTAATGAAGGAATAAAACTGATTGCGGATTTGAGGGCCAATTGATGACTTACCAAATTGAGAAGCACCAAAGCCCCTATAAATACCAAGCTTTTGGAAGAGAGAAAGGACCCCCGACACAACACACAACTTGTCATTTTACATTCTCTTCAATTTCTATCTTAGGAGTAGCATAATGTAGCCATAGCCTAGTTCTTATTTTTTCCGCTCTAGTTTCCGTAGATTTCAATTATGCCTTTATGTTTTTGTTCTTGTTTTTCAATTCTATTTTAATTACAGTAACTTAAATTCCTGTTATCTTTATTGTTCTTCGTAATCTAGTTTACTTTCCGCCCTTTACTTTACGCACACGCATTTCAATTATTTAATTTATGCAATTTACATTACGCTCTCATTTTTCAATTACTTTACTTTACGCACTTTAATTTACGCACTCGTCTTTACATTCTCTATTTTACGCACTCGCCTTTAAATTATTTATTTTGCGCACTTTACTTTCCGCACTTGTCTTTTCAATTACATTTAAATTCAAGCACCTTTAGTTTACGCACGTGCTCTTCATTCATTACATTTCACCTTCAGTCTTCATTTCCACCCATTCTACATCATTTGGTTGCTCACATAAAGCCTTGATCCCGAGGTAGTGAAAGAACCTAGACCATGAGGAGGTTCCTTGCTCGGCCGAACAATCGTTTGATTAAAGTCAGATTTCGGACGCAACATCCACTCACATTCCATTCAAGCCAAATTCGTGGCTTGGTGGTGGCACGCCCCACACTCAAAAAAGAAGAAGGACCAAAAACTCCTTCAGTCGGCCTACCCGGCCAAATAGAGGGAAACAATGTGAATCTAAAATATCTGCTTCCGTTAAGAGATAACAAGGCAATAGCAAGGAAAAACTAGGCAAGTTATTCATTCAAATTTTTATTGGATAGTGTCAGGTCATTTAAGGAGAACAATCAAGTTTACATCGGTGGTTGCTTGTTATTCCTTCAATTGTTTTACCTTGATGCTATAGCTCATGGTAGCCTACTTGTGGATAGGTCTGTGCTACTACTCGCTGTGTGGGGGAAAGTAGAGACTGAAAAAAATGAAGAAGTGGCTAAAGAAAAGAAGGGGGGTTTGAAAGTGACAAGGTAGTTGTTATTAAAGCTGAATCTGAGGTCTCGGAGATTATGCGAAAACAATGACTCACTTTGTCGAAGAGTTAAGTTCAGTAAAAAAAAAGGATGTGGCAACTTTGGTGGCCACTGTTGCTCGTATTGACGAATCACTCTCAGGTTATTTCTGAGTTAGGATCAAAAAATGAGGAGAAAGATAGAACATTGCGCACTCCACACCCTCATCAACACGAAGTTAAACTGAATGAGGAACATGATAACATGTTTGATATGGGTGTGATGGGGGACAACTATACCCTGGAAATACTAAACCTCCAAAAAGTAGGCAAGACAAACAAGGCGGAACTCCCAACGAGCAAGGTGACAATTTCAAAAGATTTGCAAATCTTGATAAAATTTTGGCTCCCTCCGATGAAGTCATCTGTGAGAGAAAACATGCAAAACAAACTCATAATGAGGTATGATGAGTAGTGGTTATAGCTTGTTTGTATGTGTTTTAATAATTTCACTTGTCGGTTTACATGTTTGGATGATGACAATCATCGAGTATTTGATTTGCATAAATCATTTTACTATGGATTACGTTGTATTTTTATTTGGTTTTCTCCCGATGTAATAACAAAGTTAGATGTCCTTATTTTACGCAGACTCATTGTATCATCTAATTTTTTTGTTTTACTTAGATTGATTTGTAAATGCTACTTTGTAATGATTTATGGGAACTATGATCAAATGGGTCACAACGACGTAAGAAGTTTGTTCATAGAGAATTGTGGATCTACTCCCTTCTTGTGAGCATACCCATTGTCTTCCTATCACAACCCCACCCTCGCTACGTCTCAAACGACTTCTTATGCTAAAACCAATTGCAACAGCATAGTTCCAATAAATCTTTATGCTTCCTCAAATTGTGCAAACTCGCTCACCTCTAAATCAGTAATGCTCATATTTTGGAAGTTTAACTCATCATACTCACAGTGTCCGCTAATCACAGTAATTTCTTATGTTCTGTTGTCCAAATACTGCAAAGATAGGACATTTTATGTTTCTTCTAGTGACTCAGCCTCCACAAAATAACCTTCACTGTTAGGTACAGACCTTTGGCCCTGATTTCCATTTTTTTATTGCTTCTCCATCCATTTCCTGAAAATAGGCAACATGTCTTTCATGGTTTAATTAATATGAAAATAAATGGATACACATCAATTGCATTTAGTAGAAGTATAAACTTACAATTAATTATGAAGGATTTGTTATTAATAAGATATTCTGCATTTCATAATTGCACACAGATAATGGCAATAGCGCTACTAGAATGCAAATGAGACTGTTCTGTTTGTCAAATGCAAGACTATAATGCAATTCGTATTTGCATGTTTGTCAATTGTAAAACTATAATGCAATTCGAACTACCTGTTTGTCAGTTGCATCCATAAATCACCTATTGTATTTACATTCTCAAAATTGAAGAACAGACTAATTGCAAAATATGACTAAACAATTGGTAATTCGATTCAAAAATGACATAACGAAGTACGTCTTGCATTTATATTACCAAAATGCAAGGCTACAAATATCATGGCATTTTCATTACAGTAATTGTAATAACAGACTAATCAGTTGGTAATTGTATTATGAAAATGCAAAAGCTTGCCAATTGCATGCCAAGTACGTACACCAATTGCAAAACTCCCCTTACGATTTGGTAATTGCACGCCTAAATATTATACCAAATTTTAGTATAATACAACAATTCTGACGAATATGAACTCAATGTCAACGCTCAGAATATCATTGCAAGTAAGAAATTCTACCAAATGCTTTTGGAATAAGACAAAATTTTCAACAACACTGTCCAACATCAAAGAAGAGAAAGATATTGAGATTAATCAAATTGGGTTTCTTGTCTGTAAAAAAAACTCAAATTACAATGGGTTTCTTTTTAGAAAAACAAAAACCCATTAACCCTCAAAACAAATTGGCATTTTTTGTACTCACAGTGACTTCAAGATCGACAAATTGATATCCACCAGTTGTCGTTGTTCGAACCAAGAAGCTCAACTGAAGAAGAGAGAGAAACAATGGAACAAGGACTGAGACTGCCAAGAAGAAGAAGAGAGAGACGAGTCATGCCGAGAAGAATAAGAGAGAGAAGTAGCAAGAGTCTCTAAGCTGAACCTTCTTTTTTTATTTTGTTATTGTTTAGATTTCTTTCTTCTTTTAATTTTTTTTATTTTTTTATTGTTGGTTTCCTTTTACCTAGAGCAACCCATTTAACCGGTCACTCACTATTAATGGTGTAGATTACCCCACATCGGCCAACAGCTTATTCAATGGCCCATATAATTGTGCCTCGAGCCAGCTCGATTCATTGGGCTTAATTTTCTAATCCCAACGAGGCCCATGCTTTCGTGTCGTGCCTAGCACATCCGGTCAATAATCGTGTTTGGGCCATGTCGCGCCCCATTTAAACAGGTTGGACTTGTGTCGTGTTGAGACGGCTCGACCCATTTAAACGGGTTGGGCCGTGACCCCAATTGCTTTTGGCTAGCTTTATAACTTACAACATAAAAATCAAAGTAGGACGCTTTAAAAAAAAAAAAAATCTTGTGGGTCTCTCTATTTTCGGAGAAATTATAGAATAGTACGGTATCACCACGTCAGCTAGTGATACTTCCACTCAAAATTTGCCATGTGTATTATTTTTATAAGAAATTAAACTCTTTGTTCTAGCTAGATTTGAAACTCCAATTTTACCCTTTGAAATAAAAATAAAAATTAGCAGAGGAATTGTCCCAGCAACAATCGCTCGCACTTAATCCTCTGCCGTCTCTTTGCCTCCCATGGCTGCCGCCCCTTCCTCTTATTCCATTCCTTTGTCTTTGTATATTTGCAATCAGATCAAATCTTATCATTGCCCTTTTCTCCAATTGTGCCAAAGCAAGCTCTTTTCTTCCACAAACAATACGGTGAAGAAGACCCAAATCCCATTTCAATTTGTTTATAACGTGCATAGCAATTTACTCAATCCCGCAAGCATCAAACCCATAGCAAGTCTTTCAATCATGTTGTATGTGTTAGACCTGGAGGTATTATAACCAATTTGGTCACTCCACCGGTCCTTCCTCTCTCTCCCTAAAACTACAACTTCTCTTGAACCCATGGAAGCGCCTGCAAGATATCTAATTATTGCAAATGGGTCCTTATTAAAACAAATAGGCCTTAATCATTATCATATTGAAATACTCATTTACTGTGACATTTTTTTTAATAAAAGGAACATCGAGTAAACCCTAAACCCTATTGTGACATTTAAATAAACATTGAGTAATGGAAAGACAGAGAGGGGGCTGCGGATGATGGCGGCATGGCGATGGTAAGGGGTTGTTTTCACTTTCTATGTATTTCTATCAATTGTTTTAATTTTATTTTAAAGGGTAAAATTGGAGTTTCAAATCCAGCTGGAACAAATAGTTTATTTCTTATAAAAAGAATACACATGGCAAATTTTGAATGGAAGTATCATCAGCTGACGTGGTGATACCGTACTATTCTATAATTTCTCCTATTTTTGGCCTGCACATAAAAACTAATGGGCAAGAGTCGTGGTTTGGCTTGGACCAGCACTATAAATGAAGTGAGCCCCACTTCGGTTCCATTAGCTTCGACCAGCATCATATATATGTGAAATTGACTCTCAAGGACGTTTTGTGATAAAAGTCGTGCATATATGAAGAATGGAATTTTGCTTAGTGATGGTGGCCAAGATAAGCAATCTCTATGGACTTTTGACTTGTACAAGAAGGCTGGACTATCTTTGGGTTAAAGAATGGACTATTGTATCATAATTTCAACTTGTAGTTTGCTTTTTTATGTTAGTATAGTTTTTGTTAGAGCAAGCCCAATGGTTGGGGATCTAAAAAGGGCGAATAGAGAATCATTTAAAGCTCTGATGAAATCTTAAATAGTATCCCAATGGTTGGGGCTTTGAAATACAAAATAAATGTATGGTGCCCACTAGTTAGAGCTTAAAATACAATGCAAGCTATATCTTTTGTTCTACGTGGGGTTGATTGTGTTTCAGGGGCTTCAACCACGTCCATATATTTAGGCACCTAGTTGTAATGCTCCGGTAGGTTGAAGCATTTGGAGACCCAATTTTGCTCCATTCATGGGTTGCTACCTTGTAGCCCCATTTACAACACTCAATGGGATTGCCCTTATAGACTGATAGTTGCATCTGAAAATTGTTATCCTTATGTTTATTTTACTTATTCATGGTCACCAACAATGTTTTAAATAGCGTTTTCTTCACGCGCTATGCAGAGCGCATCAAAGCAATGCGTTGAAATTTTTTGATAACGCACAGTCACTTAGTGCCAGTTTGGCATTGCTTATTTGGGGTGATAAGTGATTTTTTAAAAATTTTGGGAAGCCCAGCCTGTTTGGTAAACTATGAGAAAATCACTTATTGTTAAAAATTGATGTGAGAGAAAGCTATAAGGAAAAGTAGCTAATGAGGTGCTTTCATTTTCTGATTATACAGGAATCAGTTTCGAAGAGGCACTTAGTTTAATGATTATGCGGGAATTATTTTCTGATTATGCAGGAATTAGTACCAACAACACTTTTAACAAAAAGTTTACCAAACACCAAACTGCTTTCTCTCATAGCTGATTTCTCTCACAGCAAATCTAACAGCAATTATTTTCACAACACAGCAATGCCAACTGGCCCTTAGTGAACTCCTAGATAGAGCACACAATTTTGAGCAAAGCATACGTGAAATTATTGAGGCGTCCGTATTGCGTTCAAGCTTGTGCAAAGTTAGATCCCTCGATTCAAATTCAGATCTAAGTAGATATGAATCAAATCTTCTCGAATATGAATCTAACGTTGATATGTTGTCTTAGTATGAGAGAGTGAGAGAAGCAAGTCCAAGACGAACGTGATGCTTTGTGAGAGAGGTTTAGGGCTTCACGTAGAAGAAGAGAAGACGCTCAACGTTCTTGATTTGGCAATACGCCATCGTATAGTTTAGTATATGTGTCTAATAAAATTGGGCTGATTTTGGCTTATTTGCTTTTTAGTTGTTGGCCTCAACATATGTGGGATGCTACTTATGTGGACTATTTAATGAAATTATTCGCACCCAAAAAACCTCTTCAAATTTTTATTTATTAACTATATTATATGTATTTTGCGTATTTTCTTATTATATAAAATTCTAGTACCAAAAAAACTTACGCGTCAACGTATTGAGGCTTACTGTTTCCCTCTTTTGGGCCGAGGTGGCCGATGGAAGGAACTTTTGGTCCTTCTTTTGTTGGATTGCGTAGGCGTGCCACCACCAAGCCACTGATTGGCTTGAATGGAAAAGGTCGGGTTGTTGTGTTCGCGCTTCTGACTTCTAACCAGCCGATTGATCGGCCAAGCAAGGAACCTCCTCTTGGCCTAGGTTCTTTCACTTCCTCGGGGTCGAGGATGGTTAGGTTTCGTATGGATGTTTTTGTGATTTTTAGGTTTTTTAGTAAGAATGGTGCAATTAACTTGAAAATGAATTTAAACGAATAACAATAATTAAAGTCCAAGAAAATGAATCAAAGCAATAAATAATGTAAAATAAAGCAAGAACGAAATAAGAACAACAAGAACAATAAACTAAAGTAAACTTAAATTTAAACTTAATGAAATTCGATAACAATGAAAGTAAAAGAATTAAAATAGCTTGAATTTAAAAAGACAAGGTAATATAAATTGCGAGAAATTAAACTTACACTAACAAAAGCGAAAAACTGATCTAGTCTACTTGCTTGGAAAATAAAACCTAATCTAGGAATAGAAAAGTGAAAGACAAAAAGTAGGTTTTTGTGTCTGATGTCGGGGGCCTTTTCTCTTCATCTGATAGGGTTTATATAGGGTGATCACCCACCCATGGGCTGGCCATTAAATGGCCCGAAGGTCAACTTCGTTCAAAATTCTTGCCTTGTGTGCCTTCCTAAATCCACGGAAGTGATTTGCATGAGATCATCGGATTGAAAATCTGATTCCTTGATTCTCTCCTTCTTAGGAATGTTCCGGATTTATATCGATTTCTTTGATTGCTTTCCTGAAGTAGATCTCGCCACGTGCATGAAAAAATCCGGAGGTTTCGGGCCTACTTTCGTGAGTTGGACTCAAAGACTTGTCTTGACATCTGGTGAAACGGACTTCTAATCTTGAGAGAATAGATCTCGCCACGTGCATGAAAACATCCGGAGGTTTCGGATCTACTCCTGTGGGTTGGGCTTGGACCTTCGAGAATTTGGCCTGACATCTGGTGAGATAGAGTTCTAGTCATGATTGAAAACCATCCCCTGAAGTTGGATAACTTGAAACCCTCTAAATCCACATGAATTTTTAAGGTATCTTGATATATAATATGCATGAATTATCACTTAAAACGTAATATATCTGTCAAATGGGCCATTTAATGGCCATCGAGAATACCCAAACCACAAGGCCATGATTTAATATATGTAACTATACTATTATATATATAATAAAAATAATAATAATAATAATAATAATAATAATAATAATAATAAGAACAATAATATATTAACAGATCGAATTGGCCATTTCAAAGGCCATTGAATTGGCAATATAAATATATAATGGCCATTGCACAAGTCAATTTGTAAGGCCACTGTTTGGCCTTTTTAATTATATTATTACATATAAGTGCATCATATTGAATATACAATAATATCAACATGTGAAACTGATTGAGTTGGCCTTCAGCCAATTCGTAGAAGGCAATAAAGCTTTTCTCTTGTGTTTGAATGTGGGCCCAAAACCATTCTTTTACACTTCTTGGCTGGTTGGTGTTGAGATTTTTATAGTGTGTTTAAGTTAGTTTTGCTTTTTCTCTCACCCAACACTTCCAATATTCAGCCAACTAGCCAACTCAAAATCCCATCCACGCAAGACAATTCCAGCCGCACCTCCACCAATTCAGAAAGATCCAACATTTCCAATTTTCGCGCAATTCGAAACCAATCAGAAGAAAACCAGCCGCATCTTTTCTAGCCGACTTCTGCCAGCGAAAACCCAAACACCTTGCCTCCAGTCCAGGTCTCATGCGTGCCCAGCCATAAGGCACGACTCCAATTCAAAGATCCAGCCATGCTCCACGACCAATTTATGTGTGCACAACCAACTCTCACCAACTAACCAAAAATGGCTTGGCATTGAGTCTCAGTATTGGATCTAACCTTAATATTGCCACATCTTGGACTTTCCTTGACTTGGCTTAGTGAATTTTAAACCACACCCAAACACTTACACTATTCGTTACGAAATATATATTGCGACGCGTTACGTGATAGCGATTTAAAACACTGCTCACCAACAATTGGAGCAGTTTTGGAAACTTCACCGACTTACTTTTTATCGGTTGTTGGCAACATAAGAGCTTTCTTACTCAGAGCTGGTGGCCAAGGTAAGCAATTCCTATGGAACTTTGACTTGCTAAATGACCGGTTTATGCATCTTAAGTTTGCCAAATCTTATGTGCTACATTATTGAAAAGAATGTCACTATAACACACCATTTGGTCACTAAAACATGGGTCACGTGCCCATATTAGTGACCCAACTGTTTAGTCACTAATTGTTATTGGTAACTAATTAGATTTATTTTATTTGTTTTTATTAATACTATAAATTCACATCTAATATATATATTTTTTTTCATACATAGTCACTTGTAGTTAAAAGTTTGATACTAAAAAATAGTATAAATTAACACAATGCATTTCAAAAACTATCCATGCATCAACATTTCTCAGTAAATTCACAAGACATACATCTCTCTAAAAGAAAAAATCCGAGATATTTAAACCAAACATAGATGTCAATTGATTATGATACCAAAGTAGGATGCTTTTTTGTTTTTTTGTTTTCTCGTGGTTGTCTTTGTTCATGAGAAATTATAGAGTGGTACGGATGTACCACGTGAGCGTGTGATAATCCTATTTAAATATTGCCATGTGTCTATCTTAAAACATAAATTAGATTTTTTTTTCCCATGTTGGACTTATCTTATGAAATAAAATTAAAAATTAAAAAATTAAAGGGAAAAAAATTATTTCCAACAGGCCCCCTCCCCCTAAAACCCCATCGTGTTCCATGGTTGCCACTCCTCTCTCTTCCTCTTCACCACTACCACCGACACCGCTCATGAACACCATCACTATCAAAACCCTCATCTTCCTTAATGCCCCTTTCTTTGAAATTGATCATGACAGCCTATGCCGCCTCATACTATTTTCAAACCCAGATCTAATTGTAACACCCCATCCCAACTAATTGTTTTATTTTGTGAAGTTACATTTTTGCCCTTTGGGGTAGGGGGTGCTTTAGTCACTTTTTGTTTGGAATTATTTTTGGTAGTTAGAGCTGCACTATTGCGCAGAGCTCGCTCTCACAAGTTCGTAGATACGTAGTGGGCTCAAATCGGAGTTTTAATGAGAAAGTTGTGATCTACGAAAGTGCAGTGGCATAATCATAATTTTGGAGAAGTCAAAATTTAAAAACCCCAAAGTCAGACCCTCCCACACCTGCTTATTACATTTCCCACGCATGGTCAGATTGTTACTTCCAAAATATTCTTATTCCCTCCTCTTCCCAAGTTTGACCATTGATAACTCTCACACAACACAAGTTGCACCATCATTCTATTCAAAGCTGAGAGCTCCAGCTCTCCTTCTTCACGTCAGTCTTGTTGACTGCTTCGAAACCCATATCGTCTCAGCTCAAAACAAAATATTTCCTTCTTCAGACTTGTTCATCTGCTTGTCTACTAGAACATATCAAAAATTGAGCCCAATCGAAGAACTGTAGCTACCTCAAACGCAGTTTGAGTGCAAGCTGTTCGTCACAGCCTGGTACTCTGTGTAAGGCTTGGGTTTGGCCTTGCATGTCTATTTTCCAATGCTCTTTTGGTTAAGTAGTCTTCATCAAATGTATTCCTCTGTTTAAGAGCTATGACATATACAAAATTCAAGGAAATTGGAGATGTCTATCTACCTTAAATCGTGTTCAAGGTGAGACTAGTGTTCTCTTACTTCCTGTCTGCTGGTCCTACACTCTTGCATGTAGCGTTCCTCTGCTCTAATAGCATATTACCCTTCATCACAGTTGTGTATCTATGTCTTGGCTATAATCTGTCAAAATTTGAGCTTCATCCAAGAAGTATAGCCATCTCAAGAGGTGTCTAAGTGTAACCTCTTCATCCTTGTCTGATCTGTTGATGTAGGCTCATATTCTATCTTGCATGTCGATTTCCCTTGCTCAGATAGAACGGTTCCTTGACAAAAGTTGTTACGCATTCTGTAATCTACAACATCCAAAATTCGTAGTCATCCAGCAAGTTTAGCCCTGTCGGAAGTGGTACAAATGGAAACAAGCTTCTTCGTTTCCAAGTGCTGTTTTGGTGGTTGTTCTCTTTGGGAGGTGAATTAAGGATTTTAGACCAATTCAGAGAAGTGAGGTAAATATTTAAGATGTTTGATTTATGAAAATCTATTTTAGAGGTTAAATTCTTGAGGTTTTGTGGATTGTTGAATTGTTCCAAAGTTAAGTAGAATTGTGAACCAATAGGAATGTCCAAATTGAACACTTGGGCCACTTTGTGGTGGCCCATTGAGTTCTAAAATACTCCCCACGTCGTCCAGAGCACAACGGTATGCTCGGATTAGCTTTTGGTTACCGTTTAACTATCGAACGGATATTGCGCCTATTATCCGACCGTTCGATTGGGACCAAACCTTTGGGACTTGTTTGGTAGACGTTGTTGGACATGTAGGAACTTTCGAGTAGGAAATCGGAGGTCGTGGGCCCCGCGGGCCCCGTTGACCAATATGGAGAGTTTGACCACTCAGTTGACCATGAGTCTTCCAAGGTTGTCTCATCCTTTAGAAGGTACTAGACTAGGAACTCCCTAAAAGTGGTGCATACACTTTGAGTCCCGGGAATTAGGATTTTGGGTTAAAGCTCATGGTTGGATACTTTTATTGATTAAGTCATCATGTTCTTCTAAATAGGTACCCAGGCTCTATATACTCAATAGGCGGGATCCTTACAGGGTCAAGTAGCTTTGGACTTTTTGTGAGTGGACTTTGTTTTTAAATGATCTTTATTTTCAAATTATGGAATTACATGCATATATGGGTTTGATGGAGGAATTGATTATTTTGGTTATTAAGACTATGGAATTATTTTATTGTCTTAGCTAAGGTTTTACAATACTTATGAGAGCTTAGTACCTATATTTTATATAAAGAAATTGGATATGGAGTTTTGGACGATGATGTTGTTGGGATGTTTATGTATATGGGTTTGGGTACATTTGAATATTTGGAATTCGGATATGTTTATAGTAATTGAATTGGGAAATTGAACATGGTATATTGGAGTTTGGATTGCACCATGATATGTACTTCCCCTTGGATATTGATACTTGGTACGGTGGATGTTTGGATATGTCGAAACCCGGGCACCCTTGGCGGGGTGTGCTGTAGGTCCTTCACGGGCAGTCTGCGCGCGTAAGACTTGTTTCAACCGCACGTGTGATATGTTGCCGGCGTGTGTGCTGCGGAGCAATAGTCCCCCGGTTGGACGGCTCAACCCTAGTCATGGGGTAATGTGATGCTATCCCGTGGTCTAGCCAAACAATCCCCCAATTGGATTGTTTCCCGGTACTTAATAATGGTGTAGTGAGTATGTATGCATATATATAATGGATTGTTTCCTTGCATATTTTGTTTTTACAAGCATATGTCTCAGAAAGGGGTTGGTTAAAGGGAAAAAGGTTGAGTTTGATTATTGTATTATATGCTATATTTGGTTTATGGGATTACAATGATTTCAAATTCAGGTATACTATAATAATGGATTTCATTGCATGGTTTTACATCATTTTCAAAAAAGGGTAGAGTTAGTATGTTCGATTATAATTATGTTCAAACTTTCTTTTTGTCCACTCACAATTTCTATTTTGCACCCCCAGGCCGTAGCTTGATGCGACTCGCGCAACCAAGCCAAGTCTCTCTCTTCCCATGCATCGACTTCCTTGTAGGATATCTTGTTGTTTATTTCTTTACGAAAACTACTTGGGTTGTGTAAACTAAAGAATATCTTAGATTGCTCCGATATTGCCCATGTAGAGTTGAATGTAACATCCCGAACCTAAAATGAATAAATAAATTAAAATATAACAAACGAATTAAAATAATATCAATTAATTAATAAAATGGAATTTAATATTGAAAATAATAAATTAAGGGCAAAAAGGTAAATTTAATTTTCAAAAGAGAATTTGGCGAAACGAGTTGTGCCATTGTGTCCGGCTTGTCGAAACGAGTCTGTTGACGGGCAGCACGTCTTGATCTGAGTTTTAGAATGTAAAAAGGACATAATGGTCATTACAAAATTTGAATAAAAAAAATTATAAAATGCCAAGTGGACCAATCATAGAGCGCGTTTTCCCTCTCTCTCTTCCCTCCGTCTTTCTCTCTCCTCACCCTCGATGCCGCACCTTCTCTCTCTCATTCCGGCACGGCTCAGGCTGAGACCAATCACATTGGAAATGGCTCGAGCTCGCCGTCACATCGCACCCGAGATCCCGGCCGGAAACTGCAAGATTTTTCGGTGGCATCGACTGGCAGATTCGCCATTTTTCCTGGTGAATTTTCGGCAACTTCGACGAGCTTCTCCGTTGAACTAGGTGCGTTTTCGAGTCCTCTCCACACGTCCTAACTATCTTTGGGGTCTGTTGGGATCGATTAGGCCGTTTTGTAACGCGATCTCCCAGATTTTGGCCGGATTTCGATTCGAAATTTTGGCCAGTTGCCGATCGATTTTTGGCTAGTTCTTAGGTGGGTTAGACTCGTGAGGTGGTCCTGATTCTAAAGGTATGGGTCTTGTAGCTTGATTCGTCGAAAGTTCGATCGCCGGAGTTTGATCAAGCCACCCACGCGCTGCAGGATGGTGTGGCGGCGCGTGGGTGCTGTGGTGGCTGTGTTCTATGTTGCACGGACACTCCGTCGAGCCGTCGTTTCGGCGTGTTGGACACTTGGACACTCGGACACTCATCGAACACACCTCGGACACTCGTGTCCAACGGTCAACGCCGTGTCCACTGTCAAGACACTGGTCAACTCATAGTCAAGACACAACTTGAAAAAAATGGGAAAAATTTATGTATTGCAAAGAAGGCGTTGTGCACTTGGGAAAGAAGACAAAGCCTACTTTGAATCGGATTCTTGAAAGAGAGAAAGGGAGAGAAGAAGAAGGAAAAATGAGAGAGAGAGAGAGAGAGAGTTTTCAATGTGATGTGTTTTTTATGTTTTGTCAGGTGCATTGCCCAACAAAAGTAATATTTTTATGTTATTGAATATGCACTTTTTTTTTTGAAATATGTATAAGTATATACTATTATAATTTTATTATAATTTATTATTTTAATTGTCGTGTCCTAGCCGTGTCCGTGTCCAAGTTTTTTGATATTTTTCGTGTCGACGTGTCACTGTGTCGCGTTTCCGTGTCCCCGTACCCGTGTTCGTGCAACATAGGCTGTGTTTTTCCATTTCGTTAAAATCCTCGTATTGCCTCGAGTGCGTACGTGTGCTTGGATTCCGATTCGGACGTCGTTCGAACCTCGAATGAATTTACGACTGTTATGCATTGTTCGGGTTCGATGTGTTCGGACCATTGGATCGAATCCGAATTCAGGTATGTTATTCCTCGTATTTCTGGGATCATATAGGAATTGATGGATCGTGAATCGGAGTCCCGAATACTCCAAAATCGTTAACCCTAGGGTTAGGTAAACCGTAACCTTCCGATCATGAGCGATCTGACCGTTCGATCGAGACCCAACTTTCAAGACACGTTCTGCAAGCCGTGTTGAACCTGTTGGAACTTTCAGATCTAAGTTTGGAGGTCGTGGGCCCTGTGGGCCTGGTTGACCATATTCGGGAAAGTTTGACCAAGGATTGACCGAGAGTCTCCCGAGGTCGTTTCACCTTTCAAAGAACGTAGTTTGACCTTAGAAACACCTCGTACCTCGTACACGCACTTGAGTCCCAGGAAAGTTAGGGTTTTGGTTTTTAAAGTTTCTGTTCACGGTACATTCGTTAATTGGGTTCTCGTATTCTTAAATAAGTACTCAGGCTCCTCGAACTTCACAGTAGGACCCTCTCAGGGTCAAGCAGCATGAGACTATTGGTGAGTGAACTTTTGTTTTAAAAGTGCATTATCTTCAAAAATGGATCACTGTGCATATAAATGGATTTTCTCGATTATTGGGATTTTAATATTGTTTAATGATTGAATATTGGTATTTTATGAAATCGTTGGTGCGATATTTGGTATTTGAAGTTTGTGGTCGTTTTTAGAATATAATAATGGTTTATCTCGATTTTTAGTATCTGTGGGAATTTATTGGATTATAATATGATAATTGAGACTTGTGATTCCTTTTGAGTATTGAACTATATGTTTTGGGACTTGGAGGTCTATTTTATATATATGCGTATGTTGGAAATTATAATGGAGTTTTGACGTCGAATGGTGGGATACTATGGATTTCTTGGATTATATAATTAGGTCCTTTGACGTTGGAGTTTTATATTGTCTTAAATCGAGAATTTAATGGATATTAGTAAAATGTGAAATTTACGAATGTTTTGGGTTTTGGATATTGTGTTTTAAGAATCATTATTTATACTTTAATTTTATATTTGGGTTTTGAGAGCCAAGTGTCGGGTAGTGAAATCTCTATGTAGTTTTTATTGTACATATTTGTATTTTGAGTTTTAATTACAAGTTTTGGGAGATTTATGGTTATTGGTTTGAATTAACTACGTATGGGTGTGTATGGACGCTATCTTTGTCCGGTTGATTTGGTAATTTGGTTGGACTATATTTCAAGGGTTATTAGTTATACTTTGATTATATTTTGGGTTGTGAGTTACGGATGTATTGGACGTCCGGATATCTATATATATGCGATTGAGATATTTGGATGTGTTTGGTTGTGAAAGCGGATCTTTGGGACTTGGCTTTGGTGTGGGGTACTGTGTTGTTGATTTGGGGTGTCGGAGTCGCACTGTGGTTTGTACCCTCCCTGGTTTACCCACACGTGGTGTTGGAAATTCCGGCGTGTGGGGGATGTTTGTGGTTATTGTGTTTCACTATACGTGGCGTTGGAAATTCCAGCATATAGTGAAGGTCCGGGCACCTTTGATCGAGTGTGCCGAAGGCCCTTGACTGGGTAGTCTGCGCGCATAGGACAGTGGTTCAGTTCGGTTTTTACATACGCGGCGTTGGATATTCCGGCGTGTGTAAGGTAGAGCGGTAGTCTCCCAATTGGACAGCTCATCCCTAGACGTAGGGTGGAAAGTGGACATTGCAGGCTAGTCAAGCGATCCCCACGATGGATCATTTCCCTGTACTTGTTATGGTGCAAGGATGATTTGGGAACTTATTATATTTTATACTTATTCAATATGGGAGTACTATATTATATTTGGGAACTTGTTTTACGTTATTTTCCTTCAGTTCTGGAGGTGTTTATGGCTTATTTATATGGATATGTATACTTTAAGGTTATGAGAGTTCCTTTATGTTTATAATTATATAGAAAGATGCTATTTGCTGCTATTCCATCTATTTGTGCATTAAGTTCGAAGAATATGCTACCTCTGAACGGAAGGGCCCCCGTTATGTAGTTTTTTTTCGCTGAATAAATGAGAGAGAGAGAGAGAGGGCGGGTGGGTCTCTTCTCATTGGGCCCACTAGGATTATTGAGTGGCGCACACCAGTGAGGTTTTATTTCCTTGTTGGGTGTAGCGGGTATCTACGTGGATCAGTTTGGGAAGGTTATGCCTCGGAAATTGGAAAGGTTTGAATTGGATTCTCTTTGACTATTTTGAGATATATTGGTTTTTGAACCAATTATGTATACAAAGGATTTGAATTGCATGTTTTGCATCATTTTGAAATGGTGGGGTTAGTACGTTGATGTAAGTATGAAAACTTTGTTTTTGTCCACTCACACTTTTCTATTTTGCGCCCCCAGGCAATAGTGCAGTGAACTGTTCAATCCAGCTGATCACTCATCTTCTCGAGCTTCGACTAAACTGTAGGACATTTATGTCCCTTGTCGTAAACTTTGAAATTTTGTTGTTTATTTCGAATACTCTTAGATTGCTCTGTTATCGCCCATTAGGGTTGAGTTGAAGGCCGGAGGTCTATTGTGTATTTGTAATGCATGCTGGCAATTGGTGTACTCTATTATGTTGTTTTTGAACAAGTTGAAATTTTGGGTAAAGTCCATTTTTCAGGGGAGACTCTGCTGAAATTTCGGCAGAAGTCTCGACCCCTTTTTCTATTTTTTCGAGAGGAGGGTATTTGTTTAGTGTGTGGACCCGACATTGGGATGATGTCGATCAAACCATAGGGTTCAGCACGGATTCCAAGGGGAATTCGGGTCAAGTCGTGTCATTGAATTTGAGGCGGGAGGCCTATGTTGTAAAATGTGTGCTTAGAATTGTGCGTGTTGCCGTTTGAGATTTTTTTTATTGCTTCATTTGCAAGTGTTTATAGTTTGGGGAAAAGTTCATTTTTCAAGGGAGACTCTTCCGAAATTTCAGTAAAAGTCTCGGCACATCTTCTTTGTTTCAGGAAAGAAGGTTATTTTAGTAAGTGGGCCCTGCATTGGTTAGATGTCAGATGGGAAGCAGGGTTCGTCATGGATTTCGAGAGAGAATCTGGGGTAGGTCTTGTAACTAATACTGTAACTCCTTTGTAAAAATTACTTCAATTAATACAATAAAATAATTCTCCAAAAGGTCTCTATGTTTTGTATTCACTCTAACATTTCACAACCATTAACACAAACACCAACACTTCCACTATTCCATTTCATCATCATCATCAATACCAATTTTCTCTTTCTCCCTTTAAACTCCAATGCCTACAATTACTATAAGGGGTGAAAAGGAAGAGGAAGGGGGATGGCAGTCAGGGCAGGTAGTGTGGAGATGGGTGGCGGTCATGGCAGGTTTTGGGCATTAAAGCACTTCGGGCTTGTTTTTTACACATGACTATCTTGGCATGGACTATGCTTAGGGACTATCTTGACTTGGCTTGGCTTGGTCTAAGTTGGATAAGACTTATCCCGCGTTTGGTGTATACTTGGACTAGGACTAGATTTTTTATTAAAAAATGTATATATACATATATATATAATATGTATGTATATATTATATACGCATATATATGTATTTTATAATATACAATCCCCTTCTATTGAGGGATCCTTCAAATAATTTTATTTCAGGGACACCATTTAGGGTCCCCTACGAATTTTTTTTCAACAATCCAAATCATCTATTTTTTAAGTCTACATCATCATTGTAACGACCCTGACCCAAAATTAAAGGAAATTAATTATATTAATTAAGTGAAACAAATAAAGAATTAAAAAGGAATTTAAAATGAATTAAAAGGATTAAAATAATGAAATTTGAATCAAATAAGAAATTAATAATTAAAAGGGGCATTTTGGTCAACTTAATTATCGGACGACAATTTGGCGAAACGGGTTGCGCCATTGCGTCCGGCACGTCGAAACGAGTCCGGGGACGTGCGGCACGATCAATTCGGTTAACAAACGATAAAGTGTAATATTTTAATAATTTAAAAAGGGATAAAAACAAAGAAAAAAATCTGATTGGTCAAACCCAATCTCTCTCTCTCTCTCTCTCTCTCTCTCTCTCTCCCTCAGACCCGCGCTTCCCCCCCCATTTCAAACAGCCGGTGGCTGTTTGGTATCGGCGGCGCCACCACCGACCACCACCTGGGTCGGGACCACTCCCAAAATATCGGCCACCTCGTCCCGGTCCCATCCCCTGGTAGCCCAGCCGCTGACGCCGTCGTATCTCGCCGGAATTTCACGAAAAACGGCCGGTTTCTGCTCAATTTTCGCCGGCTTCGTACGGTGGTTTCCGGCCACCATTTCTTGCGATCCAGGTGAGCTTTCTTCTCCCCTTGAACCCCTCTAGCTGTTTCTGAACTTGGAATCGATCGATTTGGCCGCAAATCGATCGGAGCAAAAACTCAGTTTTGGCCGGAATTCTTGTCGACGGTTTGGCCGGAATCCGGCCGGTTCTTGACCGGGTTCCACCGGTTCTCAACTCCTCTCGGTGTTCTGATTCGTTTGGCATAGGTCCCGTTGCCAAATTCGAAGTTTGGGAGATGGCCGGAATCGCTCTACACACCCACCACGCGCTGCCGGCGCGTGTGGCGGCGCGTGGCGGCTGTGTGGCGGCGGTTCTCCATCCCCGTGCAATCCTCGTGTTGTTGTGAACGCGTACGTATATTCGAATTTCGATTCGGACGTCGTTTGGACCTCGGACCAACGTACGCCTATTGTGCGTTGCTTGGGTTCGATGGGTTCGGACCGTTGGATCGAAACCGAATTCACGTATATTGTTCCCCGTATTTCTAGAAACGTATAGGGTTTGACGGATCGTGATTCGGAGCCCCGGATGCTTCGGATCAATGACTTGAAGTTTGCGTTAAACCGTAATCGTCCGATCGTGCGATCGTGAGAAATCCGACCGTCGGATCGAGACCAAACTTTCAGGACGTGTTCTCTAAGCCGTAGTGAGCCTATAGGAACTTTCGGATCTAAGTTTGGAGGTCATGGGACCCACGGGCCCGGTTTGACCTATTCGGGTAAGTTTGACCAAGTTTGACCAGGGTTGACCGAGCGTCTCCCGAGGTCGGTTCTTCCTCTAACGAACGTCGTTGACCTTAGAATTCCTCGTACGACGTGTTGGTACACTTTTTTCGGGTTGGTTAAGGTTGACTTTTAAGGTTATCGCTTCGGTCCGGTTGTTGACCTTAATCCTCGTGTTCTTGAATTAGGTTCTCAAGCTCTTCGTGATCCTCGTGTGGAATCCTTTTCGGGTTGGGCAGCGAGGGACCAACGGTGAGTGGACTTTGTTTTCAAACTAGCATGTTTTTAAAGAATTGAATGCGATGCATGTAAATGGTATTTAAATATTGTTTTAAAGCTTGATTTGATCTTTGGTTGAATTTATTGTGATTGATTTGGTGTTTGAGTTTTATATTTGATTTGGATTGCCGGTTTGGTTGTGGAGCCCTGTTGGCTATATTTTATTATTATGCTTATCTTTAAGTGTGGATTTTGGGACGAGTCAAGCGTCCGGTAGTATGTATGTTTGGATTGGAATTTATTGGATTTTCCGTATGACTTATATTTAATATTTAAGTTTATGGTTTTGTTTGGGTTTCGGACCTTAATATTTTATTATTACGATTGTCGTGAATTATACTTTAAACCTTTGGAACTTACTTTATATATATTTTCGGGAAACTTATATACCTACTTTGAACATATAAATATATTTACTTTGAATGGAGTATTTGGGCGGTAAGTTTTGGACGCTAATATAGTCCGGTTGACTACGTATTTGGTTTTGGTATTTAAACCTTATTAATTATGTTCATGCTAATACTTTGACTATATATATATATATACGTATATATATATATATACATATCGATCAACTTGGAAGGATCATGTCGGATTATTGAGGCTATTGAGAATACATGTCGGATAAATGAGGCTATCGGAAATTATGTCGGATTATCGGGAATTGATCATATGTATATATATGTATATATATATATATCTACTTTGAATGTATATTGTATATATTTCTCTACTTGAAAATAATTATACTTATCTACTTTGAATATATATTATATATATATATATATATATATATATCTACTTTGAAAATAAGTATATATATCCACTTTGAATATATATATATATATATATATATATATATATATATGTCTACTTTGAGTATATAAGTATATCTACTTTGATTTGGAGTTTTCGAACATATATGTATACGGGTTTGGACTTTCGGTTATATTTTATTGTATCACTGTTTATGTTGTTTTAAAGTACGGATTTGTGGTTGTCAGTTATACGTGGGAATTTCAAATGCTTAAGTTTGAGTTTCGTATTTTAAAGGATATTTATGTTTTGTATATATATATACATGTATATTTTGAATAATACGTTTCGGGGTTGACTTCATATTTTTAAAGGGTTAGTACCTACTATGTTTTGAAGCATATGTTTGACTTGGGTTTTGAATACTATTTAATTGTGCATTTTTCCGTGATTTGATATTTTAATGGTTTTTGGATTATGTTATCATCGTTTGACGCTTGTGTCTATTTTGACTATAGAATCGTATGTTTGGGACGGTGATGTCCTTATTTGAGTATTTGGTGTTATTGGATTTGTTTTACGTATACTTGTGCTGGTGTGTGATATTTTTGGGGATGGGTGCATGTGGTTAAATTGGTATGTGGCTTTTCGTGTGGTGTTGAGTTGAGTGCAGTGGCACTGTGTTATGTACCTCCCCCTGTTCTTGTTGGTGACTGGTTTTGGAGTTTGGTTCGATCCGGTGCATACCTTAACGGGGTGTAGCCGTAGACCCTTGATTGGGTAGTCTGCGCGTATGACTGGTTTCGGACGCATGGTTATTGAGGACTCTGCCATGCGGGCCGGGGAGCTTAGTCCCAGTTGGACGGCTCGACCCTGGGCACGAGGCCATTGCGATGCCGTCCGATGTCCAGTTATCCTGGGCAGGAGACCATCGTGAATGTTGTCCCGGTGTCCAGTTAAACAATCCCCTGTTGGATTGTTTCCCCCTGGTACTTGTTTTGGTGTCGAGTTTATATATTATATCTATACGCGTGTGTTAGTATCTTCGTATTCTTATTTTCTTTCGGTGAGGATACTTCCTCGCTTGCCGTGCCTACGGGCATGCGGTTGTTTTGAGTATGGGAAAGAAAGGGTTAAAGTTTTTTAAAGTGTTTTATTTCCTTGTGGTGGTTTTGGACTTCTTGGATTTATCTTCGTCTTTGTACCTTTTACGTTGTTTTGTCATTTGGAAACTTTATTATATTCTTATGCTTTTGATTTTCAAGTTCTTTCGGTTTTAATTATATTTATGTCTTCGCGGTTTAGTTTTGAGAGGTTTTGCCTCGTGGAAAGAAAAAGGTTTGGTTTGGTTTCATTTCTTAGAATTATTTTGAGATATTGGTTTTTGAATCAATTTTATATACAACGGATTTTAAGTGCATGGTTTACATGGTTTTTAAACGGCGGGGTTAGTATGTTGTTTTGACCTACTAAACTTTGTTTTGTCCACTCACACTTTTCTGTTTTGCGCCCCCCAGGCCCTAGTCGTGCTACTGTACCTTCCGGCCGAGCGCTTCTCTTCTCGAGCGTCGACTTAATTGTAGGACCTCGTGTCCCTTACCTTAACTTTAAATTTCTGCTGTTAAACTTGCACACTCTTAGTTGCTCTGTTATTGCCCATTAGGGTCGAATTGGTTGGCCAGAGGCCTGTTATGTATTTATTGCATGCTGGCAGTTGGTTGTACTTATTCTACTGTTTTTGAACAGGTTGGAACTTTGGGTTTGGTTGTTTTTCTGGGGAGACTCTGCCCGTTTTTCGGCAGAAGTCTTGACCCCTTTTGTGTGTTTGTCTCGGGAAGAGGGATTCTTTTAGTAAGTGGGCCCGACATCGGGTGGATGTCGGTTGACCATAGGGTCCGGCGCGGGTTTCGGGGTGGAATCCGGGTCGGGTCCTGTCAATCATAAATCTTTTTTTTTTTTGTGGAAAGCGGAATTCATTACTAGGGCGCAAAGAGCACAATCAAACAACATAAGCACGAGTCCTATTAAGAGGGGACTACAAGCACACATACATCACAGCAAATGACCAAACAAGATACAAGTTAAACTAGAAATGCCAGATAAAGAAAAGAAACATACAGTGCCATAGATAGGCAAAAGATGTCGAAATCTGATCTAGCATTCCTCAAGCGTTGCTAATTGGGGGGCAAGGAAGACCATCTTTGTCCAAGATTCCAATCAAGGAGGATGGGGGTTGGTTGACCCAAATAGAGAGGCTCATCCTCAACAGAGCTAACTTGGCTAAGTGATCAGCTGCCAAGTTTGCGGTCCTAGGGACCCATGACCAGTTACAATCTCGAAAGGTAGAGCAAGAGTTTCGGATACTACATAAAATTGGATAGAGCTGTCACCTACCCCGTGGGATTAAACAATTAAGGCAAGATATGGCCTCTTTGGAATCGGATTCAATGACTATAGCAACAGAGCAAGCAAGGCCCGCGGCAAAACTCCACTAGAATCACGTAATATCACTCCAATACATGCCTTATAGTGCTCAGATTTTGTTTGGGGGGTGGTGAAACAAGAAGCATCCACATTAATTTTTATGACACTAATTGCAGGAGGGGACCAAAATTGGGGAGTTTGTGCCACAAGTAATGGGGGTCTGCGACTTGCATTCTTCAAGGCTTGTGCATTAAGGTAGCTCCTATAAGCAGCATGAGATTCACAAATTACCACCATTGGTGATGGCGGGTGCGATTCGATTGCCGTCTTGCATCTCATTTTCCAAATGTACCTACAAATATAACCAATACTAGTCATGATGTTGTCCTTGTCACCCAAATTTCCATTCAAACTCGAGGAGAGATATAAAAGCCATTTATCAAACGTGGGGATACTTCCTTTGTCAATCCACAAATTAAGATGGCTGCCAAACCAGATAGGCTCCACCTAGTGACATAGAAGTAGCACATGTTCAACAGATTCGCTTTTGTCACCGCATATGGGGCACAATGGAGAAGTCCCAATTTTTCTTCGGAAAAGATTAGCCTTAGTAGCTAGACAGTTCCTCAAGGCTTGCCAGAGAAAATTTGGGATTTTGAGGGGAGCAATTAAATTCCAAACTAGCTTCCAAACTTCTTTATCACAGGACAATAAAGAAGAAGGATTGCGAGTCGCCTTCTACAAGAAGCTTCACGAAGCATGTGGTATCCAGATTTTACTGAATAAACCCCCGTATTATTTTTAGGCCAGACCAAGCGATCGCCTTCTCCATAAGGGGTAAGACGAATCCTTTGAACAGCCTGTGCATCATCGTCAGTGATTAAGTGTTGGATCAGCCCCAGGTCGCATTCATTTGTTTGGGGGTTAATGATATATTGTACCCGCTGATTAGCATCCACCAGAGTATTAGTTCTTGGAGTGAGTCGCATGTTAATAGTAGATGGAATCCATCTATCCTCCCAAATCCTAATAGAACTGCCATATGAAACCTGCCAGAGTGCCTCGTCCTTTATCAGATCTTTCCCTTGCAAAAAGCTTGCCCACGCCTAAGAGGCGCATCCCCCCTTTGTAGCTTCAAGAAAATTAGTATTAGGAAAATATCAAGCTTTGAGAGTTTGAGCCCACAAAGAATCCGGATCATGCACTAATCTCCAACATTGTTTTGCTATAAGAGATAGGTTGAATTAATGAATCCTTCTAAATCCCAAGCCACCATCCCTTCTCAAATTACCAAGAGATCCCAACTCATCCAGTGAACCCGTCGTCTGTCACCAATTTGACCCCACCAAAATTTTGCTAGAATTGAATCAATTTTCTTGCAGAAAGTGAGAGGGAACAAGAAAATATTCATCGGATATGCAGGGACAGCCTGTGCAACGGCTTTTATTAAGACTTCTCAACCCACTTGTGAGAGGAGTTGTTGCTTCCACCCATCAACTTTGGCAAGAATCCAATCTTTTATGTAGGATAATGCATTCTTTTGGCTCTCCCTCAAATGGTTGGCAAGCCAAGGTATTTTCCAGGATCCTAAACCTCAGGCCTACCAAAAATATACACAAGCTCTCACGCAATTGCATAGGTGTATGACGACTGAAAAAGAGGGTGGATTTGGAGAAAATTCACTTGCTGTCCGAATGCATGACAATAGGCATTGAGGAGCAGGACCAAATATCTGCAATTATGTGTGGAGGCCTTTAGGAATATTAATGTATCATCCGTAAACATAAGGTGGGATAGAGTGGGGCCCATGTTGCTCATCTTAATACCCTGCAAGAGCTCATTTGAGATAACACTTTGAATCAATAAGGAAATAACGTCACTTACAAGCAAAAAGAGATAAGGCGAGATTGGATCTCCCTGCCTCAAACCCCTAGATGGTTTGAATTTGCTGCCTGGCTGACCATCGATGAGCACAGAGGGCTCAACTAATCTCACACAATTCATGATAAGATTGACCCAAGATTCCACAAAACCCATTTTCAGTATCACTGCTTCGAGGAAGTCTCATTCCACCTTGTCATATGCTTTATTCATGTCTAATTTCACCCCAAGTCGAAATGCTTCTTTGAATTTTTAAGTTTCTCAAATGGAATACCTCATAGGAAATAATGAGGTTGTCCTGTATTTGTCTGCCTGTTATGAATGCGTTTTGGCTAGAGGAAATGATGTTGGACATGTGGGGTTGTAGTCTATTTGCCATGATTTTATACTGGATTTTATAGGAGAAATTACATAAGCCAAAAGGCCTGAATTGAGAAACGATCTCAGGGTTGGGAATCTTAGGGATCAAAGCAATATGGGTGAGGTTTAAGGGTATTAGGGAGGTATTTCCCCTCAAGAAATCGGCAGCAATCCCCTGAACATCGTTACAGATCGTTTGCCAGTAAGAATGGCAGAAAATACTTGGAAAACCATCAGGCCCAGGCGCTTTTGTTCCTCCCATCTAAAACATAGCATCTTTAACTTCTTGATCAATAATTTATGAGCATAAATCCACATTTGCCTCATCACTGACCACTGGAAGAACACAGTTGAGAATTTCCCCAGTGACGAGTGTCTCTTGAAGTGAAAAGATCTTTGAAATACTTTTACACGACCTGTCTGATCAAGATTGGAGTCTCCACCCAAAGGCCATTGCTATTTTTTATCCGTTGTATGGGATTCTCGTGCCTCCTTTGGATAGTTGTTTGATGAAAAAAAGCTGTAATGGCGTCACCTTCCGTAAGCCATTTTATAGAGAGCGTTGTTTCCAATAGGATTCCTCCCTTTCCAACATATCATTGATCCTGGCTATGAGGTGTTGGATCTCTTTGACATTATCCTCCCAGTTCTCTTGCAAAATCTCAAGTTGAGGAATGAGTTGCTCCACCTCCATTTGGTCTTTTTGAAACTTCTGCTTGCTCCACTGTTGGAGTTGGTTCCTACAGTTGTTCAATTTGTGCTACCACAACCGAATCTAAGGACCCGTTGTAGAAGTCTGCCAACTTCTTTCTACTAGATCATAACTATCATCCTCTTTGGCCCAATAAGCCTCAAATATGAAGAGTTTTTTGAACTTGTATCTCTTGGGTTCTGTATTGATAATTAGTGGGCAATGATCCGAGCCTAAAACCACCCCATGAGATATAATTGTGTTAGGACAAACTGATTGCCAGGTAGCATTTGCCAAAGCACGATCAATCCTCTCTGGATAAGTTCCCCATTTCGAGCTTTACCACTCCAAGTGAAACTTGGGCCATTGAAACTAAGATCAGTTAGAGACATTTGAGTCATGACATTATGGAGGAATCTAGGTCAGTTATGAGAGGCAACAATTCCACCACTCTTCTCATAAGAGCACAAATATTCATGGAAATCCCCTCCACAGAACCAGGGTATCATGGTTGGGTTCAGAGGGTTCTCCATCCAGTGCCAGAAACTATTTTTATCTTCTCTATATGGTGTGCCATACACCCAAGTGAAGTGGGTCTGTTCTCCAGTGTTTATAAATTGGAATTGAGAGCATATAACATTGTTGCCTCTAGGCCTGATTGACTTATGGTCCAATGGATATATGCAGATGGGTTTTGCTCTTCCAGAGAATGAGATGCATTTGGGCCTCTTTCTCTTCCAAACCCAAATTGGGTAGCTTGATCTCCTTCATATTGCACAGGTCCCAATAACAGAGTTGGTCTCGGATCTCTATTATACATCCCACTACCAAAGGCTAATTGTTGCGATTGGTTGCTATCAAACCCTACAGGGATCGCAGTGTCTCGATTGCCCACCTGTTGTAACGTTCCATTCCTCGTACTATGTGATAGGCCCATTTCACTCTATTGCCTGATAGAATCAATTCCATGGTTCGATGTGATCTCCCCTTCTACTTAGCGCGTGTAGCTCCCACACTCCATTTCAAAGGTATGTGTTCGAGGTCAAACGGTGTCGACCCTATGTATTTCCTCGGTGGGAACAACCGTTGGGTTTGGTTGGTCATGCATCTCTCTGATGATTATAACTCTCTTCCAAGTCCCATATGTAGCTGAGCCCTAGGGGTTTGCTCAAATCTACATTCATTATTGAGGTGACCAATTCTCCCACACTTGTAACACAGATCAACCAACCGTTCATATTGGAACTTAACCCATGTCTTATTCCCCTCCGCTTTCTAGAGCCAAAAGCCTGGAACAAGAGGATTGGCAGTATTGACTAGAACTCTCACTCGCATGTATCACTGAGCTTGGTTTGGACATTCATACTAAAGGACCTCGCCAACCTTGCCGCCTAGTTTTTTAGTATTCTCCTCTATGCACAAGTTGGTAGCTCCACATCCACTTCCTCAATGCCAAGATCCCCTGGCCATTGCTTAATAGAAAAGCATTGCATCACGACAGACCAGGGACCATTATTGAGAATCTTGGTAGCCATATCTTCATCCTGCACAATGATAGAGAACAAATTTTCCTGCACCCATATGATTTTTGCCTCACCAAAATCCTTCCAGGCAAATCTTAGAATGTTCTTTGCGGCACCACAATTTGGCATTTTTTCTGCGATGACTACCCCCACCAACTTGGGTCCATGCTTCAAACTTGATAGGCCAAAAGATTCCTCTAATTGGACCACAAGATCGTTAGTCGCGCTTGTTGCCATCGGTATAGTTGACAGTATTAGGTTGTTGTACTGTAACAAGGGAAAACGTTGCCCGTCTGCTTTGTGGTGGACCAATAAAAGGCTACAAACTCTTTGTAAGTGCTCAAATGTGAAAAAGATTTGAAGACCTCAACGAGGGTTGTCCGTATTTGAAATAGCCATAAGAGATTAGGGTTATAAGAGCATATTGCAGTAAATAATGTCGTACAATTACAGATCTAGGGATTTAATTCTTGTATGGAGGTAGTTGAAGCCACACTTAGTGAGATGGGAGTCTTAGGTTGGTAGGAGCAGTTATGAGGGAACTAGGGGAGCAATAAAGGGCTCTGGTATTGTAGAAAAAGCTAGTGGAGCAATAAAGGCCAACCACAAACCAGAGGGGATTGATGAGGAGTAAATGATTCAATAGAGTAATAGCTCAGAGATTCAGAGAGAGATTTGGAGAAGAAAAGTAGCAATTAAGGCTAATTCTCACTAGAGAGAGGGGAAGCTCTCACAGAGGAGAGGGAGGCTCTCACAAAGGAGAGAAGTTACACATTCATAGATCCTCGCAAAAAATTAGACAAATCGGAAACCGTTTCGATATCTAATTGTGTCCTATAAAATCAATGAACACGATACTTCAAGAAAGTACTAAAATTTCAATAATTCAATTGAGTGGTCAAATGATATCGGATTCAAGTAATTTTTTTTGTAGAGATGATATTTGGATGAGTGTCTACAAAATAGATGGTTTGGATTAGTGAAATACAATACGGAGTGGGCCCTACATGGGTGTCCCTCAAATAAGCTTATTTAAGGGATCCCTCAACTGAAGTTCCCTGTTATAATATATATACATATATACATATATGTGTATATACGTGTATCTGTCGGATGCACAATGGGGTCATTGGGGTCAGTTGACCCCATGCAATTAGTTCAAATGTGCATATTTGATGATTTTTTTATATTTTTAATATATGTGATGGCTAGGGCATGGGCATATTTGATGACTTTTTTTATGTGATAGCTAGGAAAGCAAAGAGGGAAAAACAAATGAAACTTAGTTTTCATTTTCTAGCTAGGAAAGCAATTAGAGTAAAAATACTTCAATGAAAATACTATTGTTTAATTTTGTTCATTTATTTTTGTCAAAGAAAATGTATGGAGACACTTATATATGCATATATACATATTATATATATATATATATATATATATATATATATATATTATAAATAACAATTATTCTCCTATCCGGATGTATTAACGTGTGGAACGTACGGATGCCATTGTAAACAGGTAGGAAAGCAGGGAAGGGCAGTACAAAATATATGACGTCTGCATGATAATAACATCCGGATGTCCGCATATGAGAATTTATGTTATAAATAATATAGGCACATATATATATATATATATATATATATATATATATATATATATATGCATATATACATACAGTACATATATTTATAATATATATATATATATGTGTGTGTGTGTGTGTATAGGTGTATATATGTATAATAAATAAATAAAAGGAACCAGTATAGCCTAACGGCTATACTGCGTTTTAAGGTTTTTATTATTAATAGTATAGCCGCGTGGCTATACTATTAATAAAAAAATTAAAAAGACCTCAGTATATCTGTGCGGCTATACTATATAAAAAAATTTTAAAAAGGGACCCAGTATTACATCGCACCCATACTATTTATTAAAAAAAAAAAACCCGCCTAGCGCCTAGGCGACGATTATTTTTATATTTTTATATTTTTAAATAGTATAGCTGAGCGCTATACTGTTAGTTTAAAAATTAAAAACCGTTGTATAGCCGCATGGCTATAATTTTTAAATTTAATATATATACACATATATTATTTTTATAACATGTATATGAAATATGTGTATATATGTAATATACTATATATATTATATATATATATATATATGTATATGTGTACATATACTATGTACATATATAATATATGTATGTATATGTACATTATAGTATATATGTATTTATCTATAATATAATATAATACAGGTGTATTATATAATAATAATAATAATACATGTTATTATTATTACAATATAATATATGCATCTTATACATTGGTAAGCATGAGACTAGTTAATCCTCTCTTTTCATATGAGTTTATTAGTCCCCTCTTAAGGATGTGTTTTTGGTGGGCCCGGTATTAGCAATCTCATTTAAAACAAGGATTAGATTAAACAAAATTGGGACTAAATTTAGTCCAAGCTAGACCAAGCCAAGCCTGTGTAACAAACAGCACTTGAAGATATTTTAGTTTAGGACCAGCTTTAAATTAAAATATGATTCCTTTTAGTGTTAAAAATTAAAAAACAACAAGGACAATGATACATCAGATTGCTCAAAACGAAAAATTATGTTGTAGACCAAAGGGGCAGCAGCAAGGTAAAATGAAAACAAGCTGCAATACCAGTTAACCAAAATGGAAATCTTAAGAGATCTTATTTAAGAAATACATCTAATTTGTCCAATCTTTACTGATAGCATGGCCTGCTAACCAAATCCCTGAGAAAGCCCATCAATTTCTCATAATCCTGGTGACTCAAGATTAACCAATAACTTCTCCGAGAACATGACTTAACAAACATACACTTCTACAATTGCAGAAACTAGCAAAGAAATCCTCTCATTTCAATTAAATGCGAAAACAAAAAGGAGCTAGCCCACTAAAGAACAAGCTATGTACATTGAGATTCAATTGTCTAGTATAATCATTTAAAAAGTACACAAAAATGGAACAGCTACAAGCATACATGGAAAGTAAAAACATGACCTAGATCTGATTTTACGAAAGCAAAACATGGCGAAGAACTTAAGTTTGGGAGAGGTTGAGACCAAATTATACTCAAAATATGTCACTATAGGCAAAGACTAATTGTTTACAAATCTTCAACATAGGTGAACTGAAAATCAGGTGCTTAATTCATAGTATGAGTCCCAATAGAACTGATGAAATCTCAAATTGAAAAGCTAGGGTTTCTGATATAAGGAGCAATAAAGACGTATAAGAGGAGATCTTATATCTTATGCTTCATCTAAAAAGTTGAACAAGACATGTAATTCAAATATTAAAAAAACAGAACAAGAAAAAATGAGCTTGAAGCCAATGCATAGGAACTCACCAATTTGGTAGGTAGTGGCAGGAATAGGGACTCCAACTCTGGAGCTGTTTGAATACACAACTACAATAAAGATGACAGGACCAGACCCGAATTCCGCCCCGGAACCCGAGACGGACCCTGCTAATGTTCCCACATCAACCCATGTCGGGCCCACAAACTAAACAAGTTCCCTCTTCCCGAAACAAAAGAGAAAGGGGCCAAGACTTCTGCCGAAAATCGGGCAGAGTCTCCCCTGAAAGAAGGACTATCCCAAAATTTCAACGTGTTAGAACACAACAGAAAATAATTATCCCAACAGCCAGCATGCATACAATATACATCACAGGCCTCCGGCCAACAAATTCAACCCTCAAGGCGATACAAAGCAATTCTAAGAATATGTGAATTCAAGCAACATAATTCAAAGTTAAAGATCAAGACAACGAGTCCTACAAATTCAGTCGAAGCTCGAGAAGAGAAGCGCTCAGCCGAACAGTGTCGAAGCAACGACTATGGCCTGGGGGGTGCAAAACAGAAAGAGTGTGAGTGGACAAAAACAAAGTTTTACAATACTTAAGTCAAAGTACTAACCCCACAGTTTCAAAACAATGTAAACCATGCAATTGAAATTCACTATATACGTACTTGATTCAAAACCTTTCCGAACATGTAACCCTTTTCTTTCCTATTCCCGAGGCATAACCTCCCAAATCAAACCCATGTAGGTATATATAAAAATATAAAATAGGAGAACAAGATAAACGTGAGTAAGAAAGTATCATAAAACCCCATAAACCAAAACAACATTTAAAATCCCAAAGATCTCGATCATGCCAAGAAAACCAAACTCGACAACAATATAGAAATCCATTTCAAGAGTCAAAATCCAATAAACTCAACACATCAAATACTGTAGTCAAATCAAGCACACTGCTTCCCAATCTTCTCCACTCTCACAACCACGTGCTCACAAGCACGACAAGCGAGGAATGATCCTCACTAAAAGAAATATGAATACGAAGGTACTAACACACGCGTATACGTATAATACGACCTCAACACCAAACACAAGTACCAGGGGAAAAATATCCAATAGGCGATCATTTGACTGGACAGGTACAGCCTCCTCGAGACCCCGTGCCCAGGGTTGAGCAGTCCAAATGGGACTAAACTCACAGGTCTATATGGTAGAAACCTCACTACCATACCTCTGAAACAAGTCCTACGCCCGCAGACTACCCCGTTAAGGGTCTACAGCTACACCCCGTTAAGGTATGCACCAGATCGAACCATATTCAAGTGACCATACCAAATCCAGGTAACTGTATCAAGAACAGGGGAAGGTACATAACAAGGTGCTAACCGCACTCAAATCAATCTCCACGCGATAATCAACATATACATATTTAATCACAATGTACCCAACCCCAAAACATCAGAACCCGGACATATACAAGTCCATCAATCAAATATATATACTCAAAATCAGGACATCACCGTCCCAAACATATATTCAATACTTAAAATAATCACAAGTGTCAAATAACCATATATCATTCTATAATCAAATAAAATCTCATGATCACCCAATATTCCATATTAAAAACGTATTGGAAGCTCAAGTCCAGAAAACATCAAATCCAAATCCAAATTCGACATAAGTCCCAAAATAATAGTATAGATAACTATTCTTAAAAGTATAATATCCAAACCCCGAAACGTTTATTCAATATATATATATATAATATACATAACAATCCTTTAAAAATACAACTGAAAGCCAATTCCGTATACATATACGTCTGGACGTTTAAACGTCCCCAAAACCCCATATTCAAAATATCTAGTCAAGGTATACATATATATATATATATATATAATAACTCATTAACATAAATATCCGGACGCTTAAGCGTCTGTAACCCAAACCCAAAGTATATTTATAGTACGCACCACGATTCTTAAAATATAGCTCAATTATATAAATAAAATATAATATAAAAATTCTTTAAATATAATAACCAAAACCCGAGGCTTACGTAACTCTCATATATGTAATATAATCCATAATATTTTTACCGTATTCAAATCGTACACAAAAACCACCGGACGTCACTACGTCCCATTCAATACTTAAAAGTATATATAATCATAAAATATGACCATCAGGGCCCCACATAAAAACCGGCAACCCAAACCATTCATAAGCCTCAATGCAAATCCTTTTAATATATTTCAACCAAAGTCAAAACCCAGACTTAAACCATTATAAAACAAATCCCGATAAACTCAATCGTCAAATCCGAGATTTACAACAATCACTAAATCCCATTTTCTATGCATTTGCATTCAATCATTCAAATCATGCTCATTTGAAAACAAAGTCCACTCACCATTACTCCCACTCTGCATAACCCTAAGAGGGTCCCACCAGCTACGTATGCGGTGCCAGAGTACCTAAAGCGATAGATACGAGGGTTGGATTAATACAGTGAACCGAACGAGAACTTAAAAACAAACCCTAACTCTTTCTCGGGACTCAAAGTAACCACGTACGTCGTACGGAGAGTTTCTAGGGTCAAACTACGTCTTTTAACAAGTGTGACCGCCCCAGAAGACTCACGGTCAACCGGCGGTCAAACATCCCGTTTCGGTCAACCCGGGCCCGCGGAGTCCACGACCTCCAAATTGATCCGGACATTACTAGAACTCAAACAAAGTCAACTACGTGGCAAGGCGACCTTGGGAGACCCTCAGTCGACCCTGGTCAAACTTGGTCAAACTAACCTGACTAGGTTAAACTGGGCTCGTAGGTCCCATGACCTCCAAACTTACATCCGAAAGTTCCTACAGGTTCAACATGACCTAAACAACGTGTCCTGAAAGTTTGGTCACAATCGAACGATTGGATCGCTCACGATCACACGATCGAATCGCTTACGATCACACGATCAGACGTTATAGTTTAAATCAAGCTTTAAGTCATTGATCCGGAGCATCCGGGACTCCGAATCACGATCCATCAATTCCTATACGATCCTTGAAATACGAGAAACCACATACGTGAATTCAGATTCAATTCTACGGTCTGAGCCCATCAAACCCAAACAACGTGTAATAGGCGTACATTGGTTCGATAGTCAAACGACGTCCGAATCAAGATCCGCGCACATGTACGCTTTCACAACGACAAGAGGATCGTGTAGGAACTGAGAACCACCACCACACCACCACCATGCGCCGCAACACGCACCGCCGTGGGTGGTAGGTGTCTTGAGCAAATTCCGACAACAGAAATTCTTCGATTCTCACGACAACCCATATACCAAAATGTTCAGGCCAACTCCAGGAGTCCAGAACCGCCACGAACCGGCCAAGAACCGGTCACGAACTGGCTAAAAATCTAATTGAAAATTCGGCCAAAATGGGGTTTTCAGATCCGATCGCGAAACCACCAAATCGATCCCCACGAACCCCAGAAACAGATAGAGGACGAAGAGAGGGTTTGAAATCATACCTTGCGCGACGGAGGAAGTGGTCGAAGACGGCGGCGCAACGCTGGACAAAACTGGCTTTGAACCAGTAGCTACCGTTGGTAGGATTCAAGCTTTCCGGCAATGAAAAGCGGTGGGACTTAACGGCGAGGTCGAGCCGGTCCTTTTGCGACATGTCTCACGTCCGGTTGTGGTCTGTGTGCCGACAACGAGGAGAGAGAGAGAGTTGGAGCTGAGGGAGAGAGGAGAGAGACGCGCGGGTGAGGAGAGAGAGAGTTTACTTGCTTTCTGATTGGTCCACCTGTCTTTTTATAATATTTTATTCAATTTCGTAAATTACCATTATGCCCTTTGCGTTCTAAAACTCGTATTGGAACGTGCCACCCGTCAACGGACTCATTTCGACGAGCCGGACGCAATGGCGCAACTCGTTTCGCCAAATTCCGTTTCGAAAATAAAGTGGACCAAAATGCCCCTTAATTATTTAATTCCAATTTTTCTTAATTAATTCCTTAAATTTCATTTTAATTACTCAATAATATTTATTCATTTTAATTAACTTATTTTATTTATAAAATTGGTCAGGGACGTTACAAAAGAAAACCACAACTAGTGAATTATTCTGAAATAAACTCAACTATCTCTAAATCTATTGAGTACAATCTGCTACCTTAGATACATAACAGGAGAAACTCCATATAGTAGAACAATAGGAGGGAAATAAAGAAAATAAAGAGGGTATCTTGTTTTTCATTCAATAGTAAGCTCTATGGGTTATGTCGCAGCCCATTGCGCTACAGTCGGGTTAGATATGCATAATTAGCAAGCATTTCATACTGGAAAAAAAAAAATCAATATCCAAGAAATTAATATAGGTATTTGCAGTCATCAAATAAGTTAATGTGTATAACAGATTCCTAGAAACTTATTGCTTCAAATGAGAATTTGGTTTGGTTTCAAAAAGCAGAAAGCAATTCCTTATAGCTAAATCTTTTAGCCAAATCAAAATGGCTACTGCTACATCAAACCAGAGAAAAAGAGATAATCCAAGAAGGGAAGAGTTCAAAAGCATACCAGGGATGGACCAATGTGTAATCTGGTGCAAAGCAAGTAGTCATTGCTTCTGTGCTCCACAATGACATGCACTTGTCAATAAGTCAAGGCATTTAATCATAAGACCCACTCTTTTCTTAGGCATTTTCCTACAAGCAGGAAAGCAAAAAACATAAATGTCCAACTTCAAAATCCTAGTCATGTTAGAAAAACTCAACCAAAGGACATAGTATAATGTATAACAGCAACCTTTAGAATACTCGCTTCTTCTCAGTTGACTTTTAAACACTGGCAAAGAGATCTTTTAAAATGGAAAAAAGGGGAATACAAAATTACATCAATAATAGATACTTATTCACAGTACATATAACCAAATATCTTTTGCAGACCAGAGACCTTATCAATTTAAGTGAATGCATTGAAGTCCTCCTGACATATGAAAAGAGAAGGAAAAAAATTTATAATTCAAGGGGCTTTAAAAATTAAGTTTCAAAATAATTTTTAAAAGGCACAACAAAGAACTAAAATTGTGGCACAAATTTTTATTTCTAATAAAGAGGGAAAACAACAGATGCTCAAACCTGCCATCTGCAACAATAGATTCACAGCCTAGCGTTAGTCCCTTGGTTGTCTGAAGGGGCCTTGCTTCAGTGCCTTCAAACTTTCCAAAAGTGCAAGTTGTATTTTCTAAGGAGGTGACGACTCCTTAAAACTATTGCCTCCTTATAGCAAGGAGAATGAAAGGCTGCCCTAGGATAAAAGCAACAGATGTCAATAGTGTTTTGGCTATCAAATAAGACAAAGAGAATTTTCTGGACAAAGGAGCAAAGGCTGGTAGAAACGGTCAAATTGTACCATTGGCATGACAGGTCATTCAGGTGGACCAGCAGCACGGAATGAAATGCAATGCATGATTTTACGTTTATTGAGTAATGCCAAAGCTGCTTTGTTGAAGAGAAACCTGTAACATCCAGACCCTAAAAAGGGTTTAAATAAATTTAAAATAAGGAAATAAATAAAATTAAAAGAATTAAATAAAACAATTTGAATTAATTAAGAATTTTTGGGAATTAATATAAAATGTAATATTTAAAGGGGCAAAAAGGTCAATTTAATTTTTGGAAAATAATTTGGCGAAACGAGTTATGCCGTTGTGTCCGGCTCGTCGATACGAGTTTGTAGACACGCGGCACGCTCAATTCCGAGGCGTAACGAATATAGAAACCTCTAAAAACAAGAAGGGCAAAATTGTAATTTTAACATTTGTATTTTAAAAAACCTAATCCCCACGCTGGCCAACCTGTGCGCGCGTGTTCACCCCTCACATTTCCCTTCGTCTTCCCCGATAAACCCTCCCAGCTCTCTCTAGAAACAGTGGCAACGCCACTGATTCCGGTGCCGCCAGGCCACGCCGCCACTCCAAACCTCTCCCAAACTTCGTCTCCTCCTCTTATCAGCCCTTCTCACCTGGTTTTGCTGCTCAAAAATCATCCAAAAACCCTACCCAAAACTGCCATTCGAAGCCGGCTATTCCAGTCACTAATCCAGCCAACCCGGCAGTTACCGGCTGGGTCACCACCTCTGAAACACCTCCCCAACCCTCTTCTATAAAACTCCTTAAGGATTCGGCCCATTTCCACCTCAAAACCCCATATCGAAACTAGAATTTTCTAGGTTTTTATGGTCACAAATCCGGCTGTTCGAGGCACTTTCCGCCCAAATTGGCCAACCACCTAGTTAGGTAAATTATGCTTGTTATTTTGGTATAAATTATGCTCGGTGATTTGGAGTTTGTCCTACGTCGAAAAATTGCTTTGGACACCCAACGCGCTGCCAGCGTGTGTGGCAGTGCATGGGCCCACTTGTGGCGGCCCAAATCCATTCCTAAATTATCCTCTCGTCGTCTTGAGCAAGACAGTACGCTCGAATTTGAAATTGGATATCGTATGACAGTCGAACGGATTTTTGCCTAATAGTCAATATTCGGTCGATATCTTTGGACCGTTAGATCGATTCCAATTTCAAATATGTCTTTCCTTGAACCTCTAGGATGCTCCGATTCATTGACTTAAAGTTTAAATTAACGAAAACCATCCGATTGTGAGAAATCCGACCATTCGATCGAGACCAAACCTTTAGGACGTGATTAGTTGACTTTGTTGGACTTTAAGGAACGTTCGGATCCAAATTGGAGGTCGTGGGCCCCGCGGTCCCGGGTTGACCAAAATGGGAAGTTTGACCGTCGGTTGACTGTGTATCTTCCGAGGTGGTCCCACTTGTTGAAAGACGTAGTTTGACCCTAGGAACTCTTCGTTTGACGTGCACACACACTTCGAGTCCGGGAAAGTTAGGTTTTCGTTTTAAAGTTTCGTTCGGTGTACGTTTTCTAATCCAATTCTAGTATTCCTCAAAATAGGTGATCCGGCTCAGCGTACGCACCAAGCGAGACCCCCGTAGGATCAATCGTTCTGGGACTACTTTATGAGTGGACCTTATTTTAAACATACATTATTTTTAAGAATTCATATCATTGCATATTAAGTGATTTATATTAATTCTTGATAATTTAATAGTGTTTTGTATTAAAATATGCTATAATTGGATTTTATAATATACGTTCGGATTTCGAGACATTTTGCTTAGGTTGAAATTGAACCCATGCTTTTAGACTTAAAGACTTATTATATTATATATTTGAGTACATTGCATATTAAATTAATTATATTGATTATGAGATTTTAGTATAATGTTATATCGAATTATTATATTTTGGATTTCATGACTTATGTTTGATTCTCGAGGCATTCTGCTTAAGGTTTGGATTGAACTCGTTCTTTAAGACTTAGAGTTTTATTTTATTTCTTATACGTATATGTGTTTGGTTGAAAAGTATAATTTGTCGAGTATGGGATTAAATTGTTGTTTTATTATCGTTTAATAGTATTCTATGAAGTTCTTGGTTCATATTGTTTATTGAGAATTTCAATCACTTTATGGTATTTTATATGTTTCTCGGTTTGTATTGGATACTTAAGACCATATTATTGATTTAATATTGTTTTATGACCTTTTGGAAATTTCGGGAACAATTGAGAGTTTTGATTTTTGGGATTTTAGTTATGTTTATATAATTATTTTTGAGTCCTATCCACTTATGCTTATTTGTTATTATGGTTACAGTTTATATGGGGTGTCATGGTATGTGGGGTTGGGTTTGGTTAAAATGTGAGTTGGTTGTTGAGAACACCACCCTATGTACCTCCCCTGGATTTGGTTATGGATGATGGATATGGATCGGATTGTGATATGTTCCGGGCACCCTTGGCCGGTTGTGCCGAAGGCCTTGGCAGGCAGTCTACGCGCGTAGGACTTAGTTCAGCCGCACTAGTATTGAGGATTCTGCTGTGCGTGTCTGGGAGCCCAGTCCCCCGGTTGGATGGCTCGTCCCTGACCACATGGTTGTTGAGGATTCCTCCATGTGGCTCATCTAAACAATCCCCTGGTTGGATTGTTTCCTCGGTACAAACTCTTGGTGTTGATGTCGGTATTACATACTTATATATATATATATATATATATATATATATAGTTTAATATATAATTTTATTCTTATATTCTTATATATATTACTATATTATTATTATTAATCCTTTCTTGTTTTCTTTTCGGTGTGGATACTTCCTTGCTCGCAATGTCGTGGGGCATGCGTTTGGTGAGATGAGTGGTTTGGGTTGGGGAGTGTCGAATTGGTTTTCAGAAGGGTTGTTTTGGTTTGGATTTTCTTCGTTTTGGGTTTCTTTATCTTTTTCTAGTGAACCTGGTTTTATTTTTTATTATATATATGTTAAGTTGGTTATTAATTTCGAGTATGCTCATATAAGTGTGGTTTTGTTGGATTTTCCTCGTTTTGGGTTTCAACTATCATTCTCATATCTCTATAAGTTTGGTTGTTTGTTCAGGAGTCAAGGTCGGGTGTTTAAGTAAATTTTGGGCTTTTCTATCGGTATTAAGTTATTCCGTTTTTATTGCGTTTAAGTTCACTTATATATTTATGTAAGTACTAATTGCATGTTTCCTCATTAGTTTCAAACGGTAGGGTTATACGTTTTGTTTTTAATTGTACAAAACTTTATTTTTGTCCACTCACATTTTTCCTGTTTTGCACCCCCAGACAATAGTGATCCTTGCTGAGCAGTGAGCTGAACCTCGCCTTCCGAGCTCGAGCTTAAGTAGGTTTTCTTTGCTGCAAACTTTCTTTTAAATTTGCATTCGGAGTTGTAAAACTTAAATTCTGTTTAGTATGCTCTGTTATTGCCCATTAGGGTCGAATTCTAAGGCCGGAGGTCGTAAACTAAATCTGTGTGCTGCCGTTTGGTTGTGTTTCCTGCAAGTTTAAATTTTGGGAAAAGTCAAATTTTCAGGGGAGACTCTGCCGAACTTTCGGCAGAAGTCTCGACCCTCCTTTCTTGTAAATTTGTAAAAGAAAAGGTTCTAAACTAGTAAATGGGCCGGCATTTGTTTAATGTCATAAAAACCACAAGGTCGGTCTCGGGTTCCAAGGAATTCGAGGCCGATCCTGTCAAAACCAATCAAGACAATCTTTTTGTAAGGACCACAATAAGCCAACTACTTAAAACTAATCTAAATCCTTTTTGAGCAAGCTTATTACAAGAAGTTAAACAGATGTCAAAGAAAGCTAAAAACTAATTAATTAAGACCTTAAATATATGTTCCATTTAAGGGTTTTAACAAAAATGGACAAATAGGAAGGCTAAATGTTAAAATAGTTCAGTCTCTCTAAAATTGGACAATCTAATCCAGTTGCTGTCCGATAATGACATGACATTACTCTTATGTCACTGTCCAACAGTAACATTGAAATTACTATTCGATAGTGACATAAGAGTAATTTCATGTCACTGTCGGACAATGACTAGATCAATTTGTCCAATTTTAGAGGGGCCGAACTATTTTAACAATTTGTCTTCTAGGAAGGATTTTTGTTAACGTTTGATGTTCCATTTATTTGTCCTAGTCACTGTAACTTTTGCTTATGGTAACCCCCTTCATCCTCACCTTTTTTGCTTTCTATTACGACCAAGACTTCAAGCTTCTTTCGTTATAATTACTGTTTTTTTAAGGGTTATAATTATTGTTATATGATGACAATAGTGTTAATTATTCAAAATGGATCACCAAGGAAGTTGCTCACACTCAATGATAAGGCTAAGACAACACAGAAAAACAACCCAAGCTTTGCATAACTTTATTACATATTCATGTCTGATCTCAATTTTCCATGTGTTTTTTAAAATTTATTGAATTGATATGGTAACCAAAACATATTCTAGTATGAAGGGATTCTTAACTGATAAGAAAATTAGTTAAAGGTGGGGTGAATTGTTTGCAAGATACAAGGATCCGGAAAAATTATAGCTATGGGTAAACTGTAACATCCCGAACCAAATTAAAATAAATAATTAAATAAAAATTTTATTTAGTAAGTTAAGGGTAAAAAAGTCATTTTAAGTTTGGGAAAGAATTTGGAGAAGCGAGTTGCGCCGTTGCGTCTGACTTGTCAAAACGAGTCCGTATACGGACAGCACGATCAATTCTGAGTTGTAACGATCAAGAAAAGGTCTGAAAAAAAATTCCAGATTTGTACTATAGCAGCTACAATACCGCTACAATAAAAAAAAAGCCATTCCCCCGCCCCGACGGCTCACACTCCACCCCTCATGTTTTTCTCTCTTCACAACTTTGATTGGCGACTTCTCCCTACTCCAGTGTCCGTTTCAGGTGATACCGGTCCAAAAATCTTCATCTCTTCATCCTCTACACTACCTAGCCCTTTTCCCCGATAAATTTTGAGCTTTTTCGCTACTGGGAGAGAGAGAAGTTTCGGGATTTTTCCCGACTCCAGCCACGCGATTCCGGCCACTTTTTCCGTCGACCGAGGTATGGATCCTCATCCCCTCTATGTCCTCTTGATGTTTTAGTAGGTAGTTTCGATCAATTTGGGGTTTTGGATGCTAGATTAGAAACCTAGGTTTTGTCTGACTTTGAGTGAGTTTTCCGACCACTTCCCGGTCAAATTGGAGGTCGACCTAGTTGAATAAGTTGCTCCTCTAGTTGTCCTTGACGTTTTGGCATAGGTATTGCCTGGTGTTTCGAGAAATTTCCGTCGCTGGAAATTTCTCAAGACACCCAAATCTGCGAAGCCCGTGTGGCTGCTCGTGGGCCCATGTGTGGTGGCCCAATTTGTCCTAAAATATTCCCCGTGTCGTCCCGAGCACGACGGTGTGCTCGGATTCCAATTTGGTTAACAGTCGAACGGATTTATGCTTATAAGGCATTATCCGGGATCGGTTCCAATTTCCAGTATGTTGATCTATGTACCTCTAGGATTGTGTAGAAGCTCGTGGATTGAGAATCGGAGTCCCAGATACTCTGGATCAATGAGACTAAGTTTAGGCAAAACGATCACCGTCTAATCGTTTGATTGGCTTAGTTTCGACCGCTCGATCGAGACCAAACTTACAAGACATACTTAGTAGAGTTTCTTGAACCCATAGGAACTTTCGGATTGGAAATCTGAGGTCGTTGGCCCCGTGGGCCTGATTGACCAATATGGAATAGTTTGACCGGATAGTTGACCCATTATCTTTTGAGACCGTCCTGTCTTTTGGAAAGTACTAGAATAGCCTTACGACTTGTGGAATGTTTATGTATTGTGTTTTAATGTTGATATTTGGAATACTGTGGATGTGTTTGGATTATATGTTTCTGAGAGTTGTTGTCTATTTGTTGATTATATAATTGGGTAGTGGGTACGGACGCTACTATTGTCCAGTTGGTTATGTATGTGGAGTTGGAGTCCTTGGTTGTGTTGGGTTGTGAAAGCGAGCCTTTGGGACTCGGCTTTGTTTTGGGCAAGTGTATGCGAGTGGAGTTGTGAGCTTAGTTAGTTTGGAGTTGGGCCACACGTGGTGTTGGATAATACCGGCGTGTGTGCTTACTTTGATAATAGATACGGTACCCACACGTGGTGTTGGAATTTCCGGCGTGTGGAGGACCCATTTGGTTACTTTCACTCTACTACACATGGCGTTGGAATTTCCGACGTTTAGTAGAGGTCCGGGCACCTTTGGGCTTGTGTGCCATAGGCCTTGGCGGGCAGTTGAGCCACACGTGGCGTTGGATAGTACCGGCGTGTGGGCTTCTTTAGATATTGACTCTGGTTACTTTATCACACTTGGCGTTGGATTTTCCTGTGTGTGATAAAGAATCTGGACATATTGATTTGTCTGGATCTGCATTGAGCTTGCTCTGCAGGGTTCAGTCCTGATCTTCCCCAGCCACCTGCCAGATTTGACTGCACAGTTGGTTGGACAGTTTCCTCATCCCTCGGTTGCCTTCAGAAAATATATATTGTTGCCTTCGGAAAGTTATGATGGTTGCCTTTGGTCGAAATTAAAGTAACTAAGAGTCGAGTTTTAAACTTAAGCTTGTTTTGATTTGATATTATTATTTGAATCATAAGTATTGGTTTAAAAGAACTACGTGTGTCTTGATCCCTTAATAAGGGTATGTAGGCAACCTAGGTTGAGCTAGGTGCAGCCGCGGAGTAACTATTTGAGCTTTGACTAGTTTTGGTTTACTAAGTTTTAGTAATTGATTGAATTTGAGTCGGAGGCCTATTTTGAAAATTCTGTGTGCTTTAAATTGTGCGTGCTGAGGTATGGATAGTTTTAAACTGTGTTTTTGACAGGTGAAAATTTTGGTAAATATCCGTTTTTCAGGGGAGACTCTGTCGAAATTTCAGCAGAAATCTCGGCCCTTTTTGCTTTGTCTCTGGAAGGGAAAATGTATTCTTTAGTATGTGGGCCCGGCATCGGTGGGATGTCAAAAAAACCACAGGGTCGGTCTCGATTTCCGAGGAATTCGGGGCCGGTCTTGTCATAAACACAAACGAAATAAAGAAAGAAAAAGTAAATTGGCAGAGGAAAAGAATAAGAAAAACATAAAGAAAGAGGAGAGACGCTGAGGGATAGGCGCCAAAAAAAGGAAACAGAGAGAGAAGGAAAAGAAAGAAAAAGGAGAGAGAGAGAGAGAAGGTATAATGTAGAAAAAATAAATAAAGAGGAAGAAGAAAACCGACGGAGGAAAAAAAATAAAAATAAAAAGAGAGAGAATGGACAAATGTAGGAAAAAAAAACAGAGAGAGGAGAGAAGGAAAAGAATGAAAAGGAAGAATAAAAAAAAGGACAGAGAGAATGGATAAACACAAAAGAAAAAAATACCATCCCCATCCCGTCCTCAACCAGGGATTTTTAAAATTCGAGGATCTCCATACCTGCCCCTGATTTTCCCTTGAAATCTTCCCCCGTTAAGGTCGGGTAACCTACGAGGAACCAACCTGGCCGGGATTTTTGCCATCATTATCTAAGACTCTCAAACTCAGCACCAACTATGTCTAACTTAGTTTCGTTTACTTTCTCATCTCCTTCAGGAGTAAGCCAGAGAATATCCCAAGCTTCTCTTGAGGTTTCACAGTTTTCTATGTAAGCAAACTGATCATGGTTCACAGCAACAAACAAAGCATTCAAGGCTTTCCTATTAGAGTTGACAAGGGTCTGTTCTTCAACAGTCCAATCATCCTCCTCTTTTAATTCATGTTCCCAAAGGGATTAATGATGGTTGGAGGATTCCAGCCATCTATAGTCATTTTCCAAGCCTTAGAATCTAAGGCAAGTAAGAAAGCACGCATCTTGTGTTTCCAAGCAGAGTAGTATTCACCATTAAAAACTGGTGAGTGAGCCACAAAGCCATGAGCTCTATCTCTTTCCATAGAGATGACTTAGAGTCGGATCTACACTAATTAAAATGTAGTGACAGCTCTAATACCAATTGTAAAGCCAGTCGAAATCAATGTGAATGTACTTGCAGGAATTTTATATGTATGCAATCATACTCATATTGTCCACTGATCAACAATGGTGAAGCAATAAAAATAGTTTTTTGGATGCTCAAGAGCAAATTACAAATATTTCAAAAACTTGAACTAGGTCAGCATCAGATTTGGAAAATATGAAGTTTCTGTTTTTAATGAAAAATGGTTGAGCTCTAAGAGGAGAGCAAGTTGGTATACATAGAAATTTTGAAAACTAGTTTCAAAATAAGAGTTTGAAATAATACCAAGAAGATCTGAACAAGAATGAGTGGTTTTGAGATAAAGTAGAAAGAGTCGTTGGGATTAATAGCCACAGAAACTTAGAAGTCAAAATCTGTAAGAAGACAACTTTTGATACGGATTGATACCAACAAACATAGATCAATACAAAACGAGATGGACAAGACGAAAGATGATGTGAACAGTTCCGTGGAAACCAAGAGAAATATTGCAGCAAATGCAAAATTAAAAGATGGATCAATACTAGTGAGAATGGAACTCAATCATCTCCAACGAACAACCCCAACCATCTCTAGCCCAAACCATGTCATGTCTGATCTCAATTTTCCATGTGTTTGTGTTTTAAAAGTTTATTGAATTCATATGGTAACCAAAACATATTCAGGTATGAAGGTTCTTAACTGATAAGCAAATTAGTTAAAGGTGGAGGTGAATTGGTTTCAAGATACAAGGATCTGAAAAAATTATTTCTACGAATAAACACGGAGGAAATAAGGAAATAAAGAAAGAAGAAGAAAACTAGCAGAGGAAAAGAATAAGAAAAACATAAAGAAAGAGGAGAGATGCAGAAGGGATAAACGTGAAAAAAAAAAAGCAAATAGAGAGAGAATGAAAAGAAAGAAAAAGGAGAGAAGGTATAATGCAGAAAAAATAAATAAAGTGGAAGAAGAAAACCAGTGGGGGAAAATAAGAATTAAAAAAAAAAGAAAAAGGAGAGAGAGAGAGAATAGATAAATGCAGGAAAAAAGAAGAAACAAAGAGAGGAGAGAAGGAAAAGAATGAAAAAAGAAGAATAAAAAAAGGAGAGAGAGGGGATAAACGCAGAAAATATTAAATAGGGAGAGGATATAAGGAAATAAAGTAGAAGAAGAAAACTGGCGGAGGAAAAGAAGAAAAAAACAAGGAAAAAGGAGATAAAGAGAAGTGAGAAGGAAAAGAAAGAATGAATGAATAATAAAAAAGAAAAATGAGAGAGAGAGAGAGAAAACGAATGAGAAAAAGGAAATAGAGAGATAAGAGAGAATGAACAAAAAGAAAAGGGTAGAATAAAGGAGAAAGAGAGGAGTGAACTATACATAAAGGGCAAAAAGAGTCAATAATACTACTCTCTGAAACTTAATTTGGTTCATAAAAAAAGGGTTTTATCAAAAAAGGACAAATAGGAAGGCAAAATGTTAAACAAGTCAAGCATATTTAAAATTGGACAATTCGGTCAAGTCACTATCCGACAGTGACATGAAATTACTCACTCTTAGGTTGTAGGCAGCAGTGGAGTCAGGATTTCAAACTAAAAAAAATACATTTGAAAGCAATCAAAAGTGTGTACATATATAAAGAGCCATTAAACTTAAAAGAGAATAAACTCATCAACTTCTCCTTCCAGCCAGTCTCCTGCAGGTGCTTCCATGGCCGTAGAGAACATGCCACCATTTCCAGTTCCAATCAAACTTACGAGTGATATATATAACTATCAACAATGGAAATATTTTTCTCTTTCATATTTTGACAACCACAATCTTTCTGGAATCATTCATGGAACAGAGCCTCCTCCTGAGCTACTTCAGTCTACCTTTAGTAATTGGTCCGGCAGACATCAAAGGGGTTTGAGTTGGTTCAACAGAGAGCAAAAGGCTTTGAATTGGCTGAAAGCCACTATATCTGAAAGTCTTCAACAAATTGTCATGGCCGGAGCTGACTCTTCACGAAAGGTCTGGCTAAATCTCGAGGAACACTTCGCCCATCTCTCTCATGCTCGCATCTATCAGCTTAAATCTGATCTACACAAAGTCAAGAAAGATCCCACTATTCCGATGGCTGAGTATCTGGAAAAAATCAAACAGCTGGCGACCGATCTTGCAGCCGCCGGTGCTCCTCTGGAAAGTCAAGACCTACTCCATGTACACATCTTGGCGGGATTACCAGAGCAGTACAATCCCGTTGCTACATGGATAAAACACAATCCAGTAAGTAGTTGGGATGACTTGTGCGAGTTATTGTTGAAAGAGGAAATGCGTCTGGATCCACAGCGCACATTACGACTTAGACATACTTCTCCTCCCTCTCCTCCTCAAGAAGAAGAGTACGCAATCGGGATCGATCTGGGAACGACCTATTCCCGAGTAGCCGTGTGGCAGAAGGATCATGTAGAAATCATCCACAACGATCACGGGAACAGGAAGACTGCATCTTATGTTGCCTTCACTGAAACTGATGAGACTCATTTGGTAGGTGATGCAGCATTTAACCAAGTCGTCAGAAACACAGCCAACTCCATCTTTGGTACGTATCATATGTAGGATTAAAGTGCTTTGCTTGAACAAATCCAAAGATTGATTTTGGCTAATATATGTGTTTGCATGAATTTTAGTTTAAGATTTTTTTTTAGAGAGTAAAAATTGTCTAAACTCTCAGTAAGATCCTTCCGAGGTTAAAAAACGTTATGTATTGGTTAAGTAGCTATTATACTTATATTAAATACCTACTTAATTAACTCATGCTATCTGATAGAACTTGGCATCCATTTGCAGATACAAAGAGGTTAATCGGTAGGAGATTCAGTGACGCCTCTGTTCAAAGTGATGTGAAGCTCTGGCCATTCAAGGTCATTGAAGGTCCGGGTGACAAGCCCATGATTGTGGTTACCCACAATGGCCAAGAGAAACAATGTTCTGCTGAAGACATCTCATCCATGGTTCTGGAAAAGATGAGGAAGATTTCCGAGACCTACTTGGGCTCGACTGTGAAAAATGCAGTCATCACTGTCCCTGCTTACTTCAATGACTCACAGCGCCGAGCTACAAAAGATGCGGGCATCTCTGCTGGCCTAAATGTGCTGTGTATTATGAACGAACCAAGTGCTGCTGCCATTGATTATGGCCTTAACAAGAAGGCCGGTTGGAGTAGGCCAAGAAACGTGATGATATTTGATTTGGGTGGTGGCACTTTAGATGTGTCATTGCTTACCATCAGCACTTCTGGTGACTTTCAAGTCAAGGCAACGGCTGGAGACACTCACCTTGGTGGCCAAGACTTCGATAGCAGATTGGTGAACTACTGTGTTGAGGAATTCAAGAGGAAGCACAAATTGGATGTTAGAGGAAATAAAAGAGCTCTTAGGAGGTTAAAAAATGAATGTGAGAAGGCAAAGAATAGACTCTCATTTGAGTCTGACTACGAGGTTGAAATTGACTGTTTGTGTGAGAATACTGATTTCACCATAACTTTTACTCGTGCCATATTTGAACAACTAAACAGGGATTTATTTATCAAGTGTATGGAGCCTGTGAAGAAGTGCTTAACGGATGCTAACATGGACATACGCAGTGTCGATGATGTTGTTCTTGCCGGTGGCTCTACTAGAATTCCCATGGTGCAACAGCTATTACAGGAGTTTTTCAAGGGGAAGGAGCTGTGCATGGCCGTTAATCTGGATGAGGCAGTGGCATATGGTGCCGCAGTTGAAGCCGCAACCTTGACTAGGAATGGAAAAGGGGAGTTTATTCCGGACTACACTCTCAAGGACGTCACTCCCCTTGGAATTGGTTTGGAGGTTGCAGATGATAAGAAGTTCATAAAGTTGATTCCAAGAAACTCACTAATTCCCGTGAAGAAGAAAATAAAATGCTCTATAAAGGATAACCAAGTTTCGGTCGACTTCCGCATGTATGAGGGTGAGAGTAGCATGCCAGCCAATCTCAACTTTTTGGGTGAATGCAGCCTCCGTTACATTCCTCCAGCTCCCAAACTTGTTCATAATTTCGATGTTTTCTTCGAAATTGATCCCGATGGCATCTTGAGTGTCTTCACTGAAGATAAGTCCTCAGGCCAGAAGAATGAGATCATAATCAACCGTGACGGACCGAAGCACTTTGTGGGAATTGAGAGAGAGGTTAGAAATTATAATCAAACTCTGAAATAGAATATATTATAAAATCAAACTCTTTGATATATCTTTACTTGTACCAGGTTATGTTGTTTTAAGGTGAAGTCATGTGTTTGTGATCTACTTCATCCACGGGATACTTGCAGCCCCAATATTCCTTACCAGCTATGGCCGTCTACACTACGCCGCATCGCAGCATTTTGAACTGTTGCATCTGTACTTGTCAACTCAATGATCCTCACCATGCGGTGCCTCACTGTTTTCTTATATTAATGCTTGATTTTACTCTCTATATTTCGTTTAAACTGTGTTAAAGTTGAATATTTTGTTATACAATCTGGTTAAACTACAAATTGGGCCCATTCAGCTGGCGCTGGTATTGCGCTTGACTTCTTTGATGGGCTCATTCGAGCTTGGTTTACTTGTACAATAAACAATTCAAGCTGATTGGGAATGGGTTGAAGAAAATGGACCTTCAACAATCCAACTATGACACCAGAAAGAAACTGTTTTGCAATGTTGAAAAAATAAGAGTGTTGCTAAACGAACCCTAAAATTAACTGAGTACACCCTTTGATCTAAGTACACCCTAATATTTTAATCAAAATGTAAAATTAACTAAGTACACCATATTTAACTACCAAAAATACTTCTGATACACCCTAATACACTCTATCACACAAAACCCTAATACCAATCCTAAACCAAGTTTCTCTTTTTACATGAATTCATGCAATCTTTTCAGATTTTGGGTTTGCATCAAAACCAAGTTGTTGCGGGAGTGGATTTGCTAGCTCCTTCAATTCAAAGCTTAATTCTTCTAAATTCTTATGATTTTCTTTATTTATTTCTTATTTTTGGATTGGACTTGTCGGCCTCCAAATATGTTCTATCATCTTATGAAAGTTTTATGGGTCCCTTTTCTTTTTTCTGGGTAATGGATGATTATGACCTCCATAGACAGAGAATAGATTTGAAGCACAAAGGAAGGAACGTTGTTTGGTCAGTTGCAATGGATAAGTGTTTAATTAATGCTCTTGTTGTTCAAACTAGAAACTGAAACAAAATTGACAAGTGTTTTAATGAAAATGCCTACACTGTTGCTTATATTTGTTTCTCAATTCAATATATCCTTTTTGGTCATTTTATCTTAGGATAAATTAGTTTTGAATAACTACTTTTGTAGTAGGGTATACTCAGTTAATTTTATGGGTTTGCATCTCATTCTGCTGGAATACTCTTTTGTACATAAAACATGTCGTTCTTATGGAACGATTTCTTGCATGCCATTCCTCCGGAATGGTCTTATCTTCTCATTTTGTCATCAATCCTTGGGTTAAGAAAAACTTTGCTTAAAGATTCTTCAAACTCGGATTTGCTTAGCAAATAAACTGGAGCCTTTGACGATCTAGTTACATCCTTACAGTCCCTTGCGATCACGGGAGGCGTGATCAGGGATAGTCTCCCTTTCGAAAGAGTTGATCAGAGATAGTCTCGCTTCTCAAACACATCAAGTTTACACTAATAGGAAAAACAATTTGATATTTCGTCTTTCAATAAGAAAATTAGATATGTTCTACAAATAAATAAAAATAAAAATTTGTTAGTAACATATATATACACAAGATACGCGAATAGTGTGAGATGATGAATTTCAAATTAAGCACAAAAACTTTTACGAATCCCGAGACACGTTTGAAAAAGTGACTTTGTGAAATCCGTAAGGATAAGATTCGTTTGACAAAATTGTCCTTACGACTCCTAAATTGCCAACAAACTTTAATGAAGACAGTGTGAAGTTTGAATTTTGGAAAAGGGAAATATTGAGATTCTAGAAATGTTGCCAATTTTTGCCTATATATTGCCTTTGTAAGACCTGATTGGAGTAAATGTTGCCACATTGTTTAATTTCTATGTGAAAGTTGCAATTTATAGTTTGTGCAATGCAGCGTGTATCACGAAATATGATTTGGCAAAATCATTAACATGCAATGCAGTTTCTAGCGTGTAATTGGCATAAAGTGTGATTGAGTGAGTGCGAAATCCATGTATTTTTGTTGAAAGGCACAAAACCCAAAAGAAATATAAATGTTATGATTTTTTTGCAATTTATGTTTTTGTTGTGTTTTTCTTAAAGTTGTAAATGATTGAAGTTTTTGTTTTACATCATTGATATCTACATTGTTTTGTTTTAGAGTAGTGGTTAATTGTAGTTTTTGTTTTTATTTTACTTCATTGATATCTACATTGTTTTGTTTTAGAGTAGTAGTTAATTGCAGTTTATGTATAACTCTAGAGTATGATGGATTCGGTACAAATTGTGAGCGAATCGATGTTGAAATGAAATTTTTTTTTTTTAAAAAAACCTTTGATTGTTAATATAAACATTGTGTTACATAATAAATATTGCAAAAACAAGGTTTATGTAGTGGTTTGTGATTGAGGCTTCCTCCTTTGTGGGTCAAGGTTCGAGTCTCTTCAAGTGCACAATTTTTTTTTCAGGGTGAATAAAGGGCCCTTCATTTTTTATTTTTATTTTTTTGTGATTGAGGCTTCCTCCTTTGTGGGTCAAGGTTTGAGTCCCTTCAAATAAATTTGTTAAAATATAAAGAGAGTGACATTGTGTGTCATCTTGAAGTTTTTTAATTACATTATTGTAAAATTATACCCTACTTTTTGGTCATTGTCCTCATCCAGATTAGATGAAATTGGTTTACTATCTTTCACAATATGAAATTCTATAATGACTATAAGCCAAAGCTCATGAACTTTTTGTAAGTGTATGCATTTTGAGTTTTTCTTTTGGCTTCCCTTGACAATATTGTAATAGGACATACATTGTAATTACCCAAGCTCAAGCTTCGATTAAGAATAGTTTCTCTAAGTGTTCTTATCTAGCTGCTATCTTATGGAAGATCACCTATTGGCTAAAGGTATTTTGTGCATTGCTTCATATTGCATTCATTAGATTTCTTACGAATATGACTAGTCATCTTGTTTTCGTATGACTAGTCATCCTTTGCATCAGTAGGATTTCCAGCTCACTGCTTTCCAGCTGGATCCTAATAACTTTTTGTCCTATTCTGTGAATTCTCTCTGCTGCCATGTGTACTTTGTGACCTATGAATTTTTGGGTAAAACCCCAATCATTCCTCTTTGGGCAGCCGTCACTTTTGAGGATTGTTTTGAAAAGGTTTTGCAAACCCTTTTGTTCATCTTCTTCCTCAAGAGCAACCCTCCATTTTTCATTAATGAGTTTTCTAAATTATTTTTGAAAACTGCTTTTGAAATATGAAATCTGCATCTAGCTAGAACAAATACACTCTCATTTAGTTCTAGGTCAGATTCAAGATTGGTTTCTTCAAGAGTATAGTTTCTTGAAGAAATTGGTCTTTTTATCCTTGAATCCAAAATTGGTTTCTGTTCGAGTTGAGTTTGCTAGCTGGTGCCATGGGATGAAAGAGCTGAAGAAGGAGTTGCCATTACCATGAAGGACTTAGCTTCAAGCTTTGCTAAGTTGGAAAAGAAGATTGCACAAAGGAGGTATAGTTTATTTTCCATAGTTGTTGCTAGCACAGGGGATGCCTAGATTGACGGGTCCTTCTGAGTGACTAGGTTGTCACTAGTAATCTTCTAGGCTTGCAAGTACATATTGGTATGCTCTGTGTGTGCTCTTTGAAATGGTTTTCCATGACTAGTAGTTGACGAGTCATAATTCTACCTGGTTAAGTTTTAAAGTGTGTGAATCTGGTTGTGTCTTTGAGAATAGCTTTTAAATTTACCCCTCGTCACCTAAGTACCAATTTCACTTTTATGTGAAAAGTTTTTTAAAAAATTTTAAAAGGGCCCATAGCCTATCTTCTTTTTTTGATTGAACCACATTCTATCTTTCCTCCTTTCTTCATTTCCCCCTTTCTTTTTCTTTTTCTTTTTTTTTCTTTACTCACACAAAGCAATCACTCTTCCTCCTACGACCTAACAATTTGGGATTCAAAAAGTCCCAAAACATAATTGGCTTAAGGTAGAAGTTTAATTGCTTGGGGTGCGTCTTTCCCTTTTTTCTCTCTCTGGGTTAATTATCTGTCAAATATGATTTCCTTGAATAATGTTTTTGCTAAGATGCTCTGGATTAAGCAATATAAAAAATTGGGCTTCCTTTTTTTTTCATTCTTTTGAGAGAATTATTTGACTATAGCTGTTGTTCTTTTATTTTTCCTCTCTTAGTTGTTGCTGCAAAGAGTGTGAGAGGGGGAGAGATACGGATCCCGAGTCTCTACATTTAGCATCGGTGTATTTGTTAGCATTTAAGACAATCTTAACCCTTATTCATCTAATTTTGGCAACAAAAAAAATAGCCTCATTAATCTAATGAGTTCTAATTGTATTAGACTAAGATTGTGGGGAAGAGTGAGAGATTGCGGGGAAGGGGGAAGGCCGTAAGAGTTTTAATCTAATACAATTATGATAAGGTTGAATAATTAATTTTCATTAAATCAATAAAATGATTAAGATTGTCTTAAATGTGTGTAAATGCACCGAGGCTAAATATAGAGACTCGAGAGATATGCATTGTTCAATTTTTTTAATTTTTTTTTAAAATTCTCACATAAAAGTTAATTAAGATTAACAATACAACAAGTGTATTGATGTGGTGTATGGAGATGTCAGTTGGATTCACCTTTGGTGTACTTCCAAGTGGTCGTGGGTTTAAGCCCCTGTCCCCGTGATACCGTCACCCTTTAAGGATATTGGTGAGCAAAAATATTCCCGGCTTTTTAAGGGGGACCATTTTTGTTCACCACATTTACCAAAGATGTATACTCACCGCTACTTTTAGAGTTACATATGTCCCATAATTAACTTTAGTTAAATTGTATATGAGAATTAAAAAAATATATTAAAAAATGGCTCACATCCGAGCACTTCTCCGTCCGTCCTCAACATGGTGGCCCACAACAGTAAAAGCTATAAGTTAATAATATATTAAAATAATAATAAAAATAATATATTAAACCTGTTGTACCGGTGGATGCATCATACGGTATGGTCAACATGGTCTATTTTTATGAAGCGCATTTTGATAATATCATTTGACCTCAATTTATTCCTGATTAACATTTCTTTCCGATTTTTTTTTTTAAATTTTATTTTTAATCGAAAGTTAGTAATATGGGTTCTATTTGGTATATTTCCCAATTATTTATATAAAAGTTAGGTACGTATCTAAACTATAGTGAGATAACAGTGCACATACTTTCAACTCGTTAAGGCGCTCCACATTTTCTTTTGAAGTACAAGCGATTGGAGAGGGGAATTTATACAAATATTTATTGGGTGTTGGGAGTTTCGAACCTCAGCTCACATAGATGGAAGTGGAAGAGCTCAACTCATTGAGCTATACCCCACTGACACTGACACAAGTGATCCACATTTTAAATCAAAATATCTTATAATTATATTAGTATTGACTTGGCATAGGTTAATTTTTTCCAAGAGATGCTAAACAAATTATAAAATTAATTGAGAACATCCTATGATCTAAGCACCCCCATAATGTTTTAATTAAATTGAAAGGACTCGCCCCGGATTCCTCGGAACCCGCGGCGTATCCTGCTGTATTTCCGGCATTTAACCTATATCAGACCCACTTACTAATTAAATATGCCCTCTTTCCCGCAAACAAAGAAAAGAGGACAGAGACTTCTGCCAAAATTTCGGCAGAGTCTCCCTTGAAATATGGAGTTTACCAAAATTTTCCAACATGTTACAAACAACAGAAATATAGTCCAACTGCCAGCACACACAATGCAATAGCACACAGTTTACATACTAGGCCTCCGGCTGGGAATTCAAGCCTAAATGGGCGATGACAGAGCAATCTAAGAATTTCTTCAGTTTTACAACCAAAGTATAAGTTTAACAGAAAGAAAAGCAAAGAAAAGTGCCCTACATAAGTTCAGGGCTTAGAAGCGCAGGTCTTGGCCAGAGTGCTCAGCTCAGATCAAACAACTGCCTGGGGGCGCAAAACAGAAAATTGTGAGTTGACAAAAATAAAGTTTTATGATATCATAATTGAAAAAAACATACTAACCCCACTATTTAAAAAACATGCAGTTGAAACATTTATATACATAATCGATTGAAAACCAAGTAATCACATAATTCCAACATAGTACAGTAATATCCAATATTAACTCGACCTTTTCCCAAGTCCCGACCATTCTCTTCCAACCACATGTCGTAGGCACAGTAATCGAGGAAGGTCCTTACTAAAAGAATAAAAATGAAATAGTAATATATATATATACTTATATAGTAAGACTTCTACACCATTATTGTACCGGAAAATAATCCAACACAGGGATTGTTTAGCAAAACCACAAGGAAGAATCCTCAATAACCATGTGGCCAGGGACAAGCCGTCCAACCGAGGACTGGGCTCCCAGACACACACAGCAGAATCTTCAATACTCGTGCGGCTGAAACTAATTCCTATGCGCACAGACTGCTCGGCAAGGGCCTACAATGACACCCCATCAAGGGTGCCCCGGGTTCCGATGTGACCAATAATCGTATCCTTTCCAGTAACCAAGTGTTGGGGGAGGTACATAAGGTGGTGCTAATAGCATTCCAATCTAACATAATTTATAACCCAAATTTCCAAGTACTTTAACCGTACCCAAACCTGAGCACAAAGACATCCGAACGTTTGTAACGTCCAACATTCGACACTAAAATATATATAAATATGTATACTCAAAGTATAGCCATCCATATTCCAACAATTAAACCGGAACCCAAAGTATTCATAAACTATAAATATCAATTAAATTCCAAAAGAATTCATAAAATGACCAATCCAAGATTTAAAACTAAATCAAAATTCCATAGTCAAAGCGACTAAATTTATATGCATAAATTCCAATCTTAAAAAATAATGCTCATTGAAAAAAAAGTCCACTCACAGATAATCCCACGCTGCTTGACCCTGAGAAGGTCATGCATGCTGAGTACCTCGAGCCTGAGTACCTATTACGGAATACGAGGATTAAACGAATAAAAGTCAACCGCACTTGAATTTAAATTCAAAACCTAAGTTCTCGGGGTTTAAAGTGTGAGTGCGACGTACAAGAAGGTTTCTAAGGTCAATCTAAGATTTTTTTGGCAGGTATGACCACCTCGGGAGACTCGCGGTCAATCGAGTGGTCAAACCTCCCGGTTTGGTCAACCAGCCCCGCGGGGCCAACGCCCTTCGATCCTAGATCTGAAAGTTCCTACGAGTTCAACCAGGCTTAGAGCAAACGTCCTGGAAGTTTGGTCTCGATCAAGCGGTCGGATCGCTCGCGATCGCACGATCGGACGGTTAACGGTTTACCTAACCCTAGGATTAATGGATCGGAGTATCCGGGACTCCGATTCTCGATCCGTCAGTTTCTACACGATTCTAGAGATACGGGGAACGACATAATTGAACTTGGGATTGATCCAACAGTCTGAACATATCGAACCCGGATAACGCATAATAGGTGAAAATCCGATCGACTGTCAAACGATAACCAAACTGGGATCCGAGCATACTGGCATGCTCGGGATGACACGGGGATCATTTCAGGACACAATGCACTACCACAGCTTGGCCCACGAGCCACCACATGCGCCGGCAGCACGTGGGTTTGTAGAGTAATTTCGGCGATCGGAAAAACTCCACACCGCCGGTCAAGGCTACACTTATAGGTTCATCTCAACGAGAGGAACACTTAATTCAACTACAGCAACGCCTTGTCGGCAAGTGACCGGAATTTCAACTCAAAATACATCCAAAACTGGGTTTCTAATTGGGTATTCTAGAGGCCAAATCGATCCAATCCAAGTATACAGATAGCAAGGACGTGAAGAGGAGGTTCAGTTTCATACCTGATCCACCGGAGATGGCTGCTGGAATCGCAGGCACGAAGCCGTGAAAAATCGGCCTAAAACTTATCTACGTTTGACTAGGGTTGAATATGATGAGCTAGCAGTGTGTACTTATTAAAATTATATTATTTTTTTTCACAATTTCATATATCCTTTTTGGTAATTTTATATTAAGGTAAATTAGTAATTCAATAAATACTTTGGTAGTAGGGTGTAATCAATTAATTTTATGGTTCGTTTAGCAATACTTTTTTTTTCCACATAACACACATTCGCAAAAAAACAAAAAAACAAAAAACAAACAAAACCACACACACATATATGTATATATATTTGAAATTAAGATGATCAACTGATATACTTCACCTCTCCACTCCAAACTTGTCCTTCTGCCAATCTCCTTCCCAGTGCTTCCATGGCCGCAGAGAACATGCCAACAATACTGATTCTAATCAAGCTTACGAGTGATATATATAACTATCGAGAGTAGAAGTTTTTCTCTCTTTCATTTTTTCACCACCACCATCTTTCTGGGATCATTGATGGAACAAAGCCTCCTGATCGTCAATCCCAATATCCTGACTTTATTAAATGGAAGAGAAGAGATCAAGAGGCTTTAAACTGGCTGAAAGCCACTCTATCTGATGGTCTCCGACAACGTGTCATGGTCAGAGCCGACTCTGCACGAAGGGTCTGGCTCAATCTAGAGGCACACTTTGCCGGTCTCGTTCACACTGACATCCATAGGATCAAATATCATCTGCATAAAGTGAGGAAAGATGCCACTGTGTCAATGGTTGACTATCTCAAACAAATCAAAGAGCTGGCGGAGAAGCTTGCAGATGCCGGTGCTCCTGTGGAAGATCGTAACCTTCTTCATCTACACATCCTGCCAGGATTGCCAGAGGAGTATAATCCCTTTCGTGCATGGATGAACAACCATCCTCTAATAAGTTTTTGGGATGAGTTTCAAGACTTATTGTTGAACGAGGAAGTACATCTGGATGAACAGCGCAGAAGTGCTGCCACAAATCATTATCAGGATGGCCAAGAAGAAGACCATGCCATCGGGATCGATCTGGGAACAACGTATTCCTAAGTAGCCGTGTGGCAGAAGGATCATGTGGAAATCATACTGAATGATCACGGGAACAGGAAGACTGCATCTTATGTTGCCTCCAAAGAAAATGATGAGACTATTTTGGTAGGCGATGCAACATTTAACCAAAGCGTCAGAAACACCGCCAACTCAATGTTTGGTATGTAGGATTAAAATGATCAATTATAATTGTTGTTTAGTGTTTTCTTTTTATTCTCTTGTCTTAACCTATATTTCTTTGGTTATCTAAGAAGCACGGACACGGATACGGATACGGCGATACGATACGACACGACACGGGGATACGGCAAATCTTCAAAAACTAGGATACGATACGTCATGGATACGGCAATTAAAAATTTATATTAAAATATAATAATAGCTATATATATAATTTAAAACATATTTTAATTAACATAAAAATTCAAATTCATCAACCAAATTGAAATTTAAACTCTAGGAAAATAAAAATAAAAACAAAAGTCTCAATCAACTACAATATTTGTAATGTCTTCTCCAAGTAAATAAAGCAACCTCCAATGATGGTTCATCAAGAGAGAGGTTAGCAATTTCAAGCATCCCAACACCTTCTTCACCCAAGCTATCAAATCCATCTCCTCCAATATCCCACATTTGAGTAACACCTTCTTTGTAGTTTGGGCTCTTCCTTGATAAAAGACGAAGATTATTATGCACAAATACCAAGTCTTGACTCTTTGGGGTGTTAACTTGTTTCTTCTTAAAGAGTGAATGAAACTATATGTACTCCAATTTCTTTCACAACACGAAGAGGAACAAGGTTGTCCAAGTAGCTTCAAAGCTATGGATTGGAGAGTTGGTGTTGAAGCTCCATGAACAATCCACCACACCATTGGTTCCATGTGAAACCTATCATTCATGGCATCAATAGCTCCAAAGTCATCTAAGCACATTGAAAAAGAGGCATACTCCACATTGATATCTCTTCTAGCCCGATCATCTGAAAAGTATTTCTCAAGACACTTTTTTCTTTCCCTTGTAATCTCAGCATCTTGGTGTGGAGCAACACGACTAGGATCCTCTTGCAACCATTCTGGACTATAAAACCTAAAAGCAAAGTGTGATATTATATTATAAAATTATTACAATATGAAAAGTAAATTTTAAATTCTTTAAAAGGAAAAAAGCACATAATGCATACCTAGGATTTAAAGAATGTGCCAAACAATGGAGTGGTGTGCTACTCTTAGTCCATCGCTCCACTAAAATGTGATACACCACATCAAAAAAGTCGCTTTGTTCATGCAGTTGCTTGTGTTCTTCCCTATAGATAGCTGCCTTCACCTTCTCTATCATGGTATCCCACCACTCATAAACCAAATGAAGAGAAGGTTTATCTGTGTCAGCCATTCTAATCATCTCATATATAGAAGTTGTAAAGGAAAGTATATAATCAATCTTATCCCAAAAGTTTTCATTCAATATCTTTTCCTTCACTGCTCTTGCTTTGCCAACATCATCCTCTTTATATAAAGACCAGTTTGGACTAATCACCATTTGTTGTAGACCTTCCTTTACTTCTTTAAATCTTCTAATCATCACAAGTGTAGAGGCAAATCTTGTTTCAGCAATGGAGAGCATCTTCAATTTGCAGTGGTCCTTATACATAGTCAACCTCATATTATGGTTCACAATAAAAAATTTTATGAACCCAACATCATCAGCAATGTCTGAAATCCAACTACATTTATCATACCAATCATCATTTTGTTTTGGTGAACATATGCTCTTCAAAGCAAGATTGAGAGTGTGAACCACACATGGTGTCCAAAAGATATTGGGATATCTAGCCTCAACAAGTAATCCAGCAGCTCTACAAACTGGCGCATTATCAGTGATTACTTGAACCACATTTTGATAACCAATTTCCTTAATGGAGTCGATAAGAAAGTTGGCAATACAATATTTGTCCTTGTACTCTCCGTCACAATTAATTCCCTTCAAGAACATAGGCCCGCTCTCACAAGTTGCCATAATGTTAATACGTGGTCTTCTTTGTGAATCTGTCCACCCATCACTACACACACTTACACCTTTAGTGCTCCATGTACCCTTGATTGGTTGTAAACACCGCTCAATATGGCTCTTCTCTTGTTGCAAAAGAGTAGTTCTTAGTGCATTGTAACCTGGTGGAACATATCCTAGAAGCGTAGAAGCACGAACATATGAGTTTCGATAATGTGGATTCCTTGCGTGGTGGAAGGACAATCCACCTGTATAAAACATCCTTGCAACTTCAGCATCACATTGTTCTCTAGCCTCCTTTTGAAAAGCTATATCAAGGGGCCCATTCATTCCTTTTCTCTTCTTTTGCTCAACATTAGACACAGAAGAACAAAGTAAAGAACCAGTATTAGGCAAAGACACTTGTCTTGGAGCTGCACTTTTCAACCGATATTCACATTCTCTCACAAGTTTTTTCATTTCTGCAAAAACTTCATTAGTAACCTTTTTGCAAGGTGCAATCCCATTTCCCGACATTTTCAACAAATGAAACTTGACTCTAGAGTAAGAGCCTTTGTAAGTATTATGACAATAATTGCATTCAAACATAGTATTTCCTCCTCCTTTTCCTAACTTGTCAAGCCTTTTCACATACTTCCACAATGGAGCATGATCATCTACCTCGCTTTCATTATTCTCAGTAGGATTAACATTAGCACTTGCATTATTATCTGGATGACTCATGTTCCTGAATATAAATAAAATTCAACATATTAAATATTATATTATTAAATTACCTAATCATAAATTTTTATAAAAATAAATTGCTCTTCACGTTGGGGGAGGGGAATTCATCTTTGAGATGTGATAGCTACAAGTTCACATGTTTTCAAAATAAAATTGTTGTGAGAATAAAACAAAACAATATAATCAAAAGAGTTGAAGCAATTATTATAAACAAAGAAAAACTAAAAACACAACTAAAGAACAAAACAAAGCAATACTGCTATCACGTGGTGGGTTACATATAATACATGAAATATTAATAATATAAGCATGTTGGTAACATAAATTGCTCACGTGGTGGGGTGGGGGGAGAATTATTTGATAATAATATTAATATATGAATCGACAATACAATAATATAAGTGGAGTGGGGCGGGTAGGTGGAGAATTCTTTGATAATAAAATATAAATCTGACATTAAATATAATAATATAAGTATCGCTATCAAATTGGACCAGAACAAATATCAAAGAGATACGCGTGAAGAAACATACCGAAGGCTACACAAAAACACAGATCTCAGAGAGGAGAGTGAGAAAGCAGAACCAAAATTTGAGAGCAATCCCACCACCACGACCACACGGATGCTTCTTTCTTGATATATATGGGTGAACAAGAAGAAGAAGAATTGATGAAGAATTGATGAAGATGAAGATGAAGATGAAGAATTGATGGGTGGTGGTCGGCACTTATATATAAAGAAGAAGATCTGCAGGAAAGATCTTGAGTTTTAAAAGAGGTAACATAAACAGTCCGTGTTGTTCAAGACTTTGAATCTTTGTAGAATTCTATTTTTCCCCAAAAGTTACCTAAAACGTATCTTGAAATTGGGATACGCGTATCTGCAATGCCGAGTCCAAGGATACGGTCAATAACTAAAGGATACGCGTATCTGGCATTGCAGATACGCGTATCCCAATTTCAAGATACGTTTTAGGTAACTTTTGGGGAAAAAATAGAATTCTACAAAGATTCAAAGTCTTGAACAACACGGACTGTTTATGTTACCTCTTTTAAAACTCTGAAGATCTTTCCTGCAGATCTTCTTCTTTATATATAAGTGCCGACCACCACCCATCAATTCTTCATCTTCATCTTCATCTTCATCAATTCTTCATCAATTCTTCTTCTTCTTGTTCACCCATATATATCAAGAAAGAAGCATCTGGTGTGGTCGTGGTGGTGGGATTGCTCTCAAATTTTGGTTCTGTTTCTCACTCTCCTCTCTGAGATCTGTGTTTTTGTGTAGCCTTCGGTATGTTTCTTCACGCGTATCTCTTTGATATTTGTTCTGGTCCAATTTGATAGCAGTACTTATATTATTATATTTAATGTCAGATTTATATTTTATTATCAAAGAATTCTCCACCTACCCGCCCCACTCCACTTATATTATTGTATTGTCAGATTCATATATTAATATTATTATCAAATAATTCTCCCCACCCCACCACGTGAGCAATTTATGTTACCAACATGCTTATATTATTAATATTTCATGTATTATATGTAACCCACCACGTGATAGCAAAGATTGCTTTGTTTTGTTCTTTAGTTGTGTTTTTAGTTTTTCTTTGTTTATAATAATTGCTTCAACTCTTTTGATTATATTGTTTTGTTTTATTCTCACAACAATTTTATTTTGAAAACATGTGAACTTGTAGCTATCACATCTCAAAGATGAATTCCCCTCCCCCAACGTGAAGAGCAATTTATTTTTATAAAAATTTATGATTAGGTAATTTAATAATATAATATTTAATATGTTGAATTTTATTTATATTCAGGAACATGAGTCATCCAGATAATAATGCAAGTGCTAATGTTAATCCTACTGAGAATAATGAAAGCGAGGTAGATGATCATGCTCCATTGTGGAAGTATGTGAAAAGGCTTGACAAGTTAGGAAAAGGAGGAGGAAATACTATGTTTGAATGCAATTATTGTCATAATACTTACAAAGGCTCTTACTCTAGAGTCAAGTTTCATTTGTTGAAAATGTCGGGAAATGGGATTGCACCTTGCAAAAGGTTACTAATGAAGTTTTTGCAGAAATGAAAAACTTGTGAGAGAATGTGAATATCGGTTGAAAAGTGCAGCTCCAAGACAAGTGTCTTTGCCTAATACTGGTTCTTTACTTTGTTCTTCTGTGTCTAATGTTGAGCAAAAGAAGAGAAAAGGAATGAATGGGCCCCTTGATATAGCTTTTCAAAAGGAGGCTAGAGAACAATGTGATGCTGAAGTTGCAAGGATGTTTTATACAGGTGGATTGTCCTTCCACCACGCAAGGAATCCACATTATCGAAACTCATATGTTCGTGCTTCTACGCTTCTAGGATATGTTCCACCAGGTTACAATGCACTAAGAACTACTCTTTTGCAACAAGAGAAGAGCCATATTGAGCGGTGTTTACAACTAATCAAGGGTACATGGAGCACTAAAGGTGTAAGTGTGTGTAGTGATGGGTGGACAGATTCACAAAGAAGACCACTTATTAACATTATGGCAACTTGTGAGAGCGGGCCTATGTTCTTGAAGGGAATTAATTGTGACGGAGAGTACAAGGACAAATATTGTATTGCCAACTTTCTTATCGACTCCATTAAGGAAATTGGTTATCAAAATGTGGTTCAAGTAATCACTGATAATGCGCCAGTTTGTAGAGCTGCTGGATTACTTGTTGAGGCTAGATATCCCAATATCTTTTGGACACCATGTGTGGTTCACACTCTCAATCTTGCTTTGAAGAGCATATGTTCACCAAAACAAAATGATGATTGGTATGATAAATGTAGTTGGATTTCAGACATTGCTGATGATGTTGGGTTCATAAAATTTTTTATTGTGAACCATAATATGAGGTTGACTATGTATAAGGACCACTGCAAATTGAAGATGCTCTCCATTGCTGAAACAAGATTTGCCTCTACACTTGTGATGATTAGAAGATTTAAAGAAGTAAAGGAAGGTCTACAACAAATGGTGATTAGTCCAAACTGGTCTTTATATAAAGAGGATGATGTTGGCAAAGCAAGAGCAGTGAAGGAAAAGATATTGAATGAAAACTTTTGGGATAAGATTGATTATATACTTTCCTTTACAACTTCTATATATGAGATGATTAGAATGGCTGACACAGATAAACCTTCTCTTCATTTGGTTTATGAGTGGTGGGATACCATGATAGAGAAGGTGAAGGCAGCTATCTATAGGGAAGAACACAAGCAACTGCATGAACAAAGCGACTTTTTTGATGTGGTGTATCACATTTTAGTGGAGCGATGGACTAAGAGTAGCACACCACTCCATTGTTTGGCACATTCTTTAAATCCTAGGTATGCATTATGTGCTTTTTTCCTTTTAAAGAATTTAAAATTTACTTTTCATATTGTAATAATTTTATAATATAATATCACACTTTGCTTTTAGGTTTTATAGTCCAGAATGGTTGCAAGAGGATCCTAGTCGTGTTGCTCCACACCAAGATGCTGAGATTACAAGGGAAAGAAAAAAGTGTCTTGAGAAATACTTTTCAGATGATCGGGCTAGAAGAGATATCAATGTGGAGTATGCCTCTTTTTCAATGTGCTTAGATGACTTTGGAGCTATTGATGCCATGAATGATAGGTTTCACATGGAACCAATGGTGTGGTGGATTGTTCATGGAGCTTCAACACCAACTCTCCAATCCATAGCTTTGAAGCTACTTGGACAACCTTGTTCCTCTTCGTGTTGTGAAAGAAATTGGAGTACATATAGTTTCATTCACTCTTTAAGAAGAAACAAGTTAACACCCCAAAGAGCTGAAGACTTGGTATTTGTGCATAATAATCTTCGTCTTTTATCAAGGAAGAGCCCAAACTACAAAGAAGGTGTTACTCAAATGTGGGATATTGGAGGAGATGGATTTGATAGCTTGGGTGAAGAAGGTGTTGGGATGCTTGAAATTGCTAACCTCTCTCTTGATGAACCATCATTGGAGGTTGCTTTATTTACTGGAGAAGACATTACAAATATTGTAGTTGATTGAGACTTTTGTTTTTATTTTTATTTTCCTAGAGTTTAAATTTCAATTTGGTTGATGAATTTGAATTTTTATGTTAATTAAAATATGTTTTAAATTATATATATAGCTATTATTATATTTTAATATAAATTTTTAATTGCCGTATCCATGACGTATCGTATCCTAGTTTTTGAAGATTTGCCGTATCCCCGTGTCGTGTCGTATCGTATCGCCGTATCCGTATCCGTGTCCGTGCTTCTTAGGTCGTTGCTTACCATGAGCACTTCTGGTGACTTTCAAGTCAAGGCAACGGCTGTTGACACTCACCTTGGAGGCCAAGACTTCGATAACATATTGGTGAACTACTGTGCTGAGAAATTCAAGAGGGAGCATAAATTGGACGTTAGTGGAAGCAAGTGAGCTCTTAGGAGGTTAAAAAATGAATGTGAGAAGGCAAAGAAGAGACTCTCATTTGAGTCTGACATTGACGTTGAAATTGACTGTTTGTGTGAGAATACTGATTTCACCATAACTTTCACTCGTGCCATATTTGAACAAGTAAACATGGATTTATTCATCAAGTGTATGGATCCTGTGGAAAAGTGTGTGGAAAAGTGTTTGGCGAATGTGAAAATGGACATAAACGATGTCGATGATGTTGTTCTTGTTGGCGGCTCTTCTAGAATTCCAATGGTACAACAGCTATTACATAAGTTTTTCAAGGGGAAGGAGCTGTGCAAGGGCGTTAATCCGGATGAGGTAGTGGCGTGTGGTGCCGCAGTTCAGGCTGCAGCCTTGAATGGGAATGGAAAGGGGAAGTTTATTCAAGACTTCACTCTCAAGGATGTCACTCCTCTGCCGCTTGCTGTGGAGGGTACAGATGTTAATATTTTGAAAATTTTCATGAATTTGATTCCAAGAAACTCTATAATTCCCGTGAGGAAGGACATTGAATTTTGTACTGTTAAGGACAACCAAGTTTTGATCGACTTCCGCATATATGAAGGTGGGAGTAGCATACCAGCAAATCTCAACTTTTTGGCTGAATGCAGCGTCCAGGACATTCCTCCAGCTCCCAAACATGTTCATATATTCCATGTTTTCTTCGAAATTGATGCCAATGGTATCTTGAGTGTCTCTGTTGTCAATAAGTCCACTGGCCAGAAGAATGAGATGATAATCAACCAAGACAGGCCGAAGAACTTTGAGGGAGATGAGACTTAAGAAATGATAATCGATGCCATGCTAACGCTGAAATAGCATATATTGTAAAATCAATTTGATATATCTTTACTGGTTTACTTGTAGCAGGTTATATTGTTTTAGGGTGAAATCATGTATTTGTGATACTTAAGAAATGATAATCGATGCCATGCGCCTAACGCTGAAATAGCAGCATATATTATAAATACCAGCATGACAGTTGCCATGTGCACTGTGGATCTCCCTTGAGCCCCTATATTTTGCTTTGCCATCTTTTCCCTTTTCGCTATGTGCACTTACACTACACATTTCCGAGTTCTTATTTTGGAGAAGTTGTACACTACATATTTCGGACTTCTTATTTTGGAGAAGTTGTTATTTTATAGGGCGTTTCGCTCTTTTGTGAGAGCGGTCAGGCGAGTGATGTGGTCTAGCAATCGTATCATGCATTTTCCCTTATTTTGAGCTATTGACCAATCTAGTTATAAGGGTCCAGACATTGAATATCACGAACAATAATACATGGTAACTGACTAGAGTTTTCCAACAACATTTAATGAATTGAAGGCCACTTTCATACTGGATATCCTAATTCCAGTATGAAAGTTGGAATGTAAAAAACAACAAACATAAACACCTAAACATCTTTAACCTTCAACCTTATAATGCCAGGACTCTTTCCAACAAAAGACAGCACATTAAGTTCAAGAGTTCTTCCATTTCTGGCTTTCAGGTACTCGTCTGCATACCTTAAGATAAGAAAAGAGAGGGAGAGAAGAGAAACAATAAAACAATTTTGATCTACCGAAATACATAATGCAAAATGTCTTGCTTTTGCCAAAAGAGAATTTTTGTCTGCAGAGTTGTGCATTTTTACCTTAGTGGCATCTTCTCTTAGAGAAAGAACTTTGCCCTACATATACTGCAAAGAAACTCAACTGCATTGTCAATGTCATCGGCATCTACCTTGCGCTCCAAAAAAATCTCCGCCTTTTCCAAGCCCATTAGTTTCCCAAGATTTTGGTGCTTCAATAAATTCCCAACCCATTTCAAATATTTGAGATTTGGAGCAAAAATATTCAGTGATGTGCAGCCACGTTCAAAAAAACCCCATCTCTATATGTATATCTTCAAGTTTCTCACCTGAGATGTTAAGATGGCAGAGGTGACTGTAATGAGACACAAACCGAAATGATTCCAAAGATGAGCTTTCAATGGTGATATTTTCTGTTCAAACATCATTAAGCTGTAATTGTTTAATGCATTTGCAGGAACTTGAGATCCATTTGGAGAACCCATCATCTATTTTGACACCACTCAAGCCTAAGTGTTGGAGATTAGTGGACCCAGGAAAGGAGGGCACTTTAAGTCTTGTATATACTTTCACCAATAGACACCTCAAAGATCCACAAAGAAAGATGCAAGATGGCAGCCGCACGCTGAAGAAAAACCGATTGACAATTTCTCGAAAACCCTAGTAACAGTGGTAAGAAAGAACAAAGCTAGAAAGGGAAATGAAAAGAAGCGCATGGTTTTTCTTGTGTTTTTCGTTAATCCCGCCAAATTAAAAGGGAAGAGGGAAAACGGTATCAGGGATTTTTCTTTTTTCTTTTCTTTCTATCGAGAACCACATCAGTGATTAATTTAGAGAGAAAAAAACTATAATCTAGAGTATAATTATTAGAAAATGGGGATTTTTGTAGAAAGGTCCTCGGAACTTATACTTCAGTTTCAATTTGTCACCTTAAAGAAAAATTTAAGCGAAATGTCACCTTAATTTTTCAAAATCCATGATTTGTCATCCAACTACAACACCATCTAATTTTTCATTCATTTTAAAGGGCATTTTAGTCTTTTTTCATTTTCAAGGAAAAAAAGAGAAAAAAGAGACATCTCTCCCTATCTCCCCCACCCCAACCCCACCCGACCTCAAAACACATTGCACAAGACCACTCCCCTCCCCCTCTTCTCTCTCTCTCTCTCTCTCTCTCTCTCTCTCTCTCTCTCTCTCTCTCTCTCTCTCTCTCTCTCTCTCTCTCTCTCTCTCTCTCTCTCTCTCTAACTGTATAAATTCTTTTATGGTCATTGAGCATGTCTAAAATTTTCAAATACTTGATTTAAAACTACTTAAGCTTCCCACTCAAAATCCAACCCCTTTCTTGTTTAAAAGATAGACAATTTTTTTTTTTAATAAGGAATGATTTTTCCATTTTTATAAGGAATTATTGTTTTTATAACTTTAAAAAAAAAATGTAAATGGCTGTTTTTGCTTAAACTTCATTCATTTTTTTGCCCCCAAGATTTCAACTTTCCACGACAACAACACATAAAATATTGTAAAAAATCAAATTTGGTCTTGTTCCTGTCTTCTTTCATGTTTAGGTTGGGCACACCCCTTTGGGCCTTTACATATGGGTTTTTTTTTTTGTTCGAACGGTTTAGTTTAGTTTTACATAAGCCAATAGGCCTAAATTGAGAAACGGTGTCAAGGTTGGGAATCTTAGGGATCAAAGCAATGTGGGTGAGGTTTAAAGGTATTAGGGAGGTATTTCCCCTCAAGAAATCGGCAGCAATCCCCTGAATATCATTGCAGATCGTTTGCCAATAAGAATGGTAGAAAATACCAGGAAAAGCACCAGGCCCGGGCACCTTTGTTCCTCCCATTTGAAACATAGCATCTTTAACTTCTTGATCAGTAATTTGTGAACATAAGTCCACATTTCCCTCATCACTGACCACTGGAAGAACACAGTTGAGAATGTTCCCCAGTGACGAGTGTCTCCTAGAGTGAAAAGATCTTTGAAATATTTTTACACCACCTGTCTGATCAAGATTGGAGTCTCCACCCAAACGCCATTGTTGTTTTTTATCCGATGTGTGCGATTCCCGCGCCTTTTTTGGAGAGTTGCTTGATGAAAAAAAAAAGTTGTATTGGCATCACCTTCCATAAGCCATTTTATATGAGAGCGTTGTTTCCAGTAGGATTCCTCCCTTTCCAACATATCATTGATCCTGCCTGTGAGATGTTGGATCTCTCTGACATTATCCTCCCAGTTCTCTTGCAAAATCTCAAGTTGCGGAATGAGCTGCCCCACCTTCATTTAGTCTTTTTGAAACTTCTGCTTGCTCTACTATTGGAGTTGGTTCCGACAATTGTTCAACTTGTGCTGCCACAACCGAATCTAAGGACCCATTGTAGATGTCTGCCAGCTTCTTTCTACTATATCATAACTATCATCCTCCTTGGCTGACAGGACCCGACCCGAATTCCCCGCGGAATCCGTGTCGAACCCTGTGGTTTTCCGACATCCGACAGATGCCGGGCCCACTTTCTAAAGAAAAACACTTCCTACTCCCGAGTCAAGAGTAAAAGGGCCGAGACTCCTGCCGAAATTTCGGCAGAGTCTCCCCTGAAAAACGGACTTACCCAAAAACTTCAACCTGCCAAACAACACACAGTTTACAACCCAAGCGCCAGCAAACAACTACGAATACACAATAGGCCTCCGGCCTTCAATTCCAACCCTAATGGGCGATAACAGAGCATATCTAAGGGCAATTGAATTTAAACAATAATTCAACCTCAAGAGAAATGGACATAGAAGTCCTACCCTTTGGTCGAAGCTTGCGAGAAGGAAGGCTCGGCTTGGAAGTTCAGTTCGCGGCACTACAGCCTGGGGCGCAAAACAGAAAAGTGTGAGTGGACGAAAACAAGTTTCAATACTTAAAACAACATACTAACCCCACCTTTTTATTTTAAAATGATGCAAAACAATGCAGTTCAAAACCTTTGTATACGTAGTTGGTTTTCAAACCCAATATTTCAAAATAATAAAAGAATAATTAAATTTCAAACCTTTTTCTTTTCCTTTCCCTGAGGCATAACCTCCCAAAACTGATCCGCATATATAATTATAAACAGAAACCACTTGAAAACCGTAAGCACGAAAATCAATAAAGTTCTCGTAACAAAACAATCATTAAAGTTCCAATAAACAAGACGACTCCACGGAACCCAAAACAACAACATAACAACAATGTACGCACACCTTAAGTAGACTTTACCCCTTAGCTTTCCCACACTCAACCAACCGCATGCCCGTAGGCACTGCAGGCGAGGAAGTATCCTCACCGAAAGAAAAGAGGAAAGAACTGTAATAATAATAATAATAATAAATAATAATAATAATAATAAATACATAAAGTAAGACTCTCACACCAATATTGTACCGGAGAAACAATCCCAACAGGGGATCGTTTGACTGAACCACATAGAGGAGTCCTCAACAACCATGTGGCCAGGGAATGAGCCGTCCAAATGGGACTAAGCTTATCAGCACGTACAGCAGAATTCTCAATACTAGTACGCCTGTGACCAGTCCTACGCGCGCAGATTACCCCGCTAAGGGTCTACAGTCACACCCAGTCAAGGGTGCACCGGGTATCCGACATATCCAAGTATCCATTTCATCACGTATCCACCTTCCAAAGTTCCGTAACCGGGGGAGGTACATAGGGTAGTGCTTATAGCACTTCAACTGACATAACCACAACCCACTCACTTTCCAACATATTCACACCCACGTACCCCACACATAACCAAACATACATATAAGTATACATTCTCCAAATTACCATATAACTCAAGATACTTGCAACATGCCAAAGACCCGAATATATATATATATATACATCCAAAACTCAATACCCAACACATATACTCAAAATAATCACAAAACCCAAATACTAACATAAATTCCGATAATATGATCAAATATCATAATTCCAAAACAAAACGATAATATAACCCCAATATGTATAATTAAAATATGAGAAACCAATTCTTAAACATATTATTTTAACCCATCGCATAATTCAACATATGTGATTGAGATGTAAATACGACTCTTCAAAGTATAGCCCAAATATTCCATTCAAATGATAGATAAAAGCTTCCCAAGAAATACAATATATATAAATATAGATTCCCAAAGGTATAGAACATAAATTCCCGAAGATAATGACTCACGACATTCATAACTTCCAAATATTAAAGATTACCCGTTAAGTCCATAAATAAAATAATATAATAATTCTAAAGTCAAATCCTCCACTATATAATCCAATCCCGACATTTATTGGGATAGGATTGCCCAGATGTTCAATTAATAATATCAATGTAAGTTTCTTAGTAGTATACGTATAATTTCCCAAAAGTATAATTTATAGGTTCCCGAGAGTATAGAATGTAATTTCATAAAAATATAATATATAACTTCTCAAAATATAGGATATAATTTCCAAAAGAATATAGAATATAGATTCTCCAAATGTATAACTTATAGGTTCCCAAAAGATAGAATCTAAATTCTTGAGGATATAAAATATAAACTTTACAAAGTAGAGAATATATAATATATATACTTTCCCAAAGGTATAGAACACAACCCAAGATATTCTTAACTTCAAATATTAAGGTAAATAGAAAATTTTCCTAATTAAGTTCATATAGTAATCCCAAGATTCAAATAACCAAATTATATAAGCTTCGAAACCCGGCAAAGCCATAAACCTCAACTTATCAAATATAATCAAAGTATAAATAATCATTCTTAAAATATAATATCCGAACCCAAAGCCTTCGTAAAGCTTACTTATTACTAATATCCTTCAAATTCATAATTTGAAAACTATATAACACCCCAATGTTACATAACCCAAGAAAATTCACAATTCAAACCCAAACCGAAATTATAATCCCACATGTCATCCAATACTCACATTAACCACAAATCTCAATATTTAAATGTAATTCAATATATTCAATAAATGGCAAAGATCCGATATTAAATCAATATTTAAAATATAACCACATAAAGCTCGGGACCCAAAACATGCATAAGCTCAAATATAAATTATATTCAAATAATTCCATCAAACCAATTTCACAATTTAAAACGATATTTAAATTCCGAAAGTCGAGATAAATCATTTTATATGCAATTCAATTCATTCTTTAAAATAATGCACGTTTAAAAAAACAAAATCCACTCACTGATGGTCCCATGCTGCTTAACCCTGAAAAAGGTCTTGCTTGCTGAGTACGAGAAGCCCGAGTACCTAATCGAAGAAACGAGGATTTGATTAATCACAGTGAACCGAACGAGCACTTAAATTCAAAACCCTAACTTTTCTCGAGCTCAAGTGTGCATGCACACCTAGACGAAAGAATCTAAGGTCACCGCCGCTCAAAGAATCACGATGCGACCTCGAGAGACGCTTAGTCAACTCCAAGGTCAAACTTAGTCAAACTTGGTCAACCCGGGCCCCCGGGGCTCACGACCACCAAATGGATCCAAACGTCCTTAAAGATCCAACAAAGTCACCTAATCACGTCCCAAAGGTTTGGTCTCGACCGAACGGTCGGATTTCTCACAATCATACGATCGGATGGTTTCCGGGACACCCAACCTTAAAGTCGATGATTCGGAACATCTGGGGCTCCAAATCTCGATCCGCGAGTTCCTACACGATTCTAAAGGTTCAAATAACAACATATTTGAAATTGGAATCGATTTGACGGTCCGAACACATTGAACCCCGATATCGCCTATTAGGCGTAATATCCGATCAATTGTCATATGATCTCCAATTCCAAATCCAAGCATACCATCGCACTCGGGATGACGTAGGGATAATTTAGAAATATTTTTGAGTCGTCACAAGTGGGCCCACGCGCAGCCACACGCGCTGGCAGCGCGTTGGGTGTCCAAAGCGATTTTCGGCGATGACCCAACTCAAAATATTCCTGCACCCTTCCTACCACAGATCAAGCACATAGAGAGGAGCAACTTACCCTTCTTGGTGGACGGCCAATTTGGCCGGGAAATGGGTCAAAACCTCGAAAATCCGATCGAAAAACCTAGAAAAATTCTGGGTTTCGATCCGGCAAATTGAGGTGGAATCGAGCTGGATCCTTGAGGGGTTATGCCAAAGAGACATTGGAGAGTGTTTTGGGTGAGGTTTCGTGGCCGGTGACGGCCAGGTTTGGCCAAAAAAATGACTGGTTCAGTCGGGAATTTTCTGGGTTTTTGGTCGTGGGTTTCGATCAAGATTCACGGCTAAACTCGAGGTTTCAAGGCCAGATATACCGATGGATGTGTAGAGGGGGGTGAGACGAAGAGATTGAGTGGTGGAGGGTGGCTGGGCGTGGCCGGAAACGGCCGTGGTGGCCGTCGGAACTTCCTGCCACAAAACTTAGGGGGAGGGTCGGGTTTCGTCAGGACAGGTCGTGGGGGATTCGTCGGGAAAGATAGGGGCGCGATTCTGTCCGTACTCACGAGCTGATTGGGGGTTTTAAACACATTTTCCAAAATTACCAAATTGCCCCTGTCAGTTTCTAGAGGTTTCCGGGTTCTCCACATGTCGCAATCGAGCGTGCCGCGCGTCTACGAACTCGTTTTGACGAGCCGGACGCAATAGTGCAACCCGTTTCGCCAAATTCTTTCCCAAAAATAAAGTTGACCACTTTGCCCTTTTAATTATTAAATTCCAATTAATTCCAATTATATTATTTTAATTATTTTAATTCCCTTTTTAATTACCAAATACAATAACTCCGTTATTTAATTTTTAATTTTTAATTTTTCTTATAAAATTGGTCAGGGGCGTTACATTGGCCCAATAAGCCTCAAATCTGAAGAGTTTTTTGCATTTGTATCTCCTGGGTTTTGTATTGATAATTAGTGGGCAATGATCCGACCTTAGAACCATGCTATGAGATACAATTGTATTAGGCCAAACTGATTGTTAGGTAGCATTTGCCAAAGCACGATCAATCTTCTCCTAGATAAGTTCCCCATTTCAAGCTCTGCCTCTCCAAGTGAAACTTGGGCCATTGAAACCAAGATCAGTTAGAGACATTTGAGTCATGAAATTAGGGAGGAATCTAGGTCGGTTATGAGAGGTAAAAATTCCACCACTCTTCTCATAAGAGCACAAATATTCATTGAAATCCCCTCCACAGAACCAGGGTATCGTGGTTGGGTTCAGAGAGTTGTCCATCCAATGCCAGAAACCATTCTTATGTTCTCTATATGGTGTGCCATACACCCAAGTGAAGTGGGCCTGTTCTCCAATGTTTATAAATAGGAATTGAGAGCATATAACATTTGTTGAGAAAGACAATATCTCTACCTCTACAGTCGTGTCCCACCAAAAACTCAAACCACCTGCCCTTCCTACCGAGTCCACATCAAAACCCTTACAGAATCTCAATCTTTTGCGTACACCTTATAACCTGCTGCTCCGCAATTTGGTCTCCATGCGTACACCTTCTAACCTGCTGCTTCGAATGAGCCCATGGAGGGCTCGAATTGTCAAGTCTGACCCAAGACCCTGACAGTTCCACATAATGAAAATCATTAAGACCTTGCGGCTATTGCAGGCAAGCCGCCACCACCCCCGGATTCATGTCCCATTTCATCTTTGTTTGCATCTTTCTCTGTCTGGTTCCATTCCTTGGCCTGCTTCACCATAACATCTCTGAGATTAGCCTCATCAAGAAGCCCTCCCTCTGTCACCGCTAATTTCCTAGCTACCCTTTTAACTGCAGGTAAGCCCTCTCCCTTCGCTTGAGCCCCAAATTTGTAAGCATAGCTCTTGCGTGTATTGTCACACTTGCAGGGCAAACCTCATTTGTTGGCCGCCCCCTTATTGCTTCTAGGCCTGATTGACTTATATGCCAATGGACATATGCATATGGGTTTTCCTCTTCAAGAGAATGAGATGCATTTGGGCCTCTTCCGCTTCCAAGCCCAAATGGGGTAGCTTGATCTGCTTCATATTGCACAGGTCCCAATAACATAGTTGGTCTCGGGGCCCTACTATACATCCCACTGCCAAAGGCTAGTCATTGTGATTGGTTGCTATCAAACCCTGCAGGGATCGCAGTGTCTCGATTGCCCACCTATATCTTCATCCTGCACAGTGATAGAGAACAAATTGTCCTGCACCCAAATTGCCTCACCAAAATCCTTCCAGGCAGATCTTAGAATATTCTTTACGGCACCATGGTTTGGCATTTTGTTTTGCGATGACTGCCCCTACCAACTTGGGTCCATGCTCCAGACTTGATAGGCCAAGAGATTCCTCTAATTGGACCACAAGATCGTCAGTCGCGCTTGTTGCCATCAGTACATTTGAGAGTATTGGGTTGTTGTACTGTAACAAGGGAAAACGTTGCCCGTCTGCTTTGTGGTGGACCAATAAAAGGCTAAAACTCTTTGTAAGTGCTCAAATGTGAAAAAGATTTGAAGACCTGAACAAGGGTTATCAGTATTTGAAATAGCCATAACATATTGGGGTTATAGAAGCATATTGCAGTAAATAATGTCGTACAATTACAGATCGAGGGATTTAATTCTTATATGGAGGTAGTTGAAGCCATACTTAGTGCCCATTTGACATTGCTTATTTGGGGAGATAAGTGATTTTTTTAAAATTTTGGGAAGCCCAGCCTGTTTGGTAAACTATGAGAAAATCACTTATTGTTAAAAATTTCTATGAGAGAAAACTATAAGGGAAAGCAGCTAATGAGGTGCTTTCATTTTCTGATTATGTAGGAATCAATTTCGAAAAGATGCTGAGTTTAATGATTATGCGGGAATTATTTTCTGATTATGCGGGAATCAATATCAACAACACTTTTAACAAAAAGTTTACCAAACGCCAAACAGCTTTCTCTCACAGCAAATCTGACAGCGATTATTTTCACAACACAACAATGCCAAACTGGCCCTTAGAGAGAGGGGAGTCTTAGGTTGGTAAGAGCAGTTATGAGGGAACTAGGGGAGCAATAAAGGGTTCTGGTATCGTAGAAAAAGCTAGTGGAGCAATAAAGGCCAACCACAAACCAGAGGGGATTGATGAGGAGTAAATGATTCAGAAGAGTAAAAGCTCAGAGATTTAGAGAGAGATCTGGGGAAGAAAAGCAGCAATTAAGGCTTGCTCTCACTAGGGAGAGGGGAAGCTCTCACAGAGGAGAGGGAGGCTATCATAGAGGAGAGAAGTTACACATTCATAGATCATCCTTGCAAAAAATTAGACAAATCGGAAACCGTTTCGATATCCAACTATGTCCTATAAAATCAATGAACACGATGCTTCGAGAAAGTACTAAAATTCCAATAATTCAATTGAGTGGTCAAATGATATCGGATTCAAATAATTTTTTGTCAAGATGATCTTTGAATGAGAATATACAAAATAGACGGTTTGGATTAGTGAAATACAATACGAAGTGGGCCCTACACGGGAGTCCCTCAAATAAGCTTATTTGAGGGATCCCTCAACTGAAGTTCCATGTTATAATATATATATATATATAAATATATATGTGTGTGTGTGTGTGTGTGTGTGTGTGTGTGTGTGTGTGTATACATGTATCTGGCGAATGCATAATGGGATCATTGGGGTCACTTGACCCCATGCAATTAGTTCAAAATGTACATATTTGATGACTTTTTTATTTTTATATGTGATAGCTAGGGCATGGGCATATGTGATGACTTTTTTATGTGATAGCTAGGAAAGCAAAGAGGGAAAAATAAATGAAACTTAGTTTTCATTTTCTAGCTAGGCAAGTAATTAGAGTAAAACTACTTTAATGAAAATATTATTGTTTAATTTTTTTCATTTATTTTTGTCAAAGAAAATGTATGGAGACACTTAGACATGCATACATACATATATTATATATATGCATATATACATATATTACATATATAATGTATATACATATATATATATATGTGTATATAGGTGTATATATGTATATTATAAAAATAAATAAATAAAAAGGAACTTGTATAGCCGCACGGCTATACTATTTATGTATAAAAAAATTTAAAAAGGAACCAGAATAGCCTAACGGCTGTACTTTTTAAATTTAATATATATACACATATATTATTTTTATAACATGTATATGATATACGTGTATATATGTAATATACTATATATATTATATATATATATGTATATATGTGTACATATACTATATACATACATAATATATGTGTGTATATTGTCACGGATCGCACTTGAGCGTGTGCTATCGTGACTCCGTTGAGGCATCCATGCGCTTATGAGGTAGTCTAAGTGTGGAAGGGCGAAGGCTTAAGAGCTAGAATGACTTGTGTTGGCCGGGTGGCATGGCGGAAGGGTATTTTGGGTATTTTCAAAGGTTACGGGAAGAATCTGAGGAATGTAAAAATACTGGGACGTCTGTGATATCAAGACGCATGCAACGCAACTGACGGTTCGTCATTCGGAGTTCGTATGAATTAGTTATGCCCAATTATGACTCCTCATACATAGGTGATGTTTCCTCCTGGTAGAATGCTAAATGCATAAAATGCTATATAGGGGGTGACATGGTGTCATGCTCTCCACCACCCCTGGTGCTTACACCCTTGTGACACTAAGCGAGCATCCTTATGACATTGGAAGTAGTCATAGGGGAGGGCATGAGATTGTTGAAGGACAATCTATGTCTCCGAGGGAAAGGACATTCCTGAGGACAGTACAGACATGTGGGGCCGTTCGTATTGTGCATCGTTGTAAAGAGTGAGGTCAACGTATGGCATTCACTATGCCGTCGGGAAGCGAGGCATTTGACAATATTCGATAGACTTGGCTTGGGTTCGGCCTTGTCCAATGTGGGAAGGAAGATATTTGGATGCTGGTACGCATGGGTTGCGACCCCATGCAATGCATAGATGATTATGTGGGACATTCGAAATCCATATGTCGCCAAAGGCTTGGGCGACATGCGAGTGTGACAGCTTGCGTGTATAGATTGAGGATGTGGGCTATCTTGATTGCTAACGGAATGATCGACAAAAGTGTGGGTAAACCGATGGTGTGTTGGATCACTATGTCTTGACTTGACATAAGCGAGCCACGAGTTAGGCATGCGACGTGCTCGATGCAGTTGACGTGTCTTATGCAACGCTTGATGTATGGGTGTCGAGGGTTCGTTGCTGGATGCGTGGTGATTGTATTGTCACAAGGTAATGTGACTCGTTGTCTAGCTATGGGGCATGGCGCCTATGGGAGACGACACTTGATGGTGAACCTCTCGTGGAGTTGTGAGAGTCATGAATATCATGAAGATGGGAGAAGGCTGACTGGGATCCGAAGGGATCCTGGGCCGCATGGGTTGTGGTTTATCAAGCGAAATGTGTGTTTTGCTTCCACTGCGCCGCGCTGCTCGCTCATCCCCTTAACAATATGTACATTATAGTATATATGTATTCATCTATAATATAATATAATATAGGTGTGTATAATAATAATAATAATAATAATAATAATACATGTTATTATTATTACAATATAATATATGCATCTTATACATTGGTGAGTTGGGACTAGTTTATCCTTCCTTTTCATATGGGTTTATTAGTCCCCTCTTAAGGAGGTGTTTTTGGTGGGCCCGGTATTAACAATCTCATTTAAGACAAGGATTAGATGAAACAAACGTGGGACTAAATTTAGTCCAAGCTAGACCAAGCCAAGCCTGTGTAACAAACAACACCTTCCACCCATTTGGCCATGGCAAAGGGCAAATACTATTCATGTGAATAGTGACTGTCCTACCTTTTTTATGGAGTTTTAGTGTGGGAAGTGAAGAACATGGCTAGATATTTATAGCAAAAAATATTCTAATGTTTTGGTATTTAAACTAGTCTCTGACGTCAACATGAGAATAACGCCCCTAAGCACCAGATCAGGCAATTCTTGCTTTGGGCTGGCCCGGGTAATTGAGGCCCATTCTTGCCCAAGTTGACTTTCCTTGTTGTGGGGCTTCTTCCAAGCCCAGGCTGCCCTAGCAAAAGAACACCGGCGGAAGTGCTCTTAGGGGTGTTAGGTTTGAGAGGGGTGGTTGTTGGGAATTCTCTCCTTTTCCTTAAGTTTTTGTATTTTCTAATTTTATTTCATAAGATAAAATTTAAGAAATTAGTTTAGGGTTGCGGTGCCTTTGGCGTGTCTACGTCAGCATGAATTTTGGTTGTGGAGAGCTTCATGTTATTAAAGATGTCCATATTTTCTATTTGTTTTCTGCAGTTTTGGGGGTTATTTTTGGGTTTTGGAGTTTCCTTCTGTTTTTCTTAACTATGGATTTCTTCTGGGTTTTATTTAGGACAGTGGATCCGCTCCCCCTCATTGCAATGCTTCGGTGGGCTAAAGCATTTGGAGATCCATTTTTGCTAAATTCATGGGTACTCCTTCCACTACATTGGACATGAAAGTGTCAATACAAACTCTATTTGTGGACACCAATATTCATGTTTATTAAGTTTTATTTAATACTGATATAAAGATAGAATTTTATAGATGTACTTATGTAAGCCAAAAGAAAAAAAGAAAAGAGAAGAAAGAGAGAAAAGAAAAACAAATTTTTTTCAAAGATGACCCCGCACAATGAACCCATAACTAGTCATTATTCATTAGATGTGAAATAATTTTTTGGTTGGGTGAACCTAGACGGATCCTGAGCCTTTGTATTAAGAATTTACGCATTTTTCTGCATTTCACTTCATCTTAATTGTTGTAATAATCTAACGTCCTATAACATGACACGTCAACTACTGTACAATTTAGATTTATGTTATGAGACCCATCATTTTTTTTTAATAGCCTAAAGTGGAATTTTGCCCTTCTAATAAAACAAAATATAAATAAAACTTGGAACTTAAAAAAAAAAACCAATATCAGCACAAAATCCCCATCGACGACCCACTACTCCTCCCCTCCTACCGCAACCAGTACCTCCCCAGCTTTAAAAGGGCCGACCTTATGGATTTCGGGCCAGCACAGTCCAGCCCTTCGGGTTTTGAACCGGCATGGTCTAGCCCATTGGGCCTAATTACTTCGTCACAAACTGCCTATTGGGCCTAAGATACAGGCCATCCCGTGTCGGCCCTTACTTAAGCTGGCCATGCTATTGCCATGCTGGAGCCAACCCGGTTTGTTTGACAACTCCAATATCGGATGAATAGGTTGCGCTCACGGCGGTGCAGGCTGTGGTGGCTGGTCCACTTGGGGTTGGTGTTGCTGGATTGTTAGTTGGGTCAATTTTCTTGGATGGCTTGCATAATGCCGATTGAGTTTTCAAAAAATAAAATTAAAAATTAAAAATAGAAGAACTACATCTATCTCAAGAAGCCGATTGAGTTACTCCATTGAGCTCTCAAGCTTGAACTGGCTTCATATGAAATTAAAATCAATTTATTGGTGGAGTGGCGGTGCGACTGGTGCTAGGAGGTGCTGGGTTTGGTTTCCCTTTTGGTTTTATTTTTATTTTTTGTTTCGTTAATTTTATTGGAATAGTATAATTGGACTTTTAGTGTGTTAAAACTAAACTAAATTTATGGTAGCTGATATGTCATTTTATAGGCTGTTACATTATTACAACAACTAAGATGAAGTGAAATGCGTGAATTCTAAATGCAAAGACTCGAGATCTAAACCAAGACACAAGAGAGAAGATTGGGGTTTGACGAAAACAAAGGCTTAGATAAAGCCTACCTAACCTAATTTTTATCTGTCGTACCAACAGGACCCGACCCGAATTCCTCCTTAGAATCTGTGTTGAACCTCGTTGGACAGGACTCGCCCCGAATTCCTCCTCGAAATTCTTGACGAATCCAGCATCCTCCTTCGACAACCAACTATTGCCGGACCCACAATAACCTCTTCTGCGTAAAATTTAGACAAAAGGTTCGAGACTTCTATCGAAATTTTAGCAGAGTCTCCCCTGAAATATGGACATTCCCAAATTAATTTCACATGTAAAACAACATTTAAAGTATCACCAAACTTCCACATGCACAATGTAAATCACACGCAAATTTCAAAATGGCCTACGACCTCAAATTTAATCCTCCAAGAACGTGCCAGATAAATTCTAAGCATTCAACGTACCATATAATAAATAGGATTAATTCCAACAACTAACCACTAAGATTAGAGTTCCAAAATAGACTTATTCTCGCGGCTGCACTAGGGTGAGAACCCAGGCTACCTACGTACCCTTACTGAGGGATCAAGCCACACGTAGTTCTTCAATCCGATTCAGATAATATACAATATTTAGAGTCATATCGACAAATTAATTCCTTTAAACAGTAATCTATTCTCGATATAGTATAATAATCTTTTTCATCTCCCTGTTACTTTACTATACGCCGGAAAGTCCAACGCCACGTATAGTAAAGTAACAGTATATATATATTCCGAAGGCAACAGGGGGATGGGGGAAAACTGGCCTACCACCTGTGCAGACAAATCGAGCAGGTGGTTGGGGAAAGTCCCGGCTGGGTACTTGCAGAGCAAGCTCAATGCAGGTACCCGCAAACCACTGAAAGCAACTGGGGAATGGGGAAACTATCCAACCACATGTGGAGTCAAGTCGGGGAGGTGGCTGGGATAGAATGCTAACTGGGCACCTGCAGAACAAGCTCAATGTAGGTCCAAGTAAAACACTATGTCCAGTTTCTTGACCACACGTCGGAAAATCCAACGCCACGTGTGGTAAACCAGCCGTCAGTATATGAAGAAGTCCACACGCCGGAAAGTCCAACGCCGCATGTGGGTAACACAATAGTGAACGATATTCAAATGAGCCCACACGCTGGAAAAACCAACGCCACGTCCGGCTCAACCAATCCTTCCTCTCCTTGTTACTTTACTATACGCCGGAAAGTCCAAAGCCACGTATAGTAAAGTAATAGTAACCAATTCATCCCCATACTCCGGAAAATCCAATTCCACGTGTGGGTAACACAATCCATATCCAAATGAGCACACACGCCGAAAAGTCCAACGCCACGTGTGGCTCACCCAATCCAAAACTCACCAAAGTCCAAAACCAAATCCATCTACTTATAATTTAATAATAATAATAAGTAAAGATAATAATAATAATAATCTCTTTAAATCTCATATCATAATTCCAAGAGTTCGCACGTACTCGATAACTATTCATAGTATAGATAATAGCTCTCAAGAGCATAACTTCCATGAAAACCCAAAATATAATTAAATAACAATCTAAATTCGCTTACGTCAGAAATTCCTGTAACATACTTCATAATCAAAGCCCATATCGCCCAACTCAAATACTTTAATAATAATCATAAAAAGAGAATAATAATAATAGTAATAATTATAACAATAATAGTAATGATAATAATAATAGTAATAAACCTTTCTAAATATTAATTAATAAAATTCACATAGTTCATCACCATTAAACATATATTAACCATTAATAAAGTGTGTTCATAAAAGCATTAATCCAAAGGACTAAATACAAGATAAACGTCCCAAACACCAACACGATTCACTAACCGCCCTCAACCAAGATTTAAATCCAAACCCTAGTTCCTTGAATTCAAGGTGTGCCTGCACGTTTATCGAGAGTTTTCTAGAGTCAAACTACACCTTTTGATAGGTGGGACCACCTCGGAAGACTCATGATCAACTGATTGGTCAAACTTCCCAAATAGGTCAACCGGGCCTGTGGGGCCAACAACCTCCAATTTCCTATCTGAAAGTTCCTACGGGTTCAACAAGGTTTACTAAGTCCGTTTTGAAAGTTTGGTCTCGATCGAGCAGTTGGATTTCTCGCGATCACACGATTAGACGGTTTCCATTAATCTAATCTTTAAGTCATTGATTCGGAGTATCCGGGACTCCGATTCTCGATCCGCGAGTTCCTACACGATCCTAGAGGTACAAAGATCAACATAATTGAAATTGGAACCGATCCAACAGTCTGAACATAACGAACCCGGATAACGCCTAATAGGCATAAATCCGTTCGACTGTCATACAATAACCAAATCCGAGTATACCGTCGTGCTCTGGACCACATGGGGAACATCTAGGAATGAAAATGGGCAGCCACAACCTAGCCCACGTGCTGCCACATGCGCAGGGTAGATTGGGTGTCTTGAGAAATTTTCGTCTCTGGAAATTTCTCGAAACCACCTGCAATATCTATACAAAAATGACAAGGACAACTAGTGGAGCAACTTATTCAATTAGTCCGTCCTCCAATTTGGATGGGAAGTGGCTGGAGAACTAACCCAAAGTCAGACAAAACCTAAGTTTCTAATTGAACGCTCAAACCACCAAATTGACCCAAACCAACTACCAAAGCATCAAGAACACGTCAAGGTGATGAAGATCCATACCTTGGTCGATGGAAAATCTCGCCAGAATCGTGTGGCCGGTGTCGGGAAAAATCCCGAAACTTCTCTCTCTCCCAGTCGCTTCAAGGCTCCAAATTAATCCCAGAATACTAGTGGGTTGTGTAGAGGAGGAGAGGAAGATTTTGCAAGTTATTTGGCCAGATTTGGTAGCCGGACGGCGAAGAAATTGCGGTCCAAAAATCTGGTGTCGCGACAGCGTAGGGGTGGGGGGTTTTCAGTTTTCAAAACAAATTCCAAAATTACATTTATGCCCTTTTAGTTTTTAAAGGTTTCCGGGTTCGTTATAACTCAGAACTGAGCGTGTTGCGTGTCTACGAACTCATATCGACGAGATGGACGCAATGGGGCAACTCGTTCTCCCAAATTCTTTTCAAACTTAAAATGACCTTTTTGCCCTTACTTTATTAAATAAAATTTTAAATCTAATATTAATTATTTATTTATTTTTATTTTTATTTATTTTATTTTATTTCAATTTATTTATTATATTTTTGATTCGGGATGTTGCACGTACACTATTTATATCATTTTCCTTTCCGTTTCCCTTTTACTCATATTCAGATCTTCTGATCTCATACATATAAATCAAGATATCTCTTGCATAGTTGGCGTTGTCTATAAATTGTAAATCAAACCTTTTTGCTCACATTTCTGAATATCCCATGGTTTCCCGATTATTATAGACATTTCCTATGGATTCCCACAAAAGGTAAGCAGACGCGAATATGAGTAAAAGGGATACATCATCTTGGTTCCATGGTTTCCCGAATATTCTATAATATCTCCACTATTATAGACATTTCCCATGGTTTCTTGAATATCCCTTTTACTTATATTCGAGTCTTCTTATCTTTTTGGTCATTTAGTTTTACATGAAAATTTAAAAGTTTTAGTCAAATTAGAAATTGTGTTTCCCAAAGTTTATAATTTATAGATATTTCGTTATCTTCTGTTAAGTGCTCAGTTTTTATTTTAATTTTTCTAGAAAGCACGTTCAATTTTCTTCCTCTAATTCAACGAGTTAGGGTATATTGTGCTATTATGGTTTAGCAAATTGGGAGAAGTCTTGGGTTGAAATTAAAATTGTGAGGTGTAAAGTTACAAATTGGATGCTATATTGAAGCCTAATCGATTTAGTTAGAATTTGTGACTTCGGATGACAATGAGACGTAATTAAAGTGATAGAGCACCAAAATATATTGATAAGTTATTGATGACTTAAATGCGATGTACAGATACAAATTTTTTATGTGCATATTATTATGTCTTTTCAATTACACTAAGCTTTCCATCTACTTCATTCCTATGTAGGTGCAAGAAGAAAAGGAAGAAAAGAACGATGCTTGGGTACAAGTACAACCACTAAGAGCATCCACAATGGGCTTCCTAAACCACCTCTTTGGACAAATTTTAGGGAGGAATTGGAAAAATACATCTTCAACCATGCTCCCTATCCACCTCCTAAAATAAGGAGGCCTCTAGGAGCTCCTAAATCTGAGGAAAGAGAAAAGACTCCTAGTGGCTCCCTAAAATTTAATGTTGCTTTGTTTTATGCATAGTTTAAAATTTTAATTAATGCTAATTATTTTTTATATTATTTTTTATAAAGATAGACCAATCATATTGAATTTAAAAATAACTATAGTATTTATGACTCCCTAAATTAGGGAGTATGATTGTAGTTCAAATTTCATAGAGAGCTCCTAAAATAACTTTTGTGTATTTTTAGCTAAATTTTAACTAAAAAATAGGGAGCAAGATTGTGGATGCTCTAAGTACATTCTCATCCGTACAACCATACACATGCACAATTTATTTTGACCAAATTTATTACCAAACACCAATTCTTTGATCATCACCAATTAAGAGTACTAAAGTAAAAAAGTTCTCCCGGACCAGTCACCCAAATATCAACTGAGACAAAAATATCATAAATATTATGATGAGTAGTGATCTCTTGGTCACCCACCGTTGGATTTAAATTCAACGGTCCAATAGAGTTTCTTAAAAAAAGTGCAAAAATAGGTGGGCCTTTAAATTTAAATCCAAAGATGAGTGACCACGGATTCCTTAATACTAGATTTACCAAGAGAACACTATTCATATTATGATATCTTTATCAGTCTCAAAGGCCAAAAAAAAAAACCTTATGGTTTTTGTTTTAATATGAAGAAATAACTATATCTCAAAAGAAAAAAGAAGAAGAGACAGCTATAAAACATGAATAAAAAATAAATAAAAATCAATCAACAAGCATGGGGTTGTAATAAGTACTGACTAAAGTAGTCTCTTGAGTTGATTGAAATGATGAGATTTCGTTTCGAACTTAGTGAACTAGATCAACTCCGTCTAGTCGGAAACTTAAAACATGCACCCATTAAACTCATTCAAAGAAACACATCTCTCAATCAAGCTTTTGAGTTAATTCAGTGCGCGTTTTCAATCAGCCATGGCTTCTCTTCATGACCCTCCAACATTTTCAGCTTCCATACCCCACTTCTTCAAGATCATTCTAGAGGACACTTCTAAAATCAGAATTGTAAGCACCTCTCTCTCTCTATTACTATGCTAATAATGTTTTCTCTCAACATGTTCTGTTCTGCAGAAAATTCCAATGAGGTTTTTGATGAAATATGGAGAGAATTTATCAAGTCCAGTACATCTTAAGCTTCCAAGTGGTGTAGAAATGGAAATAGAACTCAGAAGATGCAACAATGGTGGGGTTTGGTTTGACAAGGGTTGGCCAGAGTTCTCAAAATTTTGCTCTCTCGACTATGGTAGTTGGCTAGTCTTTGGATATGAAGGGAACTCCAACTTCCAAGTGTTTATATTTGATAGAACTGCTACAGAAATTGAATATCCTAAGTCCGAGATGGAAGAAACTGATTCTGAAGAAGAAGAAGAACACCAAGATGATGCTGATGATGGATCTGTTGAAATCTTGGATGTTTTTCCACCCTGCCCAAGAAAAGCACGGGAGAAATCTCCATTGCCATGTCCTCAGCCGCACAAAAAAATGAGAACACGTTCGAGTGGAATGATGCTTGAAGAGTCACTGAGAAACAAGGCCTCAGATTGCTCCAAATCAGAAATGAAAAGTAAGGAATATACACTTCTTTTTGCTTCTGTTTCTTACCTTTATTGTAATTTGTCTGTCTCATTATGTACTAGCTTGCAATAAATCCTATTATAATCTTGAACAGGGGAAGATGAATCAGATGATGATTCTGTTGAAACTTTGGACAAGTTTCCCTCTTGCCCTAAAACAGGGGACAAATCTCCATTAGTACCATCAGAGGTCAAAGATGGTGTTGGGAGGATGCATATATCAACTACAAGTGGAAAAGCTATGGCTCTTCAGAGAGCTATTGCTTTCAAATCTGTAAACCCTTCTTTCAGGGTTGTCATGCGACCCTCGTATATCAAACAAAGTTTTTTGGTAAGCGTGTCTACAAACAAGTTACAACCTCTACGATCCTCTAACTTCATTCAAAGATGCAATCCAAGCATGAAAATAATTAAGAAAAATAACAAAATTAATGCTCTATTTCTTCAAAATCTTGTTACTGTCTTAATTTCCTGTTTCCATTTCTTTTAAGCCCTTGCCATCCGGGTTTGCCGAGAGACATCTTATTGAGCACCCTGCTGGTAATGTCATCCTTCGGGTTTCAGATGGAGGAACTTGGTCTGTTAAATTCAAATATGAAAAATCAATAGCTCGATTCCAGTATGGTTGGTTGGGATTTGTAAGGGACAACAATTTGGAAGTGGATGATGTGTGTGTCTTTATCTTCAACGAGGACATGAAACTTTCATTTGATGTTGTCTTTTTCCGGACTACAGAAGAAGCTGCAAATTGCCCCTTGTCTCCAGGTAAACAATCAGCTGTTAGTTTGTGAATTCATTACGTATTCATTATCTGTTCTTTTGTTTTTAACTTTTGTGAAGGCAAACAACACATCTCTAGGTAAGTGAGGAATGTGCTGAGGTGTGAATTCAGTATATTGTGCACACTTATTGATTATAATCTTTTTGGTTATTTTAAGATCGGGGAACCACAACTAATCAAGTCAATTCACAAAAATCAGAAATCAAAAGTATGGAATGTATATTTGCTTTTATTTTTATTTTTATTTTTATAGTTTACCTTCTTTTTAATTAAGGTGCAATCTTATTTTTCTTGTAATATCCTATTCTAATCTTCAACTGGGGAAGATGATCCGCCCACAAAGAAAGATTTAGGAGGCTTGTCTAGCAGTCAAATATTCCTAAAATGAATAACTGATGTTCTCGGGAGGAAGTATCCATTGACTAAAAGTGAAAAAGCTCTGGCTCTTCAGAGAGCCAATGATGTTTCAGAAGGCAATGAAAAAAAAAGATTCACATTGTTCTAAATTAGAAGCGAAAATAAAAGAACTTGTATGATTCTATTTTATTATCTTATTTTGTTTCCTGCTATTCTGTTCTTGCTTGTGATATACTTGTAAATTTTCACAGGGAGACGTGATTTTCCAACTAAAAAAGGTGGTGGAGGCACATCTAGCAATCGAACTGGAAAAGCTACAGCTCTTGACAGAGCGAATGCTTTCAGATCGCAAAACCCTACTTCTTTTTTTGTTTCCATGAGGCCTAGTTACATCAATGGTTGGAGTTTGGTAAGCATTCTATAGGCCACCTCTGAGCCATAACAAATTCTGTTTACTTATATCAGTTGACTAATCATTAATATTCTCCGTCTTCAAACATTTCCTTGGTTTGCTTATTTGTTTCAGTGGTTGCCATCCAAGTTTTACAAGCTACATCCTAGTATTAAGCATTCCTGTGAAGTCATACTTCAAGTTTCGAATGGGAGAACTTGGTCTGTTGGTTTGAACAAAGGAAGGACCAAATTCAGGCGTGGTTGGATGGACGTTGTGCGTGACAATCATTTGGAAGTTGGTGATGTGTGTGTTTTTGTGTTGATTTCCAACAAAAGTACACCTTTATTTGATCTTGTCATTTTGCGCTCTGGAGAAGGTGCAAAGTGCACCAATGATGGGGAGCAAATAGTACCTACGAAGGAAGAAACTGATAATGAAGATGGGGATTCGAGTGATGATTCTAGTAACAATTCGAGTGATGATTCTAGTAACGATTCGAGTGATGATTCTGGTGATGATTCTGTTGAAATCATGGACAAGTTTCCACCCCTAAGAAAAACAAGGGTGGTGAAAAGATCTTGAAAATCTGGTGAAAAGTCCTTATCAATTGATCTTTCAGTCTTTTTTGTTTATGTAAGTCAGTTGACCAATTGGACAAATCAGACTCCTTCCTGTAATTGCAAGATGTATCAGTCCTTTCGTGGTTTTTTTAGTTTCTCCTTTCTTTCCGTACAGAATGTGCTCGTGAGATTATCAGCCCTATTAAACTAACTAGATCCCTTTGTATTCTGAAGCCAGTTCACACTTTGTATCATGCACTCATTTAATGATGGATGATTCTGTGTCCCCAAGGCGGATGAATTTCGTAATTTGCTGGCTAAACTTAATATTCAAATTTTACATTCATTTCCTGGCATTAGAATTTGATTCGAGAGTGGCAGTACTGACGTTTGTTTGAGATGTTTGGGGTTCTGCATTAATTTTACTCGTTCATCTTCACCCTAAATAACCAAGTAAATATAGCTCTCTTCCATATACTGGTGGCAAAGCTTTGAAGCACATTTGAAGATCAACTATGGCTTCTTTTACCGGGGAAATTGATGACCGGCCAGGATTTTCCCGACACTCCCCATTTTTTTAAACATCATTTTACAGAATACTTCTAGAGGCAGAAAACTTGTAAGCATCTCTCTCTCTGTGGCTGGTCGTACATGTGTGCTGCTGCATGAAGGTTGAAACGAGTCTCCATTTCTCATGTGTGTAGAAAGTGTTTACTGTAGTTATGTTATGATTGAGATGATTCACTTCTTGGCCACCAAAAAATCAGATAAATTATTTTACTTTACGAAGGTTTACTTCAAATGTTTCTGTTGTGCAGAGGGTTCCAAAGAAATTTTTGATGAAATATGATGAAGATCTATCAAATCCAGTATATCTTGAGCTTCCAAGTGGGTCAGAATGGAAAGTGTAACTCAGAAAATGGGATGGTGAGGTTTGGTTTGACAAAGGTTGGTCAGAGTTTTCTGAGTCACTCTCTAGACAAAGGTCACTGTCTAGTTTTTCAATATGAATGGGATTCGAAATTTCGTGTTTGCATATTTGATAGAAGTTGCACAGAAATTAACTATCCATTAACAAGGCACCTGATGGATGAAACTGATGAAGATGATGATTGTGATGATTCGAAAGATGATTGTGATGATGATTCTTCTGGGGAAATCTTAGACAAATTTCCACAATGCCTAAGAAAAACAAGGGAGAAATCTCCACTGCCATGTCCTAGGCCTCACCAGAAGAGCAGAACAAGTTCAAGTGGTAAAACAGAAACCAACATTGACTTACACAATGTGGTTCCATTTTTTATTTGACCAAGAAACTCTCAACCTTTTGATATGATATTTGAGAAGTCAAGTTCCATTTTGTCTTCTGCATTCTGTTCTCGCTTCTAATATCTTATGGTAATCTTTTTACAGGTAAAGATGGTTTTCTTGCCTAAAAAAAGGCGGCGGAGGTACGTCTAGCACTAGAAGATTCAAGAACGAACACCTCGGTTTCTTGAGAGGATGCATCCATCGACTAAAAGTGATCATGAAGATGATGATTCAGTTGAAATCTTGGATGATTTTCCACCCTGCCCAAAAACAGAGGAGAGATCCCCAATATCACCACTGGCCCAAAAGAAAAGAAGAACGAGTTAAAGTCGTAAACCCAGAGCTAGTCCTGAATTTTTTTGGAGCCAGTCCCTTAATTTCTAGTTTTTGTTTTGGTCGAAATTTCTAGTTGATTACTAAAGTTTAATGTGATTGAGTCTGTAACATTTTTGGTTAGCAAAATGGGATTTTATTTTATTTATTTCTAAAATTCGGTTTGTCATTCATTCTACAAGCACATGTATTTGTACTGTCTAGCATCTGTGGTGCAGCCATGGGTCTAGATTTATGTCCAGCTTAATGTTTTTTTACGTTTGGATATTTCACTAATATTGGTAAAGAAAAAAAAAATATTTAGTTATATACCCATTCTTAACACTATATAAATAAACCCTACAACATTTAATTTTTATAAATAACCCAAAAAATGACAACTGGTCTTATTGAATTTAATTCTGATTATTAAATTACTTTGATGCTCTATTGAGTGTTTTGAGTTTTTTTTATGAGGTTTTGGGCTTGGACTTATTTTAAGAAATCAATGACAGTGTTGTAATTTATAGGAAATTTGAAGCCTCTTGGTTATGTTGTAAATGAGCTTTGGATGTGTTTCTAAAGTTCATTTCATGTGAGATTGTTTTATAATTTGGACCTCTATATTAGATATAATAGCGAATCTAAAAATATAAAAAAAGCCTTGAAGTATTTTTTTTAACAAAATTAAAAGCATATGACCAATCCCTGGTATATTGGGTAAATTGGCCATTGATGATTTTAGAGCTTTTTCTGTGTTTTTGCTGGGAAGTAATGGGGTTAATTGGTTGGTGTTTCCTAACTTCTATTCTGTAGGCCATGGACACCTGTTAGCATTCAGATATGAAGCCCATTCCCATTTCCACGCATGTACTCATATTTAAATAACCCTTCTCACAAATTCCATCTTCGAAAGGGATGATCTTTCTTGCATTTCCTGAATATTATTGGCTCCATAGATTCAACCTAATTGAAGGTAAGTGGCTGTTTGTACTCAAATTTGCACTTTTGCCCATTTATGCCTCAAATACGTGATCTATGATCTAGAGGATTTCAATGAAATTAGTTGTTGTGCATGCCAAATGGAGGATCAAGAAATTATTATTGGAGATATTTTATGAGATAATTCATAGACATTATCTTTGATTTGGTTGGAATACAAGATAATATTTCCTAGATTTATGTAGTAATCTAATATGGCTACTATTGGCTTTATTTGGAAGGAAATAAATATTAAGTGGTAATTATCATGACTTCGAAGGTGGTGCTTTAATATGATTTATCAAGGATCTTAATTGAGCTAAAACAAGAATTATTATGCCATCAGAAGTCTTGCACGCCACTTCCGTCTCTTCTAACAGCATCATCACAATTGAGGATGAGAGTTTGGATCGATGGCTTAATCCGCTTCACAAGTAGAGAAACAGCCGAATTACGTGGTTGCTAAACATTGTGTTCCCACCTGGAATTTTCAACCCATAGCCCAATGAAAGATGGTGGCATACCTTGGGCCCAAAGGCCAGAATTTTGGCTCAAGCTTAAACCCAAACACCATAGACTCACGCCCAAGGCCATCTGAGGAGATTCCACGGCAGTTCTTCGGCCAATTGGACAAGTTTGCCCTAGCAGTGAAGCTCATCCAAGTGGGCAGATTCGGCCCAACGAGCTGTTTCAGCCTGATAGGCAGAGTTGCCCCAGCAAACAAGAGCGGCCTAAGAGATAGGCTTGACCCAACTGTTAGGTCTGTCCTAAATCAGATCCAGCCTCATCCCAATCCTTGGCCGAATCAACTACGGCCGAGTCTTCCATCAGTAGACCCGATCACGACTCAAATTACACCCTGTCCTCCAGCTAAAGGATAACATCTTTACATGGCTTCACGTGGCCACCATCTTGGGAGATGAAAAAGGCGTGACATACTGAGTGAAACCTGGAAAGGGATTTTCTAGAAAAACGGCGCGCCAAAGAGAACATGGAACTTGTTTTTTGAAAAAGGGAAATGTCACGTCCCAAAATCGAGACACGTGACAGTGGCACGTACCTTGAGGATCCCAAAAATATAACACCTAAGTCCAAGGGTTATACTCCTAAGATTCCCAAAATACGCTAAACCTTTATAAATAAATTAATACGAGTTGGATCAGATGTTTAACAACAACGGAATTTTTTTATATAATATTATACAAAATTTATTTGAGAATTAAACCAACCCCAGAGGTCATGGAATAGTATCAACAACCTCCGAAATTGTTTTACAAACCAATAATGAAAATATACCAACCATCTAGAATTCATATTTATACATATGTAGTAAAACATGGTCAGCTGTGATGAATATGATTCACAACCTGACAACAACGTGAGACTCGAGTCAAATGCTGACAAGTGAAGATATCACACCAAGATGTCACCCACAAAAGGAATCTACAACAAGAGTATGGGTGAGCATTACATACGTTCATTTGCCCCGTAGGAGGCTCCTGGCCAGGTTTTAAAATAAATAATGAATATAATAATGACAATAATAATGACCATAGATTTATTTCAAAATCAGTGAAAGAATATGCACATACACAAATTGTATCCATTTATTGTGGATCCAAAACCAATTGGCATGCTCAAGCAATTTTAGTAAACATTTTTCTTCTGACTCCTTGAGTGATCTAGTCATCTAGACATTAAATCTGGGTACATTGTCTTGGTCGTGTCTCCTTGTAATTTAGTTGTAACTCGAAAGTATTGGAAGATAGTGACAATTTCTTGGGTTTATTGTCTTTGTGGATGCACGATTATGTATATTCTCATGTGTATTATTGAGCTTATTTTTTAGGGAACCTCGAAAATACAAGGGAAATTTTATTAATGAAGTGAAAAGTACAAAAGAGAGGGAACAAACAACCTGACCCACGACTCATAGAATCATAAAGCAGTGCATCCTGAATAAAATCAAGGAGCATTGTTTTAGTTTGCTTGCAAATTGTAGTAACATCACACAATATATATCTTCACCACACTTGCTGATCACAGTCCATGTACGATATCACAAGTATATACTTCACCATGGATGATATAACATATATATCATGGTTAATTCAGTTTTTCTATGTTATGGATCCTAGTAAGAATAATGCACACGTCATTCTTAAGGCTATCAAACAATGTATTTTGTTTATACCCGATCTGAACTACCAATGAGAAAGCCACACGTGGTAGGTATACCGAATGCAACTCAAGACTCCTAAAACCCTAAATTCCTTTCTGAGACACTTAAAGCCTCATTAGGCAATGTCCACAGTCCCAAATCGAGTTTTTACTCAAAATGCACACCTCCCAAGACTTATAAAGACAGGCACAAGTCCCAAAAAGGAGGTAATCAAGAGCCTTCAGCCACTTAGCCATTACTCTGCTAAAATTACTATTCACTCCGTACTTATTCTAACTTAAGCATCGAAGAGCCTTCGGCCGATACCACACCAGTGCCTATCGAGCTTACCGATCGCTACTTTTCTTATAGATTGATCATTCTTCCGAAGCCCAAAGACTACCGAAGGCGAAGACATCACTAAGTTAGGCCTAAAAGTGCTGAACCATTTTTGAGCATCAACAGTTTGGCGCCATCTGTGGGAATCGATACTAATTGATCCACTACTCTTATTGCATCTAAGATGTAACGACCCTGACCCAAAATTAAAGGAAAATAAATAAATTAATTAAGTTAAACAAATAAAGAATTAAAAATGAATTAAAAGGATTAAAATAATGAAATTGAAATCAATTAAGAATTTAATAATTAAAGGGGCTTTTTGGTCAACTAAATTTCGGACGACAATTTGGCGAAACGGGTTGCGCCATTGCGTCCGGCACGTCGAAATGAGTTCGGGGACGTGCGGCACAGCTCGATAGGAGTTTTGTAACACTTGGAGGACATTTTGGTCATTTCAGAATTTGTTAAAAACCCTTGGACCAATCATATTTGGGGATTCCTTTCTCTCTCTTCGCGCAGTCTCTCTCTCTCTCTCCTCGAAATCGCGCCGGTTACTGTTCACCGACGCAACTCCACCGTCCGGCCACCACTGGCCACGGCACCGGTCTTAAACGAACCGCCTCCTCCTCCCGGTCACATCCCACCCCAGTTCACCGGCCAATTCGATGACGATCGTCGGCAGGAAGCTCTGCAAATTCCGGCAAAACCTCCATTAACGTCGGCGACAGCTCCGGTCATCTCCTCCGACGCCACCACTTGGAAAAGGTTCGCCTCTCTTCCCTCTTCCTTTCCCCCACCATGCGCGACAAAAATGGGCGGCGTAGCCGCCGTTCCGATCAACACAGATCCGGCCAAAACCCTAGGTGGTTTGGCCGTGATCTGGCGGCTTTTTCGACCGGTTCTGGGGCGGCTCAGCCCGGTTCTGAGCTTCCCTCCTCCTCCTGGTTCGATTGCTATGGGTATTGTACCCTAATTCCACAACTTTCCGGTGACCGAATTTGCTCAAGACACCCACCCTCACGGCGGCACGTGTGGCGGCGCGTGGCACTGTAGCAATTAGGCATTTCCATCCCAATGCGATCCTTGAGTCGTTGTTAACGCGTACATATGTTCGGATTTCGATTCGGACGTCGTTTGGACCTCGAACCATTGTACGCCTATCATGCGTTGCTTGGGTTTGACGTGTTAGGACCGTTGGATCGAAACCGAATTCACGTATGTTGTTCCCCGTATTTTTAGGAACGTATAGGATTTGAAGGATCGTGATTCGGAGCCCCGGATGCTTCGGATCAATGACTTCAAGTTTGAGTTAAACCGTAATCGTCCGATCGTGAGCGATTCGACCGTTCGATCATGACCAAACTTTCTGGACGTGTTCTCTAAGCCGTAGTGAACCTATAGGACCTTTCGGATCTAAGTTTGGAGGTCATGGGACCCACGGGGCCGGTTTGACCTATTCGGGTAAGTTTGACAAAGTTTGACCAGGGTTGACCGAGCGTCTCCCGAGGTCGTCTCGTCTCCTAACGAACGTCGTTGACCTTAGAATTCCTCGTACGACGTTTTGGTACACTTGAGTTGAGTTTGGTTAAGGTTGACTTTTAAGGTTATCACTTCGGTCCGGTTGTTAACCTTAATCCTCGTGTTCTTGAATTAGGTTCTCAAGCGCTTCGTGATCCTCGTGTGGAATCCTTTTCGGGTTGGGCAGCGTGGGACCAACGGTGAGTGGACTTTGTTTTCAAACAAGCATGATTTTAAAGAATTGAATGTGATGCATATATATGATATTTAAATATTGTTTTGAATCTTGAATTGATCTTTGATGGATTTATTATGATTTGTTTTGATGTTTGAGTGTTATATTTGATTTGGGTTGCCGGTTTGTTTGTGGGACCCTGTTGGCTATATTATATTATTATGCTTATATTTAAGTGTTGATTTTGGGACGAGTTAAGCGTCCGGTAGTATTTTTGTACGGTTTTGGGTACGGTGGAATTTGATGGACTTTCTGTATGATTTATATTTAATATTTGAGTTTATGGTTTTGTTGGGTTTCGGACTTTATTATTTTATTGTTATGAGTGTCGTGAGTTATACTTTAAGCCTTTGAAATTTATACTTTATATATTTTTGGGAAACTTATATATCTACTTTAAATATATAAATATATTTACTTTGAATTGAGTATTTGGGCGGTAAGTTTTGGACGCTAGTATAGTCCGGTTGTTTACGTATTTGGTTTTGGTATTTAAACCTTATTAATTATGTTCTTGCTAATACTTTGAATATGTATATATATATATACGTATATATATACATATAGATCAACTTGGAAGGATCATGTCGGATTATTGAGGCTATCGAGAATACATGTCGGATAAATGAGGCTATCGGAAATATATGTCGGATTATCGGGAATTGATCATATGTATATATATATATATATATCTACTTTGAATATATATTACATATATATATCTACTTTGAAAATAAGTATGTATATCCACTTTGTATATATATAAATATATATCTACTTTGAGTATATATGTATATCTATTTTGATATTGAGTTTTGGAACATATATGTATTCGGGTTTGGACTTTCGGTTATATTTTATTGAACCACTACTTATATTGTTTTAAAGTATGAATTTCAGGGATGTCAGTTATACGTGGGAATTTCGAATGCTTGAGTTTGAGTTATTGTATTTTAAAGGATAATTATGTTTTGTATATTTATTTATATATATATGTATATTTTGGATAATACGTTTTGGGGTTTGGACTTTATATTTTTTTAAAGGGTAGTATCTACTATGTTTTGAATCATATGTTTTACGTAAGGTTTGACTTGACGTTTTCTTGATTTGGGTGTTGTTTTTGGTTTGATTATGCATTTTCAGCATTTATGATATTTTAATGGTTTTTGGAGTATTATATCGTCGTTTGACGCTTGTGTCTATTTTGACTATAGTATTGTATGTTTGGGACGGTGATGTCCTTATTTGAGTATTTGGTGTTATTGGTTTTGTTATACGTATATATGTTCTGGTGCGTGATATTTTGGGGTGTGGGTACTTGTGATTAAATGTATATGTATATATGTAGTTTATCGTGTGGTGTTGGTTTGAGTGCAGTTGGCACTGTGTTATGTACCTCCCCCTGTTCTTGATATGGTTACTGTGATTTGGAGTATGGTTCGATCCGGTGCATACCTTAACAGGGTGTAGCCGTAGACCCTTGATTGGGTAGTCTGCGCGTATGACTAGTTCGGACGCATGGTTATTGAGGACTCTGCCATGCGGGCCGGGGAGCTTAGTCCCAGTTGGACGGCTCGACCCTGGGCACGAGGCCATTGCGATGCCGTCCGATGTCCAGTTATCCTGGGCATGAGACCATCGTGAATGTTGTCCCGGTGTCCAGTTAAACAATACCCTGTTGGATTGTTTCCCCCTGGTACTTGTATGTTGGTGTCGAGGTTATATTATATCTATACGCGTGTGTTAGTACCTTCGTATTCTTATTTTCTTTCGATGAGGATACTTCCTCGCTTGCAGTGCCTACGGGTATGCAGTTATTTTGAATGTGGGAAAGAAAGGGTTAAAGTCTCTTAAAGTGTCATTATTTTATTACTTTGTGGTGGTTTTTGGATTTCTTGGATTTATCTTGGTCTTTGGACATTTTACGTTGTTTTATTATTTGGAAACTTTATTATATTCTCATGCTTATGATTTTCAAGTTCTTTCGGTTTTAATTATATTTATGTCTAAGTGGTTCAGTTTTGAGAGGTTATGCCTCGGGGAAAGAAAAAGGTTTGGTTTGGTTTTATTCTTTGATTATTTTGAAACGGCATCCCTCATATCAGAATTCATCCAATTCTTCCGCCATCATTCTAAAGTATTCGTTTGGTCGTACAATGACATGCCGGGCATATCTCCTGAGGTCATCTACCACAAGATTAGTATCTCCCCCGCCTATAAACCTGTACGTCAAAAGCAGCAATTGTGGGAGCGTTTTTCGTCCCCAAAGAATATTCGTCTAAGATTCCTCCTTCCTCTTCGTTGTCTCTTTCTCCCTACAAAATAAATTGGAATAAGAGGACCACACCCGGGGGGTGTTGGCCAAAGGCCCTCCGATGCCTAAGTTATTCGAGAGTTTATGAGAAAAACACTAGCTAACTAGGGTACGGAGATATATGTGTTTATGGTGTAAACCGGGCGGCCGGAGCCTTATGTAAAATAGGGAGAGAAAGAAAGTGGCTAGGGTTTGTGAGAGGGCATTTATGCAGAGTTTCAGAGAGAAATTTAGACGTACCTTCACCCTTGTGCGTAGCCATCTATTTATAGAGGGCCTCCGAGACTAGGGTTTCAGAAGAATAATTCCAAAGATGGAAAGGAATTATTCTTCCTGATTTGGTGAGGTTGGTGAGGTTGGTGTGATTTAGTTAGGTTGGTGTGATTATGGATTTAAATCAAATCCCTAATTAAGGCAAGAATCAAATAACCTCCCAATTAGTTTAGGTAACTCCCAATTAGGTTTGGTAACTCCCAATTAGGTCAAATAATTCACAAATTGATTGGCCTAATTATTTGACCTAGGGTGAGATATTTTGCTTCCACAAATGCCCCCCAGTTTCTGCATGGCCCGTGGCGGAATGGAAGAGGTGTGAATTAAATGTTGGGCTGTCCAACTGTAATTGGGCTTCCGTTTTTAATTTGGGCTCTTGTTTGGAGGAGGCTTGTGACTTCTTGCAGATCAAGGAGCCTCAATTGATATAAGTCCAGGGCTTCTCTTTGCTCCTTTTCAAATCGCAAACTTGCTTCCTCTACTTTCTATTTGTGAGAAAGATCTTGGAGGGCTGTACTGCTTGTCAAGGAAGGGAGTTTCCGTGCACACTAAGGTAGATCATGATTTGCTGATCTGCTTCAATTTGAATTCTTTGATGTGTGGCTGACTGACCTCAGTCTTCTGCTTGCAGATAATGATATCAGCAAGAAGCTCATCCTCGGCTCGGACATGGCCAAGGTTCATCAGGCTCTAAACATCCCTATCAGGTTCTGTGAATGGTGCTGGTTGCTGAGCAACCATCGGAAGGGAGTTGGTGGTCTACCCCCTGCCAAAGATGTTGGAAGATGGAGGTTGTATGGCTCGGACCTAGATGAGCAGGTGGTTGCAGTTGAGCAGATCAGAGGAACAGGTGTTGCAGAGTAGGCAACTGAGGCGGTGCCCAGCAGGTGACTGGAGTTGTCAAGCTGGTAGCTACACAAGATGGAGGCGCTGGCGCCAAGCAGATAGTTGGGGCTTCTGAGGAGGTCGTCGACCCTGGGTCACTTGCTGGGACAATTGGTCTCTATATACCATCTTATTTCTTGCGAACTCCTTATGTATTTCTGAATAGTGGCCTACTTGGCATGCGTCTCCCGAAGTACGTTTCATTTGTAGTCCGCTTGACCTGCGTCTCTCGAAGGACGCTTCGTTTGTAGTGGTCTGATTGACCTACGTCTCCCGAAGGACGTTTCATTTGTGGTCTGCTTGACCTGTGTCTCCCGAAGGACGCTTCGTTTGTAGTGGTCTGCTTGTCCTACGTCTCCCGGAGGACGTTTCATTTGTGGTCCGCTTGACCTGCGTCTCCCGAATGACGCTTCGTTTGTAGTGGTCTGCTTGACCTACGTCTCCTCCGTAGTGGACTGCTTGTCCTACGTCTCCCGAAGGACATTTCATTTGTGGTCCGCTTGACCTGCGTCTTCTGAAGGACGCCTCGTTTGTAGTGGACTGCTTGTCCTACGTCTCCCGGAGGACGTTTCGTTTGTGGTCCGCTTGACCTGCGTCTCCCGAAGGACGCTTCGTTTGTAGTGGTCTGCTTGACTTACGTCTCCCGGAGGACGTTTCATTTGTGGTCCGCTTGACTTGCGTCTCTCGATGGAGCTTCGTTTGTAGTGGACTGCTTGTCCTACGTCTCCCGAAGGACGTTTCATTTGTTTTCTTGAATTCCTTATTGAAAAAAAAAAAGAACTCGAACTTGCATTGATGTTTGTATGATTACATCGTCTTATTGGAAGCAAAGATGAATAACATGAATAACACCGGAAGTAGCTCGTCTTCAACGGAGGTGAGGGAGGTTCAGGCCGACCATGTCCTTCTTTGAAAAGCTAATGACAAGATCGTCTTCAATGGCTGGACAGCTAGCTGTGACTGGGGAGTCTAGAGTTGCTTGCTTGATCTTTCTGTTCTTCTCCTGGCTGGTTAGCCTAGACTCACTAGGATCAGCCAAGATTGTACTAATCCGAATGACCTTTTCTTGTGGTTTCCTAGCAGCATCGTGATCCTCAATCTGCTGGATTGCCTTATTGGCCACAAACTCTGTGCAATGGCCGTCTCTGACCAACTCCTCAAGGTGGTTTTTCCAAGCGAAGCAGTTGTTCGTGGTATGTTCGTGTGTTCCGTCGAAAGCATAGTATTTGTTGGTATCCCTCTTAGCCGGATCCCCCTTCAAAGGTGGTGGTCTCTTCACCCATGGTTTGTTCTTCACTTGTTCTAGGATTTAGTGAATCGGGATAGCGAATTCTGTGAAGTTCCCTACTTCTGGAGTGCCTCCTTGGGGCTGCGATCTACACTTGCCTCCATTGTCGTTGAATTTGCCATTCCCTTGGTTCACCTGCTTAACCTGTTGATCAGCTTGCTTGGTAGTACTTTTCGCGGCGATGCAGTCATCTTCCCAAAGAGCGTGGAGTTCTGCCCTCGCGTAGACTTCTGCCAATGTTTGGCCCGGAGCAAAGGTCAGATCGCGGTATAACTCATGCTTCGTTGGCAAGCCCTTTTTGAAAGCTAAGGATGCGATTTTATCATCGCATCCTATAATGCTTGCCTTCTCAGCCTTGAATCTCTTAATATAGTCTCGGAGAGACTCATTAGACTTCTTGTATAGATTAAACAGGTGGTCAGACTGCTTCCTAACCGTCCAATATGAGGTGTACTCTTTGGTGAAAAGGAGGGCAAACTCCGTGAAGTTGCCGATCGACCCGGACGGAAGAGCGTGGAACCAATCCTAGGATGCTCCTCGCAGGGTTGTCGCAAATATCTTGCACATCAGGGACTCGTCAGCTTTGTACAGGATCATAGCAGCCTTGAAGTGCTTCAAATGGCTATATCAGGGTCGGAGTCTCCCTTGAATGGTGTGATGGTCGGCATTGCGAACTGTTTCTGATGAGTGGCCTGCTCTACCTCGTCGGTGAAGGGTGAAGAGTTAACTCGATCAACTTCCTTGCGCAGGGCCTCCTCTTCATTCCCCTTAAGTTGGAGACTCTGAAACTGCTCCTTTACAAACCTCTCAATGTCTTCTGCACACAGGGCTTGTGGCTCAGGTTGACGTCTTCCGTGCCGTGGGTGTTGCTGATTAACCTCCTCCTCAGCTCTCAGGGGTTGTGTTCCCTGGCTGTTCTGCTCGTGAGGCAGGCTAATGGATTGAGCTTGTGAGGATTCCTCGACGGCTCGTTGCCGTGTGTTGGTTTGCCTCGAGCGGGTTGGCTAGCATAGAATGGAATGGATAGAATGGATACTCCTTTGCGAGCCCAAGCGGGTGCGATCATTGGACTGCAGGCCTAGCGTCTCGTGCACGTTGGTCCTTGGACCTGACCTCGAACGGATCACTGATTGGCTCCGAGTACGGCTTGCAAATGTCTGGGTCTGGTTCTAGCGCTGAATAGCGCGTTCTCGTTCTCTTTCTTGACTGCTTCCTCCTGTCTGGCCGGCTCCAGACCTCTCGAACTGTGTGCTGATTCGCCCTAGTGTCCTCGCCTCGTCCTAGGATCCCAAATCAAGACCTCGAACTAGGTCGATCTGCTGGAGGAGCCGTTCAACCAAGTTGTTTTGGTTGTCCAGCCTTTGCGTGAGTTGATCAACTCGCATGTTGTAGTCTGCTTGATTTTGTGGATCAGATGGAGGAAATTGCATCGGGCCCAAAAGTGCGTGGGATAGGGCTTCATTAGATGCATACGCGGGGGCATGCATCAACTGTGACGGTAAAGGAGGGAAGGGTTGAACTTGCTCCAAGACGGGTGCGAGGTCTGCGACAACGTTGAGGTAGCCATGAATGGTGGCACCGTCATGGGTGGCGGCGCCAGCGCCTAGGCCTTGTGGTTGCTTGACGGAGGGGGCCACGGGGCAGTGGCTTGGTGCGGCCACGAGTGGTGCGGCAATTCCAGCCTCTATTTGGTGGTTAACGTAGGTGATTCGCGGTTGCGAGGAGCTAGCCTCACGATTTAACGACTGCTCGGTTGCTACTGCATCTATTTGGAGAGGTTGCTACTGCAAGGGAGGCTACTGGAACTCGCTGGCAGCCATGGGAGGTTGCTGGAACTCACCGAGGGGCTGCTGGAACGCGCTGGCAGCAGTGGGAGGTTGCTGGAACTCACCAAGGGGCTGCTGGAACGCTCTGGCAGCAGTGGGAGGTTGCTGGAACTCGCCGAGGGGTTGCTGGAACTCGCCGAGGGGCTGCTGGAACGCGGTGGCAGCCGCAGTGGGCTGCTGCAAAGTGCTGGCAGCCACTGCCTCTTGCGGTTGCAGCGAGGTTTCCACCACGAAACCATGAGACGAGCTCGTCGTGGTGGTGTTAGTCTTCGTACATCTTGTATCAACCATGGTTGATTGAAACAAAGTGTGAAAATTGGATTTAGAGCACGCTTTGAGTATTATTTCGTGCTCTCAATGAAAGCACCAATTTGTGGGTGCGTTTTTCGTCCCCAAAGAATATTCGTCTAAGATTCCTCCTTCATCTTCGTTGTCTCTTTCTCCTTGTAAAATAAATTGGAATAAGAGAACCACACCCGGGGGGTGTTGGCCAAAGTCCCTCTGATGCCTAAGTTAGTTCAAGAGTTTATGAGAAAAAACATTAGCTAACTAGGGTACGGAGATATATGTGTTTATGGTGTAAACCGGGCGGCCAGAGCCTTATGTAAAAGAGGGAGAGAAAGAAGGTGGCTAGGGTTTGTGAGAGAAATTTAGACGTACCTTCATCCTTGTGCGTAGCCATCTATTTATAGAGGGCCTCCGAGGCTAGGGTTTCAGAAGAATAATTCCAAAGATGGAAAGGAATTATTCTTCTTGATTTGGTGAGGTTGGTGAGGTTGGTGTGATTTAGTGAGGTTGGTGTGATTAGGGATTTAAATCAAATCTCTAATTAAGGCAAGAATCAAATAACCTCCCAATTAGTTTAGGTAACTCCCAATTAGGTTTGGTAACTCCCAATTAGGTCAAATAATTCCCAAATTGATTGGCCTAATTATTTGACCTAGGGTGAGATATTTTGCTTCCACAGCGATCATATGATGCCGAACGGTACAAGGCCATGAAGGTCAAAGTTGATAAACTTCGCGCCATTGGCTTCATCAGAGAGGCTACTTACCCAGTCTGGTTAGCAAACTCGGTGATGGTTCGGAAGGCAAAATGTTGGTGGAGGATGTGCCAAGACTATATCGACATCAACAAAGCTTGCCCGAAGGATAGATTTCCATTACCACGGATCGACTAACTCGTTGACAGAACTACCAGTCATGAATTACTCATCTTTATGGACGCCTACTCAGGCTACAACCAAATCTTCATGGACCCTATCGATAGTGAGCATACGACGTTCATAACAGACAAAGGTCTTTATTGCTACAACGTCATGTCGTTCGGCCTGAAGAATGCAGGGGCAACATACCAACGGTTGGTCAACCGAATCTTCTTGAAGCACATTGGTGGTATCATGGAAGTCTATGTCGATGACATGTTGGTTAAAAGCCAGACTGCCGATCAACACCTCCAGAATCTGTCAGAAATGTTCGGCATCTTAAAGGAGTACCAAATGAGATTAAACCCAAACAAGTGCGCCTTCGTTGTATCTTCTGGGAAATTCCTGGGTTTCATAATTAGCTAACAAGGGATTGAAGCCAACCCCGAGAAAATCAAAGCTCTGATAAATTTGGAAAAGCCGAAGACACAAAAGGACATTCAGAGCCTCAAAGGACGAGTTGCCTCCTTAACACGATTTATCTCAAAGGCTACCGATAAGTACGCGCTGTTCTTTAAAGCTTTGAAAGGAAGCAAACAGCACATCACCTGGACGGCCTAATGTGACACGGCGTTCAAAGAGTTAAAGGATTACATGAGCAAAGCACCATTGCTATCCAAACCCCTTCCAGGCGAGGTCCTTTTTCTGTACCTATCGGTATCACGCACTGCCATCAGCTCAGTATTAATACGTAAGCCAGAGAAGATTGAGCTACCGATCTTTTATGTAAACCAAGCATTCCATGGTGCAGAGCTTCGATATCCTCCCCTTGAGCAGCTGGCTTTGGCTCTGATCACTTCGGCACGAAAACTCCGTCCTTATTTCCAAGCTCATACCATCATTGTTCTGACCAGCCAACCACTTCGGCAGGTCTTCCAAAAGCCTGAAACATCTGGCCGATTGGTCAAGTGGGCAATTGAGCTAGGAGAGTTTGATGTTCAGTTCAAACCTAGACCAGCAGAAAAAGGCCAGGCCGTTGCAGACTTTATATTCGAACAGACTCCATCGGAAGCACCAGGACGCTCAGACGCCCAGACAGCGTCAACAGAACAAACCTTGCCGAACGGCGTAAACTTCAACCCTGCAATCCCAATTTGGGTCCTGCTTGTTGATGGCTCGACAAATCTACAAGGATGTGGTGCCGGTCTTGTCTTGACCACGCCCGATGGAACCAAAATTGAATATGCACTCCGCTTCAACTTCAGAACTTCGAACAATGAGGTCGAGTATGAAGCCCTCTTGGCTGGCCTTCGGCTAGCTAAGGATATGGGCGCTAAGCATATCATTATACACAGTGACTCTCAGCTCATAGTGAATCAGGTAACGATCGATTTTGCCGCCAAGGATTCATCCATGACATCCTACCTTTCAACAACTCATCAGCTCTTGCAAAGGTTTACTGCATACGAGATTCGGCAGATACCAAGGGTCGAGAACAATAACACCGATGTTTTGGCAAGGTTAGCCTCGGACATTGATGACAAAATCTGATGGAAAGTTCCTGTTGAAATTCTGAGTTGACCAAGCACAACCGAACCCATGGTATGTACCGTATGGTACGCTGATACTTGGATGGCTCCTATATTCTGTTACCTGGCGAACGGCACCCTACCAAGCGACAAAGCACAGGCTCGGAAGATACGATACCGTTTGGCAAGATACACAATCATCAATGATGTCCTCTACAAACGTGGCTACTTTACCCCTTATCTCAAGTGCATCACTACCGAACAAGGGGACTATGTCCTTCGTAAAATTCAGAGTGGCGTTTGCGGTGATCACTCTGGTTCTCGTTCGTTGGCACACAAAGCTTTCCGGCTTGGCCAACCATGCATCGTGATGCAATCACTATGGTAAAAAATTGTGACAAATGCCAAAGATTCGGTAGCATACCACATGTCATGTCAAACCATTGACGCCGATTGTCAGCTCATGGCCGTTTGCCCAGTGGGGACTCGAACTCATTGGTCTGATGCCACAAGGGAAAGATCAAGCGAAATATGCAGTGGTAGCAGTAGACTACTTCACTAAATGGGTGGAGGCCGAAGCTTTGACAACCATCACTGCAGCAAGAATAGAAGACTTTGTCTGGTACCACATATGCTGTCGATTCGGCATTCCTTACGCCATAATCACTGACAACGGCAAGCAATTTGATTCGGACCTCTTTCGGCAATTCTGTAATCACCTAAAGATCAATCTCTTCTTTGCATCACCAGCCCATCCTCAGTCGAATGGCCAGGTCGAAGCCATAAACAAAATCATCAAGAAGGTCATGAAACGGCAGTTGGACAATGCCAAGGGTGCGTGGCCGGAGAAGCTCCCAAAAGCACTATGGGTTATTTGGACATCCTACCGAACATCCACTGGGGAAACACCTTTCTCTCTTGCCTTTGGTTCAGAAGTCATTGTACCGGTCGAGATTGGTGAGGCTTCTTACCGAATGGCTAACTTCTCCCTCAAAGCCAACGAAGCCCAGCTTTGCTTGAATCTGGACCTTGTCAAAGAACGTCGAATGCAAGCCAACCTTCGGAACGAAGCATACAAACAACGCGTCTCCAGATATTATGACTCAAGAGTGAGGCCTCGATCTTTTCAGATTGACGACTGGGTCATGCGCAAAGTGTCACTTGCAACCAAGAACCCAATGGAAGGAACCCTTGGTCCATCCTGGGAAAGCCCGTACGAGATCAGCAGCATACGCAGATCTGGAACATACCGACTGCGGGACACCAATGGCAAGACCCTCGGTCACCCCTGGAATGTTGAGCATCTCAAATACTATTTCAAGTAGTGACTTAGCCAACGGCAAGTCATGCAAGGAAGTACCATCGATACCCAAGTCTAGAATGTACCTCAGCCGTGCGGCATTCAAATTAATGAGAAGTCCACCGAGGCACTTATTTTTTCAGTTATAATTTCTCATTAGCCCTCGGCAATAAATTACCTTCGGTAAAATACTCTGGTGTAAGTCTTGATTACCGTTACGCTTATTACTACCGTTACAATTCATTATTAGCCTTAGGCAATAAACCCCTTACGGTAAAGACATAGGGGAACAAGTATAAACCTTTGGTTAAAATGGCTTATTAAGCCCTAGGCAATAAAGCTTCTTCAGTGGTTGTATTAGCATAGACTTCCGATAGATTTATCACTTGAGTTATAATTAAACCAAGTATAAACCTAAGCTACCAAGTGGCATTACCGTTCGGTAACCACATTAAAGTATGCGAAAAATAAATAGAAGCGTTACCTTGAAACAAGAAATTCATAAAAAGAAATGTCTTTCGACATAAACGTTCAAAATAAGTTCCCTTATGGCAACAGTTACAAATATCTCACAACAAAAAGCTAGGCAGCGCCATCAACAGCAGAGTTAGCGGCACCATCGGCGGTCAGTTGGGGTGGAGCATCTTCCCCTTGATATTATTCAATCATCTCCTCGGTAATCCCTTCTGGCAAAGGTGGGAAATCAGCGGAGAAGTTGAGATTAAGCTTTTGACCAGGGTTGAAACGCTTGAAACGGTAGATCAGATCCACCATCTCCACCCCCACCTCGTTATTAAGAAGCATCGTGAACTCTTCAGAAGATCGGTACTGTCGAATAACCTCGTTCATGGCCGCATTTATCTTGGCAGCCTTGGATCGCTCGCTTTCCTTTATGGCCACATGAATGGCTGTTTCGCTGCCTTAGCCTCAGAAGCCGCCGCCACTGCCGCCTCCATATTCACCCTCATCTGAGCAAGCTTGTCCTCTGCCGCCTTTACCTGTTGTTCGGCAACCTCCTTGTCATTGATAAGTTGGGCATTTTCTTGAATCGCCTTCGCAGCCTCAGCAACCTTAGACTGGCCGAGGTCGTACATTTTCTTGGCTAGCTCGGCGGTGTTAATAGCCCGATTCATGCACAACCACATATCCATGGACGCCTGCAAAAATAAACATAAGCACAAGTCTAACTTTAAAAGGAAAGAATTGGTTCGATCGAAATGAACTTACCCAGGCTTGGAGGCGGAAGGCACGGCCCACCTCTTCCCAAAGAAACTTCTTTGGTAGGTCATCAATCTCCTCCAAATCCATTTGCGAACCAATGATCATATGGTTCATAAACTGAACAGACTTGGAGGGGCAGGCAATGGTAACCGGCTCGGTATGCAGGTCGTCGTCGTCCTCAACAACAAGCACGGCTTTCATATGATCTGGAGCATAGGCTTCTTCGGTGTCAGAGCAGCTTCAAGATCAACCACAGCAGGATGCTTGCCCAGGACCTGCTGGTATGCCACCTTGGCCGCCGCTAGCTCCTCAGCCTTCTTGTTTTGGACTTCGATCTACCAAAGCCGTTCACCAAGAGTCTGTTGCTCCAGCTCAGCTTCGGTTCGCTCTGGCACAGCCACTTTCTGGGCCAAAGAGCTGCCCTTCTGTTGGCGCTGCTGCGACCGGACCTTTTGATCGTCCAGCATCCGTCTCTTGCTAACTTCGGACATCTTCCTAGCCTCCGTCACTGCAAAAAGAAGAGCAGATTCAGTAAGTTGAGCATTCATACAAACAATAGCCGAACGGTAGAGGAACGACATTTACTTTTTGCTGGATCAACGAGCTTGGCTTTTATCAAGTTCTTGATACCTTCATCCTCACCCGCTCAACCTTCTTCATGTTAGACTTGGAGGGGATTGGTTGTTTCAATTTAATTGCAAAAAAGCAAAATATATTATATTCGACGATAGAAACACAACTAAATATAGCCTACCGAACAGTACTCAAGTAGCCTACTGACCAATTGAACAGTTGTGGGAATATGTAACAAAACGTGTCTATTGGGAGGAGCCTCCCAATCCCTAGACAAAAGTACAAGCTGATTCCTCCATATCTTCTAAGAGGTTGGCACGACGCTTACGAAATGCCCTAGAAAGGAAGCATGGAGGCAATTGACCTAAACCCAGCCTCTGTGGTCAGCGGACTTCGACTTGGTGATGCTGAAAAGGTAGAAGAACTGCTCATATGACGGCTCCCCCTTTTCGGCAAGGCCGAAAGCCACAATGGTTCCCATCAGGGCAACCCAGAAGTTAGGGTTGTATTGCCCCGGGGCATACCCCAGATGGGCCAAAATGTTATGGACGGCAGGTTGCAACGGCAACCGAACCCCGAGCTTGAGGATGTCCGTAAAGAAGGCCACTTCACCATTCTTGGGGTTGCTAAAGGACTCGATGGGCTCTAGGATCCTCCATTTCATCGAATCAGGAATCCGGTAGTCCGCTCTATACTTAGCCAGTTCTACCTCTGTGATCTTATTTGGCTCTAAGTAGTCTATGTCGTGCAGGGTCTCCTTGGGTTGACCTATCGGCTGGTCGAGAAGACGCTTCAGCAGCAGCATCCACATGGCTGGATGTGGAGGCTTCCGAATGGTAACTTACATGCCGCTCCGACACGTGAGTATCCCTTATCAGGAACTCTGGTACTAGCACAGTCAATGCCGCAGGGATGACGGGGAATAGCACAGCGTCTGTATGATGACCTCAGCTTCGGCTTCTTCACTTTCGACACTGTCAGGATTTAGTGCCTGACTATCGGTATCCCTCTAATCGTCCGATGAATCTCCATCGAACGCGTTGGGTTCACTCTCGAAGGATGACTCGCTACCGGACATCTACAAACAAAAATAAAGGGAAACTAAAGGCCATGCAAAGATCAAACTAAGACCTATGGCAACTAGCCTACCGAACGTTCATCATAATCATATGAGTTCATAGTCTAGTTCTTGCCAAAAAGGTACGTTCAATCGAAACAAAAAGCTGAATAGGTAGCGTACCTTGTTTTTACACAGTGTTTCTAGGCCGTCGGAAATCGCTCGGCCGTATTACTGGTTGTCGAAAATTGCTTTGTGATCGGAAGATGGTCGCCAGAATCGCCTTCTCAATTTCAAAAACTCCCTCACGAACACAAGTGGTTCTCAAAACTGAAATTGCCCCTATTTATACTGAAGGGACCAACCGTTCCTCCTCGAAAACGTAAACGGCACAATTATTACTTAGCTCAGCAAGCACGCTCCCGACACGTGGTACTAGTAACACGCAGAAGCTGTCTTCACACAATGCACGGAAGATGAAAAGTCAAGTTATGACCTCGATTTCGCTTCCTACCTACGCACAGAAGACTAAGCGTAATGCTATCCACATGGTTGAACGGAGGACGGATTTCTTTCGCTACTGTTCGGCATTACTTACCTACCACCATGGGAGGCAGCCCAGCCGACGCTACCGAACTGAAATATATGTATCTTCTAAACGGTAGACAGGATTTCAGATATCCAAATGATTACCTGACACATGGTGCCGAATGGCACTCCCCCTCTTGTCATGGCATCACTCACCTTGCCAACCGTACAAGTTAGCCTTCGGCTGATCTGGGTACCGAAGACCAAAACAAGTCCCCATGTCGGAACTCGTGCCGAACCCTGTGGTTTAACAGACATCAACCCATGTTGGGTCTACACACTAAACAAATACCCTCTTCCCGAAACAAAAGAAAAAGGGGCCGAGACTTCAGCTGAAATTTCGGCATAGTCTCCCCTAAAAAATGGATTTTACCCAAAATTTCAACCTGTTCAAAAACAACATAATAGAATACACCAACTGCCAGCATGCAGTACAAATACACAATAGGCCTCCGGCCTTCAATTCAACCCTAATGGGCGATAACAGAGCAATCTAAGAGTATGCGAAACTAAACAACATAAGTCAAAGATTACAGAGATGGACAAAAAGTCCTACAGAATAGTTCACTGCAACTACAGCCTAGGGGGGCGCAAAACAGAGAGAGTGTGAGTGGACAAAACAAAGTTTTCACACTTAAATCGACGTACTAACCCAACCATTTCAAAATGATGCAAAACATGCAATTGAAATCCTTTATATATGTACTTGATTCAAAACCAGAATATCTCAAAGTAGTCAAAGAATAATCCATCTCAAAACCTTTCCGAACAACATAACATTTTTCTTTCCCCGAGGCATAACCTCCCAAATCACAAACCCATATAGGTATATATAAACATAAATCAAAATAACTTGATAAACGTAAGCATGAAAGTATAGTAAAGTTCCCATATAACAAAACAACATTCAAATTCCAATAAACCAGATAATTCCAAGGAAAAACCCATAAATTATAACGTTGTAATCATACTTTAATAGTAAACCCTTTTCCTTTTATTTCCCACACTCAGACATCCGCATGCCCATAGGCACTGCAAGCAATGAAGGATCCTCACTAAAAGAAAATACGAATACGAAAGTACCAATACATACATATAGGTAATATAGAACCTCAACACCAACTACAAGTACCGGGGAAACAATCCAACAGGGGATTTGTTTGACTGGACACTGGGACCGCAGCGTAATGGCCCGTGTCCTGGGATTGAGCTGTCCAAACGGGATCTGGTTCCCTGACACACATGGCAAAATCTCAATACCCATGCGACAGTACTAAGTCCTATGCCCGCAGACTGCCCGATTAAGGGCCTACAGTCACACCCAATTAAGGAATGCACCGGGTATCCGACCTAATTAAACTAGTATCGTATCCGACATAATCAAACCAGTATCGCAGTAACCATATCCACAAGAACCGGGGGAGGTACATAAAGTGGTGCCAACCGCACTCCAATCAATCACAACCCAATATTCGATAATCACATAATCACATAATCACTCACTTTCCAATTCTCAATTCCAACACATGTACCCAACCCCAAAACATCAAACACCCAGACATATATACGTCCAACAATCCAATAGCCAACATATATACTCAAAATAAGGACATCACCGTCCCAAACATATATTTTCATACTCAAAATAGCCACAAGCATCAAATAGTAACATATCAAGTAAAACGTCATAATCACCGAAAATCCATATTAAAAACTGTCTTCAAATCTCAAGTCAAGAAAACATCAAATCAAAACCCAAATTAAACATAAGTCTCAATTATCAATAAAATCCCACAAATTCGTAAAATGCCAAACTCAAGATTAAAACAATAGTAAAACTCCATGATCAAAGTGTAGATAACCATTTCTTAAAAACATAAAATCCAAATCCCGAAACATTTATTCAAAGTATATATATACATATATATAACAACCCGTTAAACATAAATATCCGGACGTCCCAAACGTCCGTAACTCAAACCCAAAATATATAGTATAAATAACGATTCTTAAAATATAACTCAACTCAAATTATTAAACTCACTGGACAATTATAGCGTCCGTTCTTCTGCCCAAGTATTTAGTTTCAAAGTATAAAGATAAAATATAAAATATAAATATAAATTCCCGAAAGTATAATATTCAAGCCCACAATTAAATCCTTCCCAAGTATTTATTTAGTAGAACTCGCATAGTACCGCCGTTAATCTATATATAATTAGGAATTCTAAAAGTATATTTTCTAACCCAAAAACAAAGTCAACTGGGCAATAATAGTTTCTATACTCATGATTAAAGTATTTAATTCAAAAACATAAATATAATCTCTCAAAGGTATAAAATTCAAACCACGGCAATTACCATTTCCAATATTAGAAACAATCGACAAATCCAAAACTAAATGAAATATAGAACATTCCATAGTTAAAACAATATAAAAACTCCAAGTATGAAATAAACAAGTTATAAAACCCGAAATCCGATATAACCATAACCCTCAACTTATTAAATATAAAACCCAGAAATCTATAATATTTCCACCGTACCCAAATCCGTACATAAATACCCCAGGACGCTTGCCTCTTCCCAAATTCAATACTTAAAGATAATCATATAATATAGCCATAGAGGCTCCAACACGTAAACCGAAACCGGAAAGTTCATAAACATAATTATCAAACCAATTCTGATAAAACCATAAATCATCAAATTTAAGATTTAAAACAATTATTCAATCCCATTTTATATGCATTGCGTTAAATCTTTAAAATCATGCTCGTTTAAAAAAAAGTCCACTCACTGGAAGTCCCAAGCTGCCTGACCCTGTGAGGGTCCCGCCTGCGAAGCTCGAGGAGCCTGAGTACCTATTCCGAAGAACACGAGGATTGGATTAATAACAGTGAACTGAACGAGAACTTTAAAACAAAATCATAACTCGTTCCTGTGACCCAAGTGTACGTGTACGTTTGTACGAAGAATTCTAAGGTCAACTACGCTCTTTGAATTATGAAACGACCTATGGAGACTCTCGGTCAACCCTTGGTCAAACTTACCGAATATGGTCAACCCGAGCCCGCGGGGCCCACGACCTCCAAATTGGATCTGAATGTTCCTAAAAGTCCAACAAAGTCAACTAATCACGTCCCAAAGGTTTGGTCTTGATCGAACGGTCGGATTTCTCGCGATCACACGATCATATGGTTTTTGTTAATTTGAACTTTAAGTCATTGATCCGAAGCATCCGGGTCTCCAATCCACGATCCACGAATTCCTACACAATCCTAGAAATACGGGGAACAACATATTTGAAATTGGAACGGATCCAACGGTCCGAACATATCAAACCCAGATAACGTCGAATAGGTGTAAATCCGTTCGACTGTCATACGATATCCAAATTGGAATCCGAGCACACCTACGCGCTCGTGACAACAAGGGGATCGCAACGGAACTCAATGTGGCCCCACAACACTGCCCACGCGCCGGCCAGCCTTCCACCTACAGCTACAACTTGACGTCTTGAGCATTTTATTCAACTACGGGAATGTCCAATTTGGACGGCAAGTGGTCGGAATTTCGAATTGAAAACCGGCCAAAACTTTGGGTTATAGATCCGGTTACCTACGCTAGAAATTGATCAAATCCTACCAAACCATCAGCTAGAGCTCAAAGAGATATGAGATTACATACCTTACTTACCGTGAATGGTGGCTGGAAACGGCCGGAACAACGCCGGAAAGTTTCAAATTTTGGTGTTTTGCGGCGGCGGTGGTGGCTGAGGGCTGGAGTAGGAAGAGGGATCGGTGGTGGTCATTTTGGTACCCGTGCCGGCCCAAGTGGTGGCCGGTGGTGGCGCCGGTGACCAAAAATCCGATCGGTTGCACAGTGCGGGGAGGGGTTGCACGCATGGGGAGAGAGAGAGAGAGAGAGAGAGAGAGAGAGAGAGAGAGAGAGAGAGAGAGAGAGAGAGAGAGAGAGAGAGAGAGAGAGAGAGAGAGAGAGAGAGATTCTAATTGGCCAGCTCAGTTTTGATAAATTTTTCATTCAAATTTCAAAATTCTCATTACGTCCTTTTAATCGTTACAACTCCGTTCCGAGCGTCCACAAACTTGTTTCAACGAGCCGGACGCAATGGCGCAACTCGTTTCGCCAAATTCTTTTTCGAAAATTAAATTTACCTTTTTGCCCTTAATATATTATTTTCAATATTAAATTCCATTTTCATTAATTAATTCATATTATTTTTATTCATTTATTTTATTTTTATTTATTTTTTCATTTTAGGTTCAGGATGTCACACATTTAGCATTGGCTTTCGATAAGGATTTGCCATTTTTACCATTGCAGGACGGATTTGTAGGTTTGAGTACATGTGCTTCTGATTGCTGAATCAGGGATTTTAGTTATTCTTGGGTTGTGTGTGATTCTCTCCAGATCAATTCAACATATTGTTGTATTTGGTCACTGAAGAAGATTTACCCATATTCAGCACATAATTACTTTGTACTTTTGTTTAATTTATCAATAAAAACAATCGCTTATTCTCAACAACAACAAAAAAAAAACTTTGACCTTTGATCCATCAACCTCTCCCTACAAACCCATGATCCATGCATGGCCTACGAAGCAAAGTTGTAGGTTGTACGCTATTCTCATTGGGATTACCCCAAATCAAGTTTTGAAAATGGAAAATATTTACAAGGTAAGTAGAAGTTCCAACATTTCTGCCAATATAGAAGTGTGACATGTGTACATAAGTTTTTCTTTTTGTATTTTTGATAAATTATTTTTGTATATATATGTCAAACTGTAATTCTCAAAAAAGAGGATTATCTCCTTACAAGTAAGGAGGCAAGTAGTATCTATGTTTCAATTCAAGAATGAAAGAAAATCATATTTTTGGTCATCAATAAAGGAACCCATTTACCAATAGGGTCTTAGCTAAGTGGCTACGATTTGATCCCCATAGCATCGTGTGCATGTGTGTGAGAGAGAATATACCACTTCCCCACCTAACTACCAAAATGCCAGACTCTCAAAAATGCAGTTAAACGATAACCCAATTAACAAAATTATGGCTCTCTGTGCTCGAAGAAGAAGGAAAAAAAAAAAAAAAAAGGGGCAATGAACTCCCAAAGTGGCCATTATTAGCAAAACATCTTTACCCCAACACACTGGGAAGAAACATCGCATATATCCTATCCATCCGCAAGGAGGAGACAGGCATGAGCCTGCCTGCATTGAGTACAACAATTTATGTCGTAACTTTTATATTTTAAACTAAAAATGCATTATAAAACGGGGACCAAAAACGATACGGACTGAAAACTACAGGATATGGTTAGAATCATTCCCTTTTCTAAAAGCTCAATTCAAACCCTACGTTCTATAAGTGCTGGCTTATAGTTATTAGCTATATTTATTGTGGATGAGAGACAAAAAAAAAGGCAAATTTTATTAGATGCATTGCATGTTGTAGGCAGGTGTTACATGTCAACTATCGCTTCGTTATCATTGCTTTAATAATTATTTTCCTGGTCTATTTATTAAATTTTAATACATAATATTGAAAGGTTTTGCTTGGATGAAATTATTTGATATAATATATTTGAAATGTTTGTGGAGCCCGTTTGAGTCTGTCTCTTGACCATTAATGACGTCTTTAATCTTCCAATCCAAAGAACTTTTGTTAGTGGGTATAGCTCCGTTGGTTAAGTTCTTTCACCTCCACTCATGTGGGTAGAGATACACAATAAATATTTGTGTAATCCCCCTCCCTTAATCCATTGTACTTAAAAAAATCCCAAGAACTTTCAAATAAAAGATTATAAGACTGAAAAATAAAAATAAAAAAATAAAAAATTGCCAGAGAAAATTGTAAAGGTTGACTGAAAATTGTCCACGTCTCCTCTCCCACAAAAAATCTATCAATATGACATTCTTCTTTAGTCATGAAGTTCTTCTTATGTTGATTAACGAGTTACTGTTGTGTATCTGCACTGACAATGTGTTTGGATGAGGAAACTTAAAAGTATGTATTAAGAAATTCATAATGATGAAAATTAATGTTCTAGAATTTTTAAAGATTTTTGTTTTGCTAATCAAAAAGCATAATGGATTAAATACTGAATTTAACATTGATCTTCTTGTGGTAGTGGTGGTGTGTCATTATGTGCAATATTAGTGGCTACCACCATCCAATTGACCCCACCAACAGTGCGACCCATACCAATTCAAACCACCACCAACAATTTCACCCATACCAAATGGAGACACCACCGTCAAACCCAACCGACCAACTACCTATGGAACCACCACTGACCATCGACTAGTGAAATCGAAGGGAAATCGGCGAATCGGAGAGAGAGAGAGAGAGAGAGAGAGAGAGAAGGGGGGGTGGTGAGTTGACGGAAAGGGAAGAGGGGGGAAACGGAGGTTGGGGCTGGTGAGTTGACGGAAAGGGAAGAAAGAGATGAGGGGGTTGTTAAGTCTAAAAAATAGTTTTTTATATTTAATTTGGATTTTAAAGTTTTTTAATAGCTAAAATTACTAAAATGCACATGCCACGTTAGCCGAGTTAATGGTTTTATTGATGGAAATTGACGGAAGTGGTAAAATGAGAAAATTTCATCAATTTTTAGAAATCCTGGGAGTTAATTGAGAAAATTTCATTTTCATGGAGTAAAGTAAGACCGAACTCTTGTTTCAGGGGTAAAACAGTAATTAACGACTACAAGTGATATTGGGCGAGATGGGGTTCGACCAAAGGAGCTTGGGTGCAGGAGTTACCGCTCTTAACGCCTACAAACCTCTTGCACCAAACTTGCTTCTAAAGTTCTTTTTAATTTGAATTTGAGTGATTTACCCACGCCAACAGTGTCAAAAAGTTTTTATTGTTTATAGCCAAAATTTAACCCTTAATGTTAAACTAATCAATCAATAATATATAAGTATCAATAGCAAAATTATATCATGATTCAAGGCAAAAGTTTATTTCAAACAAATGGGTTTTTGCTTCGTACCTTATTCAAGAAAAAAAAAAGATCAACAACTATTTTTTTTTTTCTACGTATCTGAATTAAATGAGTTATCTTAGCTCTGCTCTTCTTCAAGAGCGGACAGAGATTCTGATAATAGTGAGCCAAAAATGGTTTACAAGTCACACTAAAAAAAAAATCGAAAAAAAGGATAAGAAAATAGCTTGCTTTTTTTTTTTGGGTCTGTGATAAGCAAGGAATAAAAAATCGAAATTTTCGCTGAAATATCGGCGATATTTCATTGATTTTGGACTCGCGATATTATCTCAAGGGCACATAACTTTTTCGTAATTTTTTCAAAAATATCGGCCAGAATATTTTCTTTTGGTTTGTCACTAAAAAGGGTGATAATATCGCGATATTATCGAAACACAGAAAAACCCAAAAAAACTCAAAACTGCTGCAGGCACCCATGGGGTTCAAACCCCTGCCCTGTTGTGCGTTGATTCCTTCCCAGTTTTCCACCACACTGTTTGTTAAGTTGTGTTTATTATCCATCAAAACTCATATTTATATATGTTCACAAGCTGTTTCATTATTAGGTTTTATTATTTCATATTATTTTCATAATTACTTAAATTCCTACATTTATTTTCTCATTCATTATTCAAAATTAGTTACATTCCTACTTAAATTCCTAGTAAGTTATTCTCATTCATTACTGTTATTTAATTTGCATGTTTATTATTATCTATTCCAAATGTTTGGTGGTATTATATTTTAAATTATGGCATGTGGTTTTTAATTTTTCTATTCTTTATTTGGTCACGTACATGTGTGTTTATTATCTCTTAATTCATTATTAAATACTTTATATGCTTCCATCACATTTTGTTACATTTGTTTAATTATTGTTTTATTTTTTGGTCCATGCAGATTCTATTTGGTCCTTACACTTTAAGGTAAGTTTACAAATCTTGGATCCATATGGGTGGCATGTTAACAATTACATGCAAAACTATTTTGGGGATTTATCATTTGATGACTACTCTTCACAATACACTTACTCTACAAATAGAGATGATGAAGATAGTGAAAAATTTGAACCCCATAGGAACTCTATGTGGTACTAAGTCACTCATGTATCTTACAATGCAATGTAGAAAGTGTAAAATATTGTAGAAATCATTATATATAAATGATTATAGTGTGTTTAATCTTCTTTCATTAATTACAACATATTTTCTACAGTCACAGTGTTTGTCAGCTCGTTATATAATCAACTTAAATCAGTCAAATCCACAAACTAATAGATAATTGACTAAATAAACATTCTCTAAAGTTTCAATAAAAATTTCCAAGTTTTTCTTACAATTTCCGTGGTTTTTATGCAATTTTTTTCGATATCGATATTTTCCCGATATTTCCATCAATATTTCCGTGTTTTTGAATCCCGAAACCTCTGATATTTAATTCCTTGATGATAAGAAAATAGCTTTAAATATTTTCAAAGTGGCCATTATTATCGCAACATCTTTACCCCAATCTGTGGGCAGAAACATCGCATATTTCCTATCCATCCACAAGAAGGGGACAGGGATGAGCCTACCTGCATGGAGTACGACAAAATTTATGTTGTATCTATATTTTAAAGTGACGATCTAGATTGAAAACGACACAAAACGATATAGATTGAAAACGACAGGATATGGTTAGAATCATTCCCTTTTCCAAAAGCTCAATTTAAACACTACGTTGTAGAAATTATGGTTATTCACTTACTAGTTACATGTTTAATTGCTTCGGTTCTTCTTGAAAGTATGGTTAAATTTCACGTAGCTTTTTGAAAATCAAAATAGCTCACAAGTTATATTAGCATTTTAAACATATATTTTTTGATTAAGTTCACGTTAAGAACAGAGTGAAATGTAAAATATCGACCAACAAAGTAGATAACTTTAACTTTGAAAAGCAATGTAAAAGTTGACCAGACTTTTAAACAAAATTAGAGCAATAAACAAAATTAGAGCAATTAAGCCTTAGTTATATTTCTTGTGGATCAGAGAAACAGGAAAAAAAAATATCTTTTTTTTTTTTGGTAAAGTAAAATATCTTATTAGATGCACTGAATGTTGTCGGTCAGTGTTATGGTCAACTTACTTCGTTATGATTGCATTTAAAGCAGGAGATGCTGAATTTTTGACATCTCAAGTTTGAGTTTGACACAAATACATTCACCCTAGCTAGGGCCCCCTTCAGGGACTAGCCAGTTGTAGTGTTGTTACTTGTATTTAGACAATTGAGTTGGACCATATGTCACGGTATAGTTAAAGCTTTGATAAATATCATAAAGGCTTGTTGAATGAAATTAATAAATTGAGAGATGATATATTTGAGGGTCTATGCTTGAGTCTTCCGATCTTTTAGCTCAAGTTTTTAAGAGCATTTACTCCTGTATTCGAGATTTTAGATTTATTCTCTCTTTCCTTAATATCTCTTATATCAGTAAAAGAAAAACGAAAAAATTGAAAAATTGAAAACCTTGACTAGAAAAAAAAAAAAATTTGGAAAGGTCCGCTGGTCATGGTCCAATCTCCTCTCCCATTAGAGCACTTCCACCCCAAAGGGCAAAGGCAAGGGCAAGGGGGGGCAAGGACTGACACTATTTATGTGAATAGTGGCAGCCCTTACCTTTTGTAGCTCCACCCCAAAAGGCAAGCAAGCAATTACTATTCATTTTAATTATTTTTCCCTATGTTTTATACTTAAACAATTAATTTGGATAAGATTTTCTATTGCCACGTGTCACTATTTATTCTAAAATTCTCATATCAAATTTCAAATAAAATTTTCGGATAAAATTTTATGTATGAGATTTTCACATGGGATTAATTTTATTTATATGTATGAGATTAATAATAATAAAATTGTTATGTATGTATAAAAAAATGTTTCTGAATTTTTTGGAATTTTTTTCCTTTTTTTTCGATTTTTTAAAATTTTTTTTTTGAGTTGCTGACGTCAGGCAAGCCCGCAGGCAGATCTTGCCCTTGGGCCTGCCCTTGCCAGGCTGGGCCTTGCGAGCTGGAAATTTTTTTTTGAGGCAAAAGGCAGCCCTTGCCTGCCTTTGACTGTAGCACTGGAGCTGCTCTTAAAAGTGTATAAATATGCAGGGTTTGCCAGGTGCCTGGGCACCGCTGGCTAGTGCAATGAGCCACGAATCAAGGGGGTCCAAAAAAATTTATTGTATCATTGTTCAGATAGATATTACAAGTGATTTCTTGAGAGTCCAAAAAAAAATAATAACGACTCAAATAAAAATCACTTAAAGTTCTTTAAGAACACAAGGGCCTGCATTTAAACATTAAACGTTAAAAAGTTATTAATATGCATTGGAACAACAAACATCCAATTAATCCCACACTTTACTTCAAGGCTATGTTTGGTAGGCCTTATTGAACTGGACTGAGTTAGATAACACTTGAAATCCATGTTCGGTAACAAGGAGGAACAACTTAAATGAGATTATATAGTCCAACAGTACAAAAAAAAAAAAAAAAAAAACCCTCACTCGCTCATCCAATATAACGAGTCTGAAATATGGCTCGCAAAATAGCGAGTTCATAGAATAGTGAGGCTAAAATCAGCACCGTCAGTGAGAAAATCAACCAACACCAATTCGACTAACCACCACCACCAATTCAAACCCAATGGAACCACACAGTGGCGGTCTCCCCTAAAAAAAATCATTTATTTTTTTTCTTATGAAGATGGTATCATAAACTGTGGGAATCATAAACACAAAAACTCATTTCCTAGTAGATCCAAACCAGAGAAAAAGAGAGAAACGTAGGAAAAAAAATGGAGAAACGAAGGGAAAAAAACAAGAGAAAGGCAAGAGATAGGAAGAAGAAGAGACAAAAGGAAGAAAATATTGGCGGAGGAAAAGAAGAACAAAAAAGAGACAGAGAGAGATGAGGGAACTGGCACGGAAGAAGAAAAATAGGAAAAAGGAAAGGGAAGAGAGAAGGAAAGAAGAGTGAACTCAAAAGAAGAAAAAGGGGACAAAAGAAAGGGAAAAGAGAGAAGAAAGAAGGAGAAATTGGAGAAAAAGTGGGTTGAGGGTGTGAGATTGGAAGTGGGTCTTCACTAATTAAATTTATATTTAAATATTTAAATATTTAAATAATTATTTTTTAGTCCGACACATCACCAAACATAGGTCTTCACTATTTTTACAATTTAGCTTCTTAGTCTGACGCATCACCAAACATAGGTCAGTACTTAATCCAGCTTAGGCCAATCCGAGCTAATCCAAGACAGTTTGCCGTACCAAACAACCCCCAAGATACCTTTTTTTTTTCTCTTAATACAAGGGATACTCTAAACTACAAGGGGAGGGGGTTTCTCACTCACACACACTATTAGGGTGTCATGGGAGTTCGAAGCTAAGACCATTGGTCTTCAAGTCAAGGTCCGTTTTTCACTGGACTAGACCTCATTGGCCAAATGTTTAGTTCTTCTAGTTTGACGGTTTTTTTTTCTTGTTAATGACAGGCTTCTCCAACTTTTTGAAATCAAAAGGAATGCATTATATTTGGGCCAAAATTAACTTGGGCCAATTCAATGGCTATGAAGAAAAATAGAATAAATTGGCCCCATAATCTTCCTAGTCCAAAAAAACGAATTGCACTACATACCAAATTAAAGGCCTAAGAGCACTTCCATCGGGCGAGTTCAACCCGGGCAGGAGGGGGCCCAAGGGCCAGAATCCAACTCCACCTCGCCAAGTCCAACTCGGGCAAGGGGTGGGTCCCATGAGCCTAGGCAAGCCCACGAGCAAGAGATGACCGCCTTTGCGCCTGAGGGCTACTGACATCAGCCTTGACATGCTCCAATGGAAAGAAGCCACGTGGCGCTTCCCGAACACTCGGATCAAATTTTTTGCGAAATCCGACGGATGTGATTTTTTTGGCTAAATTTTTATAAAAAATACCAAAAAATTTTGGATTTTTTTTTTTTCTGTAATACCTACCAATATTATTCACTTTCCACACCAAATCTTCATACAAATTATCTCCTTTCAATATTTTTCACTTTCCACACCAAATTTTCTACTAAAAAATTCCATTTGTGTAAAACTACAAATGGCCTCTTCCATCGAAGCCGGAGGGTTGGGGACAAACGTTGTAAGCGGTCAAATCTTGGCGACAAGGTAAAAAAAATTTAATTGCCGTTTTATTCAATGTAATGTCAATTTTTAAAAATATTTTCTTGCATTTCAAATTTCATTTTTTTAATAGATTATTCAAGGCAAAACAAAAAAGAGGAAAACCACTACACATGGCTCCTCAAGTGAACAATGCCGGCAGTCGATTCCAGTGGTGCGTTAATGGAACTATTACGTCCTCCAAAGGAAAATACTCCCCCGTCGTGATCCGGTGGAACCTCCTCTGCCAATGATTGAGTCGTCCTTGTACTCAACTGTGTCGGACTATGAGGACCGTGAGTATTTCAATTGTATGATGAGTGAGATGTGAATTTTATAATAAATATGGACACGTGGCAACCGAAAATTTTATCTGAAATTTGAGATGTGAATTTTAGAATAAATATGTGAATTTGAGATGTGAAATTTGAAATGTGAATTTTAGGTCAAGGGTTCACACCCATTGTGCTCTCTTTTTGTAATATTCCATATATTTTATTATTTGGGTTGGTTTTTTTATTATTTGGGTTATTTTTGGGTGTGTGTATTTATTATTTGGGTTGGTGTTATTATTTTGATGAAATTTATGGTTTACATAATACATATATGGGCTTGATTTATTGAATGATGTTTTTGTTAATTGGAATAAGTTTGGTGTGTTTTTTAATTTGTTTTAGCATTGTTTTCATGTTTTAAAAAAAGTCCGAACTTTAACACTATGACTCTATGAGGTAACAATCCTAGATCCAACACTGCACAATGCTAGTCGTTAATAAACATGAAGTACAAAGTCTATAATCCAGTGATTGAAGAAAATTGTATAGATATACATGGAGAGTATATACTACATATGTAATATGTTTGCCTATGTAAGCCGGAGGATAAAGATAAATGAATAGAAAAAAGACAAAGTTTCAAATATATGACCCTGCACAATGTACCCACAAATAGTCATTGTATTAATTGGATGTAAAATAAGTTTTGGTTGGGTGAACCAAGACAGAGACAAAAAGTGGGGTTTGACGGAGACAACGGCTAAATCTAGCCACGTAACCTCCTTCATATCTGCCCTTGGTACTATTTTTCCTCAACTATTTATATTATTTCCCTTCCTATCATTTTCCTTCACGCTGACTCCTCTTGAATCCTCTTGTTCTATACCAGAATATAAGATCTTGGGCTTCATTTCGAATTAACTTTGGGTTGGATCCTCTAATTCTATCAGCTTCTGCACTGCTACACATTGATAGTGTTTTATTTGGCTTTGATGCAAAGCGTATGTTTTGATGTTGCTAACATGGATGACGAGGACGATGACTGAGAGTTGGACTAGGCAACAACAACGATAGTATTGCTATGGTCAGAGATTGATGTTGAAGTACTTTAGCATCATATCAGTCATGATTTTAACAATTTTGACTGTGTTTCTTGTGGTACTGCCGCTGGTTTTGCCACCACTGCCGCCGCCGCCGTTAGTACTTCTTTCTGTTCCGGTTCTGATCATGGCTGCTCTCGTTTTAGTGGTGTTTTCTCCTTTGCCGCGAGTTCCAGGTCATATGGCCGTCGTTTCTGTTTGATATGAGTTTTAATGAAGCAGCTTTCTTCAACTTTTTGTTTGTCTGGAGGTTTGGCCAAACTCCCTCATTACTCTCTCTTTTTATTTTTATTTTTTGTAAATATATATTAACGTGAGATTGGAACTTCTTTTTTTTTTTTTTTTGGATTCTTGATTTTCTGTACCTGTGAACTTACAGTCAATGAAGATTTCTTGAATGATAATGCTACTGACTCTTGTCTCTTTTTGTGTTAGTCTCTAAATTCAAAGTTGTAAACATATTGAAGAGGGTGATGATCACGTCTTTCTGGTACCTCATCCTAATAATTCATTCGCAAGTTTTTTCCGTACCACTTTTTTTTTGTGAGAAGGAAGGAATCCAAAAGACAAAAGGGGTTGAAACTCAAGAAATCCACCGCACGAATCCAATCCATATCTCCATCTCACACAACTGAAGAAAAGTGGTTCAAGAGACTCTCCAGATTAATTTTTCCAAGTTTTGTTTCACAGATTAATTCTCCATCATTTATCTCTCCTCTCTCCCACTACTCTATCTCAGCACTCTTTTTCATCCCTCATTTCCCCACATGTTTCCCTATAGCACTAACGAAAAAATAATAAAAAATAAAAACGAAGAGGTGGCCTACACTCTTACCGAATCAACGAGCGAGAGAGGTTCCCATTAAAATTTCCAACAGGTTTCCTGAGCACAATGGAGTCAATTATGTTAAAGATAACCCAAATTAATTAATGGAGTACTAGTGGTATAATGGACAAATATGCATGCGGTTAAGTTGTAGACAATATCGATATGTATAGTAGTGGATCGTGTGTTCATCCTTTTGAAATGTTAACATAATATCATAACGAGGTCATAGGCGGAGCCAATGAAGACTCACAGTGGTCAAGTAACCCTTCTCATGTTTAGCATATTTGATATTTTTACATATTTGTACTTAATTGTTTGATACAGTATTTCTGAAATTTGACCATTCTCACAATCTTATCTTTTGAAAAAACTACAAAAGTAAAGATGAAAACTTTTCTCTCGACATGTCCCTTACTTACGTTACTTACCTTTTTAATTATTTCTTTATTTATAATAACTTAATAATTATTAACCTAATTACCTAAAACTAAAAGCATAACATCTTACCCAAAAAAAACTCAAAAGCATGACAATTCAAATTGAAGATCGACAACCTATGTTCTATTGTAAATATTTTGGAATGATATAGAAATTAATAAAAATAATTTTATTATCAGATGACTTTTTGTGTGTGTGTGTGTGTTAATCTTTGTCATTTGAAGTTGACCTCTCTTGATAGATTTTCTAGCTCCGCTATTGAACGGGGTGGTTGATTGGACTCGATTGAACCCAAATAAAAAAAAAACATAGACATTGTGATACCACAAATCCCACAGAGAAAATGGGATGGGAAGATTTAAGTACTTAGGTAAGTCCGTCCTATAAGTAACTCAAATTCAACTGGCACTTTTGGACGAGCCTTTTGGTAATTATACAAAAGGTATCAGACCGAAACGTCCCAACCCATTTCCAAAGGCCAGAGGGGGACCGTGGGCCAATAATTTTTTTTTCTTTCAAAGATTACATTAATTAGTACATGGAAAAGACATGCATGGTAGAGATTGTGATAAGGTATGATGTGAGCGTAGAAAACCATATTGTAGTGTACGAATGACACCATTAAAAACCCATATTATAAAATAGCATAAATTTCAAAAGATGCCATTATTATTAGAACATTACAGCCCCAACACTGCGGGAAGATGGAGACATGTATGTAAGACAGGGATGAGCCTGCATACTCAGTAGAACAAAAATTATGTTGTATATCAAAGTGGTTATTATAATTAAAGAAAAGATATATGTTTGTAGGGACAGAAAACGAAAGGATATGGTTAGAATCATTCCCTTTTCTCAAACTTTACGTACGAGTAGTGCTGATAGTTATATCTTGTGGATGAGAGAGAGAGAGAGAGAGAGAGAGAGAGAGAGAGAGAGATGCATTGCATGTTGTAGGAAAGTGTTATATATGTCAATTGTCAACTTGGTTCGTTATCATTGCAGTTAAAGCAGCAGATGCAGATTTTTATCAGTTTAACACAGGGACTAGCTATAGCGATATAATATGATTGAGGAGAAATTTCACAGTAAAAAATTTCAGACATGATTAAGCGAGCAACTCTACACATAAGTATTTAGTCGTGGGGCTATAATCAAGTACCCTGCCTTCCTCGCGCAGAAAGCGATTAGAAGGACCACAATCCGTCTTCACCCTACATTCCAAATCCCGCGAAAAAGCTAGAGATTATCAGGAAGCTCCTAAAACCAAAACTTAATATTCCCAATATGTAAAGCAACCCTCGCAAGACGACGAGGTAGTTGGACCATATGTTTTATAATTTAGTTTGCTTATGTAATTAAAACTTTAATGAATATTGTAGAGTACGGGTTCTTTTAGTGTAAATGGCTCTTTCGTTGAGGAGGGACCATCTCGAGTCTTTCCTATTACTTCTTCAGTTTTGATTCAATGAACTGCAAACCTTTAGAAACATAAAAACAAAATAACTTTAGAGATAATGAGGTTTAGGGATTAATGCATGCATGTAATGCAACTCATTATTAGTCTAATTAATCAGGGCATGCAACGAAATATCTTGTGAATCTTAAGTTTTTATCTAGCTTTTAAGGAGCTGCTATTGGTAATTCAAAAGGGAAAACAAATACATCATTGGCTGCTCAATTTCTGTTCCATGTTTTCGTAAGCGAGGAGCGGTAGGTAATTTTTTTTGAAGTGCCAATAACAACTCTCGTTTATTTTGATTTAAAAGCCACCTTGTCAATTCTCCATACAAACAAAGAAACGAAATCATAAAATTAAAAAAATAATTGAGATGAAGATGGAATTTCGAAGATCCACTGGTTCAGCCAGAGAATTTCAAACATGGAAACATAAAACAATTACTTGTCTTAGGATCTAATGACGGGTTTGTATTTTCATTGTTTTTTGTTTCGCATTTTTGTTGATAATACGAATGGCTGAAATTTAAATCTATTATGTAAGAGTTGAGTATTGTGGCGGTGTTTTAATCCTAACCATGGGGAAGAGTTTGTCTTCTTCACTTGCAGCCCACTGAAGAGACATGACAACTATGTTGTCGTCAATGATTTTAACTGAGTGCTTTGAAAGCTATCAAAAACATAGTATGTTTTTTCTTTTTTTAATTAATAGGAGAGGGGTTTCAAACGAATTTAGGACGCTTTCAACATAGAGTTGACCAAGTGCTAGTTGGTTCCATGATATGTTATTCAACATTTTTTGTTTGGCTAATGCCATTTCAATCATGAATGTACACGCCACTTGAGTGATCTCTAAGAGAGACAAGTTTTAACTGCCGCTCCTCTTGGGGTCGGTGGTCTCCATCCCTCTCCTCTTTAACTTCCCTCCACTTCTTACCCTCCCAGACCTTCCCCTCCCCTCTCCACTTCTGCTCCTCGCCCATCCCCTCCAATCCCTCTATCTTGGCTGAGTTTGGTGGCTGCTTGGCTGTCTTTGTGACGTAGTGGCAGATCAGCTTGTATATACTTATTTTGCGTTGTAGTTTTTGGAGTTGTAATAAGTGTACGAGTTTGTTGTGGGTTTCTAGTATTTACTTGTATTTTCTACTTGTGACAATTAAAAGGTTGTAGTTGTAGTTTGGTGTGTTGAGTTATATGTCTAGTCTCTCCAAGCTTGTGGCCAGTGGCAGTCCTATGCCAAGGGTAGAGTAGGTAGCCGCATACTCTAATTTTTCCCAAAACAAAAATTACCCATATACAAAGAAACTTATGCCTATCCAAATTCAACCCACATGCGACATATGTAATGTGAGCCCAACCCACTCAAACTTTCTCCTTAAAAAAAACAATAGAAAGCAATGTAAGCCCCTATTGGTCCAGTTGACATTCCCCACCCATGCCCACTTATACTTTAAAAAAACAAAAGAAGCAAAACAACTCTATTGACTGCTAATAGTATCGATAGTGCAGAGATAATTAAGGAATTTAAGATTTGAATAGTGTTGTTTTGTGGTGCATTGCATTTACTTGTGTTTTTTTTTTTGTTAAGCTGTTATTTATGTATAGAGATGCATATTTGAGGTAAGGCTCATTACGTCACTCATGCATATCATCGAGTTTCTAATGCAAGCTTCACCTATTTGACTTTTGAATCCTGGATCCTCCATTGCTTTTGACTTTTTTGTTGGAATTTATGTGTGGCTGAGTAGAGGTACACTTTGTGCGCTTACTGTTGCTGGTGAACTCCTCCATATTTAGATTAAGCCCTCATGGTTACTGTGATTTTGTAGTTGTATTAATTGTATGTGGTTATTTGTATCTGTATTGGTCCTTATGACTGAAAAATTTTAGGTCTAAATTATGAATGCAATCTATCGTCTTTATCTTTTTTTTTAAAAAAACCTATGGATTGATATATGCATTTGGGAAAATCCCATTGTGCTTAATATAAATCTTATTACGGTGGATAGGCATTGGTCCTAAGGTTTTGGTAGTCTTGGGTGAACTCTTATATGTTGATCCATATTTGTTGGCTCAAACTTGAATGAATGAAAGATTGCGACATCATTTATGTCAAATGATTTAGAATACATATGAATAGTGAAAGACTTTTTTTTGTTGGGATGGGAAGATGCTTAAAGTTTGTGAGCTTTTATTTTTTTTAATTTTTATTTAGATGGGGGATTAAGGTACGTCAACATTTTGACTATAATAAAATGACGGCGAGCTTTGTATGTTTTGGTGTGGAACCAAATAGAATTTTTCTCATGTTTTTCACGTGTTTGAATAATTGGGTCGAAACAAGAATTATTTTCTAGTTTGGCCTTTATTTCAAAACCAGCACCTTAAGCGAAGGTCTTTATCACATGGTTTACACAGGGGATCGAAATGCTTTTGGAGATCTTCATTCTTTGAATATTCTTTTATCAACCTGGGATTGGAGGGAATTCAAATCAACAGGAGCTAGGAATTTAAACAAGGAACACCACCAAAAAAAAAAAAATCAAGGTTTTAAATAAGAAGGGGCACATGTCCACTGACAGACCTATTAAGGCGCAAGGAGGTGTAGCTGTATCTATTGTCGCCGCAAAAACCATTGTAGGTGTTGCATATTGCACCTCTGCTCAACCTAGGAGACGCACTCTAGGTGTTTGACGAAAAGCCTAAACGAAGTCTGTATTGCGCTACGTGCAGCGCTTGGGCTGCCATTTCATGGGCTTTAACCTATTTCTATCTAGGGTATGACCAAAAAAAAAACCTATTTCTATCTAGGGCCTACATATAAAAGGACAAAAGGCTTTTAACAACAAGGCTTTCTTTTTCTTTTACAACAATTGTAGGTTATTTGTAATGCTATTTTTTTAAAAATTTTAAAGATATTTGATTGTCAATATTTTTATGTAAAACTTTTAACCTTTCAAAATTTCACCTCCGCTAAAAATTTACTGGGTCTGCCAGCGCACATGTCCTTCCTCAGTTTATGTTTTCTCTACCATTTGATTCAAATTGTGGAATATTCGGAAGAAAAATATCACTAAATAAACAGTTAGTTATTCTTCGAATTTAAAAATGAAAAACAAAATAGAAATTAAATTAAACAAATATCAATATTTTGACATTAGATGTACCTATATATAAAGAGATAACATTAGATGTATGTAGTTATCTTTTTGCCTATGCAAGGCAGAAGACAAAGAAAAGAAGAGAAACATAGAAAAAGAAAACAAAATACGAAGTTTCAAATTATGACCCCGCACAATGAACCCAAAAATAGTCCTTATTCATTAGAATTTAGATGTAAAATAAGTTTTGGTTGGCTGAACCAAGACATAAGAGAAAAAGATTGGGGTTTGACGGAGACAAAGGCTAGCTCTAGCCCACCTAACCTAATTCTATCTGCCGTGCTCCACTATTTATGTCATTTTCCTTCCCATTTCCCATTTCCCTTTCACTTATATTCTGGTCTTCCTATCTGATACATATAAATCACGCCATCTCTTGCTCTATTTATTTAGAGTATTTTCCCACATCGGAGAAGTCAAGCCTTGTATCACAGAATATATAAGATTTGGTACTTCTGCATCTATTGTTAATTGATTTTGAGTTGATTCTATCGAAATCTGTTATTTTCGTGTTGTTTACTTTGGTTTTGAAGCGGAGCATCGTTTCGATGCTGCAATTATGGAGGGTGTGGACGCTGCATGAATTGGGTTCATGGGTGGTATACGTTCCTCAAACAGACTCAACAATATTTGTGTGCGCAGGGCTTGATGTTGAGCTACTTTAGCGTCATATCAATCATGGTTTTGACAATTTTGACTGTGTTTTTGGTGGTACTACCGCTGCTTTTGCCGCCACTGCCACCGCCGCCGTTAGTGCTTCTCTTTGTTCCTGTACTGATCATGGCCGTCCTCATTTTACTGGCGTTTTCTCCATTGTCTCAATTTCCAGATATGGTTATCACTGCTTTTTGAGATTAGTATGAATCAAGTAGTTTTCTTCAACTTTTCATTTGTCTGGAGGTTTGCCAATGTTAGAAAACTTAGAACCCCTCCTCACCCTTTAATTTCTTTTTCTTTTTTCTAAATATATAAATTAATGTAAATGGAATCAACATTAAAAAAGGAATACAAATTCAAACCTTCTTTTTCGTATTCTTGATTTACATATGTGAACTTTGTTGGCTTCAAAATTCCTTTTGGCTAACCAAGTGGATTATCTCGAAATAAAATAATCGACAGCCGATCATATTTGGGAGCAAAGTCATCCTTCTTTGATGAGAGTTCTTTGCGCGGCGTGCTAGCTATCACGATCGTTGGCGGCCGTGATAGCAAAGAGGGTGGTGTGGTGGCGTGCGCCATAGATCTGACTTCGTCAAATGACTTAGGCCGAGTTAGGAACGTTTCCTCGTTTGTTGGGTCCTTAGCCTTGGTAACAAAGCTACTTGTGTTGCGTTGTGCTAGGTAGACTGTTGTGCTCGGTGATCAAATGATCTCTCAAGCCCTTTTTGAATCAACAAAGAAACAAAGACTTAATTGAAAGAAAATGAGTGTTTTTAGATTTATTGGATTGCTAGGTCAATATACTAACTTGACCTTAAGGTACGTTTTCTATACTCTCATAGAATCTTAGATAGCATGGAACATGTGATCTTAAATGGGCATAAGATGAGAATTAGTTCTAACAATTATCCACTACTCGAAGGTTGAACGAGGGAGTTGTATACATAAAGGAGTTAGATCTTGACATTTTTTTGTCCCTTTCTTTTTTAGTATTCTTGATCCTGTGATCAAATCTCTTACATTGAGTTTTTTCTTTTTAGGACATTGAATTTGATGAAGTAAGATTTTCTTCCCTTGAAACAATTTTTTTATTTATTTATCAAAATGAAGGTTTGGATTATTTGATTTTTTATGAATGAGATTAACTTGTCTAAGAAGAGTTTTAATATTATTTGCCCAAACACGAGTCGTACTTCGTAATTAGGTATATATTTTTAAGTTTGGTGTCTATGTTTTTAATACTAACATTCCTCAGTGGTTCCGTGTTTTATGAGGCCAAGGTTGAGGAGTCTAGATCCCCAGTTCCCAAAATGCATGTCTTTTCGATGTTCCCTCTCTAATTTAGTGATATCTGTCTTTGAACTTAACAGAGACTTAATACTGTTAAAGCCTATTAAACCTTAAAAATCAAAAGGCTTTTTATTACAATTGGTCCCTGAGGTTTGCGAAATTATCATCTTTGGTCCCTAACTTTTTTTGTCTGACACTAATGATCCTTAAGGTTAGCCTCCACACATCAAAATGGTTGTCGTTAGCTTTCGTCAATTTTTCTGTTAAATTGATGACGTGGAATATGTGTAGAGCCCACACATCCAATGGTATAGAGCCATGTGGCGTTAAATATAATATAATATATTTTTTAAAACTTAAAATTCATAAAAAAAAATTATTAAAAGTAACTTAAATCTTTTTTATATATTTTAAAATATCATTCTCTTTCTTCCTCTCCCTGTGTTCTCTTTCTCTTTCCCCTTGCAGACCCACTTCTCTCTCCCTCCTCTTCCTCTCTCTCTCTCTCTCTCTCTCTCTCTCTCTCTCTCTCTCTCTCTCTCTCTCTCTATTTGAACAGAGCATGAAAATTTTTTTTTTTAAAAAAATATTTAAGTTGCTTTTGTTTTTATTTTTATGAATTTTAAATTTTAAAAATATTTTTAAAAATGTTATATTGTATTTAAAATCACGTGGCTTTATACCATTGGATGTGTAACCTCCACACATGTGCCACGTCAACAATTTAACAGAAAATTTGACGAAAACTAAACGGCATGGACCATTTTGATGTGTGGTGGGTAACCTTAAGGACCATTAGTGTCACAAAAAAACGTTAGGGACAAATGTGATAATTTCGTAAACCTCATGGACCATTTGTGATAAAAAGCCAAATCAAAAATAAAAAAATCAAAGAGTTTTAACTCCTCTCTGCATCAGATCGGCACACCCCTCCTCTCCTTCAATGCGCCGCCACCTTCATTTTGCTCTAGATTTTATCGCCATGTCCGACACCATCACCACCATCCATTTGATCCACCTTTGTCAACTTGATCTACCACCATCACTGTTGTCCACTTGATCCATGGACCCATTAATCTATTTTTGAAACTCTAAGAAAACACAATGAATTCAATGGGCTCGGCCCGGGATTGATGATTTTCCTAAATGGGCGTAGACCTGGCAATATTGTACACGACACGTTAACACGACACGAATTCGCACGAAATTATCAGTATTTGGGTTGGCTTTATCGGGTCGGGTTGATAATGGGTGAACCCGTTAAGCATCCGTTATCTTAACGGGTAGTTTTAGTGTTTTTCGCGAATAACCCGTTAACCCGTTAAGAGTAGGGGTATTTTTGTAAATTTATGTTATAAAATCCCTATCTAACCCCACCAATGACATGCTCCTATCATTCCAAATTATTATTTTATTTATGTTCTTACTATTTTATATTGTTGATTAATTACTTAAATCCCTAAGATTAATTTACTTTTGATTACAAATACAATCTAACCCACCAATGACATATATCTCTCATTCCATATTATTATTTTGTTTATTTTCTTATTATTCTACATTGTTGATTAATTACTTAAATTCCTAGGATTATTTCGATATTGATTATAAATACAATCTAACCTCACCAATAGCATCCTCCTTTCACTCCATATTATTATTTTAATTATTCTCAAATACTTAATATATTATTCTTTTATCACAAAGAATTGTCTAATTTGTGTTTTCATTAAACAATTTGTTAACAAATATAGTATATTTTTTTAAATGGGTGAAGCGTGTGAAATGAGCAAAAAAAATTAACTCATTAGTCTTAACGGGTCGGGTCGGGTTTTCGCGAATTTGAATGGGTCGGGTTCGGGTTTAATATTTCTCACCCGTTAGCTTAACGGGTCGGGTCGGGTCTATTCGCTTTTTTAACGGGTTGACACGAACACGACACGTTTGCCAGGTCTAAATGGGCGGGCTTTCATTAACCCGTTTATTAAATGGACCGACTCTTAACCAGCCGAGCCTGCCTGACACGGATAGCTTGTCTTCCTCGCCTCCTTCTCGGTGTATCTATAAAGTTCTGGAGAGACGACGGCAGGGAGATGATAAATTTTTCACACCTCACGTAGTCTCTATAGGCCCACTTCACCATGGAAAGGAACACTTAAAGGCCATGGAGGTTCACAAAAAGAGGTACCTATGAGATTTTGTAGAAAGAAGCTAGCTAAGCGTGGAGGATTATATAGAGAAAGTAAAGAAACAAGAACAAAAACTAAGAAGTTCTTATGAAGAAGCCATTGCCTTTATCAACAATCAGTTTGTAGAAATGGTTCTAGTGGATGTTGCCTTCATTATTGAGCTCTTGGTGAAGTCGAGTTTCCGACGATTCCGAAATGAAGAAGACTACATATGTAGTAAACCATGAAGGGTCCTTGATGTATTGTCTGACCACTACTACAAAAATCGCAATAGACGACGGTAATTCACCGTCATGTATTCAGTTTTTCAACCGTCGTGAAATCGACAGACATCTTTTGATGCATAAAACCACGACGGTAAATTACCGTCGTCTATTATTTGTAAAGACGACGCTTTTTACTCAAAACCGTCGTTGTTTTTATGTAAAGACGACGGTTTTTTACAAAAACCGTCGTGGATTCTTTGTAAAGACGACGGTTTTTGTAAAAAAACCGTCGTTGTTTAGAGGTAAAGATTGTTAATTATAGGAATAAAGGCGACGGTTATTTATAAAAACCGTCGTGGATTGTTTGTAAAGACGACAGTTTTTTACAAAAATCGTTGTGGATTGTTTGTAAAGACGACGGTTTTTTATAAAAACCGTCATGGATTGTTTGTAAAGACGACGGTTTTTATAGTCGTTGTTTAGAGGTAAAGATCGTTAATTATAGGAATAAAGACGACGGTTTTTTTTTTAAACCGTCGTGGATTGTTTGTTAACTAATCTTTATTCTACAACAAACATACTTCTTACCAATTAAATATAAATATTCAATTGATCCTAATCCAAGCCTTCCTCTCATCCAAACATACAAATGATGCACAATTGAACTATCCTCCATCATCCCTGCAAATAAATCAAAATGACAGAAAGATAAAAAAGTTAAGATTATAAACAAATAAAATTAGGTGATAGAGAAATTTTATAATTGGACTATATTTCCATAGAACTACATGGTTATATGCCAATGGTATAACTATGGGCAACAGAAAGTATTCAGAAGGTGCAACTGTTAGTCTAGCACCAGCACGCTTAATTTCTTGAAGAAAGAGGCAACTGAACATCATCAACCTCAACCTCGAAGAGAAGACAAAACCAAAATAAAGTAGGACAAGCATATGAGATTAGGGTTTGTACTTACAGTAGACTGAGCTCAGAGTATATCACCAATGATTTGGGAGGGAAAGCTCAATCTGATATGATGGAGAATGGAGAGCGAAAACTAAAAGGTTAGAATTTGAGTTCAAGAGAGATAGCGAAATGTTATATAGGGTTGAGGGCAAATTTTGAAAATTGAGGATGGCGCTCGAATTTTTCAAATGACCGCGTTTTTTAAAGACGACGGAAAGTAAAATACAACCGACGTATAATTTGACAATATAAACGACGGTGTTTAAATAATAGGGCCGTTGTAAAACTTTACTACGTCCGTCAGTTAAAGAAAACGTCGTTGTAAATACTTTTTACGACGCTCACCATAAAACCTTCATTTTAAATAAAATAAATAAATAAGAGGGCTATGGTTTTTCTGGGATTCGAACGCGCGTTACCAAGGCCGTAATTGACCAAAAGCAGTTGAGAGGAAACCGGCGTCGTTTTAATAAACTCTAAACCCTAAACCCTAAACCCTAAACCCTAAATCCTAAACCATAAATTTTACAAAAATTATATTAAAAAAAACACAAGTATGCAAAAAATAAACTAAAAATTGCAACGGACTCCTTACGACAATGCCTTCTATATTAAAAGGCTAAAATCAGGATTTCATATATTTTTATTTATGGCCACCAATGGATCACATAAACCTTAGGGTTATGTTGTGAAAGTATAAGGACTATTGTGCTTTGTAAACAAACAATTTTGAATTCTCTTATCATTTGTAATTTTTATAAAAAAAATTACATTTTTCAAAGCTTTTGGGGGAAGACAATCTCTCAATGATAGAATAGTAGTTGTCGGTTTAATTTTTTAAAATTTATTAAGAATATTATGAAATAAATAAATAAAAACCGACGTCTTAGACGATTTAGACGTCGTATTGTTTTTAAACACCAATGTTTATTGTTGTTACAACATCGCTTTAAAAGAAATTAATGTCGTTGTAAGTTATAAATGTCGACGTATTTTAAAGTTACAACTTCAATCTTTTATTATTAGTAAACGATCCAAATTAATTTAAGAACGATGTAGTTCGGAACATTTTACATGACACGTCTCTATTTTTGCTGACGTGGTATAATATAATAATACGTCTCCCATTACAAAAAAAAGCGCCTTTTATTTTATAACATTCGACGTCGTAATTATTAAATAAACCATCGTGGATTGTTTGTAAAGACGACGGTTTTTTTACAAAAACCGTCGTGGATTGTATGTAAAGACGACGGTTATTTATAAAAACCGTCGTGGATTGTTTGTAAAGACGACGATTTTTTTATAAAAACTGTAGTGGATTTTTTGTAAAGATGACTGTTTTTTACAAAAACCGTCGTGGATTGTATGTAAAGACGACGGTTATTTATAAAAACCGTCGTGGATTGTATGTAAAGATGACGGTTATTTTACAAAAAACCGTCGTGGATTGTATGTAAAGACGACGGTTATTTATAAAAACCGTCGTGGATTTTTTTGTAAAGACGATGGTTTTTTTACAAAAACCGTCGTGGATTATATGTAAAGACGACGGTTATTTATAAAAACCGTCGTGGATTGTATGTAAAGACGACGGTTATTTTACAAAAAACCGTCGTGGATTTTTTTGTAAAGATGACGGTTTTTTTACAAAACCCATTTTGCTTGGGCTTCCCTGAACACATGAAATCGTGCGAAAATAAGGAGAAGGAAGAGGTGGTTGAGAGGGATATGGTGAAAACCACAGAGAGAGTGAGATTTTTACCCATTTGTTCAATTTGAAAAAAGCGTAGAGCATGATCTTCAATTTGCTGGACAGGGAGAGAAGGAGACTCAGAGATGTGATAGAGAGGGAGAGAGAGGGTTTGAACGCAGATAGGGAGAGAGGGCTTCATCGAGAAGGAAGGAGACTTTCATCAAGAGGGAAACTTAAGAACATTGAGCGGGGCGTGAAAAATTAGGTTGAGAGATGACTTAAGTTTAGCGTGTTTTGCAAACACGACCCTTCTTTTTAAAACCGACGTCCTTGAGATCACTTAAGTTTAGCGTGTTTTGCAAAGACAACGCTTTTTAAGTTTCATGTGTCGTGTTTTAAAAATACCCCAACGAAACTACGGTTTTTAGGTATTTAAGCTACTAATCCACGTCGGTTTTATTTTACCGTCGTCTTTCTAAATACAACGACGGTATTTATTTTTTCTGTCGTGGTTTTACTGTCGTCTATTTCGTTTTTTGTAGTAGTGGACCTAGGGATGCTTGAAAATCAACTACCACTCTTCATTCTCGAGGATATCTTCGATGCAAACAATTATTTTGAATCTAATGATAACCTTTCAATAATTTCTCTCTCATATCTATTACTCAATTTCAAAAAAATATGACGAGAAGACCAAAGAAGAATTGAAGGCGATTGAAGAACTTTTTTCTAGCAGAAAAAGACATCATTTTGTTGATCTTATAAGAACTTACAACTGCAGGATGCAATTTCAAAAGTTAGAGGGAAGGGAAGACTCGGAGGAAACTAGAATATGTATTTCTGCTACAAACGTAACACTTTCATGTCCACCCAGTATGACCGAGTTAAATCAAGCAGGTCTCAAATTTCAGGTGGGCCGAAATCAAAGCTTATTTTTGAAATTCAATTTAATCGTCATCATGGGATTCTTACGATTACAAAGTTGAGAATCAACGATTTTGCAGAGGTGTTCATTAAAATGTGATTGCATATGATCAATGCCACTACGAGGACGAGACTTACATAAGTGAGTTTTTTAATTAAATATATCTCTGTCGGATGCAGTTGCAGACAGATTTGATATCCTGCAACCGCATTCGCACCCGCAGCATTTTAGCTAGGTCGTTCAATAGTAACCGCGCGTTGACCGGAAATATCGGTCGAAAACCAGCGGTTTCCAGTATTTACGATCCAACTGCACAACCCTACCAATTGTTGTCTTAATCGAGAAATAAGGAAATAACCTTGTTGTACTAAAGGGCCCTATAAGACTCTACTATCTATCCAAACCATGTGCCGATTGTCCCCACCTTAACCACCTAAGTCCAATACCTTGGATAGGATTAGGCCCAATGGACTTCTAGGTGTGAGGTTTTAATTTAAAAGTCTTTAATACAATTAATAGTGGACCACTTATATTTCAACTGTGGATTATTGTTGTAATATCCAATATGAGACTTACACATCTTGACTTGTATTGAGCCACCTATACCAACACACCTGACCCTGTGTAACATCCCACATCGACCAACGGAGAGGGGGTGATGTGCCTTATATGTACATGCCCACCTCTATCTAGCACGAGGCCTTTTGGGAGCTCACTGGCTTCGGATTCCATAGGAACTCCAAAGTTAAGCGAGTTTGGGCTAGAGCAATCCCAAAATGGGTGACCCACTGGAAAGTTGCTCGTGAGTTCCCAGAAACAAAACCATGAAGGCGGAGCCCAAAGTGGACAATATCGTGCTACGGCGGAGCCGATCCGGGATCTGACAGAATGATATCAGAGCCATTCTACCGTGTGGTGCGAGTGTACTGACGAGGACGTCGGGCCCTTAAGGAGGGTGGATTTTAGCATCCCACATCGACCAACGGAGAGGGCCATATGCATTATATGTACATGCCCACCTCCATCTAGCACGAGGCCTTTTGGGAGCTCACTGGTTTCGGATTTCATGGGAACTCCGAAGTTAAGCGAGTTTGGGCTAGAACAATCCTAGAATGGGTGACCCACTGGGAAGTTGCTCGTGAGTTCCCAAAAACAAAACCATGAGGGCGGAGACCAAAACAGACAATATCTTGTTACGGCGGAGCCGATCCGGGATATGACACCCTGATCATAATTATCCTCTAAATAGGTGTGAATCAAATAAAGTTCACTTTAATCCACTCTTCAAGAGAATAAATAAGGCATAAATAACAAGTTTGTGAGCAACATCATTCATTAGATTACATCCATTAAGGGCTTGTTTGGTTTGCGGATTGAACTTCTTATAATCCGATCTCAAGCTCTCCTAAGCCTTAAACCAAACGGGTGATGAGGTTTAAATTTATATATGTATTTTAGCACTTTCTTCTCTCTAGTATCATTTTTTTTTCGTATTATAATTTTCATCACATCATACGTACGAGTTATTTGTAAATAAAGAAACAATTTACATACCGTCAACAAAAATGTAGTCGTGCTGTCCTGTCCAATTAACTATTTGCCATAAGTACAGAGTTAATGCACACCTTTAAAATAATATAAAATGAAAACATCTCAAAGAAGTGACTACACAATAACAAATTCAAAAGAAATTCTCTTCATTGTAGTTGAAACGTTTTTTTTATTTTTATTTTCTCAATATCTCAACAACACGTGTTTATAAAAAAATAGAAATGAAAATAAAAGTGAAAAAAGAAAAAGAAAAATCAAACCGGGCAATTAGTGCAATTACAAAAATAGGCCTGGAGGGGCATTAATAGCCAACGCTGATTACTCATTACTCTCCTAACCCAGAATAAATATGATGCGAGCACGTACGTTGCGGTGGGTTGAATGAAGACATCTTCTCCCTCCTCAAGCTGACCGGTAAACCCCCCTCCATATCCATCCAACCTAATTTACCATTCTACCCTTCTAAACCTTCCGTCCCCTACCAATTTAAACCCTAAACATATGTGTTATTTACACTACCGGAGATTTGTGTTGTTTTCAGTAATTTCTTCTGAGGTTTCAAATTATTTTTACAAAAAAATTTTATTTAATTTTTTATCGAAAAATTTGATGATTTCATTTTTAAAAAAAGAACTTCCTTAGAGCATCCACAATCATGCTCTCTATTTTTTAGTTAAAATTTAGCTAAAAACACACAAAAGTTATTTTAGGAGCTCTCTATAAAATTTGAACTCCAATCATACTCTCTAGTTTAGGGAGTCATAAATACTATAGTTATTTTTAAATTCAATATGATTGGTCCATCTTTATAAAAAATAATATAAAAAATAGTTAGCATTAATTAAAAATTTAAATTATGCATAAAACAAAGCAACATTAAATTATAGGGAGCCGCTAGGAATCCCTTCTCCCTCCTCAGATTTAGGAGCTCCTAGAGGTCTCCCTATTTTAGGAGGTGGATAGGGAGCATGGTTGGAAATGTATTTTTCCAATTTCTCCTTAAAATTTGTCTAAGGAGGTGGTTTAGGGAGTCCATTGTGGATGCTCTTAGAGCATCCACAATCATGCTCTCTATTTTTTAGTTAAAATTTAGCTAAAAACACACAAAAGTTATTTTAGGAGCTCTCTATAAAATTTGAACTCCAATCATACTCTCTAGTTTAGGGAGTCATAAATACTATAGTTATTTTTAAATTCAATATGATTGGTCCATCTTTATAAAAAATAATATAAAAAATAGTTAGCATTAATTAAAAATTTAAATTATGCATAAAACAAAGCAACATTAAATTATAGGGAGCCGCTAGGAATCCCTTCTCCCTCCTCAGATTTAGGAGCTCCTAGAGGTCTCCCTATTTTAGGAGGTGGATAGGGAGCATGGTTGGAGATGTATTTTTCCAATTCCTCCTTAAAATTTGTCTAAGGAGGTGGTTTAGGGAGTCCATTGTGGATGCTCTTAGAAGATAAAATAATCTCAAGGATTAGACTTGAGCGATGTATGTGCAATCTAATATCTGATGTTAACATTATCATTTTGGGGTGTTAGTGCAGTGGTGTTAGTGTAAATAACGTCAAAATATTAAGTCAATCCCAAAGACCTGGCTCTCTGTTACTGTTACAGACACGTAAACACAACTTTCCTCACTCACTCCGTGGGACCCAACAACCCTCACAATCTCTCCTTCTACATATAAAAAGCTTTCTACCATCTTTGACATTCACACCAACCACCACCTCCTTCGAAGAGCACAAAAGAAGAACGAAAGAGACGCAAAAAATAAAGGCAAAATGCTGAAAGCGATGAGGGTGTGGGCAGATTAGTCATTTCAACCCACAGAAGGAAGGCTCCGGATCAGAGAGAGATTTTTTAGGGTTTCGTTGTTGCATGGTCCAGTTTTTCAGTGCCGTTTCAGGGATGTTAATGGTGGTGTTCGCAGTGAACCTTCTGGTGCTGCCTCTGGTGCTGCCGCCACTGCCGCCGCCGCCATTAGCTCTGCTTTTGGTTCCCGTCCTCCTTCTCCTCCTCCTCATTTTCATGGCCCTCTCGCCCTCCCTGGTGCAGTTGCCCGACATTGATCACCTCCCTCACATCGTCTGATCAAAAATATAATAACCATAAAAAGAAAAATGTGCTAGCTCCTCCTCTACTCTGTCTGTCTGTATTTTTTTTTTCTATTTTTTGGTAGGTCTTGTTTTTTCTCTCCTTTTGTTCTTAGATCTTGATTATGAAGATCAATGAAGGACATGTAGAATCAATGGAAGTAATGTAGAGGTTTCCTGTTCATATATATATATCGGTTTCTTCTCTTTTTTTTGTCTTTATTTTAATTTGTGGGAAAATCGAGGAGCATCAAAATTTATTTTTTTTCCAGTTGGATTAAAATTTAAAAAAGAAGAAGAAGGAAATGTAGCAGATCCATTTCCATGGTGATCTGGCACTGTAACATCTGTTGTTGGGAATTACTCATAATGACAGAGAGACTAGTCATGATTCTGGCAGAACAAAACTACCCAAAATATACAATAGTCCCCTGGTCATGTTCATTTAACTTATTATCCATTTTGTCAAGATTCGTTGGATACAATTGTGAGAGATTCGATGTATTGTACTATGCACCATACGGTCACGTTATTATTATGAAAGACGGTTTGTATATATACAGAAAACGGTAACGTTATTCTTGTGAGAGTTTTATTATATATCTTACAGATATCAGATGGTACGTCACATTGTTATTGTGAGAGATTTGTTGTATATTTCTTAGATATCATATAATCACATTGTTATTGTGACAGATTTGTGATATCAAATGGTCACATTGTTATTGTGAGAGATTCGTGTTATATATCATTTAGTAACATTGTTATGGTGAGAGATTGTGAGAGATTTGTCTATATTGTTTTTTTTAGAAATGGAATTCCACTAGTAAAAAAATACCCTTGCGCGACCAAATTTTGCGCGACGAAAACCAATTCGTCGCACAAAGTCACTTTGCGTGACGAAACGCAAAAATTCGTCCCACAAAATCTTGCACGACTAAATTTTGCGCGACAAAAAACACATCGTCGCACAAATTCACTTTGCGCGACAAACTTTTGCGCGACAAAATTATTTCGTCGCACAAAGTCACTTTGCGCGACGAAGATCTAAATTCGTCCCGCAAAGTCTTTACAAAAATAAAAAATTTTTTTTTTTAAATTTTTGACTTTGGCGACAAACCAACAATTCGTCGCGCAAAGTTTTTGGCGACAAACATTTCGTCGCGCAAGACTTTGCGCGACGAATTGTTGGTTTGTCGCGCAAAACTCTAAAAATTTGGCGGGCCCAAAAATTTTGAGTGGGAAATTTTTTTAAATTTTTTTTAGACTTTGCGAGAAACCAAAAATTCGTCGCGCAAAGTTTTATGAGACCAACAATTCGTCGCGCAAAGGTTTGCGCGACCAATATTTTGTTTCGTCGCGCAAAGTGATACGGTTTTAAAAACCGAAATAACTCCTCCATTTTCTCAATTTCTTTCTCTACTCTTACCTCTCCTCTCCCCAAATCCTACCCTTTCTCTTACACTCATTCCTTTCACTTAATCTCTCTTCTTTCTCTCTCTTCACTATGTTTCACTCTCTCATTTCTCTTTTCACTATATCTCACTCTCACTCACTCTCTCACTATCTTCTCTAATTCTCTCACACTCACTTCTCCCTCTCATTCTCACTCACTCTCAATCTTGCCAAAATATATATTCTCTCCAAATTTTAATTTTTTTGTCATTAATATGTGTTTTTGGAGTTAGTTTTGAGTTTGTGAGGGGTTTGATGTTGAATATTGTTGATGCTCAAAAATGGATCGACACTTCTGGGCTCAACTGTGATGTCTTCGCCTTCGGTAGTCCTCCGGACTTGGTGTGCTCAGCCGATCTGTAAGACAAGAAATGATCGGTAAGCCCGATTGGCACCGGTGTGGTACCGGCCGAAGGCTCTCCGATGCTTAAATTAGAATAAGTACGGAGTGGATAGCAATTTTAGCAAAGTAATAGCTAAGTGGCCGAAGGCTCTTGATTACCTCCTTCTTGGGGCTTGTGCCTGTCTTTATAGGTCATCGTAGGTGTGCATTTCGAGTATAATTTCGATGTGGGACTGTGGACATCGCCTGATTAAGCTCCACGTGTCAAGTGGGAGTTTTGAGAATCGAGATGTTCTTCAAAGGTCTTCGGCATGCTAGGTACCGATTGCTCTTCATGCCGATGGCTATGAATCTCCACGTGTAGTCTTCTTACTGGTAGTCTAAATGGGGTATAAACAGGAGTCCCCCAAGTTCTCAGCGAGAGGATCTTCGTTGAGGACTTGCTTTTGTCTTCGGTACCCGAGTGGATTGGCCTCGCGAGGATTTCTTCATGCGCGCCTGCATTGCGCAAGTGTGGTTTCATTCGGCAGCTTATGTAAGTTGGCTATGCTTTGGCCTCTTCGGAAGGACCAATTCCGTTCGGTACCTTTTGAGTTGTCTTTCCCTAATGCTTCGGAATTTGTTCTCTACCGAACGGTAGACCAGTATACCTTGGTGCCAGGAACTCTTATCGCCGTACGGTATTTATTGACGTTGGGCCTGGGTTTCGGTCACGTGACCATCGCGACGCTTAGTCTTCTGTGCATCTGTTACCAGGGAATTGGCGCCACGTGTTGATTCGGAGCTCGCGGTTTCTCGAAGTAATCATGGCGCCGTTTGGTTTTTCGAGGCAGAACGTTAGCGCCTTCAGTATAAATAGTGCATTTGTGCTGATGTGGGGGTTACTTTGCATCTGTAGGCGAAACTCTGCCCTTTTTTGAAAGCGATTTCCGGTGAGCTTATTCCGACCAAAAGGCGATTTCCGACGAGCTCATTCACGGCGGAGCGATTTCCGACGAACATAGACCACCGCGAGAAACAAGGTAAATTTGAACTTGCCTTTGCTTTTTTTGATCAAAAATGCATTTTTCATATGAACTTGGCCATGAACTTGCATCTGTTTATGAGTTTTGATGAGATAGGTAGTTTAGGATTCCGTTCCGTTCTGTTTGTAGATGTCTGATAGCGAGTTTGAGAGTGAACCCAATGCGTTCGATGGGGAATCATCGAACAGTCAATCAACTACCGATGGCACCTCACTTAGCTGGGAAAGTGGCGAAGGAGGCGAGGTCGAAGCCGAGGCCGTTGATAAGGCCGATGCTGCACCCAGAGTAGGAGAAGGGGATCTACAGCCGACGGCAATGGCCATGCCGTTGAAGGTTGTTCCCTGCGGTATTGACTGTGGAAGCACTAGTCAATACTGCGATTTTTTGATGAGAGACACTCACATTCCCGAACGGCATGTGAGCTACCAGTCTGAGACCTCCACGTCAGGCCGTGTGGGTGCCGTTGCCGAGAGTTCTTCCAGACCGTCGGTCACAATAGTTCAGGGGATCAACCCTAGGATTCCGATCGGTCAACCTCGTAGAACGCTGTTCGGTGTTGACTACCTGGGGCCCAACCACCTTACCGAGCATGATCTAGTGACGATGCGTGCCGAATTCATGATTCCTGATTCGGTCAAGTGGCGGCTTCCCAAACCTACCGAATCTTTGAGTGATCCGAAGGATGGTGAGGTCGTCTTCTTTACTGACATACTGAAGCTGGGGGTTCGGTTGCCCCTTCAGAATGCCGTTCAGGACATCCTTGCTCATGCTGGCTATGCCCCAGGGCAATACAATCCCAATTTTTGGGTAGTCCTGATGGCAACTATCGTTGCTTTCGGCATGGCTGGGGAGGGAGAACCTTCATATGAACAATTTTCATATTTGTATAGCATCACGAAGTCGAAGAGTGCCGATCACGGGGGATGGGTACAGGCCAACTGTCGTCAGGCTTCGGCTAGGGGCCACTTCATCAGTGGGGTGCCGTCCTCTCAAAAGACCTGGAGGAACCGAAGGGTCCTGGTGTCTGGACAATGGGAATGCCCTTCCCATCGGCATCCCCTTTTTAAGATACCCACTTCGTTCCAACTCGTCGGTAGGGTGTTAGGGTTCCGTTCGGTAGGAACTGTGCTCGTGCATTATCCTTTCCGAATCTCACTTGTGTTCGATTTTCTTTTCTTTTTGCAGGCAAGTTGAAGCAGCCGTCGGCTACAAAAGCTGACATCAAGAGAATTGAAAGAGTGAGATCGAGAATTGCGGCCTCGATCAGGGTGTATCCTGAGTTTCTCTTTACCGAGAATCTTATCAAAGCCAAGCTTGTCGATCCTGCCGAGAGTAAGTTCGCCCTCCTTACCGTTTGGTACTTCACAATGATTTTTTTTTTTTTTTTTTTTAAACCAAATTGTCATATGTAGTGACTGACGGTAGAAGAGAGACCGAGGCCAGGAAAATGTCTGAGTCTTCAAAGAGACGGTGGCGGCAGGCAAGAAGCATCGTCAGCAGGACCGAGGGTCGAGGGGGGAGGCTTCCGGTCGTGAAGCCACTGTGCCGGAGCCCGTTGTACAGGAGGTGTTGCCGGTACCTCAGCCTGAGGTACCGAGGACAAGCCTGGCAACGGAAAAGGCCACCGGGAAGCGGCCAATCATCGATCTGGATGACCCCCCAATGCCGAAGAGGCAGCGCACCTCAGAGCATCCTCGAGCTGTCTTCTCGGTTGAAGATGAGGAGGGTCGGCCAGAAGAATCGGTCACCCTTGCCTGCCCCTCTAAGACGGTCCAATTTGCCAACCACATGATCCTTGGCTCACAAATGGATCTGTCCGAGATAGAGGAGCTGCCGAAGAAAACTCTTCGGGAAGAGGCAGGCCGTGCTTTTCGTATGCAGGCTTCGGTAAGATCCTCCTGCCGTTTATTTTCTACTTTGATTTATGGATCCATACTCATGCACTTGTGATTTATCAGGCATCGATGGACATGTGGCTCTGCATGAAGCGGGCCATCAATGCTGCCGAGCGTGCCAAGAAGGCTTATGACCTTGGTCAAGCCAAGGTTGCCGATGCTACCAGGGCCATACAGGAAAACGCAAACCTTACAAAGGCCAAGGAAGCTTCCGAACGGCAGCTTAAGGCGACCGAAGAAAAGCTAGAGCTGGTACGGTCAAGCCTCGACCAGGCGGTGAAGGCGGCGTCCGAGGCTGAGGCAGCGAAGCAGGCTATCCATGTTGCCCTGGAAGAAAGCGAGAGGTCGAAGGCTGCCGAGATTAAGTTTGCCGTCAACGAAGCCATCCGTGCATACCGTACCTCCGTGGAGTTTACGTGCTTGCTGGATGACGAAGTTGGCAAAGAGATGGCCGACCTCCTGTACCGTTTCAAGCGCTTCAACCCTGGCGTCAAGCTCAACCTCAATTTCGCCGGTGATTTCCCTCCCCTACCCGAGGGAATAACTGAAGAGATGATCGAGGACTACGAAGGGGAGGATGCTGCTGCCGAAGCGAACCAGGATGCCGACGGTGCTGCCGAATCTCAAAAGGATGCCGACGGTGCTACCTCTGTTGCCGAACCTCACCGAGATGCCTGAAGCCACTGTTTGAATTATGCTTTTGGTTGTAACTTTGTTGCCATAAGGCAACTTATTTTGAACATCTGCCGAAAGGCTTTTTTTATTTGTTTAATGCTTATTGAATGCCATTCGGTCTTGTCTTTTTTTTTTATATTTTCGACTTCATATTTACTGCCGAAGGCATCCTTCTTGGTTTGAATCACTGTCGAGGGTCTAGGTTTATACTGGTCTCATAGTACCGTAGGTACCTTGTTGCCGAAGGCTAACAATGATTTGTAAAAAACTGAAGTGCGAAACCTAACGGTAGTCTTGGCCCGTACCAGTCGAATAGTACCGAAGGTACTTCACTGCCGAAGGCTAACAAATAATTTGAGAAAATTTTGCGAATGATGTTTTCATTGATTTCATGCCGAAAGGCTTTAGTACAATTTTGCCTTTGTGGGTGCCGATGGCTACCCCCTACGAAACTGATAAAAACGAAAACAATTCCAGCCGATGGTAAGGGAGAATTATTTATAATAGTATTTGAGGTGCTCAACGTTCCATGGGTGACCGAGGGTCTTGCCGTTTGTATCTCGAAGTCGGTATGTTCCCGATCTTCGGACGCCGATGATCTCATACGGCCCTTCCCAAGATGGACCGAGGGTTCCTTCTCTTGGATCTTTGGTAGCAAGTGAAACTTTGCGCATAACCCAATCTCCGATCTGAAAAGATCTTGGCCTCACTCTTGAGTCATAATATCTGGAGACACGCTGTTTGTATGCTTCGTTCCGAAGGTTTGCTCGCATTCGGTGCTCTTCGACTAAATCCAGATTTAAAGCAAGCAGGGTGTCGTTAGTTTCGGGAGCAAAGTTTGCCGTTCGGTGAGATTCCTCGCCGATCTCCACCGGCACAACTGCTTCCGAACCGAAGGCAAGTGAAAACGGTGTTTCTCCAGTTGAGGTACGGTAGGAAGTCCGAATGGCCCAGAGTGCTTCTGGGAGTTTCTCAGGCCATGCGCCTTTAGCATTATCCAGCTGCCGTTTCAAGACCTTCTTGATAATTTTATTTATCGCTTCCACCTGACCGTTTGACTGAGGATGAGCTGGTGAGGCGAAGAAGAGGTTGATCTTCAACCGGCAGCAGAACTGGCGGAAGACGTCTGAATCAAATTGCTTGCCGTTGTCAGTAATGATAGCGTATGGTATACCGAACCGGCAGCATATGTTCGTCCAAACAAAGTTTTCTACTTTGGCCGCTGTGATGGTGGCCAGGGCTTCGGCCTCTACCCATTTGGTGAAGTAGTCGACGGCAACGACAGCAAATTTAACTTGTCCCTTTCCTTTCGGCATCGGGCCGATCAGATCGAGTCCCCACTGTGCAAATGGCCAAGGACTGATGATCGGTGTAAGTGGTTCGGCAGGAATATGAGGGATACTACCGAACCTCTGACATTTGTCACACTTCTTGACCAAGTTGATTGCGTCACGGTGCATAGTTGGCCAGAAATAGCCTTGCCGAAATGCCTTGTGAGCTAACGAACGGGACCCAGAATGATCTCCACACACACCACCGTGAATTTCTCGGAGGACGTAGTCCCCTTGTTCGGTAGTAATGCATTTCAGATAAGGGGTAGTATAGCCTCGCTTGTAAAGAACACCGTTGATTATTGTATATCTTGCTGATCTGTACCGAGTTTTTCGTGCCTGGGTTTTGTCGTTCGGGAGTATGCCGTTCGCCAGGTAAGAGTATATCGGATCCATCCATGTATCCGTATACCGTACGGTATGCACATTTAGTTCGGTTGTACTGGGTTGGGCCAAGATTTCAATGGGGACACGTCGTCCAACCTTGTCGTCTATGGCCGAAGCTAGCCTAGCGAGAGCGTCAGCATGGCTGTTCTCTGCCCTGGGTATCTGCCGGATCTCATATGCCAAAAAACCTCTCAACTGGTGACAGGTTGCCGTTAGATAAGCGGTCATGGATGAATCCCGGGCAGCGAAGTCTGCCGTTACCTGATTCACGATGAGTTGGGAATCACTGTGGATAATAACCTGTCTAGCTCCCATGTCTTTGGCTAGCCAAGGCCGGCCAACAAAGCTTCGTATTCGGCCTCATTATTGGATGCAGCGAAATTGAAACGGAGGGCATACTCGATCTTATTCCCTTCAGGAGTGGTGAGGACCATCCCAAAGACCGCACCCTTTGCCGGGTTTGCCGAACCATCTACATGGAGAACCAGACTGGTATTGTTAAATCAAATTGACTACCGTTCGGTAGGGAATGTCCGCCGATTTGGTTTGAGGCTTGTTCGGTAGCGTTCTTGCTGATGGAGTCGATTCAGATATGAAATCTGCCAACGCTTGACCTTTTTCCGCTGGTCTTGGTTTGAATCGAACATCGAATTCTCCTAGCTCGATTGCCCATTTGATCAATCGTCCAGAGACCTCCGGCTTTTGGAGCACCTGCCGAAGTGGCTGGTTGGTTAGAACGATTATCGTATGAGCTTGGAAATATGGGCGGAGCTTCCTTGCCGAAGTCACGAGTGCAAGGGCCAACTGCTCAAGAGGCGGATACCGAATTTCTGCACCCTGGAACGCTCGGCTCACGTAGAATATTGGTAACTCCGTCTTTTCTGGCTTCCGTATCAATACGGAACTAACGGCAGTCCGTGATACCGATAGATACAAAAAGAGTTCTTCTCCGGGGAGTGGTTTGGATAGCAGCGGGGCTTTGCCCATGTACTCTTTTAGCTCGTCAAACGCTTTATCACATTCGGCAGTCCAGGAAATGCTCTGCTTGCTTCCCTTCAGGGCTTTGAAGAAAGGTGCACAGCGATCGGTGGCCTTTGATATGAACCGTGTTAGGGCCGCGACCCTACCGGTAAGACTTTGAATATCCTTCTGTGTCTTTGGCTTTTCCATATCCATCAGTGCCTTAATTTTTTCTGGATTAGCCTCGATACCTCGCTGGCTGATCATAAAGCCTAGGAACTTTCCGGAAGACACTCCGAAGGCACATTTCAACGGGTTCAGCCTCATTCGGTATTTTTTCAGGATGCCGAACATTAATGACAGGTTCTGGATGTGCTGGTCGGCGGTTTTGCTTTTGACCAACATGTCATCGACGTAAACTTCCATGATGTTCCCGATATATTCGGAGAAGATTCGGTTAACTAAACGCTGGTATGTGGCTCCGGCATTCTTCAACCCGAATGGCATGACATTATAGCAATAAAGACCTTTGTCTGTTATGAACGCCGTATGCTCCCTATCGGAAGGGTCCATAAATATTTGGTTGTACCCCGAATAGGCATCCATGAAACTTAATAATTCGTGGCCAGCGGTAGCATCGACAAGCTGGTCGATTCGTGGCAACGGAAAGCTGTCCTTCGGACAAGCTTTGTTGAGATCGGTATAGTCTTGGCACATCCTCCACCCACCTTTTGCCTTTCGAACCATGACGGAGTTTGCCAACCAAACTGGGTAAGTTGCCTCCTTTATGAAACCGATGGCCAGTAGTTTTTCAACTTCAGCCTTCATAGCTTCATACCGTTCGGTATCATAAGATCTCCGCTTTTGGCGTACAGGTTTGAATGCCGAAGATATACTGAGCCTGTGACTTATGACCTCGGGAGAAATACCTGGCATATCATTGTATGACCAGGCAAATACCTCGGAGTGATGGCGCAGAAATTGAATGAATTCCGATCGGAGTGTGGCCGTGAGGGTGGTACCGATCTTAACACATTGGTCTGGTCGATCCCCATGCAAGATCACCGTTTCCAGATCTTCAACTGGCTGGGCTTGCGGTACTGGCGTATCATCCCTAGGATCATCAGGAGTCTCACTGCCGTTCGGTATGCTGACTACAGAGAGGGTTTCCTTCGGCGTTTTATCCGCGGCGAAGTGAGTGCCATTGCGTAGCAAGTCCGAGACCGAGTTGGTCCCCCCGATTACCCCCTTGCATCGCAACAAGTGGGGAATTTCATGAGCAACATATGAGGGGAAAGATGAGCCTTGATTCCTGTGAGTGCCGTTCGGCCAATGATCACGTTGTATGCGGTTGGGCAGTCGACGATGAGAAATTGATCATAGATCATTGTTCGCCGTGGGGCTATGCCGAAGGCAATGGGTAGGCTTACGCTGCCGACTGGTTGAACCAAGTCGCCCGAAAAGCTTAAGAGTGGAGTGAGCTGCCGATTGACATGCTCATTGCTTACCCCTAGTTCCCCGAAGGCATCGGCAAAGATGACATTTACCGAACTTCCAGTATCAATCAGAACTCTTCCTACATCAAATCCAGCAATTTCTGCTCGGATGATCATGGGGTCGTCATGTGGGTAGAGGATTCCTTCCTCCTCTTCTTCATGGAAGGTGATGGGCTCCCACCGAACCTTTGGCATTTTCTGATGCCGATTACTCTCTACACCGAAGACTTGGGGATATTGAGCTGCTCGGACGTACTGCTTCCTCGATCGGCTGGACGCCCCCGCCAAAGTTGGGCCTCCGCTGATAGTGCTGATCATGTTGATCTGCCGAACGGGTCCTTGTACCGGAAGCTGCTGCGGCCTGGCAATGTATTGATCAAGTTTGCCTTCTCGGATAAGGCGTTCGATGATCTTTCTCAATGTTATACAATCTTCGGTATTGTGGCTATTGTGCTGGTGATATCGGCAGAATTTTCCGGTATCCCTGTTATCCTGTCGATTCGGCTTCCGATTGACTGGTTTCGGTATGATGTCCTGCTCATTCATGAGTACGGCCTCATAGGTTGTGTTGAGCACCGTATACACTTCCTGTGCCTGGCCTTGGTTCGGCAGGGGGCCTCTGTGCTCATTGCGGTTGTTTCTTCCTCTGTTCTTCTTATGGCCTCCTTGCCGAGGGCTGGAGTCGTTCTTACGTTTGCTCGGTGAGAACAGAGGTTTTTGCGGCGAGAATTTATCTTGTGCCGGCTCTTCTTGCCGAACCGTGGGTTCGGTCTTCGAGTTCAAGTATTCAGCTTTTGCATGAATGGCGGCCTGCTTCATCAGCTCATCGTACGTGCGCCAGTTGTTGCTATGCACCAGATACCGAAAATGGGATGGCCGAAGGCCACTTTTAAAGGCGCCGAAGGCTGCCCGATCATCGGTATCTGGACATCGTGAATACTCGTGGCTGAATCTGGCCGCATATTTGCGTAAGCTCTCATCTTCCCCTTGCCGGATTGTGTACAGGTCATCGGCAGAGTACAGTCTATCCGTCTGTATCATAAAGTGGTTAAGGAAAATTTGTTTTAACTCATCAAAGGAATCTACCGTACCTGGCTCCAATCGGTAGAACCAATTGAGTGCCGCATCGCTTAATGCCGATGGGAACAGCAAACATTGCCCTTCATCGCTTAACCCTTGCATCCAAGCGCTGATTGAAAGGTATGGAGGTGAGTCGGTGGGTCTTCCACTCCCGTATAGAACGGTATCCGCAGGGGCTGAACGTCTTTGTCTTGCTTCGAGTTTTTTATTCGTTCGGTGAACGGCCCTGGCCGAAGCTTACTCCATCCTGGCTCTTGAGTGCGCGATCGGTCATCCTCCATTTTTTGGACTCTCTGCAGCAAGAGGCGGATCACGGGGTCTCGGTTTGGGACCTCCGTCTCCCGATAATCCTCACGATTGCCGATGCGACTTTTCAGGGTTAATTCTGAGTGCCTTGTTGGTGTTACCGAACGATAAGAGGTTTGCCGATTGTTAGATGGGATGTACTCATGGTCCGATTCCGCTGTGGATTCGAGTAGGTGGACTTGTCGGACGGGAGATTTACTTCCTAACACCCTCATGCGATCATCGTTTAATCTGGCCCCGATCTTAACTGGCGATCGGCCTCGCTCCTCCTGTCGGTCCAATAATCGGTGCCGACAATCGGTGTAGACCTTCTGCGGTTTGTGGGGCTTATCTCTTGGGGCTGGAATAACCAACTGCTTGGAGACCGCCGGGCCTGCTTTGGCCACCCTCTTTCCCTTCCTCTGCCTATTTGGTGTTTGTAAGCTCTGGGAGGTACGGTCGGTCTCAATGTTCAGTGTTTGCTGCTGGTTCAGCTGCTGCTGGGTCTCATCGACTTTTGCCGAGAGAAGGTTGTTGTGTTCCTGCATCTTCGCCATGTCCTGCCGAAGTGCCGTTATCTGGGCTAGGAGCTCAGCTTCGGTAGCAGTTGGGGGTGCCGAAGCATTCCCGGTGGGCGTGCACGGGGGCATCGCTGGGCTGGCCCCACTATGCTTTCCGAACGGTAACTCCTCTGCCGGTAGGAACAACGGGACCGGTGCGGTGCCCATCGTAGGTGTGAATTTTGTGGACTGACTTGTGTTCGTTTCCCACAGACGGCGCCAAACTGTTGATGCTCAAAAATGGATCGACACTTCTGGGCTCAACTGTGATGTCTTCGCCTTCGGTAGTCCTCCGGACTTGGTGTGCTCAGCCGATCTGTAAGACAAGAAATGATCGGTAAGCCCGATTGGCACCGGTGTGGTACCGGCCGAAGGCTCTCCGATGCTTAAATTAGAATAAGTACGGAGTGGATAGCAATTTTAGCAAAGTAATAGCTAAGTGGCCGAAGGCTCTTGATTACCTCCTTCTTGGGGCTTGTGCCTGTCTTTATAGGTCTTGGGAGGTGTGCATTTCGAGTATAATTTCGATGTGGGACTGTGGACATTGCCTGATTAAGCTCCACGTGTCAAGTGGGAGTTTTGAGAATCGAGATGTTCTTCAAAGGTCTTCGGCATGCTAGGTACCGATTGCTCTTCATGCCGATGGCTATGAATCTCCACGTGTAGTCTTCTTACTGGTAGTCTAAATGGGGTATAAACAAATATATTGGGTGAGGATTGGAGTTTTCTTAATATATTGATGTTGGATTTGGGGTATAACAATTTTAGGGTTGTATTATTGCACTTTGTTAATTTATGTGTACATTGTGAATATTATATATATATTGGACAATTTGATCAATTTATTTTGAATATGTCAATTTAAATTAAAGTAATGTAAAAAAATAAAATCATACAATTAAATTAAATTTAAAAAGAAAAAATTAATATAATTAGAAAAATCATACAAAATATTTGCGTGGGAAATTTTTTTTAAGACTTTGCGCGACAAAATTTAAAATATTTAAAATATTTCGTCGCGCAAAACTTTGAGCGACAAACAACACTTCGTCGCGCAAAGTTTTGCGCGACCAATAACACTTCGTCGCGCAAAGTTTTGCGCGACAAATAACACTTCGTCGCGCAAAGGTTTGTGCGACCAATATTACTTCGTCGCGCAAATGTTTGCGCGACCAACATAACTTTGTCGCGCAAAGTAGTTTTGCGCGACAAAAATTATTTTTCGTCGCGCAAACCCTTTCTCCACGAGCTTCGTGCGACGGATTTTGCGCGACCAAAATTTTGTCGCGCAAAGTTTTGCGCGACGAAATTGTACTTTGCGCGACCAATAATACTTCGTCGCGCAAAGTGTTTTTTGTAGTAGTGTTCATTCATAGAATCAAATTAGCGTACATAGAACGACACGAAATAATAGCCTCGTTAAACCTTCTTGAGGGACAAACTCCATGGTAGGAAAGAGTACCACATATGTCATTGACTAACAAGAGACTCTGAAACAGTCACGCATGACCAATGCTAGAGCAAGATAAAATAAAACAACAAACAGACACATAGACCTCCGACGAGAGCACTACAACACAATCCAACTGTCAAAAGAGTCCTGCTATGAAATCGTCCTTTACACAGCCACAAAACATTGAGAACATTCGACAGAGAACACAATACGCCAAGAAGAAAGAAAACATCCACTAAGCACGCCATCTCCAGCCACCTCCAATAGAAATTGGCAATGAAAGAAAAGAAATTTGTAAGGAACAACACAAAGAAAAGACTAACCCTGCAAATAGGCTAGGAAAGAAAATAAAATAAAAAAGACCCCAAGCACGCCATATCATCTCAATACTGACAAAGAAACCTCCTATGAAAACATAGTCCTTGAGATAGGAAGAGAATCAAAGATCAGCTCAAGGGAGAACGAAGAAAACACTACGCAACAATAACAAAACTAGCCTAGCCACTTAACCTGAACACGGGGATCAAGCACAAGAGCATTCGCGGATGCCAAGCCCACGAATGCTCCAAGAACATGTTAAGGAAAGCGTCCGGGAGACTCCACTTGGCCAGTCTCCATAGATTTGTCAGGAGGGACACCAACATCACCCGGATTCGCAGAGTAACCAGCCAAACCCATAAAGATGGGTAAAAGAATGGTACCCAACAACCCTAGTTGCTAAAAACCTGGCCCAACACCATGAAAATGAGGACCAAAGCTATAGACCCTAAGTGAAGAGCCACCCACGCCAAATCTCTGGACAGCGGTCGTCTTCTTATAAAGGTAAGGCTTGAGATCATAGATCGGACGACGGAGGGGCGTGAGGAAAGCCACCTCCACCGTGACCGCTGGCCCCAACGAAGCAGCTTGCACCATAGTCTCTATTGACTTAAAGACTGTCGGCACAATAGTAGTAGCAGACTCGCTAAAACCAACATACCAAGACTAGAAAACGTCGATGGATCGAGGAGAAAGTGAACGACAAAACACCCAGGATCTAAGAGAGACAACAACGAGGCCAACCCCCCCAGAGTCAAAGAGAGGAGTGACAGCAACGACTCGACGCTGTCAAGTTGAGGAGGGAGACGATAGCTGAACGTGGATGAAAACGAGCGTTGTTAGGCCAATGAGGAGATAACATGAAAAGCCTAAACCCTAATAGTTGACGCACGTCTCTCCTCGCGTAATGAGAAAGCAACCCAAGATTTTTCCTCGTCTTAGTCGTCAAACTTGTCACGATTTGTCGATATTGTTATTATGAGAAATTCGTTGTATATATATAGTGATACTGTTTATTGTAAAAGATTTATCATATACAATAGGCGTACACATCATGATATCATTATATCCTATTCACAATAAACATTCACATTCAAATGATTGAGATTTGAGATGTACAAAGTCACATTGCTATTTTACCAGTGAGGGTTGGTTCAGTTGGTAAGGTCCTGTACTGTGTGTAGCCCCACCAATGTTCGAATCCCTCTACTAGCAGTACTTATTAGTGCGCGATATGTAATTTCCTACATAAATTCATACCCGTAACAACTGGCAGTCGGGTGGTACGCGTAAGTTCTTCAAACTCGAGGTTATAGATATGCCCTAGTGCTGATAGTGAGATTAACCAATCTTCCTCTAAACTTTGCTCATAAAAAAATTCTTTAAAAAAAATGTCACATTGCTATTTTAAGATGTGTGTACATCCTTTGTATGCAAGAATTTTCTATTTTGAAGGATTGAAAGGTTGGAACCCACTAGTAGGTTTGGGTGCAGTCTTATTTTAATACCAAAAACATGGCAAAATTGCCATATTGGGTAGGAAAGCATACATAAAAGAGGAATGCTAGCAACCTTCTCTCTAACCTTCTCTTTGGACCTTCTCCTTTCTCCTCATGACACATGTCATTTTTTACAGTTAAAAAAATGAAAATTTTGACATGAAGGTTGTCTAATGTAATAATGACATTGTTTTAAGTGTAGAAATTGACACGTGTCATGAGGAGAAGGGAGAAGATCCAAAAAAAAAATATTAGAGAGAAAGTTGCTAGCATTCCCCTACATAAAATAAAGCAAGAGGTAAAGAGAAAGGGGGATGGTACCAACCCAAACACCGAGAATCTAGCCCTTGAAACCAAACGCGTCCTATGTTGGGAAACTAGAAAATCTATCTGCCTAGAATGACCTTATAAATTATTTATAAAAAAGAAGTGGCAGAGATTTCAATTAAATAATAAATTATAAGAGTCAAAGGGGGAAGAGTTAACCCCAGCACCGAGGGGTGGAGAGCACGAGGAAGACAGCGAGAACAGAAAAGAACGAGGAGAGAGAGAGAGATTTATTTTTCTCATTTCGCTTAATTCAAGCCGACATGCATGCATCCACGTGGACTCATTTTGCTCATTTAGGGAGTTCAGACAAAAAGTAAGTTTAAGTTTAAAGTTTAAACCATGGGCAACATATAATAATATTGTATATTTCTCTGTGGATTATCAAAGCCTCATGTTTTTTTGCTTCTGGTTTTGGTGGTTGTGTGTTATTTTGACAATATTATATCAAAAATATATGCGAATGATATTTCTAAATAGATATTATGGGTATGCTCAGTAAATCAATAGCGTTACATGCACCGTCTTATTTACCAACTCTTTGAAATCGACACATATAATATATCATATATAATATGGCAACTCATATCATTTGCCATCTTATTTATTTTAATTACATATTTACTTTCAAAAAAAGAATTTCACCCAACAAAAACAAAAACAAAAACAAAAACAAAAATTGCTCAATCAATAGTAGGCTACCTAAAAGTAAATCCACTAAATTACATTTTTTCCTTTATGAAGATTTGTTATTATAATATTTTTCAACATTTTGATGCTTGACGAATAAAAAATTAAAAAGTATTTGTGAGGATATAATATTTTGTTAGGATATAATATTTGATTAGTTGATCTAAATAATACCTATTATGCCACCAAGTTGGGGAAATCTATAAAATTTTATTGGCTTCAAGTTGGAGAAAAATAAATGATGGAGACAGAAGAATTTGAAGGCCTCTTGTTTTGATAACATCTCAACTTGGCCTGATGCGCATCTTCAACCATCCATTATTCAATTCAAAACCCATCGCCATTATGTCTAAGTAGGCAGGGCAGCCTTTTGGTCCAATAGGCACACCAGCAAACCCTGCTTTTCGTACAATAACCACAAGTTGAACTCTTAACAATGGGGCAGGTTCAGCTGGCTGCTCTCTCTCTCTCACTCTCTCTCTCCCTCTTTCTCTCTCATATATATATATATATAGAAAGAGGCACCGATTCTACGAATCTGGGGCAAAAACGGGGCCTTAAGGTAGTACTGTGGAAAGAAGAGGTAAACAACTCTTGGCTCAATTCAAGTGATGGTGCATGAATGTCTCTTTTAGAATGCAGCCAGGGAGAGGGAGAATGCGATTTGTCCTAACTATGCAATGTGTTATGTTGGGTTGTATACATTTTGTATCTTTGTGGTTTGTGAGATGTAACAGTTGGTCGCTATCTTTCCAAAATTTCCAAAGACTAACGTAAAATTTGTAAATTGTTACATTATTGGCCACTCCATCTATCACACCGTCAAATTAACCACTATTTTCTTGCGTGAAATTTGGTGGATGTTTATTTTTGCTCACATGAATATCAGATTGATGTCAAGTGGGACATCACTATGTATGTACTAGGTTTTTCGTAAGTTTGCGTATGATGATTTTGTAGGGTCTTACATGATTGGATGCCAATTTGAAGTAGAACCCAGAGTTTGAGGGTTGGGAAATCGACTTGTCTGATGGATCAGTTAGCAATATTCACCACCTCATTTAATTAAGTAATAACGACGACATAAAACACTTGCAAAAAAAAAAAATTAAATAAAAAGAATTAATGAATTATAAATTAATCATATATTATATAATGCCAAAGACTTTAAATTAAAGCACATGGAAAATGCAATTGTGGTCGGTATACCATTTTAGCACGCAATTGAAACATGTATAGTTCAAGTACAATGCATAAACACTAAGAAATAACACTGATACAAAATTGGTCCGCTAATTAACTTGACTAAGAAGAAACTTCCCATTTTATTTTTCTTTTTTGTCGTAAATTAAGGAAGTTTCTTAAAGTTAAGGATATCCCCAGGCAGCTTCTCTAGCCGCCTGCCATTCCTACCTAACTACCTACCTTCCTAGTACCTAATTGATGAGCAACCAAATTTGAACACTGTTGTTTTAACTCAATTGAAATTTGATAATCTTTGACTGTAACAATGGCCTCTGCACTTCGTCTGCTTCAAACTGCAGTCCTAGTAGGGAGGCTAAACTGCAGTTACCTTACCACACAAGGAAGAATCAGGGACGGACTCAGGATTTCAAAATGAGGTGGGCTAAATTTACCATATGTACAAACCTATTAAAAAGATAGATTACTCAACGGTACGACTGAATTTCATTGATAACAAAAACTACATAGGGGAACCTAATGAGCCCCTCAAAATGCATCTAATACAACCTTAAATAAAAACAACATTAAACTACAAGAAAAAAGCCGTTAGTTTTTTTTAATACAAGTGAGTCTAAAGAGGGAGGAGATTTCTCAGACATATACTAATAAATAATATATTCATAATGATGTTGAGAGATTAATATAAAAAATACAAGCAATTAATAAATAATTTTGTGAGTAAAAGATTAAACAAAGTTAAAGAGTGGTAAATGATTTTGGAGGTGTGAAAATTTTGAAGAAATAGGTGGAGAAAGACAAATCTTCTTTGCTTTCGTACAGAGCTGGGGGAGAGGTTGATCACGTAATTCAAGTGGACTTTTTAGGTTGCGAAGATAACATCAACCATCAGGGGCTGAATCAAGCCTTGAATCAATACATTGATGATAAAAAACTTAGCGATCTAATTCATGCTTTCCTTACTACAGAGATCAGAGATAAAGAAGAAGAAAAAGCTACCTTGAATAGATAAGATAGGGGCATAAATAAAAGAATTCCTCAAGGAAGCTCTCTATCAACCGTACTCATGAATGTCTTCTTACACTAGTTCGATCTGAAAATGTTGAGTGACTTGAGTAAGAACATCTGCTATGCTCGATATGCAGACGAGGGAAAATTGAATAGTACAAAAACTTTAGAAAAAGAAAGAAAATTGATGTTGGTATTAATTTTCAAAAAATTTCCATTGGTATTAATTGCACTAACAGTATCGAATCATGCTTGAGTAGCTTCAATGAGTGTGAGTATTACTTTTTAAAAACCAGTCGTTGGATGAGTAAAGGTTGATTGAGTGCATGGGTACTGATGAGCGAGTAGATATAGCAGTTGCGCTGAGGAGAGTGAAGCAGCTCCTGAGTGGGGGTTCCTTGGGTGGGCTGGGTATTAACGTTGGGCTATAAAAGATCAAATCACCTGTGCTATAGCCCAAGTTAGCATGTGCATAGGTCAGTCCTTGGGAAGAATGGCAATGGAAATTCTATGAATTTTGTTGGCATTCATTGGATTGAAGTTCTAACCTAAATTTGACCAAGTTATGTCCAACCAAACTAGACCGATTATCGTTGTCTCTCTTACCTTGTCCGGTTGAATTCTAATCCATTCTTTCTTTTACATTAAAAAATTTCTAATGAACCTAAATCTAATTTTCATATGACCATTTTGAAATGTTATCAACTTTATTCTCTCTTTCTTTGTTGGATCTTGTTGCAACTCCGTGTACTTCTACACTCGATATCTTGAGTTCGAACATCCCTTGCCCCAATATCAATTTATTAAAGAAAAAATAGAAAGAAGAATTTAAGTCATTAATTTGATTCGTGTGTTCGAGTCTTAGCATATGTGTAGTGTGTGTGAGTTTAATATGCTATCGCCCCTTTCAATAAGAAAGGTTCTTAAAAAAAACAAAAAAACAAAAAAAGATTTATATATATATAAAATAAAAATAAATAAAAATAAAAAGACTGCCCAAAACTGAAAGGGGAAGCCATTTCTTCATTGAGTAAATAGGGGCAGGTACTTGAGACACAATAGGGCAGATTTAAACATCATTCCCTTGTTTGTTTATACATATTTCAAACTCTAGTTTGTTTATACATATTTCAAACTCTAAGGAATGGTAATGTGCAAAGGGCTTGTGGCTCAAGTGGTTAAGAGTATTTATCACTGTTACCAAGATCCAAAGTTTGATTCCCCCCTCCCCCAATATCGCTTGTATAACAAATTAAAAAGAAAAAAGAAAAGGAAAAAAGGAATGGTGATGTTTAAGAAGACACAATAGGCAGAATAATCTGTGGAACAATGAGAGTCCAAGTGTTTCATAGGAGTACTTTTAAATTTTAGGGTAAATTTCACTTTACTATCCATAAATTTCTCAAAATTCAGACTTTGATACCCAAAGTTTTTTTCTTCTCACTTTCATACCCAAAGTTTACTTTTACTACCAATTTCATTCCTCCGTCCGTGTTGCTGTCAGGATCTCTGTTAAACGCTGACGTGTTACAATTTTTTAATTTTAAATTCATTAAAATATGAATAAAATATTAAAAAACCAACTTAAAATTTTAAAATATCAACATCTCTCTCTCCCTCTCTCTCATCTGTACTTTCTTCTCCCTCTCCCTTTCTCTCTCGTCCGCCATCTCCACCCTCCCTTTCTCTCGAAATCAACCGACCCGATTGGAGAAAACTCCAGTCCAAGACCTTGAGTGACCGTACAAGGTGGCCTTGGAGGTTGAGCCAGCGCTTGCAGACGAGCGAGTTAGGCTTGCGCTGCGACTCGGGCAGCTTGGCGAGGATTTTGAGGAGGATTTCGTCGGATAATAGGGAGGTACGATCCTCTTCGTCCTTTGAAACATCGGCGACACCGCCGCTTTGCTCTGCTTCGAAACCCAAGCCCAGTAATCTACGTATTCATCAGGGCACACATTTCAAATACGGATGTTTAAATGTTTAACATTTCTGTATGGTTAATCCAAAATGAAATATGTTAAGTTGAAATTGGTGACAGTCAAATATTTATTTCATTAATAAAAATTGGTGAAATTTGGAGAAAAAGACAATCAAGTAAACAAGCTCAATTTTCACAAGCAGCTGGCTTACTAGAGTGCTGCGCACCTATGCTCTAGTTGTGAAAAATAAAATGAAAAGTAGTGGGTACCTGTGATCTCAGTTTGATAACCTCCTGGCTAAGGCTTTCATTTGTCCTTTTAGCATCATCTACAACAATCTCTGGTGATGTAAGTCCACCCAGAGTTGGAGTTGGAGTTGGTGTCGTAGAACGAGGTGGGCTCGAGAAACAATTCTTGATCCAGGGACAGAAGCTGAGAAAAACTTCTTCGATGACCCAAATACTGGATTAAAAGATTTAGAAATATTAAGAGCTGCCCACTGTGAACCTTAATTTGGAACCGGTGAGACTCGACTGCTGTTAAATTCTAGTTTCTTATTTTTCTTTGAAGAACGGGTTTCCACATGCTTCAGAGATTCCATTGAAGAAAATCTGGCAAGTTGCACACGAGATCTGGAGTCCAGTATTTTAAACATCCGCTTTGCTCTGCGATCGGGGCTGAGAGGAGAGAGGTGGAGATGGCGGATGAGAGAGAAAGGGAGAGGGAGAAGAAAGTACAAAGAGAGAGATGATGATTGGGTTTTTTTTTTTAAAAACTTCTGATTTTTAGTTGGTTTTTTAATATTTTATTTATATTTTAATCAATTTAAAATTAAAAAATTGTAACACATCAGCATTTAACGGAGATCCTGACAGCAACACGGACAGAGGAATGAAATTGATAGTAAAAGTAAATTTTGGATATGAAAGTGAGAAGAAAAAAACTCTGGATATTTAAGTCTGAATTTTGGGAAACTTACGGGTAGTAAAGTGAAATATACCCTAAATTTTATCAATACAATGGCAGGATTCAAAAACAAGTGGAAAATTGGTTTCATTCAGTGGAAACTTTTCAAATCCCAAAAAAATACATGGATTCACATTTGTAAACTACAACAAAATAAAATGCAACGGGTAAAGATAATATGAAATCTGGTAATCTGAATAAAAGCTCAATGGTGATTTTCATTTCATTAGGAGCAAACGGAACAAGAATGGCAAGCAAATGTACTGTCACCAAAGCTTTCACAAGAGTGAAAAGCTCTGAATTGGCTTGCAGTTTCAACAGCAGCAGTTTTGACAGGACTAGAACTATATGAACAAGCTTGAATTTACAATTTCTACCTCAAGCACTCACCATACATCTGCACTAGTGGAAGAATGTTATGATCAGATTCCTACTTGTAGCTCGTTGTCCGCAATGGTGCCAAGGCCCACCAAAATCCCATATATTAGCACTGAGCTTTCCAGTATAACAGTCACGTGTCTTCTACGACCTATACAAGGTAGGTTGGAAACTTCTGGGTCTTTTTATGTTGGGTTTCATAGAACAGTGCCAATATTAGTCTATGCGGCGGACTGCAAAGTCACATCGACAGCAGCTGTTTGCTCATAGTCTGCACATGCCTCTGGAGTGTCTTCTTCACTAGGTGGAACCAGCTGGTAAAACAGTGGTAAATATTTGTCCCACTCCTTCAGGATCGCAGAGCCCTTGCCGCTTCCAGTTTTTTCCTTCAACCCAAAAAAATTTGTGAATTTAGAATATTATTTTTTGAGTATTGGAATTGTCACATGGACATTACAATAATACATTTCATACTGTTTGATCTTTGATTCATGCACTTACAACATGGGCTTCAATAAGGCTCTTCAGCTGCATCTGCCCCACAGGAGCATTCACTCTTTGGATTTTCACAATCTCCCTATTTACCTGTTCATAGGTTTACAATAAATTATCCAAGCTGAAGTATGTGTACAGAACTGGAAAGAAATCAACCATAGTTGTAAAAATGGTGTTGCAATTGTTGCGAAGATATGTAGTCAAAATGTAAGACTCAATAATTACTTTAGTGCTCTGTTTCAAGTAATGAAAGTGGATGTGCCACCATTCAATCGATACATTTGCAGAAAATGAAAATCACCACCAGAATCTAAGGCACTAAATTACTGTTTATATTGCATGAAAATTCACCATATGCAAGTTTTTATTACTAGCTTTCCCTTTCTATTACTTAAGTTATGTCTATAAAACAGGACATTCTTTCCTAAGGCGCCCCATATATTACCTGCTAATTAATTGCTTTCAGTTGCTTTCCATCAAGCTCGATGCTCTAGGGTGGGGGAAGAAAGCTAAGACTCTATGGGGTTGTTTGATGCAGGCGGTGATTTGGAATGTTTGGCTGGAGCGTAATAGAAGGATCTTCGAAGATTACAGGGGTGTGGGGGTGGTGGAATTGTGGGATAGAGTAAAATTTTGGGCGGCTCTTTGGGCATCGGCTACTACTGTTTTCAAGGATTTTTCCTACCCTATCATTATGTGGGATCTGCTTGCTGTGGTGCTTTGATGGGTGTTTTGGTTTTATTTGGCGGTGCTTGTCTTGGTTGTCGTTTTTTGGCTGTTTTTTCGTTTTGTTTTATCCCTGCTGTTTGTTAGCAGGGTGTTGTGTGTTTTGTGGCTTTTGTCTCTGTAGGTGGACTTCTTGTCCATTCTTTTGCTCCTCTTTTTGAGCTTTATAAAGTTTCTTTTCAAAAAAAAAAAGACATGTACACGAATTATTCAAGTGCTATAATTATGATCAATGATGACTATAGACAATTGTTGTAATCCTAAAAGCATGCGAAAACAAAAAGGGTGGTTTTTGATCTTTGCACATTTTGACGGACTTAAACCAATAATTTAGTTGCGAACAAGTGATAAAATGGATTACCAAAGCCATGCAATGCTATAGATAGATATAAAAAGGTCTCCAAACTTACGAAGAAAAATGCACAGCAGTGCAATAAAGACCAAGATAATATTTGTAAACCATATGGATGCTTTAATGTCCAAGGAGGACAGCCAACAAAACTGAAAAGAAAAGGCAATAACCACAAACCTTCGGGATGAAAGTATCGTCCTCATCAAGAATGTATGCCAAACCTCCAGTCATTCCAGCAGCAACATTTCTACCCACTCTGTCAGAAATCAAACAGAAGTAGCTTGAACATTAACTCTATATAATTCATATTTTCATGTCACAATAAATATGCTATGTAAAGAGATGCTACTCACTTTCCAAGTACAACTACACAACCGCCAGTCATGTATTCACAACAGTGGTCTCCAGTGCCTTCAACCACTGCTTGCGCAAGTGAGTTTCTTACAGCAAATCGTTCCCCAGCTTTCCCTCTAATGAAGATTTGACCCCCAGTGGCTCCATACAAGCAGGTATTCCCTACAATAGTTGCATCCTCAGGGCAAAACCCAGTATTCTCAACTGGAGTCACAACCAACTCGCCGCCAGAAATACTCTTGCAGAAATGATTTTTCCAATATCAGACTCTCATGAGTAAAACTGATTAAAGTATTCAGTAACTGCTCAAAATTTAGACTAGAGAAAATAGTTGGCCAGTAGAGTTGGCAAATCAAATTAGCTGAACTTGATATAACCCAATTTTAGTTTTAACGTTATAAAACCCAAATGAAAACATGATTCCTGCAACAAAATGCAGCTCTTTAACATGATAATCACTTTCAACGACAACCACTAAGCTAATACATCATAGTTAACTAGCAACTCCTCTACTTGACAGACTCATTACAATGGAGAATATTCAACTAACGAACTTAAATAAAGTTAAGCCAAGTCTCTAGTTTACTTGAACCTTTGAGATCTTGAAGATTGCATTGAATGAAAAATACCTTTCCGACATAATCGTTTGCCTCTCCAACAAGCCGAATGTTCATCCCAGGTGTCAAGAAGCACCCAAATGACTGTCCAGCACTCCCTGTAAAGCTGAATACAATGGATAAACTCATTAGCTTTCATCCCAAAAAATATATGCAGACCAGACCTGAGAATATATCTATATATGACATGACCATGCTCCATCTTACGTTATGTTCAGCTGCCCAGCAAAACCAGTGTCACCATACTTTTTGGCAACCACCCCTGCTATACGCCCACAAACTGCACGGTCAACATTGTATATCTTTATGGTCTTATAGACCACCTTTTCATTCTCAATTGCATCTGATATCTGTACAAATACAAATAATATTTCCTCAAGTTTTTGCAACAGCAGGAAAATGCATGACTCTCTGAGCTCTCTTTTATATTCATTTTCTTGATAAGATAGTTTTTCTTTTAGAAGCCAAATGATGTCATGGTGTACCATTTTCCACCAAAAAAACTGGCAATCTATAAAAAGCAGCTTCGGGTGCAGCTATTTTAAAGAACACAGGTGAAGCAGCAGCTTTTTACAGCTACAAAAGCTTTGAACATTTGCAAAATATATTAAGTTTTAAATATTTTATGTATCATTTAGGTTATTTAAGTAAATTGAGGGTTTTTCACTTTCTGAAAATTGGCCTTTCAAAGATATGGGTTATGTAAGTAAAATGTAAACCAACAAACAGGAAATAATTGCACGAGTGTCTACATTTTCAAGCTTATATATATAACCGTAACGAAAAAAAAATAGACATACATGCAACACAATTAGATTCCCTGTGATCATTTGCTGTCACAATAGACCTAATAAATCTCTTTTTCTTCACTTACTAGTACAATGGAACATCAAGTACTTCAAACATGCAGATCAAACCTATAGTAAAATCCCATCTTCCTATCTGGATGCCCATAAAGCTGTTGGTTTAGAGAATTTGAAGCTAGAGCGTTATCAGAAAGTACAAACAGTGTTTATTTAGCTAAACAAGCAAGCATCAGTCCAAGGGTTACCTCTGGATCTGCTAGTAAAATATCATCTAGAACAGGTCCATTAGTGTGAACATCTTGATTCCTGATCATGGTACTGCTCCATTTTGGTAATCCAACGTTCTGGAATCAAAGTTAGTTATAAGAAAAAATCATGTCAAGAATATTAAATGCAGGGGCAAGAAACAGAATGTATTATTCAACTACATACTGAGAGAAGATAACTGAGATCAAGATGTTGTGTTTTCACTAGAGATATATCTCGCGCCCTAAGTAAATCTGTCCTCCCAATTATATCGTCCAACTTCTCATATCCCAACTGTGCCAACATACCTCTTACCTGGGGAAAACAATAATCAAGAAAGAAACAATATCATATAGGAAGATCAACCTTGACAGAATGACCCGTATGGATTCGTCGAAAGTACAATTGTACACAAAAAAAAAAAAAGGCATATGAGAAATTTAAGCATGAATCCTGTTCATATATAAAAATTAAAAACAAAAAAACAAAAACAGACGGAAGGTTACCTCCTCAGCAACATATAAGAAAAAGTTGACAAGATCACCAGGAACTCCAGGAAATCGAGCACGCAGTTCTTCTCTCTAAAGATAAATTGAAAAAAGGGAACGAAATAATGCAACCCCAGTTTCCATTAGAATGAAAAAAGATAATAAAAAAATGGAAAATGCTAAACATACTCCCCAGACAGTTCTTTAAATTAATTTTAAAGAATGTGCCTATTGATGTTGCTTGACATGTTTATCGCTCACACCCACCCCATGCTTATCTCACGTGTAGCGGGAAACCAAATGGCAAGCCACATGTCGTTCCATGTCATGGAGCACCCCAAGTCTATAAGATTCTTAAGTGTATCATTACTCGTAATAAAATATAAGAAAATCAGTCTCTGATACCTGACTGGCTACGCCAACTGGACAATTATTTGTATGGCAAATGCGGGCCATAACACATCCCGTAGCAATCATTGCCACAGAACCAAATCCATATTCATCGGCCCCCATTGCTGCAGCCATTAGGACATCAACTCCACTTTTAAAGCCACCGTCAACTCTTAAAATGACTCGTTCTCTAAGTCCATTTGAAAGGAGTGTCTGTCAAAATTTTCCAAATACCAAATAACACTTAGAGCATATTCAAAGACATCAAATCAAAAGAAGAAGTCACCTTATCTAGTTCTTAAGTTTCATTGAATTACCTGGTGTGTTTCTGTGAGTCCTAGTTCCCAGGGACCACCAGCATGCTTGATGGAACTTATAGGACTGGCTCCAGTTCCACCATCATGGCCTGATATCTGCATATTATAAAAAGAGGTTTTTGTCTCAGAAAAATGAGAAACAAATAATAGAGATATTAGTCACAACTTCTGACAGTTGCTTTCCTATCACACTGATACTGCAACTATGCAAGCACTTCGAAAACAAGTAAACTATTATGAAAAAATGTTATAATAAAATAAAATTAATAAAGTTTAAACATGAACTTGGATGCATTTGGTGATAAAAAACATAAATATAAAATACAACTTGCAGGCAGAACAGAAAAGAAAGTATTTATTAATGCCTTAAAGAAATGTTTTCTATAACTTGGCCTATAAAAATAAAGAAAAGAGATCTCATGAGAGGCATGTTTTTTATATAATTTGTTATAAATACAGGGAGCAATTTGTTTTTTGGGTTATCCGTGCAGCAGAGGACTCATTGTTTCTTTTTTATAACATAAACTATTGGTATTACATTACAACTTAATAAACTGCTTTCAAATTGCTAGACAGCAGAAAATGCATATGTAGGATTCTTCTTTCTTTCCTTTCATTCCAAGAAGCAATTTAGGAAAGAAAATAATAAATGATGGCTAAAAGTATTCTCTTCACTGTTACCCAAAGAAACTTAAATTCATGATGTTGACAGCTACATAAAGAGCACACAGAAGCTAGACCATCAAAATGAGCATCCTACCCAGTACATAAGAGATGTCTATTTTAAAAATAAGACAAAAATTAGTAACATAATCATTCAGTGCCCATTCAAGGTTTAGGATGAGTACCTGTATGACATCAGCATTACCCTTTGCAACACCAGAAGCAACAGTGCCAATTCCAGCTTCTGCCACAAGCTTTACTGACACCTTAGCCTTAGGGTTCACCTATTCATTCAGTGGACATTGGTAGCTTTTATCACCAATCTTGTGATATTTCAGTAAGAAATTAAGCATACCAAATCTGCATCAAATAATCACCTGGTGAAGATCATAGATCAATTGTGCAAGATCCTCTATGGAATAAATGTCATGGTGTGGAGGTGGAGATATGAGTGGAACCCCAGGTTTAGAATTTCTCAACCTTGCAATATATGCACTAACTTTTTTACCAGGCAATTGGCCACCTTCCCCAGGCTTCGCACCTTGTGCAATTTTGATTTCCAGCTGATCGGCATTGACCAAGAAGGTTGGAGTGACACCAAAACGTCCTGAAGCCACCTGAAGATATATCAAAGAAATTTGTGATATATTGGTTATAGGAAATGCATAATCAAATCCATTTCAGTTATCATTATATAGACAAAGGACACCCTAATACTTAAAGATTGAAAGATGGCTACTTTCAACTTCACTTCTCAAATATTTTCATATATACTATTACTACTGAAACAAGGTAGTAAAAGCTGTTTGCAGTGCCACAACGGATTCCTTATAAATGGCATTAGGGAGTCCATGTTAAATTAAAGAAAATGTTCAATGTTGTTACCTGCTTGATGGCACTTGTAGCAGTATCTCCATTTTGAAGACCTTTGAGATGTGGAAGGGTCGGAGAGTACCCATCAACGACATCTGTAAGTGGTTTCCAACGAATAGGATCCTGAAGAATGGTTACACAATCTAAATTTTATAAATATAATCATCATTGAAACACTGAACTGATGAAATAATGCATTAAAAGATCACTGTATATGCAAATAAAAAAAGTTCGAGGTAAAAGCTTTACCTCGCCACCTTCTCCAGAATTTGACTTTCCACCTATTCTATTCATTGCAATGGCTATAGCCTCATGAGTTTCTCTTGAAATAGCTCCAAGTGACATCCCACCAGTGCAGAACCGTTGAACAATGGTTACAGCAGGTTCAACCTTTCCCACAGGAATTGGAGCACGATCACTTTTGAACTCAACGAGATCGCGAAGCACCTAAGGTTGAATTAACAAGGTAAAGGTCAAAATCAAAGATAATCCAATTCTGGAATTTTCTTATAAAATCTATCATGAATTATTGGAAAATAAACAGGAAAAAGAAATAAATGACTTGAGCACTCACATTCACAGGTCGGTTAGCTAAATGCTGCTGATAAACTGAAAAAGCATTTTCATTTTTTTGGCGAATAGCTTTGTGGAGCAATTTTGACATCTCTGGGTTGTTTCCATGATACTCACCTTATAATAAAGAAACAAACAAGGGTTTCTTAAGAACTTTTGAGGAAGAAAATAATTTGATCAAGCAATGACATCAAGTATGAAATAATTTGATCAAACATATACTTTGGCTGAGTTCGAAATAATTTTCATTTTACACAACTAAAGCCAGCATATAGATTTGCTTCCAGCTGGAATTCTTGTTACCCAAATTTTACAGTTGATTTATTTATAGAATCTGGACACTGCAGTGAGGTAAGGTCACCAGTCCTTGAAGATAAATGTTTGATAATAACAGTTACCTCCTGGTCTGAATTGTATAAATCCAAAATTTTCAAGTCTTTTAGCTGTATCCTCAGAGAAAGCCTTCACCCAGAAAGACAAAGTCTCCCTTGCAAGCTGTGAAAGAAAAACAATGAAAATAACCAAAAAATTAAATTCACTGGTTATGTGAGTCAGGAGAGCGTGATATTTTAAACACAATATTGTTATGACAGTCTCCTAACAACCTAAGATTGGCTGCACAATATTATTATTAAATGCAACCTGTGTGCATACTGACAGTAGCAGTGGTTTAAAATTATATATTTTCACAACACCGTTGCTCTTTCTGTTTTTCTTGCATTATATTCTCAATTACCAGATCTAAACTATAAACATGGAGACGAGTCAATACGTGAGATTTGAATTAAATATATATAACATAATTTATTAATCTACATTTAACTGAAACATATATATAAATATAATATATATATATACACACACAAAGAGCTTCCACTGAGGGATCCCTCAAATAAGACACCCTTGTAGAGCCCACTCCGTATTTTATTTTACTAATCCAAACCGTCTATTTTGTAGATATTCATTTAAAGATCATCTCTTCAAAAAATCGCTTGAATCCGATATCATTTGACCACTCAATTGAATTATTGAAATTTTAGTACTTTCTTGAAGCACTGTGTTCATTGATTTTGTAGGACACAATTGGATGTCGAAACGGTTTTCGATTTCTCTAATTTTTTTCAAGGATGATCTATGAATGTAGACTTAAAAAAATAGATGGTTTGGATCGTTGAAAATATATACACTACATATATATGTTCAGATATACATAATATTTATATGCATGATGATGGTACTGCTGTTCAATCTGCAACCATAATTTTCAAGTTTTCCATGATTCTTACCTCATCAAAAGTTAATCCACCAACACTTGATATACTCCCACAAAATGCGAGATCAACAACCTCCTTCCCTAATCCATAAATCTCAAATATCTGTGCACCGCAATAACTATTTCCGGGAAAGAGGTAAAAAGGATTTGTCAATTAACTGGATAAAGTGAGGGACAAAACAAATTTACTACAGATAAAAATGAGTTAAGAGAGCATGAATATTAAAATCAGAATTCATAACTTAGAAAGAAAGATACAAACAAAGATAAATTTAAAATTTAAAAGATAATGAATCAGCATTTGTACCTTGAAAGCAACGAGATGCCCATTTTGGAAAGAATTTTAAGAAGACCAGCCTTAACAGCCTGAAATAGTTAGAAACCATCAGTTTCCCAGTATTATGTATTCAACGTGTGCAGTGGACAAGTGGTAAACCTTGTACATCATTATTAAATAGTATTGATAAACGCAAGTTCCAAGAACAAAAAAGAATCATGGCTCATTTTATTAATTACATTTTCAACCAGAAGCTCCATAAATACAAAACTACTTATTTGCTCTAGCTCAGTTGTTGGATAATGCTTAGCATGTATTACACCACCACTGCAAGGAAAAACATATAAAAGAAAAGAAGCTACTTTCAAGATTTAACCAATTTGCCCAACATATGGGTTGCAAAAGTTATTGCATACATAATAATCCATTAAAAACAGGAATCAAATTACCAAAAGTAAATAAATCAAACTATACAAAGAATGCCTTCACTTGAACTAAAAATGTACACATAAATTTTACTTATTATACAGTTGTACTATTGTACTGACCTTGCAGAAATTCTTTTGAGCTTGTTCAATTGTTACAGTGGGCATCTTCCCGTTCCGCATTAAATTTACTGTTTTAGTACTCAGACGCCATTGCCGACACGTCTCCAATGCCAAGTATGGGCACACAGCACTGCAAAGACCAATTAAAAATATAATGTTATGCATTTTGAGACAGATAAAAAAATTGTTAGGAAGTGGGTCTATACATTTTGTGAAATTCATGCAATGAACATAACAAATGAATATGGGGACCCTTAAAATGCATAGTATAACATTTTTATATGTTGTTTCAAATATGGAAGAGTCACTCATACAGTTAATTGGAGAACTCCCAGCATTTTTAAATGATGCATTATAATCTGTTTTGGTTTTCTGGTACAAGCTTTTCTTATAGTCAAGATGTAATATAAATTGAATAATATGGTAAAGTACCAGGTGGTGAACCTAAGATGAAGAAAATGTTTCTACACTACACACATAATAAAGTACAGAACTTTAATGGCAATTACTATTATATGTTTATTGACACAAAGCAGCAACAAAGAAAGGTAGAAAAACACCCAAGGATTCTTTGAAAAATAACTCGTGTGATGGAGAATTGACCTTGCACCATATCCAATCAAGCAGGCAAACTGATGGGTGCTAAAGCACTGAGCAGTATCCACGATGATAGAAGCTGACATTCGCAAGCCATTTTGAATAAGATGCTGATGAACAGCACCAACAGCAAGAAGGATTGGAATTGCAGGGTGAGTTGCTTCCTGAAGTACAGAGGAGAAAAACAGAAAAGGCATCACTGAATTGTTAAAACTTCTATCATCAACAGAGAACAAGGCTATTCTGATAAAACCAATGGAAATAAACTGGCAAAGAATGAGTCGTAAAATCTTTAGCATTGATTACCATGTTTTAGACAATAGAGCAATTCATACCATTGGTTTTGACATTCAAAGCAAGACTTCCAAATAACAGCAAGGTGTTAAACCCTACAAGCTAAAAAAGAACCGAGCAAAGTGCTATGTAGAAAATAAAAGAATAACAGTAAGAGAAAATTATTATTCAGGAGGAGGATACTCAAATATTTGCTCTTTAATGAACATATAAGCGCTCATAACTCAACTTATTCTCATTGTACAGGCCGATCTTACATCAAGTTCAAAAATGGTTAACAAAGAAAAACAAGTTTTGCACGAATAGAGAAAAGCTCAATTGAATCCTTACCAGCTCATCAGACCGATCAGAGAGCACAAGCAATTGGCATCCATTTTGAACAGCTTCATCAGCAGCTTCACAAAGCCTATATAGTGTCTTTTCCAAGGAACCATCAACCCCTTTATGGATATCAAAAAATGTAGGTAAAACTTGGGGTTTCAACTGAGCATCCTTTAGCAGCAAGTCAAGTTCCCCTTCATTCAGCACAGGACTAGACAAGATAACCTGGTCCAGAAAATTATACAAATTTTAATTCATAAGATCTATATTAAAAGAGAAAAAACTAATACATAATCTTCAATTCAACAACATTATAGTTGCCATCACATATATCTGAGGCAGAGTGGTACATGCTAACAAACCTGCGATGCATTTTCGGGTCCAACCTCCAAAATATTTTGTCTTTTTCCAATGTTGACTTCAAGAGACATAACCAAACCTTCTCTAAGAGGATCAATGGCCGGATTTGTAACCTGCAAAGAAGAAAATGAATAACCAATGGGCAAAACAAATATGATATTAACATAATAAAACTCTTACTTACAAAAATAAATAAACTATAAAATCAAAAGCCAAATTTTACATTTATTTTTAATAGAAACAAAATTTATTGAAAGAAAATGAAGAGGAACACACAAGTGGATAAGGCATCCACAAGACAAACGAGCAACAGCAGAAAAACAGACTAAAAAAAACAAAGACACTAGCCAAACTACACAGAGACTGCTACACCAGAAAGACCCAAAGAGAACAAGTTGCACAAAAAACACTTCACATCACAGCAGCAGCCATATCCCTCAATATAGTGGAGTAAGAATAGTCTTTGAAATCTGAAGTGACAGAAGCCCATAGAGCTGCCCAGAATTTAACAAAAGCCAAATTTTACATTAACATCAATAGATTTACAAAAAGAACATACAGACCATAACATTAAGAATAATTGTATGATGTGGTTGAGACTTGATTCCTTAACATCTTTTAGGACATTTCCAGTGTGAACTAATGAAGTTCCTTATGCAGATATATGACAACATGACAAAAGGCTCAGTTTCAGTTCCACTAGGGTAGAAGCTTATTTTTAAGAGACATTTCAAAAAATACAAAATAAAAACATAAGAACTTCTACCCTTATGGAAATACAACTAAAAATAGGAGCTTCACCCTAGTTGAAATGAGACTAGGCCTTGTGTCATGTTGTAATCTATCTGTATGAGGAACAACAAGATCAATTATCGATAAAGTGCAACAAGATCAATTATCGATAAAGTGCAACAAGATTAATTATTCTCAATCTTTGTACTGTTTCATGTTGTTTCTGTCCACATGATTTGGGACAAAATACCCTCAAGACAGTAAATTTAGTTGGTTGGCTGTTCATGCGAACACAAATACTTCTGACATGATCCAAAAGAGAAGACCCTATACTTGTCTATCTCCACAACAGTGTGTTTTGCGCAAAGGGGCACGGGAATTTGCTAATCATATTTCCTCTTGCATTGACGAAAAAGAATATATCTTATCTTTTGCATTGGACCTTCATAACACAATCTGGGTTATGTTGCATTTGTTTGAACTGGTGGGGATTTGGCCATGGAATTGCTATTGCTTGCTGGCGAAAAATTATTTGGGTATTGGAGCCGACAAAACGGCAATTATTCTTTGGTGCTGATAAGTGCATCCATACTGATGTAAAGAGACCAAGAGTCATTTTAACAATTATGCATATACAACCCATAGAGCAGTGGATAACTGATTCTGTTCTACTCTCTTAATACTCTATTTAAAGAATATAATCAAAGGGAAACTCAAGATCTTGTTCTTTAATGTATCCAACGGCAATAGACTAAACTCGCAAGTGCTGAAAACTTAGAAAACACACAAGAATTATACTGGTTCGGCAGAACTTTTGCCTACGTCCAGTTGTGATTTCTCTAGGTAGAGAAATCACCGCCTCTTTGATTAATAATAGAGATTACAGAACTTTTGCAAACCCTAGAACTAATCCCTCTCTTCTTGCCTTGGCTGTCACAGTTTTCTCTCTTGTTTTAAGCCTTGCTGCACCCTATTTATAGGCATAGGGTGCTGATTACATATCCTTTTCAGATTATAATTCCTATTCTAAGTGGGATAAGAAAATAGACTTCTTTACAATTCCAAATAGACTTGTAGGATTTCTAATCTAAATTGAATTAGGAAACTAAGATTCTTTCCTAGTCCTTTTAGGAGAAGAATTGGTGCACCCTTTTTTTTTTCCTAAAACAATCCTAAACAGAAAAGGACACTAATTGACGAGCCAAAACCTAACAGATCAATCATCTAATTTTGGCATATAAAATAATAAGGGCTCCTCATATTTCAATGGAAATTGTTATAGTATAGGTAATCTAGGCAACCACTCACAAGTTCAATAAAAACTGTAAGTAACGGACCTGTGCAAACCGTTGCTTGAAATAGTCATAAAGCATATGCGGCCTCTGAGATAATATTGCCAATGGGATATCATCTCCCATGCAAAATGTTGGCTCCTTCCCTTGTGAAGCCATAGTCTCAATAACCATTTGGACATCCTCACTGGAGTAGCCAAATGCCCTGTTCCGATAGAAGTTTACAATAAATAAGCCCCATTCAAGAAAGTACTTATGTATTAACCATACTCAAAGTAAAACCGTGGCCATCACAAAAAGACTGGAAACGTCAAAAAATAGACGGACTAAATCAAGTAATGCAGTCAGCCTGAGACACCAATACGATACTTTAGATAAAAATCAACTTATTCATTCCATTGTCATTAATTCAGTACCATCCACTTAGTTTCTATTCTCTACAGTTCATATAAATCAAAGCTAAACATTTTCTTTGAGGTTTTTGCACAAATATTCAATTCGACAAATTTATCAGACTTTAATTATTAGATTTTATATACCCTTTGGTATTACTTTTTAAATGGAAATACCTCTGGCTAAATACTTGCTCTGCAGCTTACAATGCAAAAAGATGCCACAGAGAAGACAAAACAGTTCCAAACCTCAACAAAAGGTATGATCAGAAAAGCAACTTTTCCTTGGGAAGAAAAAAGAAACCAAAAGAGTAAGTATGTTTACTGCTACATTTATTTGGCTTTGACAATTTCAAGAAGAGAAACCCCACACCTAGGGAGATTTTTTTCTTGTGGAACACAAAAAAATGAACATAGTGGAAGAGATAATATCTAACAGTATTTTTTATGAGAGCACATTGGTATGCTAAAACCACAGTACATGATATCTTATACCACAACAATCAAAAACTGAATATTACTTTTGCTATATATCAGCAAAATAGTATGCATATCACAGAAATTAAGTAGGAACATCAATCATGTGGGTGCAACAGAAAATCATGACTATAATACTGATAAGAACTTATATGAGATTGCCACCATATCTTTGCATTTACAAATAGCCAATGAAATAGATAACTCACTGTTGCCGCCTTAGGATTGCATCATTTTCAGCAACAGTGGCTGAAAGGAAATTCACAGCTTTCAAGGATCGCATGTTTTCCTGGACCCACTTTCCATATGGATGTGACAAGGCTACTCGTTTTTTAACTTCTGTGTTCTCATAAACCTGCAATTTGAAATGCTTAAGTTTTAAAATAAGCTCTAAGGCAAGGAAGCCTAGATAATGGGTACCACAGCTGAAAAATAAAAAGAAAGGTTAACTTTTGATGAAAATATGCCTGATCTGAAAAGAAAAAAGAACAAGAAACGCATACATCATCAACCTATGTACTCTCATGACCAAAAAATATGAAATGCGGTTAAACCATGACCATAAAGAAACATCACGTACGCAAGCCAGTAATAATTTCATTTTTCTTACTGCACCATCATCAGTTAACAAACCTCTTGACACAAAAACTGACGGAGGGTGAATCTGTTGTGAAACATAAGTTTGGGTACGAGAGTGCAAAGGAAAAAATTTAGGTACTGAGTGCTGAAACTTGGTAAACTTCTAGGTAATAAAGGGAAAACTACTCAGAAAAAAAACAATAATCATCATAGTTACTTCAAAACCATCCATCTATATATAGCACCAAGGAAAACCAAAACAATGTTGTACAAACTTGGCCTGTCAATAAATCCACAGTTACTACCATTGTTGGGACTAAAGTTCATCACAAACAAATCCAAAGCAATCTTATACAGAGACAAAGCAACAGAAAAGAAAAAGAAAAAACTAAGTGCTCTACAAACCTGACCACTTATTAAATCAACAGCTATCATCATTCCAGGACCTAGACGGCCTTTCATTGTAATTTTTGAATCATCCACAGGTAGAACACCAACCTGAACAAGATAAGCACATCGAATATCTTTTAGTACATTGATCGTAAACCAGAGTCAGCAGCTTCAAATGTTTAATCACATCAAACACATTATGAAGATAAGATTTTAATAACTCATCACTGTATAATTTTCATAATAGTGATTACATTGAAGAAAGGACATTCTGGCCAAGCAAACAAGCAATTTTAAAAAAAACATATACACACACACACACACACAACATCCTA